>CM070701.1:11257670-12506164 GCA_036346265.1 Melocanna baccifera | reverse complement strand
GCATTTTGATTAGCATGCATAATTACAGTGACAAGGTTTTGTACTCACCATCAATGAAAACTTGTTAAGTAAAACAACACCATGGTGTAGTAATTTTGTTAAAATGATCCGTGTGAAATGCCCCCAAACTATCAGCCAAGAATATTAAAAGAACATTTTAAACAAAATCTCATAAGAACAATTTAAAAAGAATACTGTATCGCAGAAGAGAAATGAGCACTCATGCACTTTACACATCGATGGAAATGTACATGTGGATACATTGATCCCTAGAATCTTATTGAAAGAAAAGAATACAAAGGGAAAAAAAGAAGAAGCAAGCTATTACATCAAGCACTAGAGATTAATTAACTGCCCCAAAAGAGCATCATCTTGGGCGCACGGCAATTACACTGCTAATCTCCAAATTACCACAAGCACCCCAAGGTTAACTAAATCTCCACACATTTTAATTACTCGCTCGCCCTCGACGCTCGGTCGGCGTATATTACAACTCTACCCCTAACCTTAAAGAAAGAAACAAACAGAATTACCAAATTACCCCTTCTAGAAGCCCCCGACTCCGGTGAGCTCGGCGTCGCCTCTGTAGTAAGCGGCCGGTCAACACGCGTAGTACTCGACGAGCTCGTCGAGCGACTCGGGCTGCGGGTCGGCGTTCTCGAGCATCCAGAGGAGGTGCTCGAAAAGCACGACCTCGCAGCCGACGACGGTGCCGCCGGCGCCGGCGCCCACGCCTCCGCCGGATCGGTCGACGAGGTTCTGGAATAGCGGGTGGCCAACGAGGTCGGCGGCAATGAGGTAGCGGCGGCGCGACTTGCCGACGTACACCGGGTGAAGGCCCGGGGGCGCGCCGTCCACGCCGTGGAACGACACGGACCCCGCCCCGCCGCAGCTGACTACGATGGACGAGGCGATGCTGCGCCGCCACGAGTCCTCGCCGCCGCTGTGCGAGCGCGCCGACCCCGCCGAGCCCCCCGACGGCATGCGCGAGATCCGGCTCGACGAGTGCCACCGCTTGATTATGCACTTGAGCTTGCTCAGCCCGCCCTTCGCCATTGCGCCCGTCGGGAGAGAAATGCAGAGTTCACACTTCAGAGAGACAGGTGTGGAGGCAAGGGCGTAAGGTGGAGAGGTAGGGGGCTTATATAGAAGGGAGGGGCCACGTGGCGGGATGGGGACGGGGGGTGGGGCCCGGGCGTCGGGGACTGGTAAAACCTGGAGTGGGCCCGGGGAGCAACAGGAGGGAGGCAGTGGCCGCTTTGTCTGGACGTGGTGAGTTGGATGGATGGATGTGTGGAGCTTTTGACATATATAGTACTGTTGTAACTATAAAATTTTCAATTCTAGTTTTTTATGTATGCTAATTCTACTTCTAGCCTTCCGATCGACCGCGGGATTGTGTGACTCAACTGTGCAGTGCGTTGGTGCGGTGTCTGGTGTCCGAGCGCATGATTTATCTACCGCACGACTGCCTCTGCTACAGTGAAGACATGCGGTCCCAGACCACACGACTCGACTGTAGCTCGATCGTGCGATGCCGGACCGCACGACTGCCCACGTGTCGAGCCTTCGGAGTCGTGCGGTTGGAACGGGGACCAGAAATAGAATTTGTATGTGCAGATTGCTATTTTTGAAATTTTGAATGTATATAGTGCTAGATACGTCTAAAATTCGGATGTGTGAATCTCTCTCCTGTTGGCCGCGGGGCAGTGCAAAAAGAAACATTGGTTAAGGCCCTCTTTGATTTGGAGGGAAAACAACGGAAGGAAAAGCTTACGATTTTCGTCCCCAAGGATTTGATCACTGTTCATCTGTTTAATTGGCAGGAATCGATCAAAGGAAAAACAAAGCAAAATTTCCTATATCCTCCATTCTACAGGAAAAACGTAGGAAACCAACATCTACTCACATCTTTTTTTTCTCACTCTTCCTGCGAATTAAACAACTAGTCCTATAGTATTTTTTGTGTTTTCAATCATCTGTTTGGCGCATGCTTTTCTATCATATCCCTGTGTTTTTAGAATTCTCCGAATCAAACAGGTCCTAAAGTGTTCAACATTGTTGTGACAACGGTTGAAAGTCTTAGGAATTCTAATTTGCCGTGTGTTTCTTATTTTCCAAGGATTATTGTTTCTATCTAGTGAGGTGCGATAACCATGCATGCTGTGCAACGGGTGGTCCACACCCACAAGTGAGTGGAACCTTGTTACCTATTCATCGAACAGTGAATTTTGCTGGGCTGTGATATGTCCACATCGGCGAGTTGAGTTCTGTCAGAATAAGACATGTCTGCCGGCGGGCATTGCACGAATCGTTGTAAAACTCGTTATGCACGCTTGAGGAAATCGTGCAAGTTTCGAAAGAAAAATGTCACGGGAAATTCTTAACCAGCTTACCTATTCTATTTTCTTAAATACTTCTTTAGGGGAAGGCTCGACTCCATGTTGCTACGCTAGTCATGTTTTGAGCTCTTACATCCTTCTTTTTAAACCAAAACGAAATAGAGGCTGTGTTCTGTTCCATCCGTTAAACAATCATGAAAACCGACTCCAAAAAAAAAAAAAAAACCATCAAAGCTGAACCGGATTTCAAACATGTAGAGTAGACTAGGGATGGTAATTGGGTGTGGTGGGTACGGGTAGTACTGCTTATATCCATATCCGTGACCTTATTTACGCCTACGGATATATCCGTGAAGGACAACGGGCGAAGAATGTCGCCCATATCTATCGCCCGCAGGTATACCTGTCGCCCGCGAACTGAGAGTCATCATGTACTTTAATATGAAATCTTCCAACACTAAAGTATTGCAACATATTAAAATATTACAGTTTTATTTGTAACATATTATCTTTCTACACTAAAGTATTGTAACATGTTATCTTTCTACACCAAAGTATTGTAACATATTATTTTTTTACACCAAAGTATTGAATATTTGTAACATATTCATAGATCGTGGACTCGTGGGTAAATGGACGAGATGGGTATGGGTGGAGCTTACTTATATCCATATCCGTTTACCCGGTGGGCGAAAAGTTTCTCCCATTTTTATACCCATAGGTAAAGAATACATTCCATACTTGACTCTATTAAGATATTTACCCGTGGATATATGGATAAATAGGTATAATTATCATCTCTAAAGTAGACTATTGGTATAACATAAAACACTGACAATTAAAGGCAGCATCTATCCAAACATCGCAATATGATTAGCAAAGCAATCTCGATCGAAATTCCTAATCTATGTCGATTAATTGTTTGCTGGATTCGTGCGCCTCATGTTCCGTTGCCATGTCATCATATAAATAGCATCCTGTCAGCCAAGCCTAAACAGAGCGAGAATGCAACGCTTATCGGCCCTGTCCTTTTGTTTTCGGCTATGAGTTTTGGCTTTGTTTGATTTTTTTACCTGTATTTTTTAAAATAGTAACAAATAATGGAAACGTCAACACAAATAATACATACAATTTTAGACTTAAAAGGTTCGAAGTCGCTCACTTATTTTGATTTTTAAAAAAACTAGAGCAAAAAAATAAAATAAAATAAAAAAAAGGCTCATCAATCATCATCTTCTAAGATCGCTTAAGTCTGTCACTCGTACGTAGTGCTATGTTGGTTCAATATCTGCACACTCTAAATCCATTATTCCTCGCAATCCATTAGCCATAGATTGCGTCTGCACTTTGCTACCCAGCTGTCCAAAAGTTTGCAGCCGCTATACGTGTCATAGTTAGTAATAAGGAACTCCAAATAGTACTAGTAGATTCTCCATTCTCTTTACAAGCCGATGACCATTTTCAGCGTCAGATGACAAGAGCCAAACTTCCAATTAATACAGTAGTCTCACATGAATCAATCCAAGGGGAAAAACATAATCAAGACAGTGTTGCAACCTTTATAATGACATGCATATATCTCTAGTTAGCTTATCTTCGCAAGCTAGTATTTTGTTTTTGTCACTCGTAAGGTAGAAATAGACCTTATTCCAAACAGCTTCTGGTTTTTAGTTTTAGAAGTTTATGTTGGATTAATTGGGCTTGGTCCATTTAATTTAGCAATTAATCAAATGAAATTCCTAGGCCCACATTGAAAAACTGTTTAGTCCCATATGGAGAGTTGAATGGGAGTTACACCACTTTAAAAGGTGGAACGTGGTAACCCCCTTGTGGAATTGGAAAGAGCCAACACGCGCGCGCGCGCTCGCTCGCTCGCCTCGCCTCGCCACGCCGTGCCGTGCCGTGCGTGTGCGTGTGCGTGTCGCGTCGCGTCTTGCGCGCGTGTCCGAGTGCGTCGCGCGTTTTCTTTATCTATTCGAAAATCGTAACGCGACCGACTCGGCCGGGCGATAACAGTTCGAGGTTCGATTACTAGTGAATTATGGCTGCGATTATTTTGAGTAATGACTACGATTACTAGTGACTAATGGTGAGGTTACTCGCTCTTTGTTTTTGCTGTTACAAAACTCTCTCCACTCCATACGGGATGATAAAAGAGGATTCTGTTACGTCTTGTCTTTGTGCTAAGAAATCTCGGTCCGAACTTTACGTGCAAAGAGTTCTGGGCGAGTAGGCCTCCGAAACTCCGTCCGTTCGCGTACCTGCACGGGTAGACGGGCAATCAAGTTTTTGGGGAGCGCATTGGCGCGACTGCTCAATCTGTGAAGAACGCCATCTACTTCCTGGTGGTGAACTGTTCGCGAGACTGCACGGCGAACATCTTCCTGCATCACGCCTCGATCGACTACATCGAATAGACCATCATGTCGACTGATGGTAACGGCGCCTCCGGTGTCACCGACACTGGCCCCGCCCGAGGGTATAACATGAACACTTCTCTGGTGTATTTGTTTTTGTATGTTATGAATTTGATAATAGGTGTTGCTGTTAGCTTGTTCATAAGCAAATATGAATACATTATTGTTAAATCACTCATGCTTTTGTATGTCATGTTTTGTATGCTGAATTTCTGGATTAAAATATGTCGAAAATTGACTAAATATTCAACAGTTTACAACTATTTGAAACATGTTAGTTTTTTAATATAATTTTTTCTTTTCCCTCATTTCCCTTTACATTATCTATAGAGATATAACAATTTTTTTTATTTTTCTATTTCCTATTTATTTTTAATTAAATATAACTAACACCATTACAATTAAACGCTACATCACTTTTGACTGGGTCCACAAGTGTGCCATAAAAGGTGCGTGTACGCGTGGTTGGTTCATTTGTCACCCTTGCACCCATCGATGAAGTTTGAGTCGAAAAATCTGATAACTTTGCAATTTAAGCTCAAACTCTGCAATGCCTTTGAACCAAAAATCAATTGCTCATCATAACCACGGAATAATCTCTACATAGTCTCACAGACGACTTCTCCGCTGCCGTTTCAAAGTGATTTATCATGATATTTTTTAGAAGTAGCTTATAATAAAATAAAAAAATCATAAAATCATAGTAAAAAAAAGAATGCGCTCATCTTTCTAAGGGGGTGATCGGAATAGCGATGGCTTTTGACTTTTGCTGAAAAAACACTGTAGCTGACTGAAAAAACACTGTAGTTGAGTTGGTTTATTGAGTATAATTAAATGTAAAAAATTTGGAAAAAAAACCGAAAACAAAAAACGAAAAAAAATGTAAGTAAATTTAAAAAAAAACAAAAAAAATAAAAAAATAATTTTATTATAGCAGGTAGCATCGTCCAACGCAAGCAACGAGAAGCCAAGTTGATCGGAGCCTAAGAACCCTAGGGACTCCAACACAGAAATGGCCAAACAAAGCAACAACAGGAGCTAGCTACACATACTATTTGCCCTATTTGCCAATTAATCTTGCTCTTAGGGAGCTATTCGGTGACTTGACAAAGGCATCTAGCTAGGGGTCCTTTTAGATTCTTCCCAATCTCAAGGACAATTTTTTACAGGTATTTGGTGTCACCAGTAGTCCAGTCTCCTCTCCACAATAATCTAGCATTAGAAGCGTGGTTCACGGTGTGTTTGTCAAATAAAAAATATGTTGCACTTTGTCACCTAGTAGGATTTGATTCCAACAAAATGACATGCATGAGCTATTGCAATCATGGGAGAATACCAAGTGCATTCCTCATCACAATTTCTTTTTTTAAAAAAAAAAATTGATATGTCATATGTACATATAGAAACCATTCATGTACAAATGGAGGATTTCTTTGTTATATAAGATAGTTTATTGAATCAATATGGAAAATTTGTTATGTGTATCACTGTAGAGTTTCTCGTTTTATTATATACATCTACGTAGTATGAAGAAATATTATCGAGGTATTCAATTTTTTCGGAATTTAGGACGTGTCAACTGGCAAGGCATGGAGGAACCCAATATGTGTCCCAGCTACTTATAAGGACTAATTAATCAATCTATCAGTGATTATAAAATGATTAAGTAGGATTCTTAATTAATTAGAAGGCAGCAAACTGCTGAACGAAACGACAAAGAGATGCTTTCATGTCGTTAGTGCCTCGTTTAGAAATTAAGCGTTGTTGTAAATAATACATAGAAAAATAGAGATAAGAGATACAAATTTTTACGTAGAAAATCATTGCAGGAAAAAATCACGGCGCTCGAAGGTAAATCACTATAATGAGAAGATATTACAATAGATCGCATTTCATGAAGCACTTTTTCCTATGAACTACTAGGGTACATATATAGTGCGAGGAAAAAGAGTCATACAAAGAGGAAACCGAATTATAGTCGGTTGTTACATATTAATACCACATTTGATACAAACTGTGCATGCAGTTGTCATGCTACGTCTAACATAAGGCAATGAAGTGTCCTACACAAACACGGTACGAATTCGGATAAGCTTTTCAATAATCTTCTCCTTGAGCCGAATTTCCTCCAATAGTCAAAGAATATGATAAACTTCTCCAATAAAATCAGCATGTACACATTAAGTATTGAAAGTCCAGAGGACTAATGAGTCATACCAACTAAGTGCTCAAACTTGATGCATGAATTAGCTTTGTCAACATATCAACCGAATTATCATGAATACTTATCTTGTAGACTTTAATATCACCTTGAGTAATGACACTTCAAATGTAGTGATACCTCATATTAATGTGCTTTGTTCTCTCATGAAATATTTGATTTTTTGTAAGACAAATAGCATTCTGACTGTCGCAAAATATTATAGTGTAAGATGTACTTCCACAAAGCTCAGTAAATAAACCTCTTAACCAAATAACTTCTTTGTAAGCTTCATAAATAATCATATACTCAGCTTCTGTAGTAGACAAGGCAATGGTAGCTTGCAAACTTGCTTTTCAACTAACGGCACACCCTCCAACAATGAACACATACTAGTGAGAGATCTTTTATCCAAATCTCCAGCAAAATCAAAATTCACATAACTAACGAGTCTATCTCGAGTCTTGCCAAACTATAAACAAGCATTAGATATACCAGCAAACATCTGAAAATCCATTGAACTGCTTTCCAATACTCCTTTCCAAGATTAACCATGTATATACTAACCACACTTAATGATTGAGATAAACCGGGACGAGAACATACTATGGCATACATAAGTGAACCAACGCACTCGTATATAGAATTTTAGATATGTACTCAACTTCATCATTTAAATGTGGACATGATTCTAAAGAAAGTCTGAAATGTGCACTAAGAAAGTACTCACAGATTTGGCCTTGTGCATGTTGAAACGACGAAGAACTTTATCAATATACCCTATTTGACTTAGATATAATTTACCAAACTGTCTGTCTCTAATGATGTCCACATCAAGAATCTTCTTTATTGCACTGAGGTTTTTTTTTATCTCAAATTCATTGTTTAATTGTGCTTTCAAATTTGAAATTTCAGCCTTGCCTTTTGCAGTAATCAACATATCATTAACATATAAGAGCAAATAAAGAGTTGAACCATTAACAGTTTTCAAATAAATATAGCTATCTTAATTGGATATTTTAAAATCTTGAAATATCATAAAGAAGTCAAACTTTTTGTACCATTGTTCAGATGACCGCTTCAACCCATAAAGAGATTTCTTCAATTTGCAAATGGAACAACAAATCTTTCTGGCTACTGCATATAAATGTCTTCTTCTAATTCTCTATGTAAGAATACGATTTTCACATCTAATTATTTAAGCTTATAATCATGCATTGCCACAATACTGAGTAAAGTGTGAATAGAACTATATTTCACAACAGAGGAAAAGACATCTGTAAAATCAATACATGAAATTTAACTATATCCTTTAGCAACTAGTCTTACTTTTTACCTAACCTCTTTGATTGGTGGAACACCTTTTTTTTGTTAAAGATCCATTTGTAGCCAATAAGTTTCTTCTCAATTGGAAACTTGACTAGCTCTTAAGCGTCTTTTTTTGTCAAGAGATTCTATCTCATCATACTTCAGAATCGCAATATGGCAGAAATACAAAATTTGATGGTATTAATTTTGTATGTACCTAGCATAATTCTTGCAAGGAAAACTCCTAGCACGAATCCCAGGTATGCATAGCAATTTTAGTCGAAAAGTAATAAAAACAAAAAAGGCAAACTATAGCACCTGAACCTTTGCCTTTTGCTTTGCTTTTGTTGCTGTTGAAATCATGTGTCTCTTTTCTGGACGTGTCGCTTGATTCTTGAATGATCACACTACTCTTCATATCTGCGTGTTTCACGCCTGGCCGAAGACTTTTTTTGTTGGGATTGACGCTTATGTGTCCTCACTGATTGAAGACGTCGAGGTCGAGATGTCGCTTTTAACGAGGACGGAGACACAACGTGCGTGAGACCGCAAGTTGGAGAAGAAATCGAACCCGCCTCGGTTTTGATGAACGACAATGACGTCGGACCGGTATAAATTTTCTCTCTCTCAAATTTCTCATACTCTAAATCGCTGTGCTCTAATTCCACTTGTTGCAAATAATTTACAGAAAAAATAGAGACGAGAGACACAAATTTTTAGGTGAAAAACCCATACGGAAAAAAAACCACATGCGCTTGAAGGCAAATAATTATAATGAGAAGAGATTATAATGGAGCACTTCTTCCTATGGAATACTGAGGTATATATATATATAGTGTAAGAGAAAAGAGTCCCACACAAAGAGGAAACCGAATCAGTTGCTACAGATTGATACCACTTCTGATACAAACTGTGTATACACCTATCATAACACATCTGACATAACGTGATGAAGTATTCTACATAGTCACTGTACAAATTCAAATCAGCTTTTCAACAAGCATATATCAGTGAAAATTAATCACGGCCGTATTGTAAGGTAAAGATAGCAAAATTGCCAGGTGAGCAAAAGATTACTTCTATTGTAAGTGGAAAAATGTCTCTTTAACTCCTTTCGGGGTCTAATTTTCAGTATGAATTCCAAAACTGTTTGCTTTAACATCGCCAAATGTAAAAAATGGTGCAAAACATCAGTCATCACCACGTCGAAGCGTCGTTGTTGGCTGCAAGTGTTTTTTCTTTTGACCAGTAATGTTGCGCTCAGCGATCGCAATCGTCGCGTTCGGCGTTAGCGATGGACGTTTTTACTGTTCATTTTTTGTTTTTTCCTTTTCTTTTTTTTTGTGTTTTCTTTTTTTCTTGTATTCCTTTGCATTGTCCGTAATGGGTTAATATGTTTTTTTCTATTTTTAAATTTTAATTATGTCAAATAAACCAACTCAGATATAGTTAAAAATAAGCCAGCTACAGTAAAAAAGCTATAAGTCACCGTCATTCTGAACGCTACCTAAAACACATTTCCATTTCCATCTGTAACAAGTCCACTTCCATAAAGACGATATATACTCACGTTAATTACTAGTCCCTCTGTTTTTTTTACCAAACGTTTTTAACTTTCTATGATCATCAAGATACTATTTGACCATTAATTTGTATAACTTTACATTAGGAGTTAATAAAATTGTAATATTATAAAAATATTTTTGACAATAAATATAAATATGTAATCTTTATATAGCTAATCCATATTATTTTAAACTTATTAGCGGTTAAACTTTAGCAAGTTTACTGTCATGGATTCCAGGACGTGGAGAGTACCAGAAACATGATTCTCTAGCTGGATCGAGCATGTTTTTGTTGCCGTCCTCGATTCATTCAGATCAAAATTGAGGCCGAGCATGGGTGTGGGAAACACCGGACGATAGACACATAGATAAGCCATACTCGCCGGACCTATATATATATATACACACACACACATATACATATAGGAAAAATATCTATATCCCAAACGTCGGACCGTCCCAGCTGTGTGTGACCGATTCGCGGTCGTCGCTTGTGAATCGCTGGATGGACACCGATGGCGCCGTTCCGCATGCCGACCGAATCCGTCCGTCCATCCACGGAACCGTCCCGGCCGGCACGGCGCACGCAGACAAGTGGCCCCGCGTGCGCGCTATCGGATTTCTCCTGCTACACGCATCACGCATACAGCGTTCGAGCGGGCCCGCCCGGCCGGCCGGCAGCCCGCGTTTATTTCACGTACGGCGTCGACGGTACTCATCAATGCCGCGCGCCATGCAGGAGGGCACGTACAGACACGCGCGACGTGCGCACATTCATTTCTCTGTACGCATACGCCGAGCTTTCCGGTGCGGCCGGCCGGCGCTCCATCGCTCGCGCAACTTGCGACGACGTACGTACGGCCGACGTGCGCGCGACGCCCCGGCCGGCCTCTGCACGGTCGCGTGCACATGATGCGTCGGCCAACAACTTGCCCGATCCTGATCCATGATTCACGCACCGGCCAGTCGAGATCGATGTTTTTTTTTAATTTTTTGGCTAAGATGACGCCGTTCTTAAGCTTGTTGGTCGATCTCGGCTACGCGCGCATGTGATGGAGATGCCCTTGGTGATCGAGTCGATGGTGCACGCACGTGAGATGCAACTGCTAGCTAGCTAGGTATAAGTGAAGTTCTCTCTTGGTTTCCTTTTAACTCGTGATTCCCGTGTACAGTGAGTCGATGAGCCATATGAACAGTAGTACTGCAACACTACAGTACGTGCCATAGTGCACAGCACGATTCGCTAACACCTTTGTTCCTTCTTCGATCGATCTGTCGTCGGTCGCTGTCGATTGATGGCACCGATAGATATGACTATATGTGATGTAACTTTGATCATCCATGCATGGCAGCCTGGCGGAAGCTGAAATAGTTAGCTAGCTGCTAACAACTGATCGATCGATGGGTATTTATGCAGGGCGCCTTAGGCATAGATCTACACACATGCCCAGGGAATGCATCAGTAGTACTGCACGCATGCAGTGAAAAGGCTACTGCAGCACGTGCAGGTGGATTCAAAACAAGCCGAGATCGCCGGCCGTTTGTTTGGAGCAACGCGTCGGTTCGGCGGACACCAGGATAGCTGTAGGACCTAGAAGGCGACCAGAAGGCCTTGAATAGACGACTTGTAAACAACGACATTTTAAAAACTATTCTCAAAGAGAAATGTAAGCTTTTTTACTCTAATAGCTATTGAAAGCTATCTAGATCAGAGACAAGTGAAAACTCCAAAAGAAAATAAGTGGTCAGACTTCCCATATACACCGGTCTGACTACCCTTGCAAACCGGTCAGACCTCTCCCATCCAAACAGATCTGAAAACAAAGTGTCGAAGAGAGGTAGCTGATGGGGTCAATTCAAGGCTGGTGGCATGGTAATCGAAGCTAGAGCACGATGTTGGTAGCATGCAGCTGCCATGATGCAAGGCATCGGCGACATGCAGTCACCGGGTTGCGTAGCATCGATAGAGGCAGAGATCTCGACGGGGACGTAGAGCGCCGATGGAGCAAAAACTCCAGCAAAGCTCAAGGCAGTGGAGGGATAGAGACACTGACGAAGCAGAAAGCTCCAGCGTGATGAAGAGCATCGGGGATGGAGTTGGTGGGGTCAACACCAAAGTCAGCGGTGCCATAGCGCCAAGCAGATGAGAGACAGCGGTGGGAGCCCGAGAGCGCTCAACCACGGTGAGCTGAGCTAGGAGACGGGGACCCGAGGGCGATGAGCGCTGCTTGGCTGGCAACAGAGCCAAGAAAGGAAGCGGGGAGCAGAGAGGCATGTGGGAGTAGACAAGAGAGAGAGGCAAGGGGATAAGGTAGAGAAGAGGAGGCAAACATGTGGCTGGTGTGAACCAAATTGGGAAAAGAAAAAAAAAGAGAAGTGAGGAGTTGGGTGGGTTGATCTTTGGCCTTCTAGGCCAGGTCGGATGACCCATTTAACTGACCAATAGGCAGATCGACCAGCCTAGTTGACCGGCAAGCCACATGCTGACAGCCCAACAACAGAAAAGATGAATTAAAACCGACAACCTGTAAATAAAATTCCAAATCCCAAAATAACAAACCTAACAAGACTAGAAAAATATGTAAAAATTCTAGAAACCAAGGAAATGGATAATAATAATAATAATAAAAGGTGACACCGAATAAGTGAGAAAATTGAAATACTAATTACCAGTATTTTTGCTTTATTCCCAATATTGGCAAGTATATTATATGGCATAGATTCAACGGTCCTAAATTATAAAGGGGAGAACTGGTCCAAGGGGAGGAGACTAATCATATCACCACTGAGGCAGCCCTTAAGTATTCATTTTCAGGCAAGATTATTGTGCATCTCACCTCGTTGTTTTTAATTACAAAACTTTGTTTGTTTCTACTAACTTACATCAAAACAGTATTTTCTAATAATGAGCAAGATTAAGGATAAAAAATAAACTGGATAGTTAGGAAAGGTAGTAACCACTGATGAAGCAGTGGCCTACATAAAGAAAGTAATATATGGGGTGGAGAGTGCTCTGGAAGGAAGAAGAAATGGGCAATGTATGGGACCCTCTACCTAGGGATATCATATAAGGACTAAGAACCACCTTTTATTCTAGATTAAACCGTAACCCATATTGATCACATTCGTGTTTCCCAATGGGTGAAATGTATTTGTCTTATTTTGCAATTATATTATCCACAATGGGTAAGCAAGTATATACTAGGGGAGATGGGGTGGGGCCTTAATTGGACTCTGGGCCATAAAGAAACATATCCCTAGGTGCCTATATTTAGTACAATGGAGTGCCAAGCTTGATCTACTCGACAATAGTCGGTTAAGATATAATGGCAAAATTAGAGAAAGCATTTTATATTATGAACTTAGATATTTCCACCACCACAAATATAAGTTCTCCCAAAATGTCCAAATTCTAGGATAACTATATGACTAATACAGGTCTGCGCAGTATTTTAATCAAATAATGAATTCATGCCAAGTCTCTTAGAAAAAAGTCCACGTGACCTTTTGGTCATGTTTTTCTCTAGAGTGTCTATAGAAGTTTTCTTAAAAATTTTAAACCTACCAACCTCTTAAATTTTGATAAGTGCTAGTAAATAAGAGAAAGAGCAAGAAAAAGGAAAGAAATGAGGAAAGATAGGATTAATATTGCATGCATTCACTATTAAAAACTTACTGAGTACTTCATACTCACTCTTGCTATAACTCCCCCCTTTCAGAGCCTTTCGCAGAAGAGTATTATTTGGGAACTGACAAGGGCAGGATTGAAAACGAAGACATAGCGGGACATCCAGTTGTCACCGACTGGGTGGTTGGTGAGATGGAAGTCTTATACAACACTTAGGAGGACTAGGCGATCAATAATTCCTCATATTAGGACTGGTGAGTATTATATTTTAATCTTTCCTTCTTAGACTTTCTACGATTATTGTAATATTCTTGGGCCGGCTTGTGAGCCCAAGTTAAATACTACTAGCCCTACGTGGTAGTGTTGTAATACAGTTGTAAGTCTCTAATTATTATTCCGCTGCCATACTCTATTTGGTTTATTATTCAATAGGGTGGTGTTCCTATCGAGCAATAACCAAGTGACCCATGTTATAATCTGAGGATAATTGCACAGAGCACCATAGGGAGTCACAAGACGTGCAGGTTGTGCCCAGTGCATGGAGCCATACATACAATACTGGGCACTTGCATTGGAGGACGTCCACATGGAGCACGCCCCCAACGACCACTCGACGTACGACGACTACATCGAGTGGTACATGCGCACCGGGACTTGGGTGGTGCGTGTTGTGGGAGATCCACCGAGGCACTTTGCTAGCACAATAGAAACCTACCCCACTTAGTCAAACTCCGCCTTCTCCCTCTCGGTTGGCAACACCCAATTAATTATATTCCACTACTTACAGTCGCATTAATTCTAACATGTTTTCCTTACTGCAAAGAGTGATCTCACGAGGGAGGTTCACAATGATTTGACCTCTTTGCTATCAAGGATCGAAGGCGGCAGGCTCAGAGCCACACTTGGCCAAATCAGAGACAAGGCCAAGCTCATCATCTCATTGATGTCATGCAAGACAACGAGGACTGACGTGGTGGAATGTGCTTTTGGGGTACATTCTCAAGGGGTCAGCCGCAGCACACCGCGCACATGGCACACACCCAGTGCGACTCCACCGAATGTGGCGGGGGGCTCTTCTTGGCAGACTACTGCCCCTACAGCTCAGTATGCTCGGATGTACCTAGGTATAACACTCACTTATCGTTGCCTTCGCTCGACTTTAGAAAAACATTTCAATTATATCATATCTTCCTTGTAGACCACCATCTCGAGGACTACATAGAGGGCATGTCCACCCACGACATGCAGGCTGCAAACGATATGACAAGCCATAGGGTGAAGTGGGTCAACGACGATGATAACCCAGTGGACGACCGGTTGGCTCAGCCCTCGAAGGACGAGGAGGCGCATCTCTTGGGCGATTTGTAGCTCAGCACAGGAAAGGTCACGCAGTTATTAATTCACTGGTCAACGCACTATGAAAAGCTAGCGTGTGTTGTCAACTCATTGAGAAAAGTTGGTGCGTGCTATAAATTCACTGAGAAAAGCTTGTGTGTTTTGTCGTCAGAAACCTGGACCACCACATTAAGTTTGTGCTTACATTGCGGCCAAGGCTCGAGGATGTGTGCGCAGTCGCGGAAGGAATTTCTAGGTGTATAGGGCTCCCTGGTATTGAGCGATAGATTAGGGCTGGGGATTGGGATCCAGGGGAGCGTCTCAAAACCGAACCCATGCCCATCGTCCCCTTCCACGCCTTGAGCTTCCAACCCTGTCTACTATGTTTTCTTCTCCTCTCCTCTTCTCCCCGCATTCTTGTTTTACTAAATTGAAATAAATTTGGCCGATTTTCTAGTTTTCAAATGGCGACAGAGGGTGCAGGTTTTTGTCACTATTTTAATTGACGATTGGTCTCTTTGTCGCCAATTGAAATGGTGACAGAACTCATGGCGCCGATGTGGCACTCTGTCATCCATTGGTTTAGCGATAGAGCTTCTATTCTGCCCTGTGTCCTAGATTCAAATGGCGACAGAACCTTTGTTGCCATTTAAAATGGCGACACATGATTATTTCTTTAATTTTTGAAACGATGGCTTGTAACATTATTTAAAAACAGAAACATTTTTTTTATAAAATAGGCACTGTCGCCAATTGAATTGGCGATAGAGCCCTGAATGCTGCCACGCCTGAATCTACATAGGACAATCGCCAATTCAAATGGTGATAGAGGATTATTTCTATTATTTTTAAATGATGGTATATTTATATAATATTAATAAAAATAGATTATTTTTTAAAAAAATTCCTTGAATCTCCATGGTTTACTTCGTACATCCTCGGAAATTGTGACAGAGCCAGACGCGCTGATCCATGGTACACAGCTGAAGGCTAGCTTGTGCCGTGAAAGATACTAGGCCATTTGGAGAGTAGGAGATATTTGCACGAAACAGTTCAATTTCGTAGGAGTAATGTTCACTTTTGTAGGAATAAAAAAATCTCATATTTCAAACCTACGTTTGAAAGAACAATGCTATATATACGAACTTCTAATTTGAATTGAAGATATCAAGATAGACTTTGATTTGAATACAGATTGAAAAGAGCTAGAGAGAATTGAAATAATTTGAAGTAGAAATGCAGACTATGCGATTTAGCATGCACGTTACGTGCATGTCACTACTACAAAAGGTTTACATTAGACGTCTCACCACAGATAGTTCATCAAAACCATCAGTGTTAAATGCAATCATAGACGGTTTATATTTAAAGACCGTGTGTGTTGCTGCCAGCGCTAAAAACCATCTGTGAAGAGATAATATCATAGATGGTTCACGGTTTTTTTTAAATCGTCTGTGATATTTCATAGACGGTTTGTAATACAAACCGTATGTGATAATGAAGTTATCACAGATAGTTTGTAATACAAACCGTCTGTGATATGTTTTCCACCTCTCAATCCCTTAAAATTTCATAATCTCCTGCTTGAGTTTGAATAGGATTATGTTCCAAGACACTTTTAGTAAAACGAGCAGAACTTTTGCATATGGTGTCCATTTTCAACATTCTTATACTCGTTGGAAAGTAACGATAAGCCCAATAAAAAAAGACCCGCTTGTGCCAGTCACCCTCTAAAACCCCCAAAATCGACTATTTTTGGCTCTGAATTTATGTTACAAGTTTTTGGTTTATATTTTTACCAAAGTTTTTGACCTTCTCTTCGGAATTTAGGGTTTGCCTCAACTGCAAAGTTGTAGATCTCGTCGAAACCTTTCAAATGAGCATATATAAGTCATATAAAACTTTACTATTTTATCTTTTGAGACTAGTTGTTTACATTGCACCGATATATTATATTCAACCTCTGGCCATTATCATTGATGATTTTTAATAAGAACCGTCTGTAATATCTCCAGTTATTATAGATAGTTTCTGTTAAAAACGGTTTGTGATGTCTATATCACAGACGGTTTATACTCCGAACTGTCTGTGATAAACCCCGCCACGTCACCGATCCACGGCATCTCCTCTAGAATCCTGATCTCACCTATCCATTCTCTCCACATCGAAAGGCAAACACCGATCTCCTCCCCACCTCTCGCCCCTATTAATTCCCCTCTTCTTACTCCAAGAACCAACACCACCAATACAACTCATTTATGCGCAGCAAGGGAGGGAAGGGATTTGGTTCAGTAAAGGTAGCTGAAATTTCGCTTGAAGCAAGATGGAAATGAAGAAGGCAATGGTAGATTCGCACTATTCCAAGTCGTCAGCATCGGTAAAGGGCTTCTGCTTGTTATATCCTAAAAGTATAGCATTCTGTTGATTTTGGCATAGAAGTTGAAAATGGTGTTCGTTGCTTTTATGTTTCTGCTACTTGAAATTTTTTTCCTCTCCACTTGTTTTAGATTGTAGTTTAATGAAGGATATGTAAGTCTAGCTTGCATTAGCCTGAAGTTTCTTGTAGTGTAAGCATATTTCTGAATTTGTAACTGTGAAGTGTTCTCTTGTGTATATAGTGCTATATGTAATTCAGATCTGAAATTCAAATTCAAGTACATCGTTTCGCTTTCAGAGGGCATGGCATGGCTAGCATTTTCTGAAGCTCGCCAAAAAACAATAAAATTTTTTGGTACTATCACAAACAATTTTGTAGTATAAACCATCTGTGAAACCATATCACAGACAGTTGCCACAAAAAATTATCTGTGATATGTAGGTATCACAGACGGTTCGGGACAAGAACCGTCTGTGATATGTCTCTCATCATAGATAGTTCTTGCCATTACATAAGTTATATATAACTTATAAACGATGGTTCGGGACAAGAACGGTACAAGGTTAAAATGTCCTCAATATCTTGCCATTACATAAGTTATATATAACTTGTGTGGATATCCGATTTCCACCGAATTAAGTAGGTATTTAATTCATATTTATATTCATTATAACATCTTATTCATATTTGATCACTAAACGAATACAAGTACGAATGTAAGAAGGCCACGATTCTATTCGTATTCCATGCGTTGACACATCTACGTACGTGGACGCAGACAGCCGCGCTGCAGTTACGGTTAGGAGCTGAGAACGTGGATCTGATTTGTACCTGTTCTGAATCTAACGATAAGTATAATAGTGGCCTCCGTGTTCGCTAGGCAATTATTTGACCACTAGCTAACTGTTGAACGAACATGCTCGCGATGCTGTAGTACGTGTATTTTTGCATCCTATAATGTCACCGATCAACTCATCCAAAACGGCGCAATTACTACCGTGCATCAAAATGCACACTTGCCGATCAATCTTTTTTAAACAGGAAAGTGCATGGTCGCTCTGTCTCATTTTTTAAATATGAAACACCAACCCAAATAAAATAGGGTAGACACCTCGAAAACACAGGGACAACAGTACGGCGACATTAAAAAACAAGCACATCAGAACCACCACACAGTCCAGGATCACCAAAGCTGTTCTGTTTTCCATTGCACGTGCATGGGTTAGTACATTTGGCGCAGAAATCGTGGTGGTGGTGAGAGCCATATCGAGCAACTGCGGTGCCTTCATTAGACGACTTACCAACAGTGTTGGCGACAATACACAAACCGCCACGCTGTTAGCTCCATTCGTAGTTAAGAACACCGCGGAGCGGGCGTACAATGTGCCATGTCGGATCATCTTTGGCGAACAGAGGAGATAAGGGGATAGGACGTCACGGAGCCGTCTCTTTGCAATCTGATTAGACCAACGTGTACGATCAAGGTCAGATTAGGACGTTCATTTTAACGATAACTTCTAATTTTTAGCTAAAATTTCACTGTAACTGACTTATTTTTACTGTAACTGATTTTGCTTTTTAGACATAATTAAATTTTAAAATGTAAAAATATATTAGCCCATCACGGATAATACAAAGGAACACGGGAAAAAAAGAAAAATACAAAAAAGTCCAAAAAATCTAAAAAATTTAGAAAAAGATGAATTACTGAATAGTAAAAAAAACTGAAGCTGAAAAAAAAACTAAAACGAGCGGGGCTGCGGCTTTCGGTATGGATTTCCTGCGTTGCGTCCGATCGACAGAGGAACATACAAGCCATGTACTAGTATTTAACTTCATGCTACGTTGTACACAGTGGTCAATGTTTCGAGTTGTTGTTGAATGCCAAGTTGCCCAGCGAATACTGTGCACTGTATAGAAAATTAACCCGTGTTTCTTTCATTTCGGACTTGGCTGCACGTGCTGCTGTATCACTGTATGCGCCATACCTGTAAACTCATCTATTCCTTATCTAAACCCGCAAGGAATGGCGTTCTCCAGGCGTTCCATACGTTTAGTCCTCCAATCGCGTGGCGCTTCATCCGGTCCTGGCCCCCATTTCGGGCGGTTCCGTCGCAGCGGATCGGTGGATCTGTTCATCCGGTCGGCGTTGCATCCCTCTGCCGGTGTTGGTCATACACATGGGTCCCAACCCCGGCGCGGTTGGTCAGTAAAAAAAACCGGCGATTGGAGAGCCCTCCATGGCTTATCCACTTCTCCCTCTCGCACTTCCTCACCTAGGCGACGCTGCCGCCGTCCGTGGCCAAGCCTGAGACGCCGCATCCATTCCATCCGCTCGTCTGCACCTTCCTCTCTCATAAACTGTGACATCCCATTTTAGCAGCCTTGTATTTGTGTTTTGAGTGAAATTTCAAATTGAACTTTAAATTCAAAATTGTGACTCAAATTCACTCAAACTTCAAAATTTTCAAAAATCCAAACCCTTTTGGTCTTGGCTCAGCCCATTCTCTCCTCTCCCCTAGCCTACCGGGCCTTTAGCCCGGCCCACCAAGCCTTCGGCTTGGCCTAGGCTAGCCCACGTCGCTCCTCTCCTTGCCATGTGCACTCCTACGTGTGTGCCAACTGTGCCGTGCGCGCCCCAGCCCGCTCCCGCTGTTCCCACGCCAGAGCCACCTCGCCACTGTGCCTCACCAACACGCAGCCACCCACCCTTGTGTGCCTTGTGCTACGCCGCCCCCTACCCTGCCCGGACCCCCTCTCTTTCCCCTCCTTCTAGCGCCACACCGTGTCCACGCCTACCGCCCCTGCACCATGCCCACGTCGCCCCCGCGTGCCCGGATTTTCTTCCCAACCATTGCCTCTGCGTGTTGCCTCCGCGTTTACTCCTTCCGCACCGCACATCGACTCTGCCAGCTCCTCCCTCTGCCCGTGACGTGCGCTGATGTCGCCACCTTTGACCTCAGCATGGGACTTGATGGCACCCAACGGCCACCTTCCTCCCTACGTCTATAAAACCCGTGCCTTGTCCTCCTCGTGCCCCCACTTGCCCCTGAGTGCCTCCCTGTACCTCTCCCCCTTCAGCTCCGGCCAAATCACTACAACCAACATCGTTCGAGAAGCACCACACCCCCTTTCGATTCCCCGCGCCTGGAGATTCACTTGGGAGTCTTGAAGCTGACAAACACCATACTGACCTCCTCCTTCATCTTTGGCATGTTGCCCGCATTGACCCCCTCCCCGCCGCCTCGGCTCCTCGTCGACAGGCCACTCCATGCTTCCTCGAGCTTCGCCCTTGCTTCCAGTAAGCTTCCCTCCGCCCATAGTTGCTCCCCTAGTAAGGAATTAGGCCCTAGTGTCGTGAGTCACCTTGGTGCCATGCTCCAGTCACTCGTCGCCGCATAGGCTTGCTACCGATCACCCTATGCTGCAAATCAAGCCACGCCGCCTTGCCTAGAGGTTCGGGCTGATCTAAGGAGTCCGTTTTTAGCCTCCCCTCCGACAGTCATCCTCCCTCTCAATTCCGATGAGCTCATTTAACTCACTAACATGTGGGCCCCCAACCATTTAAAACCCCCTTAAAAACTGGTTAAGTTGTTTTAAGCTACTGACAAGTGGGTCCATGTTACTATGGCTACAGTATATGGGTCCCACCTATCGACCTCTCAGGTTTTTCCTTTAGAATGTTAAATAAAAAATAATTCACACCCCATGGGCCCTATCTGTCAGCCTCAGTATCCTTTTTCAATAGAAAACTAATTCCAAAATTAAATTATTTTCATGGACCTCACCTATCGGTGAGAGAGACTCTCTCCTTTGTTAATTTTTGGATTTAACCCAATTTAAACTTTGGAGAGCCCATTCTTACTTATTTTAACTTTAAATTTAATAATATTTATTTTTAAATTCAAGATCTATCTAATGGTAATGGAATTATTCAATTTAAAGTTCATTTGAATTTTTTTGTATTTATTTATTTTTCTCGCGTACTTATTTGCCTTTCGATACGATCGTCTAAGTAGAGTACGAGGGTACGAAAGAGTCGTGGTACAAGACAACTCAAGATTTTCAAGACTAACCCGCTTGTGAGCCAGACGAGTCAATGCTTTGATCATATTGAAACTACATTTATATGTAAATTATATTATAAATTATTAAATTATATGCTTTATTTATTATGTAATTGTATGTTAAATATTAGGTTGTAGATACATGCCTAATTGATATTATTATTACACCATCCTTTGGACACTTGAATCACATGATTTTTGTCACTCTAGAAAATTTAATGGTAACTTTACGAGCTATAAGGCACACTTAAGTGTCACGCTTAATCTTGTTTAAGTATTAATTTACTCTATCATCATCTTTTAATTATGAAATTTGTTAATATTTAATATCGATCTTACTTACGATTTCTTATATTTGGAGGAAAGCTCTCAAAACCCTCGTACGATTATGCAGAGTAAAGACACAGAGATTTTTATACTGGTTTGGGTTTTCTCCTGAGAGAATAACAACTCTGCGTCTTGTGTTACTATTACTGAGGAAAAGTTTACAAACATGAATAGTGCAAAAAATCTAGCACTTCATCTAGAACTGATCGCCACCCAATTCTTTTCAACATCAACACTTATATTGGCGACGAAGTGATGGCAGTTATTTCTTGCCAGAAGACACCTTGACACTTCGGGAGTTAACTGCTGAATGGTAGTTATTGTCAAAGAGACATGGACAACAGTTCGCTATAGGATGGTTGTTGTCAGAGAACGTGGACAAGATTGTGTGCGGTTATAGAGTATAAATACACGTTCTAACTACTTTGTCAGATAAACCCACTATGAGAGTAGATTAGTCGAACATAGGAGAATAATTAGGGAGTCATAACATAACTTATAATGAGATAGTCATAGCAAATCTTACGACTAGATAGTAGTTGCAGAACCTACAACTAGGTAGTCGTAGCATAACTTACGACTACGGAGCAGTCGCAGTAAAACTCATGACTACTCAATGAAATTTCTCTCTTATCGTTAAGGAGTATATTTTGAGAATATGATAACGTAATAAATAAAGAATTATTATATCCTCGTCATCTAGCCCCTAATTTCAAATAAAAATAACTTACTTGTGCAAGCGGAGTCATAGATGATCGAAAGTATTGTCTTTTCGATTCTCGACCAGGAATACGCATGGACAAAAAGGTAATTTCATTTGAGTTGTGAAGACAGACAGACTTCAAAGAGAATTTTAATTACCTGTCATAATTCTGTCCGTCCATTCGCTTCCCGAGAAAGTTGTTCAACTCCTGAAATGAGTAACCAATGCTTCGATAAAAAGGCCACTTTTGGGCTACCTTCCGGCTTCACTTTCCTCAATTACTTCCATTCCTCCTTGCTGTTTCTGACGAACAAGCCATCTTTCCCCTTCAACCTTCTTCTAGATCCAAATCATCCAGTCGAAAAAATAACAAAGTCCTCATCCAACTTGGCGATGTCAAAGATGGCTAGGCCCAAGCTAAAGGCTTTGAAAGAGGCTAAGAAGATCCCTTCGCAGAAATTCATGAAGTGGATTGAAGCCATCGGACAGCACTGGCCATCGGGGGAGATTAGGTAAATCCCGATGTTCCAAGCCTTTTGTAAGTGCGGCCTTCGTCTCCCTACTTATCTCTTTCTCATAGTGGTACTCAAGTACTTCAGGGGTTGAGTTGGTGAATCTGGTTCCTAACTCAATTACCATGCTAAGTATATTCGTGTACCTTTGTAAAGCGTATTTGGGGATCCCTACAGACTTAGAGCTTTTCTGGTATTATCATGAGATGAGCCGTTAAACTGGAATCGCTGGGAGCTGTGGATTGAAGCTTCACGTCGGGAATTCAGAGGCATATATCCAGATGTTCACCCGGTCATCGTGGCCAGGGTGGAAGAAGAGGTGGTTCTACTGGGAGACCACCGGTGAAGACAGTCTTTCCTCTGTGGGGAAGGTTGCCGAGAAGAATTCATTCTAGAATTCAGTCCCGAAGGACACTACCAAGATTGCTCCCTACATCTCAGCTATCAAGGAGCTGGGGGATAAGGGACTTATAGAATGGCATATAGTGAAGGACTACACCACCCATCGCATTAGCCCCTGAAGAGACAAGCTTATCCCATGTGAATGTATTCGGGTGCAGCTGATGCTACCAGAGATTACGAAACGGGTACGTATAGTAGTACCTGTAGTGGTAGATTTAAATTCTGAGTACTGCATGCTAACCTTTCGATTTAAATGAATCAGATCTTGACTTTGAGGAGATTGACTCCTGAGTCAGGAATATTTGAAGAAGAAGCTAAAACTGAAGGGCAGTAAGTACAAGGAAAAGGATAAGGACAACAAGAGCAAGCAGTTGAAGAAAATATTGAAGAGCAAGTATAGGAAGAAGTCGAACCAACAAGCCATGCTATCCCATGGACTAAGTTCAAGACTGCTTTCAGGACAAGCTTCGTACCTACCAGCATCATGAGTATGAACAAAAACGAGTTCAGAGCACTCAAATAGGGCAACATGTCCATCAACGAAGATTCCACCAATTCGCTCACTATGCTCCAAAAAATGTCGCTGACGAAAAAGAGAAGATTGACCGCTTCCTAGAAGATATGCACGAAGAGATGAGGAATGCAACTGATTATTCAACACTTTCCTATTTTTCACCACTTAGTCAACAAATCTCTCATTCTGATGGCAGCCCAAAGGCCACAAGGAGGTTACCCTCAGATGCCAGCATACCATGGAAACCTTTTCTTTAGGCAAGTGGTAGCCTCGCCACCTAAAACATGAAACAATTGTTGGGATATGGATAGGCTACACCAACGTAGATTAAAATTTTCTACCACGTAAACCAAAAAACCATGCGAATGAAAGATCATAGATCGTTAGCACTAGACGTGCAATGCAATGGAAGTAGAGTTAAAGCGACCGGTTCAACGAAGCGTACGTCGGTATAGTGGAAGTAGTTGATCATACTCTGGCCAGCCATATCCTCTTTGTGATCATCCCGATCAGCGTCGCAATCGCAACACCTCTACCGAGGTCCACACGTCTAGGGATACAACACCGTGCATTGATATGCTATCACCAGTGGCATGGTAGGGGTTATGAGAGGTGACCGCTAGGGTTTCAATGGGTATTTCTAGGGATACCTCCCTCAGCCCCGCACCTCCTTTTATATAACCTCCAATCAGATTCTTATTCAATACGATCAAATGTTGTATCCAACTCGGAAAGCTTTAGGCTAGATCTTTATCCAATATAAGTAAAGATAGTATCCCCACTCAGAGAATCTCCAATCGGATCCAATATGAGTAGAGATCATACCCTACTCAGAGTCTATCATCCGGATCTTTGTCGTTCCAACTCGTTAAGTGTGTAACCATGTAGGTTCATATATATTTGATCATAGGCCGAAAACTCCTTTCTGGTCCATAAGTTGGTAGCAGTTACTAATAAAACATAACGATTCCCAAATGTACGTAAAGATCAAATCGGACAAACATATATAGTGCTTATGTACTAATCACTTTGCCTCATGATACTAAATCAAACTCAAGGCGAGAAGTGTGTCATCCTATGATAGCTCGATGCTTTACTCGAACCTTTAGTGGATTACTCAGTTGTGGTTAACTCCTCAACCACATTTGGCATGGTAATGTACTTCTTTAATCCAACCACATCGAGGGGTCTAAGGATATCTCTCCCGTTATATAAGAGCTACAAATTATATCTTGATTGCTCATATTACTCCGCATATTTTATAGTAAATCCAAAAAATATCTTTAAGACCATCCAATTACGGAGTAGTATTTGATAACTCCTAAATAAACTATGACACATGTAGCAAACCGTGACGATATTAGGTCTAAGCATCCTACATATACTATGTATGAGATCAATTGATGATACTTAAGAATATAACAATTCCGCAATGTCTCATAGTAGATCAATCCAATATCATGTTATCTAACATGTGTCCACATTATTAATTTGATATCCTCATATCTATGATCCATAAAATATGATCATCAATCAATGCATGTGTCAATCTGTAAATCATATTTGTCCCATATAATGTCGTAAGATCAGGAATAATTTAAAATATCATCAAAACATGAATAAAAAGTTTCACGAGTAAATCACATACTTATTGATTAATATGAAAGACATTTATTTAATAGATAAAATAACATATTACTGAAAAAAATAATATAACATAAAAATGATATAATTATCTCCATAATTATCTCTAGGCATATCTCTCATAACAGCAAATTATTTGAGTATCGAGATCTCAGACATCAAGTGCATGTTTGCCCCATGCCGTGGCAACGCAACCGTGCGCGTTCATTGACCATTGAGGCCAACCGCCGGTGAGTTAAAGATCGATCTCTCCGTGTGCGACAGCTTCTGCCGGCCGGCCGGCAGTGCGTATATCTCGGTGCGACGCGGCGCGACGCGGCCGTGCATCCTCTGACGCCGTGCCAACTAGGTGGCATGGGCGTCTCGTCAGTACAGAGCCTACTCTCTGCTCGATCGCATGCGACGGACGCAGCCGCAAGCAGATCGACACCGATACTTGCGTGCACACAGATTCTTGTAGGCTTTGCGTATCTTGGAAATCCAGGAGAATGAAAACGTCTTGTCCTCGCAGGAAATTTGGTCCCTGGTCGATGCACCATGTCTAATCTGAGCTGTGTGTGATTCGCCGATGCGTGACAGAGGTCAGCGTGCACACGGCGCAAATTACGAGGCCCTGACAGAAGTTCTACTGGCCCATGCAATACATACATATACCAGTACAAAACG
This sequence comes from Melocanna baccifera, assembly GCA_036346265.1. Classification (NCBI taxonomy): domain Eukaryota; kingdom Viridiplantae; phylum Streptophyta; class Magnoliopsida; order Poales; family Poaceae; genus Melocanna; species Melocanna baccifera. Next base: position 12,480,157 of record CM070701.1, on the reverse strand, counting down.
GACACATAAAAACAAGTATACAAGGGAAACATTGTATTACGTAGGACATATACGTTTTCACTTGTGAGCTGTGATCCCTTTCGGTTCAGCAAATCATGCATGCATGCAAGGAAAAAGGAAGGTCTTTCAAAGTTAGACATGCATTGATGTTGGGTGTGGTTTATAGTTTTTAATCATAGAGTAAGTATTTATGTAAACGAATCGAATGTCGATAAATCGATTCGAAAAGACGATCCCGATAAACCACATAAAAATAACGATCAAAAAATCATCCTATTTATCTGTTCGAAGAAACCATAAACCATAGATTGACAATAAACCACAGAACAAAAAGAACAGATCGTCCGATATATTAGGGTACTGTAGCCTTTTAGGACGCTATGTCGTTTTCACGAAATATCGCTAAGCCTTCGTGTTTCTAGGCCACCATTCATCCCAGAAGAAAAAAGTTGGCCATGATTTGCATCATGATTTGACTGGAGCGTGGATATACCAATCCCAGCAGATCCTGGACTGGGCAGATTTTCTCTGGAATTTGGTCGGCTTAGGACTAGACACCGGAACCTTTTACCGAGCTTTATCGAACCGGGAGCTGGAGCTATTGTCAATAATTCACAACAGTTGCGTTTGTAGATCATTCTTGCATGCACACAGGTTCTTGTAGACTCTGCGTATTTTGGAAATCCAGGAGAATGAAAACTTCTTGTAGTTTTCGCCAAAAGCTAGCCAGGTTTGTTCGGAATGCAGGATTTCCGCATGAGGCAAAACAGTTGATACAAAACCCCCCCAACAAGTTCCCACGTTCCAGTGCCAAAGTCGGGAGCCAGAGCTCATTGGAGCACATGCATGGGTGTGAACTCGGCCTTGCTGGTGCCATGCCTGAGATAGGATCATTGTTTTATTGGACTTTGGGTTAAATGCATTTTATTATAGCGTGTGGCTAGAGTCCAAACACTTGGTACTACGGAGTGGGTGAGCATGCATGACCAACCCGGCCCAAATGCGTCGTTCTTAGGTACTACTTTGGACTCCAATGTCTCCTCGCAGTGGCAGCCCCTAGTCGATTGCATCAGCAAAGCGGGAACCGACAAAAATTTTCTGATGCTAGGGCCAAAGTTAACTGAATGAAAACCAGATCGTACTATTGGATTCTAAAGCAACTTCTGCAGCTCTGTGGTGTGTGTAAAAAGATTTCCAGTGTGATAAGTGCATGAGTGACGAAAGCAATGGTCCTAGGTTTACAAGTCTGTGAATGGTTATGAACTGGCCATATATGAATTCTAGATGCGGTAGTACATACCTTTGTAACTTGTAAACAGCATTCTTAACTTCGATGGATGTATAGAGTAACTACAAAATTGAAGGGATGTAAACCAATCGGCAATAGTTCTTGAGAGGACCCTAGTTTCATTAAGACCCAATGATTCCAAACCCTGTGCAAAGAGCATCTGCCGGAGTGTATTCTGAACCAACCTGCCATTTCACATCCTGTAGTACAACTATAGTTAGTGCCTCGCATACATGAATATAATGTTGCGTAGAGAAATGTTAATGCAGATAAAACGAAGAAATTGTCTTTTGATATGAACCAGTGATTCCGAGAATGCCAAATGATTATAGTCCTTGTTCATCTACAAACGTCTGCTTGTTTACTCCGAATTCTAGTGCTAGCACCAAGTAGAGACTATCGGTATGAATGGCCCAAACAGGATAAGTCTCAGACAAATGTTGCAGAGTTCTATATGACTGCATACGATGCATCATACAATTTACAGACGAAAAATATGACCAGTAGTACCTGTATACATGGAGTTAGATGTGTTCCTAACAGTACGACCTTCTTTATTTGTCCACCAATTGCATCCACCCGGGGTCTCAATATGTCTTCGATTATGTCAGTATCATCGATAGAATCAATGCTGAATTTCACCTACAAGTATATACATGGAATATTAATTAATAAATACTAAATCAGAACAACTTCCTAAGTAAATGCAAGTTCGTCAACGCTACCAATAATATGTATTAGGTACGCTGTAGGAGTTCTTGCAGAATTCACGGTTTGCAGGTGGTGTTGGTTTGAATTCAGATACACCTTCTGTAACCTGTAAATAAGAGGGGAAACATATATCTTCAGGATTAAAAAGATATCTATGGACCAAACATGTTGTAAAAGCACAATTCAATAACAAATGAACATAGATGCATATAATACCTGATTCATTACTGAGGGTAACTGATCGACAAATTTGCTCAGGGATACCATAGCTTATCGATCATACTCCCGTATCAAACCTCCAAATAAATCAAATAGGGCCTTCCACGCATCTACAAGTCCATGACATCACATCTCACTATTGGGTCTGTTCTTTTCAGTTTCTCAAAACGGCTTTTGGCTTTTGCTACAGTACCTAACTTTTAAACGGAATATTTTTTTAAGATGGAGTCTACAAGTTAATTATAGTACACGTTAAAAGCCTAACATCTGTACCATCCAAAATTCAAACAAGCGAGTATCTCTCTCTCTCCGTAATCTCTGTCGCAAACAAATAAAATTTAAAAATTTCAGCAAAAAACTATAAGTCGCAGCAAAAAAAACAGGCTCTATATGTCTTTTAGTTTTCCCTCACCAGTGGTTGCAACAATTCTGTTCTGATCATGCATTTTGGCATCTTTTAGCCCACTTTCCTGGTTTGAATCTTGGCCTTATCTTGTACTGCTGTCTTGGTGGTTGATCTTGCATTAGTCCAGCCAAGTCACTTCAATGCATCCAAACTGAAATTTTCTCGTTTGGATTGTAAAATTTCAGTCACAGAAGTTGTGAACTTTCCACGTACATCTTCAGGTACAACTTCTTCTAGAGCTTTCACAAGAGATTCACCTTGTTTCACTGCTACCAGAACCTTATAACAAGAAAGAAAAATGTAAACTGCTTGCCGTATGACTCACAAGACGATAGCAAGCAATTTTGTGCCTTCCCAGAAAAAGAAATCATACTTTTAGTTTCTAAACTATCTGTTCTCTTATTTAGGATAATGTTATTTTCCGGAGATGCAGATAATCTGAACATTTGACATAGCAGAAAAGCTACAGCAGTCGCCCCAAATCCATCTGGATGGAAGAAGCATTCAAAAAGCTAGCAGCTTCAGTTCACATGAGTAGGAAATATATCTCAAGTTTATTGTGAGTTGTACAATATTTAGTTGGCCGGAGCCTGCTCAAGTGCTGAAAAGATTCCCAATAATTACAAACCTAATAAATTAAACACTGAGCAACAGAAAATTTTTTTAAAGATGTTTATGAGAATTAGTGGCCTACATTTCTGGAAATAAAATGCGATAATGCACAATGGATTTTAACTTTTCCATTTGGACTTGAAAGATGCTAACTGTGCAGCACATGCATAAGAAAATTTTCATTTCAAATGAAGTTTTCATGCTCAAACCCTTCTTGCAGAAATATCAAAAATCACTCCATGTATATCTACCACACAGCATATAACATAAAAGATCGAAAACAACAGTTCATATTAAGTGACTTGACACTAAGCTTATTCTAACAAATTAATTTGTGAAAAGAGTGTAAAGCCTAAATGAAAAATACAGCAAAAAGCTTATTCTAAGAAATTAATTTGTGAAAAGAGCCTAAATGAAAAATACAGCAAACTTAGGAGCTAGTCCAACCCATTGCTTTAGGACTGACCAACGAGTAGAGATATGATCTTCAGGAAAAAAACAAATAAGAATGGTTGCTAAGTCTTCTCTACCTTATTCTGATCATCATCCAGAGTACCAGGCATTGTAGCATCCAGCATATTCATCACGAGAGTTGCAGATTGTAGTACTTGACCTTTTCAACATCTTCAGAAAACTCTTCTAACTGTTCTACATCTGAATCATTGCTTACCCTATCTACGTCACCAATTTCTTTTAACTGGCCATTTTCTTTGTTTTGAGCACCAGAATATCCTTTTGCAGAATCAACAAGCAGCCCATTTATTCCATGTGGAACATTATTATACAAAATAAAATTGAGATTGCTGAAGAAAATTATTGACTTTTGGAGCCTTCCTATCATCAGGTTGGGGTTCAACAAATGCTAGACCTTTGGATGGGTTAATAGTGATGTCCACATCTTTGATAAGTGGATGGCGACCCTTCAGAAGTGCAAACTCCACTGCAGACAGCCACTGCATAAATCCAAATAACAATTTAATGTGGCAACTGAAAATATGCAGCATGCAAGTAACAATGAGTAGTCTAATTTAATCCAAATATGCAGCATGCAAGTAACAATTTAATGCAGATTTTTGAGCAGCGCATTTGCTCAACCGCGCTTGCACTACGTCATCTATGTTTTGCACTGTATCAAACCTGCACCGCTTATTGTTCTTTATCAAACTCAACAGTAAGTCGTTCGCGCATTCGATTAACTTTGATATTGTTTTTTTTGGTATTTTCTGAAGTACAATGAGTAGTCTGTTGTTAGTTATGAGTTTAGCATCACTAGTCTTTTATTATATTTATCTTCTAGTAAAACTTGAAATTAAAATATTGCTCACATGTCCAACAATCTATATGAGAAGTTTAATTAGTGTACTGTTGGAACTTGAAGGTTCTAGTACAAGCAAGAAAAGTTGAGCTGGTTCAAGCTCAAGTGAATTGCGACAAGGAATTACAAGCAAATTTGTTTACTTTGTATATGAGCTGTTACCTTACTAGAGATGAGATAGCTATGTAGCTTGTTCAGCTGTAAAACCAACTTTACAATTGAGTCGGTAGAGTAGATATCGGTTGATGTAACTCTGTGTAAAGACATGTATGCCTCCTTTCTAATGTAATATTGGGAGATGAATAAATGTAGTGTGAAGTTTTGAGTTAGCACTCTTACTATATATCTATCCTTTGTTCCTTGCTTCCATTTGAGTGAAAATAATATATCTCCAACAGCTGCATCCTGTTTAATTACGCGCAAATGCAGACACGTTTAATCATGAGCACATTCTTAGGTCGTAAGCTTGCTTGCATTACCTACTCAAGAATCAGTAGCTGCGCAGTGGTTCATCTCTGAATTGGTATATGGATTTGTAGTCAGGTGTGCCAACCAAAGCAGACACTCCATCACTCCCGAGTGGGCGGAGAGGACGACCGAGTTCGTGCAGCGCGCGTTCCTCGTCGCGCGGAAGCCCGAGGTCGTCGCCGTGCTGTGCCCCTGCGCGCACTGCGGCGACACCCGGCCGCGGTCCAAGTTCCACATGCATGCAGCTGCACCTGTGCAAGTACGGCTTCAGGCAGGGCTACGTACGGTGTGGGTGTACCACGGCGAGAGCTACCGTAACCGACCCGCTAAGCCGACCTCACCTACGGAAAAAACCGAGGCGTACGTACGTACATACGTACGTAGAGCGGTAGGCTCTCGCTCGATCGGAGACGACGCGATCGTTTGATGTTTGACGAAAAAAATTGGTGATGGGCTCCTTGCCCACGTTTAAATTTCAGCTCGCAAAATATCTTGCTGCCTAGCTAGGTGCGTCGCCATTTGATCGGCTTTCCGAGCGGTCAAAAAAAAATTTTTTTTTAAAAAAAACTTACGCGAGCCCTGTCAATCTTCACGTCAGTGATAGAGATCGCACGGCAATGGATGGCGCTATCAGCTCACCGTGGATTGACCGACTGCTCGTGTGAAGAAGAGCCGTGTGCGTGCTGGCTCGGGTCACCTGCTCGATCAGGAAAATAATGGCAGGCAGCCTCCCTTCAATTCGCTCGTGTGTTACGCCGATCGACGTACGTAGCAAACTAGCAACGAGTTGCGGTCGAGCACGCAGCGGCGGCCGGAAGCCGCGCGCCGAACCGGCTCAAAATATGTTCGTGCGCTTGCTTGCATATGATGGATGGGTTTTTTCTGTAGACTATGGTTTATGACTAACGATTTAAATATTTAAATTCTGATTGTTCGTGAGAAATAGTACGAAGAAAAAAATAGATGTATATAATTTTAATCAGTATAGTTAAACTTAATACAATTTTTATTATAATTTTTCTATTAATTATATCTTAAAAAATATATCATTTAAAAATTTACTGTACAATAAACTATATCATAAGACGTAAGCTCTCCTGAACCCCTCCCGATGATTGATTCATCGATGACACGCCCGCTAATTGATCCGGCCGTGCCGTGTTGGAGCTACGCGCGGCTACACGTGCCAACGTACATACAAGACATTTTTCCAGTTTTCCATAATAATAACTGATCCTGATCCTGAAGCTCTCTCCTCTCCATAATAACTGATCCTGAAGCTGATCAACCATCAGCATGAGTTAGATAGCACCGTTGCAGTCATGGTTAGGGCTGTACGTACGTACGTACTGTTGTTACAAACATGGCCGGATCCAAGGGGTGGCCGATATGCACGGATACCTTTAAAATTTTAAATATATATATATATATATTATTTATTAATATATGTTCTAATTAAAATTAGATTTTATTGTAATTTAATAATACTCGAGAGAATTAGATACAAATTATATTCCATACCCTCTTTCAGGTTTTATAAATAACCTAGCAACTATTTTTTTCTCTGTCAATGTAGCACCAATAGGTTTGAGTTGTACATCTACAATTCTACCATACCACCAAGAGGTGGTTCCCGTGCTTTATTTTATTTAGCTATTAGAAACTTCTTTTAGTTTCTAACCCAAAAATCAAGTGTCCAATTCTGTATTTGTTTCAGTCGTTGTGACCATTACTCTGATTATAATGTTTCAAAACTAATATAGGTTGTCTTATACGTGACATTTTACTTACAAATTTTAATTTGAAGCTATATGTGACATTAATAGGCCACATCAATATTGTCATACTAAGTATATATATACTAAAAATCCTATATACTTTTCGAGTGGTAGAGTATATGAACTGTCATGCGGGTTATTAGTGTACTAATAAAAGTATATGAAATTTATTTGTCAATGTTAGTATATGTTATCATTACGATGCCACAAAATTAAATTGTTTTCACAACTAAATATGTAAAGTAACCAATTAATTAAGATAAAAACTCAACGAATTATATGTTAACATTAAAGTATCATATGAATACAATATTCACATTGCATGGTTTACCCTACGCTAACATTTTATACTCCATCTATTTTTGAAGTGATATTTTTTATTTTTCACGATCTATGAGACGTGACTTTGATCATTACTATTTATAATTTTATCTTATTATATGCTAATAAAATTATAATATTACAAATGTATTTTTAGAGATAAATTTAGATAGTTCCAAACATATCAACAATCAAACTTTCACAACATATATTATAGAATGTCAGTTAAAAACTTTGTGTCAGTAGCATGGCAGGTCGACGACTACAAGGTGTGCGTCAGGAGATGCCTGATGGCTACAGTGAAGACATGCATCTAAGAAAGCGTGGCATGACAGTTGAAGTCATAATTAAGGAGATGCGGCACACATAGTGTGCACATCTAATAATTTGTTTTTAGTTCCGCCAATGGTTACAAAACAGCGGCGTGAGTGGGCGCGTGCGTACGTAGTGATCCGGCGGGCGCGAGAGAGGCCGCGCAGCACGGCTACTCCTCCGTGGCCACGCATGCCGTCTCGTCTCCAGTGGAAACGGTCCCTGGCTAAGTCGCTAGCCTGCTGTGACGAGCTCAAACTCCTCTCGATCTCCGGAAAATCGCGACAAACTCGCTGCCCCAATCACACGCACGTCAGTCAGATACTAGGAAACAAGCTAGCTAGCAAGTGACGAGCATCGAGAAGCGAAAGAGCAAATGATCCATGCATGTAATGACAACGAGCAACTGAGCATGCACTCGCAATAAGAAATGGCAGCTTGTGTGTGCGTGCATGGCCGGAGAATGTCCACGCACCAAATAAAATTGATATGGCGCAGTGGCGAATCTACTGAACTCAAGTTGGTGGCAGTCATGCATGGATCAGTTCAGTACAGAGATTTTTTTTTATTTTGGTCTTGCGAGAGAAAGTAATATGAGCACAAACAATTTTGAAACGTTTATGAAATCAATGCGAACAATCAACTAATTAAAAAAACTAAGCCGGCCATAAATCCATAGCATTTCCTCACCCGAATGGCACTCAACAGTAGAGTTCAGTCGCTCGTAGAAGGAATCGTTTGTGTCCATGGCAAAAAAAGGAGACCTACCCAACGCTCATTGGCGATATCTGAATGCTAGCTGAGGGTGATGTGCTGGGAGGGGCATTCAATTCAGTGAACCTGGGGAGGAGTGGGATCCATGGCATGTCAATCAAACGTCAAACGCATAACCAACCAATGCATCTCGCCCATGCGGGTCCTTTTCTGCGCGCCAAGTGCTTTATGTCCTGTAAGGCCGCGACGTTTCGTCACTTGCTTAATGCTTAATTAGCCGCCACACATACATAGCTTAGGCAGACGCCCTCGTGTAACTTCGATGATCTTGCAGAAGTTTGATGTGGAATCTAGTCGGAGAGATGTGATCATCGATCTAAATGTTTGTCGCGGAGAGTTTGGAGTGATTGAAATTGATTTGTTCTAGGATTCAGGTTCTGAATTTTGCAGGTTTCACTTTGAATTCTGAAGTTACAATCTCTTCAGTTTAAGAAGCTAGACTCGCAAATTATTGTTCTGATTATCCAAGGTTAGAACTAGACTTTTTTTGTGAGAATCCACTTGGAAGATGGTGATCAGTGAAAAGGTTGGAAACCTGAAAACACAATGCAACCGAACAAGCAGTATTTGTCACTTACTCCATGGCAATAATTCGGAGGACCACCAGCAATAACCCAAGTTGGCCAATTTGCTCCCTAGTTTTTCGATCGGTGGCACAAGCAAATCTTGGGAAATAATCCGTCATGAAGCAGGCTCGCCCTGGAGCCTGAATTTTGCTGTACAATAAATAATCCTACTTGCCGAAAATGACATGGCTAAGCATGTAAGACGAAAAGGATATGCTGACAGCTATACGCAAGTTAATGTAAGAAAGACTTGTTGCAGGAGTGCAAATCTGATAAAGTAAAACCAGGAATCAAATCCAGTGTGCAACCGATCATTTTTTAAATTCACTTTTCAGGACGTCACAGCCCCTGATACAATGAACTGCTCCAGTATTTAATCTTCAGTATCAAAGTGTAGCACAAAAGAAAGCCAGATTCAGCTAATGGCATGACCACCGCCCCTTCGAAATCTATTGCTGGAATCTGACACAAACTATTATCGATAACAGCTTAGTAAGACAAATGAGCTCGCACATCATTAATATGTAAGCTTGATTTGATCTAAATCTCTCTAGATTTCTGATATCACACAGCGTCGGCTTCGGTCGGCTCTTAACATTTTCAGAAAAGAAATACCACACAGAGCGAAAGCCAACACTTGCAAAGTTTCAATTGTAGATATGTAATATGAGCACAACCATATACTTACAAAGCACAGTACGGCAAACATATGGCCAAGGTAGTTATTAAACATGCTTCCAATCATACACACGCCATACAGCAACATAATATAAACATGTCATAGAGTTCCACTGATATCAGCATATAATCTAGCATTACTATGGTTCCGCTACAAAACATAGCGGATACCAACGGATCTTCATCGTGGCCATAGGCATGGGACCTGACAAGATAACCGAAGTTAAGACAATCCATTCACAACAGATGCAATTTGTACAGGAAAAGTATATAGGAAATCCAAAATACGTAGTATGGATGCCTTACATTTTTGCTATTGACAGACCACACTGACCAGAACCATGGCCCCTCAATAAGCACCAGCTGCCATGAGCAGTTCATCAAGGCTCCAGAGACCCCCATTACTTGCCCCATCTTGTGTGACATCATTTTGCAGAAGGCTGTCCATTGATCCATCTGAGCTGCTCTCGACATAAGGCAATGGTAGCATATACTTCATCTCTGGATCGAAACTAGACATGTCTTGTGCGAGATTGGGTGTGCCATTTCCCTGAGGAGACACAGCTACACCATAAGTGTTCCTCATCCTCTTTGGCGCTCCACCTTGCATGTAAGCCGCCTCATCATATGCTGGCATGGCAGCATTTGGAACAAAAACAGAAGTGTAGTCTGGGGTCATGGCCTCATCATCCCACCCAAAGTCAGAAGAGACAAATGAGTTGCTGCTCTGATCAGAGAGCATGTTCATCATGAATGTCTCAGTGGGCACAAGAGGTTTCACCGGAGGGAGGAAACCAACACTCTCAGCAGGCTTTGCAGGAACCTTCTTGTCACTGAAGGCAAACATTGCAAACAAATCATTGTCTGCATTTTTTGGATGATTGAAAGCCTCATCGTCCCAGGTCTTTGTAGGTGAAGCTAGCTTTGCTGACTTGACAGCAGTTGGCTTCAGGGTGGATTTTTGAGCAGTCGGCACTTCATCAGGAAAATTGACCTTGGCTTTCTTGCCACGGATCTTGCGGGCTTCAGCATCATATGCCCTAGCTGCCTCCTCAGCAGTGTTGTATGTTCCAAGCCAAACACGGACACCCTTGCTAGGATCTCGGATTTCAGCTGCCCATTTGCCCCAGGGACGCTGGCGGATCCCCCTGTACAGATTCTTCCTGTTGCGTGCCGATCTAGCAGCAGGTCCATCATGTTGAACAAGCTTTGGAGTTGGCACACCATCTACATTAAAGGTTGTTTATTAGTGCATCTCAACAACATTAGGAATAGGACATTGGAAGTTTGTACAATACAAGTAATACCCATATGAGCAGTTAATAACTAAAGAAGAACTATCGTAGCTTTGAAGTCTAAACCATAGATATGAAATGTACACATTGTTAACAAACTACAAGAAACCAACCTATAGCACCTACAAACTGTCGAGAAAATTGCATGTCAGGAAACAACAGTAGTTTATCACATGGTCAAGATATTCTATTATGTTATAAAATCATCCCAAAAGACAATCCGTTTATTTCTAACAAGTGACCCACCATCCCAACAGGTGATCAATCTATTTGTACAAATAGAAAATTCATATCTTAGCTCAGGTGTCCCTTTTTATGCCCCGAATACAAGATATTTACATCTGCAGATGACAATCAGGTGACCAAGTAAACTGAAACCTTCCAGATCCAGCATAAATGGTTTCTAGTTCCCCCAATACATTTGTAAGCTATAATGGTTACATGGGAACTTGGGAAGCTAAATTGGAGAATAGTAACCGGTAACAAAGAGGTTGAGACATGAATCGTGTTCCCTTCTCAAATGAATTAGTTGTATATGTAACCTCTAGTCCATAAGATGTCCATGAATATAACAGCCATACTGTGACAGCTCCGTTGCAGTGCGAAATACACACAGATATAGAAAACATCACACAGATATAGAAAACATCAAGTATAAAACGTCAAATATTGCTTATAGAAAACATCACGTAACCTTTAAAAGCAAAATGCCCTCAACGGACAAATATAACTGACAAGATGCTACCAGAAACATCAGTTAGATCATATAACTATTTAATTGAACTAAGATTAGCAATATACAGTAATTTTATATATCTAGGACGAATACAGGCAGTCACCTTTGAAGTTCCATCCAGCACTATGAGATGAAAGATGTATAAAAACATAAAAAAAAAATGCAGTTCCAAGGATTTCTTTCTCGAGGAGTGATTCTATGCTTTCCACTCCTATAACATGCACAAATCTTAAAGCACAACCAATGGGTAAATAGCATCTATCCACCATTAAAGATGCTTTAATATTTGTACAATTCACTATTTGGAAGAGCATGGAAGCACTATATACATCAGAAATAAGTTGATGTAAATCAGAAGTCCCTAAATTCTTATCTTTCAACTTGACAAAAAAAAACTCAAATAACATAACCTAGAATTATTCTCTTTTAAATTGACTGAAAAAAGAAGCTTAGGCCTGCATCTAACAATCTATAAGGAGGTAACAGTAAAAAAAAATATACAGAACCGATTCTAAAAAGAAAATTACTAAGAATAATAAACCGTCACTCACCGTAATGGATACCTCAAAGGGCGTGCATCTAAATCTTATGATACGCTAAGGAGATGGCAGTACATCAAATGAAACTTAAAAAGAAAAACATAATACATTAAGTTTTACCATAATTACACATTAGATCACTTACTGCAAATAAAGTATGTACCCCATGTGGCCATGTCACAAGAGCATCACCAAGCATAGGTTAATCTCTAAAAAAACATAGGCTAATGTTAGATTGGACCTCTCTAAATTCAACCGGATTTACTCTCCAGGCTACAGGTTCAAATAGGCTAAACACAACTAAGTCTACGGAGCAACACACTTATAAGTAATATTAGATCTTCTCCTCCAAAAGACTAGTGCAATGGATGAAGTCTCACTCATACTTATAAGTTGTATTTTTTCCTTTCTCACAACTAATGCGGGACTATTTCTAACAATCTCCTCCTCACGTATTGGTTGGGCACTTCTGCAACCATAAGGTCCATGGAGATATTAGACGTTTGGGCTCTGATACCACTTGTTAGATCGGATTCTGGCCGCATGCCTAGCTCCAACTAAGTTTATTCCCCGGGCCACATGTCCAAATGAACTGAGCATAACTAAGTCCACGGAGCAACACACTTATAAGTGATATTGAGACTTCTCCCCCAAAAACTTATCCTATGGGTGGATCTCTCTCACACTTATAAGTTGTACTTTTTTCTTTCCCACAACTAATGTGGAACTATTCCTAACAATGATTGTTAGATCGGACCCTGGTTGTATAGCTAGGCCTAACTACGTTTACTCTCTAGGCCACAGGTTCAAATGGGCTAAACATAACTAAGCCCACGGAGCAACACACTTTATAAGTAATATTGGGTCTTCTCTCCTCCAAAAGACTAGCATATGAGTAGGGTCTCTCTCAAACTTATAAGTTGTGCTTTTTTTCTTTACCACAGCCAATGTAAGACTATTTCTTACAATCTCCCCCTCACACATTAGTTGGGCACTTCAGCAATCATGAGATCCAAGGAGATGTTAGGCGTCTGGCCTCTGATACTACTTGTTAGATCAGACCCTGGCTGTATATCTCGATCCAACCGGGCTTACTCCCCGGGCCATAGGTACAAATAGACTGAACACAGCTAAAACCACATAGCAACACACTTATAAGTGATATTAGGTCGTCTCCCTCTAAAATATTAGTCCAATGAGTGAGGTATTTTTCTACTTTTAAATTAGATCCCTGGACTTCCACAACCATATGAGACTATTCCTAACAGTTAATCCTAAAATCATAATACAAGGTCAAAACTTACCTAACTAAACCCCAATATTAGCAATCGAGATGCACAAAAGACACTGAGCAACCACAAGAACTACCTTCAAAGCCAACTAATCCCCCCCCCCCCCCCCTTCCTTATTAGGCTAGCACACAATTCAGAGAAAAGGATAGCAGATTTTAAGACAGTTTCAGGCCTAACGATCAATTCCCGTATTGCAACACCACCACCAAATCTACAGACAGAATTCATCATCACCCCTAAAAAGAACCAGATTTATTAGCAAGTTTATAGTTTATACACACTAGAATTAGCAAGGTTTGAGGAAAGAAGCGAAATATACACTATCAGGAGGCCAGGACCCAGTACTCCTTCCCTCCCTCGTCTCAAGATCACATCTACGTCTTTCAACCGGAAGCCCCATTTGGCAGCAACTCCGTGGAACCCCAACTCTCTCCTCAAAGCCCACAGAAGATTCTAGAAGTAGCCCCAAAGGAGGCATCTTTCGTCCTTCTACAGAGAGGAGGTGAGAAAAGGTTTGCCTCTCAGTTCTCACCTAAGGTGGGGCGCGCAACCCCGGCAGCCGCCTTGGCGGCGGCGCCGAAGGCGAACCCCGCCGGTGCCGGCGGCGGCGGCGGGGGAACCTCCTCGACCACGCCGTCGTCGTCGCCGGCGGCATCCGCCTCGTTCTCGCTCAGGTCCCGCTCGAACTCGCGGAAGTCGACCTCGAAGTCCTCCTCGTCCCCGAGCGCCTGCCCAGGCGCCTTCCTCCGCTGCCCCGGCCACAGCACGTCGGCCGTCACCCTCCGCTGCTGCTTCTTGGGGGGCGCCCCCGCGGCCGACGGCGGGATGAAGCCGGAGATGATGGCTCCGCCGCACATCGCGAGGCTGTCGTCAGGGGCTTAGAGCGGCGGTGGTTGATGGATCGGTGGGAGAGAACGGGCGGCACAGTAAGGAAAGGAGAAGAGCTATGCGTTTGCTGTTTGCCGCTCTGTTAGAGGAGGGCGGAGTGGCACGGCGAGTTAGCTGGGTGGCGCTACTTATATATAGGCAGCGCTCAACTGGTCTTTTTTTTACTGTTTAACGATTTTTTTTCATTGTAGCAGCGATAGTAAATACTGTAGCAATTTTATCACGTAGTAAAAAAATTTTTATTTTTTTGGTATTTTTGCGTTTTGTTTTTTTTCTCGTATTACTTTGCATTTTCCGCTCTAGACTAGCATGCCGTTTTTATTTTTTTTACATTTTTTTAAATTTAATTATGACTAATATGTCACTCAGTTACAGTAAAAAAATTAGCAAACTACAGTGAAATTTCAGCAAAAATCAAAAGCCATCGCTTTCCGAACGCCCCCATAGTAGCAGGCGACGCTAACGCACTACTCGAACATCAAATGGGTGGAGGCTGGAGCCGCTCAATTCTTTTGGTATATACTCAGACTTTAACTTCCATTTCTATAATCGATATATTTTTTAAAATAAAATCTACAGTTAAATTATAGTATAAATTATATTAAATTTATCTATATCGACTAAAATAGCATATAATTATTTTTCTCTATATATTACCTCTCACGAACATATCAAAATTTAAAAATCACAGTTATAAATTATAAGTCTTAGCAAAAAAAAACACACTGGTCAAGTTGTGCGCGCTCTTCACTTTACTTGGGTCCTTTTTTACCCCGGTAATAATTGGGCTCCCATGCCTTCTTTCTTAGCCAAAGTTTAACAATAGCTCTCGGTAGAAAAATGCTAGTAAGAATCATATTTATGTATCCTTTTTTTTATCAAAATTGATGGGTTTTGAATGCAATTACGTGAGCGTGCAAAGAAGAGCTCATGAACGAGCTAATTTTTCAGAGATGTGTGTACAAGGACGTGTTTGGAACGCGAGAATCGTGTAGCAGGCTAGGAGTTAGGCTCGACTGTTTGCCATTAGAGTGGTTTGGTGTTGAGCGCAGAATTCACTTTCCCTTTATTATTGCAGCGGGTTTGGGAGGCGTTACTTGTCAGTAAGAGGGTTCTTCGAAGCTGCTTTTGGAGCAGACCGGTCATGTGACGAGATTCGGGCATGCCAAACGCGATGGGGCTTTGCTTTTGCCCTGCATTCCGTCATGTTATCCTCCTCCTTTTCGTTCTGCTCTTTTTCCTCAAAAAGTTTGCTTCTGTTAATTAGATGCATAAGATGTGTGACAAGGTGTGCGCCTGCGTGTTCTAGCCGATGGGCTCATTTAGGACGCGCTCAACTGAGCTGTAGCAGGTTTATTTTGGTATTGTAACTGCTATAAAAATTGTTTGATATAATTAAATTTAAAAAATCAAAAATAGAAAAAAAAGTTTACGTTACCATGATCAACGTAAAGAAATAAGAGAAAAATAAAAAACCTAAAAAGATAAAAAAGAAAAGATAAAATTAAAACGCTAGAAGCTAAGCCAAGTGGAGTGGGGCCTTAATTTCTATTGCACCCTGTTTAGGCTCAAGGGTAGTTTGGACTTTTGGATCGACTAGCTTCCTCGAATACTTCGTATATTAAGATCGGAGGAATGCCCAGGCTGGAGGAGTGTCCACGTGGAGACTTTGCAGAAAAGGCCTCATGAATTTTAATATTTACATATAGACTCTCGGTTCTTTCAAAAAAACTCTTAATTTTTTACAAAAAAACCCCTCCGCTCTCCTTTTATTGGATAACACCCTGCGGTTTCAAGTAATTACGTACAGGCCCTTAATTCTTTCAAAAAATACCTCGATTTTTTACGAAAAAACCCTTCCGCTCTTTTTTTATTGGATAACGTCCCGCGGTTTCTTTGGAATTACACGTGGGTCCTTGGTTTTTTGCGGAGAGACCCTTGATATGTCATTT
This sequence comes from Melocanna baccifera, assembly GCA_036346265.1. Classification (NCBI taxonomy): domain Eukaryota; kingdom Viridiplantae; phylum Streptophyta; class Magnoliopsida; order Poales; family Poaceae; genus Melocanna; species Melocanna baccifera. The sequence goes on along the minus strand of CM070701.1, from coordinate 12,464,007 downwards.
CTTCCCTAATTTTCGTCTCTTTTACTTTGGTCTACATGGTAACTAGCGCGGCGTGGTGCCGCGTTTACGTTGCTAGTAGGTTTGACACGTAAACCTTCCCACGCTACATAGATTGTGAACCTGACAGTGATTTCACTCGTGTTCTTTTTCCTCCCCTCGTTTATTTATCTTCGGAAAGAAGATCACCTTTAGTGAAAATACATTTAGCAAATCACATGCCGAAAGTCACTCCGATCGAGTGTAAAAGTTCTTTTTCCTCCATGATCACGGTAATTTGCATTAGTGGTAGATCATGTGACGACGAGGAGGACCGAGCAATCTGGACGTAACAGATTTTTTTTCTATCTGAGTCAAGCATCTTGCTTTCAATCTTTCCCTGCGTAGCATCCCATTGTATTTTTCCACTAGATGCTTGCGAGAGAAAAACGGAAAACATGTGAATTGAGTCGTATCGGGACCGGTGTGTATGCTCGTCATCCAGATTCACTGCACCGCATTTGTTAAGATCGACAAAAATCGCTCCTAAAAAGATTCGCACTTAAATTGCATGGCTTGTCGTATTTAGAATTTTAAAAATATATACACGTATCAGATACATGATCAGTTACACTGTACTCGCATTGTATAATAATAGGGAATTGCTATGCTCCATGTGTCTGCTTTATGTGTCCAACGTAGGAGAAAAAAATTAGACACCCGACGGTCCGGTTGTCCCGCATTCCTCTACCTTATGCATTCTCCATCGCTCGTTTAATCCTTATCCTATTGAGCCATTTCATTTCTCTCACCCCCTTGTGTGCGTTTTGGCAACCGAGCTACCCTAGATGAGAGGAGATTTGCACTAATCATTCGCTTATTCCCTCACTCTTATACCCCATGAGTCTCTTTCTCGGCTACTCCAGCCAAGCCACCGCCGTCGAGATTTTCAGCAAGCTATAGTTAAGTGCCTCTCTCTACCATGTGCAAGCACACAAGCTCCTTCCTCCTCTCTCTCTACACACATGATAGAGCTCCACTGTCGTTAAGGAGTAGGTGCCACCATCATGGTCTCCGCAAAGAGAGTTGGCCTAAGCCAAGTCCAGCCACTCGATGTGACCTCCACGAGCATCATTGAGGCCAATAGAGATCCGTTGGTGTCGGCTAGACGCGGTTTTGTTGTCCGTACTCTGACTCTATCGACAGCTACTCGTATTGGCACTGCCCCTCATGAGAGGGCCAACAACATAGACGACGACCAGTCTGTGCAGTGATGAGATGGTGATGTGATCGACTGTTGTCTCCTCTCTATGCTTGTGCTAGTTATTGACTTGTTGTAATAGTTAAATTGAGTTATTGCAGATGTTTTCTTTGAATGTTGCGGATTTGTATGCCTCTTCTAAAATGGTCGTTGCAATCAGATTTATTATTTTTATTGAAATTGTCTTTTCCCTTCATTGCAATAATAGTATTTTTTTGTTGCACCAATTGTGTCGATTTGTTTCATGAGAATTTTTATTTTGTTGCAATAGAAATTTGTTGATGTTGCATCGGAGTTCTTATGTGTTGTATATGGTGTCTTTTTGTTGCAGATAGTTGTTAGTTTGTTGCACCATTTTTGTTTGTGATTGATTTTTGCAATCATAGGGGATTTTGTTGTAAGTTCGTCAGATCGATGTTGTGCCTCATTGAAAATTTATTGCAAGCGTCCCATGGAGTATCGATTGTTGCGGTTTATGAATTTTTATCGCACCAAATCGAGAATACAACCATCTGGTTCCTCCTCCATCCCTCCTCTACTTGTGGCAAGATAGAGGTTCGACGAGCCAGCGACGGTCGGAGATCGCCACCAGAGATCGCCACCAGAGATGAACTCCTGTCCATCTCTGCATCTCCTCCCTGGAAGCAGGCGGTGACTACCGATGTCATAAGCCTCATCCAACCACCGGCATCTCGAGCTCTAATACTAGCCGCTGGTACAAGGTCACTACCACTCGTGCCCGAGGGAGGCTGTCTGCCACAACTTCCTCCTCTGAAAAGCTGGAGCTCCGGTAAGCCCGTCACTAGAGACAAGCTTCTTATGAAATTTTGTTGTGCCAAATTGAACGACCCAAAATCAATCCAACTAAGATCTTACAATGGAAGGAGCGTATGATAGAAAATCTTCTATCGTACGTCTGGGTGCTAGTCGCCCCATAATATAAAGAGGAATGCAGAGTCCATAGTTTTTTTTCAGCCCAGCCAAAAGAATATTCTTTTTCCTTCAAAATATACACCGATACACTACAAACGATAGACTTTGATTACAATACATGCGTACATTTGACTTCGAGCTCTAAGAAGTTTGCAACACTTGCATGGATTCAGTTGCAGATGGTTCTTATCTCTGCAATATACGATACCTCTCACGATCATGATGAATAGAAGTCATTATCACACAAAGTTTAGCCCATCCCTCAGGTCCGCCCTTTCCCTTAGTTTTGCAACTCAAAGGACAAATTATCAAATGTCAGCAAATCATGCCCAACCGATCTATTTTTTCTATTCAATGTACAAGAAGGAAATGCCACCCAACTTCGCTGCACAATTTTTGTGTCCATATCTATACGTCACCTTGGCTTGGGCTTGGCATTGCATGGCAATTGGGAGCACCAGAAATATATCAGTACTTTTATATGTCATCAGACTTCAACCATATTGAATGGAACGAGATGCTTCATTGGACTAGTGTACAATTACTGAAAAGAAAAAAAGTATTGGAGTAAATAACTACTAGTAGCTGATGACATCTCGTACTAACCCCTGAATGTGGTGGGCGTTATAAAATGCAGTGCAATATCGAAATGTCACTTCAAAGCAAATACGCTTTCATGCTAACAGACAAAACTTTTGAAGGGACTGGTAATAGACAAAACTACCAACTCAAATTTTTTCTTCACGAATTCTTTTTACATGCAGATCTAACTTCTAAGCTTATATTTCATCCCGAAAAAAATGGATTTGCGTATTTGTACATGTGCCCCGATGGTAACGACCCTAGCCTAGGAAAAGGCAGGTTGTGGGTTAGAAACCTCAAAATTGCACTTTGATTTATCTTTTTTGTTTAAATTAAAAAATAAATTTTGATTTGAAATTTCTGGCTAAATTTTTTTTGATAATCGGCAAAATTGACTCTATCGGTGGCGCAACCGGTATTGAAAACCATGTTTGAGACTAAGTTAGACTAGTTGTTTAGGACATCTGAAATGTTGTGTAGAATAGATGGCTGAAGCAAATAAGATGAGGCCCGGGGCCTGCCGGCCTTGGGCCTTGGCGCAACCTATCGAAGCTCATGGACAGGACTAGTAGCGGAGGAGTTTATGGTGACATGATCTAGGGCCTGTTCTTTGCGGCTTCTAAAAGCCGCTTTTGGCTTTTGCTACAGTAACTAACTTTTAAATAAAGTATTTTTTTAAGATGTGGTCTACAAGTTAATTGTAGTACACGTTAAAAAACTAATATCTATACCATAAAAAATCGCAAGCGAGTATCTCTCTTTCTGCAATCCCTGTCACAAACAGCCAAAAAGCCATCAACCGCAGCTAAAAGCCATCAGCCGCAGCCGAAAAGAACAGGCCCTAGCTTCCTGCCGATGGCAGTGGGGCCGGGGGTCCCATGGGGCTTGCCGTGTCCCCACCCCGATCCCTGTTAAGGAACACCCCTCCTGTCCCCGTTAGAACAAACGGGGCATGAGCTTCCCCTATAAGCCATCCCCCGTGGGCCCCACGGGATGGGAAAAATGATTTAAAAATAGATTAAAAACTATCATGTGACTTTATTCCAAATATCTTAAATAAGTATATATCACATATTAAAGATCTATAATATGTTAACAAAATAATATTTGTTAGAACCCTCAAAAGTGCACTTTTCTTTACCTTGTGTTTTTAAAAAATAATTTTTTATTTGAAATTTCTAGCTAATTTTTTTTGATAATCGGTAAAAATCGGTTCTACCGGTGACGCAACCGGTACTGAAAACCCCATTTGAGAGTATGCTAGAGCAGTTGTTTAGGACGACTAAAAACTGTTGCGTATGACTGGATGGGTGAAACAAATAAGATGAGGCTCAGGCCGGCCGGCCGTTGCACAGCTTTGCAGATCGAAGCCCATGGGCACGGCTAGCGGGGGGCGGAGGAGTTCATGGTGACGTGATCACTCCGAGGGGCTTGCCCGTGTCCCCGCCCCAATCCTTGTTAAGGACCCCGTCCATGTTAGATCATCAGGGCACAAACCTCCCCATAGGGATCACATCCCCTGTAGTCCCCTACGAGGATGGGGGATATTTTAAATATAGATTGAAAAATTATCTTATGATTTTATTAATTAATTTATAAATATTTAGGTATATTGTTTTCTCAAATATTTAGGCTGGCGCATGGCAGTACTAGCTGAGTCAGTAGATGCAGCCGCGCTTGTGCCTCCACAGGAATCTGCGGCTGCCGCAACTCGATCGCGCATACGTGATTTGGCCCCAACGCACGGGCGGGCTGCGCTGGTGCTCGGTGAGAGCTGATTTCGTGTGGATCGCGGTCGAGCCGCGGAGGCCCACTGCACCACGTGCTAGGTAGATGTCACCGACCCACGCACGGTGACTACATATGGGGGCTTGCCGCACGGTGCGTCGGTGCCGTTGCTCTTGGTCCTCGACGTGTTCACTGCAGAGCATGGTGGTTTGCGGCAAGCTCGATAGCGGCCGCAGCACCAGGTTTGCCATGGGAAATGCAATAGACCAATAGAGCTGTAACACCTCCGTTTTTAGGGATGGTACTTACTGTTTATCTCACAACTGTTCAGGAAGTTCAGCTGTAAGGTACTGTAATTAAGTGTACATCATAACCAATGCTTGCTCAAGAAAAATCAAATTTATTACAATAGAACGGCTTGGCAGCCGAAACTTACAGCGGGATAGTGTCCTTTACAATATAGAAAACCAAAAAGCCACCATAGGCAGGCCTGAGTGCAGAACAACCCTAAAACAACACGTCGTACTCGTCGAAAGCGCATTCGTCTTCGACTTCGTATACTCCTTGATCTTGCGACACACTTTCTGTTAAATTTTTGTTTGCAAGTATGAGTACAACTACCGTACTCAACAAGTCACATGTGGAAACACTAAATAATTACATGCAAGAAATTTCAATAAACTGGGTATAGTGGTTCCATTATTTTATGTGGATGCAGATTTATTTCGTAAACATTTAGGGTTTCAAAACAATAAACATGTATACTTTGAATAAATAGAAAATGGGTTCTTTACTTGACTTTTTCCATAACTTTACTGTTACCAAAATTCATCAAAACCTTTTCAACCTTACTTATGCATCAACAACGGAATCACCCATTGAACATAGCTTCGTATACCGGAAGCACGGCGTATCAAAGATACGTATATGATTACTCCGAAGAGTTTGCCCAGCTTTACCCACAAGATTTCAGAACCCTCATGACTGAGTTAAGAAAACAAGGTTGTTCACTACTCATTTCTTTATTTAGCCTCCTCTCGGTAGCCTCTATTTCGGACCCCGGGCATCCACTAACTAGGTCAAATGTTTTTCCTCCCGTTCCAAGTGGAATCTTACCGTATTTGGTATGATTTTACCACCTCTCATACCCAAATCCTTCTTTTTATACATGCCTGGAGGTTAAACCGATTTGAGCATATACTAAACCAGGATTGACGAATCGAACTTGTGGTTGAGCGATCACTATGTTCTTGCTAAGCATAAGACTCTTCAACCTTATGGGGCCCATCTATTTCAACCATCTTTTCTTTCTTTTAATCCATTTCCCACTGTCCGATGACAGTGCTAACCATCATATAAAATATCAATTCCTTTACTGGACTTTACTTTACTTCTCCGAATTCACTTTTACCAAAAATTACTGGCAAATTGCCAATACTTAACAAGGTGGAATGTTTGAATTACCTACGCTACCATGATTAAGTTAAATAGTATCATTAGTATTTCTAGGTCTTGTCAAGGTGAATGTAGCTATTAAATAAATTGGGCTTGTCAGTGGTGGGAAATAACTAATACCATGATCATTAATCATTTATTTGTACATAAAATAACAGTGCATAAATTACTTAATGAACATACTGGTAAATAAATAATTAACGGAACATAGGTGCAATATGTTCAAAAACACGTGACTTGCCTTGCGGATCCTCGATTTCAATTATCTCGTATTATTGGAAATCTCAAACTTGAGTTGAACCTTCTCCTCCTCGAATTGGCGGATTTGCGGTGTTGAAGGCTTACGCGCAAAACAAATGAACAAAATTAAGTCCGCCTTCCAAGGCTCGAATTTGGACCAAAAAGAAACAAAATAAATTTCAAAAAGAAATCCAAATGAAAGGGTTTGGGGCTTTTATATGCTGGGTATAGGCAATTGGACTTTGGAAATGGATTTAGGGGCTTGAAATGGACAAAATGGATATGCGTATGCCTTAACGGGTCTGTTGTGAATAGTACCGGGTTTGAGGCTACTGTTCATGTGGGTTTTTGCACTGTTCAGGACCGGACCGGCGAGCTACAGTCTTCTTCCTCCTCGGTCTCTCGCGCGCGCTGAAACAGGGAAAGGAGGCGGCGGGAATTGGCGAGGCTCCGATATTTTGTGACGGGATCGGAGGGCAGGGGCGGGTAGCTGGTGACTAGGGGAACCCATTTTAGCAATCGGCGACGGCCAGAAGTCCGGCGATCATCGGCGACGAGGTTCTTTGCTTCACACGGTCTTTAATGGCACAGGGGAGAATTAGGGGTTATCGGGGCGGTTGAGTTTGGTTTTGAGCATCCTTGGGGTGGCAGGAAGCTCATTACGGTGGTGGTTTTGAGCTGCCCACGGTGGCTTGCCATGGCCAGGTGGCGGCGCTCGAGGTTGGGACGGTGGGGGCTACGGGAACTACCAGGAAGACTTGGGAAGTGCTTCTAGGGTTCTTAGGATGCTTATGACGGATGCAATTGGATTCTAATAGGCTGGATCATCGGATTGAAGATTTGAGCATACCTCGGGCTCTTCTGAGATTTCTGGCAGCAGGGCGGCTATGGGGGCAATCGGCTGCACGGGTGGGTTGCTGTGTACTTGTGCATTGCTGTGGAGGGGGTACCGGGGCTTAAATAACAGTGAGAGGCGGGAATGGCTTTGCCTTGGTACCGGCGGTGGGGTGAAGCCAGGAGCTTCGGGAGAGCTCGAGGTAACGTGGTCCTGGCTGGCAGGGGAGAGGTTCTGATAGTCTTGGGGAGCGGGTTGCGGTGGTCAATTGACTAAGAGGCGGTTCTAGTCGACTAAGAGAGTGGGGCGGTCAGTTGGGTAGAAAAATCGGGCAACGGCAGAGATATTTGGCCGGGCAAGTGAGACACGCAAGCAGGGGCAGTCAAAGCTTGTCAGAGGTTAGTTCACCGTGGCACAGGGTCGCTAGCGCAGTGAAACAACGACGGGGGAGGCAGCTGGATTCGGGTGGCGGCAAACAGCAGCGACAGGGATTGTTTCGGACAAGCTACAGTACCGCGCGAAAAGCAGGGAGTTGGGGGCGGTTCGGCGATGGGTTGGGTCGGGCTGGGCTGGAGCATGGGCAGAAATGGGCTAGGGACGGGCTGGGAATGAAGATTTAACAAGAAATCAAGAAATTCAAATTTTGGCAATTTTCGGTTTTGTTTCAAGAGCGCTCTGTGCCTGTGCATGGAGGATGCTAACCAGGGTTGTTCGCAATTATACCAAACTAAAAAACATACCAAAAAACTGAATTATACCAATTAACTTAGTTTGATTGGTATTGTTATTCGTTACGGTACGAGAAAAATGTGATTTTCGATAATTTGGTTTTTCAAAAAAAAACCGGTTGAAAACCGAACAAACGAACTCTAGAATACTTCCCCAAGTCTGTTTCTGGTCCGCTGCAGTAAGCTACGTTGATGTTAGCCTAGCTTGTTTGTTTGCTCGGCCAATGGCCCTAGCCGGCCCACCGTGTCCGTCTGTTTCTCTCAACCCATTGCGGCTGCTTACTTATTTTCTTGGCCAATGGGCCAGCCGACTGTTGTTTACTTGTTTGCTCTGTGTGCATGTGGGTTTTTGGTGTTTTATTCTTTTTGTAGCTGCCAGCTAGTGGTTCTGTAGTTCATAATTATGTTTGCTTGTTGCTGGCTATCATTGTTAGTTTATTATCATGCTAAAATGTTGTTATATTGTTTCACATTTGCATCAACTATAGTAAATATGGTATTTACTAATACTACACCGAAATAATTTCATAGTTACTGATACCGATGTATTTTTAAAATATCATATTTACCAAAATAGCAATACCGTATTTACCAAATACATTGTATTCACCAAACCAGATTTATGAAAAATACCAAATGAACAACCCTAATGCTAACTGCTATAGATCATGTTATTTTGGGTTGCGACTAATGGCTTTTGTCTGTGTTTTCGAGATGACAGTAGAGGGAGAAGATGTCAACGCGGAAACTGCACACGATTTTAGGCTCAAAAAATCGTTTAGAGAATCCCCATACAAGAGCTCGAGCCCTGGAGCCTAGTGGTTATCGGTTGCAACACATAATTGCATCTAATCCTCGGCTATACAACACAAGTACCACATGTCACGTCATGTAGATGCACTTTTGTGTAGGGGTCGATATCGATCCAGATCATCGTCTTATCGAGCTCTTCCCAAAATTGACATATTTTGATTTAATATCATTTTATTGATAGTTTGAAAATATTTTTAGAATCAAATTAGCAAACCGAGCCGAGCCAAAGTAAAATTTAATTTCATTCGAAATTGACTTATTCAATGTTTAACTAATTAATGAGTGTAATCGAATCAATTTTGAAAATAGTCAACGAGCCCCACTAAAGGGTTTTTTCCACCCCTACTTAGGGGGTGATCGGAATAGCGATGGCTTTTAGCTTTTGTTGAAAAAACATTGTAGCTGGCTGAAAAAACACTGTAGCTGAGTTGGTTTATTGAGTATAATTAAATGTAAAAAATATAAAAAAACCGACAACAAAAAACGAGAAAAAAAGTATAAGGAAAATTTTAAAAAAAATAAAAAAACAATTTTACTGTAGCAGGTACTGTAGCTACAGTACCTGCTACAGTGAAATTGTCGCCCACCGCCCACCGCCAGAAGCCCTTCTGAGCGGGGCCTTATGTGGCAATTTAACCACACTGTTTCGATTGACTTAGCAGCAGTTCACATATTGATCATATGAGATACGCACTAAAAGCCTATTTGGCTTGGGCCGGCCATCCACCTATAATTTAGGTTACATGTGGAGGGGCAGGAGCAAGGGCAAGGAATACAAGGCCTAAGGGCCCGTTTGGTTAGTTTTTTTGTCTTCGAAACTGTTTTTTGGTCAAACGCTTGGGCTTCAAAGCCAAAAAATGAAATAAAAATTTAAAGTTGAGCCTAAAAAGAACTGTAAATTTAGAGCCTGTATTTCGTAGCTTCTCTTAGGGCTTCACTTAGAAGCTCAAAAGAGAGAAGACGAGCCCGACCGAACGACACTTAATTATGCCGTGGCGATCTTACTCTTAAGTCACAGTTGAAATGCGAAAGAAAATCCAATTGAAGTTCGAGACTATCCAATCACTCGCAGGGGTGAAGCTACGTGGAGAGTCCCGAGTGCACCGGCAATAGGGTGAAATCAAAAGTCAAGTTATTAGCAACTCATTTTCACCTCTTGTGCATCACCTTAGCCTAAATACATGCACCACCCTGACCTAAATATGTATATGTTAGATCATAATTACATGTATATATTGAAGTGTGCACTCGGATCCTTCGTACTCTAGCTTCGCCCCTGATCACTCGTATGCTATGATCTATCGAAATCTCATCATTTGTCAGCATGATCAGAAGGAGACCAAGTTACCCTAAGCAACCACGGAAAAAATTCCGGAGCTGCGCTTGTATATATCCCAACCGTTTCCATCTGGCATGGCGCCGTCTGGAGTAAACGGCAGACCCCAACCATCTCCGTCCAACCGCGCGGCAAGTCACCGCCTGCCCGCCCGCCAGGCCACCGTTCCGCGGCATTTCTTTCCTCTCCAAGCAAGCCAGCGCCCTCCCATTTATACCTCCGGCGACACGCGCATCCCGCACAGACACAACATGATCAGAAAGACACAACTCAATTTTGAACCTAGTCAACGAGCCCCACTGAAGGGTTTTTTCCACCCCTACTTAGGGGGTGATCGGAATAGCGATGGCTTTTGGTTTTTGCTGAAAAAACACTGTACCTGAGTTGGTTAATTGAGTATAATTAAATGTAAAAAAATATAAAAAACCGAAAACAAAAAACAGAAAAAGCATAAGTAAAATAAAACGAAAAACAATTTTCTCAGTGGCAGTATCGTAGCTACAAGATTCTGCCATGCTGAAATTGTCGCCATCGCCCACCGCCAGAAGCCCTTCTGAGCGGGGCCTTATGTGGCAATTTAACCACACTGTTTCGATTGACTTAGCAGCAGTTCACATATTGATCATATGAGATACGCACTAAAAGCCTATTTGGCTTGGGCCGGCCATCCACCTATAATTTAGGTTACATGTGGAGGGGCAGGAGCAAGGGCAAGGAATATAAGGCCTAAGGGCCCGTTTGGTTAGTTTTTTTTGTCTTCGAAACTGTTTTTTGGTCAAACGCTTGGGCTTCGAAGCCAAAAAATGAAATAAAAATTTAAAATTGAGCCTAAAAGAATCAGAAATTTAGAGCTCAGATTTGTAGCTTCTCTTAGGGCTTAACTTCAAAGCTCAAAAGAGAGAAGCCGAGCCCGACCAAACGGCACTTAATTATGCCGTGGCGATCTTACTCTTAAGTCACAGTTGAAATGCGAAAGAAAATCCAATTGAAATTCGAGACTATCCAATCACTCGTATGCTATGATCTATCGAAATCTCATCGTTTGTCAGCATGATCAGAAGGAGACCAAGTTACCCTAAGCAACCACGGAAAAAATTCCAGAGCTGCGCTTGTATATATCCCAACCGCTTTCCGTCGCACGGCGCCGTGCTCGAGTAAACGGCAGACCCCAACCATCTCGTCCACCGCGCGCAAGTCACCGCCCGCTCGCTGCCACCGCTCCACGGCATTTCTTTCCTCTCCTCCAAGCAAGCCGCCCTCCCATTTATACCTCCGCGACACGCGCATCCCGCATGCACACAACATGATCGAAAGACACAACTCAATTTTGAACCTAGTCAACGAGCCCCACTAAAGGGTTTTTTCCACCCTACTTAGGGGTGATCGAATAGCGATGGCTTTTGGCTTTTCCCGAAAAAACACTGTAGCTGAGTTGGTTTATTGAGTATAATTAAATGTAAAAAAATATAAAAAATCGAAAACAAAAAATGGAAAAAAAGCATAAGTAAAATAAAAAACGAAAAAACAATTTTATTGTGGCAGTGCATCGTAGCTACAGATGCGCCATCTGATGAAATTGTCGCCCCACGCCCACCGCCAGAAGCCCTTCTGAGCGGGGCCTTATGTGGCAATTTAACCACACTGTTTCGATTGACTTAGCAGCAATTCACATATTGATCATATGAGATACGCACTAAAAGCCTATTTGGCTTGGGCCGGCCATCCACCTATAATTTAGGTTACATGTGGAGGGGCAGGAGCAAGGGCAAGGAATACAAGGCCTAAGGGCCCGTTTGGTTAGTTTTTTTTGTCTTCGAAACTGTTTTTTGGTCAAACGCTTGGGCTTCAAAGCCAAAAAATGAAATAAAAATTTAAAGTTGAGCCTAAAAAGAACTGTAAATTTAGAGCCTGTATTTCGTAGCTTCTCTTAGGGCTTAACTTCAAAGCTCAAAAGAGAGAAGCCGAGCCCGACCAAACGGCACTTAATTATGCCGTGGCGATCTTACTCTTAAGTCACAGTTGAAATGCGAAAGAAAATCCAATTGAAGTTCGAGACTATCCAATCACTCGCAGGGGTGAAGCTACGTGGAGAGTCCCGAGTGCACCGGCAACAGGGTGAAATCAAAAGTCAAGTTATTAGCAACACATTTTCACCTCTTGTGCATCACCTTAGCCTAAATACATGCACCACCCTGACCTAAATATGTATGTGTTAGATCATAATTACATGTATATATTGAAGTGTGCACTCGGATCCTTCGTGCTCTAGTTTCGCCCCTGATCACTCGTATGCTATGATCTATCGAAATCTCATCGTTTGTCAGCATGATCAGAAGGAGACCAAGTTACCCTAAGAAACCAAGGAAAAAATTCCGGAGCTGCGCTTGTATATATCCCAACCGTTTCCATCTGGCACGGCGCCGTCTGGAGTAAACGGCAGACCCCAACCATCTCCGTCCAGCCGCGCGGCAAGTCACCGCTCGCCGCTTTGCCACTCGTTCGTGGCATTTCTTTCCTCTCCTCCAAGCAAGCCAGCGCCCTCCCATTTATACCTCCGGTGACACGCGCATCCCGCACAGACACAACATGATCAGAAAGACACAACTCAATTTTGAACCTAGTCAACGAGCCCCACTAAAGGGTTTTTTCCACCTCTACTTAGGGGGCGATCAGAATAGCGATGGTTTTTGGCTTTTGCTGTAAAAACACTGTAGCTGAGTTGGTTTATTGATTACAATTAAATGTAAAAAATATAAAAAAACCGAAAACAAAAAACGGAAAAAAGCATAAGTAAAACAAAAAAACGAAAAAAACAATTTTCTTGTGCAGTGCATCGTAGCTACAAGATGCACCATGATGAAATTGTCTTCCAACACCCACTGCTAGAAGCCCTTCTGAGCGGGGCCTTATGTGGCAATTTAACCACACTGTTTCGATTGACTTAGCAGCAGTTCACATATTGATCATATGAGATACGCACTAAAAGCCTATTTGGCTTGGGCCGGCCATCCAGCTATAATTTAGGTTACATGTGGAGGGGCAGGAGCAAGGGCAAGGAATACAAGGCCTAAGGGCCCGTTTGGTTAGTTTTTTTGTCTTTGAAACTGTTTTTTGGTCAAACGCTTGAGCTTCGAAGCCAAAAAATGAAATAAAAATTTAAAGTTGAGCCTAAAAAGAACTGTAAATTTAGAGCCTGTATTTCGTAGCTTCTCTTAGGGCTTAACTTCAAAGCTCAAAAGAGAGAAGCCGAGCCCGACCAAACGGCACTTAATTATGCCGTGGCGATCTTACTCTTAAGTCACAGTTGAAATGCGAAAGAAAATCCAATTGAAGTTCGAGACTATCCAATCACTCGCAGGGGTGAAGCTACGTGGAGAGTCCCGAGTGCACCGGCAACAGGGTGAAATCAAAAGTCAAGTTATTAGCAACTCATTTTCACCTTTTGTGCATCACCTTAGCCTAAATACATGCACCACCCTGACCTAAATATGTATATGTTAGATCATAATTACATGTATATATTGAAGTGTGCACTCGGATCCTTCGTGCTCTAGTTTCGCCCCTGATCACTCGTATGCTATGATCTATCGAAATCTCATCGTTTGTCAGCATGATCAGAAGGAGACCAAGTTACCCTAAGCAACCACGGAAAAAATTCCGGAGCTGCGCTTGTATATATCCCAACCGTTTCCATCTGGCACGGCGCGTGCGAGTAAACGGCAGACCCCAACCATTTCGTCCACCGCGCGGCAAGTCACCGCCGCTCGCCGCCACCGCCCGTGGCATTTCTTTCCTCTCCTCCAAGCAAGCCAGCGCCCTCCCATTTATACCTCCGGCGACACGCGCATCCCGCACAGACACAACATGATCAAAAAGACGCAACTCAATTTTGAACCTAGTCAACGAGCCCCACTAAAGGGTTTTTTCCACCCCTACTTAGGGGGTGATCAGAATAACGATGGCTTTTGGCTTTTGCTGAAAAAACACTGTAGCTGAGTTGGTTTATTGAGTATAATTAAATGTAAAAAAATATAAAAAATCGAAAACAAAAAACAGAAAAAAAGCATAAGTAAAATAAAAAAACGAAAAAACAATTTTCAGAAAGGTGCATCGTAGCTACAGCACTGCCATGATGAAATTGTCGCCTCACGCCCACCGCCGAAGCCCTTCTCGAGGGGCCTTATGTGGCAATTTAACCACACTGCTTTCGATTGACTTAGCAAAGAATTCACATATTGATCATATGAGATACGCACTAAAAGCCTATTTGGCTTGGGCCGCCATCCACCTATAATTTAGGTTACATGTGGAGGCAGGAGCAAGGGCAAGGAATACAAGGCCTAAGGGCCCGTTTGGTTAGTTTTTGTCTTGGCTGCTTTTTGGTCAAACGCTTGGGCTTCAAGCCAAAAATGAAATAAAAATTTAAAATTGAGCCTAAAAAGAATCAGTAAATTTAGAGCTCAGATTTGTAGCTTCTCTTAGGGCTTAACTTCAAAGCTCAAAGAGAGAAGCCGAGCCCACCAAACGGCACTTAATTATGCCGTGGCGATCTTACTCTTAAGTCACAGTTGAAATGCGAAAGAAAATCCAATTGAAATCCGAGACTATCCAATCACTCGTATGCTATGATCTATCGAAATCTCATCGTTTGTCAGCATGATCGAAGGAGACCAAGTTACCTAAGCAACCACGGAAAAATTCGAGCGCGCTTGTATATATCCCAACCGTTTCCATCCGCACGGCGCCGTCTGAGTAAACGGCGGACCCCAACCATCTCCGTCCAGCCGCGCAAGTCACCGCCCGCCCGCCTGGCCACCGTTCCACGGCATTTCTTTCCTCTCCTCCAAGCAAGCCAGCGCCCTCCCATTTATACCTCCGGCGACACGCGCATCCCGCACAGACACAACATGATCAGAAAGACACAACTCAATTTTGAACCTAGTCAACGAGCCCCACTAAAGGGTTTTTTCCACCCCTACTTAGGGGGTGATCAGAATAGCGATGGCTTTTGGCTTTTGCTGAAAAAACACTGTAGCTGAGTTGGTTTATTGAGTACAATTAAATGTAAAAAAATATAAAAAAACTGAAAACAAAAAATGGAAAAAAAGCATAAGTAAAATAAAAAGAAAAAAACAATTTCAGAAAGGTGCAGTCGTAGCTACAAGATGCTGCCATGCTGAAATTGTCTCCCAACACCCACCGCTAGAAGCCCTTCTGAGCGGGGCCTTATGTGGCAATTTAACCACATTGTTTCGATTGACTTAGCAGCAGTTCACATATTGATCATATGAGATACGCACTAAAAACCTATTTGGCTTGGGCCGGCCATCCAGCTATAATTTAGGTTACATGTGGAGGGGCAGGAGCAAGGGCAAGGAATACAAGGCCTAAGGGCCCGTTTGGTTAGTTTTTTTGTCTTTGAAACTGTTTTTTGGTCAAACGCTTGAGCTTCAAAGCCAAAAAATGAAATAAAAATTTAAAGTTGAGCCTAAAAGAATCAGAATTTAGAGCTCAGATTTCGTAGCTTCTCTTAGGGCTTAACTTCAAAGCTCAAAAGAGAGAAGCCGAGCCCGACCAAACGGCACTTAATTATGCCGTGGCGATCTTACTCTTAAGTCACAGTTGAAATGCGAAAGAAAATCCAATTGAAGTTCGAGACTATCCAATCACTCGCAGGGGTGAAGCTACGTGGAGAGTCCCGAGTGCACCGGCAACAGGGTGAAATCAAAAGTCAAGTTATTAGCAACTCATTTTCACCTTTTGTGCATCACCTTAGCCTAAATACATGCACCACCCTGACCTAAATATGTATATGTTAGATCATAATTACATGTATATATTGAAGTGTGCACTCGGATCCTTCGTGCTCTAGTTTCGCCCCTGATCACTCGTATGCTATGATCTATCGAAATCTCATCGTTTGTCAGCATGATCAGAAGGAGACCAAGTTACCCTAAGCAACCACGGAAAAAATTCCGGAGCTGCGCTTGTATATAACCCAACCGTTTCCATCTGGCACGGCGCCGTCTGGAGTAAACGGCAGACCCCAACCATTTCCGTCCAGCCGCGCGGCAAGTCACCGCCCGCCCGCCTGGCCACCGTTCCGCGGCATTTCTTTCCTCTCCTCCAAGCAAGCCAGCGCCCTCCCATTTATACCTCCGGCGACACGCGCATCCCGCACAGACACAACACAAAATCCGACGCCCAGAATCAGGATTCAGGAGGACGAGGCCTCAGAACCCAGGGGAGGAGGAACCGGAACACCAAGAATCTACAGCCATGTCGTCGCCGACGGCGGAGGAGGCGGCGGTGGAGGAGCGCCTGCAGGCGCTGCGGCAGAAGCTGGGGAGGAAGCTGCACTTCGAGGAGGCCGTCGCCGACCTCGCGGCCACGCTCCGCGACTGCTACGCCGGCGCCTCCCCCGCGCTCCGCAAATCGGTAAGGGCGCGACCTCACCCGACCTGCTCCTACCACCTAGAGCAGTATTCGTGCGTCTAGCCTGTCGTAAACAAGCGGCACACATGCGAGGGCTTAGATTTGGTCGTACAAGGGAAAGTCTGTTGCTTGGTGATGAATCTAGGAGGGAGGGTTGGGGATCGAAAATTCGATTGAGGATCATACTTATTATGGTATTCGATTTGTTCCGATTGCAACTGCTAAACTCAGTCATAAGACTTGCATCAATTAAGCTGCACCTAATTTGGTTAAAGCAACGACCAATGAACGTTCTGCTTTGCAGTATTCCGCAGTAGATGATGAATGTTGTAAGTTCTGGAGTATTCCCATTACCCAAGCAGCTGAAATAGTATCCCCTCTAGCAGCTTGCGCTAACTAGGTAAAAGTAGAATTGGTAGCCTTCTTATTCTGCTGCAGCTAAGCTTAGCTTCCATTGGGAGCAGCAATCCTTGTCTTGCATCCAAAACGTTCTTCCCCTGGCCCTCGTGAAGATAGGGAGAAATCCGTCCTTAGGAATAACTCATCTTCTTGTAACAACATTGTTTCTTTTTTCTTTTTAAGAACTGATCACTTCCAATGAAAAGCTTGAAAATAAAGGTTCAAGCACTAAATCATATCCCTAGTGTGTGGATTAATCATTGTTTAGCCATGGATTTGGTCCGAATGAAGTGAAATCAATACATACCGATCAATATTTAAATCTTCCTAAAGTAACATAGTTGAGTCCAAAGCAATGCCATATATGGTATTTGTTGAAAAGTAGTGTGACTGTCCTTTCATCCCTGTTGCATGACTTATTTAGGAACGATCTTGGTAAGATGGGATCATCATGTTTGAGGTGATAAAAGTGCCATGGGCAAACTATTTAAAGAAGTTTTTCTCATGTTCTATATAAACAAAAAACCTGTGATCTTGGGGCTAGTATGAGTTAACATCACCAAATTCATAGGAAGTAAGAAACCAAAATATTGATCTCACCATCCAAAGGAACAGGGTTATCTGTTATGTGACATAGAGATTAATATGGCTGATGTGACTTCCATGGGTCGGTGCACTTAATATTGAAAACATGAGAAAAAGACTATGTCCATGGGCAATCCTCAGTGTGCACTCCACATCTCACAAAACCATGGGACTGAAACACATAATAGCAGGAAAGGAGTTCAAAGCATATGTCATCTGACTAGCTGAGATAATTGCCATGGAGAGTTCATTACTTCATTTAGCCTTTCTATTTGCATTATCTCCTCAACTAATTTTGTTAGTACAAATATGCCTGGCACTTTTTTTAGTTGGAATTGTTCTTGTCGATTTTTTCGTACTATACAGCCATGTTGTTATAATTTCACTTAATTAATTATTTTGATTACTAATTTACTACAGCATTGAATACCATTCTTTTTGTACTACACTTTTATAAGTGTCATCTGTTTTTCTGCATTGATTATGTTCATTTAGCATATACGGATTACCTTTTTGGCAGATGTGTTCTACAGTTTGCCGTGTTGCAACAGTCCTTCAGACCAGATATACTGCACCTGGATTCTGGCGTGCTGGTCTGGACCTCTTCATAGGAACAGAGAAGCTGGTAACTAATCCTTCTGAAAAGGAGCACCTGAAGACCTGCATTTTGAGGGCCCGGGAGCATCTTGATGAAAAAGAAAATGAGGAATCCATGCCAAGCAACAGAGAAGCAGGTATATCTATAATGATCATTATATCATTACCGGGGTAAACACCGTTAGGAGAACAACCGGGCAGCGTCGGCTTGATTGGGGAGAGACTTTTAGAGGAGGAAGATAGACATAGACGGGGATGAACTCTTGTTTCTATCTTCTTGCTTGATAAAATGAGATACACTCCATTCGTATATAGATTGGATGGCTTGACTCCTAAGGAATTTATCTATAATATTATCAAAATAGATTATTCTGACCAATTTAATCTTATCTATAAGAAAACTAATCCAACCAAATTGGCGGCTATGCGTGAACAGTAACCACGCACTGTACACATCAATAGTACCGCTGCACATGACAACTTCCCTTCTTAATGAGCAACTCGTCCTCGAGTTGCATGGTGATGGCCATGGCTGCAGCCCTAGAAGACCCCACGTCAATGAGAGGACATGAACTTGATGCCACATCGCGTGAGAGGAGATGAGCCAGACCTCGGCCGTGGTGGTGTTAAATTAGTTAGGATAAAAATAAAAATAGTTAGTTTTTTATTATATAGATTCATCTATTAGAGATATGTTTTCTTAGAGATAGAGATTATTTCTTAAATGTCAAGTCGAGTTATCCCAATAAAAGGGATAACATATATATGTTATCATCAAGTAATGAACAATGAAGTACTTCCAAGTCCCTGGTTCTTAACTCTGGTTTCTCTCCTAGACCGGCTACTCTAGATCCATTCTTCTCTCCTAATCGGTGCCCTCTTTCGTCTAGCACCGTTCTATCTCCAGTCGTCGTCGTCCAACTTCTCTCCAATGGATGTTTAGCTCATTACGAACTAAGGTTTATGACAATATCATTAAGAATGAAAAAAGGTGATGTGATATTTAATAAACACATCGATACTTAGCATGAATATAATTTAATGAATTCTTGGAAGGCAACGTCCTTCACAACACATTCTATGCTGACAATTCCTGTATGAAATGACTGATCTGGTGGTAATGCCGTAATGACAACAAGAACTTAAGCTTGTAATGTCCACAGTTCAACTAGATGGTAGTTATTGGGTGTATCACGGTAAATATTGATGGATGTAGGAGAGTTTTGGTCATATAAATTTATGTGTATTTTGGTTATATGAATTGTCTATTTTTAAACCTTATACATATCTAATTTGCTAATAAGATTTTGCTTTTCCCAGACTCTAGATTTCTTTTTGAAGGCCACCTTACTGTGGGACCTGAACCTCCGCCTCCAGCATGGCTTGTTGCCCAGAATTTAGCACGAGAAATGAGCATTTTATCTGAACCTTCTGGAGATCAAGACGGGAACAACAATAGAACAGAGTTTAGATCCGAGGAGATGACACCTGCTATAATGAACTTCTTAAACACCATATCAACAGACAGGGATCTAGAAACTGCCTTGGAAGAATCGCTGCAGGTAGGCATAAATGCTTCATGAGAATCTGATTTCTTTGGTGCTTATTTTCCCATCCAAACCTTTCTATGTTAGTTTGTCAATGCATGCTACATGGTCGATATCTAACTAACGAGAGAAGGTTTACAACTATAGGCTTCTGGCCTTCTTGGTGCTATAAAGGGAAGAACAAAGTTGATCAATTTGCTGAATATGTTGACCAACGGTATCGTAAATTAGTTTGTGAAATATCCTTAGCTTAGCCTGCACTACATTCAAGTGGTGCTAAATTTGCTAAAAAGTAGAGTTCATCGTGCATTGATGGACAAGGATTTTAGTCTTTTAATTTGTTATTACAATTATCGACTTGGTTAAGACCTGCATTCTCATATTTACAGACCCTTGTTGTTTGCTGCAACGGGAAGGATCTGCTCATCTAATTTATAATTTACTAGTTTCTATTGCATCTATCGCAAGCCTGTCAAGATTGACAGCCTGTTTTGCGGTTCCTTTTTAGTTAGTTCAATAAGGTAACAATATTTGAATATTGTTATGGATCTTACCGATTACTGTTGTCAGAGTATTATGGTGAATCCCAAGGCACCCCCAGCTTCGAAGGAAGTCGTTGCAAATCTTGCAGTTGTAACTGTTACTGAAGAAGTTATCGCTAGACTGGGCAGCGAGACCCAGTGTGCTGTTTGCCGGGAAAACTTGGTTGTGGATGACAAGCTGCAGGAGCTGCCGTGTAAGCATCTGTTCCATCCTCCATGCCTCAAGCCATGGCTGGTAATCTCCTCATAAACCCTATGAATCATTAGATTGACTTGAAGTAGTGTCATTTCAACTCATTGTAGCTGACCATTGATGAATCATGATCGTGTTTCTGCAGGACGAGAATAACTCCTGCCCGATCTGCCGGCATGAGCTGAGGACGGATGACCATGTATATGAGAGCCGGAAAGAGCACGAGCAAGAGGAGGAGGAAGACAGGAAGGGAGCGGCCAATGCTGTCCGAGGTGGGGAATTCATGTATATCTGATATCTGAAGGGCGGTGATCATTCGTACAAGAGAATGTAATCGTCCATGAGCTTGTCTGCTTGTGATCTGCCCTATGTCTTACAGTCGTGATACCTGAAATTAAGTATGTCTTTTGTTGTCCCCAAATTAACCATGTCGTCAACCTGTCATGCACAATAGATTCCTTAGCACAGTTCGTGATGTGTGACCATGGTTAGGACCACGAAAAAGCACCTGATGAGATGAGTGCACTGGGTGTTCGTTTGACCATGGGACCCACTTTATAGTGATTGGATTGTGTCCAGTTCATGCAGAGCAAGCAAAAAAATCTGTAGTGCCACTGCTACACCAAGTCATCGAAAGGCAAACAGTAGGTGACTAGTAACCTTGACGAGACCCACTAGATACTAACGGGAAACTAGGATGCCAACCGTAGCATTAGGTTTAGAAAATTAATTAGTACATGCTTAAGATAAATATTAATTGATCTCATAATAGTTGCACAGGACACTTCACCGTAGTAATGGCCACATGAGAAAGGAACAGAGAGTAGGTGAGGAGAGAGATTAAGGGTGATCGAATAAATTTATGTATTATCGTCTAGATCACTCTTTTACACATTTAATACCTAAATAATTTTGTTAGCTGTGCTTAAAACTGTAGAAACCCATAAATAATTATTCACGAATATTAGGATCAATTAATTTGCATCAGAGGTTTAGAATTATACGCGGCGATTAAAATTGTGCGTGTCAAACTAAAACAGCAGTTAAGATGTAAAAACTTAAAATCGGCTAGATTAATTTCGAGAACCACACCAGAACACATCGGTATAGTTTATTTTCCTATATCTATAAATTCAAAGGTAGCGTACATGATAATTGCAGGAAAAGAGCCCAGTCCAGAGGAAGAGTTCTACCTGATAGAATCTGAAACTGAGATTTCTGATCTGTACTCAGCAAACATGCCTTGGTTCATTGAATTAGAATAATTTCACCTAAAAGTTATTTTTATGCTAGATTGATATCACCCCCTGCATAAAAAATTTAAAAGAAATCCTATGCTTGAGATTAATAATGATGATGAATATGAAAAAAGTAGACAGTTGGAGAAGCCACTGTCGTACCGATAAATAAAAAGTAGGCGGAGGGTGACTTGGAAAAGGAATGATAGTGGAAGGTCAAGGCCCTCTATAGATGGTTCCGTTTAGGACAGACAGAATATGTTTCTCTACTAAAGTTTATTATATACTCTATTTGGCCACAAGAGACCGAGTAAGGCCAAGAGGGGTAAGACCCATGGTGGGTGATGGGTGATGGATGAGCCTCCTCAGCACGTGTTAGGCGATGGACTTAGCCTCTCTAACACACAGATAGCAAGATGGTGACCATAGGGTGGGTGCTAGGTGATGGACGAACCTCTCTAGCACCTGTTGGGCAATGAACAAGCCTCTTCGGCACAGGGGTCAATATCTTGATAACTAGGCGGAATTATAATATACTGAAGTAGAGAAAACGTTCTGAACCATGACTTGAGTATCGCATCCAAGGAAATACGAACGAACCTATTGCAATCATAGTCGGGGTGACTATGGGTAAAGTGGTACATGCTTACGCAACGCTAAATAAAATCATGAATTCACGCTTATCTTTTGGACTAAAGGCTACATAAGCCTACAAGGGGGTCTTTTCTCTAAATACGAGTGATTAGTAGATTTATAAATTATAATTGGACCCTTTTTACCACATACAAATTTATTTTCAGAACGATGAGGAATGAGATAGAAATTGTTGAGAGGAATTGTTGGCATGGAATTGCATGTTGCTATTAATGTTTGCTAAGTACTTTTGTACTCACCATTACTATTAACCCTCCTTATTAGAAATGAGTCAATACGACAATCAACATGGTTATATAGAGGTCTACGCTGAGGGTAGTTACACCGAAGGAAGCGAGCTTGGTCTGCCGTACAATGGATACGAGACAGGTACCTCGTATGGAAGTCGGGATGAGTAGGCGACGGTCGAGAGTAATTTCCTTGAACCCAAGTATACTAGTGTGTAGCTATCTACCAGTATTAGTATTTGTTTACTTATTAATAGAACCATTTCTTTTCCAAGTATTATAATATTTAGACAGAACTTATTAAATCATGTTCCAGGCAGTAGTCCTACATGGCAATGGTATTGTAATAATATTGTATCATCTCTAATTATTGTTCTGCTGTAACACTCTGATGGGTTTATTATTTGTTAGAGCGGTGTTCTACAGAACAAATGAATAATAATCCGTTGCCCAGGGTTATTACCCCTCGATAAAAACCCGGATCACCACATCATCGCTCCATGATTATTGCAAAGCATAATGCTAATTGCTATAACTACAATAAAGTACTACTGGACTAAGTAGATTAAAGGGGAGAAAATTCTCCATTCCCGGCCCTCATTTTATCGCTCTCTACCTAAACTTCTATGTCCAAGGACCACAGGTTCATGCATTTGCCGCTTAAGGGCATATACAATGGTATAGACAACTGCTGTCTATAATATTCTCCATGTCATCTATAGATGACATTAAAGACGGCTCATACAATAGGTTATCTTTTTGTATGTCTTTATAGACAGTTTCTCCATAACACAATGTGTCTTATTTACCATATTACAGTCGACTAATATATAATAGATGACCCAATTCTCTATGCTCCCCTTCTTTCCTCCACATCATCTCGTGCCCTATATGACAAAGTTTATAGACAGCTAACACCACACTATTGTATATGGCCTTAGGCATGGGCTTATCTTAGAAAAATTTCTACACCTAGCATCTATTTCTAGCCTATGGAGGCATTTGATCAAAGCATGCTGCAGATATGCTAGTTGAGAACTCCAATCTCCAATAGCAACACAGAAAGCAGCTGGAGATGTCAAAATTGCACCTTTCTATTATGCCACAAACTTAACACAACAAATACATTATACAGCAAGCCATGAGCTGAAACATATCCTCTATCACAAGAAGAGGAAAGGGCAGCTATGTAGTAGAGAAAGACCATGCTCAACCTAGGATGGTAAAGACCATGCTCAACCTAGGATGGTGTCTTCGCTGCTGTGTATTGCATGTGTATCTCCCTCTGACCTGTTGCAAAACCAAATCCTACACCACCAAAAGAAGACAATAGAGGAGATCAACAAAGCCTGACACAGAAACACACAAAAATAGAGAGAAAAAATGGGAAGAAGAAACCTCAGCAATCTTTGGGGAAAAGTAGAACACATCAACATACGAGGCAACAAGATGACAATCATGACAGTTCGGCGGATATCGCTTGAGCTCGACGACTGTTCTACGGTCCGGGTTGCCGTACTGGCTGGCATGATAGATTGGCTATGGCGACACAGTTTACAGTGGGCTAGGGTTCTAGGTGAGGATGGAGAAGGAGATCGTGGATGGTGGTGGCGTGAGAGAGGAGGGACGGTTGGGCGATGGCGCCAGTGACGGTAGGGAGGAAAGGTAAGAGGTGAAGGAGAGCGCGAAGGAGGAGGCAAGCTTGCGGGAGGAGTCAAGGGTGAGGGCGGCTGTGTCTAGGGTGAGCTCGATCGGGTGGGTACAGATATCTCGTCGCCAGCATGAGCGACATTGGCGGCGAAGCGCGAGGGTGAGGATGAGCGGCGGGGCCGAGGCTAAAGACAGCGTCCCGTCCGGTTTTGATAGCGCGGGCAACCGTCAAACCGATCTGGACCGCCCGTTTGCTAATCCTCGGATCCCACGGCTCTGCAACCGTTGTTGCTCGTGGCCCAGCAACCGACCCACGAAGGATAGTGAATGGGAAATGAGTGCGCGCGAACGGAAGAAACCAATACATCACTCGGCGACGCTCGGCGATTGGACGTATGGACGTTCGGCTTCTCCCTAAGCTGCCCATCCTCACGCGCCTAAGGTTCAGGGAAGATTCCCCAATCCCATTTCCAGCAAAACCCTACCACCATCTTTTTCTTTTAATTCCGTGTTTCCTCCGTCCGCCCGAGCAGCAGTAATGAGGAAAAGAAAACGAAAAGCGCCAAGAAAACAACGCGCCAAGACATCACAGCATCATCGAGAAAGCAAGGGCAGGGTCAGATGCGAGCGAGCGAGCGAGCGAGGAGAGGCAAAATCCGAAATCCGAGGAAAAGTCCGAGCCCCCGCCGCTGCAAGATTTCGCAGCCTGGCGTCCGGCCGCAGCCGTCAAAATCCGATCTTGACGCCTCAGCCCCGCGGCGCGTGCACTGTTCTGGAATTTGTTTGCGCCTCTGCGGTAATAATTGTTGGTTGATGCTGCTGCTGATTGCTGATGAGCCTGCCTAATGGGCGAATCTTTGCCGCTAAGGAGGCCGTCTGATTCTGGTTTGGTTGATTCAGCTTTTGGTCCGGATTCTTGGAGGGTTCTTGGATTCGTTCGTTCGTCGCCGAGCTGCGCTTGGTTTGGTCGTTCGGCTCGATCGGGATGGATGCGGGGTGGGCTGGGCTCGCGTCCAATTCGCCGCCACCACCACCGCTAGTACGCTCCTCCTTTTTTGTTGTTTCCGGAGTGGGATTTGCCTTTGCGTAGCAGTAGCTATTTCCGCAATTGCTAGGGCTCCGTGTTCTCGATCGCTTTACCCCTTTCTTTCCCCTTCGCCCCCAAATCGAATCCTTCTCCCCTCCGCGTCCGGCGTCGTACGGGCGATCTGAGGTCGTCGATTTGGCGCGGCGGCCACCTGCTTCGGCCTTAAAATTGCATCTTGGTATGTTCGGCTGCGTCGATTTGTGGGTTCTTGCTGCGGATTTGGTTTTTTGGGGGGATTCTTGGTGTGATATGTTGTTGCTGTTGCAGGGTTCCATGAAGATGTGAGGTAAATTGGGGAGGGGCCTGTTTTGCTCCGGCCATGTCGCAAATCCAGAGCTTCTCGCGGGGGAACTGCGTGCTCCTCGCGGTGCTCTGCGGCAAGCACGCCGATAAGCGTGTGCTGGGGGGGTTGGGGCCGGAGGCGAAGCGGCTGCGGCTGTTGTACCCGTTCCCTGAGCTCAGCTTGTCGGGGAGACTGGAGGTCAGTTGGTGTTCTCGCTTTGGTGTGGGGGGATGGATTTGCTTGTGATCTGAAGGATGGAGCCTTTGAATGCAGGTGCACACGCTGTTCAATCCAACACCTGAGCAGTTCCTCGAGGCACAGCAGGTGGTGCAGCCCAACTTCTTGTACATCCAAGGGCAGCAGCTGGAGGATGAGAAGGATATTGGTTCACTCGTCTGGGGGGACGCCGACGTGTCTGACCCGCAGGCGTTTAGCTGTCTCATCAGCCCGCCATTCCCCACGATTGTAAGCAACTAAGCACCAAGCTTCTACAAGTGTGGGCAAAAGCAACTAAGCACCAAGCTTTTATCAAGTGTGGGCAATAGTTATACGGCGACGGCAAATTGTAGTGCTATTAGCTGTTCATGGAATGGCAAAACAACCAGGCCTGATATGTGAATCAGTTCCTACTTGCATGATGGGCCCTTAGGTGTTTTTGAGTAAACATTGTAGATTTGTAGTGCCATACTGCAATCATGATGTTTGAGAACAGCTACCGTATGAACCTGCAGTGAGTGGTCCAAGCGTGCTTGTTCGATTGTTTGCAATTGCGTAACAATTTCCTGTTACTTGATTGATGAGACAGTTTTCCTCACACTGCCCATGCCACTAGATGCCACTAGAGTATTTTGGTTGTGTTGGTGTTAAATCCTGTTATGAATATTGCAATATAAGCAATTGCATCTGCTAGGGCAATGTATCTTACAATATAAATATTGTTTCATTTAGATCATGCATTAATTCTTATGCAACATTTTCATCATGTAGCCTTTTATTATTGTAATGTCTTCTCCATCTCACTGCATGGCATGTCGTACAGCTTAGCCAATATGTTATCAGAAACTGAGTTTCGCTCTAAATTACATTGGACTTTGCTTGTCCTAGCTCTATTTTATCAGATTCGATTGTTTTTTCTTTGTTTTTTCATGGTTGATGCTAACCGTACTGTCTGGTTTTCAACACAGGTTTATCTGGAAGTTCCTATTGGTGAAAAACTTGCCCAAGCAGTTCATTCGAAGGTAGACAGTTTTCCTGCTCAAAATTTGCATTGCTTTTAGCAACTAGAGTTTTATAGTCCATTTCTCAGAGTGTAGTTGAAGGAGTTGGCTGCATACAATAGTATCTAGTATTGTTTTAGTTTCTCCGACATTGTTCACTTTATTTACTTCGGTTCTACAACAATGTAAGCTGCTGGTAGCTCATTTTTACAAATATGTGCAGTCTAAAGTTTTTTGCTGTATAGATTCTTCTAGTATCATCCCCATTTTACTTCTATCAATTGAATATTGAACAACTAATTAATAATTATATTGTTTTTTAGTTTGACACTTTGCCACTGTTTGGAATTCGGTAGTGCTAATGTAGTTTCATTTCAGGGTATTCCATACGTAATATACTGGAGAAATTCATTTTCATCGTATGCAGCATCCCATTTTCACCATGCATTGATGTCAGTAGTTCAAAGGTATTGACATTCCTTTTTCACCTTCTGTTGGCATCATATAGCAATGACATCTAATAATGTATTTATGCTTGGATGTAGTTCGGTGAGCCATACATGGGATGCTTTTCATCTTGCTCATGCATCCTTTCGACTATACTGTGTAAGAAACAATCATGTGCAAAGTGTTAAACTCGGGCCTCGTCTACTTGGGGATGCTCCGAAGATAAATATAGGCCCTTCCGAGAACAAAATGGCCGAGGAAGAAGGTTCTTCTGAAGTGTTTCCAGCTATAAAAATATATGATGATGACATCAACATGAAATTTCTTCTCTGTGGAGTGCCAAGCGCCCTGGTAAGCTTTGATTTTTTATGTCCAAATTTTATTACATCATATTTTGTTCCTTCCGTGATTCAACTAATGAACTGATGGTTCTCTCTTTTGTAGGATCCCTGTTTGTTGGGTTCATTAGAAGATGGTCTGAATGCACTTCTGAATATTGAAGTATGGACTAAAGCATTGTAGTTCTACTTCGACAGTACCTTTTGTGCTCCACTTATTTCCATGTCTGTTCCAGACATGATTTCTCAGTCATGGAGCAAACTTACACCATTTGCTGAAGAAAAAAATGGAGTATAATGATTCTAATAGCAACCTTTTGTTTTAGATACACTAAGAAGTGTTGTTTTAGGAAATTATGATCTCACTATGTTAGATATTATCAAATCTGTTTTTCTCAGGGATATGGTGATGTACTGATGTTATTGCATTTATGTTCTTATTTCAATACTCAGAAGAAGCTGTAATTTGCATTGACAATCGTTCCAAGTACGGATCCTAGAACAAAATCTGTTGTGATTTGTAACACCCAAACACTGTGCATAAATGAAATACTAGATAAGCATGTTCAGTTTATTCTATTTGTAAATAGAATTACAAGACTGGCAATAAAATGCATTCTTTGATCTTTTACTTGGGCTGCCAAAATGAGACTGCTTTTTAGAAATTATATGGATTCAAAAAATCTGGAAGTTCATGATCCAGCTATTTCTTTTGTTATTTCTTGGTAAAATGATGCAGACATATAAAACAAATATGCCATCTTAGATGCTCTGGGATTTGTTTAGCTAATTCTTATTGGTCCAACTTTTGTTTGTTCTATTCTTCTATTGTTAACATAGCTCTATGTAATGGTTGATTTTATTTTTGGCAGATTCGTGGGAGTAAACTTCAGAACCGTATCAGGTATGTTGAATTGCTGTCTGTTGTAGTTGAAGTTACTTACCTGATACTCTGCATAGTCCTGTCAGCTGTTCACCCTCTGTTCAGTAGAATTATTATTTATTAGCTCTCTTGGTTTATGAAATATGATATTTTTAGAAGTAGATTATTGTTTCATATAAAATGAACCAGTGAACCTTTGTTGGTAGAGCTACTAACTAAAAGTAGAATGTATACTATTTGCGTTGGTACATATCGGAGTTGCCCCAATATTGATCATTCATCATATTTGAAAAGCCTTTTTTTATCCACTGTTTTCTTTTGTGCTGCCAACTGTATCTTTGTCAAAGATAATGTTTAGAGCAGAAACTGATTGGGTGTTCTTCCTCTGTGGCAGTGCTTCTCCACCACCTCTTCAAGCTGCGTCTTTACCACGTGGAATGGTTACAATGCGTTGTGATATCACTACCGGCAGTTCTTCTCATGTGTCACTACTTGTTTCTGGTAGTGCACAAACTTGTTTTGATGACCAGGTACGGATTTCTGCAAACATTGAGATTTTTTTATCTTAACTATGCAAAGTCATATGGTGTTTTTCCTATCTGTGCAGCTTTTAGAAAGCCACATCAAGAATGAAATCATTGAGAAGCGCCAGCTAGTTCGTGCTCTCCCAAATAGCGAGGATAAGTTATCATCAACTGGGCCTTTCGCTTCCATGTCCACAGCTTGTGGGGCTTCTACCTTTGAAGTCTGGATGACCCTTCCTAAGTGGGCGGCACAGGTTGGTTTACTACATTGAACACAAAAGATATGAACTGATTAGAATTCCTGGGTGTGCTGATGCGCTTCTTCTTATTTTTTTTATCATTGTTTGGTCTTATTCTTATGGTCTATGCATGTGTGTGAATTCACTACTTGTGCGTAATTCTTTTGTAAAAGACTTTTCTACTAATATTGGGCATAATTCTTCTGTATGTGGTTGATTTTTCCTAGATCAATGTCTTGTTATAAAAGCAACAAACTTTTTGGCCTTATAAACTTTTTTCTAGTGTTCAAGCCTCTAGTCATCACATAGGAATCAACATTTGTTCATATCTGACTGAACATTATTTTCTGAATATTTAGGTTCTGAAGCATCTAGCACCAGAAATCTCATACAGGAGCTTAGTTGCACTTGGAATTGGTTGTATAAGTGGTACTCCTGTTGCTTCATTCGATAGGCGAGATGTGGATCGCCTTCTTTTCTTTTGCACAGGTCAACACAAAGATTTATCTACTGAAAATGGTCCATACTTTGATCTGCCAAGATGGTCAGCCTCCCTTACCAAGGACAGAACAAAGGTGGGTTCAGAATCGAAACCAAATGTGTTTGGTGTGAATGGAAGTTTAGAGGACAAGAAACATCTGATAGAAGGGCCTTCCTCACGCTCATCCTTAAAGGCAAAATTGAAGGCTGCAACCATGAGGCCCATTCCTCACTCTCGAAAGCAACAAATGCATCCTTTTATGGGTTTCCCTGAAGCTACCATTCATGAAACTAGCCAGGCCAAGCTGAACTTGCCAGTTGCCCCACCTGTGAAGCACAATTCATTACCTGCTGCTCCAGCAACACATAGAAAATCAACATCAGGGCCATCACATACTCAATCCATCATTCAACTGAATCCTCTGCCAATGAAGAAACATGGATGTGATCGGTTGCCTATCCAAATGTGCTCCGAGGTATGTTTGTTGGACCTTCATAAAGATGAAATGCTTCTATATAACTACATAATCAAGCTAGAATAATGCATTTGTTGTTTCACCTTTTGTAGGAGGATTTCTTGAAGGATGTCATGCAGTTTTTAATTCAGAGGGGCCACAATCGACTCGTACCTCATGGAGGACTAGCTGAATTTCCTGATGCAATCCTTAATGCAAAGCGCCTTGATCTCTATAACCTGTACAAAGAGGTAATTCTGCATTTTTGCTGGTTCATGCAAAGTAAGGAGGTCTAGAAAACATGTATTTTGTTGATTGTTGTTCCCTGACAAAGGCTTTGATTTTTCAGGTGGTGTCCAGGGGTGGCTTTTATGTCGGCAACGGTATAAACTGGAAGGGTCAAGTCTTTTCAAAGATGCGTAACCATACTGCAACAAATAGAATGACTGTATGTATCCACCATTCACTTCTCTGAAATTTATTTTCTCATTGTATTTGTATTTTTTAGCTGTCACGCTGAAGGACAAGGGACAACCTGGGCCTTCAGCTAGCATAGTGGTGCTGTTGAGTACTAAATTTATCCTTTGTTGCTGATTCTGGTAAAAGGTAATGTGCTTTAAAGGAGCATTGCCTTTCGTTCCAAGTTGGAACATGTGGTAGTTTAGTTTTGATCTGGAGTTCATGATAACAATTAACTACCCCCTTTCTTTATTGGGATTCTTTAGGATTGTTTTCCATTAGCAACCTTCTAACCGAGTTAGTTTTGCCGCTGCTGATCCAGTGAAATGCTAAACGTGTTCTAATTGTACACAATTGTCCTTATACATGCAGGGTGTTGGGAACACACTGAAAAGGCATTACGAGACATACTTGTTGGAATATGAGTTAGCGCATGATGATGTGGATGGGGAATGCTGTTTGCTTTGTCACAGGTTTGAGGGCATTCCTTTCTATTATCATGTCTGCTTTGGAACTCAAATTTGTCACAGTGGAATCTAACACTTTCTTTAATGTAATTCCAGTAGCGCTCCTGGAGATTGGGTGAATTGTGGTTTATGTGGCGAATGGGCCCACTTTGGTTGTGACAGAAGGCAAGGGCTAGGCACTTTCAAGGTAGGACTTGTCTTCGATTCTTTTTCCCTTCAACCATAGCTTGATCTAACGCCGCCTTCTTTACAGGATTATGCGAAGACAGATGGATTGGAATACATCTGCCCCCACTGTAGTCTAGCGAACTATAAGAAGCCTCCCCAAAAAGTAGCTAATGGCTTTGCAAATACGGTGTCTGTATCAAGAAATGTTTAGCTCTTTCTTCCTTTCTTTTTTTTTGCCCTGAGCGTTGGGGAGATGAGTCAGTAGAGTAGAGAATAGGCTGATAGAGAGGGGAAAGGTGTAGTGTTGATCTGTATTATTATCCCATTAATTTTTTCAGTGTAGGAGCTTAAGTTTTGTGTAGCATGTAACAACTGACAACAAAGAGAAGCTACTACAGTAGTTGGTCAGATTAAGTGTAAGCGCCCGCCTGTTGATATAAATTTAGCTGCATCCCAGTTTCCACTGCATGATTCCCATGTCATCCTGGCACAAGATTTGAACTTCATGATTTGCGTTACTTACCGTGTCACAGATGCATGTTACCATCTGAAGTCTGAACTGAACGGAGACATGGTCGTTCGATTCTTCCTTCTGAGAAGCCTCGTACAGTTACAGCGCCTTGTGCTTAATTGGCTGAAACGAAAATAGTGTCTCGGTGAACATTTGATGGAACAATGCGGAGTGGTAGAGATTGCAGATTATGTTGTCAGTTCTGTTGCAAAAGTAGAGTAATGACTGTTGCAAATATACAGCTGATAATCCAGAACAATGTAACATGGTCAAACACATACATTTCATCAGGGAGGAGGCTGATCATATGCTCAAATCCATGGGCAACTCTATGCCATATTGTTTTCACTTCTCAGTGTGTATGACGGGCATTCGAAACAGAGCATTAGAAGATAACACAAGGAGGTCCATGGACAGAAGCTTAATTTGCAGAGAAGCAAGAGCAAGAAGAGACCACAACTCCCGTCAGAGTTCAGATTAGCCTGTAGCTCAGGCGTGACACAGCTGCAGATTTACGTTACGTGGTACTAGTATATATATCTGTAGAGTAAATTTCATAGTCACACTTATTATTGTAAAATTATCAAAGACTACATTTTTTTAGAACTAATTTCACAAAACCATATTTATTCTTACTAGTCGTTTCAAAGAACCGTACTTACGTCAACTGCAACTATTTTGATAGGGAGGACCCGTGTGTCATTGAGACTCCAGCACATAACTCGTTACGCCGACGTGGAGGACGCTACTGTGTAGCCAACCAATATGGAGGGTGCCATTTGCTCAAGAATTTGATGAAGTAAGAAAAGAACACCCTGTTGCAAGAGAAAGAAATTGAGTTTTAGTGAAGTTGGCCACATACCATGTCGATTGGTCATACACTAGTGCTCTCCATGTCGGCATAACGAGGTTAGATACTGGAGTCTCAATGACATACGGACTCATCCTATCAAAACGGTTATAGGTGACGGAAGTGTGGTTTTTAAAACAATTAGTAAGAACAAATATGGTTTTGTGAAACTAGTTCTAAAAAATATAGTTTTCTGATAATTTTGTAAGAATAAATATGGTTTCATGAAATTTACTCATATTTGTACAAAGCAAAATCAGCACCAGCTGTGGAACTCATTCATGAAGGACTCATAGAAGGCCTTGAGACGGGGAATCATCGCCGCAATCTTTTCTTCGGTAGGGAGAATCGTGCACCGGATATGGGTACGAGAGTACTTGTTGTATCCCCGACAATTGGAAGAGATCAGGCCAATGGCTAGTTAGGCAAGCACAGCATACATTCAGAAATAGAATTGCAGATACTAGATGACAACCACTGAGATAATTTTTCATATACAAGCCTGATAAAATCTGACCTGGTGAAATCCAGAACCGGGAACTATGGCGATTCCAGTGGAGTCAAGAAGACTATGCGCATAGAATATATCAGGAGAAACGCCCTCAGACTCGGCGGCTTTCATCGCTGATGGAGGAAGGTGAAGGTGAAGCCCTCTATTTTGTTGCATGTCACGCCCTCCGAGCTGTTGAATGCATTCTCCAAGGTCTGTAAAGAGAGAAGACGATCCCGCAATATTTTAATGTATGCAAAGTTTCATCCTCTATGATGGAAGAAGAGAGCTGCTAAACTTATGGCAATTTGTATGTAAAATACCTTGGCGTGCTTGCTCAAAGATGAAAGAATGTTTTCCTTCTCAGCCTCAAAAGCCTCATCATCTAGCTACAAATATCAAGGTGAACTTGGTAAAAAAAACACATGTCCTTATGTAATTATGTTAAGTGGAGGACCTTTCGGTTACTGGAAAAATTGAGACAGTAAGGGCTAAGGGGTAATTACTATAGTGAGAACAAAAATCTCATCAAACCTGCCCAAATTGTTATCTTCGCCTACATCTTTAACCATGTTCTATCACAAACTTAATCTTGATAACATGCACGCTAATGGTTACTCATAGAACACAATTTTCAGAAATATTTCCTTGCCTAGTTAAGGAACAACAAAGTAATAGGGGAGAATTTTAGTAAGCGTTGGGTAACCTAGTCAACACAGCATAACAAACTTGTAGCTACTCAACAAGGAAAAAATGGGGAAAAAATATAGCCAATACGATATTTTTGGGGCACAATTACATATTTCACCAAATGGATGGTAGTTGTATAATCCTTTCAGGATAAAACACAATAAATTATAATGAGCACAAGAAAGGCAGGACAAACCTTAGGTGGATCCATAACAAGGCTAGTAAGAATTTGGCCGCCTATGTTGGGGCAAAGAGTCAGAGAAGCCACCTTGTAAATATCATCCATCACATGAGCTCTAAAACCACATATCTCCATGTAGCCTCTCTGATGAGGGGGGTGGCCCGATCTTCCGATGAGAAGGATAAGTTCGATTTGATATGACGTTGACGAAGAGGCTACTTGACCGAGACGACCAAGTCCGTCCTGCAATCGCTACACCACACCCTAGTCGCTATCAACCGTGCCAAGAACGCGGTTGACCTGAACACGAGGTTCAATTCCTGCAAGCAATCGAAGAACAAGCAAGAACAAGATAAAGAGCAATCTGAATATTGCATATATGAATGAAGAACACAAAGGGTTGAGGCTCGCAATCGCAGCTTGTTGGTCTAGTCGACACAAGAACACACGACGAAGTTTCACGGTGGAAAACTAATCTAAACAAGCCTGAGTTACATGGCCAAATGAGCCTCTATTTATAGGGACACGCAGGTCCTTGCATATGGAAAGTTCTCAAAACATGGAAAGTATTCAAATCATAGCTGATTCTATCTCTGTTTCCAAAACCGAAGATTGTTTTGTTGATTGCGTCGCGCACAAAAGGAATTTTTGGATGGGGTCAGATCCGTTGTAAAGAGGACGGAATAAGCTTTCCATGCTGTACTCACACATTCCAATTGGACTCTTGATGCGAAATCTATGAGCATTTAAAGTGGGACCTGTCAGGCTGAGTCAACGTCGCCTTCCTTTGGTGATTCCAATGCGCACAGAACGAATTTGGAGGTGGGGCCAAATCCATTGGAAAGTGGATGAGCTCTTCTTTCTTTGCTGTACTTGCACACCTCAAACGGAGTTTTTATGCAAAAGTTATACACATTTGAAGTCCGACCTATCAGGCTAACTCCGAATTGATCCGAAGGCCGAATTGAATTCTAAAATGTGTCCCACTTGAACTCTTGCTTGAATTGATCCAAAAGTAACGTGATGACCTTGAGCAAGAGTTGGGGAAGGTGTGGTCTTGATATATTGGTCGGCTTCCCTTTTGGTGGACCCCAACCACGAGCGCATAGCGTTGATGCAATTCTCCTTATACAGCTAGACAAAAATACATTTTCATCTTTAGATAGCATCATATTCTCAATTAAAATAAATTGAAACCGAAGAAACGAATTCACCATTTGTTTATTCTTGGGAGCTTTGGTTGTATGAGTATGTGGCGTGGTCACATCATCCTCCCTTTCTTGACAGAAAACCGTCCTCGGTTTTAATAGATGTGTGGTCTCACGTATTGCGTGATCTTGATCATAAATCTCGGTACATGACAAAGAACGCAACAAATTCGTATTATGTAATATCATAAGTTCTTTATCAAACAAAGTGAACTCTCTTAGAAACGATTGTACCTGATTGGTAGTATTATCACTAGATGGCGTATGTTCTTCATCTTGCTCCCATTCTTTAGAAAAGGTTGTATTGGACTGTGACTTGATATTGATGATCTCAATGAGAGGCAAATTCTTTTTCGCGCAAATAGGAAATGGTTGTGGTGTATGGAAGCAGCCCACAACACTCCCCTTCTTGAAAGGTTTCTGTAGCTTACAAACAGCAGAGATAAACTAGAAATAATAAGGTTAGTGCCATTAGTTTTCTCTACATGATTATGTTCCTCCTCCAAAATTGAACCTTTCAGTTCTGAACTTATCCAAATTCGATGAACCATATAATTTCTCTTTTCATCATACTCGCCTATTAAGTAAAATTTATAACAAAATAATGAAAGCGAATTGGGAATCTCAAATAACTTCTTTGTTAGACAACTCAGTTCACAAGAATGATCAATCTCAATATAACCGAAAGTGTGGGAAGAAGAAATCTCATTCAGCTTATCTATAGCATGGATCAATTGCATATTGACAAAATCAAAACCATTTATTTCAGTATATGGATTTAATATTAAAATAGAAGAATCAGTTTTAACTTCTGGTTGTGGCAAAGATATATGTAAGAAATTAGCACACAACTCATTATCAATACTTAAATCAATGCAATTGGAATTTTGTACTTGAAACATGTGTATATCAAAATTACTTTTCACAATATTTTGCTCTAATGTAGCATGAACAGTGGACAATAGTTGTTCTTCACAGGCATACTCACCATGAGTGATGATAGCACCATTATATGTACCTTTCTGTCTCTCCTCACATGATGTAGGGGCATCCTTCATCTCATCTTCCTTCTCAAGTAATGGAGTCGGTAGCTCAAGTAACTCATTCTTCTCTTCCGCATTGTTCTCAACTTGCTGCAAGTTGTTAGTCACAGAAGAAGGCACAACTACATGTTTACTCTCATGTGTCCCATTATCAAGTATTCTCAATTCTTTCTCAATCGACTCTCAATCTTACAAGCAAGTATAAACAAGTGAGAGAGAAATTATATTCTTTGTGAACAAGAATTTCTGAATTTCTGATTAAGCCCACATAAGAATCTATTCTCTGTAGTTTCAGCATGTTCCTCAAAACCACAGCGTAATAAACAAGTTTTCAATTCATGATAGTATTCTCTTACAGCTTCTGCTACCTTGTCTTAAATGTTGCAATCTAGCTAGCAAATAATCGGCATGATTTTTAGGAACAAATTCATCTCTCAAAAGTTTCTTCAATGCATTCCAAGTTTGGGGTGCTCTACCATGTTTACCAAGATACTTCCACCAAATTATTGCATTATCACCGAAAACACTAGTGGCGGCTCTAATCTTTTGCCTATCCGACCAATCATAATATTCAAATTCTTTGTCTAATGCTATCTCCCACCAATATAGGCATCGGGATCAAATTTACCAAAGAAAGAATGGAAAAGCATACTTGACTTTAGTTAATGCATCATCATCGTGATTTGGAGATGAACGGTTCAGAGGAAACAGACACACGCCGAGTAGCGGGGATGAACGTTTATCAAGGTTCTCAACTCTGTTGTTGATGGTGGTGAGGGTCTTATTAAGCCGATCCAACACGTTGTTGGTCTCACGAAAATTCATACTATGTGATCTTGAACCTGTCATGGTTAGTAGAAAAACAAGGAAATACATAAGAATTATGTAAGTCCCTATAAACTACTAGGAAGTGGAGCTTGACAAGTCACACATCTCTCAAACTCTTACCAAGCTCTTACAAATTCTTACCAAAGCAAACAGGTGGTGCAACCGGTGGCTGGTTCGTGATAGTCTTGACTTGAGTGATGAGTATAGCGATTAAAGGTACGTCAAGGCCTGTAACAGTTAGTAGTAGGTGTAGCTTGGAAGGCTCTAGATATGTAGCAATGGAGAACAATCGGTTAATTTCAGAAATTGCATGGAATTGAATTATAGTTCGTATCTAGCACTTAGCCTTATGTTGCTGATCAAAGAAGGATAGATGAAGGCTAAAACAAGTGGATATCAAAGTATAGGAGTGGTAGACACAAGATAATTCAATTGAATGCAATTGGAAGTGGAAAGCACAAGTATTGACCCAAAATATTAGAATGTCAGATTTCTGTCCACTGGACCAGTTGTCGGTATTTTGGCCGTAACTTTTTGTCAGTTGCCTCTTTTTTGATGATTCTTTTTTTCCTGGTTTACTGACGGCTTTTTCTACAACTTTTATTTTGGGGCCAACTTCTGAAAACTGACAGAAAAATTCTCACAAAAATCACAAGTGTAAACTGTTGCAGATTCGAAACAGAAATTTGGGTCAACTTTCACCGCATGTATCTTTTACTTGCAGTATTGGAATGAAACAAAATTTGGCAAGTAGATGGATAATGAAGTTAGGAGTCTAATAGAAGTTGTTGCACTCAAAACGGATCAACGAATCAAAAGTTATGCTATTTTTTTTGTGGCGGCTGCACAAGAGGGAGTCTTCTGGCCGAAAATCGGAGATGTGTTCTCGATGGATTTGAAAGTGGGGATTTTTGTTTTTGGACTTTTATGGGACCAAGAATATGACCAGCAACAAGACAAAGCTAAAACGGACACAAATTCAATTTAGCAAACCGAAACTAACAAATTGAAAGGCACAACGGGGTTTGGACAGCGGAAATAACTCTTTTTGTAGGGCAATTTTCTGGTTATAGGTATGAAAAACAAATCTAAATGGATAATCTCACCGGCAAACTGTGCTCTGATACCAACTGATGAGGGGGTCGGCCCGATCTTCCGATGAGAAGGATAAGTTCGATTTGATATGACGTTGACGAAGAGGCTACTTGACCGAGACGACCAAGTCCGTCCTGCAATCGCTACACCACACCCTAGTCGCTATCAACCGTGCCAAGAACGCGGTTGACCTGAACACGAGGTTCAATTCCTGCAAGCAATCGAAGAACAAGCAAGAACAAGATAAAGAGCAATCTGAATATTGCATATATGAATGAAGAACACAAAGGGGTTGAGGCCTGCAATCGCAGTTGTTGGTCTAGTCGACACAAGAACACACGACGAAGTTTCACGGTGGAAAACTAATCTAAACAAGCCTGAGTTACATGGCCAAATGAGCCTCTATTTATAGGGACACACAGGTCCTTGCATATGGAAAGTTCTCAACACATGGAAAGTATTCAAATCATAGCTGATTCTATCTCTGTTTCCAAAACCGAAGATTGTTTTGTTGATTGCGTCGCGCACAAAAGGAATTTTTGAATGGGGTCAGATCCGTTGTAAAGAGGACGGAATAAGCTTTCCATGCTGTACTCACACATTCCAATTGGACTCTTGATGCGAAATCTATGAGCATTTAAAGTGGACCTGTCAGCTGAGTCAACGTCGCCTTCCTTTGGTGATTCCAATGCGCACAGAACGAATTTGGAGGTGGGGCCAAATCCATTGGAAAGTGGATGAGCTCTTCTTTCTTTGCTGTACTTGCACACCTCAAACGGAGTTTTTATGCAAAAGTTATACACATTTGAAGTCCGACCTATCAGGCTAACTCCGAATTGATCCGAAGGCCGAATTGAATTCTAAAATGTGTCCCACTTGAACTCTTGCTTGAATTGATCCAAAAGTAACGTGATGACCTTGAGCAAGAGTTGGGGAAGGTGTGGTCTTGATATATTGGTCGGCTTCCCTTTTTGGTGGACCCCAACCACGAGCGCATAGCGTTGATGCAATTCTCCTTATACAGCTAGACAAAAATACATTTTCATCTTTAGATAGCATCATATTCTCAATTAAAATAAATTGAAACCGAAGAAACGAATTCACCATTTGTTTATTCTTGGGAGCTTTGGTTGTATGAGTATGTGGCGTGGTCACATCACTCTCCTCCTACCACATTCTCCATAGTACCCTGCTAAGTTCGGATGGTGAGAGTAACCAAAATTTTGCAGCCATGCTCTAGCCGGGCTCCACAAAGATGCAAAAACAAATGAAAAAAATAAGGCTTCTTTGCTACTTGCTAGAGAATATGGAGTGTGTTTTTGATGTATGAAGACTTACCATTGAAACAGAATGGTATGATACCATAGAGAGGTCATTGTCGTTGTACCCAAGTGATCTGGCAACTTTCTTGAAAGAATAGAATCTCTTATTCTCCACATAGACGTTATCTTGGTATACCTGTACACACATTTAGATAATTAATATGCAAAGTAATAGCCACAAGTGAGTTATTTTGGCCAATACAGTTAACGTAATTGACAAAATAAACAGACTATACTGCCATGCTGCAAGTGCGAACCTCATCAGCAAGTATAACCAAACCTTCTTTACGACAAAATTACAATATCTCCTCCTGGTTGGTGATAGACAGCACCTACGATAGAGGTTGCAGATGTTGAACTGCAAACTTTGATGATTTTGATGTTGGGTGTCAGTAATTTTTGAGAAACCTTTAGATAAATGTTTTTATTATCCCATTAGATACAGGAAAATCTGTCTGCATACCTGTCCAGTAGGATTGCCGGGATTTATGACCACCATAGCTCGAATAGTTAAACCAACAGAAATTGCTGGGATTTATGAGCACCATAGCTCGAACAGTTACGTTCCCTCTCAAAATATCACTGACTAGCACTGGATTCAGAGTATATTATAGACTTCAAAGGAGAATCGCACAGGATTGGGGGAAGAAGAGGAGCAAAAGGGAACCAAAAGAAGGGAAAGGGGAAAAAACAAGAGTCTTAAGCCGATTACAGATGCGATACCTCCCTTGTCCAGCGATGCCATACAAGTAATACTGCTTTCCCCCAACCGGCCGATGCAAACATTAGAGCTTACTGGGCCGAATGGTCATACGACCCAGTCATCTTTAGAGTACTTGCTACTTGTCCTTTTCTCCCGCATCCGCATACTGGTAGGTCTTCTCATATACTCCTTTGCCAGAACCGCCACAGTAGAAGCATCCATAGGTAATGTAACATTCCTCCCCCTTTTTGACTGGCTTGTCCCCAAGCCAAAGCATCAGGAAAACGATGTGCCAACTCCTTATAATCCTCCCAGGTAGCATCAGCAGGGGACTTACCCGACCACTGCACCAAAACTTGGGTAGAAGCC
This sequence comes from Melocanna baccifera, assembly GCA_036346265.1. Taxonomy (NCBI): domain Eukaryota; kingdom Viridiplantae; phylum Streptophyta; class Magnoliopsida; order Poales; family Poaceae; genus Melocanna; species Melocanna baccifera. The sequence continues at coordinate 12,423,716 of CM070701.1, read as the reverse complement.
ATGGTGCCATTTTTGCCAGAGGCAACTGTCCAGAATTTTGATCAGTACTTGTTCACGCTCCAGGTCTGGTAATTCCGGTTGCACCGCTTCCCCGAATGACGACGCTTGCTTCAACTGTGATACATGTATCACCGGATGTATTCCGCAGGTCGACGGTAACTTGAGCTTATATGCGACTACTCCAATTCTTTCTTCCACCTGAAAAGGGCCAAAGTAACGAAAAGCGAGTTTGTGGTTAGCTCTTGAACAATCTATGTCTGGGCATATGGCTGCAGCTTCAAGCACACTCTGTCACCCACAAAAAACACACGTTCTAATCTTTTGGTATTCGCTTGTGCCTTCATGCGCTGGTTGGCGCAGTTCAGATGTTGCTGCAACAATTTGGTAATGACTTCCCGCTCAGCAAACCAAGTCACAAGATCTGGTACTGCACAGGCTAAAGGATTTACTATCCCAAAATGTCTGGGGCTATGTCCATAAAGCACTTCAAAAGGAGACTTACCGAGAGTGGAATGAGATGAAGTGTTATACCAAAATTCCGCCAACGACAGCCACTCAAACCACTTTTTGGGGCAAGCATGGACGAAACAACACAAGTAAGCTTCCACACATTGATTGACCCATTCTATTTGTCTGTCGGTTTGTGGATGATATACCGAACTCATTCTTAACTTTGTTTGCACCATTCTGAAAAGCTCCCTCCACAGAGTGCTAGTAAAAACACGATCCCTGTCCGAGATGATAGACTATGGCAAACCATGAAGTTTGAAAACATTATGTGATAGGCTTGAGCTACTTGAAAGGCGGTGAACGAATGGGACAATGGAATGAAGTGAGCATAACGAGAAAACTCCACCATGATGTTATTGAAGCCCGCCGACCTTGGCAAACCTTCAATAAAGTCCAAATACACCATTTGCCAGGCATGGTCTGGAACCGGGAGTGGTTGTAGAAGTCTGGGATAGCGTACATGTTTAGTTTTGGCCTGTTGACAGACTGAGCAGGCTGCCACATTGCTCACACATCCTTTTTCATACCCGGCCAAGCAAATAGTTTGCGAATTCACTCATATGTCACTTGAAATCCCGAATGCCCTCCCACTGTGCTGGAATGCAATGAACTGATATTGTGTTGTAGCTCTGGATTAGAACCCACCCATACACGCCCTTGCCAACGGAGGATTCCATCCTTTAATTGAAATTTCGGATGCCTTCCCTTATCTACACTCAATTCAACTAGCAAATGTGTAGTCCTGTATCCCTCCGCTAGTTCTTCAAGCCAAGTAGGAACACAAGTAGAGATTGCGGCCAGATTACCTGGAAAGTTCCCGGCCCTTTGAGACAATGCGTCTGTTGCACGGTTGTTCGTCCCTTTCTTGTAGAGCAACTTATATTGCAGTCTGAGTAGTTTGGTTATTACTTTCTGCTACCAAGGGGTAGATAGACGTTGATCCTTCAAATGTATTAGACTCCATTGATCTGTGCGTATGATAAACTCTGCCTGTTTTAGATACGGTCGCCATTGATCCATAGCTAGGGTTATGGCTAAGCTCTCCTTCTCATATGTGGATAATCCTTGTGTTTATGGTCCAAGTGCCTTGCTCAGCTAGGCTACCAGGTGGCCACCTTGCATTAACACAGCCCCTAATCCCATTTCTGACGCATCAGTCTCAATTTCAAAAGTCTTCTGGAAGTCCGAAAGGGCCAGCACTGGTGTTGTGACCAAAGCCTCCTTCAGGGCTTGGAATGAAGCCTCCTTTTTAGATGTCCATTGAAAGACTGTATTAATTTTCAATAAATCAGTGAGTGGCCGACTGATTACTCTAAAGTTACACACAAACTTGCGATAATACCCCGCAAGGCTCAAGAATCCTCTAACCTCTTTGATATTCGGCGGGGTAGGCCAAGATTTCACAGCTGCAATGTGTTTACTGTCAGTGGACACCCCTTCTTTGCTAATAATATGCTCCAAGTAGGTCAGGCTGTTAGCCTTAACAATGGAATCTGGTGTTTGTGAAGAATTTTGCAGTGCATTTGCAGCTGCTCCTTGGTTCATTATAAAGGCCCAAAAGCCAAAACAGAACATAACAACCAAAGCAAAAGTACTTAACAAACTAAAGTAAAGAAACTTGACAAACTAAAGCAAAAGTAACTTTCTATCTACAGCTAACCTGGACTGGAGCTCCATCTACCGCTAAAAACAAAATTAAACCACACACCACACAAGCTTATTCTATCATTTCTCCCCCTAAGCCTTGTGTGCAGCCTTTGACTTGATGTGAACCAGCCCAATTCGAGCGCGCAGTTCATGGAACTTCACCCTCCCGAGAGATTTGGTAAGAATATCGGCGAGCTGGTCCTTGGTGTTGATGTGGCTGGCCTTCACGCTCCCCTCTTCCAGACAGTTTCTGATAAAGTGGTACTTGATCCGGATGTGCTTGCTTTCTCGTGGAAGACGGGGTTCTTGGCCAGCGCTAGGGCAGACTTGTTGTCCACCTTGAGCTCGACTGCCTCGGCCTCCTTGCCAAGGAATTCGCCCAACAGCCGGGCCAACCAGAGTGCTTGAGTTGCGGCAGAGGTGGCGGCAATGTATTCAGCTTCGCAGCTAGACAGCGCCACCACCCGTTGCTTGAGGGACTGCCAGCTCACGAGACAGTTTCCGAGGAAGAACAACGTGCCGCTCGTGCTCTTGCTCGTATCGATATCGCCAGCGAGGTCGCTGTCACAGTAGCCGACGAGATGTGTTGTACCGGGACGTCTTGCGTAGTGCAAACCGTAGTCGAAGGTGCCTGCGATGTAACGCAGAATCCGCTTGATGGCCTGCTGGTGCTCCGTCGTCGGCCGCTCCATGAAGCGGCTCAGGTACCCGACGGCGAATGCCAAATCCGGTCGGGTGTGCACCAGGTAGCGTCTGCCGCTGCCATGGCAGCCCTGGCCACCTCTGCTGCCTGCGCCGCCGTTGCTTCGGCAGCGGTGATACGCGCCTCGCGCGCATCCTCTTCGGCAGCCGCCGCTGCCTGCACAGCAGCTGCAGCAGCAGCCCTCCGTCCTGACGAAGTTGACATCTCCAAGGAAAGTAACAAAGGCTCTGATACCAATTGTTAGCCTTAACAATGGAATCTGGTGTTTGTGAAGGATTTTGCAGTGCATTTGCAGCTGCTCCTTGGTTTATTATAAAGGCCCAAAAGCCAAAACAGAACATAACAACCAAAGCAAAATCCTTCACAAACACCAGATTCCATTGTTAAGGCTAACACAGGCTAGGCTGGGCAAATGTACATTTGGTTCTCTTGATTTTGAGTTGGTGAGTAGCCAAGGTGTCAAACATTTGCCGCGGCACCCTCACATGCTCTTCCAACGTACGACTGTACACCAAAATGTCATCAATGAAGACTAGGACCCCCTTCCATAGCAGAGAAGCTAGGATAGTGTTCATTAATCCCTGGAAGGTGGCCAGAGCGCTCGTCAAACTGTATGACATCACCTTAAACTCAAAGTGCCCATGGTGGGTTTTGAAAGCTGTTTTATGTTCGTCCTCTGGCTGCATCCGGATCTGGTGGTACCCCGCTCGTAGATCCAAGCTTGTGAACCATTCCGAGCCAGCCAATGCATCTAAGAGCTCATCAATGATCGGCAACAGATATTGGTTCTTGATAGTAATAGCATTCATATGGCAATAATCCACGCAAAGACGCCACATCTTGTCTTTCTTCGGTACCAACAGTCCAACAGAACGAGTGACGCGAAAGGAATGGCACTTGGCTATATGACTCCTTGACTTAACATTTCCTTCACTTGTTTTTTGATCTTGTCCTTTTGTGCTGGGTTATAGCAATAAGGCCTTAAGTTCATTGGCTGGGCACCAGGCAGTAAAGGTATGGTATGATCAAAGGCTCTTCTTGGTGGAAGTCCTTGCGGTTCCTCAAAAAGGTGTGCATACTCGTGTAGTAGGGGCTGAACAGCCGCAAGTATTGGGTTCTTAATCTCCTCTGCCTCTACTAGCCGACAAATTTCTCCCTTCAGCACCAGTTTAATGAACAACAAATTCGAGAAGAATCTAGGTTGGACTCCCCTTAGCTGAATCCTCCTACCCTCATGCCAAAATGTCATGTGTTTTTTACGCCAATGCATTACCATAGGGCTATGCATCTCCAACCAATCCACGCTGATTATCACCTCATAACATCCCAACGGTAGCAACTTGAGGTCGGTGTGAAATTCATGTCCTTGCACTTCCCATTTGCATTGCAGGAACTCTTGGGAGCAGTAGAGCATCCCACCATCGGCAATTCGGACTTGCACCGGTTTCATGGATCTTTGAGCTCCTATCTATCGACTCGCGAAGGATTCACTTACAAAGCTGTGCGAACTGCCCGAATCCATCAAGATTAATGCCTCCTGCCCTTGCACGAACCCATGTAATCTGACTGTGCGTGGTGCCTCTCCTCCTCTAACAGCCTCTTTGGAAATGGCCATCAAGTCGCCCCGAGAACTAAAGTCCCCTCACCACATTCTGATTGCAGTGACAAAGGCTCTCGATCTTGTAGTAGCTCCAACAACTCCTCTACCACATGTATTTGAACGGTTGGACAACACTTGTGCTCCCGGCTCCAGCGTTCTTCACATGCGTGGCATAGACCACGTGCACGATGATATGCCTACAGAGTAGCCAGCCGATCAGTGCCCGGATAGGGCCTCGCAGCCGCCTCCACACCACGCTGATCCTCCGCTTGTGCCCCCACCACTGGCATCTCCTTGCCAGGCAGAAGTGGTAGCACTGCTCGCAGCAATGCCTAAGTTCCAGAAGTGGACTCCGGTTGGCAAACGTCTCTCCTGACTTTCTCCAACACCTCCTCCTGCAAACAAGCCAGGGAAATGGCAGTATCCAAATTCGGTGGGTGATGCAAAACGACCGCAGAACGCACATCGCTTCTTCGACCATCAATAAATTGAGTAACAAAAAACATGTGGTCCCAAGAATGATGAGCTAGCAATTGATGCATAATCTCATTACTGAGCTAGTATGGCAAAGGCGGTTTATTGCCTAACTTGCTGTGGAATTCTTCCCTACCAAAGCAGGCACAGACATCAGCAGCGAAGGACTCCCAAGAATGATGTTGCAGGTGTGCACTACATGATTGTAACCATAGCACAGTACTACCAGTGAAGTACATAGAGGCTAAGCTAACCCTCTAACTTGGGATGGACAACACAAACCCTAAAATAGTTCTCACATTTTAATTGCCAGGCTCTAGGACCCTCACCATCAAACTGAGAAAACTCTATCTTGGGAGGATTCTGGTGATGCCCTGGGTTCCTAACAATAAACTCAAAGCACTCAAAACGAGGGTGCCATCCTTCGGTATTGTGGTCCTTCACGGTGGCCATTAGGCCTTCGATCACCTCTAGTAGGGACCGCCCACGGCACTTCCTTAGGCCACGGCCTGATCGGGTGGACGGGAGTGGTCAACATCGCCTCTAGCTTGCGGAGGATTCCGGGTAGATCCACCGGACGAACAGTCAGCACCGGATTATGTGTGATCTGTTGAATCTAATCACGCAGCTCGCCCATCTCGAACCGCAGCTCTTCCGTTGCTTTCTCCGCTACTTGTCTCCACTATTGCAGCTCAAGCATGGCCGGCTTGATCTCCTCCATGGATCGGAGAATCCCGTTTCCTTGTGCTTGCAACTCCTTGATTGACTCTCCCTAAGCCTTGATGGCCTTGATCAGATTGGCGATTTGATCCATCCCCTCCGCTTGGGTTTGGGTTCTCGTGCCATAATGCGGTGGCTCCAGGGCTTCGGACTTGCGCTCTGATACCAAATGTTACGTTCCCTCTCAAAAATATCACTGATTAGCATTGGATTCAGAGTATATTACAGACTTCAAAGGAGAATCACACATGATTTGGGGATCTAGGAGAAGAAGAGGAGCAGAAGGGAACCAGAAGAAGGGAAATGGGAAAAAAAGCAACAGTCTTAAACCGATTACAGATTCGATACCTCCCTTGTCCAGCGATGCCATACAAGTAATATTGCTTTCCCCCAATCGGTCGATGCAAACACTGAAGCTTACTGGGCTGAATGGTCATACGACCTAGTCATCTTTAGAATACTTGTTCCTGGGCCTTTTCTCCCGCATACTGGCAGGTCTTCTCATATACTCCATTGCCAGAACTGCCACAGTAGAAGCATCCATAGGTAATGTAACAACGAGCCTCCTCCAAACACCTCTTTACTTCGAATATTTCAAACTCCCAATTACTATCTTCAGTAAGATTATACGGCACCTAGAAATTCATTTCAGTAACTTGGTTATTTCTTGCATGTACTAAAATTAGCAATCTTTTAATTGTCTTCCTATTTTACATTTTTAGTACAATTTTGTCCATCTGATTAGAAGTTTGAGATGCAATGAACAATTTAAGTAATTCTTAAGAATTGCAAATGCTGCTTGACTATTTCTGAAAGTTAGCACCAGGGTTCAGGAAACCATTTTTAGTGCACGCGAGCACACACACAAAATGTATGGCATGTTTGGAACATAGGAATTTCATTGGAATTCCATGGGAACTTCGCAAGAAACAATTCAATTCATGCAGGAATCGGGAAAAATTCCTGCATTCCAAACGGGCCCCTAGAGTGCATGGGTCTGGTTCTCTTTGAAAACCGGTTTAAAACCAGATAGTTTTTATTTTTAGAATTTTTTGAAATATTAATTTTTTATTTTGCAGATTCAAAGTTTGGTTTATAAACTAGGCGCCATTATAAGCATTTTGGTATGGAAGATGAATTTAAAGCAGGGGTTTAGGGGGAGAACTGGGTGAACCGAAACTGCGGTACCAATGATCAATACCAATCCGGTTCCAGTTTACTGGCAGTTACCGCCAGTTACCACTGTTTTTCCGAACCCTGAATAGCACCATACCATTGTTCCACCATGAAGCATAATGGCAGCTGAGTATAACGGATATTCAGGTAAAGGACTTAAAATGCCATCTTCATGGGATTTAATAAGAATTTGCATAGTCAAATTAACCTGCAAAGGAAAAAGGCAGAAAGAAGCAGCACAGTTCAGGATATCCGGGTAGACCAAGCATCATGTGCATGTGATGGAACTCTGAAATGCAGATTATTACTGCTGAACTCGCTCGAAAACAATCTCTTGCAGAGATCCCTGCTGCAACTGCATCACGCAAACTTCTGATTCCCTGATCGTGTTAGACAAGTACCAACATTGTAATGAAGAATAGAACAGGGAAAAGATATCCTCGTAGGGCAACAGTACAAAACCAAGTAAAAGGTATTCTAGCATACTAATCCTGTTAAAGTCCTGATTTGTGAATGTCGGTGCGGTGCATTCATGCTCCACAATCCACATTACACTACTTGAGCATGCACTTTCAATACAATAGCTGACTGCTAGTATATGGACCAGAGTCTCTGCCAGGAATTGACTTAATAATACTCCGGGCTCTTTTTATGGCACATGAACTGTAATAGTAGATTGAAACAGTATTGATCAAGTTCTCCTTGGCACTTAATAGATGTTGGACCGCCGACCGTTTGGTCCGTCGTGGTCTTGATCATCCTGAGTGTTACCCACTGTGTGATCAAGTAGATGAAAATATTCATCACTTACTTACTTCATGCATGTTCACAAGAAGTGTTTGGTTCTCAGTGCTATCACTAGTAGGATTGCAACAGCTAACTCTAAGTCCAAATGATTTGATTTTTACTTTATGGTGGCGTCAAGCTTTGCAGTAAATCTCTAAACAGCAGCGCAAGGGCTTTAATTCGTTGATTGTGTTGGTGGCTTGGTGGATATGGAAGCATACGAATAGTTGTGTCTTTGACGGCGCCTCACCCAATGTCAGCATTGTCTTGCAAGACATTAGAGATGAGGTCAAATTGTGGTGTATGGCAGAGGCCTAAGGCCTTAGTAGCATATGGCCATAAGTGTTGTGTTTTGTTTTTGGTCAATGGTCGTATTCTAATTTTGTTTCGGTGAGACCTTTTATAATTAACTTCGCCTAATTGGCGAGGGTTTGTACGAGTCTTCTTATACTCCTTTCTTCTTCTTAATATAATGATGTGCAGTTCTCCTGCGCGTTCGAGAAAAAATATTGTTTTGAAAGTAAGTTATTACCAGCTAGAAGTGAAAAACAAATGGGTTCCTTACTTCAAGAGGTCCACGATTGTAAGTTTTACTTATGATCAGCTCATTTATGTTGTTCTTTGTAACTGTAACAGACTAAAGAGTATATACCAAACAGACTTCAACTATTTACTCCAACCTGAATAAGGTATGAGCTTGATCTCTGTTCAGGAGGGTTGGATTGTCACACAAAGAAAGAACCTGGAGGCAATAATTCGAGACATGAAACCGCACTGTCATCTTCCCGACTTAAAATCTGGAAAGCGTGAGAATGTTGACCTCACGAAAGAAAGTTATCGGTCGCTGACCAAGAACCTGGGGATTCCCAAGATTGCAGTATATTATCTGCTGGAAAGCAATTAGGCTATTAGAGGATCACAAAGATTGAGCAGGATTACACATACACACTTGTAACACAAGCTTAAACACACCTCTTGAAAAGGGAGAGAACCTGGATTATCACCAACCCTGTGCTTGCAGGGCAACGTGTCTACGCAGTAAAGAGGTATACAACCAACCGTGTTGCGTGCTCACAAACGAAGGTTCTACCAGTGATCGGAAAAGTTCGGCTCTGCCAATGATTGGCAGAATCAGTGTTACGTGCTCACGCACAAAGGTTCACAGGTTAAATATGCGAGACAGTGAGACACTCTGCATCGACGATGCTGTGCTGCCTCCAACAGCACCAGAGCTTATTCACAGAAAACATTAAGAGACCTATCGAGATATTATTCAGACAGCACTATGGGAACAGATATGATCCTCCTCCTTTCGCCATTTCCTGTAGAAGCGCTCCTACACGGAAGCTGCTTTTGTTAATGAAGAGGCATTCAGCATATACGCAAAGCCCACAAAGCAACTAGTCAGATACTAGATCTGGCCCAGTTGCTGGCCCGAATGAGAGTGAACAAAGGAAAATAAAAGCTTTTGCAAAATACTCTAGCTAAAACATGGTCTGTTTTGCAGACACCAAAAAAGATAATAATATTTCTGAAGTAAAAAGAAGTTAATAATGCTAGATGATGGTCTTATTTCTTAACCCAAGCATTGACGTAATAAAACTTGCACTAAATTGTGAGCCTTCACCTGCGCTTTGAACGTTGTAAAGCTGGTATCCCAACTCCTTTATCCTAGCTTTCTAATAAACTTCCGTTACGCAGCTCTACGAAATTTAATCTAAAACTTGTGACATGAATTATGCATATTTGTCATGACCAAAGAAGCACTCGCTATCATTTAGGCTGTTCCCTCTATGTAGACATTGTTCTAGCTGCTTCTAATTTTGTTAGTCGTTTTCTAGCTCTATAGAAGATTCCATCTAGAGGCTGGAACTTAGTTCCATTATCTAAAAAATAGAAGATTCCATCTTGGTGTCGTTTGTGTCTCCCTGTCATGTTGCTGGATGCCACAGCATCATTCTCTATCCTCACCCCAACCGGGGTTTCCTTTAGGCATCAAATTCTGGCACATCGGGATTCATTCAGAATTATTCCATGAGTTTAAGACTTTGTAGCGCTAAGTTTAGTATTGGTCTATAGTTTTTTATTATAATTAATTTATTTTTTTATTATAGTTAGGTTAATTTATTTGATATAATTAAATTAAAAAATAGAAAAATATATTATCTTATTACAGACAATGCAAAGAAATATAGAAAAAAAAGCAAAAAAATCTAAAAAAACCATAAAAAGACAAAATTACTAAACATTGAAAAAAACAGAATCAAAAGCAGAAGGTAGTTTTAAACCATTTTGAGCACAGAATTAATCACATACTACGTACACATAGTATAATTGATAGATAACATCTTCACTTTCTTCCGTCTAAAATTAACCGGATGTGCACACAACAAGAGCAGCAGGTTACATCCGTGAATTAAGACTGCAACGCTGCAAGAGCCAGCCCTGAAAAAAACACTCCCTACTTCAACATTTTGACCATCTCACCCTCATCTCGCTGTATGCAGTTACGCATACATGTTTACCTTTAATTTGCACCTCAATTACTCATAACTTCTTGATTGATTTGCTCATCTCCAGGCACGGCTCTCATGTAGTATATATATGCTAGGCTACCGCCAGTAATCTCCTCGGAGCGCCGCGGGTCGCCGCCGTCGACCGTGGCCCGTGGTGGTGCTGATGGTGAGGCAGACCTCGGCGCTCCTTCCTGACCATGGCCTCGTGCTCTCTCGCCTCGTCTGCCATGATCTCCTGCCACCGGCACTCCTCGCTGCAAAACCCCTGGTCGCCCCTGCACAAGTTAACCCATGCAAACACCGCAACATCAGACATGCGCCACAAGGTTCTTACTAGGTACAGAAAAGTATGTCCGCGTATGTCGTACCTGTACATGTACACGTCCTTGTTAGGGCTGAGCTCCCTCCTGCACAGGGAGCATGCCCTCAAGAAGCTGCAAGGACGACGGTGGCGAGACGGTAGCCAGACCATCTGCTTGAGGACGATGTGACACGGCCGCGGGTGGCCGTGCTGCTGCTGCTGCTGGACAAGAATCTGTAGCCCGACGACGACGTCGGCGCCTCGCTCTCGCCTCTGCCGGCCATGGTTTCTCCCTCCAGCAAGATGCTGATGGATATCGATATTGTTCTTTCCATTGTCAATACCACCCTCCTCCCCTAGATGGAAGATGCTTCTCTCGCTCCTTGGAAGCATGGTGGAGTCGAGGAGCGGGGGGAGGAGGGTGGGTAGGGGACGAGGGGTAACCACTCACCAAGCCTAGTCTGCACTCTGCACTCTGCACTCTGCACTGGTTTGTAGGTGTGAGGCTGAGAGGTGTGAGGGGGAGAGGAGTGATGACCTGATGGGTATTTGAAGCTACTTGGTGTCCACAGAACGGCAGTACAGTAGAATAGATTACTAGTGGTACCGTGGTATGCTCCAATTTACTGAGTTCTATGTACTAATTAATTCATCTAAAAACTCAAGTTAATATAAAACAGGTAATTCACTTATATTTTAACATCTTTCTCATATGTAGACTCTCTTATGTTTAAAATGTAAAATAGAAGTGGGTTGTAATTATTTTTTAATTATGCTAACTAGGTATTAAACTTACGATCTCATGACTTTGATACTATATTAAGTTACATATATTAATTAGTTATCTAAAAAATTTAAACCGATAAGAAAATGTGATAATTCACTCCTACTTAATATGATTCACTTGCGTTACCCAACGGTGAGAGTAGATGAATCTTTGAAAGTGGGGCCAGGCGATGCGCTGCTGGGGCTTTGAGAGCAATGGACGTGCTAGCTGCCGGTGGATTGGTTTGTCCGGGGAGAAGAAAGCTGATGCCTTTGTTTCCTTTCGCTTTCGTCTTGTTTTTGTGAATTAACGCATATGCTTGCAGAAACTGTTGGACAGAGTACAGAGCAAGTGAACAACTGCAGTAGATGAATGAACACGTTACACAAGCTAGCAACTGCCGTACAGTAACACTTTTTTTTGGGAACGGGTAGGAAGTAAGAACACTTTTGACAGAGCTGTTGCAAGTTGCGACCCTATGGCACGAACACAGTGCTGGATGCTTGTGCCGAACCAGTCACATCACGCGCGACCACGCAGTTAAGCAGCGTATTTGTGGCTGCCAATGGCAAATGGCAGGTGTCAGTGTTTTTACATGTCAGTTATAAGAGGGTGTTCGGAATAGCGATGACTTCTGATTTTTAGCTGAAATTCTACTATAGCTGACTTATTTTTACTGTAGCTGAGTTGGCTTATTTGGTATAATTAAATTTTAAAAAATATAAAAATAAAAACAACATGTTAACCTACCACGAATAATGCAAAAGAATATGGGAAAAAACAAAAAAAAACAAAACATAAAAAAAATGAACAGTGCACCAAAAGCCGACCAAACGTCCAACGTGAATGCTGACCGTGCTTCTGAGCAAGGCCTAAACCTATACTATATAAGATTTGGATGATATGAAAGGAAGAATGATAAGAGAGAAAGTTGTTGTATACTATTTAATAGACGGTTCTATAGACAACTTTCTACTATATATATCATTATATAAACAACTTATTGAGTGTATGAGGTTACTATATATAATTATATAGATAACTCATTGTATAAGCTATTTTTAATTCTATCTCTAAATGATATAGATATGTATTACATACAAATGTCAGTTTCAGTCTTAGTCGGTGGAAATCAGTAACATCCAAGTGCGACAATTGTAGATTCGAACCCTGCTCCCACAAGTCCCCCCCCAAAAAAGCAGACAAGTGCCCTGCTTCCACAACAAGTCCCCCCCCCCCCCCCCTCAAAAAAAAAAAGCAGACAAGTGCGTTATCACTAGAGAATCAAGACAATCCTGTCTTCCTCATCAGACATGATCTGGAGTTTTCTCCTCTGGTAATATGCTATGCATGCATTTTATTTTCCTACCAGCATGGTGGAAGAATCTGTACGTGCTCTCCATTTTATTCCTGATGTCAAATATCCCTGAGAGGTGTTTATGTTTTATTCCCTTGAGTAATTTTGCACTTGCTGCTTGCTGGGTGGCGATAATCTCCCCAACCCAACATTTGTCACTGAAAGATTGTTCAGCAGTTAGGAGACACTCTGTTACGGAGTGCTGAATGGAAACACCAAGTGACAGGGACATCGGATTCCAATTCCTTTTAACACTGAAAAGATGGCGAAAGGTACAGATTATATTGCAAACACTGTGCGTGAATTGAATCTGGTGGCCTCACTGGACAACGACTTGACGCATCCTTTCTTGTATGCCATTAAGCTTTCTCTTGGATGATTTTTTTTTTACTGAGCCATTTATCTCCGACCTATTTCTTGTGGAGCACCAAATTCTGTCCCGTACCTCTTTGACGATGGCTGAATGCACATTTTCTGACCAGATACTTTTTACATAGGAAGATGTGTTTTTTTTGGAAAAAAAGAATGAGAAGACAAGAGAGTGCTTCAATAAAAGAGAGCAAATATAGAAAGTTCTTCAAAAATACTCCAGAAGATAAGAAACAGCTATGAGAAAATGAAACTTTTTATGTTCAGCAAGTCACTAAAATCTGCTCGTATGAAACAAGATAAACCCAGATGCTTCAAATACTGCGAGAACAAAGTTAATTTCGTTGCCCATTTTATTTGGAAAGAAAATATTCTTACCTTAAAAAGGTAGAAAGAACGACAAACAGGGTAATCTTATTTTAAAGAGAAAGGTTCAAAATGAGCTACTTTGCGCAAGTAGGACGAAAGAAAGGATCATACAAGATCAAGCTTATGCTGACTTGAGAACGGAGATGCTACAAGGCTAACTCAAGTATCTGAAAGTGTTTCTTTCAACAACAAAAAAAAAAGAGAGGCTGTATTTGAACATGCGCCGTCCCATGTTTATTTTCTTTTCCTCATCTTCCTTCACATCTTTCGAAGTGCTTTGGCTCAGTCGCCAAGAGACGAAGAAATGACGCACCAACGGATTCCCAACCCCTTTCCAGCTTCTCTTCTGTTGGCCTCGGTTGCCATCGACCATCCTTGAGCAAGATCTTGATTCCGCCAGGTTAATTGATCAGGAAGAACACATCACAAATCCCAACTCGCGCAGAACAAATATTTAGTGGAGTATGTGATATTGCTCATGCATATATGATCGTTTTAACAAGTTGAGTTCACTACTAGCTAGTGTGCTAGTTTCATCATTGCTCACCTGTGAGCAGCTCTGCAACCTTCAGGAATCACCAAGTTGTCATAGGATGTACTAAAAGCAAGCGCATGCAGAGTGGTGGCAACAATTGCAAAAGCGCGCACGAATCTCCTCCACCTTTTGTTTTTGGCCGAACACGGAAAGCTCCACGCTCTCGTACTTACAACTGGACGATGCAGACTTGAAGCAGGCCACACAAAAGCTGGCTCTACTCGTTTTGACACACGAGGAGTAGCAGTCGCGTCCTTTGCGACACACGAGCTCAGTACTCAGTAGTACTACACTAGTACCAGTTTTGTTTGTTCAGAACTCAGTTCAGGCTTCAGAGCAAACGTTCAGAGCAGTGTTTTGTTCAGACTTGAGTTCAGCCAGAAGGAATCGGAGTGTGGAATGAACAGGCTTCCCCAGTGGCCTGACAAGTGGTGAGGCATCGAATGGCAGCTACTAGCAGGGATAGAAATGAACATATCCGACAGATTTTCAAGGTAAGGTACAGGTCCAGTTTGCACGCACATGCCTAACGTGTTTGCGTATCCTGTGGTGCTGAACGGCAATGTCCCAAACAAGGCAGATAATGCTATAGAATGTTATCGTTAGGCATGTGCTTTTGATAACCGTGGTACTACAGTAACTACGGTACTACCACTACAGTAACCGTGGTACTTCCGTTGATACAGTAAAATAAGGGTGAACAATGTTTTCAACACGATTTCAAAATCTAAAATTAAGAGAATTTTTGATCCGTAGATCTAAATGATATGAAATTTTGCAGGGATCTAATCTAAGATATCAGGAATCTATTCCAACAAATGATCATGAAAGTCATGGCTAAAGTTAAGACCTTTTTTAGTTTGTTAGAAGGTTTGTATCTAAACTGAGCCAAAACCCCAAACAGTTAGGCACCGATCAGTTCAGCTTTTGGCTTCTACGATCGGCGATTTTTTCACTATAGCAGCACTGTAGCTGCTACAGTAAAAATTTGTTTTTTTTGTTTTTTTGTTTTTTTAAATTTAGTTGCACTTTTTTGTTTTTTTATAATTTTTTTACATTTAATTATACTCAATAAACCAACTCAACTACAGTGTTTTTTTCAGCTAGCTACAGTGTTTTTTCAGCAAAAGCCAAAAGCCATCGCTATTCCGATCACCCCCTTAATACAACTTGTTCGTAGGTAGATGATGGCTAATATGGCTCTAGATGTACTCCCACATGTCTCCATCCCAACACCCTTTTATATGTAGGCATCCAGCCACCTGCACTCCTTAATGGACTCTATCCACTATTACAATGGGGGAAACCCGTTAACCTCATATACACAGGTTTTAGTCTTACAAGTTCACTTATGCACGTTTTTCAAAGTGCATAAGTGTGCATCGCTAAATCCTTAGCCTTGATCCAACCAGCTAATTAAAACATGAATTCTAGAACACTATAATAGAACATTTAATAAGCCTAAAATCATAACACCGGTTAACCTAGGTCACCATAATATAAATACCACATTAGCAAGATATGACCGGCAAGCATTACAATGTGACAATTATACTCAAGACAGAAGCGACAATTAATTATGGATAGGTGATATGCGGAACGGAGAAGTTACGGCCGCGATGTACTTGCATTAAGCACACTCAGTGGACTTGCTGCACGAAGGATCTAGAATGCACAACTACTCAAACGCTCTCTCAACAGTTGTGTGTGAACCTACACGATGGAACGGAATTGAATCAAATAAAAGTTATGATAATATTGTGAAAAGGACAGCAGGAGGTTGTTCGGTCGGAAAGATTGCGTTTGGTAAGATTTCATCACGCGAATCGCCGTTTAGCCGAACGAACCATGGCCCGCTGCACGACCTAAGAAAACTCCACACGAAACGTTATTCGGCTACGCCTCCTGGCCACCCAAACCACACGGCCATGAAACTTGGCCACCAGCCTCTCCAGCTGCCGCCGCCACAGCCAATCACCGCCGGCTGCTGCCCGCGCCACGCTGCGCCTCCTACTCCGGCTTCGTCGGCTGTGTGACTGCGCCGGTCGACCGCCGGCTACCCGCGCCACCTGTGCCGTGCCGCCACTGGCCACCGCCGCCAACGCTCCGGCCTCCCCACCATGGCCTGTGCCGCCTACCATGGCACCACCCCAGCTTGTCGGGCACGTAGCCGCAGCCGCTGGCCTGCCATGGCGCCGCCACGCCGCGCTACGCAGCGCACTGCCATGTTGCGCCCACGTCGTGAGCTGCCGTGCATGCCGGCCAAAGCCGCTTACCGCCGGCGCCACTTGCCCCGGTCAGACCACTCTCGCATGCCGCCGGTCTCACAGGGAGAAGAGAGATATTAGGGAGAGATTGGAGAGAGGAAAAAGAGAGAACAAACCTTGAAGAAGGAATTTGGGCCTGCGCACGGGGAGGATTTGTCCCTTAATTAACTCCTAATCTAGATAAGGACGATTATCAGTCCGTTTTAATTAGTTATGAGACTTCCTAATTTTTGGGTGCTACACTCATTGCACCGATGATGACTAGGATTTGGACGCTTGACGCGTTCTCAGCCTAAGCTTCTCGCTGCTAGCTAGCTTGTAGCAGCAGGCGTCCTCGATCCTGTTGGGTGTTTTTGTTTTTTGAGGGATGGTCCTGTTGGGTGTGGGCAGAGCCACTTCCAGGCAAGGCAGGCCCAATCATGCTAGCAGTTCATTTCATGCTACATGGGAAAAAAAATTGAAAATGGTAGGAACCCAAGCATTGGGCATAATTGCCCTTCCCCTCTCACCCAAAAACAGTGTGCTTGATACCATATCGAGTTTCATGTACGATGCCGCCCATCGAATAAATTGTGTTGTTAGAGAAAACGAGCAATCTTATAACCCTTTGAGATGGGTTAGTTTGGGCTGCCAGGGAAAACGAACAATCTCTTACTCGTGAGACTTGTAACACTAATTTCGGGTTAATTAGTGGGTTCTTGTCAATGTTCTGTGGGCCGGGCTGACAGGTGAGCCTTGGGTACGTCACGACGATCAAAATTCAAAATCCTTCTTCAAGGCTTAAAATATCATTGTGAGCTCGCTTTGGGCCCTAATTAATCAGCGTATTGTTACGACCATATCAGCTCGATCGATCACTACGGTCCCCGCTCCCCGCTCGTTTCGATTTTTTTTCAACTTCTGTTCCTAGTTTCTGTTTTTTTATTATTTAGTATTTCGTTTTTTCTGAATTTTTTAGATATTTTAGGCTTTTTTGTATTTTCTTTTTTTTCCGCGTTCCTTTGTATTGTCCCTAATGGGTTAACATGTTTTTTCTATTTTTACATTTTTTTTAAATTAATTATACCTAAAAAGCCAAATCAACTACAGTAAAAAAAATCAACTACAGTAAAATTTCAATCAAAAATCAAAAATCATTGCTAAAACGAGCGCCACTTACTGCCAGCTCAGTCGATGTCCACACTCCGTCGGACCACTCTGCTGCCTGCCTCGGAAGTCGGAATCATGGATCGAGTATTGCGACATGCTACCTACCGTGCATGCATGCATCTCAGCATCTGCCAGCTGGGCTGATGCCAACTGGCGACAAGTAAACTGTTTGGAATGCAGGACTCCTTGATTCCTAGCAGAAATTAAAGTAGGAGCAGGAGTTCCTTGATTCCTAGCAAAAATTAAACTGTTTTTTTTCATCCATACATTGCAAACACAGGGTTATGCCAAAAGTAGGAGCAAAGTGCTCAACTGTACGGGCCCCAAAAGTTAGGGGCCCCTAATTTCGATTTAATCTTCAATTACTAGTTGTTAGTATCTCAAGAAAAACTACTATTATTACTATAGCCAATCTTGTGTGAGGTAAAAAGTTAATCAAACCTTTTTTATTACTTCCTTTGTCCAAATTTATATGACGTAAATAATCTTGTTCATAAATATAGAGGGTATTATATGTTCCAATGCAAAATTAATACAGTGTTTTTTATACCCCTAATAAATATGCAGCTTTATTTGCTATTCTCTACATGTATGCATTGAGTATAGTGCTTAGATATGCATTAAATATAGTGCTTAGAGATAATAATTAAGGGTAATATAGCTGTTTTTACTATCTTCTTGGTTAATGTGCTCAGAGAAAATACATCTTATAAACTTAGACGGAGGAAGTACCTTCTTACTGAGAACTTCCCCTACGCGTCTATATGCTCTCCTCATTCCCCCTTGACTTTCAGACAACAACTATTCATATGTAACTCTTATTTGCATGTGAAATTTAACCCTTCCGCACCTATTTCTTCTCCTTCTAACTAACTATGATTTTCCTAAAAATAATCCCGATGGTGGTGATGAATCAATCAAACTCCATTCCCATCTATTTATTGTGGTATTCTTTGTGAACTCGAATACAGACTTTATGTTCTTGTCTCATTTCACCACGTGAAAACTTGATTGTTGTAACGAAATTAATTGTTGCATTAAGTCTAAAATCGTTATAATATGCATATTTTGCAATGAAATTAAAATCATTGTCAGGCGTTGCAATAAACCTTATGGTAATTTGCAATAAAAAAACAAATTATGATGATAAATTATAATATCACAACAATTATACTATTGTGATAGCATTTTATCACTACGAACAAAAAAATATTGCAACACATAAACATTACCATCACGTATGTACTCGATCGGGTAGTATTCAAGTTCATATATAGGCACGTACCTTACGACGTACACGCTAACTCATCGATGAACTTGATCATCCATCCATCGACCAGCGCCGTTTTGGCGTGCTTCAGATCGCGGAGATGGCAGGAGGACTGTTGGAGCAATGGAAGCGGCGGCGGCGGCGATGATCCTTTCGGCTTCGCTTCTGTGCGTCCTGTCGGCACGCCTGCAAGGAGTGGGAGGTGACGGCGGCGGTGTCGGAAGGCAAGGGCGCCAGATGCTCCAACACCTTTCAAAAGGACTGTGGTTTTTGATTTCTAACTAAAACGATATTATAGTAGTTTTTAGTTTTTTTAAAGATATTTAATTAAAAAATAAATAAATAATACCGTTATATCTCCTTATCTAATGTAAAGAAAAAAAAAGAGTGAAAAAGAAAAGAAAAAAACTGTATTCAGAAGTTAACGTATTCTAAACGGTTTTTGACTTCTGAAGCTAAAAGGCAAAAGATGTTTGAAACGGGGCATAGATATAAGTTAATGACAGGGATCAGAACATTACCATCCGTTCATCGTTGTTTCTAAATAGGCTACGTACAACTTATAAGCAGTCTAATCCTGTTGCTTTGAGTAAGTCGAACAAAGGTCAACTACATGTCTACATATGTTTGTGTATACGGTGTTGGACTAAATTGTGCTTAACTGTGCCTTTATAAAGAAATCCATCTCATTATTGTACTCTGTAACTTGACACATGCAAACAAAGATCAGTAGATCGATTGATCCCTTCCCTGCAGGAGACAAACATAGGCAGAGAATTAACCCTGTTAATTAGGACAGGCGGCCATTCTTTGCACGGCGAAGCTACTAATCAAGGAATAACGAACTTGCCAAACATAGCCTCCACAAACGTCTCCCGGCCATTCTTTCCTCGGGATCGACAGTGCCCAAATAAACCCTCGCTCTCCAATGCCTCCCGCCCTCTTTCTCCATCCTCTCTGCCTTGGGTGATGTCAGGCAGAGAGTGAGAGAGAGAGAGAAGAAGTCAATAAAGAGAAAAAAAAAGGTTACCAAAAAAGGAAAAAAACAGCAGCAACTCCGACCATGTCGTCGGCGTTCGGCGACTTCGGCCCGCTCACCGAGCGCCGCCGCGCTGAGAAGGCGCGACAGCAGCGCAGGCGCTTCATGATCGCCGGTGGCACCGTGTCCATCGTCATTATACTCGTTGTCATGGGCGGCGCTGCCGTCATGTACAGTGGGAAGGGCTCCCACGACGACGACGGTGGCGGCGGCTCGAGATCCAAGGGCTCGTCTTCGGCCAAGGCAAAGTCCAGCGGCGGGTCGAGCTCCAGTTCCGGCTCCAGTTCGCAGCCGGACCTGCGCGCCGTGTCGAAGAGCATCAAGGCGATGTGCGCGCAGACGGACTACAAGGACGCCTGCGAGAAGAGCCTCAGCAAGGCCGCGAACGCGAGCGCGTCGTCGCCCAAGGACATCGTCCGCTCCGCCGTGGAGGTGATTGGCGGCGCGGTCTGCCAGGCGTTCGACCGCGCCGACCTGATCATGAGCAACGACCCCCGCGTGAAGGCCGCCGTCGCGGACTGCAAGGAGCTCTACGAGTACGCCAAGGACGACCTCAACCGCACGCTCAAGGGCATGGACGCCGGCGGGAAGGACGGCCTCGCCAAGCAGGGCTACCAGCTGCGCGTCTGGCTGAGCGCGGTGATCGCGCACCAGGAGACGTGCATCGACGGGTTCCCCGACGGGGACTTCAAGGCTAAGGTGAAGGAGTCGTTCAACGACGGGAAGGAGCTGACCAGCAACGCCCTGGCGCTCATCGAGAAGGCGTCGTCGCTCCTCTCCTTCGTCAAGGCCTCGGAACGCCGGCTGCTCGCCGAGAAGGGAGCGACGCCACAATCCGAGCCGATCCTTACGAAGGACGGCATCCCGGAGTGGGTGTCCGACGGCGACCGGAGGGTGCTCAAGGGCGGCGGGTTCAAGAACAACCTCACGGCGAACGTGGTGGTGGCCAAGGACGGTAGCGGGAAGTTCAAGACCATCAACGAGGCGCTCAGTGCCATGCCAAAGACCTACGATGGAAGGTACATGTATCGGTGTATGCGTGCATGCATCCATGCATGTTCGTCCTAGATCGTCACAGACGTGCACAATGTCGTCGTCTAACGTACGGCCTTGTTCTGTGCCATCCTAGATATGTGATCTACGTGAAAGAGGGAGTGTACGAGGAGTACGTGACGATCACCAAGAAGATGGCGAACGTGACCATGTACGGCGACGGTGCCAGGAAGTCGATCGTCTCCGGTAACAAGAACTTCGTCGACGGGCTCACGACCTTCAAGACAGCAACCTTCAGTGAGGACGCCGGCCGTCACTTACCGCCCTAGCTAGCTCTTGTTTCACAGCAGCTTAATTCTTCGATCGATCGGATCGGCCTCCATTGACACGCCATCTCATTCGTACGTACGTATGTGTTGAAATCAATTTTTTGTAGGCGCGCAAGGAGACGGGTTCATGGCGATCGGGATGGGGTTCCAGAACACGGCCGGCGCGGAGAAGCACCAGGCGGTGGCGCTGCTGGTGCAGTCCGACAAGTCCATCTTCCTCAACTGCCGCATGGACGGGTTCCAAGACACGCTCTACGCGCACTCCAAGGCACAGTTCTATCGCAACTGCATCATCACGGGCACCGTCGACTTCATCTTCGGTGACGCGGCCGCCGTGTTCCAGAACTGCATTGTCACACTCCGCCGCCCGCTCGACAACCAGCAGAACATCGTCACCGCGCAGGGCCGCGCCGACGGACGCGAGGCCACGGGCTTCATTCTCCAGAAGTGCGAGTTCAACGCCGAGACCGCGCTCACGGACGCGGCCCGCCCGGCCATCCGCAACTACCTCGGCCGCCCGTGGCGCGAGTTCTCGCGCACGGTCATCATGGAGTCCGACCTCCCGGCATTGATCGACAAGGCTGGGTACATGCCGTGGAACGGCGACTTCGGGCTCAAGACGCTGTGGTACGCCGAGTACGCCAACAACGGGCCCGGCGCCGACACGGCGGGGCGAGTCGACTGGCCGGGGTACAAGAAGGTGATCAGCAAGGCAGATGCGGCCAAATTCACCGTAGAGAGCTTCCTGCACGGCCAGCCGTGGATCGACCCGACCGGCACGCCGGTCAAGTACGACTTCTTCACATAATGGGATTGATTGCAAGCGCCTGCATGGTAGGGGAGGAGGAGATGGCCTGAGATCAAACATGGAGGAGTTGGAGGATGCATGCGTACGCCCCTGTTTGTGAGAGATGCTTAAATCTGGCGACGCGCGCGCGCATGTTTGTCTAGTTTTATTTTGTGTTGGTATACTGGCTGCTATATGTGTTTTGTACCTGTACATGAATTTTTTTTCCGACCACAATTATGTTTGAGTATTGCAGATTATGGATACGGGATTCCTAACTGAAAATTTTGCCATCGCATTTGAATTTCTAACCTTTTGAGTGTGCTTGAAGATTTGTGTGTACCCTCACTAGTACAACCTAACGATAATATTAAGGTATGTATAGCATCACATATCACTGTCTGTAAACCCCATACTACATAGTATTTTAGATGATATAGAGAAGAAAGAAATATGTCATCTATTATTTAACAACAACTTTCTACTATCTATATCATTATATAAACCATTAAGATAATTTATTAATTATGTGAGGTTATTATAACAATTATATAGATAGTTTATTATATAAGTTATCTTTAATTTTATCTATACATAACATAAATATATATTAAATAGAACCGTTGCCTATAATATTATACAAGTATTATTTCGTCACAGTTGCCGGCATGGAGTACCGCGGTCATGGTGCTATGGTTGCCCGTGCCATCCAAATCAACGACGGCGCTGATGACGCACCGCGTGCCTTTGCTCCAAAGGCATGGAGAGAAGGAAGAGGCTCAAGAGGGTGATGCCGGAGGGGACGTGGGAGCATGTAGTGATCAGGGGCGGAGACCCTTCGGGCCAAAGGGGGCAATGCCTGCCCTGGAAAAATATTTTTTATTTTACGCCTTAAATACTAACATAACACTAAGTTCCCTCTTTCTAAGCTATCCAAGTATATGGTGTTAGATTTACCGCCTCTATATTTTCTTTCAAGCTCCGTCACGGGTAGCGATGCACAACGTGCGTGCACGATACATATGCCATTCCCAGGTGGAAACACAAATGCCTCTGGACATATTACGACCGTCTAATCTTTTTCAAAGTATTTAAGTAAAGGTAAAAAAGATATAGAGTAGAGACATTGAAATAACTATACTCTTGATTTCCTCAGCAGATATATTTTGAAACAAAGACTCACAGGGCTATATATGGACAAACATTGTGAAACGGAGTGAGTTTCCTTGTTTCTACACTGGATACACGTTGGAATGGACGATTTTGTGGAACTTTGGTATGAACTGCAATTGTTTGCTACAATTTTTTACGAATTCGCTCCTCCATTTTTTTTCTTAAGAAGGGGAGGTTCAGGTTCTGCAAAAGAAAAAAGAAAAGAAAACTAGAACATAGATGGCTTTTACAACAGCCTGCAAATAGCCTCCCTGCCTACGTCAGTCCCTTTCTGGCAAACTGAAACAAAGATGACTAACTACAGCGACTCCTAATGACAAAATACGAAACATGCCTTATTCTGCGCTTTCAAGATGCTCCACAAAACGGCTGCTAACCCCACCAAAACCAGCTTCCTTGTCTTCCTATCAAATCGATTCAGCCAGTCCTCAAATAGCTGGTGAATGTCAGGAGGACAAGGAATACCAAATGTACAACTGACTACATTCCAAATGAATCTTGCAGGGGGGCATAGTATGAATAAGTGACTGATGGTCTTATCAGAACCACATAATACACAAGCTATGTCCCCTTTGCACCCTCTGTGAATAAGGTTATCTTTGGTTAAAATGCTTTGTTTAGCGTCAGCAAAAGAAAAACCTTTAATTTCAGAGGTAGTTTGACATCCCAAATGAATTGAAAAAGGAAAAGAAATAAGAATAAGTCTACTATATCCCTCTGAACTCTTACGATTGTCTAAGTTTCAACATGGAGCTGCAAAGCCGGATATTTTATAATCCTCAACTCTTAATACCAATCACTTTACCCCCGAAGACCAAAATCACCTTCATTGACGTGGTATCTACGTGGGTAAGTTTTACTAACATGGCGTCTATGTCAACATCAACATCATGATCCACATCCTCATCCTGTCCTTCCTCCTCCCATCTCTCTCTGTCATGAGACGAGATCCCGTACATGCTGTCCTTCACGGACCGATCCCATATGTGTTGTCCTTCACCTTCACAGACCTGTCGTATAGCGTCAAGAAGGGTGGTGGTCTGTGCTGCCTGCCATCCCGTGCCATCAACCACCTGGCGTCCACGGACGCGCCTACTACCAGTCCAACCAGGACACTGCTTGGCAGCACACAGGAGGGCAAGCCGTTCGCTTTCATGGGCGCCAGTGGATCAGGTAAGTCCGCGCTGGTGGACGTGCTCACTGGTCGCATCGCGCGGGAGAGCGTCCGCTGCCATGTCACGCTCAACGGCAATCCCCTCCGCAGCCGCCGCCTTCTGGCCATCACCGCCTACGTCATGCAGGATGCCCTGCTGTACTCGATGCTCGCCGTGCGAGAGACGCTACTCTTTGCTGCCGACTTCTGCCTCCCGCACGCTCTCTCCGGCCAAGAAGCGCGCCGGTGTCAATGTGCTCATCGACCAGCTCGACCTCTCCCGTGCCACCAACACCGTCATCGGCGACGAGAGTCACCATGGCGTGGTGAGTGCCACCGCATCTCCATTGGCACCGACACCATGCACAGCCCGATCCTGCTGTTCCTCGACGAGCCCACCTCGGGATGGATTTAGCCACCACCTTCATGGTGGTGGAGGTGCTCCGCCAAAGTGCGGCACTGCGGCAGCGTCATCATCATGACCATCCACCGGCCCAGCGCGTGGATCCTTGGCATCCTTGACTGCCTCCTCTTCCTCTCCATGGACCATGGTCACACCGTCTACGCTGGCACACTGTCAGGCCTCAAGCCCTTCTTCTTCGAGTTCGGTGAGCCCATGCTGGACAACAAGAACCCGACCAAATTCATACTCGACACCATGCAAATGCTCGAGTGCCAGCCCAACAGTGTCGCCCCGCTCGTTGACTTCAATATCAAGTGGCAAGACATGCACACCACAGGCCGACGTGGCATGTAGCGTGGCTCAAAACCAGGGTGGATTGGGCGCGGGGAGTCATATACATGGTTTCAAGACTTCAGAGTTGTAGGCTGTCCGATTTCATACTTAAGGTTGAAGTTAGACCAACTAAGGAGTTGAAGGGAATAAAGTGGACTTATTCCAAAGAAATATCATGAACTCTCAAAGCTTTGTAAAAAAATTTATCGAAGAAGATTCTTTTCGAAATCAACATTTAGCTGAAAGTGGACATCTTCTTTTCAGTTTCTAAAAACTGATTTTTAGCTTTTCTACAATAACTAGTTTTCTAACAGAGTGTCTTTACAAGGTAGGGTCTACAAGTTAATTATAGTACACATTGTAGTGACTTTATTTATATCGATCAAAACCGCATGCAAGTTTATACTACAATGTACTCTCTCTCTCTCGAATAGCTCAAAAGTCGTAGTCAAAAACCATAACCCGAAGCCGAAAAGAACAAGCCTAGTATCATCTACATTTGACGGTTGCACTCCATTGCAATCTATTTGCAATTGATCCCATGTAGCCAAATCCCCCCCCCCCCCTCCTAGTATCATTCTAAATCGAACACAACCAAAGCCCTCTTCGAACACTCTCCTCATAGTTATATATTTGGTAAATTTTAGTGTTAAAGTATGATACGAATCCATATACGTGTCTAAGTAGACACATTCGTCGACCTCAATTCGGCAATTTCAACACATGAGAAGGCTAACAGGAAGGTTGAAGTTTAATGCTACATACATACGAGGAATTGTATCAGAAGATTTCAAAATTCTTAACTTGACGATTTCAACTCACCTCAACTCCGCTCAACGACTTGACTCCACATTGAGCATCGACTCGAGCTCTAGCCCAGCAACTATTCTAGCGCTAGTTCCGCCAACATCATCGCCCTATTATTGAGTGTGTAATTCGAATTTATCTCAAAGTGGAGATTGTTAAAGTTGACACATACGTCAACCTCGTCTTGGTTTCACAATCTCCTAGGACTCTTGTGCTCTAATCTATATATATACCCTTATAGTTGTATGGTTAAAATACGCCGAAGTTCCTTATACTTGTAAACATCTTCTCATATAGTGATTTCGTCTTTATGTATCTATGTTTTTTTTTCGTAATGGTTTTTCATATTAAATTTATGTTTTCGTTCTTTTGATTATCTATATTTGCTATGCATGTTATAACAGTTAGATTGTATAAGCTGGCAAACTTCACGGAAAGAGGAGAATTTCCTACACAGAGTCCTCCTAAAACCTCTTTTTTTTGCCATTCCGCAGCTTTTTCCTGCAACATGGTGGAATCACATTTTTAACCGTTCCAAAAAAGATGAATCTCCAGTTTTTACTTTTTGGAGTATCTAAGCAATGGTTTAATTGCACATGTATTTCTTCCTCAAAGTACGATTCATCCGAACAAAGCAATTGGACCAGAGGGCAATTAATCCACATGTAAGCAGACGAATGAACCCATCGGGAATGCAAGGCCTTCTGGTGCCGGCGAATAGCCCGTGCCTACCGTTGCTCGACGACGCTATTACGTTTCTTTGAACACTGCCCGATATCAAATATGGGCGTGGCGGCTTACGAGGACTCACAGAGCGAAGCTGCCGCCGAACCGAGGATTACCCCTCCGACCTCGAGCGCCCGCTCCCCGCTCGCGGCTGCTACCACCCAGCCGTGGCCGTGGCCGCCTCGTCCGCGCTCCGCTGGGTCCCCTACGACGCGGCCCGGGCCTGCTGGGCGCGTCCCACGAGGACCTCCGCCTCAGGGGCAGACGGAGGGGGGCTGGCAGGTGCCATGGCTCCCCTCGTGATCCAACAATCGTAAATATATCTATTTTGTGTTTCAAAGAAATTAATTCGAATTGATACTACTGATCTCTTATTGAATCAAATTACACTACCTAGTATTGTTGGTCCCCGTATCTCTAATTCCTAGCTCCGCCACTGCTTCCGCTCCGCGTGCAGGTGCTGTCGCGCCCGCTGAGCAGCGCGTTCTTTGTGGACGGAGCGGCGGGGCAGCACCAGCGTGTGACGGCGCCCTTCGCGGCGGGAGCACGGTTCCCGGAGGGGAGCCTGTTCGTCTGCGGTTCTCGGGCCGGCTCTGCAGGCCGCGCAGCTGGTGATGATGCAGGTGGCGGCGAAGGACGCCACCCACAACGCGTGCGACGGGTACTACGACACCGTCGGCGAGGTGATGCGGCGGGAGGTCTGGTCGGCGGTGCTGGGGATGGCCCCGCCGCGGTCGCGCTCGAATGGGTGCACTGAGTAGTGAATGCTGTGTAGTGTGATCTGCGGCAAGTCGGCCTTGTTTATCCTTAGTTATTTAACGGGTTTGAATTGTTTTAATCACGTTTTTTTTGTGCCCAATGTTGACATACTTTAGTATTTTTGGGTTGCTGTTTGTTGCTACGTGGTTTTGGGGTTAGATTGCAATTTGTTAATTCTTTTTTGAAGACTCACATATCTTGATTCGTTAGAAACAGAGTACATAGTTTAGGGAGACTCCGAGTTACACTTGTGTAGCTTATGAACTATACGTCATGTTATTTTAGATTTTAGGTGGTGATCGTTTTAGCGATGATTAGTTTTTTTATTGTAGCTAGCTTTTTTATTGTAACTGAGTTAGTGGATAGTGTAGTGAATAGTGAAAAAAACTGAAGCTGAAAAAAGCTGAAACAATCACCACCTAAAGTTTATAGTTTTCAGTTATAATTTATTAATCTAATAAATAATAATTAAAAGTTAAAAACTAAAACCCCTTAAAAGAAAAAAGAACAGCGCCATATAAGGACATGTTCTTTTTAACTTCTCAAATCGACTTTTGACTTTTGCTACAGTACCTAACTTTTAAACAGAGTATTTTTTTAAGATGGAGTCTACAAGTTAATTATAGTACACGTTAAAAGTCCAATATCTGTACCATCCAAAATCGTAAGCAAATATCTCTCTCCGTAATCTCTGTCGTAAACAACTAAAATTTAAAAAAATTTAATTAAAAGTAATAAGCCATAATAAAAAAGAATAGACACCAAAAAGAGCCTGCATCAGTATGGCGATGACAAAGAAAAGGTGTTGTGTGGCCGCGGACCGGGACCCGCTAAGTGCATGCACAGGAACCCTTTGATGCGTGGTAATTATCGTTTAGTACACATTGGGCCTTAATTTATTCCTGAATCATTGGGCCTTACTGGACAGCGTTAATAGCAAGCTGCAAGAACCTGCCATCAGCGTGACGTCGTAGACACAGCCCAGCCTTCCTGATGGGCCGGATGAGCGAAATCATCTGTGCAGGCGCGATGGCGTCGGCCCGGGAATGGAAAGCGCGATGGCTTAGGCCGTGTGGGCCTGTCGTCCGTGAGAAGGTGGAAGTCGCGGCTACACGGCACCTAAACGGCGGTGTGCGGAGGAGCGGGTCTCCCGAAAAGCAAAAAAAAAAACGGTTTAGCAAACTTAGGTGTTTGTATTGCTTTCTCGTTCCAAAAATTTCTTGTCTCCAGAAGCATTTCGAGAATTTCCTTTCCTCATTTGTTGCAAAATTCGGTAGAGCGCCAGTGACCCAAAATTTGCTGCTGGCTTCAGCGGTGCCGAGCATAGCCGGAGTGCTCTTGCGGAGCCGCAATCTCCATGAACAATCACTAGCACCGAGAGGAAATGCTGTTTTCCCTAAAAATGTCCAATTGACATCCGACTGCAAGGACCAGATTGTCAATTGTCCAAATAAACAGCAGAGCACCAGAAAGGGAATTTGTCCACAAATTAACAAGATAACAAGGCAGAAAATTGGCACTAGATCGATAACGACAGGGACACAGATATATCAACCTCAAACAAGAACACAAGATACTAACATTTCTTCGCTGCAGGAGGATTCATAGCATTACATTCGACAAGGCTACAATTGGAACCGGACTACCACACGGCACGCAGACAGATCCCCAACAAAGCCACCACCATCCTAGCTACCACGACGAGAGCCTAGGGCCCTAGCCGCCGAAGCCGTAGAGGGTGCGGCCCTGGCGCTTGAGCGCGTAGACGACGTCCATGGCGGTGACGGTCTTGCGGCGGGCGTGCTCGGTGTAGGTGACGGCGTCCCGGATGACGTTCTCGAGGAAGATCTTGAGCACCCCGCGGGTCTCCTCGTAGATGAGCCCCGAGATGCGCTTCACGCCGCCCCTCCGCGCCAGCCTCCGGATTGCCGGCTTCGTGATCCCTTGGATGTTGTCCCGCAGGACCTTCCGGTGGCGCTTCGCCCCGCCCTTGCCCAGCCCCTTGCCGCCCTTGCCACGCCCCGACATCTTCGGCCCTCTCTCTCTCTCTCTCTCGTCGAAGAACTTGGAAATGAACTGGGGATTTATTATTTTTTTTTGGGAGGCGCCGAAGTGGATGGATTTGGGAGGTGGGTGGAGCGGAATATATAGAGTTGGGAGGGGACGCGGGAAGCGTTGGATTGGGGAAGGATCCGCGTGAGGGATGCGAGGGATGACGTGAACCGTTGGATCAGGACAGGTTGGCCGCTATTGGTGGAGCGGTGGGAGCGTGGATCTGCGCGGGTGGCTTTTGGGAGGCGGAGCGCGCGGGGAAGCGGGGAATCGGGTGGGAATTCCTGCGCTTTCTGGTGGGAGACGGGAGTTTGTGTTTCGGGCGGGCGGGCGGCGTGGATGGTTGGTGGGCCGCGATGGGTTTTAGACCCGTTCGGCTCTGGCCTGCTTGGTCTCTTTCTAGCCGGAGGTTTGGGCTGGATTGGGCTTTGAGCCGCCACGTGATGTGCTTTCGGTTGGACCCCAAGTCAACGTGGGCCTGGATGGACTGCAGTGTGTGAACTCTTCTTTCCTTGGGAACGTGTCGTCCTTGCGTCATCATTTTGACCTGTGAGTCGAACTGTATATCACTGTAGCGACCGATCGATCTCATCCGTTCGTGTTTGGCCAAGGCAGAGTTGCCGCTTTCTCTGCCTACGCACGTCAGCGGTGTACTGGTGTGATCCTGGCACCCGTGCCGACGTTACTCTCGAGTCTCAGCCGCGTCTGGCGCTTTCGCTTTCTGCTGGCCGGCCGTCAGCCGATTTCTGAAATACGCTACTTCATGGAGAGCCCGTCATTTCAGGGAAGCAACCATTACGAGACGAGCCTGAAGCAGATCCCAAGGTCATACCTCCACACTTCACGCAGAGAGGCAGGACCCACGCACGTCGTGCAGAACGCTTACACTGCACCTCTCACTGCACATATATCGTGTAGCAAGTGCATGCTTTGCACCCTGCGAATCCCAGAAAACCACCAACCTCTGCGAAACCGAAACCTACGAGCCGAAAGCACCAAAACTTCGTGCCACAGACGGTATCTTGCCATGAATCCGCACTGCAAGCTCCTCCTTGTCCCGCTCGCCCTCCTCGGGGCCGTGCTCGTCATCGTCTACCCCAACGAGTTCGCACTGCAGTCGACGCTAGCCGGCGCCGCCTGCCGCCCCAGCGCCACCGGCCTCGGTCTCACGGAGCGCGACGGCGTCGTGGAGGCGGCCCCTTACTTCCGGCTGCTCATCGGCGTGCTGACCCTCCCGGGCCGCTCCGAGCGGCGGCACCTGCTCCGCGGGGTGTACTCGCTCCAGCAGCCGAACCTGACTGCGCGCGTCGACGTGCGGTTCGTCTTCTGCCGGCTGGCCTCCGAGGAGCAGCGCGTGCTGGTGGCGCTGGAGGCCATGCGGTACGGCGACGTAGTGGAGCTTGACTGCCCCGAGAACATGGACAACGGCAAGACGCACGCCTACTTCTCCAGCGTCCCGGCGCTGTTCGGCGACCGGGCGTACGACTTCGTGATGAAGACCGACGACGACACCTTCTTCCGGCTGCCGCAGCTGGTGGAGTCGCTGAACCGGGCGCCCAGGGAGGACCTGTACTACGGCTGCATGGTGCCGTGCGACTACATCCGCGATCGGAACGTGTACATGTCGGGCATGGGGTACGTGATCTCCTGGGACCTCGTGGAGTGGATCGTCGCTGCGGCGGACGAGATCAGGAACCGGACGGTCGGCCCGGAGGACCGGACGCTCTACGAGTGGTTCGACCGCGCCGGGAAAGCCAAGAACCGGGTGGACGTGAAGCCGGCGATGTACAACTTCCCGGGGCGGGACCCGTGCGCGCACGAGCTCGTGCCGGACACCATCGCCGTGCACCAGCTCAAGAACAGCTGGAGGTGGGCTACGACGCTGAAGTACTTCAACTTCACGTCAGCGCTCAAGCCGTCCAAGTTCTACCGCATCAATTGATGCGGTTAGGTTGATATTGATTCTTGTGTATTCCCTCTGTATTTTTTATTTTTTAAGATCTTCAAGATATAACTTTAACCATATTTTTGATAACTATGCACTCAGATATATTAATAAAATTATAATGCCATGATAGTATTTTTAACAACAAACCTAGTATATAACTTTCGTATATTTAATCTAGATAATTTTGAGTTTATTGGTGGTTAAACTACATGGATTTTAGTAAACCAAGTAAAAAACAAGGAAGTCACAATTTTCTTTCTAAGAGTCAACGGTTTTTGTGGAGTTGATTCTTTATTATTACCACTACTTATGCGAGACGCAAAGTTGCATGGCTCGATGCGAAGCGCCGAGAGGTGACACGGTGTGACATTTTTCTTGAAAGAGGATTAATTGATCTTTGTGGGTACGAGGACTAAGCGTGTCTGTTGCTTAACCAGTGTCCCTCGGCTCAAGCAAGTTGAGGCATGAAGGTGGTCTTATGATTAAGTGATTAATCAAGAAGTACTTACTTCAGAGAAGAAAACACCGTTTTTAGGGGCACTCATTTTAGCGATGACTTCTGATTAAAATTTCACTGTAGCTAGTTTTTTTTACTGTAGCTGATTTAGTTTTTAGGTATAATTAATTTTAAAAAATATAAAAATAGAAAAAATATATTAACCCATTAGGGACGATATAAAGGAACACAGGAAAAAAAGAAAATACAAAAAAGCCTAAAATATCTAAAAAAATTAGAAAAAGATGAAATACTGAATAGTGAAAAAAAACAGAAACTAGAAGCTGAAGCTGAAAAAAAAGCCGAAACGAACGGCCACGTGGAGCACAAATCTTAACGGTTTTTTTAGCTGCGCCCGTTAAGAAATCCGAGTGGTCTGAGCGGCTGGGTCAAACCCAGAGAACAGGCTTACCGGCTGCTTGTTCTCTGATTTTTGTTTTGGGCTTCATCCACGTGAGCAAATCTTAAACAGGCCGGACGAACTAAAGGCCATTCCTAGCGTGCAAGTTTAGCTCCAGCGGAAGTGGTTCAAACTGGGCCTGGAGTCAGATCGAAATAAACAGGCGCCTCCACCACCAGTACCGTACTACCGTTGGTTTTAGATCCAACGGGCAAAAAATTCGACTCAAAAGGAACAAAATTTCATTCGGAGACGTGCCAAAAGTTATGTTTTAGGACCGTGTTATTGTCCAAAACGGTGTTTTCTTTTCTGAAGGAAGTACTTCTTGATTAATCACTTAATCATAAGACCATCTTCATGCCGCAACTTGCTCGTTTCTGCTTTTTTTTTTTGCTTCTACTTCTAGTTTTTACTTTTTTTTTTACTACTCAGTATTTCGTCTGTTTCTGAATTTTTTTAAATATTTTAGGCTTTTTTGTATTTTTTTGTGTTCTTTTGTATTGTCCTTAATAAGTTAACATATTTTTTCTATTTTTATATTTTTAAAAAAATAATTATACCTAAAAACTAAATCAGTTATAGTAAAAAAATACAGCTACAGTAAAATTTCAACTAAAAATCAAAAATCATCGCTAAAACCAGCCCCCTCGTCTGCTCATCGAGAGCTACATGCATGTCATCGAGAGCTCATAGAGTAGGATCAAGAGCTGCTTCATCGCAAGTGATAATAAGATACTAGCAGCTACATGCATGTCTTGTCGTCCCTCAGTCTTTGAGCTTTCTGGTTATTCACACAAACTACAGACAAGTCCTGCATATATATACGAGAGCATTTGTGTAGCAAGAAGATTGCTCCCTTCTCGAACATCGATAATTCAGATTAGCCCAAGCCACGGGACAGCTCTGGGTAGATCAGTGTTGTGGTTACAGACCAAATAGATAAAGAGTATGGTAGTAGAGAGTTAGGTGAACAAATGACCTCTCGTCCACCAGAGACTTCGTCATGTACATACATATATCCTGAGAGAGTGTATTTACCATAGTGCCCTTACACTCGAGTATTCTTCCCGAAACCATCTTGTCGTCGTACACGGGTTCATAACTCGCTAACAGGCTAGCTGAGTTTAGGTGGGGGCCACCCCCACAACAGAAG
Organism: Melocanna baccifera; assembly: GCA_036346265.1. Classification (NCBI taxonomy): domain Eukaryota; kingdom Viridiplantae; phylum Streptophyta; class Magnoliopsida; order Poales; family Poaceae; genus Melocanna; species Melocanna baccifera. The sequence goes on along the minus strand of CM070701.1, from coordinate 12,390,650 downwards.
CCTCTCATGGTGAAGGGTTTCACAGGTCGACGCCATGCCGTCGAGCCTTTTGGCCCCTCCGTCCCTGCGCGCTGGCTTGGCAGCCGTGACTAGCGCCCGCGCCACCGGATTGCCCGCCCCGTCTGTGTCTCCTTGGGTCTTGCCGACGCCGCGTGTCTGCCCGCGCCGTCTTTGTAGTAGCCGGCGGGGTTGGAGTCGGCCAGGCTGCGTCAGCGAGGCGGGTTGGAGTCGGCAATTGCGTCGCGCGGGGGGTTGGAGTCGGCAGGCTGCGTCGGCGAAGCGGGTTGAGTCGACGGCTGCGTCGGCGGGGGCGGGGTTGGAGTCAACGGCTACGTCGTGAGCGTTATCGTTCACTCGTACAGCCGCCAATGCCGACGCCGCGGTGCCGACGCTGACGCGAGGTGCCGCCTCCGCGACCCCTTTCCTCCTTGCCGCCGATGATGTTGGTGCCATCTTTCTTGAGGTCTTCTTGCTTCCGTCGTCCCCACGGACGGCGCCAACTGTTGTGGCTACAGACCAAACAGAGAGAGAGTATGGTAGTGGAGAGTTATATGAACAAATGACCTCTCGTCCGCCAGAGACTTCGTCATGTACATAGATATATCCCGAGAGAGTGTTTTTACCATAGTGCCCTTACACTCGAGTATTCTTCCCGAGACCATCTTGTCGTTGTACATGGATTCATAACTCGCTAACAGGCTAGCTGAGCTTAGGTAGGAGCCACCCCCACAACAACCAGCAACAGTAAGATCTTGTTTGGTTGGGCTCAAAATTCAGATCCATCCACGTGGATGGACTGACTGAGATTTTAATTCAAACTTTTGGTTCATTCGCGTGGATCTCGGTTACCTTCCAAACAAGCTCCGAGTAGTTCAAGCTGGCAGCTCTGCTCCTTGATGGAACTAGTGCAGCATACATGAGCAGATCGACGACGGAAAAGCACTGGAGTCTACTGATTGCCACAGGTCGCGATAGGTGCCAAGTCATCTAGCAGCCTACTGATTTGACGTTGTAACAGAACGCGCCTGCGGTGGGTTCTTTTGGCCAAGATCTATGATTTATCATTGTATTTGTTGAATTTTGATTTATTTATAAGAGATAGTGATTTATTTTGATTTATTTATATAAAAAATGGTTATACGTGATTTTAGTTATTACAGTCGAACTCGGTACATTTTATACTATAATTTAACTGTAGAACCCACTTAAAAAAACACCATTTAATAATAAACTACTATAGAAATAAAAACCAAAACTTAAACATAGTTAACGGATCCCAACTTAGATAAGACGCTATGGGCTTGTTCTTTCCCGTTTTTGAAATCAGTTTTGGTTTTTATTATAGTATATAACTTTTAAATGAAGTATTTGTTAAGACAGAGTCTACAAATTAATTATAGTACACGTTAAAAATACTGTATTAAACAGTCCCATTGCCGATCAGAACTCGAGTTCAGTTGCCAGCAGGACTGCTGTCCCCGCTGAACTGCTTCTTGGGCCTCTTGGCCGCATCTGACTATTAGAAAGAGAGATGGTCCCCTCGTGTGATGAAGACCCGTGTGATGGACCCTTCCCAGAAAGTAAGACAGTTACACGGGAAGGCTTGCAAAGCACGAGAGAGATTACTAGCAAAGTGACCTGTGGCCATCAGATCGGTAATTAACTTGGCTTATCCCGTCAAAGGCGATCTCATATGGAGTGTATCTCCGAATACAACGGCAGCCTCGTTCGATTTGCTTTCACAGCACGCCGCGTACTCCCTTCTCCAGAAACGCGGAGAAAATCGCCTTAAAACGAGTCCTCTCCTAGAATATTTTGTATTTTTGTATACAGCAGTGTAAATTCTTCGTTTGAGCTACAATAGTAGCTCTTAGAATAGTAGCTGTTTTGTATAGAGCTGTGTAAAGTCTGCTTCACCTGTGGACTCGTCCCCCAAAATCACTTGAGCACAAATTGAGCCGAAGGACAGCGGAAGGGGAGAAATTCACCTGGACTTGCTCACCGGTGAACGCGGGAAAAAAAAACATGCATAATAAGCAGTTCTGGGCCTAGCAGCTGCCAAACAAATATCGATTGGAATATCAGTTTGGTGGTGCGTGCTTTTCAGGATCAGGGAAGCATGGCCGAGCACGGCACGCCAAGACCCAAAAATAATAGGGACGCGCCTAGTGCCGTACTAGTAGCGTGACAGTGCTATTACTTAGGACTCAAATCTTCGGCGATAATGTTTCGTATTACGACAATCCCAAGGTGTGCCGTGCGTGTGGCTGCATGGCGTATGACCATCTGACAAAAAAAGATGGTCACGATAACTTTGGATAAGTATACGGTTAAGACCCTGTTCGTTTCAGTTTTTTTTAGCTTCAGCTTTTAGTTTCAGTTTTTTTTCACTATTCAGTAATTTGTCTTTTTCTAAATTTTTTTAGATTTTTTGAGCTTTTTTGTATTTTTCTTTTTTTCCCGTGTTCTTTTACATTGTCCGTGATGGGCTAACATATTTTTTTCTATTTTTACATTTTTTTAAATTTAATTATACTCAAAAAGCTAAATCAGATACAGTAAAAAAACCAACTACAGTAAAATTTCAACTAAAAACCAGAAACTATCGTCAAAACAATCACCCATAAGACGTACACTATGAGAGCTCTATATATTCGTACGTCTACCATTCACTCAACCTCGTACGTCCTGATTTAACAGTGCGCCGCCGAGCAAGCTACACCTAAACTCATGCTCAGCACCCCGTCTCGTTCGTCCCTCTCCACCTCTCCAAATTTTCCCTCCTCTCCAGCACCTCGTGCCTGCCCCGTCCATAGCCTTCGACGCCAAGCCCGTCTTCCCCGCCTCGGCAGATCCGCCAGATCGGGCGACAGCTCATTCCCGATCGCCCTCCCCTTCACGGCAGCGACCACCATATCGACTCTCTCGATCTCAGACTCGAGCCTCTGGACGATCATTGGCAAGCCCAACTCCACGAATCCACACCTCCAGCTTGTCAGTAGAGAGACTCCAGGATGATGGTTTGCACCAGCCATCCAATGACGGCCTCTAGGAAAGTGTCTTCTACATCCTCCGTTACACCCGGCAACATTTTGATTTATTATGTGTAACATTTTTATTTCATATGTGTAACATTTTGATTTTATATGTGTAACATTTTGATTTCATATATGCAATAATGATATTTTTATCAATTTTTTTATTACATATATGGCTGAGAAATGTTGTATACATGGGTAAGAAATGTTACGAGTGACCGTACGAAGCTAGCGTCTAAATCGGATGTCCAGACACTAACAACTCCCAATAACTTTTTTACTTCTTACACTAGTCATGTTGATAGCTTTGAACGATTATATTTTTAACTAAACTATCTATTTTACATTTCATCTGAACTATTGTGTTTCATACAACAAACCGAACAAAACAAGATCCATACATGGCATAATGATAAGCTTAATTGTTACTTTGCCAATATGGTAGAGTTGCTAGTAGTTAATTACTAGCAGATTATAGTAGCAGTAACCAGCAATTATAGATACTAGCAACTAATATAGCAAGTAATATGTAGAGCTGTTAACAACTAATGTATCAAATAACATATAAAGCTAAGAAATCCATGTAGAGTTTAGGGGGCGCTCGTTTTAGTGATGGCTTTTGGCTGAAATTTCACTGTAGCTGATTTGGCTTTTTGGGCATAATTAAATTTTTAAAAATATAAAAATAAAAAAATATGTTAGCCCATCACAGACAATGCAAAGGAACACGGGAAAAAATGCAAAAAAGCTCAAAAAATCTTAAAAAAATTCAGAAAAGATGAATTACTGAATAGTGAAAAAAAGCTGAAACTAGAAGCTGAAGCCGAAACGAGCGCAATAGTTACCGACACCTAGAGTTGATAGTTATTGGCACATATAGTTGCTTGTTGACGGCACCTATTTAGTGAAACCTAAATTACTAATAGCGGAAATTTCCTAGTTACCAACACCATAGAGTTGCTAGTTATCAGCATCTAAATTTACTAGTTATTATCACATGGGTATTTAGAGCCTACAATTACTATTAACTGCAAGCTATTAGCATCTAGAGTTACTAGTTGAGAAAATCTGTAAAATATATTCAATATAGATTTTGTTTTGTTAAGTTTGTCATATAGATCATAATGATTCAGACAGAACGCAAATCAAAAACTTAATTTATGAAATATGATTGTTTAAAGAAGAAACAATGTACAAAATACAATAAGTTAGCTTTTACCTTTAAGGTATTGCGTCACATGAAATAGAATATTGCTTATTGTCATATGCCTCTCGATGAAAATCGAATAACTCCAACTCCCTACTGGAGATCGCACGTCGTTTTGCACATGGCAGCGTTAGATGAATAGAGGTGTCTCTACTCCTGCTTATTGTTCAGAGGAGTCGTCTTTCCCTGGGCTAAATCCAACTAAGCATTTGACGGCCCTAGCATTGCAGATTAATTTGTTTCCTTTTGAGAATTGAGATGTCGCCCATGCTTCGCGCCGTGCATGTGCCAGTGGTGCGGGTCGGGTCGCACTGTGCTGCTGTCGTAAAGGGTACTGCACGCTGATCTGGCTCCGTTTCTTTGACCAGCGATGGTATTATTGCACCAGCGACAGTCTAACAAAAACGCAGAGGGGACGATGAAAATGGTTTGTTTTTTGACATGTTCTGCAAGCAAGTGCTTGCAGAGTCATATTGCAGTCTTTTCTTTCTAAATGAATATACGAGATCCTAATATTATATGGTTCAGTTCATATTGATTTATATTTCTAGTTTTTACTTAGAAAAATTAAATACTAATATAAACATCTGATTTTTTAAGGTGACTTCTCCACCCATCTCGCTATCATCTTACTCTGGAGATGACAGGGGGTCACATCTAGATCATACACTTCACTTCTCTCGCTCTCATCACAAGCACATATTTCTTCTTAACTTTTTCCACTATTTGTCTCTTCCTTCTAAAAATTATTTCTTCTCATTACTATTATTTAATTTAATTAAAAATATAAATCACAGTTAAAAAATATTAATAAAAATCAATACGAGCACCCTATAATCTTGTATTTACGGGTGTGAGATTCATTTTTGGGAAGCATATTAGCACTGATGATCGATGAACGCTCCGTGACAACATGAATCAATGCTTGCATCGCAACTCAATTATTGCTAAGCTCAACGTGTCATCGAGGAAACCTATATGGATCCATGAACTTCTTGATTTATGATTTTTTTTAAAACAAATAAATAGAACGATAAATAGGATAATTTATTCATTACTACTTTAAAACGGTTTATCGAAACAACCTTTAAAACAACTTATCGACATTCGAATCGTTTGCATATAAATATTTATGTTAGAATTGAAAACTTTAAGCTGTAATTATAAGTTACAGTTGAAAAAAATTCACTTATCAAAAATCATCAATCATAGATAACACAAACACCCCATAATTGGCCAATCCTTCCCGGCATGCACACCAGAAGGATTCTCGCCTGAACTGTTCGACGATTTCTTTACAGGATCAGGGGGCGTATTGGAATTTCTGAAAGAATCCTTAGTTGCTCGAGCCAACTTAAGCTTAGTAGCAGTATAACTCTTGTTGCACGCTTGCACGTAAGCTTCCATTTCGCCAACCCGGGGCATGACCATGACCATGAAGGCGCCCTCGTCCACCTCCTACCTCCTCCTCGCGCCTCTCGCGCTCCTTCTCGTCGTCTTCGTGATTCCGTCTCTCAACCCTTCCCGAGTCGGCTCCGATGGCCTCGGCGTCCTCTGCACCCACCGCGCCCCCGGTGCCGACCACTACACCGTCGCGACGCCTGCCGAGGCGGAGGCGGCTCCCGAGCCCGAACTCAGCCTGCTCGTCGGCGTCTTGACCATGCCGAAGCGGTACGAGCGGCGCGACATCGTGCGGCTCGCGTACGAGCTGCAGCCGCCAGCGGAGGGCGCGCGGGTGGACGTGCGGTTCGTGTTCTGCAACGTGACCGACCCGGTGGACGCGGCGCTGGTGGCGCTGGAGATCAAGCGGCACGGCGACATCATCGTGCTCGACTGCGCCGAAAACATGAACGACGGCAAGACGTACGCGTACCTCTCCTCCGTGCCGCGGCTGTTCGCGGACGTGCCCTACGACTACGTGATGAAGACCGACGACGACACGTACCTGCGCGTGGCCGCCATGGTGGACGAGCTGCGGCCCAAGCCCCGCGACGACGTGTACCTCGGCTACGGCTACGCCATGGGCGGGCAGCCGATGCCGTTCATGCACGGCATGGGGTACGTCGTCTCCTGGGACGTGGCGAGCTGGGTGGCGACGGCGGAGGAGATCCTGGCGCGCAACGACACGGAGGGACCCGAGGACCTGATGGTCGGCAAGTGGCTCAACCTCGCCGGCAGGGGCAGGAACCGGTACGACCTCAAGCCGCGGATGTACGACCTCAGCTGGGACATGGACAACTTCCGGCCGGACACCGTCGCCGTGCACATGCTCAAGGACAACCACCGGTGGGCCGCCGCGTTCAGGTACTTCAACGTCACCGCCGGGATCAAGCCCTCCAAGCTGTACCACCTGCCGTGATCGATCGATACATTTTCCCCCTTGTGTTATTGTTTGATTCGTGCTAATTATTATTTGCCAATTCTGTATGTCTGTGAGTCTATTATTCTTTATCAAGCGTTCGATCGATCGTGCATTCGTTGTGCGGTACACGAACAAATTGTGGACCGCGAACCATTCCGAGTGGTGGGCGCGCGATTGAGTCATGCATGCGCCGACGGTTAGCTAGTTGACCCGCTCAAAACCGCCGGGCAAGCCGAAGCATCTCGTCAAGCGCTTTTGGACGTTTCGTTCTTGCTGACGACAGGTCGGTCCTGACGGTTGATCCAGACCTTGATTGCGCCTCATGACAGTGTTGTTGATTCTTTGAAGCGAAGCGTGGCCGGTGGCCGGTGGGAGAGCTTTTGAGGGGCCAGTGTATTGCTCGTCTAACTCTAATGGTACTTATGTTAAGGCTATAAACGAGTTAAGTTTGAGCGAGTCTGGCATCCTAAGCTCGAGTCAAGATTAAGCGAGTTTGAGTTGGGGTTCCGAGCCTGAAGCTCAGCTCGGCCCAAACTCGAGTTCAGCTCAAATTCGACTCGAATAAGCTCTATAATAGTTAAAATAATTTAATATGCATTAATTTTCAACAATATAAAAAACTCGAGCTCAAACTCGGCTCGTTGAAGTTCGCGAGCAGTCGACTATAACTATGAGCACTCGAACAATCAGGGATTTCTGTACTCGATAATGACTATGAGATAATGGAGTTTTGTACTACGCTAAAATTGTGCAACTTTTCTTAGCTTTCTTATTTGATTTATATGATCCGAATACAAAGTAAAACTAAAACTTATTACATATTCTTACGCCATGATTCACTTTAGCCATGCCATCCCACGTTCAATGTAACTATGTCTCCATTAACTAACAGTCTTAACCGAGAATTACGATCACAACGTGAACGTGAGCACGTCTCAGGTCATTCGTTATGATAGAGTAAAATACAAATATAAAGTGTAACAGGTTTAAGTTCAACACGCACTGCAGCCACCGATGCTCGCCGACACGCAGGTGGACGTGCGGTTCGTGTTCCGCGACGTGGCCGATCCGGTGGACAAGGTGCTTGTGGCGCTGGAGATCAAGCGGCACGGCGACATCGTCGTGCTCAACTGCACCGAGAACATGAACGACGGCAAGACACACGAGTACCTCTCCACCGTGCCGCGGCTGTTCGCGGACGCACCCTACGACTACGTGATGAAGACCGATGATGACACGTACCTGCGGTGGCCCACCCTCGTCGAGGAGCTCCAGAACAAGCCACGAGACGACGTGTACCTCGGCCATAGCATCGCCGTCGGCGACGACCCCATGCCGATCATGCACGGCATGGGGTACGTCGTCTCGTGGGACGTCGCGAACTGGGTGTCCACCAACGAGATCCTTCAACACAACGACGCACACGGGCTGAGGACCTCCTCGTCGGCAAGTGGTTCAACATCGGCAGCAGGGGCAAGAACTGGTACAACCTCAAGCCGCGGATATACGACTTGAGTCGCTGCCTTCATGGTATTAGAGCGGTGCCGCTCCTAAGAGATGACTTTTGTCTTCATGATCTCTTCCAAGGGCTGCGCAACCTGTAGTTTAAGTCATATCGCCTTGCGACCGCCACCGTCTTGAGTCCTCCGATAGCAGTCGTCGTATCGCGCGGCCCTCATATGCCCTGCGACCGCCACCATCGTGAGTCCTCCGACGGCAGTCGTCGTGTCGCGCGACCCTCCTGCGCCCCGCGATCGCCACCTTCGTGAGTCCTCCGACGGTAGTTGCCGTGTCGCGCAGCCCTCCTGCGCCCCGTGACCGCCACCGTCGCGAGTCCCCTCTCTGCTGTTGCGGTAGCAACACCAGCTACCCCGATGTGTGTTGGACGTGAACTACCCCGAGCACAACGACAACCTTAACACCAGCTACCTCAACATGGCTTCTCCTCCACGGCTACGATCATGATCACTGCACTTTCGGTTACCTCGACAACAAAGAGCTATCATTCATTGAGTTCCGTTTCAGTCTGAACGTTCGGCCTTTTCTCATTCAGACTGCGGGAGGATGTTAGCAAGTCTTGCGTATTCACACGGCCTCGGCTTCTGTGTCTTAACTCCCGTGTGTTGCTTCGACTCTAGTCAACCTTGAGTTCACATTAATCATGTGTTGTGTTCATATTAGTCACATGTTTCTATTAGCCATTTTCGTTCACATTAGTCATGCATTCCCATTAATTATATATATGTAACCCTTTGTGATTTGAATGAATTAATTGCATAATTATCTCAAATATTCTACGCTTACATCTCAACTGGGACATGGACAACTTCCGGCTTGACACCGTCGCCGTGCACATGCTCAAGGACAACCGCCGGTGGGCGGCCGCGTTCAGGTGCTTCAACGTCGCTGCTGGGATCAAGCCGTCCAAGCTGTACCACCTGCCGTGACCGATCCAAGCTGTACCACTTGCACATGTTCCCGTTGATTTTTTTTAAAAAAATTCTTGAGATATCGTTGGTCAGGGGACCGCTCCAAACGTACGAAAGCTTTGGTTTACGGTTTTTAACTTAAGGTCAAAATTATACTATAATAGTTGTTCACTTTTTTTATGTTATTTAATTAAAGAAAAATAAGAAAAAAAAATAAAACACCGCTATATATCTCCCATAGACAATGTAAGAAAAAAAAGCTAAAAAGCCAAAATTAAAAACTGATATGTTCCAAATAGTTTGTAGTTTAAATAAGTTGAAAACTAAAAAAAATCAAAAGCTGAAGTCATTTAGAGCGGATATAAGGTAGCGTACGCAATTCACATTCTTGTTTTGTCTACTATAGTAGTTATTAACTTTTTCTACATTATTTAATTTAAAACAAGAAAATAAAATAAAATACCGCTATATCTTCCATAGATAATGTAAAAGAAAAAACAAAAGCTAAAATACTGAAATTAAAAGCTGATGTGTTCCAAATAGTTTGTAGTTTAACTAAGTCGAAAGCTAATAAGGTAGCGTACGCAATTCACATTCTTGTTTTGCTATTTTTAATTGGTTATCTGATAGGGAGCTGCACAATTAGCTTGAGAATCTCCAAATCAAGGAAGACGCCATGTATATTACGAAGTAGGTGGCTTCGTCCGTTCCCATCATTGATCTTGGTCGTAGAATTTCATACACAAATTACCCGTGCCGGGCCCGCATCCGGCCCATGTAAGTCTGCGTAGCCCGGTCAAATTGTTAATTGCACTTGTTGGGCCAACGGCAGGCCCTATAGTGTACAGTAGTAGCCTGAAAAGTAAAAACGAGCAACGTAAAAGATTGCAAATGCGCACCTGCAGAAATGTAAAAGAATGCAAATCTCCAATGTCGGCTTGTATAACTTTACAAATTTACGAGCCACCGTCAGAACAAATCAGTTTCCTGACAACATGTACTACCCCTAAAACATTTACGTACAGTAGTGGTAATAATTTTCACTCCAATACAGTCATGGAAAAGAAGGAATATACACGGAGTACTAGCCACATGATTAAGGGACGGTCATATTAATTTTTGCCAATATTTTTTTGTTTAGTTTATAGTTTTTGATTAAAAAGGAATAGTAGAGATCGAAAGAAGTAGTTTGTAGAAAAATGGGTGAGCGATACGTACACGTAACAGGAGCGAGAGGAGTGGGTTGTACGATGCAATCATAACTTCTATTTTATCTCCGAAGTGAGAGAAATGAAGAAGCTACTTCTAGAAACAACAAGATGTCTAAGTTGTCTTTAGCTTTTTTTAAGCATAATGTCTTTTGACTTTTTCTAAGCAGAGATCAGAAGAAAAAGGCCAATAACGGCAAAGCCTCGGCGCTCGGCAGCTTTCATGGCTTTTCAGCCTAGTGCTCTGCTCTGCGGCTCCTCTGCCTGAGCAGGCGAATCATTGCGAAGCAGGCCGCACAATCCCGCTGCCAAAAATCTCTCGTCTCTGCAGCGCAGCGGCAAGGCAATCATCAAGGAAATTATTCACGGCCCAGAAGTGGGATCGATTAGGCGTGTCCAGGCACGAGCCCAGAGCAGAGCAGCCAGCCGATCAATTCAGCAAGGGCATAAGGATGGTGCAGTGGTAGTGAGTAGGGACTCAGCACTGCTCAGATGCAGACAAAACAAAAGCAGAGCGGAGCGAAGGCGAGCCGGACCAGGGGTGCAGAAGAGCGCCAATCATTGTGTGAAACGCTGCGCCTTTTGAACGAGAACGAGCTTAAGGGTAGCCTAGCCGGTCCTGCCTGCCTGCCTGGGTTAGGGTGATGATTCTTGGTTGAATCTGAGCGAGCAGTCCCAAGGGCCATCCATGTCCATGTGTGCCCGCCTGATTCAAAGATTTGCATGATGAGCAAGCTGAAGCCCCCTATCACCGCAGGAGCTGGGCCTGGGCTGGACCATGGCACCCGGAGTCTTCACAGAATCATCGTTCGACGCCGGACGGAAACAGACGCAGACGTAGGATGAGTGATGGGTTCGCAATCAAAGCAAGCGATGCCGCCGTGACTAGACCCGGCGTCAGAGCGGACTAGACCGGACGGCCGATCGACGCGACCTCGAACTTGACCGTTTTTCTCCACCGGCGCAGGCGCAGCTGGCGACCCAACGTGACGACTGACTTGGCTACGTGCACGGCGCAGGCTGCCACAGCACGAAACGCGCGGCAGGCGCTGCCGGGAAAGTCGCCTCGCCTCGGCCTCGTGACGCGCCGGGCAGCCTGCGCTGCAACACTGCATGCCCCCCCCCCCCATCAATGCGTAAAGGGCTCCGACGCTTTACCTGCGCCGGAGGCTAGAGCTATAGCCACCTTCATTGTGTGCCCCCTTGGCTCGATCTTTGGGGTCTCTGGGCACGGTGTTTAGAGCTGAGACGCTTGGGGCTAGTGCTCCTGCTAGCTACTAGCGGCACGAGATTGTTCATCTGCTTTTGGCGCCCGATCTGTGGACCATGTGCCAGGAGATCCAAGGGAGTTGATGGCTGGCTGGCTGGCAGGTAGCGCTAATGACACCTTTGACGGCTTGCCTTGCCGAGGCCTTATGTTGACATATTACTGGTCTATATCAATCGTGCTGTTGCTGCTGCTAGCACTAGCACACCACGTTATCTTTGGGCCGAGTCAGACCACGAGGCTGCACCTCAATTTCTTGAGGCTACCCTTGTGTGTATGTCTCTGAGCATTCGATCGCTGCTTCGAGCACTGCAACGCTAAGTTTAGTACCAGGGCGGACCCAGCACAAAAACTGAGTGGGGGCACTCAACCCACGCTGTAGTAGATCTAGACATCGAAGTCGCTCGAGTGGGGGCCACGAAGTCGCTCGAGTGGGGGCCAAGTACTAAAATATTTGATTACTTCACTACAAATTTAAAATTGAGTGGGGGCCTCAGCCCCCATTTATCCTTCTCTCGGTCCGCCCCTGTTTAGTACGATGTCCAATGGTTGACCTCACCGTTGTAGTAATTAACTAACCTTCTCCGCTAACAACTCGCCTGTAGCTGATAACCAAAGGGACAAGCTAGTCATGAACAAATAATAATCTTGGGCGAAGCGCTTTAGGCCAAATAATTAGCTGGCTTCGTAAGGATTTGGGGAGTACTGTGTGCTCCTACCAAACGAACCAGTACGTGGGTTCCCATGCTCCTTTCAGCTTTTTTTTTCAGTTTCAACTTCTAGTTTTAGTTTTTTTTCACTATTTAATAGTTCATCTTCTTCTGAATTTTTTAGATTTTTTAGACTTTTTTTGTATTTTTCTTTTTTCCCGTGTTTCTTTGCATTATCCGTAATGGGCTAACATATTTTTTTTCTATTTTTCTATTTTTTTAAAATTTAATTATGCCCAAAAAGTCAAATCAGCTACAATAAAAAAAATCAGCAACAGTAAAATTTTAACCAAAAACCAGAAGCTATCGTCCGATCAAGATTTAAATGCGGGCTAAGACCAAACTGATCCCTTTTGGAGCACGAATCCCCTTTCTAGGAGGAGGTACTATATCGATCGGTGGGTAAAGGGGGTGATCGGAATAGCGATGGCTTTTGGTTTTTGCTGAAAAATATCAGAGTGGTTGAAAAACATCAGAATCGAGTTGGTTTATTGAGTATAATTAAATGTAAAAAAAATTAGAAAAAAAACCGAAAACAAAAAACGAAAAAAGTGTAAGTAAATTTAAAAAAAACAGAAAAAATCGGGAAAAAATAATTTTACTGTAGCAGGTACTGTAGCTACAGTGTTTTCGTCGCCAACACCAGAGATGAGAAAAGCCGAGTTGATCACCACCAAAGACGCATACCAAGAGTCCATGTAAACGACAGAACCGAGCGTAGCTCGGGTGGTTAGCGCTATTGTAGTGTGGGTAGTCTACCCAGATTTGATTCTTGAAACCAAACCTGACGTGTCTCACCTAAATAATTAGACTAGGGTATACACTCGTGCGTATTCAGTAGGAAATCAAGCGTCCATGTTCCGTAAGATCTTGGTACTTTTACAAAAAGTTACAAACTATGTTAGGAGACGCGCATATGTACTATGGTGTGAGTGAGGGATGAGCTATGCGTGCGTCTACCTTATAACTTCTCGAAAAAAAAAGAGCCCATGTAATAGAGGTGAATGAAAGTCTTTATGTGACTAGTCCACATGCGCTGTAGGCCATTGGATCATGAGTTCGACGGACCGGATTAAACCACCAATCCAAGATAAAAGAAAAGATTGTCCCTCTATCCCTCCGATCCGGACCATCCATTGTCAACCAGATGACATGCTCACTGATCCTTGCACCTATATAGTCCTTGCGTGTGTACGTACTTGCGTACTGATTGTACTTGCACAACGTGCGCTTAGTTTGCTGGCTGTCGGCCGGCCGGGCGGCCGGCGTACTATGCAGTCGTACCAGTAGCGGATGAGTGTGAGCTAGCCAAGTTGGCTTGCAAGTACCGCTTTACATGTCAGCTCCGATCAACTTTGCTTGTCTTCATGGACTGTCAATGGGTGGGTTCTATGAATTGTTTTTTTAAGATATGCATTGTACTAACTTTAGATATACTAGTCAAAATTATATGCCACTATTTTCCTTAATGTACTGTTTCTCGTAAACAGCCAAAAATTAAAACTACAACTCAAAGAAAAAGAAAATCCACCCAATTATTAACATATTGTTTCTTGTGAATAAACAGAATTTAAAAATTATAAACCAAAAATTAAAGTTACAACTCAAAAAAAAAAAACCACCCAATTGTCCTAGGCGCAGGTGTCGACAAATAGTCCAATCTGTAGAAAGTGGTTCGAGTCTCACTAATAACATGTTTAATGGATTGCTCATGTGGCCTTAACTTTCATGTCGTTTATACAGCTTGAGGTTGGGGGTTATTCTGCAGTAAATCTTCCTGAAATGTAGAATCGACACTCTTTTTTTTTTTCAAAAAACTAGAATCGAATGTTATGAAGCTACTCTTTTTTTTTCTTCAAAAAACTAGAATCGAATGTTATGAAGCTTCCAGTGAACGATCTTGCCGAGGCAGAGCAATTGAGCTTCACCGTGAAGAAAAATATGAAACATCTCTATTGCAGCACATGCCAAGCCGTCTAATCTTGACCAGAATTGTCGATGTCGTCTTGTTCTATTTTTGCCTTACGAACTTTTGCTAGTCGTTCAATCCCCTTAAGTTGTCTAGTATTGCTAGTACGAAGAATGGGAGTACTACACTAATAAATTGGAACACGTCAAATGAACAAACAACTAATCTAGACTATGAGAAACACCAAGGAGTGTCGTTCGTTGCTGTCCCAATGACCCGTTTAATCTTTTCTTCCAAATCATCTTTTGTCGTCGAGTCTTAACTTGACTACAGATACAAGGAATTGCTTGGATCGTGACATGCACTGCGGAATTGCTATTTTCTTGCTATGCCGTGTGGGCTCTTCATGTGAAATTTGGACCTGTTAGGAGGCCGTTTGGTTGGATTGAAATTTGGTGGCTTATGGCTAAAATAATACTGTAGGTGATTGAAATTACACTGTAACTGATGATGATTTATTTGATATAATTAATTTTAAAAAATTAAAAATAAAAAATAGGTTAGCCCATCACGGACAATACAAACGAATACGGAAAAAAAGAACCGACAAAAAAGCTCAAAAAAACCCAAAAAGTTAGAAAATAATAAAATTTATAAATAGTAAAAAATAAGTCAGAAGGTCAAACCGAAATGAGAAGAGCCTGGATCAAGAACGTCGTTGGCCTCAATTGTCCAACGTTGTGTGTGTGTGTTTTTTTTTGTCTTTTGCGCACAAAATCAACGCAAATTAAGAACCAGTGAATGGCCAAAGGCCCGAAAGTCTTACATGTAGTGACGCTCCTTTGTGGTTAACTTACTCCTTGTGGCAATGTGCAGTAAACATGTCTCTTGACCTAGTTGCAATGTTAGCTGATTGGGCTGTTGGATGTAATCAGACCAACCGGAGTGACGATTCAACAGTAATGAAAAACGAAACTGGAGGCGTGTAAACGCTAGTTTTACCACCATTTGGATCACTGGTTTGAACTGCAATTTCGTACACATGATTCTTATTGGATTCCTACAAAATTTCCAGAGTTCATGCATTGCAAAAAGGGCCCTAGGGCTATTTTTGTGTGATATGTTGCGACGCACTATGGATTCTAGTAAATTACAGGAATCTGTACAAACTCTAGCAAACATTTCCAATTATTCGACGCAATAAAATGCTTTTAAGTAGTTATTATACCCAAAAAATAAAAGGTGCTTTTGAAAACCCAACGTAATAACAGCCATATCCTTACTTTGATTCGAGGGAGTACGCGAAAGTCTTCATATGACACCATACATGAGGTGATCAAGTTCAATTTTGCAACTGAGGTGTCCGGTGAGGTGTTTGGAACACATGATTTTGATAGGGAACCGTTCAATTCTTATAGAATATATATATAAAATCAAATTTCGGTTTCATACGTTTAGAAGCATGGTTGTCTTTTTGGACGAAATGTAACATGTAGGTGGCAATATACACCGAAATGGCTTATTAGGGCATTCTTTAAACCCCGCCCGCCTGATTTGCAAGGGGTTTAATTTATTAACTTTTCTTTTGAGTTTATCCATCTATCGATGTACCCAACTTTAGTGTATGCGATCAATAAGATGATACACGGAGCATTGCTAATTTAAGAGCTAGATTTGCTAAAAAAAAGTGTCAGTTACATACTATTGCTAATAGAATGGAGGGAGTATGGACTAGTGTTGTACTGGTGTGTGAACCAGAAAGGAAGTCTTTGCATGAGAGCTACTCACTAAAAATTTCCATAAAAACTTCTGATTTGTGATGCTAACTTCCAACTTTATCCCACCGACAGATTAGTTGTTTACTGTGTGCCTCCAGCAAATATTTGTCATCAACACCTGGAGGTCCCTATTGTGTATGGCTCATATATGTAAAGGAAGGGACTGTCTCTAAAAAAAGTGGTGTATCACTTTTTAAACATAACCCTACAAAGGAAGGAAATATAGTTTGTAAAGGATTATAAAATATTGTAGGTTTGAAGGTGCGAACCCCGTAGGACTAGGTGTTCGAATTAACTATGTAACTTAGGTATAAATATATACCGTCGATCCCTTGTAATTCTAATCATAAAAAACTTTTTGTACGGATAGAACCATCATGATTCGGCTGTCAAAGACGTACGTATGATCATCAAATCTTGTTAATAAATTTTTATATCTTTTATATCTTTTGTGTTTACTATAATTATTCTTTCGTGCTAGGGCACGTGCTAGGGCACCCGCTGATTTCAACATTTACAGCGCCGTTGGTCTTAATCGGCTGATCCCAATACCTCCAATGTCAAACACGGGAAGTACCAGTACTATTGCTAGCATCCATCTGCCAAAAGGATTTGGCAGCATCTCTATCATGACACTGACACTGTACAGGTGCATATCTCCCTAGTGGTCCAAGTGAGCCCTAGGGATGTGCTTCATCAGTCACTGCATTGCATACCTAGCTATATGAGATTTATTCTTTTCAGCTTCTTAAATCAATTTTTAGTTTTTACTATAGTATCTAATTTTTAAATAAAATATTTTTTTGAGACATAGTTTACAAGTTAATTATAGTACACATTAAAAACTTAACATCTGTACCATCTAAAATCACAAGCGAGTTTCTCTTTCCATAATCTCTGTCATAAATAGATAAAATTCAAAAATCGTAAATCATAACAATATCAAATAGGCTCATATTCCCATTGCATTTAATTCTTTCTTTCTCCCTGCCAATAATTCCTACTACTACATCTCTCTCCCCTCTGTTCCTCTATTGACAGCGACCTTGCCTTGCAGGCCTGGCCTACTCTCTCAATTGATTCATTCGTTCGTTCATTTATCCCTCAAATCTTTGCTTCTCCAGCTTCTTGTCCTATAAATGAATCGCCTCCGGTCAAGGCCAGCCTTGTTTCCTCTTTCTCCTTGCGTTTCTTGTCCAGAACCGGCCGGGCGTGCGTTACAAGAAGCAAAGAATTGAAGCGCGGAGCGGCGAGGCGGGCCGGATCATGAGGGAGTACTGGACGGCGCTGGCGTCGCTGATGGGCGCGGTGGCGTTCCTGCAGGGGGTGCTGCACGCGGTGTTCCCGGCGGAGCTGCGGGCGGCGGTGACGCGGCTGCTGGGGCGGGTGACGCGGGCCTTCTCGCCCTACTGCTACTTCGACGTCACCGAGACGGACGGGATGGGCACCAACGAGATCTATGACGCCGTGCAGCTCTACCTCAGCAGCACGGCGGCGCCGGCGGCGGGGGCGCGGCTCAGCCTGTCGCGGCCGCACAACGCGTCGTCCTTCACCTTCGGGCTCGCCGCCAGCGACCGCGTCGTCGACGCCTTCCACGGCGCGGCCGTCACGTGGGAGCACGTGGTGGCGCCGCGGCAGTCGCCGGGCTTCTCGTGGCGCCCGCTCCCCGAGGAGAAGCGCCGGTTCACGCTCCGGATCCGCCGCAACGACAGGGACAAGCTGCTCCCGGCCTATCTCGATCACATCCTCGCCGCCGCGGCGGACATCCGGCGGCGGAGCCAGGACCGGCTGCTGTACACCAACGCGCGCGGCGGGGCCATGGACACTCGCGGGCTGCCATGGGACCCCGTCCCGTTCAAGCACCCCAGCACGTTCGACACGCTCGCCATGGACCCCGAGCGCAAGGCGGCCATTATGGCCGACCTCCGCGACTTCGCCGACGGCAGCGCGTTCTACGAGCGCACGGGACGCGCCTGGAAGCGCGGGTACCTCCTGTACGGCCCGCCGGGGACAGGCAAGTCCAGCATGATCGCTGCCATGGCGAATTTCCTCGGGTACGACGTCTACGACCTCGAGCTCACCGAGGTCGGCAGCAACGCCGAGCTCCGGAAGCTGCTCATGAAGACAACGTCCAAGTCCATCATCGTGATCGAGGACATCGACTGCTCCGTCGACCTCACCAACCGCGCAGCGGCGCCGCCTGTTCTGAAGCCGCGGCCGAGCATCAACGGCACGATCGATCAAGACGCGTCGGCGGCGGCGGCGGGGCGGTCGATCACACTCTCTGGCCTGCTCAACTTCACCGACGGGCTGTGGTCGTGCTGCGGCTCGGAGCGCATCTTCGTATTCACCACCAACCACATCGAGAAGCTTGACCCGGCGCTGCTCCGGTCCGGCCGGATGGACATGCACATCTTCATGAGCTACTGCTCGTTCCCGTCGCTCACGATCCTCCTCAAGAACTACCTCGGTTTCCAGGGCGACTCAGATGACGGCGCCGCTGTCATGAGGGGGCTGGAGAAGTGGATCGACGCGGCGGAGATCACGCCGGCGGACGTGAGCGAGGTGCTGATCAAGAACCGTCGGAACGGGAAGAAAGAGTCCCTGGAGGTGCTCCTGGAGGTGCTGAAGGCGCGCGCCGAGAAGCGCCGGCGGGAGAGCTGCTCGGCGGCGGCGAGGGAGGAGGCCGGCGACAATGAGGAGGAAGAGGAGGAGAAGAGGGCGCTGGAGAGCCCCAAGGAAGGCAAGGAGCAGGCCGCCATGGACAGCTGCAAGGACGGGCAGGACGAGGAGGCGGAGGGCAAGAGGCAGCTGTGACTGAGCAAGCCAAGCCGATGAGCGGGGAAAGGGATCGGAGAGGGAAAGCGAAGGGTTCAAAATTCTCCTGTTCGGTGACACTTTGCTGGACTCTCTTCACTGGAGAATGCAATCATGCAATGCAACAGAGGAACTTTCTCCAAAAAAAAAAAAAAAGAGTGTTTCTGGTAGATGTCTTTTCTTCAGTTAGTTTTCCTTATGGTAATAAGGAAAGAAAATGTCTTCTCGACTTAGCCGTGGGATCATACGAGATTACGCGGCAGTAAAGTTGTTGGTCTTTTGCGTTTGTTGCTACTGCTCAGTTGGATCAGGAGTTCAGGACGGCCGGACACCTTCATGTGCCGCTTTTGTTGCTGTCGTAGCAAGTTGCAACCTCGCTTTTGTTCAGTTGTTGTAAAAGGCAGCACTTTTTTCCCCGAGATCTTTGCTCAGCTGTGCCATGTGTGGTCTTTGGGAGATAAGTTTATGGGCTATCTATCCGGCAACTAGAGGTGAGAGTTGGACCGAGTTATTTTGGATTAGTCAGAGGTCTGACCGATCCGACACGGTCTAAACATGGCACGAGCACGTCACGTGACGGACCGTGTCAGCACGCACAAACGTCGGGCCAGGTCGGGCCTGGAAAGCCGACCCGTTAGGTGGCACAACACGGCATGACGAATCATGCTGTGCTCGGGCCAGCACAGCATGGGGAGCACGGACGGGCACGGACAAGGTGCTTAACCGAATGGCACTATCTTTATTTTTGTATGCAACTATTGTTGATTTCATTGTTCTTCCACTCTGCTGGTTTAAGGTTTAATATATATAATAGCAGTTCCAAACTTCACGATCTTTCTAACATCAAGTAAAGGCATATATTGCCATTTCCATACTCTCTCCGGTAAACTTTTAGTATCTATACAAATATACAACATACAATACGGTCTCATTCTGTATATATCTATATTTGGCAAGCACATATGTATGTCGCAAGACTAGTATATTGTATGTATGTTGTTACTTTTCCCTCAAAATATCTATGTGTCTATGTTTTTACGTAACTAATTCAATTTTAACTAGTTTTTAATAAGGCAGGTACGAGAGAAATGAAGATGACGGCCGCCGCCACCATTATTGCTATCGTCTTCGTCGTGTATAGTTACTTTGGGTTAGGCTTAGGCTGGTACGGCATGAATGCTAGCACGATGGGCTTTGGGCCATATCTGGATCTGGCCAAAGACGAGGTGAACCGGCACGACACGACACGACGGAATAATTGGAACGAGTTGACACAGCACGAAGCGCGATGGGCTCACCTCTACCGGCAACCATTCCAGGTTACAGCTTAACACTAGAGAGAAACTGTCTCTTAATTTGTACCAATATTATTATTACTGCAATTTCGAGTTGGATCATGTGCCGTGCATTATGATTATGAGACCTATGATTATGTAGCCGTGCTCTGCTCCTTTTCTTTCTGCACATAAGCCAAGGGCGGACCTACGCGCCCAGTGCTAGGGGTGCTGAAGTACCGGTGCAGCCCATTAACCCCTGGATTAGCCATGTAGTTCGTCTTCGGCTTCAACTCTCTTCTCTCGTGTCTTCAGCTTTAATCCCCTTCTCCTGTGTCATATATCTAGCTATTTTATTTTTATAGTAGTTGCTGTATCCGTAATTATGTGTTTTTTGCTATAATATAGTTTATCTGCGACCTGTGTTGTGGTGCGTGTGTCTGTGTTTGTGCTGTCGTGTACTTCTGTTTAGTGTGTGCGTGGGTGGTTGTCTGTTTTGCCGCTTCTTTCAGTGCCTGCACGAGTAGCGTAGGCAGACTAGGAGAGCTAGTGAAGGGAGTGCTGGCGGTAGATTTGTGTCAAATAGTCAAACTGTGAGCGATGAGCCAACGGCCGGTGCCTTCGAATCAGAATCTATGCATGTTCCTTCGGTAACATCCTCTGTTTTTTCCCACTCGATTTGCCTATCGCCTTGTGCTTCTTCGGATGCTGCCTGCAACATCGGAAGGACGTCGATCATAGTGAATCTTTGATCCCTGGTATTGTATTTTCGCAGCTTAAAGTTAGATTAGGCCGCAAGTGCTACCGCTGCAGGGGTACGTCCTAAAGAATGTGGATTTGCTCCCTGTTTTTCTTTTCCTGCCTTCCTGTTCCTGTACCTGCTCCGCAGTAGTACAACGTGGCGACGAGATCGCGCGCGCATGTTCGCGCTTGCCGGTGGCGGCTGTTGTTCTTGCCCGAAGTGCAGCGCCGGGCCGGATCAAATAGACAAATAATGGATATACTATATCAGAGTATAACCAGTTTATAATTTGGCATAGTGAGGATTATACTAATTTGCTAAAATCTTACATGACCACCAATGTAATGAATTTCTTCGGAGAACTTTAGAAGATATAATGACCATTCTTTTTGTACCCTTTGATATGATGATGCACTATGTAGTACTGGTAAAACAATCATGAATATAGGATAAAATCAAACCTATACATAATTCATGAAATATAGTAGTACCCTTATGTGCCATCATTGCACACTTATGTGGCATCTACACACTTATGTGCCATTATCAGTGAGTGCTCTACTGTAGAACTCATCTACAATCATAAGCAATTATAGAGGTAGAATTGTCGATAATATTTCTACTATTCTCCCATATCCATAACTCATATGGATACCTTAATATTAACTAGATCTTCGTCATTTCCCAGTGATAGAATCTTGGTTGTTCTGCAATCCGAGCCTTATACTGTGAGCGCGAAAAAGTGCTCGGGCATTCATTCCCGTGATAAATTTATTGGTGAACTCTTTCACCTGATAGGAAAATCCTATCATAGGAGCTTTACATAATGATTTATCAATCACGTGACTTTATGTTAGCAGATCAAAGATCCACAGGTATCCCCATAGATCCTTAGATTCTAAATCTGTAAATGTCCCCATAGATTATCTTAACATTATAAGTCCTCTTGCATAAGTGTGTATACATCTATCTCGGGATATCTCCACTTTATGCACAATAACTCCATTACAATATCTAGCAAGCTCCCTGCACCATGCGCGGGAGTATCTTCTGAACTATCAGTTTAGCTTAACCAGTGTGTTGTTTTTTTGCTCATATCCCTTATTCATGGCAGCCGGGTTTGAAGATATTTTTATTCCATGAAAACATCACGGTATTCCGAACATGGGCTCAATTCTCCTCTTAATGTCGTGATGATATCTTCATAGCGTATTAAAAATCTCCTATCATGGCCTGTAGGTTATCACATATCCTAACACATATGTCCAACATGTTGTTGACATCCATGATATTAGGCTTATGGTGGTGATTTATATGAGAAATGTTCCACACACACTATCTATACGAGGTATATGTAGTGTACTAGACTCATGAAAATCATGCATAAATGTTCCAACTATTAGTTAGTTATCCCCAATCTCTATTGGGTGATGATTTCTACCATCTCAAGACATCTTATAGAACCATATAAATGCTCTATTCTCATATCTAGAATTATACAATGAACATTGATGATTTCATTGCAAATTTCCAATTTCATCCATAAAATGGATTGAATATGATGATCCCATGGGTTCTCAACTCAACGAGTTATAGCAATTTCTCTCCTTAGAAGTATAATTTCTAATGGACAAAGTCCTCTTGGTGAGCATCTCAATATATGCATCCACCTAGTGGAAGCATCAATCTATACCACAAAGTACATGTATAGCCCCTACACAGGTTCAATTGGTTCTATCATGTCACCATGAATCCACTTCAGGAAATCAAGTGACTCATGATTCTCCCCCTCATTAATATGATGGCATATCATTTAACATATCCATAGACATGGACAGGGGAGATCCAAAATTATAGCCACTAGAAAATATTTAGTCTAGCATATTTTCTTAATGCCCAAAGTGCCATAGTCTCTCATACTAGGCTTGTATGATTTAGGGTCTTTTAATTGCAACATGTTTACATTTGGTCAATAGAAATATGTTCTAACACAATGCATGCAATATATACAAAACAAATCTATACCGCTGAAAACATACATGATAATAGAACATCAAAGATTGACCACTTAATGCCCAGAAACATGGAAGTAACAAATGTTCACCTAGAATATTAATTTGAATCACCCAATTATCGTAGTTGTTCCATATGAACACACATATTTACCAAAAGTTGGTGATCATCTATATGTCTATCACATAACATAATTCTTAGTATGATTATGGAAAATTAAGATTGCTCATGATCAACACAATCCTCCGGGTCACCACATTTTATTTGGGACTTAAGATTGCTCCAAGGGAATATTAGATACTCATTCATCATAAATTGACAAACTCCCAGATATCGCCTTGAGTGCTTAATCAATTCCGCCACTAATTACTTAGGCTAAGTCAGCTGATCATTGCCCAAGCAACACCGCCTATATTTTGACATGAGGTTTTCCATTGTATCTTTCCTTCACTCTATTACATATATCCATTACCACCCCCAATTCCTCCTACTCTTCACACCAACTTTTAAAATTTCCAATGCATATGCTCGGGCATATGTGGGAATCAGCTTGGATCACATTATAGTGCATACTCCATTGTACCAAGGTGTTGGTGTGAAGCCTCTATGTTGAATGTGGCAAATAACTTCTTTAAAGTGATCTCCCTGTGATCGCATCCATTAGTAGGTTTTAAGTTCAAAGTGCTTCTATCCAGGAATCCCAATTCCCTTTATCTCATATGGCCACATAGTACTAAGAATTTATTATCGATCCACTGGATATAGCTTAATGCTAATTTGGATATCGAGTGTATGACCTCATCATATGTATGGCAAAAATTCCTTTACAATATCATGCATATCTTTTCTGTAGTTTATTCCATGTAAGTACTAGTAAAAGATGCTATCGATAGATTATTTAATTATGCTAAAAGCATGTGAGCATTACAAATATATCTAAATAGTAAGGAAATAATTTTCCTAGGAATTAGATAAATTTATGCAATTTCCACAATTTTTTGCAATTTTCTAAGCCCATAAAGTAATTCTACCAATTACCAAATAAAAAATTGCTAGAATTAAATGAATAACAGAAGGGTATGTATGCAAGTAAACATAACTTACATGTCTATTTCCGCAAAATTCTAGGATATGGAAGCCCTCTTCTGTAATTTCCAGAGGACTTGAGGTCCTTTTGGTAATTCTACCATTTCCAAGACTATTCGGTATTACCTAAGCTTTTGGGGATTTATTTGCAAAATTACCGTTGATCAGGTTAGGTCACCAATCTTCTAAATTCCATGGGCATTTTTTTTTGCAAATTTGCCTATCAAGCCAATTGGGCCTCTTTTTTTTTTACAAAAAATAGTAGGAGAGACTCCTACTACGCTATATTAAAATAAATAGAATAAAATACAGAAGGAAAAAAGAAGAAAGAAGGAAGAGGAGTGAAGAAGACAACAACGAGAGAGAGAGAGAGAGAGAGAGAGAGAGAGAGAGAGATCAGAGGGTGTGAAGCCATGCAGACAGCAAAATGCAAGTGGCCAATTTGACTCTATTCAACAACAAGGAAGCTTCTAATCTAAGCTTGACTTTCCAGTCATTAAAGGAATTGGACAGCTGCTGGAAGATGAACTCGTTTCTAATTTTTCAAATGATTTGGGTGATCAAGATAAACTTATCCATGAAGAGGTGACCCAAAAAGTTAAAAGTCCTTGAAGGGATATTTGTATGTAGAGACCACTAAATACCAATTTCATTCTAGCATTGAGTGGATAAGGGGCATTCGAAGAAGATATGACTAGCAGTTTCTACACTTTGACAGGTACATAGCACATTATGGTCGTCGCCAGCAAAGTTTAAGTTTCTCCTTCTTAGCATATCTTTAGTATTGAGCCTGTCCATTAAAATCAGCCAAGCACAGACCTTTTGCTTCATCAAGCATATGCTCTTCCAAACCAGTGAATAGATCAGAGGAGTTGCTTAGGAATTGAACTATTGAGTGTACCATTTTTATGAGGAATACATAGAGTTGCCCAGATATAAGTCCATTAATATGGCATATCATTGTTAATGACTACAGAATTAGTGAGATCTAGCAACTGCAAGTATTCTTGATATGCTTCCTCTAAGAGGGGAAGCTGGAATTGCTCATGAGGCCCCGCCGATTGCTTGAAGTTTTTGACTGAGATATCTTGATTAAAGGTGACGGGTACCGGAACTCTAGGAGTCGCCGAAGCACCTTCCTCAGGTGTTGAGGTTGAAGAGTGGAATTGCTTGTGGAGTTGCTCCAAAGAGATTTCCTCCACCCTAGAGTCTTGGGATACTGATGGCTGTGGTTGATCAAGTAGATGGAGTGGGCTTGGAGGCACATTGGACTTACGCCTCTTGTTGCCCGGTAGTTTGAAGTGGTTGTAACCTTCAGTCTGCTTGTTGAGTCATGGGCTTCTTTGTAGGTTCTGAACCGTTAACGGTGCACCTTCCTTGCACCTTGGGCTGTGATGATTAGTAGGCGAGCCCGACAAGACTACAACGTCATGGGAAGGCTTTGAAATTTCCTCAATGCGGACTGAGGAGGTGCCTTGAAGGCTTGACCCAAATAAGGAGGGGCCTCGTAGCAAGATGGTCTTATGAGAATACATTGCAAGCAGAAGAGCTGAAGGCCTTAAAGCTGCAAAATCCTTTAGAGGAACTCTATGGTAGCTGAACCTCTAGATTGAACGCCAGAAACCAAGATCTTTTTAGCTTGAATTTAGGAAACTGAGTGATAACCTGATGTGAAAAAATGGCCAGCCCCAGGCGGGGGTAGAGAAGAGGGTAGCATATGAACTCCACTCCAGAAATAAGCAATGGCCCAAGCAATGAATTGCAAAAAGTCGGGTCCAGGAGCTTGGGAAGTCGAAACACTGCCTTTGGAATCCTAACAACCAGATAGTATGTGGGCACATTATGGGCTGTGTCTCACTCAAAGGTGAGCTCCCCCTCTCCCATTGGGGGAGACAGTGGTTGAAGGTGATATTAGTGCCACTGGTGGGCTCGTCGATAGCCTCAGCCCAAGCGGAGGCGACGATGGCCGTGGAGGTGGCTCTAGGTGAATCCCAGTGGAAGTTGCCCCTCGTGGAGCTGATGGGGACTCCGATGGAAATTCCTGATGGGGCGAGGTACAAAGGTTGCTCTGCCCCTCCCCCTTTCCCCTCTCATGGTGGTGACAAGTAGCAGTGGGGGTACAATTCACCGACGAGGCAAGGCATGAAGGTGAGTCTCGATGGGGGTTCTGGTTGCCCTCCTCTTCCTCTTTAGTGGCCATGCTTGGAGGAGCTCTGTGTGGAGGTGGTAGATCCCAATGGCGCGACAGCCCTGGTCTCCCCCTCCCTTCCTCCTCTCTCCCCTCTGATGGCCTAAGGCCCAAGGTAGAGGTGGATATGACAGGAGGTTGCCGATGATGTGGTAGTGCCAATCCATTGTGGCACCCAAGGATGTTTGTGTGGATGTGGTTTTGGTTCCTGGCCCAAGACATTGTAGGAGACTACGGTGTCAGTGGTGGGGAAAGTGGTGCATCGACGAGGCCCAATGGCGATGATGATGTCCACGTGCCCTATCCCATTGTCGATCGAAGACTCAAGCAATGATAGTGATGGCGGGGCCGGTCGCAAAAGTGGAGACGTGCAACGACACTATGATGGATCTTGGTGTAAGCCCATTGATGACAAAGTGCCGATGAAGCATGTGTATGTCCCATCCTCAACAGTGATGACATTGTGGCTGCAACCCCGATCCTCCTACTTCCCCTCTTTTTATGACAAGAGGCGACGATGGCAGTGGTCTGCACGGGCTCCTCCTCATCAGTGCCAAGGGTGAGCGATGGGAGCAACGGCTCTCACCCGACTCTTGGTCGGCGTGGCGCATGGCCCTTCGGTGGCCCTGATCTCCTCTCATCGTACAATGACATTGGGAGTCGGTGGAGGTGCACCTTGGTGACCCTGTCCCTCCCCTCACACTCTGGCATAGGAAGGCGGCAGTGGTCACTCTCCGACGGCCCATCCCTCTCCTCATGCGTCGTCATAGGGAGGCGATGGCAGTTGTCTTTGCCCCATCCCATTCGTGCTAAGGATGGTGGCAGTGGCTTGTCGGTCCCATCCTTCATGCGAAGGTGGAAGGCGATGGTCGGCTTGTCATCATCCTTTGAACGGAGGCACACGGTAGCAGCAATTATCTCGTCCTGCATGGTGGTGGCAACAAGGTATAGTGCTAGTCTGACCCGACGGTGCATGCGGAGGCCGCAACAATAGTGAAAGCAACCCCAACGACACTATGAAGGTGGTGATGGCCGGAGATAGGTGGTGATGACCACGACCCAGTAATGCCATGGTCATCGTGAGCACAACATCAATGCGGAGGAGACGACAACCACGTCCACTAGCGTGGAGGCGATGGTGATGGGGTGTCCTTAGGGCATGGCATACACGGAGGCATGCACCATCCCGGTGGCAACAATCAGCGGCGTGCATGCAAAAGCATATGCTCGGTCCGATTGATCTTGGTGGCGAGACGACGTGTACACGGAGGCATACACCCATTGCCCAGTGACATTAGCAGCCGGTGGCACTTATGCAAAGGCGTGCGTCCGGTCAACCCTTCAATGGCTTTGGTATAGTAGCACTAATGCGGTGGTGTGTGCTTGTTGGCTGGTGGCGTTGTGCGGAGGGGCGGTGCTAGATATGGACACGGAGGCTACCGATAAAGAGCAATGCGGAGGCAAAGCTCACAGGTAGTGAGAATAGTAGATTGATTTACGAATTGAATTAATCTACTCTTAATCATGATAAGTTAATATACTAATTATGTATATAATGCATGCTACTCACAATACGAGAATAATCAGTTTGATCTATGCCTCGGTGCCACACGTATGAATCTATGCTGATCGATGTGGTCATTTGGATCCTTGCGCGATCCGATCCTTCTTGGCTCTAGTGTTCGCGTGGTCGACGATGTGTGTAGCGGAATTGTTACCATGCGAACAACAGTAGATCAATCTGTGATTAGATTAGATTCAGAAGAATGAGATTGATCTAATTACAAAGAATATAGAACGACATACCCAGACGATAAGAGGTTGCGAGCAATTTCATGTTGATAACGTATTGCATATTAGCATTCGAGGATAGTTGCCATGATACTGACATAGACAAACATCGAGAAAGAACAATACACAAATGTAGTCTTAGATAGTCTTATCTCTTTATTGATCTTTTGCCCATAGATGGTATGTGCAATATATACCCTCTGCGTCTCCTTATATGGGAGACGGGGTGCCTCTCAAATAAAATAAGTAATGTTAGACTAAACTAGCTAATAATCTTTGTGGACCAGTTACCCTCTTGTAAACTTAGTTTAGGTAAAATATCCACGCCATTAGCCGTCCAAAACGGGCCATATGCAACATACTCCACCTTTCGTACACGGACGGAGCGACGGCCTGCCAAGAAACCTGCTTCCTCCAGCGTACGCCCTGGAAGTGTCAAAAGTTTCGGCAGGCAAGGGCACATCAACGTCCTATATATATACAGAACTGAAAAAAAAAAATCAAACATCAGTACATGATTGACGCCTCACATTTGGACGTTACGTAGCATGGAGGGTTTCAGGCAAAAAAACTTCAATTCTGCATCCAACCGCAACGATCGATGTCAAAGCATGCCATACTCCTCCGTATCATCGCCATAAATTCAGTCAACGCTGCAGGTAGAGGCAGCAACAGTACACCTGACGTGCAGCGAATCCGGTGCTCGTCGATCGCTCCAGGTAACTTTGCCCGACTGAACACATCGTTGCGGAGTTACTGCTACTGCCACTGTTTTTTTTACTTACGCACTGTAATTTTATCCGAGACACGAATGAAACCGTCAAATGAGGCAATCAGTCTGGTTTTTTTTCTAGCTATGGATTATAGCTTATAGCTATAATTTATAGTTTTTACTTCTAACACGAGTGCTTATGTAAATGAGTCAAATGTCGATAAGTCAATAAGTTGTTTCAAAAAGACTATCTCAATAAACCGTTTTGAAACAACGATGAAAAAACCGTTCTATTTGTATGTTTGAGAGAAATCATAAAATATAAATCATAAACCAAAAAGAACTCGACCTAACATATGTCAATCATGTGACCTGACCGTTCAAAGCGTATCGAGAGAATCAGTAGCCCAGGCGTTGGGCGTCACCTGATCGTTGCTTTTATGCCAAGTGGTCCATGCATTTAGACGACTAGATTTGATGTACAACAATTTGATTTTCTATTACTCTAAATTAATTTTTACTAGTAATTAAATTATCTTTGAGATGTGTACATGCAATTAGATAGACATTTACAATTATAAAAAGCTTCTAACCAAAATACATCTCGAGGGGATTTAATTGAAGTTTTAGTATAAATTTTTTTATCCAGTCTAGTACGTTCTTTGGGTAATAAAATGTATTATTCAAATATACGCCGTTACTTAAAGGCATTTTTTTTAGAAAGCTACTATTGTTCTTGTTGAGAAACTAGCGTCGTATAACAATACATGGAGCCAATCCACGCAACTACAGCGAGAACAAATACAACAATTAACAATAGCAAAAAGAAGATCATGAACAATAGTGAAAGATATGAGAAAGAGAGAGAGAGAGAGCAATTCAATGATCTTCTTTATCCCAATGATTCTTGTGTACAAAATGGATGCTTGTGTACAAAATAGATAGCATCCCCTCTATATTTATAGTAAACTAATCTAAACGGTTTTAGTATGAGCGCACCACTTCTTGGAGAAGAAGGAATCCAGGCAGGCCCACTTGGGGCCAACGTGCCTCCCCCTTACGGGGCCAGTTTCCTAATACTTTTCCTTGGACGAATACCACGACATGCATATATCTCGTTAAAAACTTCTTTCAAAAACTAGTGAAAAAAGAAATAGAGAAAAGAGTATATTACTTACGTAAGTTGTATTACACTAGTTGACTCATTGAAAACCTTCATGAGAAAACTTCATGTAAAAACTTATTAAGGGAAAAAGGGTACAACATCTTGATCTTCTTTGATCATCTTCCGGATTTACTTATATTTCATGTGTAAGGGTATGGGCTATAATTCAGGGTAATACCACTGAATTCTGCACATCTCTAAGTCACCTCATTCCATTGCCACAAACACATCTTTCAAAAATAGATGTTGATAGGGACTTATTAAATAAATCTGTAAGATTTTCACAAGATTTAGTGTGTAGCATCTTTACCTCATCCTTCTTCTAGATTTTATGTGCAAAGAATAAATTAGGTAATAATCATCAATTGATTCCTTCTAGGTAAATCAAAGTTAAGACTTTCATAGTCTAAGGTATGATTATTAAAGTTTAGTATATACGCTTCCCCTCAATACAACGTCTGTTGGAATCTTCCCGCTCTAATACAATAATCACAAAAACAAAACATGAGTAAATCTACTAGATTATCGTAATGTTTAGTTTTCTAGACACTTATGTCACTATTCTTTATGAGATTGTGAGGATAAAGTAATTTAGGAGCAATGTGCTTAACGCTTTCATATCGCCACTATTTCATTGTGCAACACTAGCAATTATGTCCTTACAGAGGACCATGGGGTAAACTTTAGTTACAATGTTACATAACTTCTAGATATAACTAATGAAGCCTCTTTATCTAGACTAATTAATCTGTGGGTAAAATTTAGTGGGTTTCGAAGTTACAACCAATTAATCTGTTCTGTAGATCTATAATAATTGGCTTGTGCCACTACAGACTAATATATAACTAGTCTGAATTTTGGCATTAAGGGGATCGATCAAATTGCTATTATCACCAATATACTTGTATCTTCTTGATCCCAAAGGATACTGCCACTTCCACTATCTTCCATGTGGAGATGCACTATGTAAGTGTTTATATGACACACTTATTGTATTATGGTTCCTCACTTCATTCTTTCAGGCCTATAAGCACCTTTGTACACTTCTAGGAATCATTGGTATGATTTTAGATACCGAATGGTAAGTCACTTATTGACTTATTCTTTAATGGAAAATACTCATTCTTCAAATTGAAATTTATTATGAGATTTATACATATTGTGATTTACTTTTGTTCTCATTATTAATCATGAATCCTTCGAGGATCACTTCATACAAATTTTCATAATCCTTTAACTGCATAACTTTCATTCATGTAATTTAACATAATACTATGTAACCAAATATACTTTCATTCATAACCATCGCTTTTCACCATGTCATTGTTTTTATAATGACCCATTAAGCCTGATCTTCCTGTTTAAGACATACCATTTAGCGATTATGGTTCAACTTTAATTACTTTCTTTATTTGACCTGGCACAAGCACTTCCTGCACTCTGCCATGGACTTTATTTCTAGATCCAAGTTGTCATTAGAGAATTTTAGCAATCATAGAGGCAATCTTATCAACAACTATTCTTTTCTCCCATATCCTCACAATTTGAGGTTATAGTGGCTTTCCTTGTACCAACTATATGAGTATTATTTCTTGATCTTTACTCTTAATTGTTCTATATTCCTATCATTATACTTTGTGTGTGCGTATGTTGTTGGGTTTTTATCTTCATGATAAGTCTCTTCATGAGTTCTTTCCCACCTTCTTGGTGAATTTTCTCCATGAGTCTTATAAGGAGTATTTAACCACTTTTTGACTATTGTCATTGGATCATAGAACCCGCAGGCGTCCCCACAAGATGTTATATCATTGATCAACAAGTCATTTCACCTCAGTGGATATACTATTCAAAATCATGCCATTCTTAGCAGTGAGTTTCCTTCCTACAAACATGACATGGTTACTCCTTTATAATTTCTTAAAAAATTATCTGGCAAGCTCCCACTTTTGGCTTACATGAGTATCAGCTAAACCTCTAGTTTAGCTTAACTAGTGCTTGAATCTTAATACTAAAGATCTTTTAAATCTAGGAAAAATCAAGGCATTTGGCAACTTTGGGCTTTTCTTCCCCCTAATGCTGAGATTAGATCCCCTAGTACGGGCACTAGATTAATGGAATTTTAGATTCAATATATATCCCCAACTTCTAGTGGAGACTCGTAGATGTATGCTGTGGTGGTGACATTGTGTGGCAAATAATTCATTCTTCCAATATGCACTAATTTCAATTGGAGGTTATTTATTATATGTAGTAAGTTAGACTTTTATTAATGCAGTGGAATGAAAACTGCAACAAACACTTAGGGGAGTTTAAGGGTCATTGATGAACTTTGATTGAAGATTTGAGAGATCAAGAGAGAGTAGATAGTTGTAGTTTGTGCATCATTCTTAGTTGCTTGACCTAGGTAGGTTCAAGTGATCATCTTAGGCTTACTACTCTTCGAGATCGACGCCTTTTAGATGGCTTGGAGGCGTTGGCTCAGTGACCTTTCTTGGAGGAGCTTGTGAGAGACACCGGGAGCCTGTGAAGGTTTGGAGACCACCTATTTAGAGTAGAGAAGGACTACCACGAGTAGATGGCTTGATTTCTTGTGCTATATCAAGTCGGAGCAATACTCTTACCACAGTGCTCCAACGAGGAGTAGGGGAGATCGCCGAATCTCCATGACCTTGGTAAAAAAAATTAGTTGTGTTCCTTGTCTCTTTTACATTTCCATATTTTCTTTGTTGTGTTTTAATTCGAAGCTTTCTAGACTTATGTAGAGTTGGAACTAGATTGCTAAACTTCACTAGAAACACTAGCTAGACACTCAGGTTTAGCTAAAAAAAATCATGTTTTTAATTTAGCCTTTGTGAAAAATAATCCCAATTCACCCCCTATTGGGCATCTGATCCGTTTCAATGTGTTTCCTTCAGTTGCTACTTGCTGCAGTTGCTTTGAATCAACTCAAATACTTCTAGCAATATATTGCAACCATACTTTTGCTGATAAGTTCCACTTGTTCATATGTTGCCAAAAATTATGTTCTTATTTTGCCTACTAGGCATCAATTGCACACAAAGAACTAGTTGATAAATAACCTACATGATCAATTGAGGCTTAGTGGATATCAAGAGCACATTTTCAATAATTACTTATAATAGGCAAAGCGATATGTTCTATACAATGTCAGGGCTAAAATTCACAATTTTATTTCATGCAAGATTAAAGATATTACTACAGGTAAGGGGTGCTACTACCATAGAGTAGATAGCTAAGGTAAGAAATCTTATACAATAGTTAAGATCTACCAATTTCAACAATTTGCCCTACTTTTTAAGGAAAGTATATTAATCTAATGCAGGAATGTATAGCCTAAAGCAAAAGACAAGAACTTGCTCTACATGAGCATAACCAAGTTCTACATGAACTACATCTAAACTAATAATGCAACTCGTGTAAGTAAGTGATATCTAATCATAGCTAAGGGTAACAATGAGACTATTGCATGTCTCTATATACCTCCCCCTAGGCTTATCCATATTCTAAATGCACCTGCTTTCTTTCCCTTCCACTATACTACTCATGGCCTTTACTATGGCTATGAGCATTACCTTATGAGTATTTCTTTGTTCTTCTCGAATAGGCATGGTCCCTATGAGACTAGTACTGTGATTCTTCATCAGGAGATCACTCTAATTCTTCAACACTAGAAGGGTTGAGATCAATTAGAACACTCAGCATTGTTGGTGTAACGATACTAGTAAAGTTATGTTTCTAGGGTGGAAGGTAGATATAGTCTTCTCAATCATACCAACTTTAGCAAACTACTTACTTACATAGCCTGGGAGACAATATGGTGCATGCCAGAATTATAATATGCTACGGGCTTTTTGTCCCAATAGCGGCAATATGACCGGGTCGTATTGTGTCTGTAGGAGTACAATTGACTTTTGCAAGATGGCATGTGCGGCCATACTTCTTGCATGGCAGTGAGCGACAGTACTACCTGCACCACGACTTCAAATAGATAAGGGTATAAGGGTAATATTGAATATTCATTGTCCAAGTATGGTGGTTGCTGTCATTCAAGGCAAGCAAAAACCCTCATTGTGATAATCAAACATATCATACATTTTCATGTAAATTTCCACAATTTTTTTACTGCTGGTAAAATAATTTAAATGCATGAAATGAGTGCAAAATAGTAAAGATTGGTTTAAACTATACAAAAGATACTTTTCTTAGTTTCCTAGAATTTTCCTAGCAACTTTATGATTTTCTATTATCGATAATTAAACCTACGCTTAGGATCTTGCACCCAAGAATGCCTGGGACCTTGTGCCCAGGAACACTCGGGACCTCATGACAGAGAACACCCAGAACCATACGTTTGGGAGCAGAAAACTAGCTACTGAAATGAAAAATTGCTAGGAAAAGGAAACCATAAAAATATGATGCTTTCAAACATGTACTAAATCTAATGTTTCACAAATTTATATAAGCTCTTATGTCTAAAATTTCAGTTTCTAGGATTATTTATGGTTATAATAGAAATTAACTAATAGTTAAAGTGATTAACCTAAACTGTAGGATCTAAGTTATAAAATTTCCTTAGAACAACACTGTTCTGATGCGAAATCCCGAAACACAGAGGTGTTTTATGCAAAGTTAGTTTGCCCGAAAATTAACGCCGTATTTTATAGATCTTTAGGGCCTTACTTGTAAGATTGCCAATCAGGCCGTATACAATCTACTCAATCAATTCAACCAAATCCTGTAACTGGGCCGGATTCATATCCGGCACGTTCCCTTTGCCGTCGGTCACTAGGCCTTCTCGGTTCGTAGCTCGCCCCATGCGCTAGGGTTAAACCTAGCGTCGGATCGGTCGCAACGGTGGCGGCTGTGCAAATGCGTGGGACGGCGGCGCTGCAGTGGGAGTGGCCAGCGATGGCGCAGGAGAGCGCGTCAGCGACGGGCGACACACGGCGGGAACGCTCCGGCCAGGACTGCGTCAGCAAGCGGCGTCAGGCGGGCATGCGGGCCTGGCCGTCCCGGCGGGTCGCTCATCGCTGTCCGCCAGGGTGCATCATTCGGCGTGCGTGACGACGAAGTCTGCGGCCGGGGCTGCGCTGCCAACGTGCGCGCCCTCCTCCTCCCGTCTCACCCGTGCCCTTTCCGGTTTTGGGTGTACCGTGGCATCGTCTGCTTCTGTCGGTACTGCAGGCAGCGTGTTCTGGACCCTCGGCTTGGTTCGGTACAACTTTGGGTGGCCATTTTTGCTGCCCTGTACTTGGTCTTTGTCAGAAGAACCAGGTTTAGATGCCGCTGCCTTATGCTTGTGTTCCACCTCCAAAGAATGGCATGATGATTTCACCGTAGTCGTGCGTGCAGGCACCTAGCCGACGTGATGGAGGCATGCAGTCCTGAGCTGGCTCGGCCTGGGGCAGCTCGGGGGTGCCGGGCCCTGGGGTGGGCGAGCAAACGGCGCACCGCGCTGCGCGGCGGGTGCGCGTGGGCCGTGTGAGGCGGGAGAATGCAGTGGATTGGGCCAGAATCTGCGGTAAGGCAAGCGGTCGTGGGTAAGACGTTTTGGGCTTCGTGCCGAATAGCGTCCTCGTCGCGTCGTCGAATGTTACCGGTCCGTTGGTCACTTGCAACGGGCGCAGGTCCGTCCGCCAAAAGAACGCTTTCACTGTGAATACGGACGCTTGCGGCACATTATCCAGATACGGAAACGGTGGTGCAAATACCCTGCACTACACACCAACGGGAGTAAAAAATGGGATGTTAATGTGAGCTGCTCAATATTTGATGCCACCGTCTTTGGGCCGTTTCGACCCAGATCTAGCCCAGGCCGCACAATAAAATCACTTACGTTGGGCCTATTGCCGATTCCAGCAACGAGCCGGGTTCTGCGTTTTTCTTTTTCACCGCACGCTTCGACCAAGCGTCGCAGGTACGGCCGGTACCTCTCCTGCAAGACGCCGGGGGCACTTCTTGGCTAGGGGGGTGCACACGTAGCAGATAATTTTTATTCAACTGATCAATCGAAGTCTCGTGAAATGAATATAAAAAAAGGTATCTGATACTATCCGTATTTGACTCCGATTCTAAGGAAAAAATATAGAATATGATACGAGTGAGTGATATATGTCTATATGTCAAGTGATATGAGGAAATTTGCTGTGACTTCATTTATGAACAAGATAACATATAGATGGATTGTCACATCTAAACGGATGAAAAATACTAAGTGCTCTTCCTTCGATATCTCGGCGATTAGTTTCTCTATGTTCGATCCAATTACACTCTATTGTCCAATGTCCTATGTAAAGGTATAAAAGAAGCGGATAATTTTCATTCGACCGACCAGGCAAAATTGGGTATACGACAATATAAAACATGTTATTCAATTGCGTGAAATTATAGTCCCGTTCTTTTTGGCTTTTCAACAACTTTTAGTTTTTGACTTCTCTCAGCAACCACTATTTAATAGACTAAGGCTCCTCTCGTTTCGGCTTCAGTTTCTGTCTTTTGGCTTCTAGTTTACTATTCCTTAATTTTGTCTTTTGGCTTTTTTGGACTTTTTTACCTTTTCTTTTTTCTTGTATTCCTTTTCACTGTCTGTGATGGCCTAACTTATTTTTTCTATTTTTATCTTTTAAAATTTAATTACGCAAAAAAACTACCAGCAGATACAATACAAAATAAGCTGACTACAATAAAAAAAGTCATAAACCATAAAACAAGCCAAGTTGAGCAGGGCCTAATAAGCCATAGTTAAAAAAAGGCCTTGTATATATGCTACTCTAGGTTCTCGCTCCTTTAAAATACGTCATTTTCTCTAGTTTTCCCTTATTTTCTATTCTGGCCAGCCATGAGCTTCCCTTTTTACCCTCTACACAGCCGTGGAGCTTGATGAGGCCGCTGCCTCGTGGATCTTCTCCACCGCCGGTGAACAACGCCTCCATACCATCACTTTCTTCGGTCTTGCTTTGCCGCCGATCATCGTCGCCAAACCACTACCACCACCGTTAGCTCATCGTGCCCTTGCCACGCAGATTGCCGCGTCGCCCATCACACCGCGCTCGCTCGTCCGCTAAAGCGTCGCTCTGATCCACACCGCGCACGTCAGCCGTCTGACGTCAGACTGAACAACACCCAAGTGACGTTTCAACTTCTCAATGAACTCCGTCCACATGAGCCGAGTCTTTGATAGCTGGGACCCACCTGCCAGCCGCCACTATTCTGTGGACCCGTGAACCAGCCTAGTCTAGTCAGCAGCCACGCAAGCACCCACGTCAACCCTACCTTGCCACGTGTCGGCCACATGTCAACCCTAGCCTGCCACGTTAGCACACCTAGTTGCACTGTTCATTGTTTCATGAGCTGAATATGAGCGTGGTGTAGGCCATGAGAAGTCTTACATGGCATAAGAGGGGGGTCCTGGTCTGGTGAATTCCTTACTAGGTTAAAATCTTAGTGTTGTCTTGGCCAGATTGAAGACTTAGCTTTGTAAAGATCTTGTTATGGTTTCTCAGTCGTACGTCCAAGGAAGCATGTAATTGCCGACACGATAAGTTAATCGTATCTTGTGGGTAAAGCTGTATAACCTATGCAGAGTGTATAAACTATCCGGGATAGCCGTGCCCATGGTTAAGGGTATGCTGAGTAAGGTTTTTCATAGACTAGACTTGATTTTTCATAAAAAGGTTTTAGCTAGAAATGTGATTTTTTTTTGGAGAAGAATAGTTCGGATGGGTACCCGTGGTTAGGTTGGTGCTAGATCGGTGCCTGCACTAATGTTAATATTTTGAATTATAGTTTTTACTTTCTATATTAAAGTTAGCAATTTTAATCTACTTATTGTATTTGTTCAAATGTTGTTTATGCTCAAATAACCATATAAGCCTTCTTTTGTTGCCTTTATCATTATATTGTATTTTTCGTTATGACTTGCAGAGTACAAGTTTGTATTCACTCTTGTTTCATCATCTCAGAGGAGGACGACTTTGACTACGGTGAGGACCAGGACGATTAGGCCGTGTCTTACTGTCGTCTGCCTGTGGGCAGGCTTGGGCTTCACTTTCTTCAATTGCTTCCGCAATTTTTTCCTTTTAATTCTGCCAATGAGCATAGATGTAAACCTTGCGTCATAAGATCATACTCTTTTATTTATGAAAGATCATCATTTGTGCTTAATACTTATCCCTGTTATTGCTGTATGCACTAGCCGATTTTGGACTAGTGTGATTTACATAGAGAAATGAATTGGAAATAGGAGAAAACCAGAAAAATGGCATATTTCAAAGGAGTAAGAAATTGTGACGGCATATCTCGAAGTGGTATGTTTTAGGGTGGCATATATCTGATTTTACCTTATTCCCATTTTCCATTTGGCATTGTAGTGGATTATGATAATCTTGTTTTGCAGAATAGCTTTATAGTATTTTGATGTTTGGCTAACTGTTTTTTTCTAAACCAAGTTACAAACGGAGATGTTATTGTTTTCCAAATAACATAATAAATTAGCGAAAATGTGTGAGGAGCAACCAGTGGATAACATAATTTGTCCAACTTCAATCTTATTTGCCAAATAGAATGCTACATTTTTTAGAACTAGTTTTCTACAATAGCTTCAAAAATAAGCACAGCATGCGTGGACTGGCCCGAAACATACAAAGAAGAACGGAAATTCGAGGGACAAAAGCGTAAGATTTTATCTTTCAAATAAAAAGTGGAATTTTCTACTAATCTGATTGAAAAAAATGCTATTGACTAAACCGTAAGACTCAGATGCAATAGTGCCGTTGTAATTTACCTGATCTCAAAACATATAGCTAGCCATCTACTCCTACCATTGTCCTGAGTCCTAACATGATTGGATGAGATTGATGTAACATCCTCAGGATGTCATATATCTTCTCATGTCGGATCGAACATTGCATCGTAGCCCACAGCATATCACCTCAAGAAAAGCAAAGCATACCCTGAGCATTCTTTTTTCGAGAACACATACCCTACGATTATTGAAGTGATATAAAGTTAAGAATTTGCCTACTCCCCTTCAGTCATTTAATGCTATTTTCCACGCGACCAACAGGGTTTTGCAACGATAAGGTTAATTGGTTACATATTAATTATATAGTACAACGCTTTCTTATACACAGTTCGGTGATATAGATTTGGACCAGATCACCCAAACACATATATGATATCGACACGTATGGGACCAACTCTATGGGAGAGTAGTGGAATATCATAATGTAGCAACATGCGATTCTCCTCCTATAATATAAGTTTAAATCTACTATATGTATAGATCAAAGAAATATTAAATCTAAAAAAAGTTAATGTCATTGAACTATCCATACTTCTTTTAAATATCATACTATAATTACTTAACTATTTTTCTATATTAAATCAGGGATATAGAGTGAAAATATTGCAATAGCTATATTTTGATTCCCTCAATTAACTTATATTGTGAAACGTCTCTTCCAAAAAATAAGGACTTATATTGCGGGATAGAGGAACACATATTAACATATATAATATAGTTAATTAATATAGCAAAGTTAACTAGGTTCTAGGAAAAATTTCGAACCCTAGTGTCTGCAGGAAGTGGTTGCGTCGCCTGCATCTCTGTATTCATTCCTCTTTTGGGCCAGATTCTACCAAATGAATCCAAACGGGAATAGCAGGCCCGGCGAAAGAAATGTGCACGTTGTATGTGCATCGCTGTACTCGCTAGTCGCCACACGCTCTTGCCCCCGCTGATTTCACCTCACGCTTTCCCAGCCAGCTTCCTCTGGCCATGCCGGCCGGCTCCTGCTCCAATTTGCATCTCGAGTTTGTATTTAACCGTGCCACAAGCATTCAGATTAAGCATGTGCTGCAAGACACATACTACTACAGAAAACTGTATTATAGACGGTTCAAAAACGTTATCATAGACAGTTTTCTGAACTGTTTGAATTTATAGGTTAGTGATAATCGAAAATTATTACAGATGGTTTTCGAACCGTCTGTAGTGTAAATATCATAGACGATTTGTAACTAAAAATCATATGATAACTGATAATTACAGATGATTTGTAAGTAAAAATCATCTGTGATAGATGATAATCATAGAAAAAAAGAGGGAAGGAAAAGAAGAGAAAAGCAAAGCAAAGGAAGTGAAGGGAACAATTTATTTGTCTAAAGAAACTGGAAATTTCACCAGATCGACGTTCAGACCTGTCAGATTG
The DNA here is from genome assembly GCA_036346265.1 of Melocanna baccifera. NCBI lineage: Eukaryota > Viridiplantae > Streptophyta > Magnoliopsida > Poales > Poaceae > Melocanna > Melocanna baccifera. The sequence continues at coordinate 12,350,722 of CM070701.1, read as the reverse complement.
ATGCAATCATACAACCATATATGTCAGCTGGTACTGCTCCAACAACAAAGGTAAAACGGTAAGCTATATAAAGGTGCCTACTTTAGCTGCACATGAATCATGCACATGACAATTATTTCCACGCATCTGGCTTGTCCTAACGCTAGAGGAGTTTCGGTAACATACTCCTGATGATAGCTCCATCGCCATACCGTACGCACATCGCATCACACATGACATCAATTAAAGATATAATATTCGCTCGCCCATTTTTTTAAGGTAAACATGACCACTTAGGCCATTACCTCTGGATCAATATGAGATTGAAGGTACATCACTCCGAAGGTTACAAAGGGACCTTGAAAATATAGCATAATAAACAACAGTCCCTTGCATGGCTAAGGACTAAGAAGAAATACCAAATTACTGTCAAGCCCTTGAACAATCGGGATTCCGATCGCCGTTCGTTGTCCTCCTCGCTTTGATTGCTCCGATCTGGCCATGGCTCCGTCACCTGCTGTGCGTTTGCCAGCGATCCTGAGTAGTGGGAGGAAGAAAGGGGCCTCATTTGATTGGAGGTTGATGGAGACACTGTGGGATGAGTCATGGTAAGAAATGCTGATGATCAACCTAGTGAAGCTCCGATAAGCCACTGGGAGTGAATGGTGTTTGGATCATTAGTCCTAGCACCTACAGTAATAGATACTAGGGGGCGGCAAGTGAGGATATCCAGAGGTAGAAAGAAGGGGAGAAATACACAATGGTCGAACAGAAACAGCACCCCGGCCAGAGAGCCGATCTACGCCAAGTCCACATAAGGAATCTGGTTATTAAGGGAGGCTCACAGGGCATTGCCGTGTTGAAGATGTATAGAACCATTGCCCAGAGGGAGACAACGGGTGGTGTTGTAGCAATACTCTAGGATGCACACACCAATTTTGGTCTCCAAGACAAGCTGATACCATGTCTTCCTCACACGCTGGGCCCCACGCGTGGACCGGGAAGAAGAGGAAGATGGTGGCCTTAGATAGACCGTACATGACAAAGCCAGAAACCAGCTAGCTAAGCTCCCACAACGGCTGTGGTGAGAACTTGCAAAAGAGGGGAGTGCGGACCACTGGAAAATCGGATCCACTTGCCTCTCTGGTTGGAACTCTCGTAGGCACGGCTGATGCAAGCTTCACTAGAGAGGGCCAGCTCTAGATCCAGATCTGAGGGGATTTGGAAGAGGAAGCTAAACTGGCGAGTCCTAGTGGGCAACGAAGACTAGCTGCACTGCAGGGAACATGGTGGGATCCACTCCTGAAGGTCACCGATGCAAGCCGCCGGCCACCACCAAATAGAGAGAAACCACCATGGGAAAAAGATCTACAGCTAAGTTAATTTACAAGTGGAGAAAAGAGATGGAACCGCCTCCTGCTTGACTCCGGCAAGAAGCCAGGGTAGAGATAGGGGAGGGGGGCCACCCGGAAGAGAAGAGGGAGCTGAGGAAGGAGGTGTTGGGGGAGGAGTTTTGGCGGAGAATAGAGGTGTTGGAAGGCAGAGAACGAGAGGACGTTCTTGGCTCACCTGTTAAGCTTGCTTGCCTAGCAAAACAAATCTTTAAAGGGTAATGTACCTAACTATATGCTTACCCGGCAAGGTTATAAGATGGATAATTGCTTGGCTAGTGGGGTGCTCAACTAGGTTTTTTTTACTGTAATTGGCTTATTTTGCACTATAGTTGCTGGTAGCTTTTTGGCGTAATTAATTTTTTTAAAAAAATTAAAAATAGAAAACACATGTTAACTTATCACGGACAATATAAAGAAATAGGGAAAAAAGAAAAGGCAAAAAAGCCCCAAAAAATTTTAAAAAGCTAGAAAAAAATAAAATTAAGAAATAATGAATTAGAAATCAGAAACTGAAACCAAAACAAGCAGGGTCTAAAGGATCCAAACACAGTTACCCATTTTAAAATTTACTTCTTGACCACTGATTAGCTATGATGCTCGTCGCAGATCCCAATATGTGACTGCAATGATACATACATACGTCTCCAAAACTGTCTAGCTGAGTTCGGTTAATACATAAGACGATGCACTGTTTGCCTATCAATACTAGAACTGTTCACCTTCATGTCATGGTCTCGACGCATGGGACCAGCTTTGTCGAGGATCAACCAAATGTTGGACAGGCAGATGGATGTAGCAGCAATCAAAAAGTTCATGATCGCTTCACGAGTCCTAATTAAATCATATCTACATCGCAGACGTATTATATATATATAACAAAACCTTGTGTACTATCTGAGCTAACCAGAAAGCGGTTTATGTGGCTGCCTGAATCTCGATACTACTATTTTATCTTTTTTCTTTTCTTTTGGCCCCAGTTGCATAGCAGTAGCTTGGAAAGGACTTGTGTGGTAACAGAGGAAACAGTACAGTTAAATAATAGAAGGCGAAAGATTATGATAGCAATTTCGTAACCGCATCTCGATACTACTATTTTATTTGTTTCTTTCTGGCCCCAGATGCAGAGCTGTAGCTTGGAAAGGACATGTGTGGAAACAGAGGAAAAGTACAATTAAATAGCAGAAAAAGAAAGATTATGAGATGCAATATCGCTGCGAAATTGCGCACATGCTGCCAGAGCTTTGTCTTTTAGCAAAGATGCCTGGACAAGCCACGGTTGGCAGGCACTGCTTTTTTACCACATATGGCATCTGTTTTGTTTTAACGAAGGGAGACGTGACATATGGCAACGTTTTATGGCACACTTTCCGGACACGACTGCAGCCCATGCATCATCACCGTGGCTGTGTCACCTAATAATTAACCGGTTGTCGTCGTTTTGCACGTACATCAATCCATAGCAGTGGCGGGGTTCTCGCTGCGAAATCTCGAAGGGACATGGTAAGGGCCCATGCTAATTCAGTTGTTCAAGTGCTAAACTACCAAGGTATGGAAAAATTTGTTGGTACATCATCGTGAGAGAACTCACACGTCATATTTATGGGCATACACTATTATATATATATTACAAGTGAAAGATGAACGCAGGAATTTACAGTGCTACAACTTCTTGGCATCTTTCTGTTCTACTGCTATTCTCTCGTCCAGATAGCAACTAAGTACAAGATTATATAGATATCTGAGGTGAGCACAATAGCTCATCCGTCACTCTCGCCACGCCTCCTTGAGAAGCGCTCAGCTACCCATGCATGTAGCTATGTTACCACCATGCAAACTAACAAACATGCTAACAACCCACTAATACATTTCGGTCCACTAAACTATGCATACAAAACAAACCGTTTGCTTCTCACGTCTTAACCAAGCTTGCCATGCGCAGCACTTGTACGTGTAGCTAAAGGCAACTAACTCGTGCAAACACATAATTAAGTATAAGTCAAGGTTATATCTAACATTTTTCCTTTAATCTTCACTTGCCAACTCACAACTCGAAGGCCGATCTTCTGATGCATCTACAAGAAGTTCTACCTTCCTCTTGCTGACCACGCCATGTAGTTGATGCCTGTCATCAGAGGGTATTGGAGGGACACACTCCCTTCTCTTCCTTCTTTCGCTGCCGTCTCTTTGCCACTGGTGACACGGCTTGCCGGCAACTCAAACCTCGACAACCTCCACATGATCTTGGGCATTCAACAATGTGGCTCTTCTTGCGACGATGGTCTCCACTACATCACCATCACTTTGTTGCCGCTAGTGACACATCCTACTGGTAGCCCCAACCTCGACCTCAGCTCCAATTCTCCTCCGCCGGTGACTCATCTCGATAGGCGACGGAGACTTACACCAATCTTACACACATGAGCTCTTGGACACACACTAACAAGAACTCACGCATCATGCTCGTGGTCACAACTCACACAACACGAGCAAACATGACACTGCAATCGCTGAGTGCCAACGCAACGCTAGCTTTCGCCTTGGCAACACGCAACTCATCTTGCGTCCTACACCGACATGCAGGCTCCTCCTCGTCATGGAGCCGCATGCATCACGTAGTGGCGCCATCGCAGCTACGCACACACTGTCGCACGCTACGCTGCACCACTTGTGCACCCTATTGTGTGCTTGCTTCTTGCCATGCAGCCGCGCCCAATGCGTTGCTGGATTTTGCATTCATGAGTCACTGTGCCGGAGGCCCGATGCGCCGCCGCTAGCTCTGCTCAACACTGCACCACTGCATTGCTGTGCCATTGAGCCCACCTCCGACAGACGGCTTCACCCAATCCGCCACTACGTGCTGCACAACCCCGCTCTGATACCAATTGTTGGTACAACCCCAGGAGAGAACTCACACATCATACTTGTGGACACAAGCTATCAAAAAGTGTGAGATGAACGCAAGAACTTGTAATGCTGCAACTGCTTAGCACCTTTATGTTCTACTATTATTCTTTTGTCCAGATAGCAACCAAATACAAGATTATATAGATACCTAAGTAAGTACAATAGCTCATCTGCCACTCATGCATGCCTACTTGAGAAGTGCTCAACTACCCATGCATGCAGCTACATTACTCGCCACACAAACTAACAAATGTGCTAACAACCCACTAATCCATCACGGTCCACTAAACTATGCATACAAAGCAAACTGTCTGCTTCCCATGGCTTAACCAAGCTTGCCATGTGTAGCACTTGTACATGCAGCTAAAGGCAACTAACTCGTGCAAACACATAACTAAGTACAAGTCAAGATTATATGTAATAAAATTTGTAACAATTGAAGAAGTGTAGAATGTTCTTGTTCACATTTGGGCTTCAATATAGTACATGTGTGAGCAAGAGATATGTTGTGTGAGCAAGAGATATGTTGCTACCACTGGGAAATTTTCAGATCGACATCACCACATCTCTATGAAGTGTACAAATTAAGGTTAAGCACACGGTGACCAAGGCGTGCTAGCCGATTTGATCAAAATTAGTAAGAAGATGTGAAACCAGAGGAGATTGTCGATAGTAAGATAACTGGGGCTAAAAATGATTTTGAATGACACATCGATGCGAAACAACATCGAACAGAAATAACTCTCAGATAGGCATAAACCAATGAAGATCAACATGTCAATGTGAAGTAATATTGATCAACATCGAATTAGTGAGTGTTGATTGTATCTACTGGCTAAAACTAGTGACTACTCCTAAGGAATAGGAAAAGTAAAGTTACATGAAATGTAAATTTTGGGTAGTCAAGGACAATTTCTCTAGGTAGCCCTAGGTCTTCTTTTATAGCTGCATTACATGTACGAGACTTGGAATTCTTGAGGCCTTTGTCTTGTTGTGCACGACTAGAGATGGCTTTGATTGTGACTTTGTAATTCTAACCGTATTACTCCCTCCAGTCATAAATATATATCATCTTGAGATGTGTGTAGTCAAACTTTGACTATCAATATTTTTTAAATATTTATATTCAATACAAGAAAATCATATGTATAGATTTGTCTCGAAAAGTGCTTTCATAATATTATAATTTTATCGGGTTTTATAAATATATTATAATATAAGTTGGTGATCAAAGTTGCATTTTGAGAACCATGTCGGTGTCCAAAATGACATATATTTGTGACCATAGGGAGTAGTTGCATGTAGACTTCCTTTCCTTCTTTGATTCTCCTTGCACATGTCTTACTCTTTGGCTTTCTTTATTGTTGCATAGGCCATGGTAGCCAATTCATGAAATTAAAGCAAGAATCCAAATTATCTAAGGGACCATATGAGAAGGTCCACGTTAATATTGTGATGAACCATTGTTAAGTTGGTGGATCTAAAATTTGAATTTTGCAAAGTTATATTTTGTCAGGTTTGTTGTCAGACAAATCGGTTTAACCGATGGCTAACCGTTGGTTTGACCTCTGGCTTGTTGTTGGTAAGACCGCGTCAGGTGGTATGAACGCATTGGTCAGACAGTCAGCGTGTATGGCTGGGGTTTTAATGTCGGTAGCAATTTTTCAGAACATGTGTTTTGCGCTGGGTGTGGCCTATCTGACTAGCCTCTGGTTGGTAGTCATACAGCCCAAAAAATTGGTTGTGATTTTGGGAAATTGGTTTTTGGACAAATTGAATTATGATTGGTCAAATCATTAATGTTGCATGAAACATATTTTGGCTAATGTGGGTCAAGTTATAAAAAACTTATGATTAAAAATAATTTCTTTATTTTTGGATGCGCAGAAAACTTTAAAGTGAACTATGATCAACAGTAAGGATCGGACCTATGCTCACAGACGAGCCGTGGCCTAGAACAATCAAGGATGCTAAGTGACATGGTTGAACTCAACCATGGCATGAGGAAGATGGAAAAATGTTGAAGGGAAGATTTGAGTGACGGGTGCACCAAGTGGCTTGATCGGTTTAAATGAAATGTGGTCCAGTGAAACTAGAATAGAAAAAAGACTTACCAATGCGTAGCAAGTTATTAGTGCACCTACACGTAGCAAGTATGGAGATTGCTTGCAATAGATGATGAAGACCAAGACAAGACAATTGTATTTTGGTAAATTGCCAAATACTGAAAACTGCGTTGGAGCAAAACCATGACGCTTGAGCGGCAATTGGGAACACTACTACAGGAATGAGCTATAGCAACATGTGTATATGCTACTATATCCACACATATGTGTTGCTAGGATCGATAGGAACATATGTGATAAGAGATGTTATTGGTGGTGTTGCTAAGTTAAGTGTACTCCAACACAAACTAGGTGATGTCATATGCGAGTAAAAGTGTTTACAAAGTAGCAACACATTTATTTATGTGTAACAACACATGTTTTCATGATGTAGCTAACACCTGCTAACAACACATAATTGGTTGATTGCAACACAAGTATGCATGTAAATTATGATTATTTGGTACATATATATACGAAATATAATTGACACAAATAATATCTTCCATGTCATCTATAAACAACACTAAAGGCAGCTCATACAATAGGTTGTCTTTTTGCATGTTATTATAAATAACTTCTTTATAATATAATATATCTTATTTATCGTGTTACAGTCGACTACTACATGAGAGAGAGCCCAATTCTCTATACTCCCTCTCTCCTTTTCATATCATCTCATATCTTATGTAAAAAGGTTTATAGATAGCTGACATCATATCATTGTACTAGGCCTTATTTTGGCTATCACATGCCATCTATATGCCGTAGTGCAAACAATAGCATCACCGACACTTGGGACATGATTGCGACGTATTTTCGATATCGTTCATATATGTCACAAACTACATCGTAGGATGAAATATGATTGGACCATCTTATGCCGTAACGCAAACAATAGTGTCACTGACATTTGGGCCATGTTTGCGTCGTATTTTCGATATGGTTCGTGTATGTCACAAACTACATCGTAGGAGGATAATATGATTGGACCAACGTGCGTGTATAATATGATTGGACCAACGTGCGTGTATAAGCTAATTGGCTGCTGGGCATACGGTCACGGTCGGTGCAGTCGCTGAACAGTTGTTACTTTCCCATTGCTAGGGTCCATACTCCATACAGCTTGTCCGATGTATGGCAAGGAGCACTATAGCCTTACCCAGCTCCAGCTGCCGGGCCAGCCGTCCTATTCGACCGATAGATGAAATCGTTTGTCCTTTTCATCGCTTTGTTTTTTGAAGCCCCTCTCTCTGGTCGATCTTCTACACATGTTCCGAGTTCCGACCAGCGCACAGTACATAGCAATGCTGGATGATGTTCTTTTCAGTTTTTGACTTTTGATTTCTGTTACAGTACCTAACTTTTAAATAGAGTATTTTTTTAAGACAGGTTCTACAAGTTAATTGTAGTACACGTAAAAAACCTAATATCTGTACCATAAAAAAATCGCAAACGAGTATATCTCTTTCCGCAATCTCTATCGTAAACAACCAAAAAGCTTTCAGTCGTAGCCAACAGCCATCAGCTGTAACTAAAAAGAACAGACCCCCTGTCTCTCTCTAGCTAGGGTCGGGGTTGTACTTTTTTCAGAGATACAATACAGACATATATAACCTATGCACATCCATTATACCATACGTACATATATGCATCCTCTATACACACTAAGATCTAATCTCGCTGAACACGTGTATACGCTCTCTAAAGTGCCGATCATAAGGATTAATCAAAGAGGATACACACATATTCAGTGAGACAGCATGTACCCATGTTCGGAAGCTATCGCAAATAATTAATAGTGGACTCTCTAGAGTTGGCCCTCCCACTCCCAGTGAGCCAACGCTCAGGTCTCCGTTGGGGGTTGTACTTAATCGTTTGGGATTGGTGCAGCACCGTACATTAATTCCCCCATCAACTACGCTACGCTAGGCCAGACTACACGGCGAACCATCTTTGAGGCACCTGCAGTCTCGGGCGGAGGCCATGGAGCCCAACGGTGGCGAGGGCGACGGCGGCGACCTCGACCTCAACCTCTCCCTGCAGCCGTCCTCGGCGCCCGAGCCGCCGGGTTACTTCTCCTGCACCTACTGCGACAAGAAGTTCTACTCTTCCCAGGCGCTGGGCGGCCACCAGAATGCCCACAAGTTCGAGCGCAGCGTCGCAAAGCGCACGCGCGAGCTGGCCGCCGCGGCGGCCGCGCGCCGGCACGCGGGCCAGGGCGCCGAGGAAGAGGCGGGGAGAGGGAAGGAGCCGACCAATGCCGCGCGGGGCTCCGTGGGGAGTTCCTCGCACCAGAGGGCGTCGCCGGAGGCTCGCCGGGACCTCACCGAGGAGGTCGACCTGTCCCTGAAGCTATGAGATTAATTGCTCTCGTACTTGAGGTTCTTGTCACTGCAAACATATGATCAATTAATTAATCCCTTCTCGAGTCCTTGTTATGTTTGTTCTTATATATCGAGCTTCTAGCTGTCGATTAATTTGGCCATGCATCGAGTGAAACCAGGTTCGATCTTGTAAATTGCCCTTCCTCTCCCAGCTTGCTTTTCTTGTCATCATCTTCTTCCAACTTTTTACTGGGAGTGGAGGAATTGCTTTTATGTCTCATGTAAAGCCTAGAATTGGAAACAGGAGCAAGGTGAAGATATATGTTTGAGGCAGTGTACTACTCCCACATGGTAGTATGTAAAGTAGTTACGGCACAATTTACAAGGATCAAAATAGAGTAGTACTAGCTAGAGATGGAGACAGTACTGCTAGGCAGTGAAGCTGCTTGCAGTCCTATAGCATTACAGCCTATATGCTAAGCCTCAAGAATAATCTTGCAAAGCAAATGTGTGTGTGGCTCGGTGCAGGTGTGTGGCCCATTAGTTCGGGTCTGTTTGAAATTGTTTTTAAAATTTATTTTTAATTTTTGTTATAGTATTTAATTTTTAAATAAAGTATTTTTTAAAAAATAAGGTCTATAAGTTAGTTGTAGTATATGTTAAAAGTCCAATATTTGTATCATCTAAAATCGTAAGCGAATATCTCTCTCCATAATTTTTATTACAAACAGCTAAAATTTAGAAATTTTAACTAAAAAACTATAAATCACAACCACTTCAAATAGGCTCCTAATTCGTTGCTATTGCTACTGCTTACTCTGCAACGTGCATAAACGCACGTGAAATATTACCTCCCTCTGTCGTTATTGGAATAGTGATACCAACTGAATGACAGTAATAATTTGAGGTGATGGGACGGCAGCAATAGGCGGGTGGATTTTTCTCAGTTACCGCCGATAACTTTTAGTACTAATAAAAGTATCTATATGGATAAATTAAATATTAATAAATTAATAAACTATTTTGTAAAAACTATTCTAATAAGATGTTTTAGAAAGGTAACAGAGAAATCAACATATTTATTTATTCATAAGAACCTATAAATCATAAGCAAGAAAAAAGAGGCCAGTGGTTGGGGCCATGTGAAGAAAAAGAAAATAAAATTAAAAAATTAGAGGCATAAATTACCAAGAATTTCTTGTGCTCGGAAGATGTCCACCTAGAAACTTCTCTCTTGGTTTGCAGATAAATACTGTATTATTTGCTTTTAATGGTATTATTTCCACGTACGTTGCCACGTACGTGAAATCTCTCTTCGAGGACTGGAATGCTCGGACAGTTCCATATTATTGTTGTCAGGAGTAGTCTTCTGGAAAAATTGTTCCCCATCATCTATATAGAAGCTACACGCACGCCATAATATTTTTATCTGATAGATAAGCGATGTTTATAGACTCAAACAATCAAACTTAATAACTGATTTTTTTGATTAATTGATTTTGAATGACCATATGAAAAGATACAGGATAATATTATGATAAACCATTATCAAGATTGTGGAGTGAAAATTTGAATTTTGCTTCAGACACACCAGTTTAACCGTTGGCTAGCTGCCGGCCTGACCACTGATGGAATTGGTTCCTAAGACCCTAAGGAAAGCTTGTGCAAAGTTTTATCTCAATTGATTATAGATTTTTGGAGTTGCACCAAAAGTGGTTTGGATTTAGGCTGATTTTCTGTTCTGAGAATAGGGGCGGTCATACTGCTCCTTGGCATGATCGTATCGCTAGACCGGTCAGATCGTATCGCTAGACCAGTCAGACTGCTATTTGGACGCTGGTTAGACTGCACCAGTCAGACCGCTCCTATGTAGCCGGTCATACCGTTCTGAGCTGATGGTTTCTTTCAAAGTTCTTGGGGTTGTTGCTTCGATCTTGGCTTATAATACTTGGCGAAAATTTTGTGTGACACCATTCACCCCTCTATTGTAATCAGATACTACAAGTGCTATCAGAACCCGGTTAACTCTTCTTGATAGATCTTAATGTGACGACCCTCAAAACTAAGAAGTAATTCATACATTACCAAGAGTATTAACATTTAAATGAGGAAACTAACAATCCCTATTACAGAAAGCCTAATACTAAACACAACATCACAGATGATTTCACAAAACTGTCTATAATTTATACTATCACAGACGGTTTTAGTTTAAAGACCGTCTATGTTGTTGCCAGTGGTAAAAAATGTATGTAAAAATTTAATATCACGGACGGTTCATGGTAAAAACCGTCTGTAAAGCATCATAGATGGTTTTTGCAATGAACCATCTGTGATATTACCAAGTATCACAGATAGTTTGAACCGTCTGTGATAATTAAGTCATCACAGACGGTTTGTATTAAAAACCGTCTACGATAATTCTACTATTTAACTCTATGTAGAACCGTGGACCCTCTTAAATTCCAGATCTAAGCTGCTGCTTTGAGCTGGAGGCAACGTTTTCAGGCTATTTGATGAAAGGACACTTTTTGGCAAGAGTGATTGAAGATTCATCAAATTCTTTACTACTTATGGTTAGTAATATAATTTATTTCTCGTTGTATTAAAATTTAGATATAACTTTTGGTGACTGGAATTGAAGATGGTTTAGATCTACTTGACCATGCATGATGAGTTCCCGTCATGTGGGCAGGCCAAATTAGTCAAATTGTTGGTTATAATTGGTTTCTCGAAAAATGGCTTTTATGTTAAGCTACCAAAGTCACAATGCATATGATATATATCTAGTATACTAATTAATTAATTTAACATTTAATGCTAAATTGTTATATATGCGTAACATAGGACTGAAGCTAGATGTATACTGCGAACCGTGTGAGTGAAGAGTACATTAATGGCATGTTTGCTTTTATAAGAGTTACCGAGGAGGATATGTTGAATAAGGGGGTGAAATATATGTATTGTCCATACATTAACTGCGAGAATTTAAAGATGTTTAAGAACCAAGCGCAGATTGAAGCGCACTTGATTCAAGGGGTTTCAAAAAGACATATGCGCGTTGGGCCAGTCATGATGAAGAGGAGATTATACAGGAAGGTAACAATAATGACATCGCAGGCGAAGTCAATGATATGTCGCCGGATGATATCAATTGTGGTTCAGATTTGGATAGGCTACACGATAACAATCTAGATTAAATGCTTCGCGATGCAGAAACAAACTATGAAGAGAGAGAGAGAGTATGTTAAATTTCGGGGCTTGATAGAGGACTCGGAGAAACCATTATTAATGTGCTCAAGTCAAAGTACACAAAGTTATCAATCGTGTTTGAACTATTGAAATTAAAGGCAAGCAATAGTTGATCCGACAAGAGTTTTACAGTGCTGCTAGGTCTTTCAGCAGACATGTTTCTGGAGAGAAATAAGTTGCCTAAAACCACGTATAAAATCAAGAAGATTTTTTGTCCATTGGGATTGAAAATAGAAAGAATACATGCATTCCGAACGACTGTATCCGCTACCGTAAAGAGTATGCAAACATGCATATATATCCGGTGTGGAACGCATCCCGATACAAGTGTAAGAATCAATCAGATGTGCAACGCATCCTAATACAAGTGTAAGAATCAATCAGATGACAACCTTGATTCCCTAAAGATGAACAAAACCAACTTCACAGGATGATTAATTGGTAGATAAATATATTTCCTCGATACATAATTGTATTGTAGTTTTTGTTTCCTTCCCAATGACTAGGGCTAACTTTTTAGAATCACGTAGGTTGTTCGTCACGTACGTTACAGAGGTACAGAAATCGAACGGAGGGACCAATGCCGTGCGATATGTTCAAAATTTTATGGTAATCGCTAGTACACATTAATCCTATATAACACTTCATAGTAATACCTCTCGAATTAACAAATTATATTTTTACAATACCACTAGTAGCCGGCGAGCAACACCTGTGGATTCTATGTTTGCCGCCATATGCAACTATTCATCGATTCCTCGAAGATCAACGATCCTCTAGTTTGTCAATCTTGCAATAATTATTTTATATTTATCAACTTATATATCTACACATGACATTGATATTCCTATTGACAGGTTACGCCCATCACTACAACTTGTTGGAACAGGCCAAACTCGCATAAATTCGAGGAAAGTGTGTGTACTTTTTGATATCTAAAGTCATAAAATCAGATGGAGAGTTTTACAATATAGAATGAATTTGATTGGAATAAGATTGACCTTAATTGTACATGTATGTATTTGTTAATGGATAATTTATTTTATTTCTATTAATTGATTTGTGAAATGGATGTTTTTGTTCTGGAATGAATGAATGTGAATTGGATGTATACTGCGTTGATCTGCTTGTTTTAGAGAGCATGGGTAGCAATTCCTGAGGCTAGTCAATAAACAGGAATAGATTTAGAAAAAGAAAAGAATATCATAGATGATTTCCTGTGAAAACTGTCTGTGATATATAAGTATCACAAATGGTTTGAATCACAAACTATCTGTGATAGTTCAATATCACAGATGGTTTCAACTACAACCATCTGTGATAGTTTAATATCACAGACGGTTTTAACTGAAAACTGTTTGTGATAATCAACTATCATAGACGGTTTGTAGTAAAAACTGTCTGTGATAGTTGCATCACAGATGCCCTCTCCATTAGTGAGTTACTCGCTCTGGGTTTATCTCTCTAGATTTCTATACTCATTCTACTTTTGTTGCATCTTATGAGCCCCAAGAAGCCACTTATGCTTTATTTGATTCCTTTAGGATCAATGCAATCTATGAAGAGCTTGAGAATTTTGAGAGAAACAAAGTCTAGACTTTAATTGAACCTCCTCCTAACCACGATATCATTGGTACAAAATGGGTTTTCAAAACAAGCAAAATGAGGATGTGTTGGTAGTTCACAACAAAGCTAGACTTGTAGCTCAGATTTCTCCTCGGTAGAGGGCATAGACATTGAGGAAACATTTGAACCTATAACTAGATTAGAAGCCATTCATATTTGGCTAGCTTTTGTTGCGTCTAAGGGTTTTAAGTTGTTTCAAATGGACATCAAGAGTGTTTTTCTAAATAGTTTCACATAAGAAGAGGTATAAGTAACCTCATAGTTTTAAAAATTCTAAGTTTTCAAACCATGTGTGCAAGCTCTCCAAAGCCTTGTATGGACTGAATCAAGCCCCTAGAGTTTGGTATAATAGGCTTAATAGTTTCTTGCTTAAAAATGATTTCAAAATGAGAATGATAGATAAAACCCTGTTCTCTCAAGTATGGCAATGATTTCCTTCTTATTAAGATTTCTGTGGATTATATAATCTTTGGTGGCCCTTCTCATGCTTTGGTGTCTAGATTTTCATATTCTATAAGCAGAGAATTCTTGATGAGTATGATAGAAGAGTTGGCTTTCTTTCTTGGTCTTCAAGCTAATCAACTGAAGGAATGGACATTCATTCATCAAAATAAGTACATTTAGGACCTCCTTCGATGCTTTGATATGTGAAGCAGTAAGTCAATGACTACTCCAATCACCACTTCTGTAACGCTAGATCTTGATGAGGATGGAGAGCCTATGGATCAGAAGGAGTAAACAGCATGATCGGTTCCCTCCTTTACATCACGGCTTCAAGGTCGGACATATAGTTTGCTGTGTGTCTGTTTACTTGATTTCTAGCTTCCTCTCGTGCCTCTCATCATCAAGCAGTGCGTTACATTGTTAAGTATCTTTAGGACACTTTTGACTTTGGACTCTAGCATTCTTTTGATTCTTCATTCTCTCTTTGCGCTTTTTCTGATGTTGATTTTATAGGGTGTAGAATAGATAAAAAGAGTACATCTAGCACATGTCATTTCTTAGACACATCTCTTATCTCTCGGTCATCTAGGAAACAGTTCTATGTTGCACAGTCCATTGCAGAAATGAAATATGTAGCTACTGTTAGTAGTTGCTCTCAGGTTCTCTGGTTCCACTCCTGTGTGATAACACTAGTTCCATTAACATTGCCAAAACCCCAGTGCAACACTCCAGGACTAAACACATTAATATTAGATATTATTTTCTTAGAGACCATGTAGAGAAGGGTGATGTTGTTCTTTAGTTTGTAAAATCCATGCACCAGATTGCTAATATTTTCACTAGGGCTCTCAATTCTCCTTATTTTACTTCTTTGCCAGGGGCGTTAGGGGTTATTTCACCTTTGGGTTTGCTTTAAGTGAGAGTTTGACTCTTTTGCATTCATTGTATTATATTACATATTTAAATTTTAGCAACTTGCATTGTACGATTTAAATGGGGTTTTAACTATTATCCCCATGTGACATGATATCTTGCTTTACATCTTGCCATATATTATGCTAGTTTTGCTAGATTAATTAAGTCTTTCTATGTGTAGCTTCGCTTTTGCCATACTAGCTTGCTTACATGGAAAAAACTTGAACTAAATATGTCATTGTTGGATCGTATGGCTAGTTTTGGATGTCTGTTGAGATGGTTGAGCTCAAGAATGGAACGAGAAAGGCAAGAAGTGTTGAAGAGAAGTGTTCAAGTGATGGGTTGTACCAAGTGCCTTGGTTAATCCAAGTGAGGTGTGGTCTGATGGAATGAGAACGAGATTTGCTGAGGCGTGGCAAGCTGTTAGTGCACCTACACATGTCGAGCATGGTGATTGCTTCCAATAGAAGATAAAGACCAAGTCAAGGTGAGGGTATTTTGGTAATTTGCCTTTTACCAGAAATTGTGTTGGATCAAAACCTTGGCACTTGAGCGGTGCTTGAAAAATCAATTTAGGTTAAGGAGATGCTGAGAAGATCAAGTGGATCAAAAGCTAAAGACTTGGCGAATTCGGGCTCGTGTGCTTTGAAAGACGTGCATGAGTTAAATGTGTGAGTAAAACCCACGTTGTTTGGGGTTAACAGGTTTTTCACAAATGTGCTAGTTGATAGTATCCATTAGACTTAAATGTAGGCTAGTTACCTCATCTATTTAATGGGTTGGAATGGAGACTTGTAAGTTAACCATCCAGCCATCTCTCAATCACACGCTGTGTTCTAGGGTTAGGGTTAGAAGAAGTAAGTGTTGTGGTGTGCTATCTTGTTTTCTAAGTATAGTGGCTATAAAACCTTCACTCCTAAGTAGCAATATATCAACTTTGTTCATCTCTCATGGTATCTCTTTATTTTGGTTAATTTGCTTTTATTTTTATTGGTTTTGATCTCTTCTCTTCCTTTCTTGATCTTGTTGTGCATCAAGAACATATAAGTGATAGAGATGACTTATCGAGACCATATCCCATCTATCTAGGAACCAGGTCTTGAAGGATTTTGAAGCTGTCCGATTATGCTTATTTTTGGCCTAATCTTGGAGTTCCTTGATCTCA
Source organism: Melocanna baccifera (assembly GCA_036346265.1). NCBI lineage: Eukaryota > Viridiplantae > Streptophyta > Magnoliopsida > Poales > Poaceae > Melocanna > Melocanna baccifera. The sequence continues at coordinate 12,334,611 of CM070701.1, read as the reverse complement.
ATGCTTTTGCTTCAAATGTTTGACAGTTCTTACTTGATGTGATATGTGGGAATACATCTAAAGCCATCTTCTACCCATGAGTAAGTCAAATTCCAAGTTTTTGGTTTTCGTCCGGTTTTAGTGCAACTTTGCGTATTCTTGAGAAATGTCTGATGTTTGACAAGGATTCAAGCGATCTTTGAATGAAATAAGTTCCTAAGACCCTAAGCAAAGTGTGTGCAAAGTTTTATCTTATTTGGCTATGGATTTTTGGAGTTGCACCAAAAGTGGTTTGGATCTGTGATTATTTTCTGTTATGGGAACAAGAGAGATGTTGTAGCACTACTTGGCTCAGTTGTACCGCTCGATTAGTCAAACCTCTATTTGGTCGCTGGTCAGACCGCCGTGTTGCCACCCGTCAGATCGCTCCTGTGTAGCCGGTCATACTATTCTGAGCTAAAGTTTTCTTGGTTATTGGGGTTGTTGTTTTGTTTTTGGCTTAGAATACTTGGAGAAAAGTTTGTGATGCACCATTCACCCCCCTCTCTCTGTTGCCGTTTGGTCCTACAGATTTGTAACCTTTTGTTTAGGCTTTTTTTTTAAATATTGTAGAATTTGATTTTTTTAGTGTCAGTTTTATAGATTTACGATAACTAAAAGCGAAGTGCATATACAAGATGAGATCATACTACTCTATATAGAATAAAAAATAAAATAAGAACGATCGACAAACAAGTAGTTTGATTATTTTGTGGAGCTATCAACAATATATATATATATATATATATATATATATATATATATATATATATATATATATATATATATATTTGTCATATCAAATTTACTACGGACGTTACTCCCCTCCGAGTACAAATGCAATGAGTGCACGGCTGGTTATCATAATCACACGTAAGGCTAAACAATAGACAGATCACATGATCAAATTTCTAAAAACAATCCCCAGAAATAGCTAATGTGCATGCAGTTAGTGCGACTTGAAGGCCTGCAGCCACAAGACATAGGTGCAATATGACTACCTAGTGGTTTGGTTCTTGTCCTCTTATTCGAAAGTTTGCAGTCCTCGCGCGCGCGCGCGCACACACACGCACACAGAGAGAGAGAGAGAGAGAGAGAGAGAGAGAGAGAGAGAGAGAGAGAGAGTATTGCAGTCAAGTTTCCAATTTTCATATTCAGTTGCATGTTATAGACCGGGGAAAAAAAGGGAGTACATATTACATTTTACAAGGCTGAGAAAACCACTGGTGTTCAGTTAAATAAACAAAAACGACCAGAACCTCAACTTATCAAAATTATGTTTAAATGCATGATTATAGACATATATAGGCAATCTTGATGTTCCAAATTTATGGAGCCTTTTCTTTTGCACGGGAAATTTGAGGAACTTCTGATTTTCACGCATGAGATTTTTTTTTTATGGTTCGAATATGTTCTAATTGTTTTTTACTGCACTATTTATCATTAATTTATTTCGCATTTTTTCCCATTGAAATGTTTAGCATATTAAAATTTTTTACTTATCAAATATAAGGAACTACTTAATTGACAGTACATTCAAGTTTCAAACAATAACCAAAAATTGGGAGCCTTACTATTTTGAAATCAATGAAATTAAGTATATATGGCATTTTTGCGTTTAGAGAGCATTGCTTAGTAGTTCATACATGCACGAGAATACTTTTGTTTGTGTAAGGAATGGGAACTCGAAGCATGCCAAAAAGGACAGTGTTGCGATCAAATAGATGTATTCCCAAATATTTACATCCAAGTGTATGTTAATATGATATATGCGCAACCAAAGTTGTTCAACTTTGACCAAGGACTAATTAAAATACATTAATATCAAGATATCTAATTAAATTGACCATACGATCGAATATGATTCTAATCCCGACGAGATCCCACCCCATTCGATTGAAACCTCCCATCTCGCTGAATCCATTCCATTGTAACACATGCTGGCTCCCTGTCGACTACCATTGAAGCCTCTTATCTTTATGAATTTGTTTCTACCTCCCCACAGTCAAGCAGCTTCGTAGTGAAGATGAAGTTGATAGGATTGGATCTAGTGGCGCACCATTGTTGATCCCTATTTCCGCAGCCGATGGTGCCGTCAAATCGATGTGCTGTGCCACCCCAGATATGGCGGCTGGATATATATCTAGGTAGTGCAGTCGCCGCAGAGCCCATCTACGTACACTGCCTGTGCACTGAAACAATAACTTGTTTTCATCCCCCTTGAAATTAGCACCGGTACGTTTGTTCTTCCTTTTGAATTCTATCGAAATGTGTTGAAAACAACATCGAAATCTCATTATATTCCTGGATATTTTAATACCTATTACTTGCTTCAAACGTGCTAAAACCTTGATTCGAGGAACCTGAAACTTGGTGAAACTTAACTGTCATGAAACCTGAAACTTAACATATTTTTTCTATTTTTAAATTTTTTAAATTTAATTATATTAAATAAGCCAACTTAGTTACAATAAAAAAATAAATTAGCTACAGTAAAAAAACTACAAGTCATCATCATTCTGAACACCCCTTGTTCTCAACCGTTGTCAGCGACGTTGCCGGACTGCTACCAATAACAATTGTACACTACATCCACGGCTACGAATCACAATAGATTTGGAATGCACGGAAGGCTAGCTTGCCAACAAATTAAGCTTGTGAGCTCCACCCACAAGAAAGCGACAATATATAAGACTTATCAGAGTCCAAGCCAAGAGTCATCTAGCCCTTCCCAGCTTGGAGGATTCGATCGTTCCCGACGCAACAGATGGCTCTTGCAGTCATTTTAGCACATAATGGCGCACGATCGAGACAAGCTCCCTTCACCAGTTGAACGATTGCATGTGACATTTGTTCATGTGTTGTACATTTTTTCTTTTTCTCTGTTTAATATAAGAATTTCTAGCCCTTCGCAACAAATATAGTGATTTCTTTTGTCTTTGTTTAATAATACTATAATATAATAGATAGATAGATAGATAGATAGATAGATAGATAGATAGATAGATAGATAGCACACATGAAGAAGCATGGGTACCTAACTACGTGCAGGTACGTAGAATATTAGTCAAGCCTGACCTTAATTTAGCAGCCACAACTTCACTGTTGTTTTCCCATCCTCGTACCATGCAGTGTGTCCACTGTACATAATTAACCTCGTTTGATTCGACAACACATAGCGAAAGCGAAGTATCACCGGGACCATGTGGGCATTTTCGCTAACAAGTGGGCAGAAAAAGCTGGAAAAAGATCAAGACGTACTTGGTATGCAACGGATTCTCTAGGGACATGCTACTAGTAGCATCTTGTCATCCTTTTTCCCTTTGGCGAGAGATATATATATGAACTCCAACCGTTTCTTTTTACAAGGCACATAATTTCTCCATCTTGTTGTATAATATAAATCGTGCATGTAAATTTATCAGTGTTTTATCTTGTTTGTCCTCATTCATGACATCTTCTCTCTCCCACATTTGTTTTCCTTCACAAGTGATGTTGTTGCACGTTTTCAGTACAGGTTGTAAGGAATACCATCCATGCATTAGATTATTGTGTAGACCCATAGACTACGATGAGGACTGATTAGAGGCTTTAATTGTGTTCGGAAATATCTAAGTTTAATTGTTCTTTTGTGCTATAGCTTATAGATTTTAATTGTAGCTTATTATTAGTCCAATAAATTATGATTGTTGGGAGAAACAAAAAGCTAAAAACCACTAAAAGCGTAGAAAAACATGGCCGTTATGCAATTGTGCAATTACCAAGAGGCCACCATCTCATTCCATGGCCTAATATATATAGGTTATCCAATTAATTGCTACATCTGTCGTATTAAATTTAATTACCCTATGTACATGTACTGCATGGCTCACAGTGTTGTGGTACTCCTAGATGATATTTTATTTCTAGCTCGTCTTTTACTTAAATTGTACTTTATGCTTCACATTTGGAGTTGTGTCTTCTATATGGCCTTACCTAAGTAGACACATGCATGATGCACCGGCTAGCCGGACCACTTTTTCAAGTTCTTTCGCCCATTACTGACAGCTTTGTTCCTATCAACCCAAATCTATCCGCATGCATTACAGATGGAGCTATCATGGTGACCCCACATGAAAGTAATAACATTGAAAAAAGGAAGGTGATAAAGGATATCACTATTATGAAGGCTTCATTTATATAATCATCATCTCTATCATCATATTCAAGTAAAATTGACAATAACAAGACTAGTACGTGTTGATCCAACGCCTGATGCTTTGTAACAATTGTACAAGGGACCAATCACTCGAGTTAGAGCAAGAGAACTCACTAAATAGATGAATCTAATCATAAGTTCATTTGATTTCACTACTAAGGATAGCTTACTACCTAATGCTTCAACTTTATATATTCTCAGGTTATTAGATGAGCAAGAACTTGGTGCTACCAAGTGAGAGATGAGAGAGGTCGACGCACAAGAGAAGGTCCAAAAGAAGGAGACGATGACACTTCACTTATATTAGTGGAAAAAGTCTCTAAGATGCTGGAATCAAGTTTTCAAGCTCTGAATTGAATATTGGAGAAAACTACGCTTTAGAAGCTCGATTATGTCTATTCTTCAATTCTAAATTCGTTTGAGTTTTTGGTCAAGTTCTATGTATCATGGGCTGGTTTGTATCTATAATAAGACATATTAAGATTGTTTTGGGTTTTAGTTTTTGTTTTGGATCAATTTTAATGTGATGGCGATATCGAAGTTTCAAACGAGCTAAAAACGAATACTTGAACCGCAAGAGAAGTTGGGCCGTTGTCAAGAGAGTTATACGCCACCCTCATGGAGCACCCACCACGTGGGGCCTATCTCATGGGCGCTCAAACTAAGGCGACCAGCCAACCACTTCTTATTGATTTTGGTTTAAATTAGAAATTAGAATAGAATTTGAGTTGTTTCCCCACTTTGAGTCCAGTTAGGCTTTACGTGGGTATGAAGTCTTGGCCACCATCCCTTGTAAACCTCAAACGTTAATTTTGAGTCAAAACAATTTCTTGTTCTTTGGTTTATGTCGTGCACTGCCATGGGAGTTGAGAAGATGACTAGTTAGTGTTCCACTAAATTATTAGTTACTAGTGTTTTTGTTGTTTCTCATGGATCAGCAACATCGTCTATCTTTGTGTGGTAAGAAGATGGAGATCTAGAGCGTATTGCTAGTTGAATTCTGGTACATAAGAGTTTGTAATCGAGACAGACAATCATGTGCTTCTGTTCATCAAAATTCATAAGATTTTAGGTTAGCCAAATATTTACCCTTTAAGTGAGATCTTATATTGTGAAGATCGGACACCCAAATATCAGAAGAGGGTGTGAAATCTTTGCGAATAAAAGATTTTCCCGTACCAATCAAATAGATATGACCACTCGAAAACAAAAACATACCTAATTAACCATCATTGCATCACATTTCAATCAAGTATGTATGTTGTAGATTTGCTGACAAGACAACAGAACTTGCACTTGTCAAAAAACACGTGAGCGAATACATTGGTTTACAAGAAAAATCGCACTCGTCAATTTCTGCTCATGACAAGACAACCACCTCAAGATATTTTTCTTTCTTTTCCAAAAAATTTGCCTGCTTGATGCTTCACGATTCTCGTGGTAGCTAGGTTAAAAAAAAACTGTTGATGGTAGGTGTGATTTTATGGTCGTCAAGATGATTAAATAGTTCCTCGCGAGAAATGCTTAAATTAATATGTTGGGAATGTTTGCATTATGCTTCTCCTCAAGGGAGAAGCCTTACAGCTTCACAACACCCTTGTTAATTAGGGACTGCAATTTTTAACACCCTTAATAAGGGTGGCTAGCTGGTGGGGGATAATGGAGGCCAGGCCATCGATCACTTGCTTAATTCCCTGCCTGCTCTTGTTCATCAGGGATCGTTTAATTATGCAGCTACGAGCCCAACGGCCAGTGCATATTTTAGCATCCTATAAGCTTTTAATTTCCCTCAAAATTTGGTTATGTGCCTGCATGTTTGATGCAATTTATGACATACAATATAACTGACACAGTCGTCCTACTTAATCAGTTGTCCTACAAGTGTGCAGGAGTGGCTGTAGCCTTGTTCACCTCGTTCATGGTGCCTAGATTAAAAGATGGCTTCCTGACGGGAACGAGGTACGGCAGGGCAGTGCCCAGTGGCAGCCACAGCCGCAATATAATTTTCGCAATTATTTTTCGCGGCCACCAAGCCATGTAGACTCGACAACACATTTCGAAAGCGATGTATCGGACGGGACCAGGGACCACCTTGCTGTCAGCAAAGCGACACAACAAAGCTGGCCAAAAGGGCGCGAGTGTAACAGGATCTTATGCGTAACCTACCTAGCTAGCCACTGGAGGAGACGGCAGATGAAATGGACCGAAGCTGGAAACCCAAGTAGTCTCATGCATGTCCATGTACAAAGGATAATAGAGTTTCTTTCTTTTCTAGAGCAGGCAAATTAAAGCTGGTTAGAGGTCGGAGAGCGAACCTAAAAGGCCTAACCACCAAGGAGAGGCCAGGATCACCAGATCAAATTCCAAATTAATACCATAAATTAACCAAAATATTAGCCCATAACAATATTTAGGTGGTGGAATTGGAACTTTGGCCATCAGTAACTAAAATAAACCCGGGTTTTGCCTAAAGGGAAAAAAGAGTCAACAGGAGCAAAAGATAGACATCTATAGCTAGTGGACATAATAAATATATATTGTCCCAGAGAGGGTTTTGCATATATAGCCCCTTTTACTCTTTAAGTGAAAAACAATGTCAAATTTATAAAGAAAGGATATCTACTTTATATTAGTAATTACTATGTAGAGTTGTATAACACCCTAGCCCGTTAGTACCACAAATTGCCAGTTGACATTGAGTTCCACCAATATCATATAATATCTGTTGGCCTAAATCATAGCTCTTCCGGCTTAACCCTTTTAGACAAAGTAAGGACAAAAATTCAAATGGGATGCTATGCATACATACCCGTCTCATATGGGGCTGGGCTTTTAACAAATTTTGGGCTGCAGAGTGATACAAGAGCTCAACTAATTCTTATTGTATGACATATCGATTATCCTAAATTAAAGTATATTACTAAGTTTCTAATAAAGAAAATGGTACAACATATGTATATTTGATCCACTCCAACTGCATATATAAAATTGCAATTGAGGGGGAAATAAATATCGCCAAAATATAGGTAAGATATTGTAACATCACATTTTGGGGTTTAGGTGTTTGCATGAATGAAATGCAAATTTTGAGTTCAAATTCGAAAGTGCAATACAAATTTCAAACCAAAATTTTCAAAATTTCAAAGTCTTCCAAACCTTGGGTTGGGCCCAGCCCACCCCTGCCATTCCCCTCAGCCCACTTGGCCTCAGCCCCGCCCATCAGGCCCCGTAGCTTGGCCTGGCTCTACCCTCGTCGCCCCTGGCCATGTCATGTGCGTCGCATCGCGACCTCGACCTGCCTCCGTGACACATGTTTGCCACTACCTCCCCTGTGCTTCCACAATGCACGCCATCGTCACCCGAGCTAGCCTCGCCTAGCACCGCCCCTGCTCCACCTGGACCCCTCCGCCTCTCCTCCCTCTTTCATGTGCCACGTCGCCCATGCCCACCTCCACCGTGTCGCCTCCATGCGCCGTGATCTGTGGTGGACCGTTGAAGCCTTCCCTCCTCGCTTTAACCCTCCCTTGCATGTGTTCGTTCTTTGCGCTGACTCCGCCCTCGCTCCTATGCCATGCTGGTGACACCACTCTCGGGACTCCACGGGACTCCACGCGAGCCATCAAGGTGTCCAACAGCCAACGCTTCCTCCTGTGGTTACAAAGCACGTGCGATGACCTTTCCCCACCCTCAATTGCTTTTCTCTGCCTCCAATTCACCCTGAGCACTTCCCGCACCTCCTCCTTCCTTCCCTCCGGTCAAATAACTGCCGCGAGCGCCAATTGAGCTCCACCTTACCTTTGTTCAATTGTTTGCGCTTGAAGTACCGCCCGAGGATCTCGAGGACAACCTGAGCCACGCCGAGCCTCTTCTCTATCTCTGGCGAGCCCTCTGCGATGATCCCTCTCCGCCGCTCTGGTCCTCCATTGCCACCCGCACTAAGCTTCTGCAAGCCTCACCGTTGCTTCAGGTAAGCTCCTTACCACCCCTAGTAGCTTCCTTAGAGGGTAATTAGGGTCTAGTACTCCGTGCCACTGTAGTCCATGCTCCCTGTTCCGTTGGCGCCGAGGCAGTCGTAGATCCCATTTTAGCATCACTTCCGACCATCGTCCCTCCCCTCGTCAGCGGTGAGCTCCGCTTCCTCTCGACGGGAGAAGACAATTGTAGTGAGACGATTAGAGTTTAAACACACATAATTAAGTTCCTTAATGAATGTTGTTAGTTTCGATAACCCGGCAAGCACGTGGACCCTCCTTATTAAATTAAAACTTTGTATCATTAACATGTGGGCCCTAGTCGTTAAGAAATCTTTTAAAACCTGGTTAAGTGGTTAGAGCCACTGATATGTGGGTCTGGTTTACTATGTCGACAGTAAAAGGGTCCCACCTATTAGCCTTAGGGCCATTTTCTTTTAAAGAATAAATCTAGATTAATTTTAAAATCCTATGGGACCCAGCTGTCAGTCTCGTGAGTTTTTAATAGAGAAATAATTCAAAATTTAATAAAAACTAGTGGACCCCACCTGTTAGCAAGAGAGACTATCTCTCCTCTATTAAATTTTGGATTTAATCTAAATTCAAACTTTGGAGAGCTCGTTCTCGCTCATTTTAACTTCAAATTTAATTATTTTTTCTAAATTTGTCTAAATTCAAGATATATCAAATGGCAGTAGAATTGTTCAATTGGAGTCCATTTGAATTTCCTTTGTATTTATTTGTTATTGCTCATGTGTTATTTGCTTTTCGATGTGATCGTCTGAGTAGAGTACGAGGACGTGGAAGAGCCGTAGTGCGAGATGACTCAAGAATTTCATGACCAGCCCATTTGTGAGCTAGACGAGTTAATACCTTATCCAATTGAATCTATATTTTATGTAAATTTATGTTTGTTTAGATTATCAAATTGCATGTTATTATTTGTTATGCAAATGTATGTTGAACTTAAGGTTAAATATATGCTTACTTGATATTATACTATTATTACACCATTATTTGGACATTTGAATCACATAATCCTTGTCACCCTAGAGACTATAATGGTAACTTTACTAGCTATATGTCATACTTAAACATCATACTAGTTTTGTTTAAGTATCAGGGCATCAATTTGCCCTATTATCATCTTTTAATGATAAAACTTATTTTGGACAATCATTGGAGAAAAATGGCTGGCATATTTGAGATAACTTAGTTTTGTACTTCTCATAACCCTAAAACTTGTAGTTACCATATCTAGGCGGATTGTATGATTGTTGGTGCGGATGTAGAATAAGAAATTTGGTATGTGGTTTGTACCGCCCAAATAACTTATGGATTAAATCATGTGATAACCTTCCAGTGTAAAATAGTACAACCACAAGTTTGTAGTGGGTACAACCTGGCCAACTAATTTGTATCAACCAATGCGAGTTGTACCATTAGAGTGACCCACAAGTCATGTCGCTGGTTTTAAGCCATCGTGGACATGGGCCATGTCGCTGGTGTAAGATGCCTTGTGGCGCAACAAGGGGGGTCTGGGTGTGATAGACGTAACCTCACTTAGATTAAACCTTAGCGAGTGTAACGTACACCGGGAGATGCATTATAAAAGTCTTGTGGTGATTTTCTTGTATCACATGGCCAAGGAAATGTGCGAAACATAAAAAATTGATTGTCTCTTATGGATAAAGTGTACAGTCCCTACACAGTACAAACTGTTTAAACAACCGTGCCCCAGTCAAGGGCGGGCATATGAACTTAGTTGAGTTGGTTTCTATTTACAAGAACATTTACGGGTGGGATGAAAACTTGTCAGGGTGGATGTAACACTGAATTTGGCATTCCCTAGGTGGATATAACCCTAGTAATAAAAACTAGCATATGATGGATGGAACAATGTAATAGATAGATGGAACTACACCATTATAAATATGACATACTTTTACTCTCTTTAATAAAATATGGTTTGATTAAAATGTTAAGTCACTAAAATTTCTAATTATTGTAGTTTCAAAATGTTACCTTTAGCAAATAAAAGAATCCGAGTCTATCTTTATTAAACCTTGTATATATAATATTGCATTCTGTGTGCTGGCTCATAGGGCACAATTACTTGTGCTCACTCTCACTCACAAAATTCCTCAGAACCAGTGGACTATGGACACTATATGTGCTACTACACCCTAGAAGCTAATGGTGAAGAAGATGAAGGAGATTAGATTAGTTTCTAGTATTCTAGGTCTCACCCAATCTTGTCGACTAAGTTGGTGTTTGTGTGCACCAATATTATCCAAGTCTTGGTTAATATTGGCATGAACAACTTACCCTAGTCGCTTGCCTATGGTGAGAAGTGGCAAGCGACTAAGGTAAATTGTTAGTCATAGAAAATTTACTACCGTCTTGTTTTTCCGGGATTTGGTAGAGTTGTTAGATATAGAAAAGTTACTATCTCTTGAATATAAAGTTTTCATCTATAATTCATCAAATTACTTACATATGCAAAGTTAAGCACAAAAGTTATCATCGACAATTCATGAAGTTATGCACCAACTGAGTTGCACATGAACTGCACTAGGAAGCTAAGAGAATTGTTTCGGCCGCAACTGTGTAATCAAGTTTTCTGAATTTCTTTATTCTCTTTCTCTTATTCTTCTAACCGTCAGTATGTATAGTTCATGTATAGACCTATCTATAAAATAACTTAAATAAGAAAAGCCTAACAAAGGAAACAAACTAATCAATTTTGATTTGATACCAATTGCATCAGAATCCTAACACCTTATTACTTGGCAAGTCAAAATTATTTTTCAACAATCTCCCTCTTAATCTAGACTAGTCTTCTGCTAGTTTAGACTTAACAGATGATCCGAACTTCCAGCTACGCCTTCACATGAAGCGATCTACATGTAAACTAAACACATAGCTGCATGCATAAACTCAACTCAACTGGTGCACGTCCATCTACATGTGAAGACTCTAACTCGTTGTGGCGGTCGGTCCTAACTGCAACTTGCTCAACTTATACTCGACATAGGATGATGAACATATCTCCTCAATATCCTGAACTCGACTTAAGACGACTAACACATCTCCTCAACATCTTAATCTCAACTATTCATACTCGACTCAAGATGACAAATGCATCTCCTCCACACCTTAGTCGGCTTCACACCGACGTTTGCCCAGCCCTAGGAGAAAACGCACATATCGCACCCAAATGGGAACTCACATGATCATGGAAGAAGAACACAATAAACAGAAATGAACACATGAGAATTGCCCTGGCCATATCTGTGTAAGTGAGTTTTCTAAATTTATCTATTCTTTATCTTATTTATCTCAACCTTGACATCAGTATTTTAGTACATACATAGATTTATCTATGGAATAATTTAAATAAGAAAACGCTAACAAAGAAAGTAAACTAACTAATTTTAATCCGATGTCGATTGTATCAGGAATATAACACTCTATTACTTTGCAAATCAAGATTATTTTCCAACAAACATGCATCGATGGCGCAGCCAAGGAATAGACAGGGAATTAATGAAGGCCCGATCCACGGCATGACCCACTGGTGGGTCGCGCGCAAGTCGCAACACCCCGGCCGCTCTCTAGCGCTTATGTTACGACGTCCGCTGCAACGCAACGAAACAAGAGAGATAAGGAGGCGCGCGCGAGGCGTCCTGTAGCGCACATTGATCGACCACATGCGGCCGTCGCCGTCGCCCGTACGCACGCCGACGTGGCCTCCGGCGCTAGGCCGAGCGCTCGCCATGTGTGCCGGCTCCCGTCAGCTAGCATGTTATTAGGTCGGCCGTAGCCGTCGCGCCGAGCTAGCTAGGTGCGTTCAAAATCAAGCGCTCGCTCGCTCCGGCCGCGCGCGGTGGGCTGGACCGCGCGCCCGCGGCCGTGTCGCCATTGTTCGCCCTCTTTTGGATCGGTTAGGGAAGCCACCTCGTACAGTACCTCATCTCGGGGACAGTACTACTATACGTACGTACGTGTGGGCGTGCAGCGATAATGATAATGAAGATGCCACTGGTTTTATGCAGATGGTACTGCCTAGCCAGTGATGGTCCTATCCTAATTAATTTGTGTTCCTGTGTGCATGCTTGGCCGGTGTGTGTTGGCTTATGAATTTTTTACTGGAGTTAGTTTATTTTTTTTACTGTAACTGAATTGGTTTATTTAGTATAATTAAATTTTAAAAAAATAAAAATAGAAAAAACATGTTAGTCCATCACGGACAATGTAAAAGGATAAAAAAAAAGAAAAGGCAAAAAAGCCCAAAAAACAAAAAAGAAAAAGACGAAATTAATAAATAGTGAGAAAAAAGTAGAAGTCAGAAGTCAGAAGCTAAATTGAATAGTGCCTAATTTGGGTACGTACGTAAATATGTGTTAGATGTAACGACTTTCTTATCTCAAAAGCTAGCTTATGTCTCTTAGGGTCACGGTCCATTAGATGTTCGCACACTAGTGTTCATTATATTAGAGTTGTTATAACCAGGTTTTAATACAACTTCTTGTATTATGAGGATATTCTCATCCCAAAAACTAGCATGTGAGATGTTATCCTCTCATAACAAATGTAAAATTATTCCAACAATATGTACATATGCACGTACGCACGTTCTTGCAGTAGGACAGTTGGCCAAAATCACTAAAATTTGTTAATAACTCGACTGAATTAACACAAATATAAACTAGCTTGTTTATAAAATACTGGTCCCTGACGCTAAAACCAGTGCCAACCGTTTCAGTAGCTTTCATACGAGGGTCGATGCTACATCCATTCCAGTAGCTCTCGTACGAGGGCCGTAGAAATTAAAATTGTAGCACTTTTGATTTAATCTTTTAGCGAAGCGAGGATAAAAATCCAAGTTAGGTACTACGCATACATGCCTGCCTTGCTTGGATTGACTTTTAGCGAATTTTCAGCGGCAAAGTGATACAAGAGCTCATCTACTTTTTATTGTATGATATATCAGTTATCCTAAATTAAAATTAATGCAGTGAACTGATGTAGAAAGTAATATTTCGTGCTGTAGCAAAAACATTGTTCGCTCCGAAGCCTGCGCTGTTCATCCAATATCTAACGGCTGAAAATGCCCCAAAGGCATGGGCCTGTTCTCCCTCTGCTTTTGCCTTTGCAAAGGCAGGGGATACAATTCCCTTAAGTGCAACTAATTGCATTGCACATTGAAAATTCCATTGCCATGCAAAGAGTTATTAGCTGCATGCAACCAAGGGCATATGAGAAAACAAAACACAAAATTTGCTTTGGATGGTGAGTGAACCCTACATTTATCGACGAGATAAAAAAATTGGCGCCATATAATTATCAACGGAGGACGTAGCTTGCATAAGATGCGAGTAGCTTCTGTTCAAGCAAAGCATGCACATATGCATGTACACCTTACAGAAAAGGAATACCGGAGACTACAATGGACAGGAGGAGGACTGCGTTTTTACCATAAGCCTTTTGATAAAGATACTGACATTAGTTTCAGATCTCAATACTAAAAACCGCAACCTGTGTAGTATTCGTCCCGGTGGTTGATCCAGAGTTTCAGTATTAGCTGCAGATTAGCGCATTGCATGCTCACAGGGAGTCATAGGAACATCATGCATCTAACATCTCTCACGTATACATTTCTCTTATTTTTTTTCATCATTTATTCACTTTTTTAAAAGCTATTTTTATCCATTACTTCTATTTATTTTTAGTTAAAAGATATCCGTTATTAAAAAATCCACGGCAGCCACTGCAAACAGTGCGGTGCTCTGCCCAAGAACACCGACCTGTACATGGTGTTTTGGCCGGTAGCTGCTTAAGGCGAGGGTGTAGATAGCACCGCGCAGACACCCGGCAGTGGCTTGACTCCCCCAACTTTTATCTTCTGCCTGTTCCATTGCGTCTGCATGCATGAGGCAAAGCTACCACACTGCAGCAGCAGGTCTTGTCCCTGCCGGCTCAGGTAAGGCTAGGCTAGCTCGCCTTGCACAAAACTACTGGCGCGTCAGCCATTCGATACAAGTTTGCTAGGTGACGCCTCCTGCACAATTACTGCTGGCCAGGAGCTAGCTAGCCACTAATGCAGAAGGGATCATGCATACATGCATCTGGTTCAGTAGTTGTTCTGTTTTCAGCACGAGTTTGTTGTGGGATGGTACGATTTCTAATTATGAGGCTATATATTTAGCATGTAAGTTTGTTACTTAAGTATGAGAAGAAATGGAGAAAATTGCCCCAAACTCTCGGTTCTTCATAACTCTATTTTTCCTCTCTGATTTTTCTATTCATCGTCCGAAAACACATCCCGTGCACAATTTCTTGAGTGCTTTGATTCCTTGGCCTATATCCAACATCTGGTATCAGAGCTAAGATGTTGAATGCCCAAGTATCCCCGGTTCCACAAAATGTTGATTGTTCCACATCAAGCGGCGAGAGAGAGCGGTGGGGTGCCGTTCCAATCTCCGATGTTAAACTCCTCCAATTACACAGTGTGGACGATAAGGATGGAGGCGATCCTTGATGCCCAGGGAGTATAGGAGGTGGTGAAACCAGCGGAAGGAGCACAGGTGGATGCGAAGAAGGACAAGACGGCACGTGCATACAACTGCAGTGTGCTGCAGTGTGTCCCGGAGGATATTCTTCTCCAGATTGCAAAGAAGAAGACGGCGAAGGATGCCTGGGACAGCCTCAAGATGAGGTACCTGGGTGCCAATCAGGTGAAGAGGGCGTGCTTACAGACCTTGAAGACTGAGTTTGGTGCCCTCCGGAAGAAGAAGAATGATACAATAGATGAGTTCGCCGGCAAACTCATCGTCATGTCCAGTAAGTACTCCACCCTCGATGCAACACTTGAAGACTCCACTCTTGTCAAGAAATTGGTCGACTCCATCCTTACAAATATCTCCTTGTTGTCACCAGGATCGAGCAGTTCTATGATCTCGAGACCATGCTTTTTGATGAAGCAATAGGGCAGCTAAAGGCATACGAGGAACGAGCAATGCGGCTGCACGGCAACACCAACAGTGCTGATGGCCAGTTCCTGCTCACTCATGCCAAGTGGTAGGCACGGCAGAAGGGTGGCAACAGTGACACTTTGTCAGGAGGCAAGGGGCGTGGCTTCAGCAATCCTGACCATGGAAGAGGGCGTGGACGGTGGTGTGGTCGCGGCCGGGGTGCTCGTGGTGCACTGCGTCAAAGAATCTTCGGGAGGCACTAGCAATACCGGCGGCAGGCATTCATGACAAGAGTCACAAAAAGTGTGACACTTGTGGGAACATGGGTCATTATGCATCTGAGTGCCACGGCAAGCGGTGCGATGATGAGGCCCATCTCACCCGTACCACCGACAAAGAGACGGCACTCATGTTGGCCGTGTCCCAGGAGGGCGCGCATTGGGCAGGAGCGGCAGGATGCTGTATTACTCAACGAAGGAGGACACTGCCGGAGCTATACCACGGCGATAAGAAGGAATAAACTGAAGACGTTTGGTACCTTAAGGTTATGTCTATGCATGTACTATAAATACTGACCTTAAGGTTAAGATGAATAAGAGAAAAAGAATAAAGAAATTCATAAAACTTGACTACACAGCTGCGGCCAAGGTAAATCTCCTATATTCTTCTCTGTTTTTTGTATCTTCCTCTGTGATCGTGTGAGTTTTCTTTTGGGGCAAGGTCAGCATCGTTGCTTAATTACTGCTTGGTAAGCAAATATTTTGTTACTTGCTTAGGAGTTTAAATTTGGTGGTGTCTAGGAGAGCTTGTATTTTCTCACTAAATAGTGCTCAAATTTTGAGCCTTCATATCTAAATCTTTAGAATCGAGAAGGCAACTAGAAAAGGGGTTGAATAGGCATATTACAAACAAGCATTTTTTTTGTTAAGAAGACTATGGCTTTTGCACTCTAATAGTTATAAGGAGCTATGAAGAACAGAGCATAACCACTCACAAAGAAAGCACCAAGAAAACCGAGCCTAAATAGTCTACACATGTCCAAGTGGTCTAACCGCATTGCAAATGACAAATCGACTAGGTAGGGGTAGTCCGATCTCTCCCATTGGTAGTTTGACCTCTCGCTAGTATAGAAACAAAAAGCAACACAATTTTAAAAATTCAAAAGGAGGTAACTTTCAAACAACAACTCCAAATCTTATGAAACTTGAAGCATAGATTTATTAGGACCTCAGGAACCTATTCCAATCAATAACCTCATGGATCATTAACAAAGTTTCAATCTTTATCTATTTCAAGAAACATTGCACCAAAACCGAGCCAAAAATGAATCCAGAGCTTAAAGCTTGCTCGTGGGCTAAGGATGATTAAGATGACCTTGGATCAACTCCCACATATCCTAGCAAGCTAAACCACAACAAAAATCCCATGAAAAACACCTAGAATAAAATCTCTTAAGGAATCACTCCTTACAAGTCAAAACCGAGCAAACACAAAGCAACCTCCAAAAACTTGCTATTGCGATGCCAAAACGGATGGGATCTGGCCTCTAAGAGGTTCTTCTATCTCTTATACGTCCTTGGCACCAAGCAAGATCAAGGAGACAAGAAGAAATATAAAAAATAAGATAAATCAAGATTTCAACAATTGTGCAAAGAGTAGAAAGACTTGGATGAATTTTTTTATATCTATTGAAACTTGGGGATGAATGTTTACAGTCACTTCTTAGTCACACATAAGCCTAAGAATGACAAAAAACTTACACACAAGAGCCACACTCTATCTCTTAAAAGTTCTCTCCAAGAACTCTAACTCTCATCTACTTGGCTTAACAAGGCTTAATCTCTAAGTCACCTCTACCTCTCCTTTTATAATGGAGGCATACAAAGTGGATTCCATCCATCAACACATGAGCAAACCTGATAACCCAACACATAACGGGTTTTTCACTTACACACGCATGCTTCTCACAGCATCACTTCCACTTGACTCCAATAGCCTGATTAACCTTGTTTTGTTCACGAAGCATACCGAAGCCAATCAAAGCAACTCTGCATGCTTTGATATATAGCCTGTAGTGCCCAATGACTTGCCATCAAGTCTTTATGTATCTGTTCTCCTCCAGATCGGTACACCACATGAACTAACTCACCTCTTCACGATCCTTGTCCTTTTCACGCTTTTTGCTTGAGCCATATATTCTCACATGGACTTAGCCAACCACATATACATCAGCTCTCCCATCTAGTCCTAGTCAATTGTCATTGACCTACACATCCAAAATCAAGCAACCATCTTGAGTATAAGTTCAATACACTTGACACAAGTAGCCTCACCTGGACTTACCCGACCGCACAAACCTTAGCTCTCTCACCTAGTCTTGGTCAATTGTCACTAACCGCTAATGTTGTCCAAGTCTAGTCTCAAACTCGAACCAAATCAACACTAAACTCAACAACCACCCATAGCAATCATAATGCAACCGGTCAGACCGCCAACCAAAGGCTAGTCTGACTGCTATCAAACACCCCCAAACTGACTCAAACTCAATCTCAATAATAGGACACTGGTGTGACCGCAAATCCAATGCCAGTCATACCTCCGAACTCAACTCTGGTCCAATCGTCAACCAAAGGCCGATCTTACCGTATGTGCTCAACTCCAAAACACATTCTCTGCTAAAAAGCAATCGGCTACCATAGCCCTTACATCGCAACCATCGGTTTGATCGGACCTCATGTGCCAATCAAATCGCTCACACCTGAGCCAACTCAAACCAAAAGGCAAAGCCAGTCTGACTGCCAGCCCATAGCTGGTCAGACCACTTGCCACCTGACAACAACACTAAAAATTGTAAACACTCAAAATTAAACTCAAACTTTTACAACTCCTGCACAACAAAGTTAAATACTCATCACACACCATGGGATGACCTCCGCATGGTCTTACAAGATCTAATGGATGAAATCACTTTGCCTCCTCCCTACCCATTCGAGTATTATTTTGTTAAGGAGTACTCAATTTTTTAGATGTTTGATGCATGTATACCTCCATCCACTAGTTTGCTCATTAGTTATTAGCATGTGATGTGATACATTGAGGAATACTCCAATACAAATTATTGTTTTCCGCATAGCCTTTTTACAACAATTATATAATAGTTTTACACAAATTAAATTATGTAAAAATAATGTGACAATTTGTAAAAAGAGGAATAAAACAAATTATAAGGAACACAACCAACAAAAACTAAAAAAACTCTACTTATTGGTTTACGTTTCGACTCCCATGACCCTAAACAAATTGATTACTTCCTTATCACATTGTTCACCCAGAGAAAAATTCACAAATCATAAAGCATAACGTGGATCACAAAGCAACATCCAATGGAAAAAAAATTGAGTACTCACAAACAAAAAATGCTCGAGTACCATTTAGCAAATTCCTTTAAATCTTGCTTTTATTTACAGTGTGGTAAAAAAGATGTGTCTAGGTGGTATGTGAGTACTATTTTTGTTAGAGGGTACTCAGACTTTAAGCCACTAGATCTAGGTTCAAAGGATCTCATCCCTCCTTCCAAACCATATATATTCCCCTTTCCCACCCTCCCTTAAACCTCCACTGCTGCACTGTTGCCATCCCTAGTGCTGATGATGCCCATCAGTGATCCGCCGCTGCAGTCTCCCTCCTCTATTCCGAGAGCTCACCCACACTGCCCTACTTCCTCCTCTCTACCAAGCTCCCTCGGAATGCCTGCCAAATCTATCACCACCAACCCTGCCTCCTAACCACTCAATCATGTTGCCGCCCGCCGACCTCCACCGCCTACTACCATCCTTCGTGCACACCGGCGCACCACCGCCTCCTAACCACTTGAGCATATTGCCGCCACCAACCTCCACTGCCCACCGCCCTTCTTTGTGCCCATGGCTGGTACCTCCTAACCGCTGCCTCCTAACCACCCAAGTATGTTGCCACCCGCCGACCTCCACTACCCACTACCATCCTCCGTGCCCATGGCTGGTGGCACCATCACCTCCTAACCACTCGAGCATATTGCCCCCACCAACCTCCACTACCTACCGCCCTTCTCTGTGCCCACGGCTGGTGGAGCTACTAGTACCCACCACTAGTATGTTCCCACCCCTTCTTCCTCTATACCCAAGCACCGGTGAACCCAAACCCTAAATTGGGTAAGCCCAAACCCTAACTCGCCAAAGTTCTGTCGCTAGCAATTGGTCGCTAGAGACATCACTAGAGGCACTAATCATGATGCAAATCGGATGGATGGAAAATTCGAGTACTCCCAATGTGGATAAATACCCGATTACTCCTTAGCAATTTCCAAAATTGAAATATAAGAGAGTGACTATAGTACATGTATGCACTTTATGCCTTTTACAAGTAGTGAAGCTGAAGTCTTGAGATGGGTTCAAGCTTAAGATTAATTAATTAATTAAGTGTTCAAGATCTTTTTGGGATGCAAATATAGTATATTGTGATTTGTATGTTAGGCTAAACTAATACTAGTATTAACTTAATTGAAAAAAATTAGGGGTCAATGTTGAACCAGTTAGCCAATGCCAAATTTGCCCCTTGTTTCCTCTGATTCCAAATATAAGTCATTTAGGATATTGACACGGTCTCTGATGTGACACTTTGATCATCAATTTCTATGAAAATATGTTATTTCAAATAAAAATAATTATACATTATAAAAGTATATTTCATGATGGATCTAGTAGCAAACCAACTTCATATTGTTAATCTGAAAATTCTTTATATATTGATGGTCAAAATTAAAAACTATTTGACCGATACAAATTAAAAAGACCTACATTGTAATCGAGGTAATACCATTCACTTATCATATTCTACACGTGGGAGTTTTTGGAGTGGAAAAGTATTGAGGGGAATTAAATGTTTAATTGCATGTATAGACTAAAAGTAGTGTTTGCATTTTATAATTAACTAATGTATGTTTTCATTCACCTTCTTAATTTTTATTCAAAACCTTTTCATTCAGCATATTAATTAGTATGCGTATGTTTGAAACATTGTGTTATTTATAAGTCACCTGATTTTATTACATTTCAGACGTAGGTGTCTGGTTTTAATTCAGTGGTAAAAAATGAACTATGCTATGATTTAATGCAACACACAAATCTTTTACCTGTTAAAAAAAAAAGAAAACCAATGGCCTTATACATTGATAGCCCATATAAAAAAATTAATGAAACACAATTAAATATGCAATTCCAGTGAACTGACACAATTAACATACACAACAACATTTCGAGGGATGAGCAATTTAATTAGTTTCTAGATTTAATCCAAGTTGGCCAGGAGCTTTGTGCGATCCGTAACCACGGACCTACCAAAACGGAGACGTGCGCGACGTCCGTCCACTGGCTCCAGTAACCTGGTCCTGCAGAACAGTGCAACACGATGGGTGCTGTAATTGGTCCCGTTAGCCCAATAATTTCTGTTGCGAATTAAGCCCCCTCTCTCTCTCTCTCTCTCTCCTCTCTCTCTCACGCACGCGCACGCATACACACAGTCACACAGGCTACTGTACTATAATGGAGCTGAATAGGGAGCAGGCTGAGCCCAACCTTGAGCTCACCCTCCACTCCACGGCCGTCCCGGAGCCCCCCGGCTTCTTCCTCTGCATGTACTGCGATCGCAAGTTCTACAGCTCGCAGGCGCTCGGCGGCCACCAGAACGCGCACAAGTACGAGCGCAGCCTGGCCAAGCGCCGGCGGGAGATCGCCTCCGCGATGCGCGCGCACGGGGCGGGCGCGCCTGCGCAGGACGCGAGGCCCGGGCACGGCGCCGGTTTCGTCGCTGCGGCTGAGAAGGTGTGGATGGAGACGCATCAAGCTGCTGCTCCGGTGCCCGGCCTGGCGCGCAACAAGGGCTCGTCGGAGTACGGCGTCGAGCGCGCCGACGAGCTGGATTTGTCCCTCAGCCTATGATCTATCCGTTCCCTCCTCAAGTTTAATCGATCATCCGCTGTTTCGGTATGGCAGAGTGTAGTTTGATGAGTACATGCAACTGTTTAATTGGTGGTATATTAATTAATTGGACGCATATATATGTCAAATAATTTGTTTGTGCATCTCTCTTCTAGTTGAGTTTGTCTGATGGAATTTCTCGGCAAGAACGACAGTTAATTTGTCGATTTATCCAAAGAGTATAGAGATTTGGTGTGTTCTGTTGGTTTACCTTTTTTTTCTCAATTTGTTCATTTATGTTGGCATATCTTTAATTGAAGTAGTTTTTTTGGGGCTTCCTCAAGCGATTCAAAATTGTGCATATTCCATGTGAGATTTGTCTCATTTGATAAACAAATACACAACTCTTTCTACTCCTCTAGCCAAGAATGCTTCGTCATTGTTAGCAACTAATAATTGTGAAAGTGCGTACGTATTACACGCGTACGTATTCAATGCGAAAGTGCGTCCCTGCTAATTGCGAAGACCGCGTTAGCGCTTTGTAAGGTCTTGGTGCCTTCGCAAATTTTCCAAATGTGTGTACATGATGTGGTGTGAGTGGGGTGTGAGTAGTGTGTGTGCATCTGCCTTGTGCTCTCTTAAAAAAAGAATGCTTCGTTAGTATTCGGTAATACTTGTCCAACCACGTGCCACTTGAGCATAATCAGATATCAGATTGGGTGTTCTAGCTAGATAACTCCCAAAATAAACTTTGTCCTAGCTTGAAATTACTCCCTCCGTCTTTTCTTATAAGGCGCAGCTTAATTTGGTGTGGTCTCTAAAACTGAACTTTAGCTCTCTTGCGCCGTATTGTTAATACTACAACATCATGATCATATAAAAGTTCTTTCATGTATGAATCTAGTAGTGCCACTTTTATATAAATAAGTCTATATATTGTTAACTAATTATTGATCAAAGTTACAAAGCTTGAATCTTAAAATAAATATGTGCCTTATAAGAATCAATTCACAGAGTAACAATTTAGGTCATACCTGCTCCCAGTTCTCTCATTCCAATATCCCTTCGTAAATACAGTTAAGAGATAGAAAAAAGAATTGATGATACAGAATGATGACTGGATATGAAAATACTCCTAGGAGCAAGTGTGATACTACTGAATCAACCTGTAGTTTGCCAGTTGCCACAATACTTCTCCTATTTGATTGGTTACTGGCAGGCAGTCCTATCATATGGTCAAATGCACTGCATACCGTACATGGATGTCCCCGTTCTCCAGATGCTGCCATATCTCTTGTATCATCTGTAAAAGAAGAAGGATTAGGGATTTTCCTCGATGTCAATTGACGCCACGCCAGGACCTTGTGTATTTACATGCAAAACCAATACAGAGATAGATTACAACTTGGCAAACGGTTGCCAGGGAGATAACACGTTTTTGCCGGATACGAAATAGTAACTACCAGGAATATATAGAAGATTTGTGTGGACTCTCGGATGGAAACCAGACTGCACACGATACAGAGTCTGATAGTATACCAAATATACAATAACCTTTCTATTTTAACATGCCCCCTCAACCTCAAACCGTGAGATTAAGATTGTGTCTCAAAGTCTAGAGTTGTTGTATTCCCAACGGTTTGTCAATCCATCTGCTAGTTGATCCTGTGCCAAAACAAACCTGACCTGTAAGAAACATCAGAAACCTCTTGGAAAACAGGATCAGTAGGCACAACAGATAATTCAGAAATATGTCGATTCGCTCTATTATCTCCCCCATCATTCATAGTATCCATGCGAGAAAAAGAAGATGGTAGAATCGGAGTGAGGTGAACTTGATCAATCAGAGGGCGACTTTCTAGAAGTTTGGACATTTCAGAAAAAAGAGGACACATGTTCGTCAAAGATGACATTGCGAGAGATGTACACCCTGCTGGTAGGAGGGTAAAGGCACTTATACCTCTTATGACGACTACTGTACCGATCAACAAGCAACATATAGAGCGAAATTGGAGCTTTTGGTCATTGTATGGGCGAAGACAAGGCCAACATGCACAACCAAAGCTTTTAAGAAATGTGTAATCTCGTTTTGTGTCAAGAAGTCTTTCTAAGGGGTAGCTGACTGGATCACTTTGCTTGGGAGATGATTAATGAGAAAAAAAGTTATTTGAAATGCCTCATCCCAGAAACGAATAGACATATATGCTTGGGCTAGAAGAGATAATCCTATTTCTACCACATGTCTATGTTTTTTTTCCGCTAAACCATTTTGTTGGTGGGAATGAGGACAGGACATACGATGGGAAATACCCTCGTATTGAAAGTGTGAGTGAAGTTTTTGATATTCATCTCCCCATCGGTTTGGACACAAGTAATCTTTTTGTTTAGCAATCTCTCAACATTAGCTTAGAATTGTATGAAAATTTTCTCAATCTCTGATTTATTTTTGAGAAGATATAACCATGTAAATTTAATGAAGTCATCAATAAAAATTACATATTACCTAAAAACTCCCGCTGAGGTGAGCATAGGCCCCCAGACGTCAGAGAACACTAACTCTAAAGGAGAGGATGATACATGCTGTGAGCTAGAGTATGGTAGCCGGTGGATCTTGCCCTATTGACATGCATCACACATTTTAGTTGGGACTGACTCTTCTAGATGAGGCAAATTGTGAAGACGAGGAACTTGATCTACAACTGAAGATGATGAGGGGTGGCCAAGGTGACAATGCCACTGCCCTCGTCTAGGTTTTATTGCTGACCAAAGACATCATTATCATGAGTAAGATGATCCACAAAAAGAAGATTCTTGTGAGCTTGTGGAACATGAATGATATTCTTAAGAATCAAGGATTTGCATGGAGTATGAATTTTAGTTAGACCAATGTGAGCTATAGGCATACCTGAACCATTATCTGCATGCACTTGATCCCAGCCATAGTATATTTTTCACGTACAATCAGCTTGTCCAGTTCTCCAGTTATGTGATTTATTGCTCCAGTATTGGTATACAATGATGGGTCAACTGAATAGGAGCCAGTCGATGCAGCTGCTTCCACCTGGGGATCTTCGGATTGATAAGAATGGTTGAATCTATAATAGCATTTGAGAGCAACATGGCCAATCTTCCCACATACCTGACACATCGGTCGGTTTCTTAAGGATTTACCAATGTTGTTGCTGTTGTTGGGCATCTGCTGACTTCTGCCATTGGTGAAGCTTTGGTTTCCACTTGACGCCCATGGTTACAACCGCGAGAGCCTCTTCCATGGGAAGCAGTGTTTGCAGAAGAATTCCCAACTTGATATATAGCATTTTTCTGCTACTAATGAAGTTCAAAACTGAGCATATGTGCGTATAGATCGCTAAGACTAATTGGATCTGAGCAATTAAAGGCATAGTCTTCCAAAAGTATTCCTTTACTCCAAACACACTGAATCTCTTGTTTACCTCTTTAGATAAGGTACCACACTAAAATTTTAATTAGTTCTATTTGAATACAACCAAGAGATGGTGGATTCCACTTTCAAGAATAAGAAATTTTAATTTCATGTGCATTTTCATCCAATTTGGCAGTTAATTTCGTTCATTCATTCATTAGTTTATTTGTTTTGTTGGAGAAGAAAGCTAGCAGAGATAAGTAGATAGAGGATCAAAGTAATTAACATAATCCCAATTCTTTCTTTCCCAAGACTTCACTCAAGAATTGGCTGAGTTGGTTATATACCCCACTTGTCTTTAATCCTTCAATAAAGAAAGGGTCACATTATAAAATCTTGAAGAATCCATGAATGATATAACACTTTCGTTGGCACAACTTAATTGATTGAGCATGGCTCTTTATCCATATAACCCAGATCATTTTCAAATTCAACAAGATATATACATATGGTGTGTTACATATATACATGTATATAGGCACTCAGATATACATGCACTCATGCACTCAACCCCTCCCCTCGACCCCCCGCCATGCATTTGATGAGCAACTGATGGCTTAGATTCAGGCGGCCGGCCTACACGCTGACTGAAGCACTCTTTTTTGCGTTGAGCCCCTTGGTGATCCCCACTTTCGGCCTCCTCTTCCCAACCCTAAATCGCAAGCCAGCATAGGGAGGTGGCATGGCGCGTGCCGGGGGGCAACGCTCGAAGTCGATGCAGGGAGGCGGCGTGGCCCACGCGCAAGGAGGTGTGAGGGAGGCGCGCTGAGCCCACGTAGGGAGGCGCATGGGAAACTTATCACCACTTAAGCTTGGTCATTTGTTACATAATACAACTCATATCAGAAAAACAATTTTAGTTTAGAAAATTTTGAACCACTCGACACATCCAAAATTAGGAAATTTCAAAATTTTAGATTTTTAGAAAATTTTAGCCAAAAATTCAAACATACTGATTCGAATTCAAGAAATATGATTATATGAAAACGGGAGATCTCAAAATCTCGATGAAATTTTGGTAAAATCTCAAAAAAAAATTAAAATGGACCTTTTTTATCAGCTTTTCTCGGAGGGGGTCAAGATAACCGAATTTCGTGAAATCTCATCAAATTTGTTTTCCCTACCTCATATCCACTAATGAAAGGGACATGTCACGCATTATTGCAATGGATTGAGGTGTACAAAGAGATAATTTGAACAATTTCTTATCAATACAGAAGGCCCTTTGGTAAAATGGCAAACTGAGACACGAACCTAGAAACATCATATGTAGGCCGACGTACACTGCAATCTTTAAAATTTAGAAAACGAATTAATAATAACAACATGCATCTGCAACGCTGTTGTTTAATAGATAACCATTGTTATCCAAATAAAAATCCTTTCTCCCCGTGGTTTGTTAGCGCGTACTGGCATAGCACTGCAAGCAGTACGACTATAAGATTAAAATTCTCAGCGGTACTTCTTGTGCTCAGCTTCCTCTACCCAGGAAAGAGCTATCAGCTATGCATTTCTGGAGAGTTATGTTGGTTGAAACAACCCAAAAATTTCAAAATGAAAAGGGAAGATTTTATTTGCTTAATCTTGTCCTTAATCTGCGGATTTTTTTCCCCTAATCCCTCCCTAATCCCCCCCTCCCTGCCTTGTCCCTTCGCTCGTCGCCTCGCCCAGGAGACACGCGCGCTCTGTGCCCCCTTGCGCTGACCCGTCCCTCTGCCGCGCGTGCCAGCGCTGCAGCGCCGTCGCGCCGTCGTCCACTGCCCACTGCCGTGCTCACACTCGCCGCGCGTCGCTCCTCCAGCTCGCGCCCCAACCACCCGCTCCTCCCTTCGCCACTGGCGCAGCCCCCTCCGCCCGACGCTCCTTTCGGACCGCCGTGCGGCGCTCGCGTCATCCCGCGCCGAGCCGTCTCCTCCCCGCCAACTCCTGCAGCTCCGTGCGCGCCGCATGGCCACCCTCCTTCGCGGAGAAGCCACCCCGTCCCCTCCCATCGCGCGCCATCAATGGCCGCACGGCCCCCGCCTTCCCCTCCTCGCCTCTATAAAACCCAATCGAACCCCGGTCACCCGCGCCACCCCCTTCCTCAAGCCGTAAGCTTTCCCCGATCTCCCCTCCTCCACCCTAACCCGATTCATTGCAGCCCGAGCCCCCCCATGACCTCCCCTTCCCAATCCCCTACTCACTTGGGCAATTGCGCTCGCCGGTTGCCCCCGCGGCGTGGATCCTTTCCCGGCCGCCGCAGCCGCCGCCGCCGCGCGATCGCGAGAGAAGGCGCCCCCTCCCCTTTCTTTCTCCTCTCCGCCGCCACCGCGAGCGAAGGAGAGGGGAAACCTCGCGACCCCTTTTCTCCCCGCCCGCCCGCATCGCCGCCGCCCGCTGCCGCCACGCTGTCGGCATCCGAGCCCGTGGCGCGCGCGCGGGCGCGCTCTCGCCCACTCCCGCGCAGAGCACACGCTGGTCGGCCGCGCGCGTTCGGCCGGCGCCGTGGGCCGCCTCCCGGGCGGGCCATCTGCTCCAATGAATGTACCTCTTTTATTTTTCCAGAGAGTTTTATATTTCCAGAAAATCTCAAATAAATTCCAGAAAATCCCACAAAATCCCAAAAATCACCAAAATATACCATTTTGCTCAGTTTAATATTCTCAACCTATTGTTGGCCTCCATTCCTCCAGATTATTCCCAGAAAAATTCTAAAAATTCCTTTTGTATATTTAAGCCTTTCTTTTTCTTATTTTTAAAATGTTTCTTTTTATTTCTTTTAATTCATTTCTGTTTTCTCGTATTTGTGCGCTAGTGTCGGGGATTCCAGAAGTTCAAGTGCAAGCGCAGGATTCCGGAGCTACTTCGTTCGAGCTTGCAGAAATCATCCAAATTAACGGCAAGTCGCCACCCTTTGAACATATTGTACCCCATGTTATTACATTATGTATTTATGATATTTTCATTATGGTTAGTTCAAAAATGTTAGTTTGCGTAAAATAAATTGTTTAGAATGACATGTTATTCTAGATACGTCCTACCACCGCTAAATGCCATGTTAATTTGTAGCCCCACCATTGTTAGCCCTAGGATTAATTTAAGTGTGTTATTATCACATGTAGTTTATCATCATCTTATGCAAATCTATTTACACTAATAAGGACATGGCCGTGGGCCGGTAGATTGATAAAACCCAGGCTAGGGTAGGGTGGTATGGGACACCGTGCTCTAGAATGGTCGAACTAATGTGCGGTGTAGGGTAAAATTGTGGTGGGACACCGCGAGGCGGTCCCCGCTCACCGCTTTACTAGTAGTTGGTGGTTGCGGACCACGTGAAAATATAAGGACTAGACCCTTATGCCAAGCAAATGACATAGAAACCGCTCGACCACAGGTGTTGACGTGTCAACCCTGGTTTAGTACCTGCTCAACTCAAGCAGTGTGCTGCTCCGAGAGAGTCAGGTTGCGGACCTGGCCTAGGGTTGAGCAGCGAACGTACCCGGTTCCTTAACTCAGTCATGAGGGTTAAGGTTGCGTGTGGGTAAAGTTGGGCAACTCTGCAGAGTCAACTAAATGGTATTCGAATACACCGTGCTCCCGGTTAACGGAGCTATGTCACTTGGGTGATTCCAGTTGCTAAGCCTAAGTAGTGTTTACAAGCGTTTTTAACTGGACTAGTGAATTAATTAACTCTTCGTAAAAACCCTAATCTTAAGAAGTAATTGTCATTTCATGTGATTCAAAACTGTTTATGAAATAAAACTGCATCTACATAAGATAATACAACCAGTATATTCCCTTCCGTTGATAATTCGTGCATGTAGTTAAGATAGATAATCCTTGTGATTTGCTGAGCTAGTTAGCTCACGGCTTGCCGAACAAATTCAGAAGATCAAGACGCAGATGTGAGTTCCCCCGTGGAGGAAGCCCCGGAGGAGCCCTTCTTCGACGAAGACCCCTGGCTTTAGGTCCTTGCTGCGCTCAAGTCTTCCTTGGGAGTTGGTCTTTTGTTCTGTATTATATTTTGGGCTTGCACGCCCCGCTGCCACTAAAACTGGGTTGACAACCCCTATCTTGTAATAAATGCTGGATTTTGTTGTAAGCATGCGATGGTTCACTCTTGCGCGACATTCCGTACTGGACTATGCTTGGTTCGTACGGAAGGTCGTGTCCGTACGCGCCCCTGGAGACGGGGGCGTTACATATATACACATAGGCTGTGCATAGAGCATGGATCACATTGATATACAAGTCAAGCTATATTTTGGTAACAAAATAAATTGTTAGTTGTATATATGTTCCAAGAACAGTTCTCGATCTGATAGCTCATATAAAAATATTTCAATGAGCATGCCACTTATATAGGTTACTTCGATCATCTAAGAAAATTCAGTTTGAGTGGAAGTTTATAAGAATGCTTATATATGATAGATAGTACGGTTTCTGTGATGTTTTTCATTCACCATTCAACATCAAATCTGTTGTGCGACGGCGGGTGATCATCTATACTGGCCTAATTAACAATTCTCAGGTCATACAAAAAAAAACATCAGTCCAGAAAATAACAAGAAACAAGTATAGTATGCGTGCGCATTCAGATTTAAGGCATATATACATGAGCTCGATGAGAAATAATTGCACGAAGAAAATGAGAGAATCTTAACAAGACTACATGTATATACTCTTAGCTTCTTAGCTGAACTCCTTCCGCTGTCGATATTGATCCTTCACCTTCGCAACCACAACCACCCAATAATAAGCGGCTCGATCCCATACAGGACCTGTCATTAGTCAGAATCCGTACGAACGAGTGTTCAATTACAACCGCCGTACGTAAACTCCACTCCCATCGAAACAAAAGAAAAAAAATAAGTGCACCTGCATAGAAATGACGGAGGAGGCCGCCATTGCTTGCAATAAGGTTCAGTACGTAATACTACTAGTACTAGCAGTAATCTTGTATTAAATACTCCAATATAGTACTAGCAGTACTCTTGTATTAAATATGTTCAAACCACGACAAAATTAAGACTTAACCAAAATTTTAATCATTCAAACCATGGTAAATATACATACTTAGCAAATTTTTTGGCATCTAAGCCATGATAAAATTATCACTTTTTTAGTTCTAGTTCAACTATCACAGATGGTTTTTACCAAGAATTATTTGTGATAACTCAGTAATGTCCCCTCTTTCATTACAAGGATCCTATTTATATAGGAGAGAGGCGGATATGTCAAGTTACAAGTTTACCCTCGAGCCTAGCCTACTTCTAGGGTATCTATATCATTTGCCCTGTGTGGGCTTCACCACGTCCGAGACTCTAGGGTCGGTCCGGGGTTGGCCTCACGAACCACGCCCGGTTGGCCCGGACCTCCGTGGTCCGCCATGTGTACCTTGCCCGGAGTTGGCCCCAAATCCTTCCGGATTGACCTCGCGATCTCGCCTGGGTTGACTTGGGGACTTAGCTTAGGATAGATCCTCCAACGGGTACCATCGCTCTCATGTGGGCCCGAGGTAGCGTAGGAACCGCCCCCAACAATAGCCCTCGCGATCCGGTGTTTGTTAACCGCCCACTTGGACCGGTGCACCGATATGCAAAGGGATCGGCATGCTATGCCTCAGGTAAACGATCCCACTAGTAGCCTGCAATGCATTATGATAACATGTTAAAATACCTTAGTCTTTACGCAAACCTTGGATGATAGGTCATGTCCGTACCTTCGAGTTAGGTTCCCTATGGACGGTGCCAATTGTCATCGGCACGAATCTAGATAGTAAACTTAGAAGCACGCCTAGTCGAATACGGAGACCACCGATGATGCGAAGAGACCCAAGGAGAAGTATATAACCACCAAGTGTATTCAATATGAGTATTCTAGGGTTACAAAAACGGCATTCCCTCCTCTCTCATTATGAACTTAAGGTTAAATATATGCTTACTTGATATTATACTATTATTACACCATTATTTGGACATTTGAATCACATAATCCTTGTCACCCTAGAGACTATAATGGTAACTTTACTAGCTATATGTCATACTTAAACATCATACTAGTTTTGTTTAAGTATCAGGGCATCAATTTGCCCTATTATCATCTTTTAATGATAAAACTTATTTTGGACAATCATTGGAGAAAAATGGCTGGCATATTTGAGATAACTTAGTTTTGTACTTCTCATAACCCTAAAACTTGTAGTTACCATATCTAGGCGGATTGTATGATTGTTGGTGCGGATGTAGAATAAGAAATTTGGTATGTGGTTTGTACCGCCCAAATAACTTATGGATTAAATCATGTGATAACCTTCCAGTGTAAAATAGTACAACCACAAGTTTGTAGTGGGTACAACCTGGCCAACTAATTTGTATCAACCAATGCGAGTTGTACCATTAGAGTGACCCACAAGTCATGTCGCTGGTTTTAAGCCATCGTGGACATGGGCCATGTCGCTGGTGTAAGATGCCTTGTGGCGCAACAAGGGGGGTCTGGGTGTGATAGACGTAACCTCACTTAGATTAAACCTTAGCGAGTGTAACGCATACACCGGGAGATGCATTATAAAAGTCTTGTGGTGATTTTCTTGTATCACATGGCCAAGGAAATGTGCGAAACATAAAAAATTGATTGTCTCTTATGGATAAAGTGTACAGTCCCTACACAGTACAAACTGTTTAAACAACCGTGCCCCAGTCAAGGGCGGGCATATGAACTTAGTTGAGTTGGTTTCTATTTACAAGAACATTTACGGGTGGGATGAAAACTTGTCAGGGTGGATGTAACACTGAATTTGGCATTCCCTAGGTGGATATAACCCTAGTAATAAAAACTAGCATATGATGGATGGAACAATGTAATAGATAGATGGAACTACACCATTATAAATATGACATACTTTTACTCTCTTTAATAAAATATGGTTTGATTAAAATGTTAAGTCACTAAAATTTCTAATTATTGTAGTTTCAAAATGTTACCTTTAGCAAATAAAAGAATCCGAGTCTATCTTTATTAAACCTTGTATATATAATATTGCATTCTGTGTGCTGGCTCATAGGGCACAATTACTTGTGCTCACTCTCACTCACAAAATTCCTCAGAACCTGTGGACTATGGACACTATATGTGCTACTACACCCTAGAAGCTAATGGTGAAGAAGATGAAGGAGATTAGATTAGTTTCTAGTATTCTAGGTCTCACCCAATCTTGCTGACTAAGTTGGTGTTTGTGTGCACCAATATTATCCAAGTCTTGGTTAATATTGGCCGCAAACAACTTACCCTAGTCGCTTGCCTATGGTGAGAAGTGGCAAGCGACTAAGGTAAATTGTTAGTCATAGAAAATTTACTACCGTGCTGTTTTTTCTGGGATTTGGTAGAGTTGTTAGATATAGAAAAGTTACTATCTCTTGAATATAAAGTTTTCATCTATAATTCATCAAATTACTTACATATGCAAAGTTAAGCACAAAAGTTATCATCGACAATTCATGAAGTTATGCACCAACTGAGTTGCACATGAACTGCACCAGGAAGCTAAGAGAATTGTTTCGGCCGCAACTGTGTAATCAAGTTTTCTGAATTTCTTTATTCTCTTTCTCTTATTCTTCTAACCGTCAGTATGTATAGTTCATGTATAGACCTATCTATAAAATAACTTAAATAAGAAAAGCCTAACAAAGGAAACAAACTAATCAATTTTGATTTGATACCAATTGCATCAGAATCCTAACACCTTATTACTTGGCAAGTCAAAATTATTTTTCAACAATCTCCCTCTTAATCTAGACTAGTCTTCTGCTAGTTTAGACTTAACAGATGATCCGAACTTCCAGCTACGCCTTCACATGAAGCGATCTACATGTAAACTAAACACATAGCTGCATGCATAAACTCAACTCAACTGGTGCACGTCCATCTACATGTGAAGACTCTAACTCGTTGTGGCGGTCGGTCCTAACTGCAACTTGCTCAACTTATACTCGACATAGGATGATGAACATATCTCCTCAATATCCTGAACTCGACTTAAGACGACGAACACATCTCCTCAACATCTTAATCTCAACTATTCATACTCGACTCAAGATGACAAATGCATCTCCTCCACACCTTAGTCGGCTTCACACCGACGTTTGCCCAGCCCTAGGAGAAAACGCACATATCGCACCCAAATGGGAACTCACATGATCATGGAAGAAGAACACAATAAACAGAAATGAACACATGAGAATTGCCCTGGCCATATCTGTGTAAGTGAGTTTTCTAAATTTATCTATTCTTTATCTTATTTATCTCAACCTTGACATCAGTATTTTAGTACATACATAGATTTATCTATGGAATAATTTAAATAAGAAAACGCTAACAAAGAAAGTAAACTAACTAATTTTAATCCGATGTCGATTGTATCAGGAATATAACACTCTATTACTTTGCAAATCAAGATTATTTTCCAACAAACATGCATCGATGGCGCAGCCAAGGAATAGACAGGGAATTAATGAAGGCCCGATCCACGGCATGACCCACTGGTGGGTCGCGCGCAAGTCGCAACACCCCGGCCGCTCTCTAGCGCTTATGTTACGACGTCCGCTGCAACGCAACGAAACAAGAGAGATAAGGAGGCGCGCGCGAGGCGTCCTGTAGCGCACATTGATCGACCACATGCGGCCGTCGCCGTCGCCCGTACGCACGCCGACGTGGCCTCCGGCGCTAGGCCGAGCGCTCGCCATGTGTGCCGGCTCCCGTCAGCTAGCATGTTATTAGGTCGGCCGTAGCCGTCGCGCCGAGCTAGCTAGGTGCGTTCAAAATCAAGCGCTCGCTCGCTCCGGCCGCGCGCGGGTGGGCTGGACCGCGCGCCCGCGGCCGTGTCGCCATTGTTCGCCCTCTTTTGGATCGGTTAGGGAAGCCACCTCGTACAGTACCTCATCTCGGGGACAGTACTACTATACGTACGTACGTGTGGGCGTGCAGCGATAATGATAATGAAGATGCCACTGGTTTTATGCAGATGGTACTGCCTAGCCAGTGATGGTCCTATCCTAATTAATTTGTGTTCCTGTGTGCATGCTTGGCCGGTGTGTGTTGGCTTATGAATTTTTTACTGGAGTTAGTTTATTTTTTTTACTGTAACTGAATTGGTTTATTTAGTATAATTAAATTTTAAAAAAATAAAAATAGAAAAAACATGTTAGTCCATCACGGACAATGTAAAAGGATAAAAAAAAAGAAAAGGCAAAAAAGCCCAAAAAACAAAAAAGAAAAAGACGAAATTAATAAATAGTGAGAAAAAAGTAGAAGTCGAAGTCGTAAGCTAAATTGAATAGTGCCTAATTTGGGTACGTACGTAAATATGTGTTAGATGTAACGACTTTCTTATCTCAAAAGCTAGCTTATGTCTCTTAGGGTCACGGTCCATTAGATGTTCGCACACTAGTGTTCATTATATTAGAGTTGTTATAACCAGGTTTTAATACAACTTCTTGTATTATGAGGATATTCTCATCCCAAAAACTAGCATGTGAGATGTTATCCTCTCATAACAAATGTAAAATTATTCCAACAATATGTACATATGCACGTACGCACGTTCTTGCAGTAGGACAGTTGGCCAAAATCACTAAAATTTGTTAATAACTCGACTGAATTAACACAAATATAAACTAGCTTGTTTATAAAATACTGGTCCCTGACGCTAAAACCAGTGCCAACCGTTTCAGTAGCTTTCATACGAGGGTCGATGCTACATCCATTCCAGTAGCTCTCGTACGAGGGCCGTAGAAATTAAAATTGTAGCACTTTTGATTTAATCTTTTAGCGAAGCGAGGATAAAAATCCAAGTTAGGTACTACGCATACATGCCTGCCTTGCTTGGATTGACTTTTAGCGAATTTTCAGCGGCAAAGTGATACAAGAGCTCATCTACTTTTTATTGTATGATATATCAGTTATCCTAAATTAAAATTAATGCAGTGAACTGATGTAGAAAGTAATATTTCGTGCTGTAGCAAAAACATTGTTCGCTCCGAAGCCTGCGCTGTTCATCCAATATCTAACGGCTGAAAATGCCCCAAAGGCATGGGCCTGTTCTCCCTCTGCTTTTGCCTTTGCAAAGGCAGGGGATACAATTCCCTTAAGTGCAACTAATTGCATTGCACATTGAAAATTCCATTGCCATGCAAAGAGTTATTAGCTGCATGCAACCAAGGGCATATGAGAAAACAAAACACAAAATTTGCTTTGGATGGTGAGTGAACCCTACATTTATCGACGAGATAAAAAAA
Organism: Melocanna baccifera; assembly: GCA_036346265.1. Classification (NCBI taxonomy): domain Eukaryota; kingdom Viridiplantae; phylum Streptophyta; class Magnoliopsida; order Poales; family Poaceae; genus Melocanna; species Melocanna baccifera. The sequence goes on along the minus strand of CM070701.1, from coordinate 12,299,780 downwards.
TTGGCGCCATATAATTATCAACGGAGGACGTAGCTTGCATAAGATGCGAGTAGCTTCTGTTCAAGCAAAGCATGCACATATGCATGTACACCTTACAGAAAAGGAATACCGGAGACTACAATGGACAGGAGGAGGACTGCGTTTTTACCATAAGCCTTTTGATAAAGATACTGACATTAGTTTCAGATCTCAATACTAAAAACCGCAACCTGTGTAGTATTCGTCCCGGTGGTTGATCCAGAGTTTCAGTATTAGCTGCAGATTAGCGCATTGCATGCTCACAGGGAGTCATAGGAACATCATGCATCTAACATCTCTCACGTATACATTTCTCTTATTTTTTTTCATCATTTATTCACTTTTTTAAAAGCTATTTTTATCCATTACTTCTATTTATTTTTAGTTAAAAGATATCCGTTATTAAAAAAAAATCCACGGCAGCCACTGCAAACAGTGCGGTGCTCTGCCCAAGAACACCGACCTGTACATGGTGTTTTGGCCGGTAGCTGCTTAAGGCGAGGGTGTAGATAGCACCGCGCAGACACCCGGCAGTGGCTTGACTCCCCCAACTTTTATCTTCTGCCTGTTCCATTGCGTCTGCATGCATGAGGCAAAGCTACCACACTGCAGCAGCAGGTCTTGTCCCTGCCGGCTCAGGTAAGGCTAGGCTAGCTCGCCTTGCACAAAACTACTGGCGCGTCAGCCATTCGATACAAGTTTGCTAGGTGACGCCTCCTGCACAATTACTGCTGGCCAGGAGCTAGCTAGCCACTAATGCAGAAGGGATCATGCATACATGCATCTGGTTCAGTAGTTGTTCTGTTTTCAGCACGAGTTTGTTGTGGGATGGTACGATTTCTAATTATGAGGCTATATATTTAGCATGTAAGTTTGTTACTTAAGTATGAGAAGAAATGGAGAAAATTGCCCCAAACTCTCGGTTCTTCATAACTCTATTTTTCCTCTCTGATTTTTCTATTCATCGTCCGAAAACACATCCCGTGCACAATTTCTTGAGTGCTTTGATTCCTTGGCCTATATCCAACATCTGGTATCAGAGCTAAGATGTTGAATGCCCAAGTATCCCCGGTTCCACAAAATGTTGATTGTTCCACATCAAGCGGCGAGAGAGCGGGTGGGGTGCCGTTCCAATCTCCGATGTTAAACTCCTCCAATTACACAGTGTGGACGATAAGGATGGAGGCGATCCTTGATGCCCAGGGAGTATAGGAGGTGGTGAAACCAGCGGAAGGAGCACAGGTGGATGCGAAGAAGGACAAGACGGCACGTGCATACAACTGCAGTGTGCTGCAGTGTGTCCCGGAGGATATTCTTCTCCAGATTGCAAAGAAGAAGACGGCGAAGGATGCATGGGACAGCCTCAAGATGAGGTACCTGTGCCAATCAGGTGAAGAGGGCGTGCTTACAGACCTTGAAGACTGAGTTTGGTGCCCTCCGGAAGAAGAAGAATGATACAATAGATGAGTTCGCCGGCAAACTCATCGTCATGTCCAGTAAGTACTCCACCCTCGATGCAACACTTGAAGACTCCACTCTTGTCAAGAAATTGGTCGACTCCATCCTTACAAATATCTCCTTGTTGTCACCAGGATCGAGCAGTTCTATGATCTCGAGACCATGCTTTTTGATGAAGCAATAGGGCAGCTAAAGGCATACGAGGAACGAGCAATGCGGCTGCACGGCAACACCAACAGTGCTGATGGCCAGTTCCTGCTCACTCATGCCAAGTGGTAGGCACGGCAGAAGGGTGGCAACAGTGACACTTTGTCAGGAGGCAAGGGGCGTGGCTTCAGCAATCCTGACCATGGAAGAGGGCGTGGACGGTGGTGTGGTCGCGGCCGGGGTGCTCGTGGTGCACTGCGTCAAAGAATCTTCGGGAGGCACTAGCAGCGCTGGCAGTGGCATTCATGACAAGAGTCACAAAAAGTGTGACACTTGTGGGAACATGGGTCATTATGCATCTGAGTGCCACGGCAAGCGGTGCGATGATGAGGCCCATCTCACCCGTACCACCGACAAAGAGACGGCACTCATGTTGGCCGTGTCCCAGGAGGGCGCGCATTGGGCAGGAGCGGCAGGATGCTGTATTACTCAACGAAGGGAGGACACTGCCGGAGCTATACCACGGCGATAAGAAGGAATAAACTGAAGACGTTTGGTACCTTAAGGTTATGTCTATGCATGTACTATAAATACTGACCTTAAGGTTAAGATGAATAAGAGAAAAAGAATAAAGAAATTCATAAAACTTGACTACACAGTTGCGGCCAAGGTAAATCTCCTATATTCTTCTCTGTTTTTTGTATCTTCCTCTGTGATCGTGTGAGTTTTCTTTTGGGGCAAGGTCAGCATCGTTGCTTAATTACTGCTTGGTAAGCAAATATTTTGTTACTTGCTTAGGAGTTTAAATTTGGTGGTGTCTAGGGAGAGCTTGTATTTTCTCACGAAATAGTGCTCAAATTTTGAGCCTTCATATCTAAATCTTTAGAATCGAGAAGGCAACTAGAAAAGGGGTTGAATAGGCATATTACAAACAAGCATTTTTTTTGTTAAGAAGACTATGGCTTTTGCACTCTAATAGTTATAAGGAGCTATGAAGAACAGAGCATAACCACTCACAAAGAAAGCACCAAGAAAAACCGAGCCTAAATAGTCTACACATGTCCAAGTGGTCTAACCGCATTGCAAATGACAGTCTGACTAGGTAGGGGTAGTCTGATCTCTCCTGTTGGTAGTTTGACCTCTCGCTAGTATAGAAACAAAAAGCAACACAATTTTAAAAATTCAAAAGGAGGTAACTTTCAAACAACAACTCCAAATCTTATGAAACTTGAAGCATAGATTTATTAGGACCTCAGGAACCTATTCCAATCAATAACCTCATGGATCATTAACAAAGTTTCAATCTTTATCTATTTCAAGAAACATTGCACCAAAACCGAGCCAAAAATGAATCCAGAGCTTAAAGCTTGCTCGTGGGCTAAGGATGATTAAGATGACCTTGGATCAACTCCCACATATCCTAGCAAGCTAAACCACAACAAAAATCCCATGAAAAACACCTAGAATAAAATCTCTTAAGGAATCACTCCTTACAAGTCAAAACCGAGCAAACACAAAGCAACCTCCAAAAACTTGCTATTGCGATGCCAAAACGGATGGGATCTGGCCTCTAAGAGGTTCTTCTATCTCTTATACGTCCTTGGCACCAAGCAAGATCAAGGAGACAAGAAGAAATATAAAAAATAAGATAAATCAAGATTTCAACAATTGTGCAAAGAGTAGAAAGACTTGGATGAATTTTTATATCTATTGAAACTTGGGGATGAATGTTTACAGTCACTTCTTAGTCACACATAAGCCTAAGAATGACAAAAAACTTACACACAAGAGCCACACTCTATCTCTTAAAAGTTCTCTCCAAGAACTCTAACTCTCATCTACTTGGCTTAACAAGGCTTAATCTCTAAGTCACCTCTACCTCTCCTTTTATAATGGAGGCATACAAAGTGGATTCCATCCATCAACACATGAGCAAACCTGATAACCCAACACATAACGGGTTTTTCACTTACACACGCATGCTTCTCACAGCATCACTTCCACTTGACTCCAATAGCCTGATTAACCTTGTTTTGTTCACGAAGCATACCGAAGCCAATCAAAGCAACTCTGCATGCTTTGATATATAGCCTGTAGTGCCCAATGACTTGCCATCAAGTCTTTATGTATCTGTTCTCCTCCAGATCGGTACACCACATGAACTAACTCACCTCTTCACGATCCTTGTCCTTTTCACGCTTTTTGCTTGAGCCATATATTCTCACATGGACTTAGCCAACCACATATACATCAGCTCTCCCATCTAGTCCTAGTCAATTGTCATTGACCTACACATCCAAAATCAAGCAACCATCTTGAGTATAAGTTCAATACACTTGACACAAGTAGCCTCACCTGGACTTACCCGACCGCACAAACCTTAGCTCTCTCACCTAGTCTTGGTCAATTGTCACTAACCGCTAATGTTGTCCAAGTCTAGTCTCAAACTCGAACCAAATCAACACTAAACTCAACAACCAGCCCATAGCAGTCATAATGCAACCGGTCAGACCGCCAACCAAAGGCTAGTCTGACTGCTATCAAACACCCCCAAACTGACTCAAACTCAATCTCAATAATAGGACACTGGTGTGACCGCAAATCCAATGCCAGTCATACCTCCGAACTCAACTCTGGTCCAATCGTCAACCAAAGGCCGATCTTACCGTATGTGCTCAACTCCAAAACACATTCTCTGCTAAAAAGCAATCGGCTACCATAGCCCGGTTACATCGCAACCACTGGTTTGATCGGACCTCATGTGCCAATCAAATCGCTCACACCTGAGCCAACTCAAACCAAAAGGCAAAGCCAGTCTGACTGCCAGCCCATAGCTGGTCAGACCACTTGCCACCTGACAACAACACTAAAAATTGTAAACACTCAAAATTAAACTCAAACTTTTACAACTCCTGCACAACAAAGTTAAATACTCATCACACACCATGGGATGACCTCCGCATGGTCTTACAAGATCTAATGGATGAAATCACTTTGCCTCCTCCCTACCCATTCGAGTATTATTTTGTTAAGGAGTACTCAATTTTTTAGATGTTTGATGCATGTATACCTCCATCCACTAGTTTGCTCATTAGTTATTAGCATGTGATGTGATACATTGAGGAATACTCCAATACAAATTATTGTTTTCCGCATAGCCTTTTTACAACAATTATATAATAGTTTTACACAAATTAAATTATGTAAAAATAATGTGACAATTTGTAAAAAGAGGAATAAAACAAATTATAAGGAACACAACCAACAAAAACTAAAAAAACTCTACTTATTGGTTTACGTTACGACTCCCCATGACCCTAAACAAATTGATTACTTCCTTATCACATTGTTCACCCAGAGAAAAATTCACAAATCATAAAGCATAACGTGGATCACAAAGCAACATCCAATGGAAAAAAAAATTGAGTACTCACAAACAAAAAATGCTCGAGTACCATTTAGCAAATTCCTTTAAATCTTGCTTTTATTTACAGTGTGGTAAAAAAGATGTGTCTAGGTGGTATGTGAGTACTATTTTTGTTAGAGGGTACTCAGACTTTAAGCCACTAGATCTAGGTTCAAAGGATCTCATCCCTCCTTCCAAACCATATATATTCCCCTTTCCCACCCTCCCTTAAACCTCCACTGCTGCACTGTTGCCATCCCTAGTGCTGATGATGCCCATCAGTGATCCGCCGCTGCAGTCTCCCTCCTCTATTCCGAGAGCTCACCCACACTGCCCTACTTCCTCCTCTCTACCAAGCTCCCTCGGAATGCCTGCCAAATCTATCACCACCAACCCTGCCTCCTAACCACTCAATCATGTTGCCGCCCGCCGACCTCCACCGCCTACTACCATCCTTCGTGCCCGCAGCTGGCGGCACCACCGCCTCCTAACCACTTGAGCATATTGCCGCCACCAACCTCCACTGCCCACCGCCCTTCTTTGTGCCCATGGCTGGTACCTCCTAACCGCTGCCTCCTAACCACCCAAGTATGTTGCCACCCGCCGACCTCCACTACCCACTACCATCCTCCGTGCCCATGGCTGGTGGCACCATCACCTCCTAACCACTCGAGCATATTGCCCCCACCAACCTCCACTACCTACCGCCCTTCTCTGTGCCCACGGCTGGTGGAGCTACTAGTACCCACCACTAGTATGTTCCCACCCCTTCTTCCTCTATACCCAAGCACCGGTGAACCCAAACCCTAAATTGGGTAAGCCCAAACCCTAACTCGCCAAAGTTCTGTCGCTAGCAATTGGTCGCTAGAGACATCACTAGAGGCACTAATCATGATGCAAATCGGATGGATGGAAAATTCGAGTACTCCCAATGTGGATAAATACCCGATTACTCCTTAGCAATTTCCAAAATTGAAATATAAGAGAGTGACTATAGTACATGTATGCACTTTATGCCTTTTACAAGTAGTGAAGCCAGAAGTCTTGAGATGGGTTCAAGCTTAAGATTAATTAATTAATTAAGTGTTCAAGATCTTTTTGGGATGCAAATATAGTATATTGTGATTTGTATGTTAGGCTAAACTAATACTAGTATTAACTTAATTGAAAAAAATTAGGGGTCAATGTTGAACCAGTTAGCCAATGCCAAATTTGCCCCTTGTTTCCTCTGATTCCAAATATAAGTCATTTAGGATATTGACACGGTCTCTGATGTGACACTTTGATCATCAATTTCTATGAAAATATGTTATTTCAAATAAAAATAATTATACATTATAAAAGTATATTTCATGATGGATCTAGTAGCAAACCAACTTCATATTGTTAATCTGAAAATTCTTTATATATTGATGGTCAAAATTAAAAACTATTTGACCGATACAAATTAAAAAGACCTACATTGTAATCGAGGTAATACCATTCACTTATCATATTCTACACGTGGGAGTTTTTGGAGTGGAAAAGTATTGAGGGGAATTAAATGTTTAATTGCATGTATAGACTAAAAGTAGTGTTTGCATTTTATAATTAACTAATGTATGTTTTCATTCACCTTCTTAATTTTTTATTCAAAACCTTTTCATTCAGCATATTAATTAGTATGCGTATGTTTGAAACATTGTGTTATTTATAAGTCACCTGATTTTATTACATTTCAGACGTAGGTGTCTGGTTTTAATTCAGTGGTAAAAAATGAACTATGCTATGATTTAATGCAACACACAAATCTTTTACCTGTTAAAAAAAAAAGAAAACCAATGGCCTTATACATTGATAGCCCATATAAAAAAATTAATGAAACACAATTAAATATGCAATTCCAGTGAACTGACACAATTAACATACACAACAACATTTCGAGGGATGAGCAATTTAATTAGTTTCTAGATTTAATCCAAGTTGGCCAGGAGCTTTGTGCGATCCGTAACCACGGACCTACCAAAACGGAGACGTGCGCGACGTCCGTCCACTGGCTCCAGTAACCTGGTCCTGCAGAACAGTGCAACACGATGGGTGCTGTAATTGGTCCCGTTAGCCCAATAATTTCTGTTGCGAATTAAGCCCCCTCTCTCTCTCTCTCTCTGTCCTCTCTCTCTCACGCACGCGCGCACACGCATACACACAGTCACACAGGCTACTGTACTATAATGGAGCTGAATAGGGAGCAGGCTGAGCCCAACCTTGAGCTCACCCTCCACTCCACGGCCGTCCCGGAGCCCCCCGGCTTCTTCCTCTGCATGTACTGCGATCGCAAGTTCTACAGCTCGCAGGCGCTCGGCGGCCACCAGAACGCGCACAAGTACGAGCGCAGCCTGGCCAAGCGCCGGCGGGAGATCGCCTCCGCGATGCGCGCGCACGGGGCGGGCGCGCCTGCGCAGGACGCGAGGCCCGGGCACGGCGCCGGTTTCGTCGCTGCGGCTGAGAAGGTGTGGATGGAGACGCATCAAGCTGCTGCTCCGGTGCCCGGCCTGGCGCGCAACAAGGGCTCGTCGGAGTACGGCGTCGAGCGCGCCGACGAGCTGGATTTGTCCCTCAGGCTATGATCTATCCGTTCCCTCCTCAAGTTTAATCGATCATCCGCTGTTTCGGTATGGCAGAGTGTAGTTTGATGCGTACATGCAACTGTTTAATTGGTGGTATATTAATTAATTGGACGCATATATATGTCAAATAATTTGTTTGTGCATCTCTCTTCTAGTTGAGTTTGTCTGATGGAATTTCTCGGCAAGAACGACAGTTAATTTGTCGATTTATCCAAAGAGTATAGAGATTTGGTGTGTTCTGTTGGTTTACCTTTTTTTCTCAATTTGTTCATTTATGTTGGCATATCTTTAATTGAAGTGGTTTTTTTGGGGGCTTCCTCAAGCGATTCAAAATTGTGCATATTCCATGTGAGATTTGTCTCATTTGATAAACAAATACACAACTCTTTCTACTCCTCTAGCCAAGAATGCTTCGTCATTATTAGCAACTAACAATTGTGAAAGTGCGTACGTATTACACGCGTACGTATTCAATGCGAAAGTGCGTCCCTGCTAATTGCGAAGACCGCGTTAGCGCTTTGTAAGGTCTTGGTGCCTTCGCAAATTTTCCAAATGTGTGTACATGATGTGGTGTGAGTGGGGTGTGAGTAGTGTGTGTGCATCTGCCTTGTGCTCTCTTAAAAAAAGAATGCTTCGTTAGTATTCAGTAATACTTGTCCAACCACGTGCCACTTGAGCATAATCAGATATCAGATTGGGTGTTCTAGCTAGATAACTCCCAAAATAAACTTTGTCCTAGCTTGAAATTACTCCCTCCGTCTTTTCTTATAAGGCGCAGCTTAATTTGGTGTGGTCTCTAAAACTGAACTTTAGCTCTCTTGCGCCGTATTGTTAATACTACAACATCATGATCATATAAAAGTTCTTTCATGTATGAATCTAGTAGTGCCACTTTTATATAAATAAGTCTATATATTGTTAACTAACTATTGATCAAAGTTACAAAGCTTGAATCTTAAAATAAATATGTGCCTTATAAGAATCAATTCACAGAGTAACAATTTAGGTCATACCTGCCCCCAGTTCTCTCATTCCAATATCCCTTCGTAAATACAGTTAAGAGATAGAAAAAAGAATTGATGATACAGAATGATGACTGGATATGAAAATACTCCTAGGAGCAAGTGTGATACTACTGAATCAACCTGTAGTTTGCCGGTTGCCACAATACTTCTCCTATTTGATTGGTTACTGGCAGGCAGTCCTATCATATGGTCAAATGCACTGCATACCGTACATGGATGTCCCCGTTCTCCAGATGCTGCCATATCTCTTGTATCATCTGTAAAAGAAGAAGGATTAGGGATTTTCCTCGATGTCAATTGACGCCACGCCAGGACCTTGTGTATTTACATGCAAAACCAATACAGAGATAGATTACAACTTGGCAAACGGTTGCCAGGGAGATAACACGTTTTTGCCGGATACGAAATAGTAGCTACCAGGAATATATAGAAGATTTGTGTGGACTCTCGGATGGAAACCAGACTGCACACGATACAGAGTCTGATAGTATATCAAATATACAATAACCTTTCTATTTTAACATGCCCCCTCAACCTCAAACCGTGAGATTAAGATTGTGTCTCAAAGTCTTGAGTTGTTGTATTCCCAACGGTTTGTCAATCCATCTGCTAGTTGATCCTGTGCCAAAACAAACCTGACCTGTAAGAAACATCAGAAACCTCTTGGAAAACAGGATCAGTAGGCACAACAGATAATTCAGAAATATGTCGATTCGCTCTATTATCTCCCCCATCATTCATAGTATCCATGCGAGAAAAAGAAGATGGTAGAATCGGAGTGAGGTGAACTTGATCAATCAGAGGGCGACTTTCTAGAAGTTTGGACATTTCAGAAAAAAGAGGACACATGTTCGTCAAAGATGACATTGCGAGAGATGTACACCCTGCTGGTAGGAGGGTAAAGGCACTTATACCTCTTATGACGACTACTGTACCGATCAACACGCAACATATAGAGCGAAATTGGAGCTTTTGGTCATTGTATGGGCGAATACAAGGCCAACATGCACAACCAAAGCTTTTAAGAAATGTGTAATCTCGTTTTGTGTCAAGAAGTCTTTCTAAGGGGTAGCTGACTGGATCACTTTGCTTGGGAGATGATTAATGAGAAAACAAGTTATTTGAAATGCCTCATCCCAGAAACGAATAGACATATATGCTTGGGCTAGAAGAGATAATCCTATTTCTACCACATGTCTATGTTTTTTTCCGCTAAACCATTTTGTTGGTGGGCATGAGGACAGGACATACGATGGGAAATACCCTCGTATTGAAAGTGTGAGTGAAGTTTTTGATATTCATCTCCCCCATCGGTTTGGACACAAGTAATCTTTTTGTTTAGCAATCTCTCAACATTAGCTTAGAATTGTATGAAAATTTTCTCAATCTTTGATTTATTTTTGAGAAGATATAACCATATAAATTTAATGAAGTCATCAATAAAAATTACATATTACCTAAAAACTCCCGCTGAGGTGAGCATAGGCCCCCAGACGTCAGAGAACACTAACTCTAAAGGAGAGGATGATACATGCTGTGAGCTAGAGTATGGTAGCCGGTGGCTCTTGCCCTATTGACATGCATCACACATTTTAGTTGGGACTGACTCTTCTAGATGAGGCAAATTGTGAAGACGAGGGACTTGATCTACAACTAAAGATGATGAGGGGTGGCCAAGGTGACAATGCCACTGCCCTCGTCTAGGTTTTATTGCTGACCAAAGACATCGTTATCATGAGTAAGATGATCCACAAAAAGAAGATTCTTGTGAGCTTGTGGAACATGAATGATATTCTTAAGAATCAAGGATTTGCATGGAGTATGAATTTTAGTTAGACCAATGTGAGCTATAGGCATACCTGAACCATTATCTGCATGCACTTGATCCCGGCCGTAGTATATTTTTCACGTACAATCAGCTTGTCCAGTTCTCCAGTTATGTGATTTATTGCTCCAATATTGGTATACAATGATGGGTCAACTGAATAGGAGCCAGTCGATGCAGCTGCTGCCACCTGGGGATCTTCAGATTGATATGAATGGTTGAATCTATAATAGCATTTGAGAGCAACATGGCCAATCTTCCCACATACCTGACACATCGGTCGGTTTCTTAAGGATTTACCAATGTTGTTGCTGTTGTTGGGCATCTGCTGACTTCTGCCATTGGTGAAGCTTTGGTTTCCACTTCGACGCCCATGGTTACGACCGTGAGAGCCTCTTCCATGGGAAGCAGTGTTTGCAGAAGAATTCCCAACTTGATATATAGCATTTTCTGCTACTAATGAAGTTCAAAATTGAGCATATGTGCGTATAGATCGCTAAGACTGATTGGATCTGAGCAATTAAAGGCATAGTCTTCCAAAAGTATTCCTTTACTCCAAACACACTGAATCTCTTGTTTACCTCTTTAGATAAGGTACCACACTAAAATTTTAATTAGTTCTATTTGAATACAACCAAGAGATGGTGGATTCCACTTTCAAGAATAAGAAATTTTAATTTCATGTGCATTTTCATCCAATTTGGCAGTTAATTTCGTTCATTCATTCATTAGTTTATTTGTTTTGTTGGAGAAGAAAGCTAGCAGAGATAAGTAGATAGAGGATCAAAGTAATTAACATAATCCCAATTCTTTCTTTCCCAATACTTCACTCAAGACTTGGCTGAGTTGGTTATATACCCCACTTGTCTTTAATCCTTCAATAAAGAAAGGGTCACATTATAAAATCTTGAAGAATCCATGAATGATATAACACTTTCGTTGGCACAACTTAATTGATTGAGCATGGCTCTTTATCCATATAACCCAGATCATTTTCAAATTCAACAAGATATATACATATGGTGTGTTACATATATACATGTATATAGGCACTCAGTACTTCTGTGCACTCATGCACTCAACCCCCTCCCCCCCCCCCCCCTCGACCCCCCGCCATGCATTTGATGAGCAACTGATGGCTTAGATTCGGCGGCCGGCCTACACGCTGACTGAAGCACTCTTTTTTGCGTTGAGCCCCTTGGTGATCCCCACTTTCGGCCTCCTCTTCCCAACCCTAAATCGCAAGCCAGCATAGGGAGGTGGCGTGGCGCGTGCCGGGGGGCAACGCTCGAAGTCGATGCAGGGAGGCGGCGTGGCCCACGCGCAAGGAGGTGTGAGGGGAGGCAGCGCCTGGAGCCCACGTAGGGAGGCTGCATGGGGAAACTTATCACCACTTAAGCTTGGTCATTTGTTACATAATACAACTCATATCAGGAAAAACAATTTTAGTTTAGAAAAATTTTCGAACCACTCTGACACATCCAAAATTAGGAAATTTCAAAAATTTTAGATTTTTTTAGAAAATTTTAGCCAAAAATTCAAACATACAGTTCGAATTCAAGAAATATGATTATATGAAAACGGGGAGATCTCAAAAATCTCGATGAAATTTTGGTAAAATCTCAAAAAAAAATTAAAATGGACCTTTTTTATCAGCTTTTCTCGGAGGGGGTCAAGATAACCGAATTTCGTGAAATCTCATCAAATTTGTTTTCCCTACCTCATATCCACTAATGAAAGGGACATGTCACGCATTATTGCAATGGATTGAGGTGTACAAAGAGATAATTTGAACAATTTCTTATCAATACAGAAGGCCCTTTGGTAAAATGGCAAACTGAGACACGAACCTAGAAACATCATATGTAGGCCGACGTACACTGCAATCTTTAAAATTTAGAAAACGAATTAATAATAACAACATGCATCTGCAACGCTGTTGTTTAATAGATAACCATTGTTATCCAAATAAAAATCCTTTCTCCCCGTGGTTTGTTAGCGCGTACTGGCATAGCACTGCAAGCAGTACGACTATAAGATTAAAATTCTCAGCGGTACTTCTTGTGCTCAGCTTCCTCTACCCAGGAAAGAGCTATCAGCTATGCATTTCTGGAGAGTTATGTTGATATATATACACATAGGCTGTGCATAGAGCATGGATCACATTGATATACAAGTCAAGCTATATTTTGGTAACAAAATAAATTGTTAGTTGTATATATGTTCCAAGAATAGTTCTCGATCTGATAGCTCATATAAAAATATTTCAATGAGCATGCCACTTATATAGGTTACTTCGATCATCTAAGAAAATTCAGTTTGAGTGGAAGTTTATAAGAATGCTTATATATGATAGATAGTACGGTTTCTGTGATGTTTTTCATTCACCATTCAACATCAAATCTGTTGTGCGACGGCGGGTGATCATCTATACTGGCCTAATTAACAATTCTCAGGTCATACAAAAAAAAACATCAGTCCAGAAAATAACAAGAAACAAGTATAGTATGCGTGCGCATTCAGATTTAAGGCATATATACATGAGCTCGATGAGAAATAATTGCACGAAGAAAATGAGAGAATCTTAACAAGACTACATGTATATACTCTTAGCTTCTTAGCTGAACTCCTTCCGCTGTCGATATTGATCCTTCACCTTCGCAACCACAACCACCCAATAATAAGCGGCTCGATCCCATACAGGACCTGTCATTAGTCAGAATCCGTACGAACGAGTGTTCAATTACAACCGCCGTACGTAAACTCCACTCCCATCGAAACAAAAGAAAAAAAATAAGTGCACCTGCATAGAAATGACGGAGGAGGCCGCCATTGCTTGCAATAAGGTTCAGTACGTAATACTACTAGTACTAGCAGTAATCTTGTATTAAATACTCCAATATAGTACTAGCAGTACTCTTGTATTAAATATGTTCAAACCACGACAAAATTAAGACTTAACCAAAATTTTAATCATTCAAACCATGGTAAATATACATACTTAGCAAATTTTTTGGCATCTAAGCCATGATAAAATTATCACTTTTTTAGTTCTAGTTCAACTATCACAGATGGTTTTTACCAAGAATTATTTGTGATAACTCAGTAATGTCCCCTCTTTCATTACAAGGGATCCTATTTATATAGGGAGAGAGGCGGATATGTCAAGTTACAAGTTTACCCTCAGAGCCTAGCCTACTTCTAGGGGTATCTATATCATTTGCCCTGTGTGGGCTTCACCACGTCCGAGACTCTAGGGTCGGTCCAGGGTTGGCCTCACGAACCACGCCCGGGTTGGCCCCGGACCCCTCCAGGGTCTGCCATGTGTACCTTGCCTGGAGTTGGCCCCAAATCCTTCCGGGATTGACCTCGCGTATCTCGCCTGGGTTGACTTGGGGACTTAGCTTAGGATAGATCCTCCAACGGGTACCATCGCTCTCATGTGGGCCCGAGGTAGCGTAGGAACTGTCCCCCAACAATAGCCCCTCGCTGATCCAGGTGTTTGTTAACCGCCCACTTGGACCGGTGCACTGATATGCAAAAGGGATCGGCATGCTATGCCTCAGGTAAACGATCCCACTAGTAGCCTGCAATGCATTATGATAACATGTTAAAATACCTTAGTCTTTACGCAAACCTTGGATGATAGGTCATGTCCGTACCTTCGAGTTAGGTTCCCTATGGACGGTGCCAATTGTCATCGGCACGAATCTAGATAGTAAACTTAGAAGCACGCCTAGTCGAATACGGAGACCACCGATGATGCGAAGAGACCCAAGGAGAAGTATATAACCACCAAGTGTATTCAATATGAGTATTCTAGGGTTACAAAAACGGCATTCCCTCCTCTCTCATTATAAGGGGTTCATTTATAGGGAGAGAGAGGCGGGCATGCGAAGTTACAAGTTTGCTCTCAAGACCTAACTTACTCCTAGGGATATATATGTCATTTGCACTGCATTGGCTCCACCATGTCCGAGAGTCCAGGATCAGTCCAGGGTTAGCCCTAGACCCTTCTGGGATTAGCCTTGTATACCTTACAAGGGGTTGGCCCCAAACCCCTCCGGGGTTGGCCATAAGTACCTCGTCCGGTGTCGACCTTATGTATCTCATCCGAGATTGACTTAGGGACTTAGCTCGAGGTAGATCATTCAATGTGAGGTAGCGCAGAACCCTCCCCAACAACTCAAATATGCAATGTCTCTCAGGTTAACTCGCATGCATTGTCAAGTGTATGCGCATTACGCAATTATCTTGAGGTAAACGTAATTGACACTTGGTGACGATGTAGAGTGCTCGATCTTACAGCTAGCTGTAGAACCCTATTAATGGTGAAGCAATTAATCGAGTATAACATGTAGGTGAACGTTGCCAACAGATTGTGTGTGATCATCCATTAATTCAATTCGAGGTATCACTCTTCTGTTCTGTCGGTAGGAACTGGTAGCTATCGTGCAGTCCCTGTAGATAGTATTCGGTAATAAGGCCGGTATACTACCTTAGTTCTCTTCGATCATAAATTCATATCGTTTTAGACATTAAAGAAGCGTTCGGAATGGCATTGACGTATGACTTTTTTACTATAGCTGAGTTGGCTTATTTGGCATAATTAAATTTAAAAAATTAAAAATAGAAGAAACATGTTAGCCCATCACAGACAATGCAAAGGAATAAGAGAAAAAAAAGACTGACAAAAAGTCCAAAAAATCTAAAAAAACCAGAAAAAGACGAAATTACTGAATAGAGAAAAAAATCAGAAGTTAGAAATAGAAACTGGCTTTAAACCAAAATGAGCAGAGCTATAAATAGTCTCTAAAACGCTATTTTGACCACTGATTTTTATTATAATAGATTTTATGAAATCTAATAAAATAATAATATTATCAAAATAATTTTTAAGATAAATCTACATATATGATTTTCATATATCCAATATAAATATTTAAAAAAGATGTCGATAACCAAAATTTTAAAATATTTGACTGCGTGTATTCCAAAATAATGTGTATTGTGATTAGAAAGAGTACATTTCTGCCTTTTATCCCCATCTTATATGGGGGATAGGCCCCGTACCATATGGAGTATACTTAATATAAAAATTGGAATGCAAGTAGTTAAGAAATTAAGTATCATTATGGAGTTTGATCTAAGGATTCATGGGCATGATGTCGATTATCAGAGGTGCGAAGATCGACCCAGAATTTGACTCTAGGAGGATCGAGCGGAACAGAGATACCGCGTACCAAAACTATGCATAATCATAGCAAGATCGATGAAATCCTATACGCTCTGACGGAGCTAGCTCCCGACTTCGAGAAAATCTCCTCCATGCGGTGGTAGTTCTTTGTGTAGCACAGGCCGCGAGGTCGTCACAGATGACCCAATGCCAAATATTGTGCAAGGGATGCTGATATACCAGACTAGCTTGCTGATATTATGCAGAACTATTTTAACTTGGGTTACAAACCTGAAGCCAATATAAATATCTGATTTTTTTTATAGTAGATTCTTCACTCCTCTTGCTCCTACCTCACTCCGAGGATAAGACAGAGGTCACAGACGCATCACGTACCGTACTGATCTCGCTCCCATCTTGCACACAATATCTCCCTTATTTTTCCCACCGCTCATCTCTCTTTCTAAAAGGTATTTCTTTCGGCAACTACTATTTATTTTTAGCCGTATATAAACACCTCCTTGTATCAGAGCATAAATATTATTGTCACAGATAGTATAATTAGAAACCTAGAGATTGTGTACATATAGAACATGTCCTGACTCCTGAGCCCCGACTGATGCGCACTTTATGTTGCGTTTAATTTGAACCAAACAATGATTAAACCCAATACATCAATTACTTGGGAGTTATAAATCTATATAAAAGTAAGAGCTCACTACATGTTCCTCAGATAAACGAATCGACGATACATGTCTTCATTCCACTTCATCGATCCTGATCGGTAGAACTCTCATAGTTGCGCTAGCTGTCCTGCAGACAGTGGTCATTGCGAGGATTAAATATCGTCTCCTGCATGCCAAACAAACATTAGTGTAACTGTGCAAGACACGCGACCTTGTGGCTAGCTTGTTGATAAGAGTCATGAGTTTGTGGTGTACCATGACGGCGCAACAGTTTGTACTACACAACGTCAACCGGGTAACTCAAATATATCAATCAAAATCTCGCCCAACGACGTCAACCCTTAAACGCTATAGGGGGTTTGTTTCGGCGAGAGATCACACAACACACATCGTGATGGTCCAGATGAATACGATTTCAGTGCCATTATTCACATCTCACACAACACACATCGTAAACAATAATGGAGCTCAAAGTCGAAAGGTGCCGCGCGCTAGCGCAGCAAGCAACCTGTTTGCATGGGTTGGCTTGCTCGATAGTGCCCGAAGTCCGAGCAACGCATCACAGCTGAGCGCGATGGGGGACTCACCGTGGACCTGATGGACCACGGCGATCGATTGGTGCAGAGCAAAGCCATAGCCCATAGCTGCAGGCTTGCACGAACCATGCATATATCGGTACGCATGCATGCGCGATCCAACCCAGTCAGTGCGTGGGGGACGCAAGCCACACGTACGCAGCTATCAACCGCGTACGAGATGAATCAATCAAACAGACGGAGGCTGGGGCGCGTACGTACGTACAACCGGCTAGACGATCGAAAACATTCTGCGGCGGTGTTACACATGCATGCATAGCGGAAGGCTGCGGGCATGCGCAGCAGCAGCAGCGCAGACGTACGTATGTGCGTGCGGGCCGCGAGGACAAGAAGCTAGCAAGCAAGCTCCTCCTTGTTCGCTAGCATCAGCGCAGCCGCCCGTGCCGTGCGAGAACGGCGGGCAGGTTGCAAGCATGGGTGGGCGCGGCCGGCGGTCGGCGGACGCGCGCGCACAAGCTGCGTGCTGCGACGCGACCCCGATCTGTGCCCGGCCGGCCGGGCAGGATGCAGGCAGCACGATATCACTGCGCACCGGCCGACCGGTGATCTGGCAAAGCCGGCATTGGTGGGGGCGGAGCGGAGCGCAAGGATCGGCCAGCTAGTACGTGCTGCGTGCCATGGGACGTACGCGCGTGCGTGAGCAGATGGCAGATTGGCAGGCTGGCTTTGTTCGGTGCAGGCCTGCGCCGGCCTGCAAGATGGTTAAGGTTGCCCACATAAATACCCTGGCATTTGGTGCCGTGCAGTACTCCACCTGCTATTCCCAGTGGAGTTTCACACAATAGGCATGTTCTTTTGTTTTGGTTTGGTTTAGGTGTGGCTGATGACTTTTTTAGATAGCGATGGACGATAGAGACGTCGACGAGAATGGTATATACGATTTTAGGTTTGGAAAACCGTTTGAAGAATATACTTCAAGAAACCATCATTTTGTTTCGACTTTCGGAGAAATCAAAAGGTAATCAGAGGTAAGTACTACCGGTACACCCCACCTGTAACTCGAGCGAGAGCTATCAAGAAATCCATGGCACCTACCTGTTGGGACTCAAGCAAGCTAGAGCTCTCAAGAAATCCGGCCATTCCCCAGGGAACCCCTCCTGGAAACCTCGAACCTACCCTGATGTATCAGGGACAAGTGATGCTAGCGTGTAACAGAACATAATTTCAAGATATTCTGACTCAACCACAATCACAGTAGCTATCTATCTTAAATTTAGGGCTGAGTAGTCACATATATACTTGTCAAAATTTAAAAGTGCCTCCACCTACACTACTTGCAGGAAACATAAAGTTCAGACTGCCCCAACGGACCGAAGCGCTCTGGGCATCCGTTGACACCGGTCGGGCTTTTCCATTGCAAGATCAGAGCAAATAAAGCCAGCGTACGCGAGGATCTCATATCACCAGCGGCGGTAGTGGACTAGCAGTAGTACTGAACATAGTTTGCAGGAAGACATGTACTAAACCCCCACATATTTTGTTTACTTGGTCCCCGTGGGGATCGAAAGCTGGACAAAGGTCTTCTCCGTAGCTTGGCGATATGGACTGGACGAGGATGCGAGCAAAACAAGCTAGGACGTCGTCAATGGCGACCATCATGGCGCCTCGACCCGAGAGACACTGGATGAGAATTTCGGGTCCACGGTCGCTTTTGCCGTGTGTGCATCAGATTACATCATGCAGAGAAGATCAGGATCGGCCTGGCAGGTTTGTCGTGGCAAAACTTCTCGCTATCCTCGGTTGAACTGGACAGAAAAAACCATTGGTTCGTCGCGTGACTTTTCGCTCGGCGCAGCGACGTCGAGTAACGGAAAACAACACAGAACTGTGTGCTCAGCCACAGTTGCAGGCTTCAGCGTCCTGCCTGAGTGCTACCCTAGAGATGCCCACGTCGTGGATGTCTGACATATCGGCGGCGAACTTCCACAGGATAGCGGGGGAGAAAATTCCCAGCAGCCTTGAGCTTGATGCATTACTGCCTTCGTAAATGTGACCTCTTTTCACCACAATCACCATTTTGGATCTACGATACATGAAACACTTGTCCTGCATATACCGCTTAAATGATGTTATACATGTTTATATGTTTGAGCATTCTCTAATAGTGATTATAAGTTATTTTAAAGCGAGTTTCATGAAAAATTTCATAAAAATCTACTTTTTATAATATAATTTATGTATATACTTGGTTTATATATAGAAAAGAGTATATAGCAAAAATAAAGAGTTCCGATGAAAATTTTTTAATAGGATATCTTAGAATTAGTATTTAATTATACTGAAAATGATAAAGAGATATAATGCATTCGTTTAAGTAATATATTAGAAGTAGGAGTACGTACTCTTGGGAGTATGAAGAAGATTACATATATATGTATATACATATACATATGCATACACACACACACACACACACACACACACACACACACACACACACACACACATATATATATATATATATATATATATATATATATATATATATATATATATATATATATATATATATATATATATATATATATATATATATATATATATATATATATATATATATGTAACCTGTTAAGAACTCGACTGAATTGGCACAAAAATATAAATTGGCTGGTTTATCAAATACTGGTCCCTACCGCTAAAACCAGTGCCAACCGTCCAGTAGCATTCGTACGAGGGTCGATGCTACATCCATTCCAGTAGCTCTCGTACGATCGAGGGCCGATACTACAATTGCTGATATCGACTGAAGAAGACAGCACACCTTGTTACAATCATGGATTCATGGCCTTGAACAATTCCAACGCAACTTCCCCAGTCATCCTCAAGAGGAACCGCACGGTCTTTGAAGAATCCCATCACAACCTTCTCCAAGATTAAGTCAGCAAGTAATGGTTGGGTTTCTTCAAACCATGGTAGTCACGGTGACCTTGGCGACCACGACGCCTAAGAGGCGTCAGGATGCCTAGTCGTCCAGACGGGTGTCTAATTGTCCTCTAGACGATGTTAGGTAAGCTAAAGTGGTTCACTTGATGAGTATCTGACTACTTAACTAAAACAGTAAATTAGAGAAAGATCAATAACAATTGCATATATACCTAATATCTTGATGAGCAGCCTGTCATTCTTTTGCTCTTTTTGTAGGTAGCCAAGCCCCCATCCAAGATGAAGTTGTAGAGAGAAACAATAGAGAGTGTGACTTCAGAAGAATAATATCCTAAATGCCCTATTAAATACACTCCATATGCACCTCTTGAGCTTAGGGAGACCCATCTCCTAATGCCCTGGAAGCTAGATAACAGTTCTTTCACAATTTTGAAGGCCCGCCCTGTGCTGCCTGTCCCGTATGATTCCCTTCCTGTAGAACACGAACAAGTGTTCCATATCTGATAGTAGGTGCCTACCACTAATGCAGATAAAATACACTTATTTCGGACGATGCTAAATACAACTAAGTATAATACAAAATAATCATCCATATGTACATAGCTGAGCTACCAATTATGCCTATGACCATATGGTAAAAGTACAGATACACAGATATTTTCTACATTATTAGAAATGGCACAAGAGCAATACATATATGTGACTACCAAATTTTCAAACGGCGACGATAAGTGTATAAATAACAGTACGACCTTTTATCGTTATTATCAAAAAAGTTACAAATAATAACAGTGTACAAATAACAACCATGTATAAATAATACATCACCAACATCACAAATAAAGTACAAATAGTAACAGTATACAAATAATAACAGGTACACATAACAGTAAAAAGGCCGGCTATTAACGAAGAATCGTCATTATTGGCATTAATACATCACTAACATGGATAACTACAAAAATATCATTTGCGCGAACTAAAAACATACACCATTTAAACATGCTTACAGAACACATTATGTACAACCAAACCACTGTTAAGCTAACAAAGCGTTAATGACATATTAAGCGTATTTCTTGTAGGTGAATAAAACATACCTCTTGGTGAATGTCTTCACCGGGACCACACCAATTCGAACCGCAAAAATCCCTAAATCGCAGCAAAATCACATCGAAAAACTAATTCAAACACTCTTATACTCTCTTTCTTTCCTCTCACTCGGTTCTCTCTCGCTTGGCAGGGAACATACTCAACTGCGTAGCTTCGAATGAGATAGCGGAGAGGGATGCGAGCCATTTTATGTGCGCAGGGAGACATTGCTGACCGACAAGCCCACGTGGGCACATACGGACGCGTGGGGTAACACCAAGCCCAGCTAAAAACAACGGGAATCATTGTTGAGCGCGTCGTGTCGCGGCCGCTTGGTCGCTCACCCACCCTACCTAACGAGGTAGTGCAGTTCGGCAGGATTGCTGCCGAGCCAGGGGAGCTTGGCAGGAGCTGAGTTATGGGAGCTCGACTACCTTCGCTTCTGCCGTGCCTGGCCGCCTCCTGCCGCGCTTGCGCGTGCTGTCGCGAGTGTTCCAGCTTGCCGAGCTAGGGAGCGCGACAGGTGACAGCCTTCTGAGCTTATGGAGGGAGCTATTTTTGTAAAAATAAAAGTCCTAAACCATTTTTATATAAAAAATACTACTGTGCTACATTTGCGAACAGTTTCAAGATTAGTTGATCACTACGAATAATGAGCCCCAACTAACTAGAGTAATGTTTCCAGAAACATATTATTCAGATGTCTATTTACTTAAGCTTGGTTTGGAATACGTGAATCTTTCCAAATCCCTACAATAATTAAACTGTTTTCAAGTTATTTTCCTGTGGAATTCCGAATTATTTCGGTTCGAAGAGTGCCCTTCTCCGGAGGCAGTTCAGCATGAACAGGCCGAAACGTGACCCGTTGAGCCCACAAACAGCCCCATTTTCACCGGATTCGTCCCACTCTTGTTACAAAAGGGCCGGATTCCTCTTGGGCCTCCGGCGACCTCCTCGCCCTCGCCTGCCTGCCAGCTGCCCCTTCCAAACCCACCGGCGGGCGGCAGCGACCTCCTCCCCCACCCATCCAGCCTTCCACTCCCTCGGTGAGCTATATTCTTCACCTTCCCACCAAGGGTGGGTCCGTGCCCTAGGTTCTTGACCCACTTGCGCTCGTCAGGCGGAGTCTGCAAGGCGGTGGACGGGAGGATGATGGGAAGCAACAGCGGCGGCGGAGGAGGAGGAGGCGGGTTGGTCCCGGGCATGGGCGCGCCCATGGGGGCTGCCGGCGGAGGCGGCGATGGGCGTCACGACGACGAGGCCGCCCTCACCGAGTTCCTCTCCTCCCTCATGGACTACACCCCCACGGTACGGTACCAAACCTCTTGCCCTAACACCCTCTCTTCGGCCGAGTTCTGTGTTTGATTCGGTGGCGCGGCAGATTCCGGACGAGCTGGTGGAGCACTATCTCGGCCGCAGTGGCTTCCACTGCCCCGACCTACGCCTGTAAGTACGCTCCGTCTCTCTCCTATCTCTCCTCCTCTCTTCTCCAACAATACTCCTTTCTTAGCCCAGGAATGACCGAATTGGCGGTTAAGATGAGACTTGTTCGTTGCCCCGGAATCATTCAAGCTAAGCTCGAACTGGAATTTGCTTGATCTCTTGTAAACATGGTGACCATCCGATGGAGCCACGTAGTGTTGTTTGTAGTGCGTTGCTAGTTGCTACTCTAGTCGGGGGAGATTTTGTTGTCTCCCCCTTCAACCTGGTGCTTATTGGTCCACGGGAATAACATTGTTCTTTTTTCCCCTTCTAATTTTATGTTCTACAGAACGAGGCTGGTTGCTGTAGCTACTCAAAAGTTCATTTCGGACGTTGCGAGCGATTCACTTCAGTACGTAAATTTATGACCTCATTCTTTTTTTTTTTTTTGAACAATGCAATTCTTCAGTGCAATTATATGTTACGCGTAAGTATGTGCAAGTGCATTTCTTTTCTTTTGAGTTTTTCAGGTTCCAGTCTAAATCTATGTCACCGATGGCATATGGTATTCTTGCAGGCTTAAAAGTCATCCTGTTTATTACAACATTTTATGCTCCTAGTTCTATTCAGAACATTTTATGCCCCTTCTTGTCCATTAAGATGTGTTCACGATAATTGCAACTCTACCAGCGTTCCATATTGCTATCCTTTATTTTTCTTTTCCTCAAAGAGTTTGACACATACCACTGCAAAACAAGCATATCCAGATATGCAATCATAAAACAACGAATTTCGCTATGTGCTGTACTACACTTGCAAAGTACTCACCCTACAAAAATGATGGATTTTTAGTCCTTTCGATGTTGTATGTACAAAAAACAAAAAAATCTTATCATGTTGTATCAATAATCCATTGTATTATGGTAGCATCTCCCCAACCAATATAATCTGACCTCTCCCAAAATATTCTATGTAATCCCTGGGTTTCATGAATTGATCAGCACAGTTCTGTCCCCAACACATTTTACTTGATCAGCTCCATTATTGTTCCCTTCCTCCCTGAGTTCTTCATGGTAAGTTTGAGTGGTCCAGAGCTTGTTGAAATGTGGTGCTGAATCTTTGGAAATTTCCAGTTCAGCTGCTTCCCACCATCCAATCTCTTACTCTAGATCCTCTTGACCAAGTCATGGAATCGAACATGACATCTTAATTCTTAAACTATATAACAAACTAGGTTAAGTAGTTTGATTGCAATATGTACTGTACTAATCTAAAAAATATGTATTGTACTGATGAGATAGGAGAAATTAATTTCAACATTGGCTTGATCTTTGTGTGTTTAAAGTCAAGCTGTTTTTTGTGTGTGTATGTCATAACTCATAACAATTACAATATATCTTGCACACTAATTTGATATTGCATGATTCTTTCCTTTAAACTAGGCACTGCAAAGCCAGGGTAGCAGCACCTATCAAAGACAACAAGAGCAAACAACCAAAGGTGAATTTACTTCATAGTTGAACTTGCATGTTACTCCAAGCGTGAAATCTTGCATGCGATCCTTACTGCTTTCTGATAGCATGTTTTATTGTACTTCAGGATAGACGTCTTGTATTGACAATGGATGATCTTTCTAAAGCCTTGCGTGAGGTAAACCATTTTCTGTTACATCTGAGCTTTCAATTTTTATTCAGTAGCCCACCATTCACTACCTTTGTTCTCATGTTTGAAGGCACACATTCTTTGGTTTGCTCACAGAATAGCAATTAGCCAATTAGTTCTATTATGACTTGAATCCCTGCAGTGATAAACCCGTTGAAATTTACTGCAGTAGAATGTCATTAATTAACCCTTTAGACCAAAAGGATTGTTTGATGTTGGTTTCCCTGAAAAGCTAAAACCAAATATGTCATATGGATTCAGTTTTATATTCTCAAAGATCCTCACAGCTCACCAAAATTCATAAGGACAAACACCACAATTAGTGGCAGCTAAGAACATCTTACGATAACTAAGACATCAACATTACATGAAATCAGCATTTAAGCACAGCTGCACAGGCTTGGGATGAGCTGTACACTTACAGTCTAATGGACAAATGATTTCCAATAGTTTATCCTTCCAAGAATGTTTGAGGCATGACTGATTCCAGTGGCAGTGCCATCGGCATCAAGTTCTATATGGCTTGTATCTTTATAAGAGCGAACTACACAAACATCTTCTGTTATAGATATTGCACAGGCACCAAACCGTATAAGGCCATTAAGAGATTAAATATTTCTTTTTTATCTTTACTGAACTGATGTAACCAATTGTCACCCTAATTAGCACAGCAAGGAAGAGCAATGGATGGCCGATCTCCCAAGTAACATGGGGTAACAGTGCAATCACTAAAATGATGGAGAATAGACTCAGGTTCAGCAGAAGCAACCTTCACTTTGCCAATCCAGCCATGCGCTTTTTTTTATCATCTTTACTGAGAATGCTCTTATCCAAAACTAGCCACAAGAAGACAATTATTTTGAAGGAATTAGGCACTTCCAGAATCTAAAATTTTCGGAGAGAATCACACTTCTAGTATTCAATTCCCTATAAGGATTATACCAAGAAAGCACAGTATATCTTCTGCCCACACGACCACACCGAAGTAGCTTTGCCAGTTGCTACCTTCAGTTAGAAATCAAGTTCAAGGTATCTTTAGTTGCATGCCACCAGTCAGGATGACATTGTTCATACCTTCTACCAGAACCTCACACAAAAGGGCATCCTGCCATCCTTATCGTGCAAAATAACACTAGTTTTGATAAAAATCTTGAATTTTCATGAGACATGATTGTGCAACATACCTCTTATTCTAACTTCATATATTTTTAACACCTGCCAACACCTCATCGCATCATTGTTAGAACTTAGAATAGAGTATCTGCTACCCGGTATTGCAATTTCAAAAACCTTTATCCTGTTTCGGCTTAGAGGACCCCCTAGTCCATAAGCAGCACTCTTACCCTTCTAACAATGATCTGATGCATATTAAAGAGGAAACTAACATTTCTGACTTGCATGGCAAACACCAGTGTAGATCAGCAATATCATCTCCTAACTCTACAACAAACATGATTTTAGGCTAAAATCCTATTTGTTTTACGGTTATCACTGATGGATAGCTGTTGGACCTTGTTCCACCACATTCATGTATGATATGTTTACAACAGTTTACTGAAACTAGGTGGTGCACCAGCCTATATTACTGAGTACTGAATGCAGCGCATGAATGCATGCTTCATTTCTGATCTACACTTACATGAAATTTTCCTTGCAGCATGGTGTGAACTTGAAACACCCTGAGTACTTTGCAGACAGCCCTTCAGCAGGGATGGCTCCTTCAACAAGAGAGGAGTAGAATCAATTGCTCCTTCAACAAGTGAGGAGCAGAATCAATTGAGTCCAGCCCGTACCAAGTATTACACAAGATATGTCAAATGAACGGTCATATTGGCATCCTTGCCCAAATTTATGCAACCTTGTCTAACATAACCTTAAAAGTGTGTACTTGATGGCTGTTCTTGATGTATTCTCGAACATTGGTTGCTTCTGTACTTACTGCTATAGTATTAGCTATCTGTACTGATTAATTTATCTGAGTGATGGCATCTTCTCAGTTGAAAGTGTCGATCACAGTAAATTGACTTTGTGTAGCACTTCAACTTTCATTCCTCATTGTTGGCTAGTGGAAACTAACAGGGAGGCCTGGAGAATGATGATCTGGAGATCAGATAGGTCTAACTTAGTAGTTTACCTTCTTCAGTCTCAAATTGCAGGAACACACGTCAAATTTGCATACACTGTGGATGTCTTCTGAATTAGTGGAAGAACAAATCACAAAATGCATTGCTGAAATATGCGCGAGAGAGAGAGGATCAAGGCATATCCTGTCGTTGATTTGTCATCCAAGAGCTTTCTCATAAAAAATTCAACCATAAGACCCGAGAAGAAAAACACACTAATCAATCAATCAATGATTGAGAAATAAGAACTTGTAATCCTCCAAGCAGATGGCAATTAGGAATTGGATTCTAGCTTTGTCCATAGAACAATACTTCAACCTACAAACCCGCAAAGGTCGGCTCATACTTCTATTAACCGTACCATGTAGAAAGTCAAGTTACAAAACCAAAAGAAAGAAGCTTTTGAATTGTTATTTCGTCAAACTTGAAGCAAATTTCTTACTCGTTGTCTCGATAAAGCAAATTTCTTGCCAATATTTTTGAAGAAACCCAACACAACACTAATCTTTTGAATGCAGCTTGGATTTCTGAAAGGAACCAGCCCTAATATCATGAGTAGGCCACCAACGCACCATCAGGCATTAAAAACCTTACATACTCTGGCCACTCTCCAATTTATATATGCATGATAGTCGACATGCATTTTATAATTTCTACTTTCTCAAGCATCATTGTTATCCCTTTGATTGATTGAGGCTTATAATGGTTCATGTATGTGTGTACATGAGGGTGTAGATTAATCCCATCTTGCTAGTTTAGCATAAAAAACACCATTATATAAACCCATATGCACCATTGATAATAATCTTCGGTTAATCGTTTTGCGTGAAGTAAGAACAAAAACGTAAGCATGTTATTACATATGCGTGACTTATCCATAATAAGGTTATGTCTAAATCGGTTTAGATCCTAGAACGTTACACGACGACGACAAAGAGTCCGATGTGTCCTGAAGGTGGGATCGAGCTGTCAACGGCAGGCGACCTGAGCATATCCGCGGTTCAACAGTACGAGCGTATAGACGACGCAGATTAGCCAGCCCATGGGGAGGGATTCGATCTTGGACCGTCCGACATCTAGACCCTAGGCCCAACCTATTAATGTAGGAGACACGTAAATCGCGGAGAACACCGTGGTCCACGTGGCAGACCCAGATCCACCGATGTGTTTCTCAACGGTGGAGATTGGTCGAAGCTTGGTTTCGTGGCCGCTCAGTAACCCCCGCGTGGGGCCGAGCTGTCAGTGTTCGGTTCGATCTGCCAAATCATCAGGCCTCGGTCTGGGCCAGGGTTGGACCAGGAATGGATGGGCCGTGCCGATGCATTATACAATTGGTCTCTCTCCGTCCCAGTCGGACTGTACAGTGGGCTTTCTCGTTTCAGTTTCAGATTGAAAATAAAGATATCACATCTGCAGTACTCTCTTTGGGATTTCAAAAAATCTAAAAAAATTATATACGTACAGCATGCCAGAATACGTGCTCTTGCGAAAATTTGCGCAAAAATATGATCAATTGTGCACTATATAGTGGGCTTTCGCCTTTGTCAGTTTCAGATGAACATAAGAAACCTATCTGAATTTTCAGGAGCTGCACTAGCTGGGTGTTAGTTAGCATGGCGTTTTCAGGAGCTGTACTGGCTGGGCGTTAGTTATCATGGCGTTGGCCAGGATCATACCAACGTGTAAAGGGCGTAACCGCGTGAGATGACATATTTCCCCTGTAGGAACGCTAAACCTTCTGGAACGCCGGTTGACGCACTGTATAACATTTGGCATGCACGCCGAATAATTCCTTGACAGGCTTGGATTGATGCGCACTTGCCTGAGATTGATTGCTACGTTCCATCTGCCGATGCCACAACAGCGGCAGATTTCAAGGATAAAATGGAGAGAGGAAGCAGTTTAAAGGGAAGGGAACAGGGCAGACGATTC
The DNA here is from genome assembly GCA_036346265.1 of Melocanna baccifera. Classification (NCBI taxonomy): domain Eukaryota; kingdom Viridiplantae; phylum Streptophyta; class Magnoliopsida; order Poales; family Poaceae; genus Melocanna; species Melocanna baccifera. The sequence continues at coordinate 12,271,723 of CM070701.1, read as the reverse complement.
CCAGCACAAGATAAGGATATTTTTGTGTATGCACTCCTGAAGCAACAAAGATTTCTGATCTATACTCTTCTCTTCCTGCAACAACACTGACAGAAATATAAGAACGCATGTACTCCCAAACTAGTGCGAATTATTAATACATGTCATATTTCTTCATAAGATTTCTCATGGGCACGAAGAATGTGAAGTTTGGCCATGGCATGTGCTGAGAGACCGAGGCATTAGGCCTGGATTTCAGGGCCATCTGCCCATGCGTGTGTGCAAGTGGACATTTGTGCGGGTCTTGATGGAGGCACACGTACACTACTTGCAATCTTGCATGAGCAAAGGGCAAATCTTCGAGTGCCAACACTTGAAAAGAAGCACGTGAGGCGATGAACTTTTGATCACACTGTTGGTGGCACGGCACACGAATCATTTACTTTTCCCCTCTTTTTAAGGGGAAAGTACCATGCCAAGTCCTGAGCCCAAAAGGGGCTGCACAATTGCACATTGTGATCTGTGAGGCTTTTGACTCATCAAAGGCACAGCAAAAGTGCACCCATAAGTTTGCCTTGCATCGTTCAACCACTCCATGGAAGTGCTGTGTTGGTGGCTCAAAAAGTGCCTTTGAGCCAACCGGAATGGAGGCTGGAATACAGGGATGAGTCGAGAACATGTACACGCAGAGCTGGGCCAAAGTAAGCAGCAAACGCGCATGGCGACGCCGATCCGTCGGGCAGTTCGACCAAGCACCTGCTTCTGACGGCTTCTGTTTCTGGTTTTGATTTTCGACCAAGCACCTAATTTTATCTTCTTCTTTTTTGACTTTTTTGTTTTTTTATTCCTTTATATTGTCCTTAATAATATAATTTTATTTTTAAAATTTAATTATTTAAAAAAACTAATAATCGGTACAATGTATTTTTAACTATTATAGTAGTTTTTCAGTTATAAGTTAAAAGCTACATTAAACACTACCCAAAATGACGAGCAGAACACACAGAAGTAAGCAATGCCCGGGCTATCAGGTGTTTGATCATCGACTAGGCCGTTTCCGCCGGGGAGAGTAATGACAGCAGTTGCTCATACATGTTCCCGTTGGCAAAGGCGATGTACATGAGCATGGTAGCGCCACTTCCGATGAAATATATCGCTGAGAATAGAACCTGAACCTATATAACTGAAAAGAAACTTCATTTAAAAGCTGATTATTGTAGAAAAGCAAAAAAATAGCTTTTAAAAGCTGAAAAAAAAAGAGAGACCCAAGTACGTCCAGCGATTAAACCAGCTGTAAGCAGGGGTAAAACCAGATCTCAGGCTACCTGGAATAGCCTGATGTCTAGAAACAAAAGTTCACGAAGAATTAGTGAAAAAGTCATAAAAAAAATAGCTTCAGCCTTAAATGTACAGCTTATCTAGCCTAGAGCTTAGACTGTGCCTGGTTCCGCCCTGGCTGCAAGCAGATGTGCCAAATTATGTTATGTTAGTACCACTAGTATACATAAGCCTTTTCTTTTTGTCACGGCATGGCCACTTGGCGATGAAGCACAATCATCAACCGAACGTGTCGCAGAATCGAGCACCTCCTTGACCAAAAGACGCAGTCGAAAACAAGAGCAAGAAGCTTCGTAAGCATTGTCGGCGATCGATCTCTGAAAGCGTCGTGCATGATCATGGACCACCCCATGGCCGCCATAATGCAGCAAATTAACTCGAGCAAACCTACAACTTCTCTGGCGTAGCGAGATTATGGCGCCAAGATAGTGCAATGCTTGTGATTTTGGCACATGCATGCCTGTCACTAGCGAGTTGATACAAATGGAAGCTGCGTTGACAGTTACGATGGTATTGCTTTCCATGAACATGTACGTTCTTTTCCCCCATATCATAATAAGTGTCGTGGCGTTTTTGAAGTATGGGCAGACCCGTCGAGGCGTAGAGTCCGTCAGTCCAATGTCACTCGCGTCATGTACTCTGCGCATGTGCGCCTACTGGAAAGCTGAGAAGCGTTCGTGATGATGGATACATACCCGGTTTGCAAGCAAGACAAGCTAGCCACATTTAGAATTTTTTTTCTCTCTCTCTCAATGCTGAGATGGGGATTTGACAATGCTTGAACTAGATTACGAAAAGGAAGGGGCACTCGAAAAAAGAAGTGATCATCATGAACAGGAAAAAGAAACACCACGTCGAAAAACCCCCCCTTATTTTCTACCGATCGACCGTACGGGAGAAGAGGACCGGCCGCTTCGGTTGAGACGTCCGCTTCAGGAGGCCCCGCGCGCTAGGCCGCGCCGCACGGCGTCCACGCACGCACCGACGCGCGCGCATCGGTCGATCCGGCCGCGCGCACGGTGGAAACCTGGCGAGATCACGGGGATTTGCTCGGGCGCGCGCGGCGGCGGCTGTCCGTTTCTCCCGGGCGGCCGTAGTGCGCGGAGGAGCGCGCGGATCGAGCAGCTAGCTTGCCTTTCGCCCCGCGCGCGCGAACCGTGAAGCGCTACGGTTTTAGGACGCATGCACGGTGTGCACCGTGCGCTCTGCGCGTGATACGATGGGAGGGGCCGGGGTCCGGGCGCTGCCCGGCGACGGTCTGGCCGTAGTCTTGCGCCGTCTGATTCGTCTAGGACGGAAAAGTAGGACACGCTTAACTGGTCATGATTTACGGGCCATGCATCGGGATTAAGGTTGGACCGGCGAGTTAGTGAGCGTGTTAGTCGGTCTTCCATGATGGTAATTGATTCGTTGGTTGCTTGTGGGTTAAGGTTTTGGAATGATCGCGTGTAGGTTTGGACGCGACTAATTCAGGAGTTTGGTACACGTACGTGGTATCTGGATTCTGGAGTAGGTAGCTAGGCAATCGGATATCTTGTGCGAGTTCGCAACGCGGCATGGTCAACATCTGATTTCTGACTAAAATTTTACTATAACTGACTTATTTTTTACTGTAATTGAGTTGGTTTATTAGACATAATTAAATTTAAAAAATAGAAAAAATGTTAGCACATCACGAACAAAGCCAATGAATACGGAGAAAAAATAAAAAAATCCCAAAATATCTAAATAAATGAGAAAAAGATGAAATTACTGAATAGTGAAAAAAAAGCTGAAACTAGAAGCTGAAGCTGAAAAAAGCTAAAATGAGCAGCCCCTAAAACTTGGAATGTTTAAAAATACAAAAAATAAAACTATTTGATGCCCTTTGGTGTTATTTGAATTTTTCGATCTTTATTCGAGAAATTTGATTGGATTTTGTTATTGACCAAATAAATAAACAAGGATGAAGGTAAAATAAAATATAGGTTTAGAGCCATGTAATTGGTATCAATTTAAACAAAGTTTGAATTCAAAATTTAAATCAAAACTCAAATCCAAATTCAAAAATCCCCCATGACCCAATGGTTTTCTTTCTCTTATTTCTTCCCTTCCTCTCCCCTACCCTACATGTTGGGTCAACTCGACCCCGTAGCGCCCACGCGCCGCCCGTGCCACGTGTGACCGCAACCTATGCGCACCTTGTCCGCCACGCGCACTGCCTTGCTGGGTTGGCCCCGCCATGCATGCCTTGCGCCCACCTCGCACACTACGCACCTTAGCCCCGTTCCAACTCCGCCGACCACACCATGCTCGGCACTACTCCTCCACAGTATCGCGCCGCCCAACCACCTATAAAGGCCACCCCGAGCTCACCAAGGCCTCCCCCATTACTCCCCGCACTCCCTCCTTCCTTCCCTTCCTCACGCCATCTCCTGCCCTCCCTTGTCGTTTCGGCCACCCTGACAAGCCTCTCCCCAATCCAAGCGCGTCATATCACATTCCACCATGCTAACTATGTTCTCCCTTGATCAATTTGGGGCTTCCATCATCAGAGCTCGTAGTGTCGTCCTCTTCCCCACATCCGGCCGAAAAGCGCCACCACCACCACCCTCTCCTCTCGAAACCCTTAGATCGATTCCTCACCCTCAGAGCATCTCTTATGGGTAAAGTGTATACGTTCCATAGATTGAAAACTGTTCGAACAGTCATATCCATGATCATGGACGAGTATGGAAACTTATTCGAGTTAGTATCTATTCTACAAAAAAAAAACTTTATGGATGGAATGAAAAACACGACATGTGGATGCAACCCTAAATTGATTTCCTCTGAGTGGATGGAACCCAGTGATAATAATGGGTGGATATAACCCTAGTAACAAAACTAGTATACGATGGATGGAACCATGATTTATAACAGGTGGATGGAACCTACACCACTATTATTATTACGTACTCTTATATTCTTTAAAAACACGGTTTAGTTAAAAACTAAGTCTTAGGATTTCAAATTACTATATTTCAACTTTGGCAGTTTTGTAAATAAAAGAACCACAAACCTCCCTTTGCCTAGCTTTGCATATATTATTATTGCATTCTGTGTGGTGGCTTGCTGAGTACCTTTGTACTCACCATTGCTTAATTACTATCATTCAGTAGTAAGAAGGTGATAGTCAAGCCCGGTCGTTTAAAGAAGTTAAGAGGATTAGAAGATGATGAGATCAAGGACTAAGTTGTGAATCCTAGTTGATTACCTATGGGTATCCTAAGGGTTCTATCTGTGTGAAGTTTTTATTTTCGCTGCTGCTCTTTAATGGGGTTTAGCGTGATCGGTCCATATGTAAGTCTACTATCGTATTAGTTATGTTTCTGTAAAATATGTATTCAACGTTCTGTAATGTATCTGTAAGCACTATCTGATCCAGAAAATCGTACGATAAAATTATAGATGTTTCTAGATCAATAAATCCAAGTCCGACACGTGGACCGCTTGCTGTGGCCATAGGCCACAACTCGGGACACGGAAATCTCATAGGAATTTGAGAGGACCGACTTTGTATCGTTGCAAAACTTAAGCAGATTAATTTCCTGTAAAAATTTCCAATTCCGGATAAGTGACGGGAGGTGTTGCAGTATGAATGTATTATATATTGAATTTCCTTTTAACAAGATAATTTTTTTAGGGAGTAATTTTAGTTATTCCTTTGTATAGTAGTGCAGGAGATGTATCAAATGAGAACTACTCTTAAATATGGTATTGCATTATGAGCCTACCGCTTCCAAGGTTCTTGGTGGATCAAGCTAATCACGTGCTATAAATCATTGAGCGTTACTCTGTCAATCTTAGAGGGCGCTCATTTAGACTGAAAATTGATGATTCATAGTTGAATTTGTATTGTAATTAGTTTATTTTGTATTATAGTTGATAGTGGTTTATTTGGCATAATTAAATTTAAAAAATCTAAAAATAGGAAAAAACAAGTTATCCTATTACCTATAATGCAAACGAGTACAAGAAAAAAGGACCGACAAAAAAGCTCAAAAATCAGAAAAAAAATAAAATTTAAGAATAATAAAAGAATAAGTTAGAAACTCAAATCAAAATAAACAGGGCAGTTACATTAGTGCACGCCAATACGACATGCAAGCTTAGTATAAAACTGGAACCCTGAGCAAGATTCCTTCAGTTTTCCCCCTGGCACAGTGACACTGTACAGTACACTGTTAGTTACTTAAACTGACAGTTTATATAAACTAACATCGTTCTTGTTTGGTTTATATATGTCTTTACGACGTTCGTTGATGTGGACTGTCTACCGCATCAAAAACAAGAACGATGTTCGTTGATGTGGACTGTCTACCGCATCAAAAACAAGGCACGGCCTACGTGCTACGAGCCCACGAATTAAGTACAAACAGCTTGTCCCATCTGAGGATGGTCTGATCAGTACGGGAGGCCGAGTGTGTACTGGCCCTTTGTGGAGACTGGAGAGTTCAAAGTGAAGGACATCAACCTTCAAAAAATGTGAAGGACGTTCATGATAATTGCTAATGTAGTCCATGCGGAGTAATACTAATCAACCCAGCCAACTCATAGGTAGTTCAACTAGTGACGAATTATTTGGAACATGTCGGTGAAATGCAAGGAATATCACACTCGAGATCACTCTTGAAGATACAGAGTATTTTAGACAGGTTCATACTTTTTCCAGAGAAAATAATATCCATACTTTCTATTCTTGTGTTGCTAAGTATTATAATGGAATGCACAAGACCATGGCTAGAAAAAACTTGCAGCTATCTTGCGCTCCATATACGTCTGTGTCTTCTCCATCTTTAGCTCTACTCCTTACAAAATATCAAAGGGGTGGTAGTTGTAGCCCGCAGGAAGACACCTTATCGGTTCGTGAATCCCGCACATGGTGATCGGTTATTGTCAGCGAGACTTTTGCCCCTGTATGATTATCGAGTGGTTATTGTCAGGGATAGAGGTTGAATACATGCGATTATGCCAAAGAGATAAGTTGATTGTGGTGGATTTAATCTCCAATCGAACGATAGGGTCTACATGTTTGATTACAGACCCTTTCGGCCAATGGGGTGCTCGATACTTGGCTTAGACTGAGCATTTCTGTCCAACCAGGGGTACTCGAAGAATCCATCAGAGCGATTTTCTATCCGACAGTTATTATGGACATTAAGTCTATTTATTAAAAATTATTTAATTTTATCAGAACTTAAAAAAATTATAAAAACAGTTCAATTCTCATAGAAATTAAAAAAAATTCCACATTCTAAACAGGCTCTAAGTTTTTTCGATGTAATGCTAACCAATGCTTCATGCTTTGTAAAATAAAACAAGAATGTTGTGTCAGATTCAACAGCCTCAAATATGCATGTCTTTCGAAGCTCAGATGGTGCGGCTTGCCGTCTTGCAGCCCACCCGCTTGGGCTCGAACCCGGGGTATCTTATTTTTGGGGTGCTATTCATACGAATAGTTCCCCTTCGAATACATGTGCGTGTGGATGCACTCAGTGGTTAAAATGTGTGTCTACTCTTCGTGAGGTTTTAGAGTTCCTGTTTTATCTTAGCATGTGTGTTGAATATATCTATGTAGATATATGAGTGCGTGAGTGTATGTAGTATTATGTGTGTGTGCGTGAGTGGTCCTAGTTATACTCGTACATGAAAAAAAAGTTTGTCTTTCTAAATACTCCAATATTACTAAACACTCCCTACTTTCTTTTGTCTGACAATAGCTCAACATAACAACACCTCCATCCATAGGTGCAAAAGGCTGCGGCAAGTGTTCCACTGCTACTGGTTAAGAGCGTCCCGTTTGTTTAGTGATGTAAGTGGAGGCAACACTGACGTCCATTGGAGCACAAAAAGGGGCGATCTCCACTCCCTGGAAAGGTTTATGCATCTTCTAGAATGAAAATAAGGTTTCTGGGACGTTACCAGTTCCTCTCCATAACTAATTTCATTTCCCAGAAGTAGAACGCCTCAAATTTCGAAGAGAAGTAGTTTTACATTTTAGGAACATTTGTAAAACCTTTGTAACACGTGCGAACAAATAAACCATTAATCTTATATTCCAATGGCTATATAACGCACAGATTCTCGTTAAGCTGCACGGTCAGTCGGAGCATCAACAAACAAGCTACATGGAAACCGCAAAGTTTCTACACATCCATCTTCATATAACCATACATCTCTCTCATATAATCACACTATAGACTTCAATCACATGGTTTGGGCACTAGCTCTTCGCGGTGGAACGACTCGGATTGTTCCGATAAAAACGTTCTCTTTCCAACGGCCGAAACACGGTGAAAACCTAAACGTTTGAATCGGTCCCGGAGAAGTTCGAATCACGGCCGAAACCGGCTGCCATGCGTGCCCCTGCTGCCTGCTTGTCTGTCTTTGCTGCGCCCATTTCGCTTGCCCTGAATCGAAAAGCTTCCTCCTTTGCTTTTAACCAAAAGCCAGTAGGCAGCAAGCATAGCAGTTCTTGGAATCCCTCAACACTTTTACTATCCCGTAAGTTCAAGTAGAATTTTTTTTCCTTAGAATGTCTCCTCCAACAGAAATTTAATTTCACTGCTTCTGCTTCTGCTTCTGGACTTCTACTTGACCCTGCTGAAATTCGTTACCAGAATTCAGTTTTTTCTTTTCAGAAAAAATAGATTCTTGGCCTTGGTGGCTTGCTGTTCTTGGGCCCATTGGAGGAGAATGATGTGGGGGAGAAGGGTAAGAAAAGGCTTCACATTTCAACTTTTCTGGTAGAAATCTCTGGAAAAGGACGTGAGGTGTTGGGGGAGATGAGCCTTGAGGTGAGGAAAGGTGAGAGGAGGAGAGGACAGGTGTGTTACCTCGTTTATTAAAGCCCACATGCCCCGGAGCTTGACACCTGCCGCGCCCCGCGGATACCTTCCTTGCCCCTATGAATCTATGATGCTGTTGCTGCTCCCTCTTGCGGCGGTGGAATGGTAGGAAGGAATTGAGCTCACGAGGAGGGAGCCCCAAGAAACCCCTCCGATTCCCGCTCGCGCAGCTGCATTTCGCGCTCCTGATGCAAAGATGCTCGCTTTGCGTCGCTCCGAGCGTTGGCGGGTAGGAGGAGGAGGAGCGCCACCACTGCAGTGAGGACGAGCTGCTGTTCTCTGAAAGCGCTAGTGGTGTTGGTGTCTGGAAGCGCTGCTGCCTTGGGCTCTTGGTGCTGGGTTGTTGGAAGCAATGGCGCCGGCGGGCCTGGGGCTGGCCTACTTGTGGGGGAAAGATGCGCGGCGGGGCACGCCGGTGGTGGTGACCATGGAGAACCCCAACTACTCGGTGGTGGAGATCGACGGGCCCGAGGCCGAGGAGCTCCGGGCCACCATGCCCATGGACAAGGGCCGCCGGGGCAGGAGCGCCAGGCAGTTCACCTGGGTGCTGCTCCTCCGAGCCCACCGCGCCGCCGGGTGCCTCGCCTCGCTCGCCGCCGTCGTGTGGGCGCTGCCGGGCGCCATCGGGAAGCGATTCAGGAGGACCTCCTCCGCCGCCGCCGCGGACGATGGCCCTGGCCACTGCCAGGGCTGGTTGCTGTACAGGTTCATCAAGGGGTTCTTGGCGCTCTCCTTGCTCGCCCTCGCCATGGAGCTGGTGGCCTACTGGAACGGATGGCACTTCCAGGGGCCGAATTTACGTGTGCCCGACCTGCATGTGCCGGAGGTGGTAGAGATTCAGGGATGGACGCACTCGGCGTACCTCACCTGGATGTCATTCCGAGCCGACTACATTCGGCGGCCGATCGAGTTCTTGTCGAAAGCTTGCATTGTTCTCTTCGTCGTCCAATCGATGGACCGGCTCATCTTGTGCTTTGGGTGCTTCTGGATTCAGCTCAGGAAGATCAAGCCAACGATTGAAGGGGACCCATTCGGAGAAGGATCAGGATATCAGCACCCAATGGTGCTCGTTCAGATTCCTATGTGCAACGAAAAGGAGGTAAAGTAGCTGAATTATTTGTGCATCTTGTAATGTAATGTGCTGGTTCGTTGTGCCGTGTTATGGATGATGGGCTTATTCTTGGGACAGGTCTACGAGCAATCGATTTCGGCAGCCTGCCAGCTAGACTGGCCCAGGGATAAGTTTCTGATTCAGGTGCTTGATGATTCCAGCGACGAGAGCATTCAGCTGCTGATCAAAGCAGAAGTTTCCAAGTGGAGCCAGCAGGGTGCGAACATTGTCTATCGGCATCGGGTGTTGAGGACCGGGTATAAAGCTGGGAACCTCAAGTCTGCAATGAGCTGTGACTATGTCAAGAATTATGAATTCGTTGCCATTTTTGACGCGGACTTCCAACCAAACCCTGATTTTCTCAAGAAAACAATTCCACATTTTGAGGTAACAATTCTCTGCTGCTTCAATTCTGGTATACTAGATACCGCGCACCAAGTCGATACCAAGTCCTGGTGCAAATCTTTGGGTGATGCAGGGGAATCCTGAGCTTGGATTGGTTCAAGCACGTTGGAGCTTTGTGAACAAGGATGAGAACCTCTTGACCCGCCTTCAAAATATCAACCTGTGCTTCCACTTTGAAGTTGAGCAGCAGGTCAATGGGGTCTTCTTGAACTTCTTTGGCTTCAATGGAACTGCTGGAGTTTGGAGGATCCAAGCTTTGGAAGATTCAGGGGGTTGGCTCGAGAGGACAACAGTGGAGGATATGGATATCGCCGTTCGAGCACACCTGAATGGATGGAAATTTATCTTTCTGAATGATGTGAAGGTGCATTTGCTGTCCTGACTTCATGTAATTATAGCATTTCACATGAGCGATCAATCTCATGCAAATGTAGAGACTGATTTTACTTAGCACCATCATACAGGTCTTGTGTGAACTTCCAGAATCTTATGAGGCGTATCGGAAACAGCAACACCGGTGGCATTCTGGTCCAATGCACCTTTTCCGGCTGTGCCTTCCGGACATAATTACTGCCAAGGTATGCAAATCCCATCAGCTAGAATCTGATAGTTGCGCCACAGTTCACAGTTCTTTTTTTTTTACAAATATTGTTATGTTTCATCGCAGATCTCCTCATGGAAGAAGGCAAATTTAATACTATTGTTCTTTCTTTTGAGGAAGTTGGTGCTTCCTTTCTATTCTTTCACATTGTTTTGTGTCATTCTTCCACTGACCATGTTTGTTCCTGAGGCTGAGCTGCCTGTTTGGGTCATTTGTTATGTGCCGGTTTGCATGTCCTTCCTGAACATTCTGCCATCACCAAGATCATTTCCTTTCATCGTTCCATACCTCCTTTTCGAGAACACCATGTCCGTGACAAAATTCAATGCAATGGTTTCTGGATTGTTCAAACTTGGAAGCTCCTACGAATGGGTTGTCACCAAGAAGTCTGGTCGATCATCAGAAACTGACCTCTTGACAGCAGCAGAAAAAGAGAGGAAGGGCCTTTCCCTTCCTCAGTTCCAGAAGCAATTGTCTGAAAGTGAATTGGTTGAGCTCAACATGAGAAAGGAACAGCAAGAAAAGGCACCACTTGATGCAAAAAAGGCTAACAAGGTCTACAAGAAGGAGCTTGCTCTTTCTCTTCTTCTCCTCACCGCCGCAACCCGGAGCCTCTTGTCTGCTCAAGGGGTTCATTTCTACTTCCTTCTCTTCCAGGGGGTATCATTCCTTTTTGTCGGCCTCGACCTAATTGGAGAACAGATAAACTGATCCCTCCCCTGCTTTTGTCAAAACATCATAGAAAGCACGCACATGTTTATACACACAGTGTATAATCAAGTTCTGGAGTTCCAGTTCATGCCATGGAATTGTACTTCAGCATCGCAAATGCGTCACCATGTTCTTACAGATAAGGAAGGAACAACTGGTTCTGCAGTCAAGATTCAGGGCGCAAACCGGGATGGCCCGACAGGAATAAGCTGAAGAGTAGATATAATTTGTTCATTTGTACCCAGTCCATATAGAGTTACAGAGTTCCAGCAATGTTCTTTGAATCCATAAATACTGAGATGCATACTGTTCATTTGTACATCGTTAATACGCAATTCGTTCTGAAGATAAATTGTGAGACTTGTACATATTCTGTTGATGGATGGTTGCCATGATACTAGGTGAAACTGCAGTCTATTTTGTCATCTGTCGGCGGATCTACTTTTAGTGGCCAACAGGCAGGCAGTTGGATCTACTGTTGGTGCTGTGTGCTTCTGCTCATCTCATCATCGAGGAGCATCTGTCATTTTGTTTTCTGGCACACCAGCACAACAATTGCCCCCTCGTTTTCGTATCAGATACTACAGCTTACATGGTATCATCAGCTATATGCCTACATCTGTCATGAGTACTAGTGACGAGTGCTGCAACTGGTAGGCTCTCTGATCCAACTAGACAGATCTAAATAGGTCAGATGTGCACATTTGCTAGTTCTAGGAGTACTCCAAATGTGCTTCCACTTACTGTCATCTGAACTGCACAAGCGGGTGAGTTTGCCAGGATCAGAGGCAAAACAAAAGCAAACATCCTGTCCAAAGTTCATGCACACATGCAAGGGGCAGCCCTTTCTGCTTGTCTTTGGGAAGCACATTTTCCAATCCATTTGTTGTTGCTTCCCTGCCTACTATTTCACATTCTTTTCTAGGCTCTAGCCAAGGTAAACCCACTGGTTGGTGGTTACTGCAGCAGTACAAAGCATGGCCTGCTGCTGAACAACATTGAGATTAAAAAAGGTACAATACTACTACAATTGCCCTGCAAAAGTTCATTTATTCGCTTGAGAAAGCCATTAAACTTCCTTTTACTCCATTGCTGCTCTATCTATCCTCCCTGCCATGTGCCCGGGAGTCAGGAATCAATTCATCTGATCTCTCTGCTTCGTGGTGATGTCATCAAGGAGAGTAAATACGACTCTACCGATCAGTAACATCAGCACAGGACCAGCACCACACTAGTACAATTATTGCACAATGTTCATGCACAGAGGTATAGCAATTGAGTGGTAGTGTAGTACTAGTACTGCACTCCTAGTCTTCCGCTCCAGCAAGGATCAAACTTGGAAGGGGTTACTACTGCTTGCCATGGCGCGTGTAACACATGTTTTTGACAGAATGCTGCTTTCTTTCTTGTGCCATCAACCAGCATTGGCCCCGTTGTGGAGTGAGTGTCCTGTCCTTGGCTTCCATCATCTGTCGGTCGGGAGACAGGCTTTGTGGGAGGACTGTGTGCAAGGGAGCAGCAGAGAAGCTTTTTGTGTGCAGTAGTAGTAGCGGTGCCCACCATCGGTCCATATCATTGCTGCTATGCACAACTATCTGTCTAGGGCATGTACCTCTCTCTCTCTCTCTCTAGATTATAATGGCATGGTGTTAAGGGACAGCAAGGCACATGATTTGCAAGAGTTAATGTACTTCTGATGTGAATGAGAATGGAGAGAGGTGACAAAAGGCGACCGTCCGATGGGCAGCACAGACAGGGAGGGGCTGGGGTTCTTCCGGGCGGTGTCGGCTGAGGCGCGCCAAACGGCTGCCCTGTGCAATTCAGGGCCAGAATCACAATAGCGCCTGCTTTAGTGGGCATTTCGGATTCTTCTTCGCATTTTCGTGTAGTTTCCCTCGTCGGGCCAACGGCGGCCGACTCAATCCTGACTCACTGTAGCATCACGATGATGGGTTACCCACGTTTGCCCATGGTGTTCAACCCCACCTGCGTGAGCGCGATGACTGATTCGGCCAAATGTACTATGAATACACTGCGCAGCATTACAACTTTGATTGGTCTAGAGGATCGTCGTTCGTACAACCACATACACCGGTATATTGTAACATACTTAACACAACTATTCCAGTCCATGCTACGTCGCACTAACGCATTACACAAAATCCACAGGTTTGGAGAGCAACTCGGACATCAAGGCTAGGGTCCATCATCCACACTTTGGACTTCCCAGGCAAATGTCTTCCGATAGTAGTACGCACTGCAGACGTCGTAAAGTCCACTCTAACCCAGCTATACCCTCTGCGCAAGATGTGGACCCCTCTACGACCAACTGGGTGGGCACTATGCTCGGCCCTCCGCCGCACACCTACACCGAGTTCCCAGCAGCCCCGCCTCCGACACAGCACTCGCACTACGACTTCTGAGACGTATGCCGCTACCCTACCAGGTTCATCTTCCCTAAGGATCAGCTACGCCGTTGAAGCAAGCGACTGACGAATGTACCATGTGTTCAAGTATACTGTCTTTGGTGCCGTCACGTTGTTACTTGCATTACCTAATATGATGCATGCCTGTGTAATGTATATCCACGCCTATACCGTAGTAGACTTGATTTTAAGATTTCATATGACTTAGAATGCAATGTTATTATTTGTGACTCTTATTGTGATTCATGTGTTAGAATGCAATGTAGTAGGGCTTTATTATTTCATGTGACTTGGAATGCGGTAAGTTTAGTATGATGTGACCTAATGAGTCACCTTTGCGCAGCGACGTGACCTAACAATGCAGCTTTCCACAACACGATGTGACCCAATGATGCAACTTTCCGCAGCATGACGTGACCTAACGAAGCAGCTTTGCGCAGCGACGTAACCTAATGACTCACCTTTGCACAACGACATGACCCAACGACGCAACTTTCCGTAGCAACGTGACCCAACAAATTAGCTTTGCACGCCAACGTGACACAATGCTACCACAAGATACCACCACAGGCCTGCTACCTCGTGAACGCGAAAATATTCGTATTTGTATTCGATCCATTTTCTATGCCTATCGTCGGTAACTGAAAAAAACTGGCAAAATTTGATACGGGGTCGCCCGATCTTCTCGACGTAGGATGGATACTCGCGGGAGTCTTGATGAATCGCAATGATCCTCCAATGCCAATGCAAGGGATAAACACTCTTTAATCCGCCAAAACACACCCACGTCGATTTTGCCGACTACCAAGCGAAGATCTATCGTGTACCTAATTCCCAGCGGAAAGGCTGAACGATCTTGATTGAAGAACACTCCTAATTCCCTCATGGAATTTCAGCAGCAATGATACACTTGAACAAACTTTAGTAGATTGATTATTCTCAAAGGTGGTCTCAGCCCTTAGGCTGCCAATACATGGTTTATATAGCCCTTTAGGACGCTATAGAGTCCACAAACCAAGTACAACTCAACCCTATATGGTTTTAGATACGAACTCTCACAAAAAGGAAACTAGATTTCACAGTCGTCATATTGTTTTGGTCATAACTTTTGATCCGAAATGAATTTGATACTAGGACCAGATCCATTGCGTAGCCCTTGAAATTATCTTTCCGACGAGTACAAGAACGCCTGAATCGGTCTTCGTTTGTGAAAGTTATGACCTTTTTAGTGACTGCTTGTCAGGCTGTCTCGAACCGAGTCCGAATTGAATTCTGAGTTGAATCCGAGTTGGAATCCAGTTGGGCTTATGGGAGGTACGAATTTGGCTGAATAATCTTATCCAAAACTTGTAGTTTAAGTCCTTAGGCTTCTCCCTTTTGCTCTCCCACTGTATGGGCTTTTTTCCTTTATGACTTTGGCACCTAATGTGATTATCTTCTTCCTTTTACCTTTCCATTGCTTTGTCATTGACAAACCTAAGAATGCACCATTTGATAACATAAGATAGTATTCCATTCTTATGAATAACAACATTATATTTAGTTTGGAATGAGTTCACCTGGCAATGTTTCATGTGGCTCAATAATTCCTTCCAGTTGAATAATATATTTAACTGAAAAGTACAAGACACGTGCGTATCCGCATCAAAATTTCAAATGTTAAAATTTGAATTTGAAAGTAGTAACAAAAAAACTAGCTGGTTACAACATTCATAGGAGAATATTCGTATTCGATCGAATGAAGTACATATCCGATTCGAATCCGTATTCGTTACGATATTCGATCCGTACTCGTATTTGAGAATGTTCGAATTTGTATTCATATTCGTTTTAAAAATATGGATTCTTACTCATATTTGAGAATATTCAACCGTATCTAAACCGTTTCCACCTCTAGTGGGACGGGCGACGCCAACAGTTGGGTCAGGGAGTTGGGTTTGGGCTCCTTGTTGCGGCTATGGGTTAGGCCTTCAGGAGCAATTTAAAATGGTTTTTGGCTTCTTCTTTGGAGAAGCCAGGTGGTTTTTCAACTAAAAGTCATCAACAATATTAAAAGATATTAGTTAAAAGTTAAAAGTCGCAATTAAAAAGCCACTAACAAAAATCATTTTGAACGCTCTATAAAGGTGCTAGCAAGAGGTTTGGACAATTTGACGCAGAGCACGTGTTACGTAACCGAATTTTTTCGGAAAATTATTTGTTTTTCTAATATGCAATGTACAAAAATCCAAACAGCTCCCCATGGGCGCCGCAACCAGTTCACAAGCGGCGGTGGTACGATACACGCCTTGCTGCCGTGCGCCCTCAATGGGCGAGACCCATAAGGAAACAAACCACACACATATTCCCAAATAACAATGCACATAGTATTCCCTCTTCTTGTACAGCAGTGGTACATACACTATACGTACGAATAATCTCTCTAGCATCCATGCCCTGCCACCTCGTAGTGTAATTTTATCTAATTAATTTGCTCTTATGTAATATATGTGAACAAATCAAAACAGTATACTTGTATGTTGTAAAGTGAATCGTTAGGAACCACCACACAGGCAAAGATGTAATATCGAGAAAAAAGGAAATTAACAGATAGTTGGGTGTTGGGCCCGGCTTGGGCCTACTGTGCAAGCCGCCCACCCACGCATCCACGTACGGACGATGGATCGATCAGACGGGCCGGAGGCCGTGCCTGAGAGCGGCCTCCCAGACGACGTCAATGCGGTCGACGTCGATGGCGCCTACCTCGTGGTGCGTGTACCCCTCCAGGAAGTGCACCACTCCCCCGGCGTGGCACGCGTGCACCACCCCGCGCTCGAGCGAGTACTCGCACGTGCCGAGGCCCCGGGCGTCCTTGGGGAGGCGCATGGCGGCGAGCTTGCCGTAGGTGCAGTCCCGGCGGAAGCCGATGATGGGCGGCACCACGAACTGGTGGAAGTGCGTGCCGGCCGGCGCCCACCGCTGCTCCCGCGGTGACAGCCACTTGCCCACGATCCACGTCTTGCAGTGCTGCGCCGACCGGTACTTGGTCACCTGCACCAGGTACTGCTGGTGCTCCGCCGGCGCCTCCCTCTGGATCTTCTCGAACCTCTCCGTCGACATCGTCATCATCTGCGCGCACGTACGCACGTCGTTACTACCGGTTTATTTCACACTCGAGTTGTACATGTAGTAGCTGCCATGCATGTAGCTCGTACAAAATCGCAAAAAAATAGTAGTAGTAGGTTACCATGACGCGGACGCTCTTCCTGCAGAGGTAGAGCGCGATGGCCCTGCCGAGCTTGGACGTGGCGCCGGTGAGGAACACCTCGGTGGTGCCCTTGGGGATCTCGTTCAGGATCACCGCCGCGGTCAGGGTGTTGCCGTGGACCACGCGCACGCGGAGGTCCGGATGCTTGTTCACGAACAGCGTGCCGCCGCCGTTGAGCGCCTCGTTCTGCACATTAATCAGCTACTTAATCCACGCACCACGCATTTCTTCTGGGAGACCTAAATTTTAGCCCCAGCCGCCCAGCGTCGTAGGCTCGCTTCGTTTCTGGCATAAAAGATTAGGTAGTATCCTCCATGAGAAGTGGGCTTGTTTGAAGGGAACAGACCTTGTTAAGAGCTGCAAGGCTAACGACCCTGACGCCCATTTTGTCGGCCCTCAGAATGGCAAGCTCGATCTGCTTGTTGATGCCGTCCTTCGCAAAGGGCAGGAAGTACTGCAGATAAAAAGATCGGCAGCTGCAGTGAAAGAAAAAGAACAAACAAACAAAAAAATAAATAAAGGCGACAGAGATGGAGGGCGTACGTACGTGGAAGCCGTATCTGGGGACGGCCCAGGTGTGGTGCAGCTTGCCGCGGAGGTTGTAGAAGGAGATGGCGAAGGTCTTGGACCAGGCCCACATCATGAGCATGACGACGAACGCGAACGGCCACATCGGCAGGAGGAAGAGCTGCACCGCGAAGGGCGTCGACGCGAAGGTCCGCAGCACGAACGGCACGTGCAGCGACTGCATCACGTCCACCACGTGAGCCAGGAACACGAAGTCCGGCACCTCGTCCTCCCCTGCACGCGCACGCATCGATCACGGCACGAATCAGCGCAAGCCTCATCAGGCCACGCAGCGCGCGCGGGGGGGCGTTGCAACCGCGGGCCAGGGCTGGTTCTTTCCGCGCGCGCGGGTTTAACTTCGTGAGGACTGATGACGAAGCGAAAAGACGGGACGGGACGGCACGGCTCGGCTGGCTAGCCGCCTGCTGCTGGCTATCCTGCTCGCTTTCCTAACCGATTCTCTCGAACAAGTAACGCTAAATTTTGTCCAAACTAAATATTTAACTCTTCAAACTTTATAATTTGGTTTAAATTACTCTTTGAGACGGTTTCTTAAGGTGATATTACCCGTATAACTTGATAAGTAAACGATTTTGTCACGTAAGATGATACACCGATCTAAGTTGAGTAAATGATATATGGGCCCACAAGGACCTTTCCCATCGAACTTCTAGCTGTGCTTTTATGGCCACCGTCCCCTGTAGTTTTCTCCCTCTTTGTTTCGATTAGAGAGAGAAGGCTATATGGGTTTCAGCTGTCATTCACCTAAACTTGATCAGCTTGTCATCCTAGGTGGTAAAATCGTTCATTTTTCACATCGCACGGGTAATGTCATCATCCAAAATCGGATCAAAAAGTTATTTAAATTGAATTACAAAGTTTAAAAAGTTAAATATCTGATTTTATCGTTCAGAGTGTTAGACAAACTTTCGAGTAAAGTTCAAGGGGTTATATATAGAATTTCTTTCATTTTATTTTGACATGGCAACAACAACCTATAGCTAAGCTAGCAACCGTCCCTCTTACTCATCGCTTTCTCTTGGTCCCCTGACCCCGTCCAAATTTCACAATCTCGTTTTCGTGATACGCACGGACATTTCCTTGTCAGTACACACGATTAAGGGACGAATTAAATGATTGTACAGGCGAGTAGGCGACGTATTCGCCCACTCATTAACGGCCTTAATGGCTACGGACGGCATATCCCATTCGGTGTCGTTGTAGAAACCATAATATGAAAGCTTATTTATAGTAGTTTTTGCTGACGATTTTTTATTTTAGTTTATAAATAGTAATAGTTTGTAGAAAATTATACGAAGAGAAAAACTCACAAACAATTCTAACTGATATAAATGAAGTCACTATAGTGTGTACTATAATCGACTTGTAAATCCCGCCTTAAAAAGACACTCTATTTAAAAACTAGACATTGTAGAAAAACAGTTTTTAGAAGTCAATATAAACAAAGTCTGTGAGGGCGCCTGTCCTCCTCTGTTAATAATTAAGAACCTATCTCGGTCGTGCAATCTAATGTGGTGCTCCAACTAGTTTTTGGTTTAAACTTTTAGCTGTGGTTTTTGATTAAAATTACACTATAGCGATATTTAGCTTTTTTAATAAAAAATTGAAAACCCCGTTATACCATTATAGACAATGTAAAGGAATAAGAGGAAAAAAGGCAAAAAAGTAAAAAATAATAATAAAATCAAAATTAGAAGTCAATATGTTTCTAGTGATTTTTAGTTTAAATCAGCCGAAAGCAAAAAAAGAAGAAACTAAAACCGTTTAAAGCGGCACCGTACAACTTTCTTTCGATCTCTTCCATGCTACTCCTATTAGTATTATGCAGATAAAAATGAGGTCCTGATCGTTTCGGCTTTTTTCGGCTTCAGCTTCTAGCTTCAGCTTTTTTTTTCACTATTCACTACACTATCTACTAACTCAGCTACAGTAAAATTTCAGCCAGCTACAGTAAAATTTCAGCTAAAAGCCAGAAGCTATCGCTAAAACGATCACCACCTGAGAAGCTTCTGCGTCGTTTTTACCAGTAAGTTAGTAGTACTAGTATATATCTCATTCAAATTTAGACTGTATTTGTATTGAATTCTAAAAGCTGTTTTATTATAATAAATAGTTTTTCTATAGTATCTAACTTTTAAACGAAGTGTCTTTTAAATGCGGAGTCTACTAGTCGATTGTAGTTCACACTATAGTGATTTTATTTATATCGGCTAAAATTGCACATAAATATCTCTCTATAAATTTCTATATAAAATATTATTATTTATAAGTTAAAACTAAAATTAAATGACAATATGAACAGACGCTCACGCAGTTGTGAGTGACCCTCCCAGCTATCCGTCAAAACGCATACTTCGTGGCGCGCTTTCTTAGCCGATGCTGCGAGCTGCGGCATGGATGGTGCCTACCCGCCGAAAGAAAAAACTAGGCTGAAACTTCCTAACGGCAAAGCAAGTATGTTCATGCGTCACTCACGCTCGTACTCACCGGCCGGCGTGTGAAATTCTTGGTGATATGTTAATGCCGTGGACCTTTACCTGCGCTCGTCTTCTTCTGCAGCTCCCAGGACTGGCCGTCGAGCGTTCCGCCCAGGAGATCAAACAGCGGCATGAACAGGCAGAAGTTGGACTCCGCGTTGGTGTGGTGGATCGTGTGGTACCTGCATGGCGCAGCGGCGCAGGAACGAAACAGAAGCATCAGCACCGGCCCGAACCCACGGGGGAATTCATCGGGAACAGACAACCCGGCAGGTGCGACACGATGCGAAGAGAGAGGACGAGTATCCAACGACCAATGACCATTAAGCACGTGATTGGGGGGAAACGACGGAACAATATGTATGGATAAAAGTGACCATTGATGTGGTTAGGAAGCTGGCAATAATTAGCAGAGCGGCAGGAGCAAAGCTGCCTGCTCCGCGTGTGGGTTCGAGTTGTACTTTGTGGTGTGGCGAAGTACGCCATGTCTGATGAGATTCACTGCATAGGAACCCACGGGTTTTGTTGCATGCATAATTCGGATTTTCAGTCTGAATTTTGGGAATTGTATCCAATTGAGAAAAGGGGAACAAGGAACTAGGTGTGCTTGGAGGAGCAAGGAACGTACGTTGGTGTGTAGATGAGGTATCTGAGGACAGGGAGCGCCTGGAAGAGGCCACCGGGGAACACCTCCACGTTGCAGTGCCCCATGGCCATGAGGAAGTCGAACCCCAGCACGTAGGCGAACGCCAGCCCCACCGAGCCGAGCCCCGCGGCGCACGCGGCCGCGAGCGGCACCGCCATGAGCGCGCCCAGCACCATGTGCTCCAGCGGCGTCGCGAACCCGGCTGCACGCGCGCACGCATGTGTTGGTCACCAACGCGGATTGATCGATCATGGAAGACGAAAAGATCGAGAGTCTTTTACAACATGTCTCTTGCGTACCTGTGAATGGCTGGGGCACCTTGCTGGAGTGGTGGTGCGAGTGGTAGTAGTCGAAGAGTTGGCCGCTGTGGAAGGCCCTGTGAGCCACGTAGAACAGGGGCTCCGTGGCCGCGACGTGGAGGACGGCGGCGACGGCGAGGCCCCGGGCGTCCCAGAGCGGGAGGTGCCGCAGCGACGGGAAGGCGTAGAACGCCGTGGCCGCCATCAGTATCTGCAGTATCAGGAAGTTGTCCCTGGAAAACGCGCGCGCGCGCGCAAACATCGGGGGCTTAATTTAGGACTTCGATCGCAAAAGCGTCGGCGTTCTTGATTTGATCTGTTGCACCGTGCATGCGTCCGTGAGCACGTACGTACCAGTCCCACTCCTTGTCGACCTGCTCAAAGTCGACGCCCTCGCGGACGATGCGGCGGCGCCGGGTGGCGAACAACATGTTGCTGAAGGAGCTCCAGAGCTGGTAGGTGAGCGCCCTGAGGCCGAAGAGGACGAGCAGGAGGAGGAGCCAGTGGTCGGGGCTCGCGCGCTCCCACGCCCGCGAGGACACGGCCTTGGTGACCAGGGGCCCGTACAGCACGTACTGCACAGTTGCAGAAACGAAGAGAGCAAGCAAAAGCCAGGCCACATCAGAAACCACAGTACGCGCGCAGATCGACAGGAAAAGAAGAGAAACCAAGACACCAAGGGAAGCGGAAACACATGCATATACGTACCTTGAAGAAGCCAAGGTTATCCCATGGCCAAGCAGACAAGAATGCAGCACCCATGATCGAATCCGCGCCTGTACCCCGGCTCGTCGCTCCTCCTCTCCCTTACCCTTCTCTTCTTACTCTCAGCTCAGCTCAGCTCAGCCCTTTTCTGTTGTAGCGCAGCTAGCGAGCGTGTTGGCCTGGAGACCGAAGCTGCGCGCCGAGGGAGAGGGAGCTGCTGGCGAGAGGCGTGAGGGAATGGATTGAGCAGTACAGTGGTTGTTGTGCTGGCTGCACCACGCGGCTGGTCATGGGCGCAGCGTCCGCATGTTTATACACATGAAACTTTGTTGAAATAACACTGTACTAAAGAATAATAAATAAAAATAAGAAAAATAAAAAACACCTCTCATAAATAATGTAAAGAAAAAAGAAAGATCTACATTAAAAAGCCAATGTATGTTAAATATTTTTTTTACTGCTGAAAGCACTGGCTGCTGTTTGAAAAAGAAATTTAGCAATAAGGAGTATCCACCAGTATCCGCCGCCACCGATCGGCCCGGCTTCCAACCAGACGGAGTTAATAGGTCTGGAACCAGAAGCTTTAAACGGATGGGGAACGATGGTGTCGCGGGAGCGGCACATCAGTAGACGGGAGGCAAGCTAACGGCGAAAGCTGCAATAGACGCTTCAGTTTCTGATTTCAACCTGGACACGTACGAGGGTGCGGGTCTTCAGTCCATCTCCACAGTTTGCTTTCGGAGCGTCTCCACAAAACCGGGTCATGTGGTAGCACAACAGCACGCACAACTTCCACGCACGAATAATCCGCGTCGCGCGTGATGCTACGCCCATCCATCAGCTCGTCGATTCGTGCGTGGGTTGGGTGATCGAGGACGAAAGTAGCCGCGACCCAGGTCGGCGAAAACCGTCCGTTTTTCGGCTGCCGGGGTGGGGGTGTAGAATCGCGTGATGCTGAGCGATCACGAACGGGGCGTTGCGTGCGGCATTCACCGGCATTATTCGGCACGCGGCGAGCTAGCTGGCGAGCAGCGAGCCGGCCGGCGGGGGCGGCAACCACCGGGCCGGGCCGGTGGCAGGAGCGGGTTCATATCGGCATTGATGGCGCCAAATTCAGCTTTCAGCAATGGTGGCCACTAGCTAGCTCCTTGCTTAATTTGTCTGTCTCGTCAGACAAATGGATGTTTCTTTTAGACTGTGGTTTACAGTTCACATGCTTTTATTTCATCAACTGACGCGTGTTTCATTGGTTAGACCAAAAAAAAATCTCAACTAAGGGCTTGTGTTTTTCTTCTTCTCCGTCGTCGTCGTCTTCTGCCATGAGAAAAGACAGATGTCAATCAGGAATACAATAGGGTAGTTACAAGTGTGGAATTCCTAGCATATTGGGTCAATTCATGCGCTACCCTGTTCTAATCTCCATGAATTTTCTTGACAACAATCTTTCGTCTTCCTTTAAGCGTCAGCCTCACTTCGTGCATTAGGAACCAATGCCTTTTGACACGTCCTCCTCAGGAGTCGTTTGTAGTTGCACTGCCGTCTCACAATCAATTTAAAGGATCACATGAAGATGTATATGGTCTTCCTTGCAAGCCAATACCTAAGCTCCAGCGCTTCTGTGCAGTGAAAGAACGCCCGCCATGATATGGGTACGACCGAGAAGGCAATAATCAGAAAAGGGTGAATGATTCTCAAATCTTTTCTTCTAATGATATTTAAAATTTTTACTTAAGTGATTATGAGTTATTAAGTTTAGATTACACTAACTGTGCTGTACAAAACAAAGCTAAAAACCTAAATAAACAAAATATGAAATATTCAGCACAAGGTCGATCAGATCGCCATGGATGAGCTGGTCTGCCCGCCAGACCAACCTGACCACAGGTCTAGCGTCAGTTTGACTAGTTTCTAGGTCTGACCATAGGTCTAGAGCTAATTTGATAGGTTCCATGTTCCCAAACTTCCCTCTCCACGCATTTTCCTGACTGTTCTTAATCTATGAGCAAGTTGTATCTCAAGTTTTTAGGATTTACCCTTTTTGGCACAACATTGCATGTTTTAAGGAAATGTTTGAACTTTGACCAAGATCTATGCAATCTGTAGATGGAATAGGTTCTCGAGACCCTCAAAAAGGTATGTACAAAGTTTTAAATCATTTTTATGTGGATTTTGAAGTTTACACCAAATTTGATTTTGGCTCAAGCTGAATTTTCATTCTGGAAACAAGGGAGCGGTCTGACCGCTCCCAGGTCCCTCAGATTGGCATGTTTGGCCGGTCAGACCGCACCTCCAGTAGTGATCATACCAGTTAGGTGCTGAATTTGTAAGATCTTGCTATTTTGAGTTGTTGTTTGGATTTAAACTGTCAGTCTGATTTTCTTAACTCTTTGGCTACTGGAGTGAAACATTTTTAGATACTTAGGGAAAGATTCTAAGAAGGCATCATTCACCCATCCTCTGTTGCCATTGCCAGTCCTACGGAGCCACTGCCTATCATGGTGGAGAAAACATTGATAATTAAATACTTGATGATATAAAATACAAAACTTGCGTCTAGATGTACACTGCAACGTCTTTATGCATAGATCACATAAAGTCTCTCCAATCCTAACACAAGAACTGCAAACGTAGCACAACCTGGAAGGCCCTTTCTTCATGTGATGGAGCTGCTAATTACTCCAAACTGTCCCAGGGCCACCAGATTGTAATGACCAGGCTGTGGGCTATATACATGTATCACCATAGTGATTTTGCTAGTATGATACTGGTTCTATTCTTTTTGCAGGCCGTTTTCTCAGCATCTTGGAGGGATAGGCAAGAGGAAGAAGGGATGTGTTGTATGAATGATTAAACAATCCTGAAATATTTCAGTGTCACTCTCTAACGGTCTAACCGTCTCGAACTTTCTATGTGTGCTGCAGACCTGCGGTAGAGATGAAATGAAAGAAACCGTAACTGGGTAGGGTAATTCAATGGTTAGTCTCTGCTAGTCTTCAAAAGATAGTTAGCCTCTGCTGATTTGTTAAGACTGAACCATCGCTACGGCAAGGTTATCTGTCAACTACCGCGTTGTCATGGTAATATAGCAATCTTTTGTGCAGCTTATATGTGAGATATATGGCATACCGCAACTCCTAATTCTATGTACATCAAGGTCATTGTTTGCCTTTATATTTTTTCTGAATTCTATTGCTTGGGTCGGTGTCATACCATGTAATGCAGGGAATTGGTTCAGGGAATGGTTATCGAATCTGAGAGAAAAGAGAATAATAATGCAGAGGAAGATAGTGGTTACGATTTGAACAGAGCCAATCAGCACCCTCTTCTTGCGGAGGATTTTGCCTGAAAGTCTTCTTCAACTGCTCTGAAAATGGCGAAGAACTGCCCTTCATTAGTGGCACGCCACTAGCACCAGCGCTTAACATCACGTAGCCCTAGCTTTATTGCAGGCGATCGTACAACTGCGACATGAGTGTTACGTGCACCTGCTTCCGTTTTTGTTCTCCGTGCCTTTCAGCCTATAACTCCGTGCCCCAACTGACCACGGCCACTTGTCATGGCGCGCACCGCCCGGCGCAGCGGCTGTGACAGTCTGATAGTCACTTTTGGACGTCTTGAGAGTTGCTTGCGAGTTCGATACACCTCTGCACTTATATGTACTGCAGGAACAGTAATTTATTTCTTCTACGTTGGACAATGCCACGCAGCTGCGAGAGAGAGAGAGAGAGAGAGAGAGAGAGAGAGAGATGCTCTTTTTTGGAGCTTGAGAGGCTTGATATGCCCGTATTGCGAAATCGTAACATCTGATGAGCCTTTTGCAAAGGCGGTTTGCGCTCGACGTCAAGACAGAAGAGAAACTACAGACAAGATGAAGACAGAGGAGAAACTACAGGCTTTGGAGTATCTCCTGAGGAATCCGAAACATCTCATCTGCCGCGATGGGAGCCGGCTTGATCCGACGGCCCTCAAAGTGCCAGGCGGCATACATGGCTGTGCCAGCCTGCCTAGGATAGAGATACAGTTTCTGTAGGATATGGAGATCTATCCAGTTCCATACTTTTTGGTCCGTTTACATTCCATTTACTTTCCATTTACATTATAAACCGAGCAACCCTAACCCTATAAAATAGCTCGGGTAAGTCTTCTTGGTGGCTACCTCACTGTAAGCTCCTAGGCAGTCCTAAATGTCACAAAGTAGCAACAGAATCATCGTAGTTATAGAATCAAATACTAGAAGAAACAACGGAGGGAGGTGCTGGCTGGCTGACCTGGTATGCGACCTTCAAATCGTCTGCACTCGCTTCCATCAGGTCGATTGAGGAGGAGCCTGAAGAGATTTTGAGCGCATAAAAGGTAGAGGATGGGTTCATGTGAGTATTTATAGGAGAGGAAGAGGTGGGACAATCTGTGGGGTGTGGGTTGGTCGGTTTCTATTGGCTGGAATTGGGTTGGGGAGGATTGACGAGCCCAGTGGTTAGAGACCAATTTATTACAGACAATTCTTGGTAATAACTATCTGTAAAAGCATCACAAATGGTTCTTATTAAAAACCGTTTGTGATATTGGCTATATATATACTGATACAATATAAACAA
This sequence comes from Melocanna baccifera, assembly GCA_036346265.1. NCBI lineage: Eukaryota > Viridiplantae > Streptophyta > Magnoliopsida > Poales > Poaceae > Melocanna > Melocanna baccifera. The sequence goes on along the minus strand of CM070701.1, from coordinate 12,245,726 downwards.
CTAGTCTCAAAATATGAAATAACAAAGTTTTGTATGGCTTATATAAACTCATTTGAAATGTTTCGACGAGATCTACAACTTTGCAGTTGAGACGAACCCCAAATTTGAAATGTCATGACCCATGCGTGCCAATGGTACTAAATAGCGAATAACGGGTGAGTAGCGGATTGGCATCCGTATAGTGATAGCGGGTGATATTATGGATAATATATTTCAATAGCAGAATCTAAAAAATACTAACAAATTTGAGTTACTCATATATATATATATCATGATTAATAACTTATTAACCTAAACATATATCTGGATTCCAAGGTAGCATGCATGCTTCCATTCAGAAATGCGCAAAGATGTGTCTTTCCTTGTAGGCGCCCATGGGAATTCCGGAGATAGCCACAAACAGCCTGTAATCTTGCAGCAGCCTAAGGGCAATGATTTCGTTATGCAAAAGACTTGCCATGAGTACGGTGCCTTCAATTCGCAAGCTCCAGATATGACTACTGTCGAGACCCAGCAAGGCTTCATTGGATATCAAGTTCGACATGAAAAATATAATGACTCCAAACAACCTTTTTGGATGCTTCTTGTAAATGCTAAGGAGCAAGGGGGTTAGTGTTAAAGGAATAAAATCATTCCTCTACTAACGGGATCTGCTCTGTAGAATATACTTATCTACAGGCCGACAAATGCAGTTATTCATAGGGTAGCTATCTTTAAGGTATTTCAGTTATTTGTACATGTGACGAAACAATTTGTAAAAGAAAATCATGCAAAGACAAAATAAAAACTATCAGCATGGAGGGGGACGGGGAATAACAACTAAGTACCGTACAAATCATTGTAAGAAGGAGAAGCATTTGGAAATATATTTTTTGGAGCTAATTAATGGTGTTGGAGCAAATAGCGGACGCTATATCGGTCTGACAGCTGCATTACCGGGCGCTATATTGAACTGACAACTGCAATACCGGCCATAAAGTTTTAGCCCGTAATTTTCTAGGGCTACTTCACCTCGGTAATGCTAACACTCCGCTACCAAATTACGGCTGCTACCACCGGTGCGTGCCATGCCGTGACCGCCTCACGCGTTGTGGCAACCGAATTCTTTTCTCTTAGATAGGCATGGGCTGCTAATTAATTCATGGACTAGAATATGTCAACACACGAGGCCCCCCGCGACGTAAGCTCGGAGAGGACCAGCCCAACACCGAGGCACCACATCTGCTAAAAATCGGCAAATCAAGCCCACAAAAAGCTTCCCTCGACAAAAAAAATATCTCCACCGAGCCGAGGCCATTCGCGCGGCCCTACGACGCGACCACAACCGGGGGCCGCCACCACCAACCGATCAACCGTCCCGCGCGCTGCGCGCAGCCTAGCGTGACGCGCGTCAAAACAGTTCGACATGGTGGGTTTTTTTTCAGACTGTGATTTATAGTTAATGTTTTAAAATTTTGAATTCTGATTTTTATGAGAGATGATACATAGATAAAAATAGTAATATATGATTTTAATCGGTATAGTTGAACTCACTATATTTTTTTACTATAATTTTTTTATTAATTTCATCTTAAAAAAATATACTACTTAAAAATTAATTACTATAACTTAAATTATAAGTTATAAGCTTGAAAAAGAAAGAAGCCAGGAGAGACGCGCCTTCCCCGCAGCCCGCGCGCGCTCGAGCGCCCAGACCAGCCCGGCTGCTCGGGTGGTCGGGGCGGCGCGAACCGTGCAACTTCTATCGCGGAGCTCCGCGCACGAGCACGACGCAAGCTCGCACGAACCGCGTGTTGAATGGGTCCCGCCCCGTGCGCCTGGCAGCGGCACGTCCGCTCGCACGAGTGCACCGCGCGTCGTTCTACCGCGTAAAACCGTAGTGGCAGCTGACAGCATGGGAAGTCCTTCAATTTTTTTTCAATTACATGAAAGCCGCACACAATACACACCACCGCACGTACACACTGTACACCCATGCAAGTGTGTCTATTTAGTATACATTTAGAATGACAAAGGCTAAGGATAAATTCATGATCTCATAAAATTTCTACTGAAGCACACTCACGTGTGCGTAAAGATAGAGATTAAAATTTGATTCTAAAATATTAAGTTGTACACCCACAATTTCACCATCCGACCAAGAGGTGGTTTCTAGAGAAATCCATCAAATGCAAATCCTTCTCCATTTGTATCACCGTCGCCATCATGTGTGAATATATGATTGCAATGCCCACCCCTTGGGTCACCTCGCTGGTCCGTTGGAGCTTCACATTTTGCTTGATACGTGTAGAGTAATAAATTAATTAAGATTTTTTTTATCATCTTTGGAAGGTATCAAACTATCTATTGAGGTAGCAATAAGAGTTATCAAGAGGTATGAAGAGTTTAAGGGATAGAGATACTAAGATTTTAAGGGTAATTTAGTGAGGAGGTATCTGATATCTTCCAAAAATGATAAAAACTCTCTAAATTAACGTACAAGCTCGCAGGTCACCTTCACTCTCGATGGCAGTGCCGTTGGCGTCGACTAGCTTAACCAGTCCTCCAACAATGCCGACGGGCATCAGCTCAGACAAAGCTTCGTAGTTCTGTTTGACAAATGAGGAACATACATCTTTCAGGGTATATGATAGGAAAGAAAAAGATGGATTCTTTGCTCTGATGAAGCTGTTAAGATTGGAATCTTCAAGCCAATGGTGGCGCTCAGGAGAGAAAGGTAGTTCTTGCCGTTGTGAAGCTTCACCGGGGACTCCAGTTGGAAGATGAAGGCTCCATTAGGAGAATGGTGTTGCCCTGTCAAGCACCTTTTTTCAAACAAACATTACCTTCATCAAATTGATGCACAAAGTATATAGAACAAATATGTTGAGTCAGCATAAACCCAATCGCTTACCAGTGAGTCAATGATAAGAAGTAGGGAGCCGACAGCGGGAGGGGGTGATGCAGGGAGGAAGCCGGGCGGGAGGGGGCGGCACGGGGAGGGAGCGGGCCGAGAGGGGGGCGGCGCAACATGGGAAGTGGCCAGGAGGGGCCGACGTGGTGGGAGAGTTGGGTGGGAGCCAGGGCAGCATGGCGTGCGAGAGGGAGCGATGCGGTGTTACTTTTGCGCGACATGAGGGCATGCGGTAGGCCGGTAGGGTTTAGCAGCACGGCGCTTCTTTTGCTTGAGCACGGTGGACGAGAGGAGGCTGTAGGCATTTTTTGCTTAGATGAGGCGGTGATTGGGCCGAGTGGACTGAAATCACCTGGGTTGAATCAGTAGATTGCTATTATTAAAGCGGATGCAGATGGGACAAAGCAGAGGCAATTATTACCCCTGCTTGTTTCGACTTCTGATTCTAACTTCTACTTTTTTTACTATTCAGTATTTCATCTTTTTCTGAATTTTTTAAGATGTTTTAGGCTTTTTTGTATTTTTCTTCTTTTTCCTGTGTTCCTTTGTATTGTCCCTAATGGGTTAACATGTTTTTTTTCTATTTTTATATTTTTTAAAAAATTAATTATGCCCAAAAAGCCAAATCAGCTACAGTAAAAAAAGTCAACTACAGTGAAATTTCAGCCAAAAACCAAAAACCATCGCTAAAACGAGCGCCCCCTAAAGCGCTAATCAAATGGTGAGAGATTCTAGAACATGCATTCATGTCACCGCACTGCGGCCACGTGTACCCAGCGTTTGTAATGGGGCGACTGGTTTCGCCGAAAAATATTGAATGGGCCCTTGGTGTTTTGAGACCACACACCTTCTTCTACTTTCGTATGGGTTCGTGTGTCTCAAAAATTGATAGGCGCCGTGGCTAAAAAAAATATAGGTGCCACTGTAAATACATGTAGCATAATAAATGAGTAGCTATGATTAATGTTTTGCATTGTTGTGGCGACTTCACTGTGCTTTAGTCTCCACTAGATTAAGGTCGGTCTGAAATGCAAGGAATATCATATAACAAGAAACGACTCAATTTCTGTAAGAATTTGAAGAAACTAGTAGGATGGTTTGCACATTTGTGTACTTAATTTTGTTACATATCGTTTACAATTATTTGATTTCCCCCTAACTATAGGTCAATTTTAGTGGTAATTAATTTAGCTTTGAGATGTTTACATACCAATTAAATAAACATTTATAATTATAAAAAAGCTTCTAGCCAAAATACATCTTAAGGGAACTCAGTTGAAGTTTTGGTGTAAAATTTTTCATCTAGTGTGATACGTTTTTAGGGAATAGAAACATATTATTCAAATATGACATTAGTTAAAAAGCATTCTTTTAGGAAGCTATTATTACTCTAACCTTATCTCTTTTACTTTTCTAGCCCCCTTATTTGTTGCTCCATCTCCCTCACTATATATCCTTCCAACCACTATTACAAAAAGGATCATCACAGATGGTTCAGAACTATCATCACAAATGATTTTCTGAATCGTCCAAATGTATGTGTCAGTGATAATTGGAGGTTATCACAGACGGTTTGTGATCCGTTTGTGATAATCATAGCATAGACGATTTGTAACTATAACTATCTGTGAAGAATACTATTACAAACGGCTCAAACCAAAATCGTCTGTGATACTCACACATTACAGACGGTTCTATCCATCAATCGTCTATAATGGGCAAGAATCATAAATGGTTGGTATATAGAACCATCTATGATACTTTTCCATCACAGATAATTGGTAGATAGAACCATCTGTGATGTGCAAGTATCATAAAAAGTTTTTGATCCAAGCCGTTTGTAATATTCCTTTATAGATGGTTTATACCACAAAACTATCTGTGATAGTTTATTCTATACCTATTTTTTCTGGTTTTTAGCTAGCCTCATAAAATGTTAGCTATGTCTTTTGAAAATAAGCAAATACAGCAATACAATCCATTTTATTAAGATTAGAATCCACCGTTACAGTATAATAAGATAACAAGCAGGTTACCCATCTAACACAGTAAGACACATGGTAAGAACACATCTCCTAACCCTATGAACTCAACTATTAAATATAGCAATAACATAGAATAAGCAGAGATTCTAGTAGACAGTAGAAGCTCACCCACACCGACGATTCCTCTATGCCTAGGCCCTCTCGCCCCTGATGCAACACGCGAGCTGGATGTTCTTGACGCCTGCTGTCGCCGGTGCCAACTTGAGCATAGTCTTGGAAGCCAGCTGCTTCCGTGGTGCCTTGTTGCCCGTAGATTTGCGTGACATCTACTTGTAAGGGCCATCAGGGTCAGGGTCGAAGAGGAGAATGGTGAGGAGGCTGAAGAGATTTTGAGCGCGGTAAGGTATAGGTTTGGGTAAGTATGTATAGGGGAGGGAGAGGCGGGAGTGGAGAAATTTTTGACGGAATGGGCGCGGGGATGGAGAGGTGGAGCTACAATCCGCGGGGTGGGGGTTGGTGGGTTTCTATTAGCTGGGATTGGGTTGGGGAGGATCACGGGCCCAACACTCAGGGACATAATTATCACAGACTGTTTGAACCACAAACCGTCTATGATACATAATTATTGAAGACAATATATGTATAATCTGGTGCAATGTAAATAGCTAGTCTCAAAAGATAAAATAGCAAAATTTTATATGGCTTATATATGCTCGTTTGAAAGGTTTCGATGAGATCTACAACTTTGCAGTTGAGGTGAACTCTAAATTCCGAAGGGAATATCGAACATTTTGGCAAAAAAAACTTGTGACATAAATTTAGAGCCAAAGATAGCCAATTTTGGAGGTCTTAGAGAGTGACTGGCGCAAGCAAGTTTTTTTTGGATTAAGCTCGTCGTTAACTTTCCAACAAGTACAAGAACGCTGAAAATGTATACTGTATGCAAAAGTTATGCCTATTTTACTAAAGGTGCCTCGAAACGGAATCCTACTCGGACTTATGCAGGAGATTATAAAATTTTAGAAGATTGTGAGGTAAGAAACATATCACAGATAATTTTTAATATAAATCGTCTGTGATAACTTTATTATCACATTCGGTTTACAATACAATCCGTCAGTAAAGTATCATAAACAGTTTAAATAAAAAATCATCTGTGATATTTGGGAATATCATAGACGATTTTTGGTATGAGCCGTCTATGATACTTCATAGATGGTGCTCACTATGAATTATCTATGATATTATCTCTTCACAGATGATTTTTAGTGCTGGCAGCAATACAGACGGTCTCTAAACCTAAACCGTCTGTAATTGCATTTAACATTAACAATTTTGGTAAACCGTTCATAATGAGTCATCTAATATAAGCCTTTTTATAGTAGTGAATAAGACTTGAAGCAAGACACTAATAGTTCTTACTGGTTATTGCTATACCATGTGTCCTCCTCGACCCGCTCCACCACTCACCACATTATAGCTGCATTAATTGATTAGCATGACATCATGCTTCTAGGAACTATCTTACTGTGCTTCATTTGCATGCTTGCCCATCTCTCTGTCGTTATCAGTGAAGTTCCTTTCTTGTCCTCAAGTCCACACTTGATCACTCCGATCTCGTCTGATGGTGCGTACCCAACTTCTGCTCTCCCTAACCTTGCATGTGTAAGCTTCTGCTCCTCCCAACCAATAACGCCATATTGTATAAAGATAGATGAACCGATGACAAACATGCATTCATGCATGAATATCTTACGTCCTTTTTGCTTTTGGAATTAGGACACAATGCCTAGCATTAACACTACCAATGCAATATCGTGTCGTGTTCTCGCCAGTGACTTCTTACATCAAGCTTCTAGTATCACTCTCTATCATAATCTCCCACAGTTCTTGGTCCAAATCACGTTGATCAAACCTGCAGGAAACAACAGGGGAGTTTTGTGTTTTTAGGCATGTCCAATTTTGTCCTCTGCGTTCACAAAATGAAACGTTCCTTGGCTAATTGTATTCTCTTGTGATCAGACAAAGCGTCTTTCAGAAATCAAGTTTTTGTTTTTTTGTTGTTGGAAGATGCAACAACTTCTCTCGTTCCTAGATGCTATATATATAGATTGACATTTCTGAGTAATATGTGTTGTATGCATCTATAACATTAGAGTCCTATTTGTTATCAAAGTGCACTACCTATCCATTAATTATCACCACTGTAATCTGGACCCATTACAATCAACCAAGTAGATCTTTCTCTTTTTTCACCATTAACATGGTAATTTGTAGTTCTTTAGAGCAAATGTGTTGGTTATTTTGACTTTGTATATTGTAGGATTGTACATGGCATGTTTTTTTTTTGTAGTTTTAGGTTGGAATCGTATATAAATCCAATTGGTACTTTCTAGCCTTTTATTATGAATTTAAGTTATGTAAGAATGTTACTTTGTACTTTGTATGGAAATTAAATTGTTTATTTTATTTTATTTTTTAAATTATGAATATTAGTTTTAGGCTGGAATTCGTATACAAATCCAACTACTAACTTTCATATAATTTTAATATTGAATTTTATTTTTATTTTGAAGTTCATATGAAAATTGAGTTGGTTTGGAATTCATATAAAAAACCAGATCGCTAATTATATTTTGATTTTTATTCTAAATTTGCGTATTGTTGGATTGTACATGATATGAAGTTTTTAAATATAGTTTAGGTTGAAATCGTGTACAAATCCAACTATTATTTTATTTTATTTTTATTTCAAATTTAAGCTATTAAATGATTTTACTTTGGAGTTTGTATAGAAATTAAATTATGAATTTTATTTTATTTTTATTTCTAAAATTCAGTTTTAGGTTGGGATTTATAAACAAATACAACTACCAATTTTTCCTTAATATTTATTCTGAATTTTAGTTATGTTATATTGTACTTAGACATTGACTATTTCTTTTAATCTATGTTATTGTAACTTGGATCTGCCAGATGGACAGTTAAATTTTTTCTCTTTCTTTTTTTCAATTAACATGTCTGTTTCTAGCTCTTAAAAGTGAACATGATAACTTCTTCTGCCTCTGCTTTAGTACTATAATGATATCTCTGCATTTCAAAATGAATAAAATGTAGACAATTTAAATTTAAATATTCCTAGAGAGTGTGGAGCTCTTCTTGTCTACTCGCAACCGAAAAAAGGGGTGCCCGTAGATTAGTCATTTCGATTGGTGCTTACGTGGTTACATGATAGTACTACCGTTGATCATGCTCCTAGCATATAAAGGACGAAGGCACATGGTTGCATATGGGATTGCTTTTTTTTCAAACCTTCTGCCGTGCTTCGGTTGGCTACGGATCTTGAGTTCATTTCTGGCGGAGTTTATGATGTGTTTTGCTCAATCTCCGTTAACTCTTTCTTACAAAACACGCCTGTATAAGTATAGGTTCTGTCCAAAGCATCATATACATGTTTTCTCCTCTCAAAAAGCAGGTACATTTTCAACCGCCTGGTCGCTTTGAGATTGTGCAATTAAATAGCCCAAACATTCCTCTCTTCCTCCCGCCGCCATGCACACTTCCACCGCATCCAGCACCATTTTCAATTGTATTCGAATCTATAACCCAAGGCTCTGGCCAACCCTGACAATCTAGGATAGGTTTTTTGAACTAAGATTTATAATTTATAATTGTGATTTTTAAATTTTGATCTATTTATGAGAGATGGTATATATAGAAAAATAGTTGCATACGATTATGGCTAGTACAGCTGGACTCGATATAAGTCCAAAAGAACTGAGCTCTAATTTTGGCAACTTTTGAGGATGATCTGGCGGTCACAAATTTGCCTTTTCAAACGAAGACATCTGCTGCTTCTAGCTTAGCAAATCCTATGAATAAATCCTAAGAATCAAAATTTTAGATCACCACAGGTCCTAAACAATGTCTAGTAGCATGGACAATGCACAGGACATCGGGTTCAGAGTAGTTTTGCTTTTATCAAAACCCACGTACGTATGAATGTCGGAACTGCATAAAACCACTTGGATTTTATTATAGATCCGCCAGTCTACATAGATATGGTGAGCAACGGTACAACTTTGCGACCCTGCGAGCACAAGCAGACACTCGTGCATAAAACCACACCGGGCCCTGCGCCGACGCTATGAGCCGCCTGCTACCTCCCTGCTCCTACTTCTCTCGCGCATTGCGTGGGATCTTCCTCCCGAGAGCCTCCAAGCTACTACTCAACTAGCTGTGGCTGGCGTCGGCATGGAGGAGTACAAGCCGTGCGCGGCCATGGTGGTGGCGCAGTGCATCTACGCGGCCATGGCGCTCTGGACCAAGGCGGTGTTCACCCGCGGCATGAGCCCCATGGTCTTCGTCGTCTACAGGCAGGCCATAGCCACCGTCGTCCTCGTCCCCATCACCGTCGTTGCCAACAGGTAACCTTCCATGCGTACGTAGATCTCTCATACGTTGGTTGTGTGATAATTAACTAGTTCGCTCTTCCTATGTGTACGTACCGATTGTGTTTACTCCGGCCGTGATCGATGATCCGCAGAAGGAAGATGAAGGAGATGGGGCTTGGTATGACAGGCTTCTCATTGGTCTTCGTGGCTTCTCTCTTCGGGTATGTAGTGCTGGTTAGCTAGAAATTATCTGTCCATTGCTTAGATCAGACCAAACGACTGCGAAGCCCTTCTCGTAGAAGCTTGCATGTATTAGCATCACCAAATCTGCTCTACACGGTCCTTGTTCTTTATGCATTTTTAGCTTATTTGAAAATCAAAATAGATGAGACAATTTCATAAAACGAATTTTTAAACGACTTTCTAAATCTAAAACCGTATATATTACTATTTTAAAAAACACAGATAAAAAACCATTAGCTATAGTAACAGACATGATTACATATACTGTGCGTGTCTTTTCACATCTAGTGTCTGTTCTGTGTGACAGGGCAACGGCAAATCAGTGCCTGTACTACCAAGGCCTGCATCTGGGGTCGTCATCGATGGCAACGGCCATGACGAACCTGATACCTGCGATCACCTTCGTGATGGCAGCGTCAGCAGGGTGAGTGCCTGCCTGAAAGAGGATCCGTGTCAGTTTACAGAGTAGGCACTGTACATTCACCTCTGCGAAGGTATGCTCGTCTAGTTTCACGGTTTTCTGCCCTAACTCAGGCCGGTCAGTGCCCGCCGTCCGGCCGGGACCAACGCGCGCACGCCATTTGCCAACTCACTGAATAATTACGTCCGTTCCTAGACCACAATCGCTTAGTGTGCAGCGAACAAAAAGGACAGGAGACGCACGTGAACCCATGTAGCCTACCGGCCGGGGTAGCAAATCTCGACATCCAAGCTGACAGTAACCACAGGGCATCGAAAGTGAGAGGATAAATTAACACGACGTCATAAGATTAGATAGTGTTTACTGTTTAGATCTTGGTATCTGAACTGTAAATTGAGTAAAATAATTCCTATCTTTAAGGCATCAGGACCTCCTCGTCAAATTATCCAACTCTTGGTACCTCCATCTACCCCTTAAACTCTCCGTACCTTTTGGTACTAGTTTAGATCCCGCTCGTTTTGGCTTTTTTTTAATTTCAGCTTCTAGCTTCTGCTTTTTTTTTTTTCACTATTCAGTATTTTGTCTTTTTCTGAATTTTTAGATATTTTAGGCTTTTTTGTATTTTCTTTTTTTTCCCTGTGTTCTTTTGTATTGTCCCTAATGGTCTAACATGTTTTTTCTATTTTTATATTTTTATTAAAATTAATTATGCCCAAAAAACTAAATCAGTTACAGTGAAATTTCAGTCAAAAATCAAAAGCTATCGCTAAAATGAGCGTCCCTTTAATGGATTGGTTGATGCCTTTCAAAGATGGTAAAAATGTCTCTTCTTTAAAACACACTTAAGAGTCTAACTGCAACCACTCAGTAAATACTCACGTCACCATTGGTGTCTAGCTGACATGTGACACATGACCCATATGACATATGGCAAGGAGTAACATATTCTGAAACGCCAACATAAAGAGTGACATATCCTCGAGAGCTCTACAATTCGGTCCGAGGTGAACGGTTTAGCTAGCACCTCGCCACTACAAGACCAGACGTGTCGAGGATAGCCTAGTAATTTTAGAGAAGCGTACCTGGACATCTTCTCCTCTAATTGCGTATCGTGTAACATTGAGATGGCATGCATGGCACCTGGTAACATGCCGCTTCATTTTTCAGGTCACACCTCGTACTGACTCTTTCGGTTCCAGCTGTTGGTTTCGTAGTTTTCACTTTGAGACAAGTGATTAGTACGTAGATTGATGGCTTTTTGCAATAATGCTAAAATATGTGTCGCATCACCACTTGTTTCCAGAATAATATCGAAGCCTGTATTGGATTCCCTCGAAATTATTTGCTGATGGTTTGTTGTTTGGCGAGAACTAGAACGCAGATAGTCGTAGAATCCAATGGACTACGGAGCAGCCCGGCGAAGTATAGATAATGGGCAAAAGTCTGTATAGCATTTTAAATTTTGTTTGAAATTTTGTCCAGTATCCTAAATTATAAAATTAAATATTTGATCTTACGAACTTTACAATTCAGTTCAAATAACACCTTGATCGAATTTCGAATGATGGTACTACCCACATGGTGCGATGTGTGGACAGTTTTACCACGTAGGATAGCACGATGGTCAAATTTACAGGAATGACAGATGATGCCTCCTAAATCGAAATAGAGAGGGAGGGAATTACAAGAGCGGTGGCTATAGAAGCACGACTGGAAGCTCGGTAGAAGAGAAGCTCTTGTAGACCTCACATGTTATTGATTCAACTTGGCCAGTGCATCATTATACGTGGTAAAATTATACATTTATCGTACTACGCGGGTAATACCACCATGTGAAATTGGGTCAAAGTGTTATTTAAAATGGATTGTAAAGTTCAAAAGGTTAAATATCTATTTCATACTTTGGTGTGCTAGATGGACTTTTAAACAAAGTTTAGAGTATTATATGAAGTTATCCCTAGATACAGAGACATACTCCACAAAGAAGTTTTGTTTGGCGGATTCTGCCTAGACTCTTTAAGTAAAAAGGCAAGTAACTCTAGCATATCGAAAACACTGACTAATGCCTTTATAAAATCACAGTAATTTTTTTTGAAGACGTAAATCACAGTAACGAGGAAATGATTGACAGAGACGACGTCAAGATAGGACAATCTCTTGTCTACCCTTGTCATGCACAACGATTTTATCTGAAGTTTGAAGTTGCTGACAGCCTGACACTGTCGTTTGATGCCTCCATCTGATCCAACAGGCTAGAAAGGGTGGACGTCAGGAAAGCGAGGACCTTGGCAAAGATATTCGGCACTGTCGTCTGCGTCGGAGGAGCCATGGCCATGGCGTTCTTCAAAGGCCCAAAGCTGCTGAACCACTCGCTCAGCGACCCGAACATTCTTCTCCACCCATCAGTGAGCAGCAAACGGGTGATGGGCGCGCTCTTCCTCGTCGGCAGCAGCTCCTGCTGGTCCCTCTGGCTCATCTTGCAGGTCAATTGATCATGCATAATTAGGCACAACTTGTCTCCTAAAAAATGTAACCAAGTAAGTAGGCACTATCAATCACGCCATCGTGACACGGAGAACCTCCTTCATCAGGTGCCAATCTGCAAGTCGTACGTCGATCCCCTGACGCTGTCAGCCTGGATGTGCTTCCTGTCGACGCTGCAGTCCGCGCTGCTCGTCTCGTTTCTTCTGCCGGACCTGAACGCCTGGAAAATCCATTCTCTCTTTGAGCTCTCCTGCTGCCTTTTCGCTGTAAGTTCCTCGATAGGACCGATTAGCACTTCAGGTTTTTCTGCGCTGTTGCGAAGGGATCTCGGCAGTGGCAAGTGGTTATGATGTGTGCGTGCGTCTTGTTCCAGGGTGCGTTTGGGTCAGGCGTGACATTTTACCTGCAGTCATGGTGCATCTCAGTGAGGGGCCCTCTCTACTCGGCCATGTTCAACCCGCTCAGCACCGTGATCACCACCGTGCTCGCTGCCATTGTTCTCCATGAAGAGCTACACGTCGGAAGGTATTACCTCTGACAGAAGTTGCTCTACGTATGGTTCTTTAACTGCAACGGAATTCATTCTGACGAGAGGAATTCTATTTGTTCAGCTTGTCGGGGGCTATTGTCGTTGTTGCTGGCCTGTATGTTGTGCTATGGGGTAAAGCAGGCGACGGCGAGGGCGGGAGGGTGCCGGAGCACACCGGAGATTTGGAGAAGACGGCGGCACGGTCGGATTCGCAGCTCGACGTCGCAGACACCGTCACGGAACCGCTCCTAGCGGACGGCGACCCGACTGAGAAGTAGGGGAGATTTTGGGATACCTATTTGAGCTCGTGGTTCTATTTGTTTGTAAATAGAGGGTTATTACTGGCAAAATCATGTTCTTACAGTTCTGGTGACGCATGACCAGCACGCTGTTAGTGTTCCTATTGTTCCTTCTTGCTTGATGTCGTGAAATCCAACATGTTTAAAATTATCTAGATTAGCTCTATGAAAGGTATATTACTGTATTTACCATTAAAAATATTTTTTAATATTATAGTTTCATTAGCATCTTTATAAAAAAAATATTGGTCAAAATCGCATCTCGAAGATTGTGAAAAATCAAAAACAATAATTAAAAAAGAGCAGAGGGAAAATGATTTAGGAATTCAAAGGAGTGAGTTAGAAATGTGCCTATGTGGTTGGGGGTATTGGAAAGAATAGGTAAAAAGACGGGGGTATTTGAAAGAATAGGTAACAAGCTCTTGGCATTTGACCTGCCCGCCAGCAGCGTAGCTAGGATCCAAACCTTATGGAGTCAAGCTTTGCACATAAAAATGATTCAAGTCACATGCATATATGTAAGCATTCAAATTTCAAAACGTACATCACAGTTTTATTCCAATTCCTCTACGGTTTTTTATGGCTTGATAGTGACGCAAAATAGCATTAGTAGTAATTATCTCAAATATATCACTTTTAACATAGATAACCATGCAATCATATAAAAAATCATCGCCTATTCTGTTGCGGAAATCAGACTTGATATATTTCATTGTGGAAAAAGCTCTCTTGCTGTGGTGACAGGTAAAACTAATATGAGCTTTGTTAATAGAAATACTAGAGGGAAACTAGTATGCTTGTTTTTTCAACTAGTTTATGGTAGAGATCACCAGTCCCTTTCAAGTTGAAGAGTCTTGAATCATCACGAATGTTCTTAACGAATTGTCAAGTTGGCAACTAAGTTCTTCTATCTTGTTTTCATTATCAAAATCATCACGATACAAACGAGTCATTTATAATATTTTATCCTTATCAAAGTTAGAGAATAGATTAGTAGGATCCAAACAAGCCATTCCATGAAGCAAGTTAGTGCTATTCTCACTAAAACGGTCATTAAGCTCCACACATAATAAATCAATAGCATCATAGACAACACTTTGGTAGTAATCCTCATTTGATACGCCATTAAGTTAAACTCTTCATTTTGATTTTGATCCCTGAGGAATATGGTTGGCATCCATATCAGGAAGTTCAATACCATTTTTGATGCAAAAGTCAATAACTATTAAAAGTGAAACATCTGAAAACTTTGAATTTACTCTGCTAACTATCTTCAGATGTATTGAGAAATCAGCGGACTATTTTGCTAAGGTATCTCACTCCGTCACTCGTGCTACCCTTGCAAAAGAAATATGCAAACATCATTGTTTAATTGCAAGAGCAAGGCTTTGGGTTGATAGTGATGTTTTGTGTACAATATAAACTATAGTACCTGCTTCAACACTCTCCCTTATATATAGTCTCTCTCAGATCTAAGATGTGGAATAGAAGTGTGTTACAATTATTCTTTTAATTACCCCGACCAAGTCTTGAACTCAAAACCTCTTGGCTCTGATGAGTTGCTTGTACTAGTCGATTCACCTAAAAGATTAAGCTGATAAGAAAAGACAAATAATTCATTTATAGTTCAACACTCTAAACTTACTTCAATGGCTTTCATTAAGTTCAGGTTACATAGATGGAAAGCCTGACGACAGAAACGCTGTTTGTGAAGCTTGCTAGGGGTCCGTTGCTGTGGTTGCCGGCCTGTACATCGTGCTGTGGGGGCAAAGCAGATGACGTGAAGAAGGGGAGGGTGCCAGCTCGAGTCAAAGATCCGGCGACGGCGACGGCGACGGCGGTGTCGGATTCTCGGCTCGATATCGCCGCTGAACCTCTCCTGGAGGACGCATAACGTGTGAATTGGATGATGAACCAAGTAGAAACATGACTCGGATTGGGAGTACTACTTATTTGGATCAGTGGACGTTCGCAAATTAGCATTTTTTTACTGCTCTCTCTCTCTCTCTATATATATAGTAGTTTTCAGTGGTGCGGTGGCATGGTGTGGTTGGTGGCTGGTTAATTAGGACTGCATATGTGGTGGAGATGCGAGGCGTGTTACGTGGTCATGACTCATGAGTCATGACCGGGTTATCAAAAGTCCAAAAATCGATGAAAACCGGTTCTATTGGTCGCATTTGATTAGATTATAAATCAATCTTAAATATTTTGTTTTATACTGAGTTAGTCCGATTTAGACCGATTTTAACTGATTTTATTTGAAATTTTATTTGAGATTTTCTGCTCGAAAACTACTGACAAATTCTGACAAACCGGTGTTACCAGTCCTATCGGACATCCGGTAAATTTTAAAACCGATTTTGATAACCATGGTCGTGACGACTCCTCATGTGGGGCAGAAGGCGTTTTAGCATTTACCTGGTCGTGCGAATGCTATCTGAACCAGACAACCAGGTGAGGCAATGACAGAAAGGTGCAAGTCACCAGAAGAAAAATGACGCCGACGAAACGGTTATAGCCATGTCAAGAAAGGAGAAGAAAACTTGGGCAAGTAAGCTAATCAATCATGTGACAGAAACCAATTCATTGGAGCAGATTATGATTAAAATTACATGGATGGTTGAGAACCAAGCTTGGCTTGGATGGCTTGTGGAGGTGGTTGTACCCTAAGTCTAGGCGTTTGGTCCTACATATCTTATTTAGAAGAATTTCTTTCAGTTGACTTCGTTATTTCTTATTAAGCTTCACTCTTCTAGTTTTTCATAGACGTTATGTGTACGAGTGCGTGTGTGTGGCAGTGTACATGTGAGCGTCTATGAATTATATTGGGTACTTAAAAAAATTACCTGATGGAAGGATTGTCTACATGGATCGCTAAGCATATTTGGGCGAATATTTCGAGCCTAGTGACACATGCACACCACGGCATGGCACTATTGGCTGGTCAATTCATTATGGGTTGTCTATTGTATATGTGACTGATTTTTTTTATTTTTAGTTATTTTTTTATTCATTGGATAAGCATCATTCAACAATTTTTTTTGAAGAGGGGATTTTTTTTTGGAGAGGAAGATGATTGAAGATGTAATTTTAGATAACTGAAAGATAAAAAAATTTCAGAGGACTATGCAATAGCAAAACCGATTCATTATTATCTCCACGATTGGTTTGACTACAAAACTTACGATAAATAAAGCACAAGACAATGCTGAGTCAGCTGCGGCTGGTTTGTCCGTACGCGCGCGCGCACATGGATGCTCCTACTTAGCTGGCGAGCGAGCGAGCGAGGAGTCGATCTCCCGAGATCCCGCGCGCTCTCTCGCTCGCGGATCTCGCGCGCCATGGCAGGCGGCGGCGGTTGGTCGTGGGCGGAGCGGTACAAGCCGTGCGTGGCGATGGTGCTGGTGCAGTGGTTCTACGCGCTGGTGGACATGGCGCTCAAGACGGCCTACGGGCTCGGGATGCGCCCCATCGTCTTCGTCGCCTACCGCCAGGGCATCGCCGCCGCCACGCTCCTCCTCGCCTCGCTCGCCACAAGGGGCTGCACGCTGCGCCCCATGGCCGTCGGCGCGCGCGCCTTCGCCCTCCTCTTCATGGCCTCCCTCGCCACGTAGGCACACACAACAAAAAATCTCGCCTTTTCTTTGAAGCAAATCAGTGCCAATTCAATTCCCTTTTGCTGATATATGTCGACGATTCGGCATGGCAGCGCGACGGGGCAGTACTTCTACTTCTTGGGGCTGCAGCTGGCGTCGCCGTCGATGGCGAGGGCCACCACCAACCTCGCTCCCGGCATCACGTTCGCCATCGCCGCCGTCATTGGGTAGTTACTACTCTTCACGTGATGTGTCCATCGCCGGCGTGGAGTTGATCTACTTGCCGATTTCTTCGGGCTTTTTTTCTGGACAGAAACTTGCCATGACAAATAAGCTCATGAGGCTTGTCAGGCTAGGCCCAGTTCGAATTTTCGGCTCATCTGGGCTTGGGTTGGGATGGGCCACGATAGATCCATGATTTGCGGCCCAGTATTGAGGTGAATCGCACGCTTGATTCATGCATTGGCAGGTTAGAGAAGGTGGATTTGAGAAGATCAAGAAGCGTCGCCAAGATCATCGGCACTGCCATCTGCCTTGGCGGAGCGATGCTCATGGCGTTCTTCAAGGGGCCCAGGCTTCTCGGCGCGGTTCTTCACTCAGCGGCCGATGACTGGGTGAGAGGAGGCATCTACCTCATGGGGAATGCTTTCTGCGTCTCCGTTTGGTACATCTTGCAGGTAAGCGCGCAGAGCAAGCATCTTGACAAGTTAGATCCTCGCCTCCTCGAAGAAAAAAAAGAATTACAGTAGAACTGATTAGTTTCTGAATCGTGATCAGCTCCACGATGAACTAGACCCATTTCCTTCCGCTGCATTTCAGGTGCCGGTTTGTAAATCCTACCTTGATCCACTGTCCTTGGCAACCTGGATGTGCTTCTTGGCAACCATGCAATGCGCGGTGATGGCGTTCTTCCTCGAGGCAAACTACATAGAGATTTGGAAGCTTGCTTCCATTTGGGAGCTCCCCTGCATCTTATATGGAGTAAGTTCATCTAAATGCATGCATGGTGGCGAGGTAGTCTGCATATTGTTCTGAATTGCATTGATATATAAGTTTATCAACTGAACAAAACTGGACAATTTTTGTAGGGTGTTTTTGCCTCGGGCGCGAACTTTTTTCTCCAATCTTGGTGCATATCAATGAAAGGCCCCCTTTACAGCGCAATCTTTACACCACTGAGTGCAGTGATCACAACGGTGTTATCGGCGCTCTTCCTTCATGAAGAACTCCATATTGGAAGGTATGTACTTTCATAACTTAAACTGGCACCGCAAAGTTCGAACTCCTTGCTGTTCATTACAGTGAATTCTTCTCCTGTGCAGCTTATTAGGTGCTATTGCAATCATCGTCGGCTTGTATGTTGTGCTGTGGGGTAAAGCAGATGATACAAAGAGCGAGAGGCTGACCATCCATTCTAATGGTTCTAAAAGGATTGTAGAGCCAGATTGTATCGGTGTCAAAGTAGAGTGTGAGACCAATCTTTCAGAACCACTGTTATCTGAATACACTAATAATGCCGATCCTTCAACACGTCAATGATAGTTGCAAAATTTTCAAATCAGCATCTAGCCTGTAATTGATAATTAGATTTTTTCATATTTTTTTGGCCGCTTATTGCCGAAATATCTTTGTAATTTGAGAGTATTTGGCCATACCAAAATCATCAAACACACAATCTGGCAGTCTGCTCTAGTTAAGCTTAAGAAAAAACGCTGTAGCAGCAGTATAATTGTAATACACAGAATTTGGTGTAAGCGAGGTTGCTTTCAAACTGACGTCCAACATAGAACATTTTCCAGTGAAATGTTCCATCGAACAAAATAATGGCACCTTTCTCTTTACGTTTTCTGAAAAAAAATATCAACTCATCTTTCTCCAGTCTCCACCTTTCCAACAACTCCTATGAACCAACGAAGGGAACGTGCACAAGACCTGCACGACGTTGTATTAAGATAGAGGAAAAACCGAACAAACCACTAGACAAGCTGGTGTCCAACTTTACAAGAGAAGAGACTCTGAAACAAATAGCCTAAGGCGAAGAACGAAAGGGCAAGAAAGATACGGACCTAAGGGAGCTCCAAAGCGACGTGGAACAGCCGCGAGGGTAGTACTCTAAGACCTAAAGACATAGGTAGCGATAGCGATTCCGTGCCTGGCGCTAACTTTCTAATTCCTGCGTGAGTTTGGACACAAGGCCGTGCATATCCAGTTTGGAGTTCTTGAAGACGCGGGCATTGCGTTCTCGCCAGACGATCCAGAGGAAGAGGATGACAATTGAGCTGAAAACTTTCCTTTGAACCTTGGGCAATCATTCTCGCAAGAAATTCCACCAGTCGATAAGTCGAACATCCATGCTTAGCACTGGTCATTGCCGGGCGAAGAGATGCATGATTTTAGCCCAAACTTACCGCACCCACGAGCATTGGACCAGGAGGTGCTCGATTGTATCTGGATGTTGCTCACATAGGGGGCAGAGCATGTGCGACAGCATACCTCGACGCGCCAAGTGATCTATTGTCCAACTAGGGCTGTTAAAAAAGCTCGAGGTTCACGAGCTGCTCAAACTTAGTTCACTCTAGGCTTGATTCGAGCTTTACTCGAGCTCCAAACGAGTCGAACTCAAGCTTGATCTCAAACTCGCGAGCTTCAATGAGCCGAGCTCGAATAGCTCGAGCTTGAGATTTTTTTTACAGCCCATGACCCCCAAGGGCCCCTACTTCCCATCTGGCCATTTTTACAGCCTAACCCCCGACTCTATCTCTTCTCTCCCTCCTTATCTCTTCCTTTCCCCATTTTCCTTCACCAGCCGAATCCCCCCACCCTCGCCTTAGCCCGGCCATTGGCCTTCCGATGCCACCACCCCTGCCTCCTTGGCCCGGCCACCAGCCTTCTAGCGTCACTCCCCCTGCCTCCCTGCCCTAGCCTTCTGATGCCGCCCCCGGCCCTCCTCGGCCCTGCCATCGGCCTTTCGACGCCGCCCCACTCCCGCCTCCTCGGCCTGGCCACTGGCCTTTTGGCACCCCTCTACCCCCTTCCAGCCTCCTCGCCCTGGCCACCGGCCTTCTAGCACCACGCCCCCCTTACTTCCTTGGCCTGGCCACCGGCCGTCTGGCGCCGCCCCCAGCCTCCTCGACCCAGCCACCGGCCTTCTAGCGCCGCCCGCTCCTCTGCGTGTCACCTCGGCCAACCCTACGCCGCCTCTAGCTCTAGCTCGCCCATCGCGCTTCCCAGCCTCTGACGTGCCACCCTGGTTCAGCTGTGACGCCCCTGGCTCGGCCTCCCCTCTGAACCCCTTACCCGGATCCGACCAGATCCATCGCTGGCCCGCCCCTGTAGCTCAGCCACGGCTCCTACGACAATAGCTACTCTGCGCCTCCGGCCAACTCGGCCTTCCGGTGCAGCCTCCTCCCGCTACTCGCCCGGCTCCCCCAACCGCCAGCAGGCGTAGCACCAACCCCCGATACTCCCTCTCTACTCCTTTCCTCCTCTACTACCCTCCTTGTGCTCTATGCATTTGTGATGGATATGTGATGACGATTGGGATGGTTGTGATGTGTAACCGAGCCTACACGAGCTAAGCTTGAACGAGCTCGAGTTTTGTCCGAGCTAAACTCAAGCCTAGCTTAAGCTCGATGTCAATCTCAAGCTCGCTCGAGCTTCTACCGAGCTCAAGTTTGTCAGGTCAAGCTCACTCGAGCTCGGTTCGTTTACAGTCCTATGTTCAACAGTGGTCATGAGCCGCAAGCCAAGCGAAGAACTTACATTTGAGAGAAGCCTTGCTTCTGTGAACCAGTAAGTCTGAATAAAATTCTTCGCTGATAACATCCATCACCAGCACAGTCCGCGCATTACACATCAATCCATGTGTTCAGGATTCTATTCAAGCCACATTTCACTCAATTGATGCAGTCGTTAGTGTCCATTTAGTACCTGACATTGGTGCATCTAGCATAATAATCTGCCAGGCATATTTGACCCAACCAGCCATCGGTCCATCACTGTCTGCCATTACTGGGATCACTCAGGAGACAACGAAGGTATTGGAAAATGCCAAGGACCAAGACCTACGCTAAGAAAAGGCGAATAGGATGCAGATAGGAAAGAATCGCACAGAAGAGACGACAAGAAGGTGAAGCCTAGAATTATTGTTGCAAGTGAGACGAGGGGGATATTTCCACGGTGTGTTAGGATGGACTTGACGCAGTTGTCCAGTGATCTTATCACGTCGTCATCGTTGAACCTTTCTTCCTCTGTCGGATCAATTCGTTCGGCAGTAATAGGATGGTACGTCATGAACCTTGAGTAGCAGTAGCGCACAGGCAAAAATATCTGCTACTTTAAGTGCAATGTTTTTTCCCTGAGAATACACAGGAGAGCTGCGTATCTTTCCATTGATAGATAGAAAATAAAATGATACAAACTCGCCTTTAAGTGCAATGATTTTGAGCAATAGAAATGGTGTATGGTTAGCTGAACAACTTCAGGTAGGCGTTATCATGGAGAACAAACAAAGTAAGCATGACACAATTCGTTCCAGGTACATATATAACGGTCTGCCATATAAAAGAACTGCATATACAAGACTACTCCTGATCATACAGTAAGCTATATAGTAGATGATCAGAGTCCAGAATAATCTCGCCTGTACAAAGCTAGATCAAGCTAGCCTAGAGAAGTAGAGATAAATGACATGATCACATGAAAGAAAGCGATAGTAAGCATGATGATCACAAGGCGACCGAACGAGCCGAGGCCAGAGGCTAGTTGATCAAGCGCGTCCGCCCTTCCACCCGCCGCCGTAGGCGTTGTCCCTGCGGCTGTTCCTGAACGCGCAGCAGCCGACGGAGTAGACGATGACGATGAAGACGAGGAAGACGATGTTGACGACGGCGACGCGCTTCCAATCCCGCTTGAACGTGGCCACCACGCCGGCCTTGCACGACTGGCAGCCGTAGCAGAGCCCGTTGGGGTCGTTGCTCCATGTGTTGCAGTCCGGGTCCGTCGAGTTGGTGGTGGTGGTCAACTGTGTCCACTGCGTGCTGTTGACGTAGTTGAAGCCGCAGCTGGTTGGAGGCTTGCAGCATCCGGACTGCGTGCAGATAAAAGAAAATGAGCATCCAAAAAAAGATTAATCAATTTCAGTCCCAAAAGGATCAATTTTCGATCGTGAAGCAGTTGAGTTCTGCGACCTAAAAGTTCGGTGAGAGGGCACCGAACCGTTGAACTGAAAGATGCAGTGCAAAAATTCCCTCCCTTAATATTGCAAGGGTCAGAACTTTGGGAGGTGTTCAAAGCAAAGCAGGCCTGATGGTTTGAGAGTTTGAGTTGAAGGTACACCACTATAAACTAGAGTTAATCCGCTGACAATATCACCCCGAAGTCGGACCTTGAAAATCGGGGAGATCATATCAAAACGTTGCTATCCAAAACGTGATCTTTACTTTCCTTTATTTTGGAGGAAGGTGAATTCTACTTTATAACCATTCAAACTATGTGCCGATAGATACTAACGTCCTTACTATTTATCGTTTGCGCTTGAGCAAGCCTAGCAGAGCAGAGTACTATTTGATAGGTCTTGGCACAACCGTGCACGTTAACATCCCCCCTAGATAAACGTAAACATCACCTCTTGATAAGTTTTGCTATTTCTCAAACTACACTCCATTGACTTCGACGCTAGGAGCTTTCTTATCCTCTCACAGCTCAGAAATATCTCGGCAAGCACAGAAACAACACATGAAAAAAATGTCCTTTTTTTTGTAAGACGACTAGTAATCCACGGCAAAAGTACTCTACTCAGATCAGATTTTCATTAGGTTTCTTAGTGATTCTATCAGACATGAAACTGGCAAAGTAGTCGGTGGTCTCTGCAAAGTGTTAATTATCACGTACCTCGATGGGGGAGAGGCCGGTTTGGATGAACTGGTCCCAGGTCTCCTTCTTGTCCTGCAGGCTCTTGCAGACCTTGGCGCTCTGGAGGCAGCTCCTGATCTTGTTCCAGTTCTTGGTGTTCTCCACCCTCTTCTGCAGCCAGTTGGAGTAGTCCCCGAGCCTGTACTCCTTGTACCCGCGGCCGGAGACGGCCTCGCCGGCGCCCTTGTTGGTGACGACGAAGGCGAAGACGGTGAAGCAGAGGAGCACGACGATCAGGACAAACATGGCGAGGAGGTAGACCCAGAGGAGCCACGTCACGCGGCAGCACGCCCCGACGAGCCCGGCCACCGAGACGACCATGAGGAAGACCCCCAGCGCGATGACGGGCGCCGAGAGGTAGCGCTCACACTCGGTGCCGTCGCCGCGGACGCCCAGCCAGATGCCGGCGCCCAGGATAGGGATGGAGAGGAGGAACGTGATCGCGTTCAGCACGCCGATCAGGTTGTTGCTCAGCCGGAACGCCATCTCGCAACGACGACGGGGGCGACTAGCTCGGCACACGCTGTTTTTTTTTTGTTGAAGTTTTTTGGGGCTCGGCACGGTGGTTTTTGAGGAGATTTGGGGTTGTCGTGGTGGACCGTGGACGTGGGGGTGGGGTGGTATTTGTAGGGCGGAGTGGGCGCGTGGGGAGTGGAAAGTTCTTGGGCTTTTTGGGTGGTTGCTGCTTGTTGCTGGGCAGGGAAGTTATTGACGTAGCTTGCCTCGCCCTGGGATTCAGGGCGTTTCTATTGCTTTTTGTTAACGATTTTTAGTTATTGTTTATAGTTTTTGATAAAACTATAGTGAGTGACACACCCATAACCATCTACCTTATTTTCAGAGTGAGATGGTAGTGAGAGGATGTAAGATCAAGAATAACCGACTAGAGAGGGTGAATAGAATATTATAAAAATTCTTACCTACTAAAGCTAATTACCACAACTTATAACTAGACAAGATTTCAGTATAAATTAAACCTACACAATTCTAGCATACCTAAGGCACCACAAGCACTAATCTTTACAAAGATCTCTAGCACAAGCAAATTAAATAATCACAATTACTACAATAAACAGAGGGTGACGATTTGTTTGGCTACGCCAAGAGGGCCGGGCCGGCCTAATCGTATGAACGCGTTAACCGTGGCACTAAATCCGGAGAGAACTTTTCCCAGGCATTAAATCATAGAACCAAGGGCTTGTCTGAGAATAACAAAATCTCGGTTAATCCACGTGAAAAGGTCGAGATTTTAGTTTAAAATTTTGGCATATCTACGTGAGTGAGCCAGGAAATTTTAGGCTTTTCAAACAAAAGACTAAATGGTTTCTAAGCACGCACCGCATTTCGAGTACGGTATTCCTATTTCACGAGTGCGAAGGCCCGAGATCGCACAACTTTTCCAAATATGCAAAAGCCATGGCGGCCCAGCGTGTGCTCACGGCGGGTGTGACTTTGTAACCACGTCGCGCGAGGGGTTGCACGACATCTGACCGACCTTTTGCGTGCGCCAAGCGATCGGCGAGTTTGGTACGATTTTAAAGGGGTGCTCATTTTAACTTTTAAAAATTTCAACTTCTAGTTTTAACTTTTTTTTCACTATTTACTGTACTATCCACTAACTCAACTACAGTAAAAAAAATCAGCTATAATAAAAAAATCAAAAACTATAGCTAAAACATCACCCCTTTCTCTCACGCTGCTAGCTTTTGATTTCGTCAAGTAAGTACGATGTATTTTTCGTAAGTAATAAATTCAGATTGATCTGACGCGGAGTGTCCTCGTCTCGTGGAACGGTTGGCTTTCGTTTCCAAAGGGAGGCGAGGAAGGGACCGTGTAGTGCTACTCCATCGGCCCAACATGACTGCTAGTAAGAGGCTTCCGAAATTTCGTCGCGTGAGATGTTGGGCTATTGGATTTGTGGGGGCTTTTCCGCGACTGGTCATCCAGACCAACCGCAATCTGCTAGTGGTTTCATGGGCCAAGGAGAAACCATAGCGTCCAGACGTCCGATGAATTTAGACGTCTCGGTTCTTATCGTTGCTTTTGTATCTAGATCTATCCTCATGAGTGCATGTACAAGGCTGCCTCCCTTCCTTCCTCTTCATTCCTCCCTCCCTCCCTCCTCCTCTAATGAGCAGGAGCTCTGGCGAGCTAACGGCGGTTAGGAGATCTCCGCCGAAGATGAGCTCATCTCCTCCCCCCACATCTCTCTCCCTGCTATCCCCAAAGCTTCCTCTCTCATTCTTGTCATTCCTCCACCCAACTTATCCTCCCTCCTTTAGCGAATCAAAGTTCTGGGGAGCCCCCAGCGACTAGAGATCGCCACCATAGACGAACTACTTTCCCAAGCAGTCGTTCAGGTGACGCACTAGAGGAGCCGAAGAGTCGGATTTGTATAAATCGGAGGGATCCGGCGGAGAGCTAGCGATGAGCCAACGGGCTTGTAACACCCCAATTTGTGAATTTTTAAAATTTTTAGAATTAAGTTGCTTTTTTAGCACAATTCAAAATTTTGGCAAAAATAAAACTCAAACTTGAATTTAAATCCAAAACCAAAATCCAAATTTAAATAAAAAGGGAATGAAAAATGAAAAAATCAGAAAATTGAAAACAATTTTAGGCCGGCCCAATTCATTTCCCCTTTCTTTCTTTTTCTCGGCCCATCCGGCCTACCAGCCCACCTATCTTTCCCCATCGCTCTCTCTCTTTTCCCACCCCAGTGCTACTGGCCCACGTCCGCTCTCTCTTCCCCATTTCCTTCCTTCCCTCCTGGCCCAGCTGTGCGCCCTGCCTACCTCTTTTCCCTCCTACTCTTGCTCTGACTCTCGACTGAGCCAGCTCATGCCGCCTTCGCTGACCGTGTTGCTACCTTGCCTCACTCACGTCAGCACCGTCCCATCACTCACCTACTACATTAAATCGTCATGCCACGATAGCGTGCGTCATACGAGCACACCATCGCGTCACCTTGACCAACCACATCGGCAACTAGTTGTAAGAGTGCCTCCGTCATAGTCGCTGCATGCCTTATCTTATCGCCTTGTCACGCGCACCCTGCCCGTTACATCGTGCAGCACCATAACTTTGCATGCATCACGCGCTGCCATCTCATTGCCTTGATTGGCCATGTCGATGACCGGCTGTGAGAGCGCCGCATCTGCTTCGCTTTATCCCGCCTCCTCATCACGCACGCTTCGTAGTTTGCCACACTGATGCACCCATGCCACCATTATGTCAACCGTCATTACTCCCTGCATCATCCCACGCCAGTGCCAACATCACCATGCCGCACTGTTGGTCACAGTGCCCTGTCTCGCATGAGCTCACCTTTGCCACTTATAAATACCACCATGCCCCTTCCCTTTGCCTCCTCATCCCTCTTACTCACTCCCCTTACCTAGTTTTAAGCCTAAGCTAAGCTCACTCACCTCGCCTCAATGCCCTGTCGAGCATCGCCTCCCTCTCAGGCGAGCCCCTCCTCCCCTTTTGTGTCATGACACGTTCTTCAGCCCCCTGATGCCTTCCCCTCACCCAATTGGTTTTTCGGCCACAGGAACTCGCCGCACCATCGACCTCCTTCCCTCCAGCCGAAAACCACTGCCGTCGTCGCCATTCTCTCTCCAATGAGCCACCGTCTGATTCCTTCTGGCTAGAGCTTTTGTTACAATCGTTTTCTCAAATTATTGCAGACTTGTTTACGATTGATGTATGAATTATCGTACTTTGTTGCGATGTGGTTTCTCAAATATTGTCGCAAGAGGTATTTTGTTGCTATTCTGTTTTTTTATTTGTTTGCGCAAGAGTAAATTTTTGTTATAACGTCTCTTCTCAAATGTTACCGTAAGAGGTATTTGTTGCATGAAGATAAATTGTTGTTGCAGTAGGGATGCCTATTTGTTGCACTGAGGAATCCGTGCTTATTGCATCAAGTTATAAATTTGCTGTTTTTATTGCACAGGGGTGGAGGTTTGTTAAATGCTTACTATTTAATTGTTGCATCTCAACGATTATTATTGTGCCAAATCACATAGCTGAGATCGATCTTTTTAAGTTAGATCTGATGGTGAAAAAGAGCATCTTATCGTATGTCCAGACACTACATCTGAAATTGCATGTGTTATATGTGAGAAATGAACTAAACTCTTCGCCGGTTTCCAGGTGCCTCTTGTAGCTCGGACTGCAAATGAAGATGCGTATTGTTGCTATTCGAAGCAAGAATTGGCTAGTAGTGATCTTATGATTTCATATTATGTACCGGGCTGTACTTCTCATCATCATGTGTTTAGCAATATTATTTGGTATTTGAGTTTTTTTTATAGGGATGGTGTCTGAGTATATAACAAAATGTTTCCGCTGACAAGTTCTCAACTTGAACTTTTAGCCTTACCTGTCGAAGGAGTATACATGGGCTTATTAGCCCATGCCAAAGAACGACTTGACCTCGAAGGTAATGGACTGGGCCATGTATTCTGCAATTGCAGTCTCCTACTTTCCTTCCAACAACGGGAAGTGCTATGGCTCTTAACGAAACACAAGCTAAGCATCCTACCCCTGACCTGCCCGGCCCGACATATGACCCCGCACTAGAACCAGCGGACCAGCTAGAGCCTCCGAGGCTCCGATAGAGACTGAGCCAGACCTAGACTCAGAGGTGATCCTGTTAGGAAATCTACACCTAGACCAGTAAACCTAATCTATTTGATACTCATTCTTTACTTAATCTATACATAGAAATCCTAATTATTATAAAAAGTACACATGAACAAAGAAATTAATTCTCTCATCTCTCTGTATCAAATTTATTGTTTGCAATATTTTATATTTGATCTATCTATTTTGCATAGGAGAAGATAATTGGACTCGTTAGCGACGATTCCTTAACAGATCCCACCCCAGTGACCGGGCCGTACCCTGAACCAAATCCAGACAAGAACGCACCACCAGTACCCACTCCGACCCCTAGCCCAAGACAAAGGTCGAGCCCGAGCCCGACACCCCGGCCCACCACCCAAGCCAACGCCGAGGGCCTTCCTGGCCGCCGGCTGGCTCTCAACGGAACCACAGGAGCACAGGCACACCAAAGCCAGCAGTACGAAAGCCGCAACCACACTGGCCTTGCCGCTTGCCATCCTCAACCACGCAGTTTGCAGAACGCTTGACCAACCTCCGTGTCTTTTTTTGGTGCCTTGGCAAGTGCAGATGGACGCCAGCGCGTTGCTTATTAAGGAGAAGCTGTGTATCCAAGGTCAAGCGCGACCGATCGAGCGAGCATGCAGAGGTGGTGGTGCAAAAGTTACATGCTTGATTTGTTAATGGGGAGAATGGTTGTGAACTTGTGATTCGCTGTTGCATGCCTGCAGGAGAACACCGGGAGGGGAGATGTCCGCAGCGACCATCGAGCGCCATCACCGTCTTCGATTGGTCTCCACTCCTTTGACTGCTAATTCATCGCCACCGCCGGTCGACTCAATGGCTGCCGATGGCGCTCGGTTGGTCACCACACCACTGCCGCCGGAATTGCCTCCGTTCACGATGCGCAGATACTTCCTAAAAGTCACGTATTGTTATCAAATACTGTATCGGATACAAATACTTCTTCGATACGCTCTGATATACTCATATTCATTTTTTTTTATTTTTTTTAAAAAGAAAATAAATCCGATACTTCATGTATACCCCTTGATACGACATGACCTAATATGACCCTCTCCTCCAGTCAGCTGCGCAAATCGAGTTGGCCCTTTGGAATCCCCCAGTCCCCACGCTCGCCTCGCGCAACTACCTCTCTAGCTCGATGCCACCAGCTGCCTAGAGGCCAATTCCCTTCCCTCGACGCTGCCCGGCTATGAAGGCCCCTCGACGCCGGCCGACCGCCACACCAATTTGACGCCTCCAGCTCCGAAGTTCGAACCCCTCGGTGAGCCCTCTCATCTTCCGCTTTGATTCCCTTCTCTGATTTGTAGAATGCAGTAGATCTGTGACTTGGATTGGTTCAAAGATCGTGGACACTTATCTGGTCATAGCAGATATGAAATGCTCCAATTTGTTAGTGTAAGCTAAGTTTGTTAATTGTTAGTTCTCTAGTTCTTGTTATGTAAAAACATAATTTACGTTTCTGCTCATTACTATCAACGGCTATCAAAGCTGAAAAGCAGATGTGAAATGCCCTCTTTAATTTGACACATCTTAGCAGGAAATCTTGCTCCCAACAGCTATATTAATATAGTACGTCTGCTACTAGTGGTAACTTGCACACTCCTATTGTTCCCACAAATGGGAGAAACTATATTGCTTGACTTCTAGTCAATTTCTGTTATTTCTTCAATTGGTACTTCATATTTACATATTACAGTACAACATTGAATCCTTTGCAATGCTTAATTTCAGCTAATTTGCGCCATGTATGTAGCTTTGAAGCTCTTCAATTAGCAATAAAGTATGTATTTATGACATATTCTTCTATTCATTTTCCTGCTAAAGAACTATGAGCATGTTTAGGGGTATTCAGAATAACGGTAGCTTATGATTTTTTTACTGTAGCTAGCTTATTTTTTTACTGTTGTTGAGTTGACTTATTTAGCATAATTAAATTAAAAAAATAAAAATAAAAAAATATATTAGCCCATCACGGACAATGCAAAGGAACACAAGAAGAAAAGAAGAAACAAAAAAACAGAAAAAAAATGAAATAGTGAAAAAAAAGTGAAAGCTAAACGTATATGCTGGCTTAAAAGCCATCTTAAGCGCGGCCTTACATATAATAGCCCATCACAGTCTATTCATTTATGTGTTTATGACGTATTCTTTTATTCATTTTCCTGCTAAAGTACTATGAGCATGTTTAGATGTAACAGTATAAGTATCATGTCTTTTATGTAGCCATCTTATTATGTAATAGTTATAGATTTATGGTCCATTGAACTTGAACACTTGGACTTATCAGAATATGTACTAAATTTATTTACAAAGTAGTCTGTCGAATGCTTAATATCTAACTATTTGTGATTGTGACTTTGTTATTTATTTGTATACATGTACTTATTTATTCTCTCATTCTTCGCAGATAGTTTATTATATTGGTCTAACAGCTAAGAGGGAAAACTAAAGAACCAAGCAATTTGCTACATTAGTATTAAGGTATTATCGGTTTTTAATTTCTTATAAGAATTCATTAATTTTTATCTTTATTACACACACACACATATGGTCATATCGGTATTTTTTTGGAAGATTGCAAATCGCCGTATGGTGTATTCATATCCGTATCGGGTATCCAGGCAAGGTAGGCCTCCGCCGCCGGTGGGTTTGCCGGTGTCAGCCGCTCGATTCGCAACTACTGCATGCCGCGGCCGCGTTAGCTCGATTCTCTTGTCGAAGCCACTGTCGTCGCCGTGCCCCGTGGCAATTGCCCAAGACCCAAGTGCCTCGCTCGTCACTTTACAGGGGGAATGAACACTGGAGTAGAACATTGGTCACTCGTTGTACAATCCTTCGTGCCATGAATGACTATGGAATCGTCCTGACAGCAACGACAACATTAAACAAGAGCAGAAATGCTTTAATCACTTTAACAAAAAATTTTGAGATTCACATTAACAATTATCAGATAGATAGGATAGCATATCCAAAAAAATCTAGTACAGACGAATCAGGTTTTTTTTTTGCTGTGGCTTCTGTCTTTTGATTTAAATTTTTGAACTCTGACTATTCGCAAGAGAGTGTACAGAGAAGGATACTCGCGTGTAATTTTAGTCAATATAGATGAATTCGGCATAGTATCTACTGCAATCAATTTGTAGATTCCACCTTAAAAAGACACACCGTTTGAAAGCTATTTAATGTGGCATAAATCAAAAACTATAAGCCATAAGCACAAAAGAATTCAGCAAAAACGAAACATCAAACACAGTGAAAGTGCCAAGTGCAGACAACACTTGTTTTTATTATTTCTGGGTATCTCACATGGTCACATGTACGAAAAAGACCAATTTGCAAGATAAACATACATACAGTGGCACCTTACAGCAGCACATCAAGATCAAGGGTTTCCATCCGAACCAGATCCATAACCATAGCCCTCACCATACCCTAAGCCTGACCCATTGCCCAACCCTGAACCAGATCCACTGCCACCTCCCTGCCCATACCCCCGCCCGCCACCCGACCCGGCTCCAGACCCAGCAAAGGATCCTGCCCCTGCCCCACCCGACCCTGCCCCTGACCCAGCGGATGAGCTAGCCCCTCCAATAGAGATTGAGCCGGATCTAGATCCAGAGGTAGATCCCACTCCAGCCACCGAGCCAGACCCTGAACCAGATCCAGACGCAGACACGCCTCCTGTGCCCACTCCGAGCCCAAGCCCAAGCCCGAGCCCGAGCCCGACTCCCTGGCCCTGGTCGCCACCCAGGCCAATGCCGAGGTCCATCCTGGCCACACGGCGGCTCTCCACCACGCCACTGCTGGACAGCAAACACGCGGAAGCCACCACCAGCACTAGAGCAGCAACCACACTGCCCCTGCCGCCTGCCATCCTCACGCGCCACACACACGCACTTGAACCCCTGATCACCACTGTCTGCCTGGTGCCTTCGACATGTAGAAAAGTGATACGGTTGCTTATATAGGAGAAGCCGAGCACGCGAGGCCAAGGGGAACAGGACGCGATGGGGATAGCCTTTGCCTAAAAACGCACTGCAATCATGTGGCGGTGGGCAAGCGCGACCGAGCATGGAGTGGTGGTGCGGTGGTGCCTGCAAAAAGGCGCCTGCTTTGGTTGGTTAGTGGGGGGAGTGGGAGTGGTTGTGACCTTGTGATGCGCCGCCGCGCCCATGCATGCCCTGCAGGAGAGGGAGCACGCGCACGGCGGCGGCCCGGCGGGGATGGCGCGCGGTTTGATCAGCTGTCGCGCCCGGCGTCTCTCTCCCCGTTCGGCGTGCACTAGCGTAGGAATGGTTTGGTTTACCTGATCTGGTACTTGGTCGGCCGGCCGGTCCATGGAAAGCTCGAGATTCTTGGCTTGCCCGAGTAATAGTTGTACTCGGAGGAGTTCGTTATGTTTACTTCGGCAAAGTTGTAGTGTTGTCTTGATACGAGTGAACTGCATTAGGAGTAAGACTTTGGACTCACAAATGCAAATTCTAGATCCTTGTCCGCCTATAGTTAACGGTAAAGTTAATACTGTAGGGGTAGTACATGGAAATGCACTAATGGAAACTTGTATTGTAGCTTCATTCGCTGAACGGTGTTGCAGGATGCTGTTTGTTTCAGACTTTCCGCGAGTGATGACTAGTGACTAGTGAGGATATGAAAGCTATAGTGGAGTAGTTCGAATTCGCTGGGCTTGGAACACATGCATGCTTGGATGTTAGTGATGAAGCTTTTCTTTTCCTTTTGACCTAAATCCAGAACGCTCGTCGAAACCGAAAGCGCGCGGCGAATTTGCCTGCAGACAAAAGATTTTCCCGTAATTCGCTCCCCGTTATCACGCTGTATATTATGATGCTATATTCATTTGTCGCTTCTCAATCTATCTGCCATGATATGTGTTGCCACCGGGAGATTTCCGAATCCACAGCACCATGTTTCTGTGGAGGGTGTAAAGATCAAGCACGTGGTGGACCAAGCCATGCTAGCTGATTTGATCAAAATCGGTAAGGAGGTGTGAACCGGTGGCGATCGCCCATAGTAAGATAACTCAGGTGAAAATCGATCTTGAATGACACGTCAATGCAAAGCGATATCGAGCAAGAATAATTCTTAGATAGGTGTAAACCGATGAAGATCAATATATCTGTTGTCGGTATGAAACTGAACAGTAAACTTAGAAGTATCTCCGGTCAAATACGGAAACCACCGAGAATGCAGAGGGACTCAAAAAGAAGCACACAAATAACCCAAGTATATTCAATATGGTTACCAAAATGGCCTCCATATCCCATTATAAGAGATCCTATTTATAGAGGGCTAGAGGAAGACGAGTAAAGTTATAAATTTGCCTTAGGGCCAAGTTTACTCATAGGGGTATCCACATCATGGCCAAGTTTACTCATAGGGGTATCCACATCATTTTCTCTGTGTGGGCCCTGCCACTTCAGGGACTTCGAGGCTGGTCTGTGGTCGATCCCGGACCCTTCTAGGGTCTGTCTCGTGTTCCTCGCCCGGGGTTGGCCTCGGACCTCTCCAGGGTCAACCCTGCGTACCTCACCTGGGGTTGGCCCCAAACCCTTCCAGGGTTGGTCTCGTCTTCCTCGTCTGGAGTTGGCCCCAAACCCCTCTAGGGTCAGCCTTATGTACCTCACTCGGGGTTGACCCTAGACCTCACTAGGGTTATCCTTGTGTACCTCACTCGAGGTTGGCCCCAGACCTTTGCGGGGTTGGTCTTGTGTCCCTCACTTGGGGTTGGTACCGGACCCCACTAGGATGGGTTTTGTGTAACTCGCCTGGGGTTGGCCCTGGGCCCCTCTGGGGTCGATTTTGCATATCGCGCCCAAGGTTGGTTCTGCGCACCTCACCTCGAGTTGGCCCCGGACCCCTCCAAAGTTGGCCTTGCGAACCTCACCGAGGTTGACTTGTGGACTTGACTCCGAATAGACTCTTCGATGGGTGTCGTCGCTCTGAGGTGGCCATAGACATAACCCCTCTTAATAGTACAGCAACGTATACTAACAATTAGGTCTTCCAACTAAACACCAAGACCGGTAAAAGATTAGGAACACATCCTTAACTCTAGCTAGTCATACCTTGAACATTCTCTTGAAACTTGATGACACACATTCTCACTTCAAGTCCAGGTCGTTGTCTTGATATGCATCAACTCATGATGCATCCTTCATTTGAACTACATCAACACATGATGTGTATTCACTTGACTTGATGATCAACTCATGATCATCTCCTCTTGGACATGCATCAACTCATCATGCATCCTTTACTTGACGGCCTTCAACTCATGAAGCCATATTCCATCTCGCATCTTGACTTAATGATCTTCAACACATAAAGTCATCCCGTTGTAGGGGTGGCCCTCACCTAAATCCAGCTAGCCTGTTAGGAAGTAATAAACCCGAGGTAAATACGTACAATGACATAGTTGGCCTTGGGAGTGATACTCGATGTAAGGTTACGATTGTAAAGACACTCCCTACGAGACATATATACGTGATGCAAGCCCTGGGGAGAGCCCAAGACAGCATTGCTCATCTAACTCTCCACTACCATACATCCTCTCTCTCTGTTTAGTCTGTAACCACAACACATCCCAAATCATTTTCACTTGTAGAACCTAACCTATTTATCCAACTCATAAAAAATGTTAGTCCACAAACTAATTACCATCAATTACCGAAACTTCACCACATATAATGGAAGGACTAGATCTATCATTTCTCCCTTTTGGTAATTCATGACAATCTCAACAAATAATGACATAAAAATTGATTTACAAGTATACACCATGAACACAATAATTATATACTCTAGAATAAGCTTTCTTAAGCAATTAACTCACTTAAATATATGCGTTTATCTTTAAGATTAATTACTGATTAAGCTTACATATCTGATTGTCATTAATCATTCAACCATTAGTACATAATGGAGGAACTAGATGACAATCCGATTATGAGTATATATGAATTACACAAGCTATATATATACTCAAGGGATATGTTTCAAAATAAAAATCCTTAATATATGAAAAGAGAAATATGAATTAATACTAATGAAACCACAAAGTATAAGGTGAACTTCCCCTAAATGTGTGCATACAAAAATATAGTAAAAACATATACACATATTCATCTTAAACTTTTGGTAGAGTTTAATCTATATTTTAGATCCAAGGAATGTATTAAGATATAAGAATGTAATGTCGAGTGCATACCTCTATGATTTTCACCTCTTCATCTAAATGAGACTTAAGAGATCATAATCAATCAAACACGTTAATCTTACAATAGTATTTATTATTCATTACATCTAAATGAGACTAGATGATATCATAAATAATAAATATATTAGTCTCATAATTGTATTTGTTATTATCACCAAAACCAACTTAATGGAGCTTGAACTTACATAAATGC
Source organism: Melocanna baccifera (assembly GCA_036346265.1). Lineage (NCBI taxonomy): Eukaryota > Viridiplantae > Streptophyta > Magnoliopsida > Poales > Poaceae > Melocanna > Melocanna baccifera. Next base: position 12,210,883 of record CM070701.1, on the reverse strand, counting down.
GGGAATGCTGAAGGGAAGGTTTGAGCGACGTGTTGAGCCAATGGCTTTGTTGGTCCGGTGGAACTGGAACAAAAGAGACTTACCGATGCATGGCAAACCATTGGTACATTTACACGTGGTTAGTATAGTGATTGTTTGTAATGAAAGATAAAGACTAAGTCAAAGCAATGATAGTTTGGTAATTTACCAAATATCAAAAAATGCAATGGATCAAAACCATGGCACTTGAGCAATGCTTAGCAAAGCGGTTTAAGTCAAGGAGATGCGGAGAACATCAAGTGGATCAAATGCTAAGGACTTAATGTATGAGTAAAACTCATGTTGCATAAGGTTAACATGTTTTCCCTAAATATACTAGTATAGTATCCATTAGGGTTAGATGTGGGCTGGTTGCCTTATCTATTTAACAGATTAAGATGGAGACTTGCAATAAAACCATCCAACCATATCTCATTTCAATTTTGTGTTCTAGGGTTAGTGTTAGAAGAATGAGCATTGTGGTATGATCTCTTGTCCTCCAGGTGAAGTAGCTATAAAATCTTCATTCTTAAGTAGCAATATATCAACTTTATTTATCTCTCATGATGTCTCTTTGTTTTGATTGATTTACTCTTGTTCTTTTTTGTTTTGATCTCTTCTCTCCTCTTCTTGGTCTTGTCGTGTGCCAAGGACGTCTAAGTAATAGATATGACTTATAGAGATCATATTCCATCCATTTAGGGACCAAGTCTTGAAGGATTTAAAAGTTACCCAATTTTGCTTAATTTTGGTTTTATCTTGAAGTTTCTTTATCTCAAGGTTTTTGCTTTGAATCTTTGGGAATTCTTGTTTGCTGTGATATATGAGAATATATCTAGCTATCTTAACCATCATCTACCCACGAGCAAGTCATATTCTGAGTTTTCAGTTTTTGCTCAGTTTTGGTGCAACTTTGTGTATTCTTGATAAATGTCTGAACTTTGATAAGGATTCAAGTAATTCTTGGATGGAATAGATTTCTGAGACCTTAATCAAGGTATATGCAAAGTTTTATTTTATTTGGCTATGGATTTTTAGAGTTGTACCAAAGGTAGTTTAGATTTGAGCTAATTTTCTGTTCTAAGAATAGGGAAGCGGTCATACCGCTCCTTGGCCCGGTCGTACTGCTAGGTTGGTTAGACTGCTTGTTTGCTATCGGTCTGATCGCCCCGGTTAGACCGCCAGGGCTCCAGCTGTCCGACCGCCTAGTAGTAGCCGGTCAAACCACTTTCTTACCGGTCATACCGCTCCATTGCTGAGATTCTCTTTTTGGTTCATGAGGTTGTTGCTTTGTATTTAATTTTCAACTTTGACCTTCAAGTTTGAGAATACTTGGGAGATTTTTTTTAAGCCATCATTTACCCTCCCCTTTTGCAATCGGGTCCTACAGCCTCCGGTTCCGACTCAAGTTCAAGCTCTTCTGTATCAGCCTCGGCTTCTGGGTCAAGCTCAGGTTCATCCTCAGGAGGGGGTGGCCTGGGGCTTGGAGTTGGAGTTGGTACTGGATTAGGTGGTGGTAGAGGTATTGGTTCCTCTAGCTCGAGTTCAAGTTCGGCTTCGGCTTCGGCTCTGAATCAGGATCAGGAAGTGGTTCAAGTGCAGGCTCAAGTGTCGGGTCGTATGCTGGCTCTAGTGCGGGATCAAGTGCAGGATTAGGTGCTGGGTCTAGTGCAGGATCAAATGCAGGTTCTAGTGCAGGCACACCTGTGCGGGATCTAGGGCTGGATCAAGTGCAGGTTCCCGTGCAGGGTCTGGAAGTGGTCAAGGCCGCCATTGATGCGAGCTGTTATGAATACTTGTCTCTCTAATAATCATGTGAGATTAGCCTATAGGAAGGCCATACAAAAGGATTTCGACCCGGTAACGGCAACTACAATTAGGTCTGATGTATTGAATTCTGGTAACGGTTATACTACTTGGTTGTGATGACTGGTGTATGTTTTGATGAGAGGATATTGCACGGAACTTAAATGTTTGTGGAAATTATGTTCACATAGTTTAGTTCTTTACTTCTGTTCAGTACATGAATTACCAACATTAATTTTAACACATGGATTTCCTAAAAAAAGACTAACCATCACTTTAGCGTTAATAGTTCTAACCTTATGTACAAGCGTATTGAAAGTTCTAATCTTCCTAGGCTGAATAGGAGCATATTATTACTTCCCTCTCTTTTTTCTTGAAAGAAAAACTTCTCTATTTTCTAAATCAAAACTTTGCTGTGGCGACATATAAATTGCAATGGCGCCATCATACCAACTGATACGCCCACCAAGTATAGCCTTGTTTGACTAGAATGTAGGAATTCTATGAGAATTGTGCAGTTTTCGTGTGAAACTCTTGTGTTTCAATAGATTATTTTATATTTTTACAGAAACAAAAAATCAGCAGTTTAGCTGCCATAGAAAACACAGATATTAACTAACAGCAACTGATAGTTTAGTAACCGTAGAAGCACACATATATATAAGATTCAGTTTCTGGTAATATTTTTAGCTACCACTGATTTAGTAGAACTAAGTAGTAGAGTTTTGCTTTTCTATACATTAGCGACTCAACTAATTATTCACAAATCTTACCTAAAAATAGAAAATCCTGAGCTATGTGGCTGACATAGTAGGTGCTAACACCACGTGTCAACAAGACATTCAGTGGCATATATTGAAAAAAAGAAATACTCTCAAATTTTACAGTCAGTTGAGCTCGCTTTTTGCTGGCGGCACATTTTCGTGTTTGTGAGCATTCGGAGCCTAATTAACTACTTACTACCAATCTACTCTCAAAAATAAACCACTCACTACTCAGGCAATGATTAGATGATCATCAAAGGAGGGGAATTGAAGATTCAAGTCAACTACAAAGTTGACAATGGAAATTGACAAATGAAAGGACCAGCACTAGCTTGATAAGGATTACAGGCAGGCTTCCACTAGTAATGCGTCCAGCCAAAAATGATAAAAAGGAAGAGCTTCTCAAATCTTCCAGTGACCTGCTCCATCAGTATAGAGCTCTAAAAATACTCCCTTCACTTTTTCCATGCAGTGACAATTATAATCTTTCTCATAATGCTAGTAGCATGCTCTATGCTTCAAACGTGTCATTCTAGTGCTCTGCAAGGCCCCATTCCTTTGTACCGCCATTGCTCCTTCCAATGGACACCGGTACAAGTTCTTGCCACCAATTAGCTAAGCAATGTTTGTGTAAGCCCACCTTTGGACCCTATAAATACCACTGCATTCCTGGTGTTTGCATGCCAAGGAGTTGCAGGCCTTAGAGAGTTGGGAGGCAAGAAAGAAAGAAGCCAGCATATATACATATATGAATCGCATAGAAGCAACACCATAGGTATATTGTTCCTACCTTTCAGGGGTTCCACAATGTCCCATATCAAGACCATTTACCTCGGCATCGCTGTGCTTGCTGCACTTGTTCTCGCTTCCGAGGGCCGCATTTCTCGAAAGGACCTAAGCATCGACCTTGGTGGTGGTGGAGGCCTTGGAATTGGTGCAGGGATTAGCGTTGGCATAGGTGGTGGTGCCAGTGGCTCTGGCTCTGGTTCAGCGTCTGGATCAGGTTCAGGATTGGGATCTTTCTCTGGCTCAGGCTCGGGTTCAGGCTCATCTTCGGCTTCTGGGTCTGGCTCAGGTGCCGGGTCGTCGGCAGGATCTAGTGCGGGTTCAGGTGCAGGTTCTGGTGCGGGCTCATACGCTGGGTCTGGGGCGGGCTCATACGCTGGGCCTGGTGCGGGCTCTGGTGCTGGTTCAGGATCTGGTTACGGCCAAGGGCAAGGCACAGGTGAAGGCCAGGGCCAAGGATCTGGATATGGCCAAGGTTACGGCTCAGGCCATGGACAAGGTTCAGAGTCTGGTTCAGGGTACGGTGAGGGGCATGGCGAAGGTCATGGGCAAGGAAACGGCTTTGGCCAAGGATCTGGTTACGGTGAAGGTTATGGCTCGGGCTATGGCCAAGGCTCAGGCTCGGGCTACGGTGAAGGCTCAGGTAGCGGGCACGGAAATGGTTCTGGTTCGGGCTACGGTGAGGGTCATGGCTATGGGTATGGCCCTGGGAATGGGCACTAAGATAGTGGGTAATTAGAGAATTGCTACCGCGTGACTGTCTTTAGCTTTATATTTGCACTTGGACATCCGCTATGTATGTATTCATAAATAAGTTTCCATGGTGAAAGATGAAAACTGCGTCGCTTGCCCATGCCCATTATTTACCACTGATGCGGACGATCAACTTATGCACAAGCATGGTACTAGTAGTTTACTTTTAGACATACATATTTCGAGTTTACATTACACTTTACATTATTTCGGTTTAACAAGAATGAAGAAACATGAAAAATAATACATGTATGTAATTTATTCTTATTATTTAAATATATATAGCAGTGTCGTCGTATCGGTTTTTTTTTTGGAAAATAACGAATCTTTGTGTCGATATATCCATGTCCGTGCATCATAGCGGTACTACTGAGAAACGTGAAGCCTTTTTTTTCATGTTGACCATCTACCCTTTTCACTTCATGAAACATCAAAAATAAATTAATGCTTATCTAAACAATGGTATAGCAAAATACTATGCTCAACATTATTGGTTATGTAAAAATCTTCTTGTGCAACACTATGAAAAAACTTTTCAAATGTAACGGCAGCGTAGGGATGAACATTTCCCATATCAAATACTGAAACTGTTCCGTGTTTGAAATTCCATGTCGTGTTGTACATGCTATTTGGTGCTGCACACTAAATGTTGCCTAAAACCTTGAATAAAGGGCATCACAGCCTATGATTAATAATTTCAGTGAAATTTCACCGAAATTTTGGATATTTTGGTTCCCTCTAAAATTATTTTGTAAGACCAAAATTTGAGTTCAAATTCAAATCTTGTGATGAACTTCAAATATTAGAGCAAGTTTCATCTATATTTTCATCCCTACTTTATCTATATCTAATATCTAGTTCATCTCTACTATCTTTGATAACCTTTTTCTCAAAATTCTAAAGTTTTATCAAAATTCAAATTCAAATTACCGAAATTTGAACGAAATCCAAACCAATATTACCGAAATTTCGGTGATTACATTACGCTCCGAATTTCCCTAATAGAAATTGTTAACCCTTTTTTCTCGAAAATATAGGAGAATTGTGCTTCATTCATTAAGTAGGCGGAAATAATACAAAGTGGCTTACAGTCACAGACAAAAGTTCAAACTGAAGCATTACAAATATAGAAATGACTAGCAACTGTTGGCAAACGATGAATTATCATCGTAACCCATTGCACCTATGACCCGGCTGCTCCAACTTCACCATAGCACACCTTGTGGAAGAACATACCAACACGGCGACAACCTCACAGCAACAAAAACACATGGCTGGCCAAGGCAGCCGGCTTCGAGCTATCGACGCACGCAGGCGTCACTTGCCGCACCGCCCTAACACGAGAGCTGTACCAGGCCATCCTACCACCCGGGCAAGGAGTCAAATCTAGTAAGAAGAAGGGCAGATCTGGCCTGAACGCCGAGGTACGGAGACAGCCCAGCCACAACCGAAGACGTCATCGTCACCCGATCCGGCAAAAACCGGATCTGATATTTTCACCCTGGACAAAATGCCACAAGACCCTCCACACTAGCACTCCGTCTGCCTCTACGGCCAACTAACAGCCACACCACCGGCTGCCAGCCATCCACAGCCTTGCCCGGCCATGCACCGGCCGACCCCTGATCCAATGCCCGCCGGTCTCCAATCCAACGCTTGTCGGCCTCCGATCCAACGCCGCCAAGTGCTGCCCAGCAATGACGCTGGCAGTCGAACCACACGCGACTACCACGATCTGACCGCCACACCGTCTACGGCCCGAGCCGATGAGAAGAGGAGCAAGTGATCTGACCACTGCCAGCCACGCCACGCCCAGATCTAGCTTGGCAGCCTTCTTCTCCGGCGACTGCACCGCCGAGCTAGATCCACGTCGTTCTCAAGCTGCCCCTTCAGCCACCGCCACCAGCCTCGCCCCGTTTGGATCATGTCGCCTCCATGTCAGATCCGACCGGCTACTTGGACCGTCGACGCCGTGCGATCCACCAACATCGGATCTTGGCCCCGGCGTCGCCTAAGTTCTCGCCGTGCTCCGCCAACACCGGATCTTGGCCAAGCGGCTGCGGAAGGAGGCCCTGCCACCGCCGCCGCTAGCCAGTGGATAGCGGCGGCGAGGGAGGAGACGCGGTGGCGAGTGGTGGTTTGGTGGGGCGGTGGAGTCGCCCCCTGAGTCACCTGGGAGCGGCTCAGGAGGCCCAACAACTGCAAGTTATCTCACCTACACTTGAAATTGTTAACCCTGTCACAGCCACGAGATGCAACGCCGGTTGTCATTTTTGCTACAGTATAAGCGGGCTACTTGTCAGTTGTCACCGATTTGAGTAGCAGCCCGCGCTGGTTCTGGGTCACTGCCGTACCAGAGGCTCTAGTCCAGCACTGAAATTTCGCCCCTGCTCTGAAAACGTGCCCAATGTTCAGGTTCTGAGCTAAAACGTGCCGGGTGCTTTAGAGTTTCGCAGCAACGTTGCGGTTCAGTTTGCGGCTGAAGCCGTCTCGCCTTGGCTTTCCTGCAGATACGGCGCCCAAATGCAATCTGTGCAGGGTGAGAGTTCAATGCATGCATGCGCTAGCGGTTACCGCCTTGCGGTTCCATTTCCCACAGTATATGCCCTTCCTAGTTCATCACAAACCTCCCCTCCGCTTCCCTCCACGGCCATCTCTGACAAAACGCAGAATTCCTAGGCATGGGCAACTTCACTGCGATCTCCTTGCTCTCGATCTTTCCTCTCTCCCTTCTTCTCTGCATTGCAGCACTGAACCCGTCAATGGCACGGCAACCTTCCTCGAAGCAAGGTCCCGATCTCGTTTCCTGTCTTCCCTTTCCTACCATCTTCTTCACCTTATGCTCTGAAGTGGTGTATTGCTCTATTTGTCTGCAGTATTTGGACGCCGAGCGACCGTGCCCTCCTTCGCGTTCAGTTGGCTCGACGACAAGGCGGCGTTCCGAGCCGGCGACACCGCGGTCATCATGATCAAGGCCCTGGACCTCCCAGCCGGGGAGAAGGACGCTAATGCCGTCCGGCGCTCGGTGTTTTTTTCGGTGTCGGTAAACGGCAAGAAAGGCAACAGCTCCTACATCACCGACGTCGCTGCGCATCTCGGGGGAGACCCTGCCACTTGGAACATCACCTTCGTCCCCATGAGGGCTGGGGAATTCGTCGTGCTCGTTGGCGAGGAGCGTTTCGGCGTCGGCGTCTCGTCCCTTCAGTTCACGGTCACGGCCGGCAGCGTGCACCCGTCTGCCTCCCTGGTTTCTTGGATGTACTACAGTACATACGCCGCCGGATCAAAGGCATTTCTGTCAGTTACCCCTAAAGACGCCTTCGGAAACGACATCCCGCGAGGGACCGACATGCCTGGCAATGAGTTCTTCAGGGTGTCAGGGTCTTATGGAAATGGCTCCACTGTAGAGTTCATGGATTTTCAGTACAATGGATGGGCAGAAGATGGATGCCTTAGCCTTGAATTCGTGCCAACTATTGCAGGGGACTTCTTGGTGCAGGTTTATGGGGATAACAAGACACTGCGTGGTTCACCTTTGTTACTGACAGTGAAGCCAGGTTTGTCCTAGCAAAGCTCCTCTTGATGTGTTCCATGAGAACCTATTGAGTCAGTCCAATGCCACACCTATTTTTTCTGAAAAATTATTTAAATGTATGAAATTTAATTTGCTAGTAAATAGCAGTGATGGCTTTGCCGGAAAGATATACTAGTGATGGATGTCAGATGCATAAATTTTGTTGAAATCTCAATAATTTCGGGAATATATTTAACATCTTGCAGGTCCCCTCGACATAGCGAAAAGCACATGCAGCTGGAAGCATGGAACAAACATTTTGCAGATATTTTCTAAGCTGGAGATTTTCATACATCAGAAGGATTCGTTTGGAAATGTTGTTCCAGAGATTCATCCGTTTGATGCTGGAGTAGTCGAAAGAGCCTCAAATTTGTCTGTCCCAGTTGTAGATCTTCTGATTGAAGTAGTCTCTGACGGAATTCAGCTGCTCTCTTTCAACGTTGTGGAGCCTGGACAGTTTGTGCTCACAATTTTCGATGCTAAACTGAACCAAAGGATTTCCAATATGGTGTACATGTATGATGTTTTTGTAGGTATGCTTGTTTAATTTTCTTCTGCAACTATCTTATTCACTTTCATAATTAAAACTTCATGAACTGCTGTGAAATCAATTATACTATTCTGCTAATGAAACACCCAGCATCTTATTGGTACAGTCAAGTTTGACATTTGTTATGAGTCTCAAAAGGTAGTTTGGCATTTGTTCAGCCATGCTCCAAAAGTGGGCCATTGTTTTCTCAGTGCTCAGTTGCCCGTTTGCTAAATATAAAGCTGATTCTGAATTTCTGATAAGTTGAATCTTTTAGGGTATTGCGATGGATCGAATAGCTTTGCTAATGGATCTGGTTTAGCACATTCTGTTGCCAGTTTAATGTCATCCTTCATGGTTTGCCTGGAGGATCAGTATCGCAGCCCTTCTTCGATTGAAACCGCAATGCTGCAAGTGCAGATTTTGAGTAAAAATGGGACGTCTTATGCAAGCCCAATTATATCACCTATAATAGAACCAAACGGTAATGCTATTGAATCATTTTGTCTTCCATTTAATTTGAAATTTATGTTTCAATATTGAATTCATTTACAGGGACAATATCTATGGGAGGACCAAGTTCTTTCGATCAAGGACACGCTGACCACCAGAATGCAAGTATCCCATTTTCTCGCTCATTTGGTATTAGTGTTTAGTGACATGATTACTGAAGTTCACCTTATCGTTAGATCATTGCTGGAAACTTAACAGTGGAAGCCAGTTGTTTTAATGTTTCATATACTCCTCAAATTGCTGGGGAGTACGAAATTTGGCTGCTGTGTGGGAACATAGTGCTGAACAGTGGAAATCCCTATGACATGACAGTTTCACCAGGTTGGATATGTCTCTTACATATCTTCCTAGTAACTCAATTCTACATTCTTCCAAAACCAGTAAGGGTGTGTTTTTTTGGGCTATGACTTTTGACTTATAACTTAAAATTTTGAATTCTGACTGTTCGCGAGAAGCAGTACATATAGTAAAATAGTTGTATGTGATTTTAGTCAGTACAACTGAATTCAGTACACTTTTTACTATAATCTTCCTGTTGATCTCGTCTTAAAAAACGTATCGTTTAAAAACTAGTTACTGTAGCATAAGTCATAAGTGAAAAAGAACTCAGCCGTTCTTCTTCACAATTCTGCAGTGTTCTTCCAATGTCATTTGTGCTAAGCTGATGTCATTTTTATGTACGGACGTGTATGTGCTGTGCACTTGAATGGATGGGGTTCAGGTGCAAGAAAAATATAAAATGCATGGAAAATGTGGTAACAAGTTTTCATAGCTTTGAAGAATTCCAAAGAGAACACCTGAGGAGAGCTCTAAACAATCTGCAATCACCTTAAAGCACATCAACTACTCTAGTCACCAATATATGTCGTTTTGGACATCGATACGGTCCTCAAAATACAACTTTGACCACTAATTTATATTATAATATATTTATAAAATCCAATAAAATTATAATATTACAAAAATATTTTTCAAAACAAATCTATACATACGATTTTCACATGTCCAATCTTAATATTTAGAAAGATATAGATAGTCAAACTTTTGAAATTTTGACTACTAGAGGGAGTAGTTATGTAGCTTACATAGAGTCAATTTCGGGATAATTTCTGCCTTTCTGACGCTTTGGCCTCTAACTTTCCAGAACCTTTCCTTTTTGCAGGTGCAGTCAATAAATCGTTATCCAGTGTACTCATGTTTGATCATAGAGTCAAAAGATCAGTTGAAAACGAAGTAACTGTTCGACTTGTTGACTCGTTCATGAACCCAGTACTATCTTTAGAATCAAAATTGAGGTTTCAGCTAACATCTGCAAATATTACGAGCCCTATGAATATGTCCAGCTTCGTGGCAGGGAAATTTGTTGACAACAAAGATGGGTCATATACTGCTTATTATGTGGCAAGGCATCTTGGTTCATATAGCATGTGTATTCAATTAGAGGATGGGCAGCTGTCTCCTTGTCCATTCGAAGTTCATGTTCTTGCAGGTAAAGTTTCAGTTTGTCAGATGAGAATTTAGTTAAAATCCTAGCTGGCAGAAAGTACTTATCTGCTTACATTCTGAAACATTTGAGCATTACCAATTTCTGATTGTTTGTTGAAGAACTCTCTGATTAACTGGAAATATCTCCCTGCAGATGAATACTTTTCTGAGGTTCATAATGTTAGCATTTCAGTTTGGGAGGACGAGTCAGTTTCCTTCGATGTACTGTCAAATGACTACATTGCAGGAGGCCAAGCAGAAGTTGTTATTTCGCCTTCAGTAAGTTATTCCGTGGAGTTACTTCACAATTCAGTGTATCCCAATCCTACTGTTTGTCACCTCATACTGATAGTGATTGCAAACTTTTTCGTATGTAAACCTATCGTCACCCTGACTGCTGCACAGGCTAACCATTTATACTGGTTTCTTGCAATATCACCGTTAAATACTTTTACTGGATTAATATTTCAGTTGCTTCGTTATCTCATTACTTTGATACTCTACCATTTTTATCTCATGATACTTCTTCCTTCCTTTTGAAGCCACTTCATGGATCAGTCCTACAGTATAACCAAATATATCGGTACACACCTTTTGAAGGGTTCTTTGGGAATGACTCATTTTCATACACAATATCTGATAAGCATAACAATGTTGTCACTAGCACAGTATTCATTTCTGTTCTCTGCATACCACCTCAGTTTATCTCTTTACCCCACCAGTTGCATGTAACTGAAGATATAATCGGCCCAAAATTTGGGTAAGGTTTCCTTTTTCCTACCTAACCTTGGCATATTTCTATTTTTGGCCTCGTTTCTTTTCTTACTTTCTGAACTAATCAGATATGAATATGTTTTGGCAGTGGGTTCCCTGGGATTGAAATAATATATTCCGATACAGCAGAAAATATATCTGTTACAGTGGAAGCACAGTATGGAACTGTGTTTCTTGCTCCTATGCCAATGAAACTTCTACAGCCATCAGATGATGTACTTACAGTCAGCAGGGGAGGTAGAGCTGGTAAAGATTTGATACTACAAGGAACAGTTGAAGCAATAAATGGCGCACTACAATTGCTTCAGTATATTGGGTAGTAATCAAGAATCTGAATCTTCCTAGTCTTTTACATCCCTGACTTTACAATAATCTTTCTAATATTTTACTAAGGACCGTAATCCTATCACCATGTGCAGAAATGAAGACTTCTATGGAAACGATGTTATAATGCTATATGCCATGAACAGAAATGGTAAAGAAAATGCTAAGTTACCCATCTTTGTTGAACCCATCAATGACCCTCCGGTTATACTAGCTCCAAAGTCAATTTTCTTGGGTGGGAAAGAATCAAGGGAAGGATACCAAATCTTTGACAAGCAAAGGGATCCATTTGAGTTCTCCATTGTTGAACCAGATCTTCGGAGTTTCCCAGGTACTTTGTCTGTGTTATCTTTTGGTATGAATGGTACAAGGGGAATATCCTGCTTAGTTTGGTTGTAAGATGCTGTTTCTAGTCTGACAGATTACATTGTTCTTGGAAACTTTTAAAGCAACTTACTTTGTTCTTACTTTGCAGGGAACAAGTCTCATCTTCTGCTAGTGCTCTCCTTAGAAGTCCTTGAAGGAACTTTGGTGATGACCTTGCCTGCTAGTATCGTCGCCACTGCAGAGCTGAAGACTGAAGTCAATAACCATTGGCAGTCACTTCAGACCTATGTGGCCATTGCAAATCACTTCGTCCTGAGAGGAACAGGTATCAGATTCCGTGGAAGTGTCCTTGACTGCAACAATGCAATGCAGCACGTGTTTTACCAGGTAAATCTTCTTTCTTCACTGATCATGGCAATAGTTCATTCCATAAATTTTCTTTCCCTGCTTGAGAGAATATGCTATTTCGTAGCCTAGTAAATGATTTTTTGCAGTGATAATTGATAGATATTCTTGTAACCATCATTTGCATAGATGTTACTGCACTTTTTTTTCTTTTTTTTTCGATAAGGGAAATTTTATTAAGTTTCAAGGTTTCACATCAAGATGATACAATACCCTGAAAACAATTCCCGGTCTCTGCATTACCAGGATGCACACAACCAAAAGACAAAAGAAGTACAAGCACGCTAAAAACAATTAATCCACAGACTACACCGCCACCCATGTGCCGGGGTAAAAAACTCCTTGGCCACACGCGCCAATTGTTGAGACGCCGCTGCAACCAAATCTCGCGAAGATGGCTTCTGTAGTATAACCCAGGTACGAAGCCGATGGATGACTGAGTAGATAACCTGTTGACTGAGTAGATAACCTGTAACGGGGAAGCAAAATGTTTTTTTTCAAATATCAGTTCATTCCTGCAAAGCCAAAGTGACCAACAAGTAGCGGTCGCCCCTAACAGAATCAAAGATTTCAATTCCTTCGTAACACCCCATAGCCAAGACCCAAATAGGTGATCCACACTACTAGGTTGAGATAGTCCGAAAGCTACCCGTATAATAGACCAAATAGCTCGAGCAAAACGGCATTCAAAGAACATATGTTTGATTGTTTCGTTCTTAGGGAAAAAGCAACATGACTTGTCCCCTTGCCAGTTGCGTTTGGCTAGATTATCTTTTGTCAGCACTACCCCTCTACGTAAAAACCAAAGAAAAATTTTGGTTTTCAGAGGAGCTCTTAACTTCCAAATCCGTTTAGTCAAGTTGGGAATATCAGTATGGATCATAGCCAAGTAATGTGATTTCACCGAGAACTGTCCGTTTTTCTGAAGATTCCAACGAAAGTCATCAGGTTCCTGGCTTAATACTATGTTAGCAATGCGCGAAAGTAATTCATTCCAAGATACTAACTTTTGGCCAATGAGGTCTCTTCTCCAAGAGATGTTGGGGGTCGAGGTGTTAAGGACTTCTGCTATAGTAACATGCTTGTGACGAGCTATATTATATAGAGTAGGGTACTGGTCTCGCAGGGTTGACTGACTTAGCCACTTATCCTCCTAGAATGTAATTTGTGATCCATCTTTAACTATGAAAGAGCCAAAACGGAGAAACTCTCCCTTTACCTTCATCAGACTTGCTCAAAAGTGGGAGTCTCCAATTCTCCACTTTGCTTGTGAAAGTGGTTTGGAATGAAGGTATTTATTGCGGAGAATCTGTTGCCAAGTGCCATCAGTTGTCAACAATTTGAAGAGCCACTTGCTAAGAAGGGCCGTATTCTTGATATTCAAATCATGAATACCTAGACCCCCTTGATCTTTAGGTTGGCACAGTATACTCCATTTGGCAAGGCGATACTTTCGTTTCTGATTATCGCTCTGCCAAAAAAATCGGGAGCGGAAATAATCTAGTTTCCGAAGTACCCCTTTTGGAATCGTGAAGAAAGACAACATGTACATAGGCACACTGCTGAGGACAGAATTAATCAGTGTTAGTCTACCCCCCGTTGAAAGGTATTTACCCTTCCAACTACTAAGACGCTTCTCAAATCGTTCTTCAACTTGTTTCCAACTGGCATTTGATAGTTTCCTATAGTGTATAGGAATCCCTAAATACTTCATTGGAAAATCTCCTTGTTTGCAACCAAACAGTTCTTTGTATTGATGGACCACTTTCTGCGCCTCACCAAAGCAGAATAATTCGCTCTTATGGAAATTGATTTTTAGTCCTGATAATTGTTCGAAGGCACAAAGTAATAACTTCATGTTACGAGCCTTATCCAAATCATGATTCATAAAGAGTATTGTATCGTCAGCATACTGTAATATGGATAAACCGTCTTCTACCAGATGTGATACCACTCCACTGACTTGACCATCAAGTTTTGCTCGATTGAGCAAGATCGAAAGCATATCGACTACAATATTGAAAAGTAGTGGAGATAGCGGGTCTCCCTGTCTAAGGCCCTTTTTTGTTTGGAAGTAAGGTCCGACATCATTGTTTACGTTAACCGCAACAGAACCACCCGAGATGTTACTGCACTCCAGTGAATAATTTGTTTCAGACTCCAAAATGAGCTCCTTTTTCAGATCACATTGGTGGCTGGCAAAGTAGCTGAATGCCTACAAGCTATATGGATAAATAAATGTTATGATTTTTTCTTCGCATGAGAATGTTCAAACTAAAATGAGATATGTCTCTCTTGCAGGGTCCAAGACACGATACAACCTTATCCATCACTGTGAACGACCTGGGAAACTATGGTTGCTACCCGGACTGTTCAGAGATGATGCCGACGCCATTGTCCACTGTGAAGACTGTTCGTCTAGTCAAAAGGAAATCTATGAAGTCAAGAAGAGCTCTCAGTAAGTATCAATGTCGATGATCAATGTTTTTTGGTTTGGTCATTTGGTATTGTGACTTCTAGCACAACCTTCTGTGCTAAATGTCTACATCCTCCAGATTGTATGGAGCTTAACTTTCTTTATTTTTTTCTGTACTACAAATATTTTCAGTGGTCGGCTCAGCAATAGCAATTGAGATCCTGACAATGCTATGTCTTGGCGGGGTTCTGCTGTATTTCCTCTTAAAATGCATGAATGCCCTGAAAGGTAAGCAAAGAGATCGCACGCTTGATGAAACGCGCACACCAGAACCAACCCCGTCTCATCAACATGTGAGTATATTTCTTTAACTTTCACCAGGCAGGTAGGATTTGAACAATCGTCGTTTTGAGCTTTGTCACCTACAAACTTGCTGAGAATTTTTGCTGATGTTCTTCTGCAATACAAAAAGATGAGTGCCTCGCCCTCGGATGACGCTGGATATTGCTCCGCACCTGCAGCTGTGCTCTTCTTAGGTGGAAACAGATCGAGTTTTCGGCTGAGGTAAGCGTTGTTAAAATGTTGTGTATTCAGAAACTTCTGCTGTGCATTTTAGCATCGGTGTAGAGTCTAGAGTCCAGATGTTGCAATTTGCAGCTAAACTCAGCATGGATGACAAAAAAGTCACGTTTTCTAGCGTCCTTGAATCATCAGTGAGAGAATTGACTGTTAGGTCGTCTGGAATTGAGAATGACTTGTGCCTAATTGCCATTCGTTTTGGGACATCAGGTCTGCCAGGTCGTGCAAGCAGGAACTGGAACTACAGCCATTCTCTGGGATCAGAAAAGATGGAAATCAAGATGCTCAGCTTGCGGTAGACAAGGACAAGTAGCAATTGTTTAATAGTTTACCCTAGCATGTTCTCCAGAGTCCAAATTTTTCGTCTGTTCACTCCAAAATGAAGGAAGATAGAATAGGTGGAATTGGATATATTGCATTGAGCCTCTAGGGCGGTATATATAGAGGTACAAGACTTGGGGGGTAAGATGGTCCAAGAAATTGTAATCCCAATTGAACTCTATTCTACCATATATTGTACTCTAACACTACCAAATATATTGTACTCTAACATCCCCGCAGATCAACGGAGCGCCGCAGACAGTGAGATCGGAGAAGAAGCCAAGAGTCGACATCCCCGCATCCATAATCGCGATGCGTCGCGTATGCTATGACTGGAGCAGAAACCGATGAGAAGCTCAAGTAAGGCGGTAGCCCTTTGTGCCGATGTCGAGGTAGCCGAGCGCGAGAGCGGAGTAGTCGTGGTCGAGGATGCCGTGCTGGAGATGGCCGTGGTTGACGTAGACGTTGTCGGGTTACCGATGTCAAAGCGGTCGCATATGAAGCCGCGGGCGCAAAAGGGGCGCTATGGTGATGACGGAGCGCCGAGGCGCTGTCGTGGAAGGGGCGTGCGAAGTCGATGCAGTCAGGGCCGTCGAGGATGTAGACGAACAGCGGCGATGCAATCGAGGCAGACGGGACGAGAACGGGAGGGTCGATGCCGAAGTCGATGTAGTCAAACCACCAGGGCCGAGACGTGTGCCGGGTTTGCCAGTCCCAGCAACGCGTCGGGGACGAAAGCACGCACCGGTGTTGCCAGTACCGGACGTATTAGGGAGAGGGCCCCAACCAGATGTGGTTGTGCCGGGCGAAGAAGCGATGCGGAGCGACGCTTCTACCCGGCGCGAGCGGCGGCAGACGCTCTAGCTCGAAGGTGAGCAGTCCTGACGCAAGGTACGGCGGCGGCGGTATCGCTCGATGTCGGTGAGGAAGGCCCGATCAGCAGGACGAAGACCATGTGCAGACGGATGGCGCACAAGAGGTTGCGCAGCACAGTCGTCGATGCACAGGGGACGACGATGTAGATGCAACGGCGAGGGGACTCACGTGCGGCGATGCTGCGGCCTGAGGAGGCGACACAGCAGCAGCCCTGTTGCTCGGAGAAGATGCTCGTAGTACTCGACGATGGACGTTACGGGAGCTGGGTGGATCGCGCATAATCGGCTGATCAGATTGAGTACGCGCGAGATGGGACGACGATGGAAGAAGTCGGCGGAGGCGTCCCGATCTGTGGTGGCGATGACAAACCGGCAATGAAGACGTGCAGACGAGGTGACCGAGATGCGACGCGGGAAGGCGTCCCCTCGGCATCGCGTGCCCGGCCTGGTTGCACAGTCGAAGAGGTAAAGGCCGGTGTAGTCGACGTTGGTGTCGAAGTAGATATGTGCGAGGTCGACGGGCAGTGGGCAACTCAACCCCGATCAGTGATCGGGAAAAGAAAAGATACAACAGCAGCAGGGGATCCTCCATATGCAAATCACCGTGTACAGCTAGCTTGATCCTCACCCCTTTTTTTTCTTTTGGGTTAGCTTCTAAAGGAAGCTACTCCCTGCCAGATCCTCCCCTCCCTTAGAAATTGATCCGATCGGGCAGACCAGACCCAATCGAGAGAGGGGAGGCAGCCCGAGAGACAGAGAGGAGCCGGCCCGAGGGGAGCACGAGCAGCGCGGGCAGCTGGCGGTGGGTGGCCGACGGAGGGCGGGTGCCGACGACCAGTTGGCCGGTTGGGGGCGGTAGACCGGCGGCCAGGTGAGGCGGAGACGGACCAGCGGCGGCTCACTCGGCCGGATCCGGCTTGGAGGCGCTCCGATCCAGGCAGAGCGTGGGCGGCGGTGGCTCACTCGGCTGGATCCGGCGCGGATGCGCTCCGATCCAAGCGGGGAGTGGGCGGCCAAGGCGGTGGAGGGGCGAGGCGGGCTCCAAGCGGCGGCCCTGGGCGGAGGATCTCTTCAGGCGGCGGATCTGACGAAGTCGAAGGAGCCGCACCATCCCGCGGAGGAAACCAAGGCGGGAGGCGGCAACTGCGAGAACCGCAGCCTTGGCGACGGCACGGCCCGGCACCACCCCTCCGGCGGCAGCGCGGAGACCTGCGTGGGGCGCGCGTCCGGGCCCGGCCGCCACCATGGCGGCTCAGGACGGAGCGCGGCCTAGCCCGGCCGCCACCACGGCGGCGCGGGACAGGGCGCGGCCTAGCCGCCTCTACGGCGGGGCAGATCTGGAGGGGGGTGACGGCGACGGCCCAGCGACGAGGATGATTGCGAGGTGCGTGGAGGGAGGCCCGACTGCTGCTGGATGACGACGACGACGACGGCAGCCAGATCAATAGGATCCGCCGCCTAAACGGTGGCGCTGCCCCTGGCGGAGATAGATCTCCCCGGGGGCGCGGTGCGGAAGCAAGCGGCGGCTAGGGTTTAGGATCTAAACCTAGACGCTCTGATACCATGAAGGAAGATAGAATAGGTGTAATTGGATATATTGCATTGAGTCTCTAGGACGATATATATAGAGGTACAAGACTTGGGGGGTAAGATGGTCCAAGGAATTTGTAATCCCAATTGAACTCTATCCTATCATATATTGTACTCTAACACTACCAAATATATTGTACTCTAACACAAAACATGAAGTCTGATTGAATCTCACCCGTTCAATACTCAGATGAAATTGATAATACCATAATGGGTATTACCACATGATTCTCCACCACAGATATGGATAGAATGAACTATGAGCCACTGAACAAACTCGCTGGGACCTACAACACAAAATGTTCTAGACAACATTCTAAGTTAAACAACATTTCAATGTATCAACATTTATTCGAAATTAACTAAAATGTGACTGTCAGAAGAATAAAGCCGGTTATCCCAACGAAATTTAGCTAATAAATGAAGTGTTAAGTTTCATGGAAATTTCTAGCTTGTTTCCCTTCAAATGGGAAATTGGTATTGTATTTCTTAATCAGTAGAAAAAGAAGAAATACAAAGCTTTCAGTTTGGAAACCAACCAAACAACTATATCTTGGGTGTTTAATGTACGAAACAGTTATTGAAATAAACCAAACAGGTGTATATAAATAACACAGAAGTGAGGAAATTTAAACTACCTTCGCATTATGTGACCGGTTGACAGGACGACCAGCGTCCATAGACAAGCACTGGCCAACACGAAAGCCATGCACATGCGGAGGATATGATTAGATGGTTCAAGGTAACACATTAACACCTCCAAGGAGAGAATGGCGTGGCCAACAGCGTGGAAGTCGCATCGCCGCGCACCGCTGCGCCACCACCGGCCGCCGCCGCCTACGCCACCACTGCGCGCCCACGCCGCCATGCCGCTGCGCCCGCGCCGCGCCGAGGCCTTCCTACCGGGCTCTCAGGTCAGCGGCAAAAGCCGTCCATGGCGGCGACACGACACCAGACCGTAATGTTGGCAATGGCAACGGCGTGCGTGCGTGTCTGTATCAGAAGGATCACTCATCGACGCCAACCAATGGTTGGGACCGGTGAGCGAGCGATGATCCAACGGCCGCACGTGAGACGCGCCGAGCCGAGCTAGCCACGCCCTGCTCGACCTGACAACACGTGAGATCGTGGGCGTGCGTCAACGCTCGGAGACGACCGCATCGGCGTCCGACCAGATCACGCCGTGCGATCTCGATTCTGAGCAGCAGTCGCGCCGCGCGCGCGAGGCCAAGCGCCCACGCGCACGTCCGCCACCTCCCGTGACCTACCTACCCGTGCCTACAATCCAGCACTGTACCATTTACTCGTACCACGGTCTGCAATTGTGCCGCTGCTTTTGCTAGTTTCCCGCGTCCTTTCGGAGCATTTCCACGTCTCTTCCGTCCGTGAGATTCCCCGCTGTTTCTTTCACGTGCACAGGAAACAAAAGAGTCTAGCTGCTATAGCTTTAGCTTTTCTTTTCCTTTTGCCCTTTACAGGTTGCATGATTCTTCGTTAACTCTGCTAGGTTGATTTTCGATTTTCGTTGCCTCATGTATCGTATACCACGGCTCCGTTCTTTTTAATATTTTCAGTCGAGTTTTAGCTAGATTAATAAGCTATAGCTAAAAGTTATAAACTGTAGTATAAAAGAATGTCTCTTAAATTTTACTGTAGATTGATCTAATGGTTTGAAAAAGAGCAAATAACTTTTTTTAATGGTTCGTATGTGCGCGCATGCAAGTTAGCTGCTGGAGCAGTGAGCAGCAACGTACTGCAGCTTTTCTTTTCTTTTTTAGCACGGAGAAAGGTGAGGTGAGGTGATGGCAGCCACTTGCTCCCAGTCTCGCTACCGGACGACGCTCGAAGCAGGCTCCCCTGTCTCACTCTGATCCCAAAGCTTGCCCTTTCCGTTCCTTCCCGTGCAGATTGATATGGGCCGCCTGTGAAATAGCGTCCTCGAGCCTGCCTCCGTATTGTCGCTTACCCCAGCTTAGGGTGGGTTCCGAATGGTTTACACGTGACTTATATTCATATTACTGTAGTAACTAATTTTTAAACGATGTATTTTTTTAAAAAATAAGGTTAATAAAAATATTATAGTAAAAAAATGTATTGAGTTCAGTTGTACCGGCCTAAATCACATATGACTATTTTTATATACATACTACCTCTTGCGAATAATCAGAATTTAAATATGTAAGTCATAACCATCAGCCTAAAAGAATCCACTGATCTCTGATGTCACTTTTTAAAAAGTGATGGTTGTGAAAATGCGTTGTATACTCACTCCTTAACTCGAGGCTTTTTCTACTATTGTTCTGTTTTTTTCTTCTTTTCAACATCTTTTGCCTTTTAGCTTCTTCCAACAATCATAATTCATTAGATTAATAAGCCGTATCCATAAAATATAAACCGCAACCTAAAAAACAAATTCTATACCTCTGTTTATTCTCTCTTAACCATATTCATTTATTCATTACCATATCTATACAAAGTATTCTATCTCACCTTTCCAAGATAGTGCCTTTCTCAATTTCACCATCAACTTAATCCTTGTACACAGTCAAAATACACTTTATATTTCTCAACAGGAGTACAAGTCAGAGTAATTGTTTGGGCATGCATGCATGCTAATTAAGATCATCCCTCCTCATTTACATTGTTGTGTGCTTTGGCCCCTCATGCCATTTTTGTGTGCTTCCCTCTCACCCTCTCATTTTTGTCTCTCCTATTTAAATTAATTTAGAGACACGGATATGTTGGAGAAGCTCTCTACCTTGATTTGTCTTTCTCCCATATTATCTCTTTTGGCGAGGATGGCAGGTAAATGGCACGAATGGTGCTGTGCTAGCTGGTAAGTACGCGTATTCAATTGATTCAATTCCTTAACCAGCAATTTATTAGTTGATTCAGTTCATCACCACCAAGATGATAGGCACGATTCACATATTCACAAATTAAAATCTCACAACCATAGTGCGTACTACACTACCCACTATGTACAAACATGTTTGATGTTTCTGGATTAGCCTAAGGTAGTGCAAAATTGTTGGTAAAAGTACTTTTGATATTTAACATAATTATAAGGAAATATCAAGATTTGGCAGAAATCAAAATCAAGTATCAACCATGTTAAAAAGTCTCCAAAAGATTTCGACTAAGATAAATTAGATGCAAAGAAGTAAATTGTCAAATCGAGATTGAAAGCAAAAGGATTTGAAGATGGATAGGGATTCTATCCAAGGAAAGGTTGAGCCAACATAAAAAGGAAGACATAAAGCACAATTCAGATTGATTCAGTTGTTTTAGGATACAAATACTGAAGAACCATGTGAGAAGGTACCAGAATAATTACTGATGAACAATTGGCACATTTGTAGAGTTTTATTTTGATTTTGTAAAAGTTGGCAAAATTCAGTGTTATTGTCAGTATCACCGGTCTGACTGGTATGTGGGATCGGTCAAACCGCTAGGCGTATGTGGTCAGACCGACTATTGATTGGCGGTTGAACCGGAGTTAAGTTGGATGGTACGACCAGCATTGGAGATGTGGCCGCACCGATGTTTTGTTACTAGGGAAGCTTTTAAGTTGGTTTAGGCCAGTCAGACTAATCAATGGTTGGCGATCTAACCGGTAGACGATCCGACCACCATGGTGATGGTCAGACTGGTGGCTACGGCCAGAGAATGGTGAGAAGTGTTCTTGAGTGGTTAATTGTGTGCATGACATAGCAGTCATTGGTTGTTATGTGTTGCATGATGCATTATTTTAACTAACATAAGTCAAATGTATGGAACTTGTACTTGAGATAGTTATCTAGTCTTTGGATGTGTAAGTGACTTGCAGAACGTTAGTTGTTGATAGCAAGTGACCGAAACTAGGCAGGAGAGTTGAGATCTGTGCGGTCGAGTAAGTTCAAGTAAGACTACGTGGCTGAAGTGGGAAGCACATGAAAGACAAGGATCATAAAGAGACAAATTGGTTCATATGGTGTACCAAATGACTTGGGCTGATGCAAGTAGAGACAATCCGGAGGAGACTAGATGATGAAGACTTGACGACAAAGTCATTGGGTGCCATAAGCTACGTGTCAAAGCATGAAAAAAATGCTTTGATGTGAAGAACAAGAATCAATGGAAGGTGATCAAAAGTTTCGTCGGGAGTATTTTAGGAGTTTACCAAAATACCTGAGTTGAGCCTTGGACAAAACCACACGTGGAGAGATGCAAAAGGAGAAATGATTCAGGTCAAGGTAAGATGGGATGGCTAAGTGCCTTAATCACTAATGGTTTAGCAGGTTGAATCTTGTAAATAGTTTGAGAAACGTATGTATGTAAAATCCATGTTAATAGGGTTGATGGATTTCTCCATACGCTTAGTGGGTTGAGACCCACTACGAGGTTCACGTTATATGAGGGAGGAGAGGGGAGAGCTAGTGTTAAGAAGAGTTTGGCTATGACTTGAGTAGTTTCTTCTCTCCCTCCCTAAGCCTGTGTGAGAAATCTTAAGGGTGCTGCTTTGGGAGCACCTTGGAACCATCCATGTACTCATGAATCACCTACTCTACTGGTAACAGATCAACTCTTTGATCCCTTTTTGATGTTTCACTTATTCTTCCCTCGGTTTTTCATATTCTTGAGCAAGAAATTCAAAATTATGATCTAGATGATTTTAGCCAAAATCCTTGACCATATTATCTTGCTAGGATATGTGGGAGTAGATTTGGAATGCCTCATGTCTTAGATTTCCACGAGCAAGAAATAATTTATATTTTTTTCGATTTTTGGGTGTTCTTGAGACCTAGGAATGATTTCCTTCAAATTGTTGGAATCAAGTCAAAGAACCTCGTGTTTCTTGCCTTAATCTAGTTTATAACATCCTAGATAAGGTGCGTTCAAAGTTTTAAGTTATTTGGGGTTATGGATTAAAAGTTATGTCAATTTTAGGATTTAAAATCATGCTGATTTTCAGTTCTGTGATGAGGGAAAGTTAAGACCGCCCTGATAAGAGGTTAGACCACATGGCGGTCAAACTGCCTAGACACATAAACC
The DNA here is from genome assembly GCA_036346265.1 of Melocanna baccifera. Lineage (NCBI taxonomy): Eukaryota > Viridiplantae > Streptophyta > Magnoliopsida > Poales > Poaceae > Melocanna > Melocanna baccifera. Next base: position 12,188,010 of record CM070701.1, on the reverse strand, counting down.
TTGGTTGGCTTGGTTTTTCTCAGAGATTTTATTGTGAATGCCTAGGTCTTGATTTTCATAGCTTTCCTTAACTTTTGAGATTCAAGTAGGGGGAGTAATATGATCTTCTTGGCTATCACAACCATTGGAGTGAAAAGTTTACAATACCTCGGGAAAAATTTTAGAAACTATCATTCACACCCCCTCCTTTGATTGCTAGCATTAGTCCTACAAATACACTGCACCAGTTGACAGAAAAACATACACACACCAACCTTTAATATCTTTTTACATATACTTTTCCTATACCTTAAGAGTAAGTGATAGCTAGTAGAATCTTGCCTTCGTAATTCGACTTTGATCAATATTACTTTCTATCAATATGTTGATTAATCTATGAGTTACATATATCTCATGTTCTGACATTTGTTTTTGTTTGTTATTGCTTCACATCGATGTTTCATCTAAGATCAGCTTTCGTTCAAGTTTACCTATCATCGACTTTGCCAATTTGTTAAAAAATCGGCTGGCACGTTGCATACGTTGCTAGAGAGTACTCTCCACAGGGATGTGGTGGTGCTATCAGGAATTTTTCAACGGCAACAAACTCTTGGCCCGCCAAGTAGGACCTAAATCATCTAATCAAGATCAAGATGCTACCAAAGCCCAATGATGATTCATTGGCTCCTGGAAAACCATTGGATAGTTTCGATGTCACTGAAGAAAATTTAATAATTCTGAAGAATTTATGAGGAAGCACAAACTTGAGTTCACTCAGAAGCTGGAGGAATTAATGAGGAGATATTTGTGTTATTTTGTCAAGAAGCGTGATGGTCAAATCGTTCCAATTAGGGAAGCTCTCCCTAGCACGGAGGATCTAATACCGACTATCGCTCCAACGATTCTGCTAATTTTGTAGAATTTGCTGATCCCAGCATCAACTACAATAAGTTCTCCGAGCATGTATCAAGTTACCCAACGCCAGCTCAATGATATATTGTCAATCAATCTATGTACCAGACTCTTATCAACAACCCTTTGACGTTTTGTGAATACCTTTGATTCTCTCTTTTATGCTCGCATGAAAGGTATATTATAGGCACTCATAGCATCACTGGAGATGTTTTTTATGTATGTTCCAGAATTACCATGATTTCCTATGTTTTCTCTGCACATGTCGGATTTTGTGAGGAATCTCATCAAGAATACTCAGTGGGCAGCTTCTACATTTAATCTGCATTAGGTTGCATCGGTCATACCTGCGATGGCACCAACATGCCCGACAATCAAATAAATATATGGACATACTAATGAAGCTTTAGCCGGATCTCAAGCTAATTCATCGGCCAATGCTAACTTACTGGTGCCACCCACCGCAGTAAATCACTATCTGCAATCGCCGATTGGGGGTTCATCTAAATCAACTTTGGTAGCTTCATCAGCTGATCAAGTTCCATCCAGCTACAATGCCCCTGTTTTGGATGGTTCACAAGGTAACTCACCTTGTGCAGCTCCTCAGCTAACGACGCCAAAGTTACTAGGATCCAAACTTAGGGGGCACCCAATGCCCAGAGGGCAATAGCTGATTCATCAACAGCTACCCGTTCACAACTAGTTTAACAATTCATGGCCAATAATCAACACAAAAACTGTGGTCGAGAACAAGTATACCGTCAACAAATATAACAACATCAGGTTGATACACCACCTAATCAAGATATGATGATTGACCAACTCATCAATGCTGCTGAAGAGAGATTTGGCTTGGAGCCCAAAGAATAGACTTCAATATGTCGTAAGTCATATCCCGATTACATAGATAATATCTCGTTCCCTCATGGTTTTAGAATTCCTTATTTTTACTAAGTTTATTGGGAATAGTTCCAAATCGACTCTTGAGCATATCGACCAATTTGTGGCACAATATGAAGAAGAAGGTAATAATGATGGATTATGACTTTTGTTGTTTCTATTATCTTTGTCAGGTACAATGTTCACGTGGTTTACTACATTGGTGCATAATTCCGTTATTACATCGATTGGTATGGAACAAAGATTTTATGAGTACTTCTACTTTGGATCCATGCAATTATACTTAAGTGATTTGATGACAGTTAAGCAATGTTTCAATGAGTCAATTGTTGATTATCTCAAACGGTTCTAAGAAGCAAGGAGTAGATACTTTAATATGCCTATCTCACACAATGATGTGACCAATTTAGCTTACAACGATTGTTGAATCCTCTTAGAGATCGACTTGAAGGACAAGAGTTCTTGGACTCACTCATCTTCTTCACAGAGCATCTATCCAAGAAAGTCGATTCAAAGAAGTTAGGACTGCCAAAAACAAGTTCAAACACAACAAAGGTGATAAGACTGATGCATGTTTTGTGACCAATTATGAAGAACAATCAAAAGTTGAAGGAGAACTTGATATTAATGTTGCTAAATGGACAAGATTATCTAGAGCTAAGCCATTTATCTGTCCATTATTAAAGCTATCTGCAAAGAAGAATCAGGCAGAAGAAGTTATGTTCTCCTTGACATTACCAAATACAACTGTATATTTGATTTGCTCTTGTAGGAAAAACAAATTAGGCTTCTAGAAGTACATTCTATTCCACCGATTGAAGAGTTAAAGAAGAGGTCATACTACAAATGGCATCATTCTTGGTCACACAATAACAATGATTGCAATGTCTTCAGACATCAGATTCAGTTGGCTATAGAAAGAGGTCATCTAAAATTTGCTGAGGAATAAACCATGATAGTGGACATTGATCCTTTCTCTATCAACATGGTCAATCTAGATGGAAAAAAAATCTTAGTTAGAACTAAGAGTACTGAAGGTAACAAGAGAGAGAACAAGGATACCATAGAAGAATTGATTGGAGAAAAGGTCATAAGGAAAGTCATCGAGGAGATAAAATCTAATGGTGTCAAAAGTCTAAAGGTTATTGTGGAATCATCCTTAAAGTCTGATGACCTTTCTACCAACAAAACAGGGGTGATCGAAAATCCCAAAAAGAACAAAGCCAACGATTAGTACGAATGAGAATAATTGGGGCCTTTACCTTCAAGATCAACTTAAAAAAAAAGCAAAAGTTCAAAGATTTATTGGCAAAGTATCAGTGCAAAAGCTAGCAAGGTCAAAGCAGAGGAAAAATCAATTCTCAACAAAGTAATCAGGCTAATCAATAACGTGCTTCTAAGTTAAGAGAAGAAGAATGATATCAGTCAAACCGCTAGCATTATCAATATGGGCCTCCAAATAGTTGCTTTAACCAATATCAAGAACAAGCTCATATATGGCAAAGGTCGACAAGGAAATATCCTATGAGCGCATATCCACCATGGATGATGGCTAATTCTTTCATGAATGATGAATCTGGTAACAACCGATGATCTATGCATGAGCTCCTGGTTCTTTCAAAAGATCAAAAATATAGTTCTTCTAGTACTGATCGTTCTACCAAGAGAAAGAAGGATGAGTCTTTGGATATTGAGCTTCAATCTAGCAAAGCCTTGGAGTGTGACGAGGGAAGAAAGTCGATTGGTCAACTGGTACGAAGTAAGCTAGATCAAATACTATAATAGATATTGTCTGGCTCACTAGATCACAAAGACATCAGCTGCAGAGACTGAGAAAATAGGAGGAATATAAGGCCGATCCTAAAAGGTTGTGAGAGAAAGCTTTCAATGAAGCAAAGCCTTGGGAAGAACCTAAAAAGTAGTGGCATCCAAAGTCCATTGTCATCATCCAAGAACCATTGAAAGGAGAAATATCTAACTCAAATGATGACACTATGTTGCCAGACGATTGTGGTGAAAAACTTGGGCTCGGAGAGCAGAGCAACATTAACATAGTTTTCATTTTGCTAGTAGATCGCAAGCATCTAGATGAGTGTACAAAACCAGCTATAGCTTGGTTATGTCTTGGGCCAAAGGATGTTTTTTTCCAAAGCCTGATAAAGATTGTCGGTACCTCAGGCTATTATGCTTAAATGGGTTAATCAACGATAAGTCGATATCTAGGATGTTGATCAAAGGGGGAGCTACTATCAGTTTGATGCCCATAAGATTTTCAGGAAGCTTGGCAAAATTGACGAGTTAACTAAGATCAACATGAAGCTCAATGCATTTACTGAAGATTCTACTAAAGCCAAATATGTGCTGATGGTCAAGCTTACTGTTGGTAGTAAAACATTTCTCACGGCCTTCTTTATAGTAGAAGCTCAAGGAAATTATGATGTTCCACTAGGAAGAGATCAAATTCATGCCAATTGTTGTATTCCGTCGACTCTTTATCAAGTATTGATTCAATGGAATGAACAAGAAGTAGAGGTTATCCCGACTGATACATCTTCTCATATTGCTTTGCAAGTGTAGATTCCAACTAGAAGCATGAGAATGTGAAATATTTGTCAGGCCAAAAGCTTGAAGATGGTGATTTCCTTAATGTCTCCATGAGTGGGTTTACACCAATAAATATGCAATCAAGCACTATTGATTGAACAAAAGAGGTTATTCGATGTTGGATGCTTGCTGAAGACTAAAACATCATAAACGTATCTAGCTATTTGGAAGCTGATATAAATGTATGATACTTGAGTTAAGATTTAATTATTTGAAAATAGATTCAATTTTAGCATCTAGCTTATTGCTGGTGAAAGGCCGATCGACTGATTTCCCTAGAATAAAACTATACGAACACAAATTCTTTGTCTAGCTGCTTTATTGTAAGTTGGTTAAGAAGTTTATTACATGGTGTCTGGTGTAAATGCCAACAATAAAACTATACAATACAAATTCTTTGTCTGTATGCTTTATTTTAAGTTGGTTAAGAAGTTTATTACATGGCGTCTGGTGTAAATGACGACACTAAAATGCTAAATAAAGGGCTTCTTTTCATTGATACTAGCCAAATATCATGGTTAGTCACATTTACAAAATGGTGCTTACGCTGAGTTAAAAGCTATTGGCCTATAAACCGATTACATACACACACGCGGGCACACACACACACACAAACAAACACACACACACACACACACATATATTCTAAAGTTGCCCTTAGTTTGGCCTATTGGCTTTCAAAGTTCTTGTCGCTCGAGGGATTCGGTATGGCAGGGGGACTAGCAAATTATTATCCAGATCCTCTAGTTCATCTTTTAGTTTATCAGTTATTCATTGAAACCATTTTTCTTGTTGCTCTGCATCTCTGACCTTATCCGTCAGTTTTGCCCACTTGGAGAACAAGGACTAAAGCCACTGGCCAACCCGAGCTCTTTCAAATTTCATAATGGCCAGTTGATGGCATTTGGAGCCGAGGAGTACTTTGGATCTGGAAATCTTTTCACCAAGTCGGTCAAACTGATGCTCAAGAATTTCAATTGTCGACTCTTTGTCATCAAGATGCTCATGGAAAATATGCATCCTCTTATTGACATCATTCATTGCTTTGTTGGCAATGCAAGGCGGTTTTCTAAGGAATTGTAGATCACTGCATTTGCCTACCGAGCAAGGAAGACACCTCTGGCAACATTGCCAGAGTGAACTTGATGAAGATCTTGGTCAATAGCATCCAAATTGCTTGGCAAATATATTGGTGGATGCTTGAGCATCTCTAATGCCCTTCGACGACCGGCTACTTGCATATAGCTCTGATGGGCGATTTTTATCCAAAGGAGTCTAAAGAATATGAGGATCTCATCGACATATATGGTTGGGGCAGGGAAAGAAGAGAATATTGCACCATTAAAGCAGTTTGGAAAGAAAAAGAGGAAGAGGGTTTTCTGGCTTGAGGAAGGAAGAGAGAGAAATTGTGTTTGCAATGATTCTTCCAATGAATTATCTTCCTTTAAATAACTGAGCTACCATGTGAAGACGAAGTGCTGCATCATGAGATGAAAAGGCACAGGTGTGTTTTTATGGCTATTGTACGGCGTGTCGAAAAAGTCAAGATCAGAAACTATTTATCTGAGTTTGGCCGACAACAATATTTCATCTCATGGAAAACATCAGGCATGGAGGCTGATTGATCCCTAGAATAATTTGAGTATATGGCCAAGGAATTGTCGGTATAAATAAAAATTCAAAAAAAGGTTTCATTTATAATTTTTCAATGAATGTGACCAGTCATATTTTAGAACAAAACTTTGGGCTTTATGCCAAAGTTAAAAGAGAAAATCCCATATTCTAACTTTTAGGGTTTCAAAGGTTTCCTTGTCACTCTTTCGTCAAGTAGGGTCAACCGTAGTATTCTGAAAAAAATATTCAAGAGCCAACCTGCTTCTTCTACTTCTTTAGCCAATCTACTCGCCTTAGTGCCTAAAGCTGTGATGGTGAAGATTATGTCATACTGAGCTTCATCCGAATCGGCTAACTCAGCTTGCTCGAGGAGGGCTTCTTGGTGAGCATCCATTACTGTAGATGTTTCTCGAGCTTGACGGGCAACAAAGTGGAGGACAATATTGAGATGGATTGAGGGAGAAGGGCTAGGCAAGAAATTAGGAGTTTTCCTCGACAAAAATTATCTATCACTTGAGTAAGGTTTCGTCCAGACAACTCAGAATGCAAAGAAGAAAGGAAGGAGAGGGTGACCGCCAAGAAAGGGAATGCCATTATTTCAAATTTGCTAGTCTGAGGGGAAAAAGAAGCAATGGTTTATCTCGAAGGAGCCTACGTTTACGTATGTGGAGATTAAGTTTTTTTGCCATTTATAAAGCCTCAAGGACATGTAAAAACTATGGGTCACGTTAGAAACCAAATAGACATCACCGTGACTAAAATTAAAAGATGCATAGGAAGTTGGAATGACACTACTGTGTTTCTATGGCTAAGGCATGACACGACTGACAAAAATAAAATGGATAGTAAGGACAGAATCAGTCAAGTTTTGTGGTCGTTTGCATCATAAATATTACAAGGATGATATCAGCTTATGAGCCCTTATTGGCTTCAATTCAAGCATCCACTGCAATCTTCATTTTGACCCTATAATCTTCAAAGATGGTAATAGCCGATTTTATGATAATGTCATCAACTTAAGGATTGTAGATGTCTATTAGTAAATTCTCCAATTCTCTCTCTAGTTGGGTGATTTCGTCTGATATCCTCTCCTTATTCTTGAATGAGCTGTCTCCAAACAATTCATATTCAAATTTCTGATACTTTATTGCTTTGAGATAATCTTTTGTGAGCCGAAGTTGTTCTCTTTTCTGGCAATTCTTGACAAGCCGATGGTGCTTGTGGCATCTAGTGAGGTCTTGACTACATTTAGATCTGCCTGAAGAAGATTGATTTCAGTCCGGATTTTGGGAAGATATACTAATACTTCTGATAATTTGTCAACACAAGATCGATAAAAGTTCTCTTCATGCCGTAGATTGGTGCTATGTTTTTAAAGATGGTACATTAGGTTGGATTGTCAATGATGGGGATGATATTTTTCGGCACGCGATGGCATACTTTTCTGAAGGATCAGTAATATGCTTAAGATGCCTTAGTATGGGGGTTGGATTGTCGACGATGGAGACAATATTTTTTAGCTCGCGATGACACACTTTTCTAAGGATCAGTAACAAGCTTGACATACCTTAGTATGGGTATCATGCTCTTATCAAGAAAACTTGGGTTAGCAGAACAAAGGGATAAGATTGTTTGATTATCGGTAACTACTTCTTCATATGACTGGTCTTTGATCTGGTTATAGATACTAAGCAAGATCCGTGAAGAAAAGGGAAGAATAGGTTAGTTAAGAAATAGAAAGACGAAGAGTAGAAAGATACCTGATAATCCATTGTCGGAAGCCGATCACAAAGGCCAATGACCAAGCAAGGCAAAAACGAGGGTTGTCTACCAAAGGACTGGTTCGGTACTTATAGATTCATTGACTCGGAAATTGAGATCTTGTGGAAGAAGGCATAAAATATTGTCTGATAAGATATTTGCTGAGATCTAATTTGACATTGTTGGCTTTTCTCGAGAAGTTGGTTTTTGAAAAAAAAAATCAGCTTCTGCTACAGAGAAGTGGCGCTTGATATTCTGCTACCATAGCTACTAGAATCTTATATTCGTAATTCGATTTTAATCAATATTGCTTCGCATCGACGTGTTAATCAATCTGTAAGTTACACATATCCCCTATTTCGGGATTCTTTCTTGTTTGTTATTGTTTCACATCGACATTTCATCCTGGATCGACTTTCATTTTGGTTTACCTATCATCAACTTTGTCGATTTGTTAGAAAATCACCTGGCACGTTATATACGCTGCTAAAGAGCACCCTCCATAGAAAATCAACCAATACCGTTGTCAATAATTTTCCGGCGGCAACACGTATCTACAATTTTCAATTCTTTAGAAGCGTACGTAACTACGTATTGGGAATAACACTACATAATTGATGATTGACACAAGCAAATCATGCTTGGGCTGCCACGTCAGCACGAGCTGGCCGTGCGTGGGTGCATTAGCAGTTAATTGGAACCAACACGCGCGCACACACGACGGCTCCACAAATATCAGCCTGGGCGGAGTGGCCGTGGTGACTTGTGACCAGCTAATCCTCGATGCGGAATGACCTGCGATTAGTTTAACGTAATTGGCCAATAATTGCGGATTAAGCGCACTAGTATAATGGTGTATCTAATGACTTTCTGGGATGGTCTAGTCAGACGTCGAGACGAATTGTCAAGGCTAAGCTTGCGAGCTGTGGGAATGTCTCGAGGAAGATGCTTAGGGGAGGGGATAAGCACCAACCATTGTTTAACACCGATCTCTCCGAATCAACGGTCGAGCACAGTGGATAAGGACATGTTAAATTTAGGGTCTCTACATACTCAACTAATCCATTTTGTGACTTTAATCGCGAAAGGAGAGGTTAATTTCGCGATAATCTGATCAAACAGACTAGACCGGACGACAACGAAAAAAATATACTAGGCAGTCCACAAATTATGTCACGGGAAAGCGTCTAATGTAAACTCACTTTTCGATGCTAGGTTTTCTCTAACTTCATCGTGGCTTCGAGAGCAGCGACAACGGAGGGGCCTCCTCTCAAAAAAGGAAACAACAATGGAGGGGCCAAAATTAGGGCTTTTCCTGGCTTTAGCATGCAGTTAAGCATACTGTTTCGGTGAAGCACTAACATCAATAGTCAAATCTTTGCGCGCCTTTATTCTGTGGAAGAGAAGATCTCCGCACCATTTTGATGGAATTTCGTTCTTAGCCGCCCGTTGGGACACTTTTCTATCCACCCAGATCAAGGTGGACTGATACTAAAAATCATTGCTATTAGGCGTTTCTTAATCATATGCAGGGTACCCAATGTGATTAACGGGGAATGCTACAGATTGATTTAACAGTCTCACCATCTACACTTGTTGTGGTTTGGATTTTGGAACCACACTCAACCCCACTATTGACATACTGTTTGTTGTTCTAATCTTGATCCTGAAAAGGAACTCCTTTCTTAATTACATTAAAGATGCTTCCTTTTACTTGCAAACATAGAAACAAATCTGTTAAACAATATCAAAGATAACAAGGCAGGACAGAAAATAAAACCGTACAGTTCAACTACACTCACCACATACTGAAACAAAACGAAAGCACCAACTATACTTATCTTTAATTTTGCTCAACCCAGCTAGTGAGTTAAATATCTTGCAGCACAGCCGGCTCTCTTTTTTTTTTTTGCCAACGACCAGGAACGGAATAATCAACCGCATATTGGTAACTCCTATTCCAAGAATAAAAACGAGACATAAAAATCAGATCGCAGCAACTAGGGGTTGAAATTTTGGCTACCAATAGCTTTTTAAGTATTTGTATTAGCTACATAAAAATTATACGTATAGATTTGTTTTAATAAATACTTTTATAATTCTATAATATTAATGGGTTTTATAAATATACTAGTATTACAATAGCAATTAGTGATCAAAATGATGTTTTGAATATCGTGTTGATGTAGATAACCCTATACTTATGTGACTTGAGGGAGTACATGTTACACAGGGCTGGATTTTCTATGAAATTAAGAGGAAATTTGCGCATGTAACCCCGTTAATAAAGAACTTAACCACTTGTAGCCGTTTCCCCAGGCTCAGGTTAGGGTTTGGGCTGTGCGCGGCCGCTCCGCTATAAATAGCGGCGGTGGCGAGACCCACCTCCCCACGCCTTCGAGTCGATCGCCTCTGCATCTATTCTATCCCGCTCCAAGCCAAGAACAGCAGAACGCCTCCTCTGCTTCCTCCCCCGCCCGCGCCGGCGTCCCTTCCTCGTTTCTTGGCATCGAAACTCTTGGAGCCGATCCCTGAGTGCTTATCGCGACACGGTTGCATTCTTGACGAATTGTGAGTTCCCTTTTCTTGCCTGCCTCTTGTGTCATGCTCCTGTACCTGTGCGATTGTGTGTGCGGTTGGGATTTTCTAGGAACTGCGGATCTTTCGTTCGTAATGCGTTGGTCTGGATCTAGATTTAGGTTCTTGAGGGCGTTTTTGGCCATGGAATCGACTCTTTTTAGGCACGAGATTTAGACATTTAGTTCTTGTTCTCCCCCGTTTGTAGGATGCGTTGGGAATTTATTTATTTATTTATTAATTCTTGAGGGGGCAGCGAGGTGTTAGTAGATCTTGCTAAGAGTATCGGGAAATTGTCCGCGCGCATGTAAATTCATGAAAGGCGTCTCTTCTGGTTCTTTCTTGTCGATGGTTAATCGCTAATGTGGTGAATCTGGTAGCGTTTCCCCTTTTTGTTTTTTGTGTTGTCCTTGTTTATCATATTCACACTTTCGCAGTTTGCAATGCCCAAGAAGCAACCTTTTTTGTGGGAAACATCGGTTTCTTTATACTTAAATTGAAGTCATTCCCGACGTTCCGTAATGTGCAATTTAATGAGCAGCAGTTTGTTGTTTGGCACCCTTTTCGTTTCATATTTTTACCATATGATTGTTTGTAGGATTTACAAGAAAAATTCAGGTTTTCTTTTTAGTCGTCGATCTTGCTTGCTTTGGTTCTTGGTAGGCTCTGGTTTTGCTTCTTGCTTGTTCATACATTACTTTTTATTTATTCTTAATGTTCTGGTACAAAAAACTTTTTTGTGTTGCCTTGATCTTTAGGGACGGTGTCCAACCTGTTCTGTTCTTTAGGCATATGGAATCCACGCTTATCCTGAAGAAAAAAAATCTGTAAATAACAAAAGCTGTATACGTACGAGAAACCAGTTTTCACATGTCTGCTCGATTTCGGAGCTATCAAGTTAGGATATAGAGTTAGCCTTCTTGCTTCATTTTCCTTAATAACGTAAGGTAGGATTCATCCTCCTTTGAGGACTCTTGTTCCAATCGGTCGTAGCCTAATGCCTAAAAATAGTGTTATCACTGTTGCAATTATGTGTGCTTTCTCAGCATCTTACTACTATGGTGTTTCCTCTTCAAGTGGAATTGTTTTAGCATCTAAACTAAAATTTGTGCTTGCAATCGATTTGTGCTCATTTAATTGTCTGTGTTGCTCTGTTACCTAAGAAAGCCATATTATTTTGGTTGCTCAGGTGTCTTGTTCAACAGTACAAGCGAACAATTGTTGATGTTCTAATGGAGTCAAAAGGTGGCAAGAAGTCTAGCAGTAGTAGTTCCATGTATGAAGCCCCCCTAGGATACAAGATTGAGGACGTTCGCCCGGCCGGAGGAATCAAGAAGTTCCAGTCTGCTGCTTACTCCAACGTAAGCACCAAAAGATTTAAACATTATTGTCCTGAATCAAAATGTGCTTATCGATGAATTTCATATTCATGTTTATAATGCTTATTTGCTTGATGCTTTGCTTTGCAGTGCGTCCGCAAGCCATCCTGATATCCCTTCACATGCCTTTCACCGTAGAGTAGGATTTTACTGCAATTTTCCCCTTCTTTTTATGCAATAATTCTCCCTTGGCCGGCTGCTTTCTCTGCTACTGCGCTCTCAATCTCTTACGTCGTCTTCTCTGATCTCTTCCATCCTCTCTCATCCTCTCTTCCTTGCAACACTCGATCCAATGGCAATGTCTGTGGCTGATTCTTGGGGCTCTTCCCCTGCCTCCTCAATTGGGTTTGAGGGCTATGAGAAGCGCCTCGAGATAACATTCTCTGATGCTCCTGTCTTTGTGGACCCCTGTGGTCGTGGTCTCCGTGCCCTCTCTCGCAAGCAGATTGACTCGTTCTTGGATCTTGCACGGTGCACCATTGTGTCCCAGCTCTCTAACAGGCACTTCGACTCGTATGTACTGTCGGAGTCCAGCCTCTTTGTGTATCCTCACAAGGTTGTTCTCAAGACCTGTGGGACGACTAAGCTTCTGCTCTCCATTCCTTGCATCCTTGAGCTTGCCACAGAGCTGTCGCTGCCTGTTCTTTCAGTGAAGTATTCCCGTGGGACGTTCATCTTCCCTGGTGCACAGCCATCACCGCATCGCAGCTTCTCAGAGGAGGTATCTGTGCTGAACGGCTTCTTTGGTGGCCTGAAGTCAGGTGGCAATGCATATGTGATTGGTGATGCTTTCAAGCCCAAGAAGATGTGGCATGTCTACTATGCCACAGAGGAGCCTGAGCAGCCTATGGTCACACTTGAGATGTGCATGACCAGGCTTGATGCTAAGAAAGCTGCAGTGTTCTTCAAGAATTCTGCAGATGGCTGTTGCTCATCAGCTAAGGGAATGACAAAGCTCTCAGGGATTTCCGACATCATCCCTGAGATGGAGATCTGTGACTTTGAGTTCGACCCGTGCGGGTACTCAATGAACGGCATCTGTGGCCCTGCAGTCTCCACAATCCATGTTACTCCTGAGGAAGGTTTCAGCTATGCAAGCTACGAGGCAATGAACTTCAATCCCTGTTCTATGGTTTACAGTGATGTGATTAAGAGGGTCCTGGCATGTTTCTGTCCTTCAGACTTCTCTGTTGCTGTCACCATCTTCGGTGGGCACGGATTTGCCAAATCATGGGCAATGGGTGCTGAGGTTGATTCCTACATGTGCGATGATCTTGCCGAGCAGGAGCTTCCTGGTGGTGGCCTACTGATGTATCAGAGCTTTACTGCTGTTGCCCCTGGTGCAGTGTCGCCGAGGTCGACCTTGGATGGCTGGAGTAGCGACGGAATGGAGACGGCTGCGAAGGACGAGAAGATGTGTATCAGCTGGGAAGGATGGAAGAAAGTGGAGAAAGATGTGGATGCCTGAGAAAAATTTGCAGTTCTTCACCTCTTGTTGCAAGTTGAAGCTGAGGTTTCTGAGATATTAGTTCGTTTGAAGTTTCTGAGACGTCTGTTGGTCTTGCTTAAGCAGCTGGCTGGTTTACCGGCAAGCATATCTTATGTTAAGTGTTTTTTGTTCTTTTATATTTGCCTGCTCAATAAGTGCTCTAGATGGTTTGCTGCGTCTGCCATAGTGAGCAAAGTCAGGTTGTAGTAATATTTGTTTCTGTTGCCGATGCTCTTGTGGGGAGAATGATATTGTGACTCGAGTATTTTCAATCATCCATCTGAATTTTCCATTAATCTTGCGTCCATTTGTTCATGTTCACTGCTGTTGTGATGAAATGAGCTAGCAAGTCAAAGCTGACTTTGCGGAGTCGTTCATACATTGCTATATTGGTCTGAACAGCCATTTACAGGTTTTTCATGTCAGGTTTGAGGGGAGATGCAATTGCACTATCCAATGTGTCCATGTTATGTGAAGCTTTTAGATTTGCTTACCCAGTTTTGATTATTTGTCTTGGTCAAATTGGTCACTATCATGATATGACTAGTGTTATTTAATTCCACAAGTCTTAATTTCAATGTGTTGATCATTTAATACCAACTGATCTGACTCTGCTTTCACAGATCTATAGAAGTTTTTATGTCAGATTACTGTAGAGGTCCAAGAGGGCCGTCACTAGTCAGCCCTGAAGATTGGCTGCTGTTGTGAATGACTCTACTTGTAGCTCTAAATAGTTACAAGGTTGCAAATGTGCTCTGATTACGCTCATAATGGTGATGAGCAATACATTTTTCTTTGGGTATGAAACTTGTTCATGCCTGGTTGTTCAGAAAATTATTAACCTTACAGTGCAATGGCATAGATGAGAGGAGCAATAGGTTTGCATCCACAAGGCAAGCCCTGGTCAAGGAGGCAGTAGGAAACAGATAGCAAATGAAAGATAACAACAGGATTCACAAGATTAAGTGGGTTTCTAAGGGCACTGGGGGACAACCTTTTGGAGGCTGCTAAAATTGAAACATGGACCATCGAATCATTTTCAATGGATCAAATCTTATCTGAGACCTTACAAAGGTGTCGGTATCTTGCAAGTATTAGCTGTGGTGGACCCACAAATCTTTAGCATCATTCTATCCGCTATGCACTGTTTGAGCATGATACAGAGAAGATTATTTTGGACATCTCCATTCTAGGCACAAAGTTGCCTTTTCTTGTTTCTGCACCTTTGTTTAATTTAACTATGTGACTTTGGTTCGGCTGGGAAGCCCCCCAAAACGCGCGCAAATGATGGAGAAAGATGCATAATTTGTTCTGCAGATACTTGGCAACCTTAGAAACCAAGAACAAGTCATAGTGCAGAACTTCAGGCTTCAGCCTTGGGAGTTAGAATTTGCGGTCAGTTTTATCACATTATTCCACTCAAAAATAAATCGAAAATATCATTTGTAAGATGCTTTCTTGAAGTATTATATAACCATGGTTTTAATCTTTATCTTGGATGAAAATTGTCCAAGCTGAGCTCAAGAGGAATTTTCAGGATATTGTTCGTCGTAATCAGATCAACAGAGCTTGGTCTCAACAAGTAACATACGAAACTGAAACTCCTTACTCCTGTGCTCCATGATTCATGGGGTGGAAGGTGTGAACATCAGTTTTGCAGGTCCTGAACATGTTCAGGTATTTGACATGAAGACCCAAAAATGCTCCTGCCAACCAACCAACCAGCCATTTCTTAAAGAAAAATGAAGACCAACGATTTGCATGAGTCTGCACATAACCTGACAGTCAAGCCATGTTTATTCCAATTTTTCAGGCTATCGTATGTGAACAGCAATTTAGCATACACTGATCTCATAATACATTTGATGCGAAAACTGGGCATCTGACTACAGACAGTGAAGCAACAAGCCACCTCAATGTGATCCATATATACTATGCTTCTTCAGTCTTGAGGAAACTTTTGCATAGCTTCAGCCAGAACTCCCTGTCAGGCCCAGTTGCCGCCAGCTGCCTCTTCACACCCTCAGCAAATGACGTCTGCAATGCACAAGTGGCAAATTAACAGAAACAAAGCCTTTGTCAATACGATCCTATCATGCACGAAGCCAAGAACGATGCTTCAGATTTCAGAGAGGCTAGCTACTGTTTCATCAGAGGCAGAGCAAGTACTGGGCACTCACACTGATGGACTCACTGGAGAAGAGGCGATCGACGAGGCTGAGGAGTATGTCGTTGGTGTACTCCGGGTGACCCTGGATGCCGAGCACGTGATCGCCGACGCAGAACATCTCGACGCCGGTCTTGTCGGAGGAGGCGAGCACCTCGGCGCCGAGCGGCACCTCCCAAACCTTCATTTTACAGGTCAAGAACACCATCAACTAGAGCCCATACCAAGAAGTGACATTCTTTGTAGCTTGTGCGATAGTGTAGAAATGCCAGTGTATGCATGTCACACACACCTCATCCTGATGGCACTCTGTGATGCTGGCAAAGGGAGGCAGGTTCTGCAGGGCGTCGAGGAATCTGCACGGCGGCAGCGTCTCCGCCATGGTCACCTCCCTGATGCCAATGTCCCAGCCGCCCCTGGCCTTCCCGACGCGGCCGCCCAAAGCGCGGCATATCACCTGAGAAGAGCCAAAGTTTTTCAGTTTTGGATGCTGCATTGGGCTGCATGGACGCAGAAACCAGGCGAGTTTGCGCTTCTGCTCACCTGGTGGCCGAAGCAGATGCCGAGGACCCTCTTCCGCGCGGCGACGAGCTCCCGGACGAGGAGGCACAGCCGCAGTATCCACAGGTCGTCGGCGTACGCGTCGTGCGGGCTGCCGCTGATGACGAAGCCGTCGTACCCTCCGAGGTCGTCCACGGCGGGCAGCTCGCCGTCCACCGCCCGAAACAGGTCCCACGTCTCGCCGCCGTCGCCGTCCTCGCCGAACGCCTTCACGAAGACGTTGAAGTAGCCGCCGTACACCTTGACCACGTACTCCGAGTCCCGCGCGGCCAGCAGGAGCGCGTATCTCTTGCTTCTTGGCTCTGCCACAACCTTCATGGCGGATCGGTTAATTCTTGCAGGAAGAGAGAGCAGCAAGCTTTGCTGAGATCAGATCAGAGCTGTGCTGTTGCTTTGCAAATGCGTGCGGTTGATCTGTGGGAGTTGGCGACGATCGAGCGGTGCAATTTATAGAGGCCCGAAGCTAGAGAGAGGTCGCGTGTCCTTTTCACCATTAAGACAAGATGGAGAGAAATTCTTGGGCATCAGCACTTCAGCAGCCTAGGATGAATTATTCCTCCCATCGATAGCATCTGCCTGTGTGATCCACTCATTCACATTGATTGCAATTGCACCGGCAAGTTGGTCGATCGATTCGTTGCGCCAACTGGAAAGCTTTTTGAGTTTTGACCAAGATTTCTGCAGAACCCGCGCGCGGTCGTGTTGATCGCCATTAGCAGCCGTCTGATGGTGCGCTTGAGGGTATTATGGAGTTTTTCTTCGAACCTATTACTATTTTTTTCCGTGGTAGTCATCCTCACTTCTCACCCATTCCTTATGCCACCGCCGCCATCTCTCATACGTGTGCCACCATAACGCTTATGAAAATTACTCTTACTGTGTTTCCTTTACTATTTTACCTCTATCAGAATTCTACTACTAGTGCTACCAATAGTAGTATAACTAAATTCTAACTAATAGTTCAAGGTTTCTATGCACTTCGTACGTAGTTGCCCATATTTAGACAACATTTTTTTAAAATATTTAATTTAGAATTACAGTATTATACCTGCTTTTTTTGCAGTTCTAGCCATATATCGCCCAACCGTTGGGCGACTAGATCCAGTTGCCCAACTGTTAGGTGACCCTTGGCCAAGTCGCTCAACCATTGGGTGACTAGTACATATCACCTAACCGTTAGGCGACATTGCCCCTAGTCGCCCAATCATTAGGCCAACCATTATGTGATTTTTTAAATAATTATTTAGTTAATCTGACAGAAATAATTATCGGGGTGGGGATAATACATTTAACAAATCCTGCTTGTAAGTTGTATCTTTTTGAATAAAGGGTAGATAATGTCGATTGATCCGTTTGTGATTTTTGTAGATTATAAATGGTATGAAATATGTTCGACTCGCAATAACATTTTGCGATCAACATGTGTTGTTGTAGTGCGATAAATTTTTTGAAGAATTTTTTTAAGACGATTGACATAGCAACGATTAGTAAGTATAAAGGTAAGTGATGTTGGGATACAATAGAGAATTCGTACACAGAAGTAGACAAAGCAAAATACGTGCACAACAAAAAAAAATACATAAAGCAGGAGGAAGACCCACTACGTGCCACCAGCTACACCACCCGCAGCACCTCCTCCGTTGTCGCCTTGTCCCACCCTCGGTCAGTGCCCGCCCGTACGGCCCCGTTTGGTCTTCCTCAGCGCGGGGTGTCTGCGCCCCGACGGGGTGAAGCGGTTAGAAACCTTGTTGACCTGTACTTCCAACATCTCAGAGGTGGACTGCACCTTTGCTTGCGTGGGAACTGGCACACTGCTGAGCTACGACTCGGAAAGCACCTCCACTAGGTCCTTCATAAGGTACTCGCTCACGTCCACCAGGAAATCCTCGTAGGAGGACAGATATAGTTTATTCGTGCAATATATTGATGCAAAAAAAATGCTAAAAGACGAAGTGTACCTGTCGTGTGGGTCATGGCACGATGCCAACTCTCGTCCCATGAGATCGGCCCTGGGCGAACAATGTGGGCTGCCCTACCGTTGCCAGGTACAGGTCTACAGATGACGACGGTGCCAGTGTACATGCCCATGATGACCCTCCGGCCTGGCCCAGCGCCGGTGCCCAGGGGTGGTCACATGGCCCTCCAAAGCCTCCTACTTGAACTATAGGATGTGGTGGCCTCGGTGTGCGCGTCGACGTGGCCACCTCCGGGAGCACCCTGCACGATGTGAGGGAGAAGGCACGTTTTGCCTTCTCGTAGAACCGGTGGAGAGCGTGCGCCAACTTGTCGTACATGACCTCAAAACCATGGCCATCCTGTCCACGATCGACGAGGCGTCCATGATAATATCGACAGTGGTGTTCAACTACAAGAAGTATATGAAAGTGTCAAAATAGTAATGGTGGTAACCGTACACAAAAACTTTTGAACATGAGAGTACGTACTGTTGGTCGGGTCTGGTGCGTGTTGTTGACCCTCTACCCACCCACGTACCAGCCTAGTACGTGTCTACGGAGCTTACCAGCATAGGTACTCATTGTACGTGGTAGGGTTGTATGTGGTGTCCTCTTGCATAAAGTCATCGAGTGCCTCCATCCACTCCGTCACCTACTGCTCCATCTTCGTGGCCCTGCTCGTCCCTCAACCACCCCTCGTATTGCGCATGTGAAATGTACAGCTGCAATTAGAAGGCATCTAAAAGAACTGGAAAAAAATGTAGGGACATATGTTGTATGTAACTCATGAGTGGACCGAGTCAGGCACCCGACACCCGACGGGGACAAGAACAATTTGGCGGAGGCCGAACTGACGCATCACCCCTTGCACCGCGTAGTCCTCGACGAACACGTCGAAGACGAGCTTTCTCCATGTGAGCCAGTATGCCTAGTCGCGCAAGCATAGCGACGAGAGCCCGGTGGGCACGATCCGCCATCTCCTGATCTGAGTACAGCTCCCAGCGCACGTCGTCAGCGCTGAGGCGGTCGAGGAGCTCAACGAAGTGGTCGTACGTACAGGTGACCTATAGGTATGCAAACTATGCCTGTGAGCCAGAATAGTGGTTACGAAGAATGACCTGTGATACATGTATAGTAAAGATTTAGAAAGTACATACCCATCTACAACACCAAATTGACCTTGTGGTAGGCCGATGCATGGCGCCCCCGTGGTACATGTCCACACTGTACAGATCGCTGTCGGGCAGTAGGGGCTGTCCGAGGGGGAAGCGCTCGAACGACCACAGCTACAGTAAAAGGGGGCAACCTGTGAGGACAGGGGTCATCCTCGGCCTTAAGCAAGCGTCGCACAGGCCGCAGTACATTGCGACAAGTATGGTTGATCCCCAGCTATAGTGTACCACCTCCTCTCCGTCGATGATGGCCCTTGCATACCGCATGAGGTGGGCGTTGACAGAGTCACCGTGGCCACTGGTAAATAGTACTCAGTCGAACTGCCACAACAAGTACGCTTCTAGGTGCCCTGACACCTGGTACCTGACACATGGTACTCGTTGGCGTCCGGATCCATCTGCTCAACCTGTGTACAAACAAAAAATTAGTAAACCCGTCATATAGTAACGATAGTGCATCACTAAACAAGAAAATAGATAGCAAATGTACCTAGAACTATGAAAACCACTACATTGGGGGGCCATGCTTCTATCGCGCTGGGATGGTGTGGTACACTGCCATCTCCTCAGCTAGAAGAATCGGGCCAAACCTAGCTAGCAGGTCCTCGCGCTACTTGCCAGGCGTATCCGGAGGGGAGACAGCCTCTCCCATGATAGGCAGGCCAAGAAGCATCTTGATGTCATGCAGAGTGGAGGCCATCTCCCCGAATGAGAGGTGGAAGGTGTGCATCTTAGGCCGCCACCGATCCAACAGAACTGATAGCAGCGACTAGTCAAACGAGAACCATCGTGACCGCTTCGGCCAAACATGGGCCTCCTCGACTAGAGTGTTGTCTTTGTCAGTGGCCTCCACCATCTGCGTGACAGGTAGAAGACCGACATCGCTCAGCCTGCAAATTACGAAGAAGTAAGTACGCAGCGTAAGTATCGTAAAAATATGTGGCATAGCTTGTACACAAATATGTCTATGCAGCGTGGGTCTAATCTCCAAGCGCGTCAGGGTGCCCACGTACGGACCACCCCTAACTGGGCCTCCTCGTCCCTGCCCTCAAGATGCGTGACACGATAGCTCATGCGATGCAGCGCGTCGATGTGCCGGTCCAGCGGGCCAAAAGGCCAGTCGAAAGCCATATTACAAATCAATTTAAAGTTAGCAATTATGATATGATTATTGGTTTAATTATTAATAGCATAGCTTTGAAAATTCTTCAAATCATTTGAAACCGATTTCACGTATGCTATTATACCTATTTAATTTATCTGTCTATCTTAATACTTTTAGGCCTTAGAGTCAACTGAACTAAGGTGTCCCTATGGGATGTCTACATTTTATTTTTCTCATTTACGGTTTTTTAGACTAAAATGTTATTTAAATCGTCGCATACAATTTTAATCGCTATGCATAATCTTAAATCTCGCGCTCTATTTTACATTCGCGCGTGTTATTCTAATCATCACAAATAGTTTTAAATATTTTGATGACTATTAATTATTCTAAAAATTAAGAATACTTATTACGAAGTTTCTATAATTTATAAGCAACTAACAAAATTAACTGGGCTTTTAAATGCACAACAGAACGATATAAATAACAATACAATTATTAATAACTAAATTGGTGTAACATTCCAAACTACAAATTTAATTATTTCAGTTGCTATCTTAACATGTTTCGAAAATAAATATAAAAAAATTCGCAATCGTTAATACGCAGATCTCTCCTCCTCTTGCTATCTCTTCCTCTCCCTTCCTCCCTTCTCTCCTCCCTCTTCGCCTCTCTTCTCCTTCGGGCAACACATGTGTCTTCCGTTGGGCGATACATGTTCAAGTCGTCTTACCATTGAACCATATGTGACTAGAACTGCAAATATATATATATAATACTGTAATTCTAAATTAAAAATTAATTATTTTTTAAAAAAATTTCAAACGACAGTGCTGATCTGCAAGGAATTGCGGCACATTACACCGAAGCTTTTCTCGGAAGTAATCATCGAGCCGAGCAAATTTGTCAGACTCGTCAATTTTGTCCTATGCGGCATCATTTTCTTGTATTCAGACATCGACAGTACGCTTCTGTTCTGGCATAATTAGTTGCATTCTACTTTCGCATTTGCTGCAAATTTAGGGGCAGTCTGAGGCCGAGTTCGCAGGCTCTGGCACGTTGTCAACAGCGAAGACCATCGCTGTTTGTCAAGGCTGACAAGAGTCTGGGCGATGACCAGTGAACAGTGCAGATCATAAAAGTCGCATGTATAGCAATGCCGTTCAGAAGTCAGAACGGAGCGATGTTCAATCTTGAATATTTTTTTTGAGGAATCTGTTAATTATAATTTACATGCTAATTAAAATGCTTGAATTATGGTAAGAGGTACGAGTTAACTGCATGCATGCATTGCAGATGTTTAGAATTCGACTGTCAGGATGTTGCAAAGTTGTTGTTCTTGTCCTCACGCAAACATGCATGTTTAGGCCCTGTTTGGGTGGAATAAGGGGTGATCATTTTAGCGATGCTTCTGATTTTTGGCTGAAATTTCATCGTAGCTAGGTTTTTTTACTGTAGCTGATTTAGTTTTTTGAGCATAATTAAATTTAAAAAAATGTAAAAATAGAAAAAATATGTTAGCCTATCACGGACAATGCAAAGGCACATGGGAAAAAAAGAAAAATGCAAAAAAGCTCAAAAAATCTAAAAAATTCAGAAAAAAATAAATTACTGAATAGTGAAAAAAAAGCTGAAGCTGAAAAAAAGCTAAAATGAGCGGGGCCTAAGTAACTTTTTTTTTCAAAATTCTTACAAGATCATCGTGAAATTCATGCATTCCAACGGGAGCTTAGTATATGTACTCGGTATTTCCGTTTTCGTCCTCTGCATGAACTTATTGAGATCTACGAGACAAAAAAGAAGAAGATTGGTATGTTCTTTTTTGCTGCGATTTATGGTTTTTAACTGAAATTTTTGAATTTTAGCTGTTTGCGACAGAGATTACAGATAGAGATACTCGCTTGCAATTTTAGATGATAAAGATGTTAGACTTTTAACGTGTACTATAATTAACTTGTAGACTCTATCTTAAAAAATACTCTATTTAAAATTAGGTACTATAGTAAAAATTAAAAATTATTTTAAAAAACTGAAAAGAACAAACCCGATAACTCTTACGCTTCTAGTCCCGCATTAGACAACGCGTCGCGACCGCCAGTATCTCTGGCCGATCTGTCCGACAAGCGAGAGGCCTAGATATTTACTTATTCGACATGTTTACTGTTTTATCTTTAAACATTATATCTCTTCGACTTACTACTCGTTTTACATTCCGTTTAAACCATTACGATTTACGTGACGAGCTTAACAAAATAATCAAGGCCCATATTGAATATGTTTTGTGGACATATTAATAGCATTATTTATCAGCTATTAACTCTAGATATCCGCTACTAACCGTTCTAGGTAGAGCTCTTGCGAAGTACATGCATGGTAGTTGCTAGACATGCCGTGAAGGAGATATGGTCTATTGAATCTTGCAAAGAGGAAAAGAAAAGACACGTCAAATGCACTACCCATCCTTTGTGTGCTCTCTTTTTCTTTATTTGTTATCTCAGTCAAAAGAGGCAAGCGTTTAGCTTTTCTAGCGTAAGAGGATATCTCGGACTAAATGAGAAGAGAGAGTTGATAGTGCT
Organism: Melocanna baccifera; assembly: GCA_036346265.1. Taxonomy (NCBI): domain Eukaryota; kingdom Viridiplantae; phylum Streptophyta; class Magnoliopsida; order Poales; family Poaceae; genus Melocanna; species Melocanna baccifera. The sequence continues at coordinate 12,165,259 of CM070701.1, read as the reverse complement.
GTCCCGTCCAAAAAATAAATAAATATGGGATTCCCTTCCAAGAACATAATGGTATCTCCAATAATACTAAGTCAGCTAGCTATTTGCATGTATATATCAGCATATATCCTATGTGGAGGAAAGGGAGTATGCAAAACATAAACAGCTAGGTACTATTTCATCTCTAGTCTATAACGCAAAACGAAGTAGTCTTTATAAATGACTGTGTGTGTATGTAAACATCAAATAGTTATCTTTATAGATAGTTCTTTGGAATGCTAACTTTTAGTGTGTACTATATGAATAATATAGAAATTTTTTAATTAGTTACTAGTTAGAATCATTAGTAATACCCTAAAAGGCATGTATGTATATCACTTCGAAGCATGCATGCCAACTAGTGCTCCCGAATGTCAATGCACTGGAGCCAAGGTTCTCGGGGTTCATTGAATCTGGCCACGCTACTGCCTGCTTCGTCGATACGCTTATCAGGTATCATCAGCCTATGGATTTTTCAGGAAGCAAAAAAGTGTGCGTAGCATAAGAACAGGTTCGATTCTTTTGGATCTTACAACGTAGTGCCATCAAGGAATAGATCCCTCCCTCTAGCTGGGAAGACTAAAGGGTTCTTATTTAGGTTTTTTAAAAACTTAAGCTTCTAGCTTTTTACTTACTATAGTAGCTTTTTTCATTTAGTTACTAGTAATTTTTTCAGTGTAATTAAATTTAAAAATAAAATAAAAAAGTTATATTACCATAGATAATACAAAGCAATAAGAAAAAAAGTACAAAAAAACTAAAAAGACAAAAAAACTAAAAACTTAAGCTCTAATAAGCACCACTAAAGAAAAGGATATATGCTTAAAGTGAGCACACCTGCTAATTATCTCACTTTATTAATTTGCTTCTGATGGAATTAATTACTTGGCAAAGACTTGTTATACGATCTGACAGAATCAAATTTGATGCGGCTGCAAAATAGATAAAGCTGTATGCTAGCTGCTTGGCACTGTTTTTTTTTTTTTTTGCACTACTTGCTTATCAGCAGATGATAAGAAAGACGTGTCAAGTACCTCTGAAAAGGCAGTCCTTGCTCTGCATATATTCGTACATGTGTGACGGTACATCGAAACAAATGCATACACATGGATGCGTGCATGATATATCAGACGAATCAGCCTCGGGGAGAAAACACACTATTTTAAAAAGAGGTGATTTTCCCAAAACTCATCGATACGGTCCACACAATATGGTGTAGGAAACTTTTTCTCGTCTGATATAGATCATAAGCATGCATGGCAATGGCATGTTTAATCAAGCAGGTCCTCACACCGTTGGTGTTACACCTGTCGAAGTTTAGACGCCGTTAGATTAATTCTAACACACATATATATAGCAACATCCATTGCAACTACATGACACGTGCCGTGATTTTACCATATAATAGTTGAGGATACGATTCCCCTCACTGTGGAAGTGTGGAGTAACTAACTCGACTGCGAGAATTTTGGACAATTAGATCGGGACCTAAGGACTATCCTTCTTCGCCTCCTCTATTATTAAAATCTATGATCTTATTCTTTTATGGTTTTTAAAAATCGCTTTTGATTTTTACTATAGTAATTAATTTTTAAACGAAGTATTTTTTTTAAGATGGGGTCTACAAATTAATTGTAATACACGTTAAAAAACTAATATCTGTACCATTAAAAATCGTAAACGGGTATCTCTCTTTCCGCAATCTCTGTCGTAAACAGCCAAAAAACCATCAGCCACAGTCAAAAACTATCAGCCGCAGCCAAAAAGAACAGGCCCTATATCTAACCCTATTCCACCTCTCTTCTTACCTGCCACCTTCCACCCCTCTACCCTGCCAATCCACCCCCTCCCCTAGTCTCATTGGCATCAACAAGCCTATCAGCTTCCGTTGCCTACCACCTCTTCCGTCTCCCGACGCAATCGCCAGCACTGAGGGTGGCTCCAGTGTCACCTAACTCTCCTCCTCCACCCTGCCTCCCCCTCCCTAGCTCCGACAGTCCCACTGCCAGCGGATCCATCGTCGACAACCACCTCCCCTCACCTCACCGACGTCGACGAGCCTGTTAGCTTCCGCCGCCCACCGCCTCTTCTGTCTCTCGACGTAGCCTCCAACGTGAGGGTGGTGCCAACATCACCTGCCCCTCCTCCGCCTTGTCTTCCCCTTTCCCCCACCCACCCCCACCTCCTTGGCTCTAGCGGCGGTGCCCCTCGCCTCCTGACCACTTGTTAGATCTCATCACCCGCTACCCCCTCCTCTCTCTAATATTTGGGGTTTTGATGGATCATGACTCTAACTAATGAATCCAAGTTCTAACTCGGCGGTAATAGAGAAGACAGCATTGAAAAGGAGGACGAGCTCGCTAGAACACGAATCTCTAAACCGATAAAAAGGTTAGAAATTAACTGTCTTTTTTTTGAAATTGCAGGCCACTTCACCTTATTCGCGACGACTTGTATATACGTGGCACCACTTCAACATGCATGCATGTGCATATGGTCCAGAAGGAATATAAAGGCACACAGAAGAGGAGGCAACTTGGTGCTCTCGTTGTCATCGTCAATTTAAGCAGAGATGGCGGTCAATATCGTGCGGTCGTCCTCCTGACCGTCCACTACTACACTGTCCATGTTTTTATGGGCCGATCGATCGATTCCGGCACAAGCACTTCATACTCCACTATACTTGTTCCTCCATTAATTTGCCACCCCGAAACTCCCAGTTCAGCGGCAGTAATTAATGATCGGTACTAGGCGAAAAGCTGGCTAGGTTCATTGAACCAGGACGTACGGGCATATACACATTTGCCACCGTATATGTCGTAAGAGATGTCTAAAGGCCGCGCTCTTCTACAATGGGTGATAGAAGCCGGCCATTGGTTTACTGTAGTTTTTTATTTATCTATTTTTGTTTTTTTTCTGTTTTTTTGAATTTTTTGTGTTTTATTTTTATCATTCCTTTGTATTGTGCATGGTAAGTTAATATATCATTTTTATTTTTATATTTTTTTAAATTTAATTATGTCTAATAAACCAACTCAACTATAATATAAAATCAGTTAGGTATAGTAAACTTTTAACCAAAAATTATAAATCATCCCTATTCCGAATCCCTAAGAATATTACGACGAGCCAGCCGTCTCGGTGACGCCGTACAGCATACGATGCGATACCACACGAATACGATACGGGTACGATTTGGAGGCGGCTGGCTGGCTAGCTGCTTGACCACTTTTGCTATGGCTGCAGGCCGATCTGTTAACATGCATGCATGGCTGGCGTGCAAACACGTACGATGGATCGATGGTTTGATTCTCTGGGGAACGAAAGGAAAAGACACTAGCTCCCGAGATCGATACGGATTCCTGGAATATTCCCGCATGCGCATGCAGCTTGCTAGATTCATAAGGACGATCGACCATGCACACCCCAAGCTCCAGCTGCTGGTCCAGTAGATAGATATATCCATGGCTGCTTCTGGCTGCAACTGCAAGCTGGCCGTGTGTAATGTGTATCCTTGCTAGCTAGTTTTAAGTTTCTGGACCATGCAAGCTAAGCTAGGCCCCTGCATGTACGTATTCCGTACGTACGTACGAATGGAAGATACAGTCTTTTTTTTTACCCTATGCAAACATTCCAAGTTAACAATATATGGTACTAGCATGCGCCGGTCGTACTACGCGCGTGCCGGTCGTGTCACGTGATTTCACCGTTGTACACGCATGACGCATGCGTGCTGCTGCTCCTGCTTGACGGTTCAGCTAGCTATTGTCGCATCATTACTCATCGCTAGATGCACGCTTGGACCAGCCAGCCTGACCTGGTCAGGAGCCGGTAGCCTATACGGCCGCCGCCCGGCGCCTACCTGGCAGGCATGGCAGTGCCCTGCACGATCGATCGATGTGCAAAACGCGGGTGTAACAAATGGCTCGTGAGTATGTATCACTGTATGCAATAAGTGAAGTTTATAAGCTCGTGTGGTAGACCTATCCTGTTGTATAATTTTTTTTTAGAAATTGTTAATTTATTTTGAAATTTGCTAAGGAGTACTCATGTGTTTTCTCACCTTGGGAGTACTCGAATTTTTCATACCTCCGATTTGCCTCGAGATTCGCATAGATGGTGATGTCTCCGTCAACCGATGAACCAATGACAGAACTTTGGCGAGTTAGATTCAAGGTTCGGATTTGGGTTTGGGTTGGATTCACCAAAACCCTCTAGATATAGAGGGAGGTCAGGGGAGCAGTGGGCGATGAGGCGACGGTGGCGATGCCAGTGCCGCAAGTCGGAGGAGGATGGTGGATGGTGGAGGTCACAGGGATGACAAAGTTGGGAGTGGTTAGGAGGCTGCGGGAGGCGGTGGCGGATTTGGTGGCAGTAGCCACTGGAGATGACGAAGAAGGGTGGTGGCGGGGTATCTGACCGGAGAGGAGGAAGTAGAAGGTGTTAGAAATATAGGCAATATTTTAATTCTAAACATTACTAGGAGACTATTACAATAAATTAGTGATGCAAAACACATAACTAACAACAGGCTAATCGTTGTACTTCAGAAAATATATAAAGAAAATACAATATTAAAATCGATCGAACGCGCGAATGATTTACTGTTGGGCTTGATGAAGAGTACAAAGCAGCGCAGATTCGATACAGTGTAGAATTTAGATAACACAGTGAAGTAAGTGGTCGTGTAGATATGCACTGCCCAGAAATCTTATTGCCGCCCCCCGTGCAGGTCTTCACGGCAGCAACAGCTCGGAGATACCGCTTCCCTTCGCCACGGTGCACGCCGGAAAGAAAAGTCGATGAAGCTCAGGTGGCGCAGCACAACAATACAAGTTCGCAGAAGGAAGAGAATGGAGGCAGTGAGATTCTTGACTATACTCTGGACGTCTACAGACATATATATAGATAGACTGATAACTGACATGATTAAAAATAGTCATTTATCCATTGGTAACCGACATATTTAACAAGCCATTTACTCACTGGTAACTGCCTGTCATCAAATCCAATAAAGCCCAAATTCAAATATTTGAATCTCATTCAAATAGAGAGAGAGAATGATGCACGTTTCAGCAAAAATAAAGGTGGACTTCGTCTGCCAAGTGACGCACAACGTCACAGCACGGTCGCGCGTCGCAAGTTACATGTTATGCGAAAATACATGAATACACGCGCACGTGCACACGTGTGTGATTAGCCGAGCCCTCCTCATGCCTTCCTGTCCATAAATTGAAAGAGTGGTATAAACTCCATCTTATAAATTGGTCTCCCCCACTTTGTCTTAGTAATATGGTACTAAACTATAAATGCTTTGAAATTAAGAAAATAAGCCTTCTGGGTCTATTTCTAACAGAAGGCAGCACGGGAGGATGCTTAGGGCTGATGGAGGGAGGCGGGAGTGGCGGCGGCGCCTTGCCAGTTGGCAACGCTAGCACTGGGAATGGCGGAAACATGATAGCGGGGTGGTGGAAGGGTGGGAAGGTAGCTAGGGTTTGGGGAGGGGGGAATGAGAGAATTTATATGGTTTGTGGAAGGGATAAGATTCTTTGAATTTAGATCAAATAGCTCAAAATTCAAGTGCCCACTAACAAAGAGGGGAATGAGAGAATTTATAAAGTTTATGGGAGGAATGTGATTGTTTGGATTTAGATCAAATAACTCAAAATTCGAGTACCCACTAACAAAGAAACACTCACATCCCTACCCAGACATCTCCATTTTTTATCTTACGTTGGCAGACTCATAATGGTAAATTCAGTGCTACCGATGTGATCAGCTGCCAACCTTTTATATCTGCACTTCTGCAGTTTGAAGTTGCCTGTGAGTGCGTGTGATCGAACAAATTGATAAGCACGGGAAGTACTGCCCTCGGAGGGACGCCCTCAAACAAGGAGCCCACAAAAAAACATTGGAATGTCAGCCCTGCAAGAAAACCTAGAGGCCTACTGGTCTGTGCACTGCACATATCGAGGCCCGCGAACGGCAAGCCTAGTTGCAGGCCCGGTCCATGCCACCACTCGCAACATGGTTGCCTTGCCGCCGCCTCAATGGCCCAGTCAGTCCATTGTACGGCTGTACCTTGTTCTTCTGAGCCCACCTCTTCTGCCTTCCTTTCCCTTTAATTTTCCCCAACTTGCTTGATGTTCCTCTGGCAAGTCCCCGGCAAGAAGAGACAGTGACTGCAGCTTCGCTTCCTCCGCCAACTAGGCAGCAAGAAGGACAAACGGTTTCATCCTTAAGCTGCCAGAACAAGTATCAACTGACAAAGCGACGACACTTCCCATGCATCTACTGTTCCTTGTCGCCGAGAACACTTCGGTTTCAACGAAGAAACCACACAACGCATCCCGCACGTACGTCCCGGCTAGCCGCTGCCGCTGCCGGCAGAACGCCGGCGGCCGGCCAGGTCCCGGCAGGGCTACCGATCGATCGTCCACCGGCCGATCTGTCGTCCGGAACGAGAAACCGGCACCGGCACTGGCAGTGGCGATCTGTCTGTCGTAGCGGCATACGCCAGACTGCCAGTGAGGCAGTGACCATTCGAGCCACACCTTTTTCTTCACTGCCATCTTGATCTGACTGACAGCAAACCATGCACATTGATGCTGTGGTCGCCTTGCGCTGACAGAATTATGCTCGCACATGCCAAACGAGGACCGTCCTCAACTTGCAGCCGCGTACTAGCGTGTAAGCTGTAACTTCAACGCTGTAACCAAGAATGGATGTCACAACTTGTAAGTTGTTGAGACAAGGCTTCAGAAACCAGCCTGCTACTGACAGGCTTGCTCAGGATCAAGGACCATTCATACCGATGCAAACGCTTTTCTCAGGTATTTATATGTGAATTTATATATATAGTTGCTCCTTTTTGTCAGGCATGAAACAAATGAAACAATCTCTTCCTCACTCTCTACCTCAAATCATACCAAGAAGGGGAAAAAAACAATCTTTGAATAATTCTCAGTCCTAACTTGCACTGTGACTCTGATACCCTGTGCTCTCCTCTGGCTCTTAGCCTGTTTCTTTTCTCTCTTTCTTCTCGTTTTGATTCTCCTATTGACAAAAAATAACCCTGTAAATAAAAGAAATTAATTAACGGCCTATACCAAATTACGCACACACCGACACTGCGAGGTGCCGCGACGTCACAAGTCCAGCTCGAAGTGGAACGCCGGCGAGGCGTACGCGGTGAGGTCCCCGAAGAAGAGGCCGTCCACGTCGGTGTAGCCCACTCCGGCATCGTCCTCGCACCCGAAGAAGGTCTGTATGTCCTCCGGGAAGCTGCACTGTGGCGAGGCGCCATCGCCCTTGGTCGCCTGCGGCGGCGGCCAAGGCGGCGACAGTGACAGCGACGAGGAGGAGGTCGTGCTGCTCTCTGCGGCCGACGTCCGCTCGATCATCTCCTTGAACTTGTGCGACTGCAGAAGCAGGCTCAGCGCCGACGTCGTGGGGGTGTGGCCTAGCGACGTTCTCGCCGGCAGGGGGAACTGCGCCGTCGTCGTGCTGTCCTCCATGCTCTGGCGGTCGTGCTGGAACGACGCCGCCATGCCGTCGAGGTCGATCGCCGGGAGCTCCTGCGCTGCCAGGTTGGCCAGCATCGAGTGAGGGTTCTGGGCGGCGCTCATCCCGTCGGCGCCGGGGCGGAGCCTCTTGATGTACCGGCTGAGGTCGAAGTTCGTGACGGCGTTCAGGCCACGGTACTCGATGGCAGCCATGTCGTACGCCATTGCTGCCTCCTCTTGCGTCGCTGCGGTGCAATAGATTCAAGCAAGAATGACGACAACTGATCAGCATAAACGACGCAATCTTTCGGAGAAAAGAAAATATTTGAAAACACTAATATGCTGATATGCAAGTGATTGCTATTGCTGAGGTGTAAATTATATGTGTTCGGTGAGTAGGCTTGTTTGATCGCAAAAACTTCACAGGAATTTCGCAGGAATTTTCCAAACAGGCCGATCAATGAGTGGATTTCCACCAATAAGGCCTGTTTGGAGCCTAGAAATTCCGTAAAACTTTTGCAAAAAAAAAAATCATGGTAATTTATAGGATACAATACAATTCCTATAAGATTTTTGTGCTAAAACCTGCAATTCTAAATGGAATACATGGATCAGTAGGTGCAACCTACATTTGTGTGTTGTGTGTGTATTAGGACAGGCACACACCCATCGTGTCTGCCTTTGCTCTATTCTTTTGTTCGTGTATTAATTGTGCTAATCTTTGGGTTAATGGATTGTAGGCTTCAACTGGTGCACAGGGGGGCCGTTGGGAGTCGTTGCTTGGGTCTACCTCATCGAGTCATGGAATCTAATCCCCAACTAACCGGAATTTAAATAACTGGGAATGACGCAAATGGCCTCAGTTCCTGCCATTGCTAGCTCAACTACTTCGATCTAGCTCACCCACATACCTCATCGAGTGGTTCATTATGTATTTAAATTGAGTGAACCATCTACACTGAATTCTGATTCATGTGTAATGGTAATGGTTTACCCAATAATTTGTCTCGTGCTATATATGTTCTATTTTTTTATATTCCTTACCATTTAGGTCCCATTTGGAACACGGCATATCATGTAGGAGTGCCGGAAGAAAGGAAATATCCACTCTCAAAGAATGTGTGCGGTTTTGTACGAAACTTATGGGCAGCAAGCGTGCCTCGGTTCTTTGCACAGTCAGTCTCTTTGGTTAGTTAGCATCACAAAGGCTGTACTGTGATAGAGAATTCGGGATTGACTGGCACTCAACATTGGTTGCAGTCTAATCTACCGATTAATAGTAACAGACAGGCCTCCAGCCATTGCAATCACTGGGTGCAGGAATTAGTTGGGAACTTGTACGGCCAGGCAATATGCTTCAATGTGAGGGCAAATTCGTCACTGTATAACCATGTAAGCCTCATTGGAGTACACTAGCCCAAACGACTTGCACTTGAGACCATACTTGTCAATGTTGTACCGAAGGCCATACCGATTTGGTTCATAGAATGGTACATTTCGGTACCAGTCCATAACAGTGTACTGTTTCATATTTAATATAAAAATACGAGTATATATTTGTTTAATTATACACACACCAAATGACATTTGTAATATTATTCTAAATACATAGTAATAATATTAAATATAACATATAGTTTAATAAATGGTATTATTAGTTGGTATCAAGTCGGTATTGACCGGTATTAAGGTTGATACAGTGTGTAGAGTGCTTTATACCGGTTTAGGTGTCGGTACAATATATACCAGCCGATACCGAAATTGTATTAACAATTGCGTGAGACTACTCAGATTTGGCTTTCAGGAACAGTCCATGTACGGGAGGAGAATTTCTAGGTCAAAAATTAAGGCATCTATAAAGGCCGTTGTGATGCTAACGAATTTCTTCTAGTAGCATTAATTAATTGTTGTTTCACCAAAATTGGTTTTGTGAAAGAAATTGACGTACCATAGGTACCGAGGTAGAGATACTTGTTGCCGAAAACACGGCCAATCCGAGCCTCCCATCTCCCATTATGATGATGTCTGTGACCATTAGCGCGAACTCATATGATGAGAATTTTTCCATCAAGTTGTGTTTACACAGTTAAGATCCCGTTTAGAGCAAAGGAATTGGAATTCGTGAATATTACCTCGCAACTCCTCGGTACTTCGAGACTCCTCTTGAGAAGCCACTGCTTTTCCTGTGAACACATCGCATGGATATAATATTTGTTTTTAGAACACGGATGTGATTGATATTTGATACTTCGAAATTCTTTTTTAGGGGATTTAATTTTGTTAATTTCTCTTGGATTCTTTTTTTTTGGACCCAAACTCATTGGCGAGTGAATATCAAAATAGTTGTTTTATTTGAGAATTACCTCCTTAGGGATCCAATATACTCTTCCCTGGATTGCCCCTCCATTTCATTCAACTCTTCTTCATATGCAGATAACTGCAAATTATGTGAAAATATGATAATTGTTAAGATAATAATAACCCTTGCGCAGATGCAATGCACATGTATGTTGATGATGGAATATCTTAATCACTATGCAATAGTAAAAACAAATAGAAATGAATTTACTGCTCTATTTAAATTCTGACCAAAAAAATATTACAAGATGCTTCATAACAAATCTTAACGACATACGTGTATTGTACTTTTACGATAAACTGACAAGTTTTCCTCCAAGAACGTGAAATGTCAATTTCTCTCGTTCAATCGCACCCCTATAATCATTTAGGCCTGTTTGCAACACACGGATTTCACTAGTTCAATTCGAAACCCAAAAATAATCTCCGTGTTTGGCCTTATCGTGTAACTTTCAAAATGAAATACATATTTAAAACAGAGTCTACAGATCGATTGTAATACGTTATTCTTCAATCAAAATCGTATACGAGTATCTTTCTCCATACTCTTTTATGAACAATCAAAATTAAAAAAAAATTAAACTAAAAATCATAAAACACGGACTAAAAAACCCCACACATCACATTCGACAACACACCATGCCAATTCCGATCGAATTTAATTTCCGAAGAAAGGAGCCCACGACCGAATTCAACTCGAGAAGTGCCAAGGAGGCAAGAATGAATTCCAGGCCGGGGGACAGGCACTACGGACAACACTGCTGGTGGCAGTACCAATGGAATATGCAATGGATAAATTTTGGCGATAGCCTAGCTAGCCCTACCGGGAAGTTGAGGATGGTGTCGGGGCCCCAGTACTTCAACGCCGCCAAGTCATACGCCCGCGCCGCCGCCGCCTCGTCGTGGTACGCCCCTGCGACAGTGGAGATAAGCAAACTAATTACTACACTGCTAATACACAGTTAAAATATGGGGGGGGAAAAAAGCCGATTTTGGCTTTGTTTTTTGTGTAAGCAGATGAGAAGTGGTCTCATGCCAAGGCCATGACTCGAGAGCCTCACCGAGGTAGACTGCATGCACCAACAAGAAAAAAAAAGGCGATCAGTCGACTGGTTAATCAAGCTAAACAAGCTAGGCAATTAGCAGAAGTAGGAGTGGTTAACTAGCGCTAGCAGTCGGGGGATTATGGAATGGACGAACCTTGCTTGCCCTTCTTGTTCTGGGACTCGTTCCAGCTGTTCTTGTCCCACAGGTGCGCCTCGAACCGCCCCGTCCACCGGTGCCTGCGATTCGATGCGATTACCGCGTGGTTAGAGGGCAGCCCGGTACAATCGGTTGCAGCTTCGTATAACACTAATCAGCTGGTTGATTTAGTTGGCAGGTTTGTTTTGGTGGGTTACCGCGTGACGCCGCGGTACATGGAGCTGCGCTGCGAGGGGGGCTCGCGCGGCACGCTCCTCCGCGTGCGCTTCGGCCTCGCGCGCACGGCCGCGTTGCCTTGGCCGGCGTCGCTGTTGGTGGCGGTGTTCTTGCGAGGCTTCGCCATTGTGTGCGCCGTGGAAACGGTGAGGAGATCAGCGGAGGGGGGGTGGATCAGGGGAGCAGAGAGGTGGGTGGGTGGCCAACAATGGTGGCACAGGCCACAGGGTGGTGGCCGTTTTAAAGACGTGGGGGGAGAGAGAGAGAGAGGCGATGGGGGCGGCAGCGGAATTAGCTGTGGTGTTTGCAGGGCGGGGCAAGCGCCAAATGCGCACAGGAGGTAGAGAGAGAGAGAGAAGCAGAGAGGGGATCAGCCGGCGCGATCGCGAGCTCTCTCTCTCTCTCACGAAAGAAAAGAAACTTCGCACGATCTGATTGGCCGCAGGAATTTAATTGTGGATCGAGTTAGCTTACCCTAGGTTAGTGCATTCGTGTCATAAAAAGCATGTTTAAACTAACGTGGGTTAAGTTATCAAAAATCTATATCCAAAATGATTTCTTATCTTTGATATGCAGGAAAACTTGGAGCTAACTACGGTCAATGACGAGAGTCAGGACTACGCTCATAGAGAAGCCGAGGTCTAGAACGGTCAAGAATCCTGAGTTAGATAGTTGAACCAAAACATGACATAAGGAAGACAAGAAATGTTGAGATGGTTCGAGGAACAGGTTACATCAAGTGGCTTGGTTAGTCCAAGTAAATCGTGGTCCAATAAAAATTAGAGCATGATAGACTTGTCGATGAGTAACAAGCCATTAGTGTACCTACATATAGCAAATATGACGATTGCTTGCAAGAAAAGGAGAAGACCGGGTTAGAGCAAGAATATTTTGGTAATTTACCAAATAACAAAAATTGCATTAGATCAAAACCGCGACACCTGAATGGCACTTGAGAAAGCGGTTTAGGACAAGCATATGCTAAGAAGATCAAATAGGTTAAAGGCTAATGATTTAGCGAGCTCGGGCTCATATGCTTTAAAAAGCGTACTTAATTCTAGGGCTTTGTAAATCTAACTTTGATTGAGTATCTTACTTGAAATCTACTCATGAGATCTGAAAGACCCTTACTAATTACTACGAGGGCTCTTCGACGATCAAGAAAGTGGACATAATCAATTCAAGAAAGAGTACTCAAAATTTGAGCAAAAGCCTGGTGAATCTTTGGATGACTTATTTTTTAGATTCACCAAGATTCTCAATAACCTGTATGCGATTGCCTTGACTTACTGAGTCTGAGGATGCATGCTAAGTCCTTGGTGTCTTATATGTGAAAGTTTAGAGATGAAGATTACATCTATCAATGACAACACTGCCATGAGTGAGTTTACCATGGATAAACTCTACTCGAGATTGAAGACGTATAAGATTGACTTCATCTCTCGTCTCCCTAAGACAGAGTCGATAGCTCTTATAGTCGACCCCCACTCAAAGTAGTTTTTCTAGCCCTTTGGACTATAGTTCTAGGTTTTCCTTGTTTGCCATGTTCTCAACATGATTCTTGTCGACGCGTAGCAAGTCTATGATGCATCTATGTGGATTAGTTGATCCAAGTGAAGAGTGATCTAATGGAACCGAAATGGGAGAGACTTGTCAACGCGTAGCAAGTTAATGGTGCATCTACATATGGTAAGTATGGCGATTATTTGTAAGAGAAGATGAAGACTAGGTTAATAAAGAGTATTTTTGGTAAGTTGACTAAAATACCAGAAACTATATTGAATCAAAACCGTGGTTTAGGTTAAGAAGAACTGAGAAAATCAAGTTAGATCAAAAGCTAAAGATTTAGCGGATTCGGACTTATATGCTTTGAAAAACGTGCATAAGTGTAGCATATGAGTAAAACTCGTGTTGTGTGAAGTTAATGGATTTCCTCCATATATGCTAAGTAGATAGTATCCATTAGTAAAAAAAAGTGGGTTATTTCAACGAGATACTGTAGATGAATCCACAACCTCACAGAGTACAAGCACATGCTTCCCATCTAGGGCGCACACGTGTATGATGGGTAGGGACTAGGGTTTTGAAAATCAGTTTCTATTTTTACCGGAGGTCACCGATAGAACCAGTTTTACCATTATTAGATATTTTGGCCAATTTTGTCCAAAAATTTCAAATCAAAATTTGATTTTTTTTTGGAATTAAAACGAAAAGGACCGTTTTGGAGGTTTGAAACTACCCACGCCATGCTCTTTCCAAGGCAAGGGAGGTTACCACCAGGACGCGTGCACACTTATGCTTTAATGTTGTTATGAATTTCCTTTATATTTGGCAAAAAAAAAACAAATCTGATTTTTGTTTACCGATTTAAAATTTAATCGGGAGGGTCCGGTAAAACCGGTTTTCCCAAAATCGGCCGATTTTGTGAACCCTTGTAAGGACTGCAATGGAGGAGCACGAAAACGTGAAACAAGTGCCTACAAGATTTCTTCATTCGTAGGGGTACAAGGTTGACTTCAAAACCATGAACCCAATAAAAACTAAAAAAAAAAGAGAGAAGAAAACCTTTCTTTTTCCTAGCAAGCATATTTTTTTGAAAGCCATTTTTCCTAGCAATTATAAGCGACCAGCATGCATCAAATGATTCCCCTGATGCGGTTTGCTGACTACATGCTATGGAGCAGTGGTGTTTGTTATTGTTGGACTGGTCAGACTAAACGAGCACCACGCGCAAATCCAATTCTGCATCACTACTTGCAGTCCGCTAACTCAAATTTCGACAATATCTCAGAGATTCCTAATTGACAAGCAATTTGATCCCATACACATCTCTCTGTGATTGTGCTAATGGAGCATGCTAAGGACGTATTTGGTGCATGACAAATTTCCCAGAGTGGGCATCCTTTTCATCGGAGTCTCTATTTCAGTAGTCAAGGAAAAGAAGTGTCAATAAATCCAAGTCTGTTCTCCTTGGATGGGAGGGAGGGGTTGTGAAATCATAACGAGATTTATTGGAAGATTCAGAATCAGTATGGAGTGCTTTTCTTGCTCTCCCTTTTCTCCGATCTCCATGCTTCTTTTTCATGTTCTGATCGATCATCAGATGACAAAAGGCAGCATTTGATCATTCGGTAGCTAGGTTAAGTGTCTCTGAGTGCAGCAGATTCAGAAACAAAATTGAAAGAATCATCAAGGTAATTCTATCATTTTTTGTTTCTTCTTGAGACATCAAGAAACCTATTTTCAAGACCATTTCACAGAAGTCAAATTTAACAACAGAAAATATCGAGTCATACATGTTGAATCATTCTTTCGCACGCATGTACGCTGGATGAACTTCAAATATCTAATGCAGAATGTTCAGTGATAAGGGTAATATAAATGCCAAATATGCCATACAAGTCCCAATCAATTCGCACAACTTCAATCAATTTTTTCTTCTTAGCAAAGAATAGCTTTGGTTACTTTCATTTGGAGGATCTGCGTTGCATGGCTCAAAAGTGTCCAAACCTTGGACCCTTGGTACATTGTTTGTCTTTACTGCTGAAACCATCGGTCCTCCATAGCCAAATGAGCAGAACAGAGAGGATAAAAAGAGGGAAATATCAATGTATTACACCCCTCCTCCACAGGATAATTGACCTTTAGTTTTGCCTAAGATAAGTTTCCTAAACATAAATTTGATGTCATGGCAGCACCACAATCTCAAAACAAATAATATTTTTTATATGAAAGCTTTTTTATTACCCAGCTTCTGAGAAGCAACCAGCTACTGTCAAAACAAATACTGATGCACCTCTAGGATAAAGGCCAAAATGGCTGAAGACAAATAACTGGCTCGCTTGTCCATAGCCAAACAACAATATGTAAGCTTGGTGATTTATACTTCAAAATGCTGTCCCTTCAGATCTTTTGGATAGCTTCATTTCCTTCGAAAGGAAAAAACAGTAAGCATAGGGTTGATAGAAACATTGTGGTTTGCCTACTTGGCTGTAGTGCATAGGTTATAAGAGGCAGTGCCAATGCCAACTAATAATTTCCTCAGCAAATAGCCATAGCATGGCTTGATTTATTAGTCAACTCGAGCGAGTAAACCCATGAATGGCCACAGAAGATTTGATTTAGGCCCTGTTCTTTGCGGCTTCTAAAAGTCGTTTTTGGTTTTTGCTACAGTAGCTAACTTTTAAACGAAATATTTTTTAAGATGGGGTCTACAAGTTAATTGTAATACACGTTAAAAAATTAATATCGGTATCATAAAAAATCGCACGCGAGTATCTCTCTTTCTGCAATCTCTGTCGTAAACAGCCAAAAAACCATCAACCGCAGCCAAAAGCCATCAGCCGTAGCCATCGGCAAACAGACCCTTAACTTCCTTAGGAAATGCTTTGGATCTAGAAGTGGTGCCTAAAGTGATCTTGGCGTCTCCAATAGTTTACCCTTCAGAAAAAAGGACAAGAGCTGCTTATTTAGGTGTACATTGAATGGGTTTTGTAGAAAAACTCGGATGCTTTCATCAAAATTCAGACTAACAAACTAAACACACTGAAATTTACTACGCCCGACTCGGCAGCTGCGAAAGGGCTGGACTTGGCGTGTGTGAGGGCCCACGGGCTGGAAGATGGGTTCATTGTTGCTCGGGCTGGAAGATGGGTGCACTGCTGCTTTCTTTGTCGTTGCGATGGGCCCATGTCCTCTTCGGAGGCTCAGCAGCTTGGGCTGGCGCTTTTTTGTCGGCTCATTTTCTCCAATGACGAGATTACCACCATCGTTTGGTGGGTTAATGCTTTGGGTTTTCTACTATGATCTGCTGTATTAGAGCATCAGGAGTGTATGGGCATGTTCTTTTTGGCTGTGGCTGATAGTTTTTTAGCTGTTTACGACAGAGATTGCGGAAAGAGAGATACTCGCTTGCGATTTTTGATGGTACAGATATTAGTTTTTTAACATGTACTACAATTAACTTGTAGACCCCATCTTAAAAAAATATTCCATTTAAAAGTTAGTTACTATAGCAAAAGCCAAAAGCGGCTTTTAGAAGCCGCAAAGAACAGACCCTATATATCACAATGAACTTTAAGGTAAGTCTCATCTAATTGTTAACGTCGACTCTGTTATGTATAAGGCCACCACTCAGCTATAACGAGGGTCCCACTCGGTAGTAAAAAATATCCCTTATGCCACGGTGATTGGCTGGTGGGGGAGAGAGAACACATGATTTAAAAGAAAAATTGTATTTTAATGCTTATGGTTAGATCTTTAGCTTGAGGATTCTCAAGTCTTTTTTATTTATGATCTGCTTAAAGTCGACTCTGTAATGTATAAAATCGATCTTACGATAACTTAAAACCCCTGTTTTCATATATCTATTTAGCCGGTCAAATGCCCCCCGATGTAAAGAAAACGGCGTGCTTACCAGTTTTGTGTTACGAGGAAGGAGGACTGGATAGGATCTGTTGATGATCCGGGTAATGGAAATGAGTTGTTGCGTACCTGTTTGGTTGCGAGGACGAAGTAGGATCACGATAGCCACTAAGGACGCGTTTGGTTGCCTGCAAAAAAGGCCTCGGGCCAGGCCCGTCCATTCAACTGGGGTACGTTTGGATAGAGGTGAGCGGATAATTTCCATCCTCACAGAGCGAATACAAAAACGATAAATAGATATCCAGTATGATTCTAATTTGACACCAAGAAAAAAAATATAGACGGATGTAAGGTTTAGTGATATTCATCCGTATATACCTATATGTCAAGTGATATGAGAAAGTCTGTTATGACTTCACTTAGAAATAAGATAACATATAGGTGGATTATCATATCTAAATAGACGGAGAACATTGAGTACTCTTCTTTTGACATCTCGACGATCAGTCTCTTTGTGTTCACTCTAATTATATAATATTGTCCAATGTCCTGTACAGAAAAGTTTATAATTTTTATCTGAAGGTTTCTGCAAAGTAACCATTGTTTTTTTCTGAGCTAGGCCCGCAACACGTACAGGAGGTGTTACGTTATTCTCCTCTTCTATTCCTTAATCCCTTCTTCTCCTCCGTTCCTCCGTCTCCCCTTCCAATCTAGTCCCAAACTTTAGATCCCTACATTGTCCGGTAGCTGCTGCACCTTGACCCTAACCTCCTCATCAAGCTCACCTCCCTCCGCGGAATTCGCTGGCTCAAGATGCTCGACGGCGGGGTGGCCCAATTGATTAGATCTCATTTGTCTGAGGTGGCGGACGCAGTCGTGTTGGGCACCGGCGTTGTCGGGAGCGAGGTCTTGGTGGGCGCCAGCATGGTCGGGCACGAGGTCATGGTGGACGCGCTGGCGATGGCAGTAGGTTGCAAAAAAAGCTCGAGGCTCGCGAGCTACTCAAGTTCGGCTCGCTCTAGACTAGATTCGAGCTTAGCTCGAGCTCCAAACGAGCCGAATTCGAGCTTCATCCTAAACTCGCGAGCTTTACCGAGCTGAGATCGAATAGCTCACGAGCTTAGGATTTTTTCCCCTCCCGCCTCCCCTCTCAAAATCCCCCACCCGCGCCCAAAACCCCGGCCAGCACAGCGCCTTCAGCCCCACCCCGCGCCCAAAGCCCCAAATCCCCCCGCCCCTGCACCCAACCCTAGCCCCGCGCCCAAATCCCCCCACGGCCCCTCGGCCGCGCCCCCGGCGCCTCGCGCCGCCGCCTCCTCCTCTCCTACCGCCCCACCCCGTCCCCTCTCCCCACCGCTGCCCCGTTCCCTCCTCCTCTCTCACCCGCGCGCCGCCTCCTTGCCCTCCCGCTGCCCCTCCACCCCGTCCCCCCCCGTACCTCTCCCCCGCCCCCCCCGCCCACCTCGCGCCCTCCTACCCCTCATCCCCGCGCCGCCTCCTCGGCCCCACCGCCGCCCCTCCTCCCCGTCCCCTTTCTCCCCGACGCCGCCTCCTCGCCCCACCACCGCCTCCTCGGCCGGATCTAGCGATCCGGCTCCGCGCCAACCACCGGCCGCCGCCGCTCGCCCTCCTCCTCTCGCCGCGCGCGCCTCCTCGCCCGCCCCCTGCAGCTCGGTGCCTCGGCGACGGCTCCTACGGCAAGTCGGCCACGTCTCCCCCAACCGGCAACCGCCGCAGGTACACGAGCCTACACGAGTCGTCCGAGCCGAGCTCGAGCCCAGCTTGAAGCTCGACGGCAATCTCAAGCTCGCTCGAGTTCAGCTCGAGTTTCTACCGAGCTCGAGCCGAGCCAGGGCAAGCTCGCTCGAGCTCGGCTCGTTTACAGCCCTAGATGGCAGGGTGCGAGGTCATGATGGTCGAGGCAGCCTCCACTCGGGCGTCGACACCAGCTCCCGCAACAGCGAGTTCATCCAAACCGACATCTACTACTAGTGCTGCACAAGGATTCTAAATTTCTAGCCGCTTTATGGTGGAGGAAAGTTGAGCTTGTATCGTGGAGCCGTGGAAGAGATAGCTGAAACTCAAGCTAAGTCCCCTGATTGAATTGTGCATAATTGCAAACTTCACAGATTGGATCTCATTTGTTTATTTATTTCCGTCAATTCATTGGATCGCTGTTATGTGATTTATCGAGACGGCTTACGACAACCTTCCTCGTATGTGTTGTAAAATAGGAACTCGGGCACACACATTATTGTGAAGGACAAAGCCGTCTAGAAGACTGCCTGGTTATCTGGTCTTACTGAGGGTCTTTTTAGCCTTTGATATCTGCATCGACGCTTTCAGACACGTGTTATCAATGATCACAGTCAATAGGACGTTTCTAACAGAGAAATACAAGGGGCATAACCTGATAGCAACTGTCACTGATGGTAACAATTAGATTCTATCCTTGGTAACAATTTCGACAGTTGGTAGTGGTTCATTCAACATGTGAAGGAGGGAGTAGTTGGGGTACGTCCTGATGTCTATATAATCCATGATCACTACCCTAGGATGATGAAGGTCATAAGAAAACTTCAGTAAGATCCAGAGAAGTCGTTCCTTTGGCCAGACATGATAAACAGATGATGCACTCGCCATCTAGGAGCCAACTTCTTCAAACAGTTCCCGTAGCAACCGTTGATGAAGCTGTTCAAGAGGCTATCCATGTAAAATCAATAGCATAAATTCGATGCACCGTGGGATATGTTGGAGGAGCACACCAGGAAGCACGTTGTCGAGAGGAACAAGTAGTCAGCCATTCCTAGGGTGGCGCAATCTAAATGCTACACACTATTGCTGGAGCTTAACCCTCCCAGTGTGACACGGAAGACCTCGAGGAATATCAAGTTCTTCTCCCATTGGATTAAGGCCGAGCCTTTGGAGAAGTGGTATTTGTTGCACAATATGGACAGTGTGAGGTATGGCATAATGACATTAATCTTGCGGAGGTGTACAACTGAGTTCTTAAGGGCGTCCGTTCTTAGCACCTTGTCACCATCGTCGAAGGTGTTCTACAAAGTACAATTGGATATTTCAGAAAAAGGTATACAAATACAATACTTCATACAACCAATTCACATACACCGTACTACTCAAAGGTCACAACATACATGCAGACAAAGATTGAAAAGGGTCAGGCGCACACGGTCTACGTGATGGGCAATATGAAGCATCGTTTTGATGTGCTCCTTCGGGACAGGGTTGGATTTGGGATTGCTCGCTCTCTTGTTACCCATAAGGTATGTCTTAGAGATCATGTCAATGAATCTAGTTACACATGCAATAAGCTAAAGCTTCTTCACAAGCTATGCTCTCATATCGTCGCCGCATGTGGGATTATTAACATGGACCTGTCGACCTTCTTGTTGGAGTACTTCATGAAGGAAAGGGTGCTTCAGGCATGATGCAATCGAGTTAAGAGGCTTCAGGGTTGTGGGTAACTTTACCACATCGGATATTGCTCAAAGGGTTTGAATTCCGGATTTTAATCTCTTGAAGGGTGGGAAGAGCCGTCAATATAGTCATCGCATTAGAAATGATATGGACAATGGGAGAGCTGGATCGGTGAGTAGACATTGCAGCCATTGTGGCCAGGAAAGCCACGCTACGAGATGTTGCAAGGCGCTTGCTAACGAGTAGGAACACCAGTGTGAAGTCATGACACTTGTTGTGTGCGTACTGGTATTACGATTACAAATGCTATCATATTGTAACTTTATTTGTAGTGTTAGTCCGTTAAGTGCAACACTATTTGTTCTTGTGTGTGTACTTACACTAACAGTACAAATGCAAAGATTTATTTTATTTGCCAGCCTTGGTGACAACGACGCATACACCATTCAATTACATAAGTTAGGTGATTGAATATAACCACGAACAACAGGGAGAATACCGTGGTACAAACTTCTTCATACGTGCCTACTGGTAGAAGATGTATCGCGCTATCTATATGGAGTATTGCAGAAGCATCTACAGATTGAAGAGTGAAGGAAAAAAAATACCTGCTGGTATTTACATTATTATACCAAAGATATATTGGAAAATTAACAACCTTTCACCCTAAGCAGGGAGCTGAGGCAATCACAAAATGATTTATAACCATTGTTTACACAGAGAGGAATATGACCAGAGGTACATACAATTGCGGAGTTTACTGTGAAATTAATGACGTTTACAGAATGGTTGACTTCCACCACTCATTTGTTGACAGGAGGCTCTTCAAGCCACTTGGCACGAAATCCAGTTCCTTTGCAATCAGCACAACTTGTAAAGCCCTGAAATCAAACGAATAACTAATGTGTGATACAAGAAGAATATAACATACGACCATGTAGTCATGTCAAAAGAACTTCTTGATGGAACAAGAAATGTTGCAACATATATATTATTGATTTTTCCCATGAAGTAGTTATGGAATTAGATGCACCAGCAGGATTTGGAATGTATATCAAGGAACAAGTTATGATACCTTTCCAGAGCATATCACGCATTTTGTATTTTTCGAGGGTACTTCGCACAACATGTTGTTGCCAAGGATAAAGAAGCCTGTGCCCGTGCACCACTTGCACTCCACATGGCCAGCGGATTGACAAGATGAACAAGAAATTGGTCTTGGTTGCTGCATATCACCACTCGTGAATGTAAGATTACAGCAAAACTAACAATGAGCAATGATGTAAACACAATAAAGATTTATGTTTCCCTGTGCATATAGAATTTCACTTCGTTCTCCTAGCAACAGCATCGAACAATGAAATTATAAGAAACTGAAACCTTTCTTAGGTTGCCTTTTTTGCCAGGCACATACAAATATACAACCAAGATTTCAATTTCTAAATCATGTTATTTTAAGCATGTGCATCCTACATTTTGCAATTTAGTGACATTATACCTTGTTTCTTAGTTAGAGCTTTGGAGAATTAGAAGAAGTGGCATTCCCATTTTCGGGTCCATATTTGGTTCTTTACCAAATTAGATCGTTGTCACATACATAAAAAAATCCCCTACAACATGTTCTTGTAAAAACTTATGGAACATTGCCATTTCTTTTGTACGTATACAAATAGTAGAATTAATCAAGTGATACAGTTGTGCTCCTGCCACATCAAACTGCCTTGAATTGAGAATGTTTCCTTGTAGAATACATGATTCAAGATGGACCCAGCACAGCAACAAGCCTATAACTGCACTACTGCGCTCTGTAAAACTATTCAAGATGGACCCAGCACAGCAGCAAGCCTATAACCGCACTACTGCGCTCTGTAAAACTATACTAGTTAGCAATTACCTCGTTCGTTAAGATATGAATAACAAGTCGTAACTCTCCTACAGGACCAAGCTGTTCAAAGGTCACATAAAGTACATAGAATGCTAGAAAATTAGAATTCAGTGGGGTTGTGGAACAGCTCGGTATTTATAGAAGCCATGCATCCCCAGAATTTCCATGAAGTCTGATACATGCACTCCAAAATGCTGAGTGCTTTAGGACCAACAGTGCCTTTGAACATGCCATTCATCTTAACAAAATTAACAAGGTTGGAAGCAGTTCAACATCTGGGCATTGCCTAAGTGCAACAGAAAATGCACTTGTTACTACTCTGTTTATTGTGAATTTGCGACACTTAACTGTTACAGAGTTGCAGCAAAAGCTCAATGGATCAATGAGTCCAGTTAGAGAGTACACCATCAACAAATCATATGATTCCTGGCCTCGTGCACCAACAGAATTTTATCTGTGTAGCTAACTTAGTTTTTCAAATAAAACTATCTAATTCAGTAGATTCGCGCTAGAATTTTTCCCACAATTTTCCTTTCGGTTACACATTGACAGGCCCAAATCCCGACAGGGTTGCAACCTATACTTAGCACAAAGGGATCGAATCCTGCTAGAAGAAGTGCAAGTAATGTGATGGAATCTTCCTAGTACGATCACAATTTACATCTCGCGCATCGGATAGAGCGAAAAAAAAAGTCTCCTAAACAGAACGTGTGAGGAACCAAATTAGCACGGAACAGGCATCCAACCAGAGGGCAAATATGAGGCAGCGATTCGGGCGCGCACCTGCGAGATGAGCCAGGCGCGCTCGATGCGCTTGGCGAAGTTGGAGGAGCTCCCCGGAGAGTCGACGGTGGAGGCCATGGGAGCGGGGAGCCGGAGCCCTAGCCGCCTGGAGGGGACCTGACCAAGCTTCCAGAAGCTTCCGGAAGGGGGAGGGGACTTGAGAGCGTGGCCGGAGGAGGGGAAGGCGGCCAGGCGGGCGCCGCAAGAGGAGGCGATCGCCGGCATCGGCGCCGCAGCAAGGGCAAGGGGGCTGCTTCTTCGAATCGGAGATGGGAAAATTCAGAGGTGAGGCAAGTAACAGGCTGCTGCCGTGGGCTTGCTGTAAACCACGCGCGTTGTTACCGGCGGGGAAGGTAGCGCTGTTCGGTGACTGACAGGTGGGCCACAGAAGGCGTCGGGCCAAGCGCGAGTCGTTTCTGGCCGGCGGGTGGCCTCACAATGCTGAAATTTCTGCAAACAGCCCAGCAGAAAAGAAGAAGAAGAAAGATGGAAAATCTTCAAATTTTGCACCAACTGGAGTACTTTTTCTTAAGAAACAACCTGACCGGAGAGTGCAGTGGAAAAAATACCAGAGGCAGTCACAAATAGATGATATATTTTTTTACGTTGATATTCTTGGAAGTATTTTTCAAAAATCCACCCGTATCATTTGCATTTGAAGTTAAGACAGTTTGACAACGCATGCTCTACCACCTCACTTATTTTTTCACTAGGGAGAGTAATGTGCCACACTTCTAAGATGTGTTTGTAATGAAGGAATTTTGGAAGGAGTATTTGTAAGGAATTGTTTTTATAGGAAAAATTTATGTGTGTCCATTCTCTAGGTAAGGCCGTAAGGGTTACTTTTGAAATTCTTTGTTTTTAGTTTATCGTTCAATGGATTCCTTTTTTTTAAGACTTGTTACAGTGAAGCTACGAACAAATTAATAAAATGGTGTAGAACACATACAGCTTAAGAAATCAAACCGTTCGTGCTAAAACTACTTACAATCCTATAAAACTACTTACACATATATAAGAAGGATATTTAAAAAGATAAAAAGGTATAACAAGTTAATAACATCATTTAAACGGTATCTAAGAAATAGAAATACATACTTTAGGAGTATGGAATCATATACATACACACATATATAGATAGAGAGAGAGAGAAATGATACTATGCTACCGGGAGTTCCTACTCCCGGTTCAATCCATCGTCCATCTCCATGACTTGTGTGCGTCTCCTATTGGTTTTTTCAGCCCTGCCCGATATCATGCTCCACCATTCTGTTAAACCGATCCCTAAATCTTCGTCGCCTCCATGTCTATCAAAATCGATCCAAAATTCATACCAGACACAAAGGTCAATTGGAGGAGGTGACTCCCTTCCGGTGGAAGTAGTGGATTGGTGGGCGGCGGCTAATTGAGAGCATGCGAGGTCGTATTCGTGGCAGAGGCGGCCATTTGGGGGCAAGACATTTTGGTGGCCATCATCGTCTTCGCTAGCGACAGCACCGGCATCAACTAGCCCACGGCGGTGGCATCAGTGGTACAAACCTATTGCCTAGAAGATTTCTTTGTTCTGCAAATGGATTGATAACCAATTTTCCCTAATGCATGCAGATAAAGGATTTGATTTGCACCGAAAGAGATTCAATTTTGATCCACCAAACGTCTTTCTAGATCTTGGCCACCTCGCCCAAAACAAATCTAAAATTTACATGTTGTGTCAACTGATTGGGAGCTTCGGGTGGATTTGGGCATTGCTTAATTTAACTTCTGATATCTGATTTTTTTTCACTATTCATCTATTTTATCCTTTTCTTTTCTTTTTTAGATTTTTTGTCTTTTTTTCTTTTATTACTTTGTATTGTTTGTGATGGGATAACATATTTTTTATTTTTAAAATTTTTAAACTTAATTATATCAAATAAATTAACTTAATTATAATAAAAAATAAATTAATTATAATAAAAATATCATAAACCAGTGTTATTTTGAACACCCTTTCTTCGTGGTGCTGGCCACGTACAAGCATGCAACGGCATCGATTCCTGCGGTGACTCCTCTCAGCTTCCCAATGGCAGCGGCATCCAGTTCCTTCCCCGAGCGGCTCCTCTTTCTGGGGTCCTCGTTTTGGGGACTATTCCATCGCCGCAGTTCCGATTCTTCCACATCTCGGATCGCCTGGATCAGGTAATGAATTTTTTTCCCCGTTGTATGATTTTGATCTGTTCTAGACTGGTACGTGTACCTCAAAGATTTACCTTTGGGGGTTACAGGAGGTAGGTGTCATTTCGCTTCTTGTAAACAAGGGTTTGAATCTTTGTTTCCGTGGCACGTCTATGCGAATCTTGCTGGCATTTGGCGTCTTACACGTTTCAGTGTGCTAGTTAAACTAAGATTCTTGCCCTTGGTTCTTCACAACTATAATAGATGATGCGGCCACGGATGTACTCTGTAGTAGTCTTTAGATTTAGATTTTATCTTCATAGGTATGGATGGATGCCATGGGATGGTCATTAGGTCTTAGTTTGCCTGCTGTTCTGCAAAGGATTTGAACATTTTTTAGTTGATTCCTCTTGTAATTCTGTTGCTTTCTGCCTTTGAGTGTTTGGGGGGTGTTTATAGGATATTTTCTCTCTTATTTCATCGCAATTGTCCTAGTTGGTCCCGTCATGAACAAACCTGGAACCAGGATCCTATTTTTTGGTATGTTGTAGACTTCCGACTGGGAATCCTTGACCAACTGGTTTTTTCTTGCCTTTTTTGTGGTCCATGGAGTGATGAGTATTGCTATAGGACACAAAATTGAGTATATGAATGCCATCCTTCTCGTTTTGTTATGGTCTACCGAATGTTCATGATTAGATTAGGTAATACGAAAATTGGGTATGAAATACAAGATTGGGTATATGATGCCATCCCGTATAACTATTTGCTAATTGGGCTTATGTCTAATTACCCTTTCATGGCATGGATCTTGAATATGAAGATGCCCTTGATTATGAAGATGCACTCTGTCAGTAACATAACCCTTTCATGGATTGTACAATAGCGTAATCACATTATCGAACTTGCTGCTTGAATTTTCTATTCAAGATTTGTGTTTCAAAAAAGGGTATGTGGAGTGGGAGAAAGGGATACGTTATCCTGATAATTGATGGGGAAACCTTTTTAAGCAAATGTGACTTTGCTTGTGGTTTTGATCCAAGGGAAGCGGTACATGTAATTGCTGAATCGGCTGCATTATTAAAAAAAACAGACTTTTATTTTTCTATTTCTAGCCTAACACACTCAGTGGAGCTACTGGTTGATACAATCATACAAGCATCAATGAATAGTTAATGTAGTTTCTGGAAATGCTACTTTAATTCCTAATGATTTTGTTAGTGAGAGATTCTTCATTTTTTCATAGTGATACCCCTTTTCTAATTTTTTTATACTGAAACCAGTGTTTAGATTGTATTAAGAGATATGCTTCCTTTTTTCATGTACTCCTTTTTGCTTTGCTGTATACTCCTATGATCCCAAGGTCTGTATCTATATATATACTCCTTTTGCTTAGCCGTATACTTTTATGCTCCCATGGTCCATATGTATCTAATATATACTCCTTTTTTCATGTACTCCTTTCTACATATATACTCCTTTTGCTTAGTTGTATACTCCTATGCTCCCACGGTTCATATGCATCTAATATATATACTTGTTTAATAAATTATAAATGCTGGGCACTCCTTTACTTAGAATACTACTAATTTGATTGAAGCGTACTACTTTTTAAACACCCCCAAACCAGATACTCCTTTAAGAAGTATAATAATTTGATTTAGAAGCAGATACTTATTTAGTGTTGCACAAGATACTTTGGCAACTATGCTCAGCATTTTAATTGTGTCCAGCAGTTCCATATCAAATTCAAACTAATGCATCTGTCTAATTCAGAATGGTTTTCACCTTTTAAATCGTACCCCAATTTTTTATTAACCCATATATTGGGAAAGGGGTATTTGCAATTTAAAAGAAAATGGTATTTTGATCAGCAATTAATCTAATCATGTATAGGATGAATATGTACTTCTTTATTCTTGTGACTGGCAGTGAGGATGTTAGTAGCTTCTTTCTTGTAAGGATGCTTTACAGATTAGCCATCATTGGTTTTCTTAAATATTTGAATTACTAGCTGGAGCAAAGATAATACTTCATTTTTCAGTCAGGATATGCTACATTGTTAATCTCAAGCTGCAGCCTGCGTGCAACATTGAGTAGAAAAGGCAGCAAGAAATTTCTGGGAGGAATGGAGACGTCGCTCTTTGATATGGCATCATCCTTCTCATAAGTCTTGTGTCACTTCTAAGCATGCAGGGATGCATGCACATGTGGGTTTTCTTCATTTTCTTGAATCATATATTTTACCTGTATCTATAGCAATGGGTTTTGTTAGTGAGAGATGCTTCATTTTTCATAGTGATACCCCTTTTCTGAAATTTTTATACTAAAATAGGTGTTTAGGTTGTATTAAGAGATATGCTTTCTCATGTACAGTGGTACTTGTTCACAATACTTACCTGTACATGGCACTAGCCTATCGGGGTTTTCTTCCCTTTTTTATAGTACTAAAATGGACATATACTAGGACCAATTCATGGCAATGCCCCATTTCAGTTCTTCTATACTGAATTATGTGTTCATTATGTATCAAGAATGAGAGATACTTCCTTTTAAGAATGGTGATACTCCATTGCTGAGAAATGAAAGCACATGTTTAGCATACTTGTTCATCTGAGAGGATGCTTAGCTTTTATTAAGTTTCAAATTTCATACCACATTCTGATGAATGATGATACCTATACACTCCTAGGCTCCCACGGTCCATGTGCATCTATATATATACTCCTTTTTTAATAGAATGATAGATGTCAGAGTAACATAATAAATTATAAATGCTGTGTACGACATATTGCTCGTCAAACTCTTCCAAACTAGATACTCCTTTAAGCCTGCCATTCAAATAAAATTTTGTTACAACTATACTTCTGAAGGGATACCACGCGTATACAGTATACTCCTATTTGGACTGCGCAACGCGACAAACAACATGCATGTTTCCTTCTTTCAAGGGCCGAAGCTCAGCCCGACCCATGCCAAAACCCTGTAAGAAGAGATCCAGAAGAGGGGAGAAGGGAAAAGTCGTTTTTGCTTCTTCCCCTCTGTGCCATTGCCCCTGTGCTCACCTAGTTGCTGCCGCCTTCCCTCGCCCCTGCTGCCGTCGGCGCCGCCGCTCCTCCAGCCGCGCCCTGCTATTCCTGTCCACGTCTCCTGCTACCCGCGCGCGTCGCCGCTCCTCTAGCCGTGCCTTGTCCTCATCGCCGGCTGCTGGCGCTGCTCCATGCATCTGCGCACAGCCTTGTCGTCGCCCCTTGCTCCACCATCGTGTCACCTCCCTTCTTGTTGTTGCTGCTGGCACCACCGTCTCCTGTTAGCTGCCATCGTCGCCCAACCCCTGTGCCTTGCCCCGCCGCCGCCAACGCCCTAGTGGCCAGCGTCATCGTAGCCACCCGCACCGTGCCTCCCCAGGCCGTCGCCGCCCATAGCCTCCCCGAGCCGACGCCGACATTGTCTCCCCTCGGTGGGCCATCATTGGCGAGCGCCATCGAGAGGAGGGAGGAGGGGATGGGGTCTGCGATAGGAGGGGGGATGCGGCCAGCTGAGAAAGAGATGGTGGGGGGAGGAGCTAGCCTGCCATGAGGAAAGAAGAAGCCAGAGCAGGGAGCCGACCGACCGAAGGAAAAGGGGAGTAGAGGGGAAAGAAAAAGAAGAGAGGAGGTGGTCGGGAGGTGAGCCAGCCGAAGAAGGAGAAGAGAGAAGAAAGGGGGGAGAAAAGAAAGAGAGGAAGAGGAAAATAAGGGGAAATGTTGATCTGACGTCCGATTCGTCAGATCCGACCAAAACAAGGGAGAAGGAGCTTCGATTTGGTCAATCGGAGTTAGGATAATGCATCAATTCCTTCTCCTTACTTGGTTATTAGCGAGACAAATGTATAGAATGGTTAGAACACGGCTTGTCGTTGGAAGTCATACAGAGCAGTGAGGTTGTGGCTATGTATGTATAGAGTTAGTGAAGTGCATTGGCCGTGTGGTGATGTGTTGGTGCATGTGCGACCGTCCAATTGATTAACGAGTGATTAGTGCAGGTAAATGGTTAAGAAATGCAGGTGATTATGAGGAGGCTAATTAGCAGATGCCTAATTAGTGTAAGTGGTCTTCAAGGAGAGCGAATGATTAGTATGGGTTAATTAGTGTGGACTAATTAACATAGACTCTTCCTAAAGCTCTATATAAGGCTGGAATGCCAAGTTTGATAGTATGATGCGGATATTATGCCTTTGGGGTGGCCGTAGCCTAGTATGGGATAGCACAGCCTTTGGGCTGAGATCGGAGTTTTAGCATGATATTTAAATCATGGTAACCAGAAAATATGTGAATAGAATTATGCAGATTATTGAACCAAGAATGCTTGCTATGTTATGTTTCGGATTCAAAAGACATAGTCGTTTGAGCACCCGGAACAGTAGGACGGTATCTAGTGAAAGTGTAGCATGTGTCAGTTTGTGCTAAGAACACCACTATTAGAATATGTGCATATACGATGATGTTTTGAGATGAGTTGATGCTTATACAGGTGGCGGTATGGTTTTGGTGTCGTCCACATATCGTCTGCTAGGTTAACAGATAAGTGCATGGTAGAACAGTATATTGTGGTTAATGTTTGCTACTCATATTTTCATGCCATGATTTACAATGTTTATGAGTCGAGGTACATGCTTACAAGATAATCATACATTGATGAGTATGATTTATGATTAAATGCTAACATTGGAAGCATGTGCATCTTGCATTGCACTCATACACAATGGAACATGATCTACTTCAGTAGGAACTCTACGGGAGTGAAGATTGAACCCCCATTTGAAAGAGGACGGAGCAAATGAGTGGGCTATCGACGGGTGGACACTCCGCTATACCGGTATAAGCTACAGTTACAGATGCATTGCATAAAAGCGATACAGACAGTAACATAGACAGTGGTACAATTGCATTGTATTGCATTGTGCAAAAGTGATATAGGCAGTGACACAGACAGTGATACAGTTACAGAGATAGTGATTTATAGGTCACAGACATGGATGTGATTTACAGTTTACAATCATGGATTTGTGTTACAAATCGCAGTCATTGAATTAGTTGAATTGCTAAATTAAAGTTACTGTTTTATCGTGTATTTGCTGAGTCTTCAGACATACTCTTACTTTTATGTTGTTTTTTGGTGTTGGATGAAGACATGCATAGGCGAAAATAGCACTCGTATATTCCTACGTGCAACAGTAATTCACAAATCACCTCTAGTTGTCATGATCCAACTTTAATAGTATGCTCAAGTAGTTAGCATTAAAATTATGTCTTATTGAAAATGTCTCGAATAGTGTGGATTATGACTCTTTTGGTAGTTGGTAATCGGGAATTGTTACCTCAACTTTCACTGGTAAGCATGTGTGCTTATCGAGTCGTTGAGTGAAATAGAGGAGTTGTTGCCAGATTTTAGCAGCAATGGTTGTGAATGGTACGATTTTAGGATTGTGGTAGCATTCTGGGCTCAAGGGTTAGGCCGAGGAGTTACACTTATCATGCCTACTAATGGGTGTATCATTAAGACAACACCATGTAGCCCATATGGGGCGCATCACATGTGAGTTCTATTAAATGGAATGAAATTTAACAACCAATGCATTAAGCATGCCAGCCTCAATTCTACTACAAAGTGAACCGCTAATGTGAGCATTAAGGCAAAGTTTGGTACATACCTCAGTCAGCCACATGTAACACGACTCCCCCAAACCTCTTTAATTCATATTGATTTTAAGTGGTCAGGCATCTTTTATACTACTTTAGGACCATCCATCCGAAGCTTCATTGGGTCATGACTCACTATCATGAGTCAGACTCAGACCTGATCCTGTAGCAAATTCACGCACCGTCCAACCCCAACGACCAGTCGACCACCGACCGAGTGGGAACGCAAGCCCAACCCAACCCAACCCAAACTCCAAACAAAACCGAAGCGCGGCTCTGTGTGGCTCATCTTCCCCTCCCCACCCACCACCACCACGGCTCTCCACTGACCGATCGAATCCCGCACTCGAATGTGACGGTGCCCTCCGCCGCCGCCGTCGCGATGCCCGCGCCGACCGCCTCGTCGCTGGCCGCCGCCGCCGAGCCCGCGCTCCCGGCCGCTTTCCTCTCCGTCCCGTCCCCGCTCCTCCCATCATCCCCGCCTCTCCCAGCCTCCCCAGCCGCCCCCTCCCATGCCTTCTTCCTCCCCCGAGCGCGCGGGCCCCGCGCGCTCGCCATATCCGTCTCCGTCCCCGGCCCGACCTACACCGCCGCGTCGCGGCTCCACCGGCTGTGGGGGGAGTTCGCCCGCTTCGTGCGGCTGCACGGGAACCAAATCGCGCCGCTCGGGTTCGCGTCACTCGGTTTAGGCGTCGGTGGTGGCGGAAGCGGGGGTAACGGCGGGGGCGGTGGGGGTGGGGGTGGGGATGCGGATGCGGTTATTGAGGAGGAGGGAGCGGCGCGGGCGGAGGCGCCGAAGAAGGTGCTGATCCTGATGAGCGACACGGGCGGCGGCCACCGCGCGTCCGCCGAGGCCATCAAGGCCGCCTTCATCCAGGAGTTCGGCGACGACTACCAGGTTCGGTTCGACTTGGCTTGCTCGACTGTTTGCGCTCTGAATTTGGTGATATACTTGTAGCTGCTGCTTGCTAGGCTCTGATAATAGTTTTGTAATAGTGTATTATACATGAATACGCACATTATAACTTGTTAGAACTTGGTACGATTAGTTTGTTAGTAATTTGATAATAGTTTTGAAAATTCTCACATTATTGGTTGATATGTACCAGAGGCATGCTGTACATTTTCAGACTTGAGTCTTAATATTGGTACCCCAGTTGCGGGGAGGTATCCACTCAACCTAGATGAGCTGTTACAGATCTCGAGTGGAATTTGGGTAATTGGTAGAAGAAGAGAATTTGAGGAAGAAGAGACCGAGAGAGGGATTCGATTCGATTCGATTCAATTTAACTGTTGTCATGTTCAATGCCGCTTACAGTTAGTACCTGGTCTTATATAGCTAGTCCTCTCTCCACACACACATTCTCATGGGTCCAATAGCCAGTTGCAGCTGACTGGCAAGAGGAACTACAACTTACGCCAACTTTATACACACAAAAATCTCTGTTACCCACTGCCTTCTGATGGCAGCCCCGAGCATTGATCCCTTTCTCACATAGTTTGATCTTGACATGCTTCTTTCCTGCACTTGGCTCGCCAATTCCCAAATGCTTCTGGCTTCTTCCCGCACATGTCTGGTTCCTCTCTGTTATTCATTCTTCATGTCTATTGATGTTTCTGATGCTTTAACATAAATCTGTAGTTCTCCTAATAGAGAAGAAGAATGATATTATCTTTGCTTATGGTATTGTTTATTGGTATCAGCTAGAGTTGCTTTTGGATGTTAGAATGATAAAATAGTGGCCTAGCAGGAGATGGTTTAGCTTGCTTTTTAGTTCTGTGTTTGCTATGTAGTAGAACCGGGAGATTTGACACTTCTCCACTTGTGACGATTGTCATTTGTACTAGTTTGGTTCTTAGATAATAGGATTTGAGATTGATTGATATTTTATGTTTCTTTTTATTTTGTAACAAAGGAATTTTGTTCCAGGTATTCGTCACTGATTTGTGGACCGATCACACCCCATGGCCTTTTAACCAGCTTCCCAGGAGCTATAGTTTCTTGGTGAAACATGGAACCTTGTGGAAGATGACATACTATGGTTCTGCACCACGTGTAGTTCATCAGCCACATTTTGCTGCAACATCTACATTCATAGCAAGGTGATTAGTTATATTTTCCAACTTATATTTCCATCTTGAACGAGCTTCAAAATTTTAATTTTGAATATCAAAGGATCTCTTAGGGCGTGTGCAATGTTGCAAAAAAAGCCAAGGCTAACAAGTTCTTGGCCTCTCCACACCTGGAGCCAAGCGTTAGAGAGGGCGAGGCTAAGAAAAAAATTCTAGATCCGGAGAAAGTTGAGGGCTCGAGTCCAGCCGAATAAAAAAAAATCAAGGTACCCACCTGTCAGCTCAAGCACACTATCCATGGCTGAACTGTGCCTCCGCATGTGTCACCATCGAGGGCGAGAAGAGGAGGCCACACCTGCGCCTCTCACCATCGTCGTCCGCCACGCATGTGCCACATGCCCGCTTGCGTTGTTGCCGCACGCTCCTTCGTGGCCCATGCGTAGGAGGGCGAGATGAGGTCTTTGTCGAGGGCAAGAGGAGGCGGAGGTCCTCTGCAAGAGCTCGTCGACCTTTGCTATGAGCCTTCGAGCTCCATATCTGGCGTGGTTGCCCCTTTATGGCGGCTAGGGCTTGGCGGTGGTGTTGATTGACATGGCGGCAGCGCAATTGGTGGTGTTGATTGAAATGACGGGCAACGGCAACGCAGTTAACTTAGAGGAATCAGTAGAGGGGCTTGTGAGGATCATGTTGGGGTGGCCGGAGGCGAGGGGGGCTGCCGGATCTGGTCGATTCGTCGGCGGCAAAGGTGAAGGAGAGAAACAGTGGAGAGAAGGAGAGAACGATGGGACTTGGGAGATGATGTCAGTTGGGAAAGCACTCAGCTGGAGAGGCACTATTTTGTTTATTTACTAGTGGGACCCACTTTTGGTGCAGGTGAGGCTAACCATTGGAGAGTAAATTGGAAACTTGGACTCTGTTTACGTGACAATAATGTGTCTTTTTTTAGCTCCTCTCACATTGTACATGCCTGTAGTACCACAACATTCTTGAATCTCAAGCTGTAATTTGTATTGCAAAATAAGGCTTATTGAGTGTAGTGTAATTTTACTGAATGTTGGGTTCTCACAACTCCGCCTGTGTAGTTTTCTACATAGTCTATCTCAAGCCAGAAAAAATAAGGAGGGTTGTGTTAGACTCAGCAAGCCAACGTAAAAAAGGCACCTTTTTATGGGATGTTTCACCTTGAGGAGGTTTTATTCCTAGTTTACCTCATCTTGTTTGGGACAAAATGCTTTGTTGTTATCGTTGTTGTTGGGTTCACTCATCAAGATGCTTTGCATGTGCAGTTGATGCTACTGAATAATTCCTGAATAATGTAGATCAGGAAAGTTTTGGTATATAGCATTCATGTTTGTTACTCTTGCCCCTTTAATTGCCTTTTTATTTGGGGAAGTTTTTTCACCTTAAAATTTATTGGTATTGGAGATTGGTCACTCTTATAGTCATGAATGCATTGTTTGAGTTGTATTTTGCCTGACTAAACTAAGCGACATTTTTTATGATTGAAACAGTAGCTATAACCACAACCAGAGCTGAAGACTATATTTTCCCCTAGGGCCTCGATTCTATGGTTGGCTGTGATGACGCATCAGGTGGTCTGCAGGATTCTCGAATCCTGCTTGAGAAAGCCCTGAAATCTAGCTGTTTTCCAACATATCCACAGTGGCCATTATTTAAAACTTATTCTTTTTAATTTATTTAGGTTTTTGTTAATATTAGCGATGCGAATGTAGATCATGATTACCTTGTTAAAGATGTGTTGTACTGTAGCTGTTGCTTATATTTGTAACATGGTTACATAATCTAGAAAGCGCCTCTTTTTTTCCCTGCAGAGAGGTTGCAAAAGGTCTAATGAAATACCAACCAGATGTGATTATCAGTGTACATCCTTTAATGCAACATGTCCCCCTTCGAATTCTAAGGTCCAAAGGTTTATTGGATAAGATTCCATTCACAACAGTTGTTACAGATCTGAGCACTTGTCACCCAACATGGTATGCTGGTTTCAATGTTCATATAACTTCACATCAGTTTTTGGTTCCATACCACATTTAAGACATGGATGTAATTGATCTTACAGTGAAATAGTTATTTTACTGCTGTCTCATAGGTTTCACAAGCTTGTGACAAGATGTTACTGTCCATCAGCTGAGGTGTCAAACAGAGCTCTAAAAGCTGGACTACAGCCCTCACAAATTAAAGTATATGGCCTCCCTGTACGTCCATCTTTTGTCAAACCTGTCCGACCAAAGGTAAACAATTTCTTGAACTATTAGCATCCTGCCAGCGTCTGAATCTTTGCCATATACACAAGTTACTGAGTGTCGTGTCTATTCTTCTTCTTTAATAGGATGAACTGCGAAGGGAGTTAGGCATGGATGAATATCTACCCACTGTTCTATTAATGGGTGGGGGTGAAGGGATGGGCCCTATTGAAGCTACTGCTAGATCACTTGGTGATGCTCTATATGACGAAAGCCTTCGGGAACCCATTGGTCAAATACTTGTAATTTGTGGACGTAATAAGAAGCTGGCTAACCGATTGCAGTCAATCGATTGGAAAGTTCCAGTTCAGGTACTTCCTTAAAGCTTATTTGTAACTTCCAAGAATTTGGAAATTGCAACTGTGCTGCTTCACCAGTTTCTTTTACTAAAATTTTCTATTGTATTGGCCACTTCCACCGAGTTCTACACTCTCCAGATTTTGCTTTAATGCTTCTTCTCTTTAAAATATTAGGTGAAGGGTTTTGTTACAAAGATGGAAGAATGTATGGGTGCTTGTGACTGTATTATTACAAAGGTATGCTGTACATTAGCTCCACATCTTCAGATCATGCACTTGGCTATGTGATATGATATTGCATGATTGGTGGTGATTCGATAATACATGATCTATGGTGATTTGCAGGCAGGGCCTGGTACAATTGCAGAGGCGATGATTCGTGGCCTCCCCATTATTCTAAATGGTTATATTGCTGGGCAGGTATATTTCTTCAGCTACTGAATGTAGGAATTTCTTGATTCTATCATTTTGCTTAGAATTCTTGACGCTGATTTGTAATGTTGTTGGGTAGTGGGTACACCATTTTATTAAGATATTGGGGTATTGAACACTGAATATATCTTCATTTCGATGAACCTATCACCTATGCTGAATGTCTTGGAGTAGTGGTCAATAATAAGCACCAAAATGGCTCTGTAGAATACCATACTGCCATAGATGGTACGCCACCCAGCCCAAACTTATCTCCAAATCATGGCCTATCTTTATTTTGATGGATCGTGTCCTTTTCTTGTGAATTGTGCAGGTGAAAATGAATCATTAATTATTTTGTCATATATTGACAATTTAGGATGGTACTAGACTAGATGCTGTTAATTTCCTTACACACTAATGGCGTACTTTTCCGTTTGAAGAGGTGTATCATGGCAAGAGAGACGAATACCCTGAAATTATGCTAGTGACTTTGATATGAGCATTGATCATATGTTATGCATGATTTTTTTATCTTTCTAAATAATTCATTCGCATAACAGGAAGCTGGCAATGTTCCCTATGTTGTTGAAAATGGATGCGGGAAGTTTTCCAAATCTCCAGAACAGATTGCAAAGATTGTTGCTGACTGGTTTGGCCCTAGGTCAGATGAGCTCAAATTAATGTCCCAAAATGCCCTGAAACTAGCACGACCAGATGCCGTGTTTAAAATCGTTCACGATCTACATGAGTTAGTCAGGCAAAAATGTTTCGTACCACAATATGCATGTGCAACATAAGCTCCTATCTTACCTTGTGAGTTTAGTTAATTCTATTCCTTCGTGCGGCCTTAGTTATAGTTATTTGTGAGAACTCAAAATATCAATTGATTTGAAAGGAAAAAATGTACGATCTAATTTGGTTTCCCTGAATATCGTGCCTGTATACGACTGTTGGGACTAAATTTCCTACAGAGACCATTTAGCATGCTAGTCCTTAATGCCGATGTCACTATTATGGCTCTATTTAGCTGTGCTGTGACATCTTGCGATATTGGATGAGGTTGTTATAGACATCATCTGCCAAGTCTAATGGAATATTGTTGTGGCTGTAATAATATAAAATAAGTTAGCAAATAACTAAAATACATTTGGAATCTATCTTGTGCCCAATGATAAGGCCTCGGTTAGAACACAGGGAATTTTTCCTGATTTCTACTAGAATTAAATTGTTTTTTATGAAAATTTTGTGAAATTTTTGCATTTCAAATGGACCATAAGCTTGGCTTATCTTTAGTTGAATCGCTGGAGACTGTACGTCCAAATCATTAACACCCCTGTTTGGTTTATGGAATTGGTTAAGAATTGGGATTGGGCATTCCACAATTCTGCTTGGATGCACATAGAAATGGAATTGGAATTGTGGCCTGATTTCCTCTGAATTGGTACACAACTAAAAGTGAGTCCTCTGATACCAATAAGGTCGACCCCGAGTGGGATCCACCCTTCTTGTATGTCTTCGACTTGACGAGTCCCATCTCCTGCGATACCACAGCTTCCTTCAACCTCCTCTTTGATAAGCTTTCACCGTTGTATCAGCCCCGCTCATCAGAGATTCTGGCTTCTAACTCTTTAATTTTATCCTTTTTTAACTTTTTAGTTATTTTGTTTTTTTATTTCTTTGTATTGTCTATAATAATATTTTTTTATTTTTTATACTAAAAAACTAATAACAGTTATAATGAAAAAAACCATTACAAGACAAAATAAGCTCGACTTAAAAGTCCAAATAAACATCACCAAAAATACTAACTAGTCATCCCTTTCTACCTCTCCTCTAGCCATGGGCCTTCGACTCGATGCGCGCTAGCTTGAGGCCAATGGGATAGCGCAGATCTGCGATGGGGAGCCGGAGGTCGGTGGGGAAGAGGCCGAGGTGAGAGGTGGTGGCTGCAAAGGAGAGCTAGGCTGGACACGGCAACGATTGCAACGAAGGCGCATGATGACGACGAGGTGGAGGATGAGGATGGCGGCGGTGACAGTGAAGAGTATTGACGAGGATGAGCACGGCAGCCTGGACAGTTAAGGAAGAGTAGCATACACTAAGCAAGGGAAGCTGTGGTGGCGGCGGGTCGCCCTATACTCCAAGGGAGGAGGCGTGCGCCAATGCCAGCGCTGGTGGGTGTTGGCACGATTCGGATGTGTCCATCTTGTCTCGAGCCGTCGGCATGCTCACACGACCGACGAGGAGTTCATGGAGTTCACCTCAACTCCGGTGAATGCCTTTCATCTGCTTTGCACTATGTTTCCATGTTAGAATTTCTTTGTCAACCAAACAAAAATTGGATTGGCTTATGTTTCCATTTCCAAGTTAGAACGTTTTGGCAACCAAACAAAAAAAATGGAATTAGGTGTTGTATATGGCAGGGGCAAAAACGGAATTTCCCAATTGCTAAAAGGAGGGCCCACTTGTAAGTGGGCCAGAGAGGATAAGGAGAGGGAGGAGCTCTGCTCCTCTCATTTTCTACCCGAGTGCACAGGAGGGTTAGGAGGAGCGCATGCAAGCATGCGGAATGGCCGCGCGCGCGATGGCGCATCCGGCGGCGGCGCCACCCACGTCGGCGCGTCTCGCACTGCCCCACCCGTGGCCCGGTTCTCCCGCTTCGCCCTGCGGCCGGTCTCCTCGTGCGGCCTAGTCTACCCCGATCCGGTTTTCTGGGGCACGGGGCTAGCTTGAGCGGGCTTAGCGGGGGAGGAGCGGCGTCGGATCGTGGGACTTGGTCCCGACCGTTGGGCGCTGCGCGAGAGCTCTCCTCTTCTCCTCTTGGGTATAAGTAGGGATTGCTCCTCCTTGAGAGAGATATCCGAAGGCAAGTGCTCTCCTCTCTCCTACTCTCTCTTGTTTTGCCTGTGGTGACTTGGTTGTGGTGTGTGACTTGGTTCCGACGCGATCTGCGATCCCCGGTGCTCGTCGGCGAGGTGCTTGGCGGCTCCTCCTCGTGCTTGTGCGGCATACTCCCGACCTCGACCGTTGGTTTGATCGTCTACTCCGACGAAGGGCTTTGTATCTCCGTTGCTTATTGACCTCTCTCACGGTGGTGTTGAGGGCAATAGGTTTTCTGAGCAGTGCTCACGAGCACGCCTAGCCTGTAACCTTACGGTGATTTTGAATATCACTGTTTGTGAGTTTCGGTTCAACTCTTGCAATTTCTGATTTGTGATATATCGTGAAATTGCAAAGAAACGATGGGCTTAATGTTGCTCTGTGATGAAAAATAATCATATCTTTGAGATTGGTTCATTTAGCCTTTGAGCTCTATTTTGTGTAAATTCATGTCATTGCTATTAACTTGAACTTAGCAAGTTCTTTGTTGATCATATATACATGTTCATAGTTTCGGACTGTGCAGTCTATAGATCATACTAAATTGTTACATATTGAATTAAGCTACTGTGTCATTGGCAACTAGATTCATGTGCTTTGGTAACTTAATTCTTTGGACTGTTATATTGTTGCCGAAATTGCAATTCTATTGCTGTTAGACATATATATATATTCGAACAATAGGAGGCTGCAGAATTTAAGTGTAGAGCTCAAAGACTGAATTTATTTGGCATAATCAATCTATGAAGAGTATATGATTCATTAGTAGCGGGACGGCCAAGAGATATTCTTGTGTAACCCTACAATCTGAGAGCACAAATAATCAATTAAACTTGAGCTTGTTGCTAGTATTAATTGATATATACTTTTCACATTGTCATACATATTCATGATTAGAAGTTTATTGTCTCTTTTGATGAATATGTGTTATGCCATGGTTGATATGATCAATTCATATGGTTTCATACTTGCTATGTCACTTATTTATGATTTAATGTCATTCTTGTGTGCTTATAATTATATTGGAATTATATTTATACTATTGCTTATACCGCAAATATTACAACACTCCAGAAAACCTATTATCAAAGTAATGGCTTCCTCCGATGTCGTTAAGCCGGAAGTTTTCGACGGTGCGAACTTCAAGCGGTGGCAAGCTAAGACAAAATTATGGCTGACCGATCTCAAACTCTTTTGGGTCATTTCAAATCCTCCGGCGTTTCCTTTGGAGATCCCTGAAATGATGAAGTGGGAGGATGCAAATAACTCGGTCTTAGCCCATCTATTAGCCATCCTGTCCAACCGGCTGTTCGACGTATATGTCAACTTCACAAACGCCAAGCTTCTGTGGGACGAACTTGAAGAGAAATACTCCGAAGGAGACAACGGAAATGAGTCGTTCGTGATTGCGAATTACTTGAACTATAAAATGGTCGAAGGACGGTCGGTGATAGAGCAGCTCCATGAGCTTCAACTCCATGTACGTGACTTAAGTCGATCGATCGTGCTCTGGAAAAGTTTCAAGTAAATGTCATTCGGCCAATTTACGCCATCATGGCGTGACCGTGATTGCTCGACGACATATGAAGGAGCGCTTGACACTCAATGAGTGGCAGCGACTATAAATGTCGAAGAACGAGCTAGAGCGGTGACGGTGTAGGAAAGGCTCAAGTCCAAGCCCATCAAGTTCAAGTCAAGAATCTTTGGAAGCTTTGGGAAACCGAAATTCAAGAGTCACCCAAGTCAAGCTCCAACCAAGAAAATGAAGAAGAAAAAGGAGGACATTATGCGCTTTGTATGCGGGAGGTGGACATAAGGCCAACCATTGCCGCAATCGCAAAGCGAGGTCCTACTCCCGTCGAAGACAAGAGCCGTAAAATTTGAAGTAAATGTCGACCGCTGCTCGATTCGGAAGAGTACGTACCTCGAGCCTTTATGGCAAGTCCATCAATTGACCGTGGATTGATACAGTGCTACTAGACATATATGTGCCGATCGATCGTGTTTCTCTTCATTTCGGGGTGAAGGTGGTGGATCCGTCCTAATGGGTAACGAGCGCACGCAGCGATGCGTGGGATCGGACAGTGCGCTCAAGCTTACCTCGGGCAAGACACTCATCCTTAAGGACGTCTTGTATGTATGCGCAATGACTCGCAATCTTAGAGTGGGTCGATCTTTGTGTAGGCGAGGAATAAAGCTTGTATTTGAATCCAATAAGGTCGTGTTGACCAAGTTTGGTAATTTTGTGGGTAAAGGCTATGATAGCGGAGGCATGTTCCGCTTATCGATTCTTGATTCAAATAATGTAACAATTTACAATATTTTCCATTGCAATAAAGTTCATGATGTTTGGCATTCACGTTTGTGTCATGTTAATTTTGAAGCTATTATGCGGTTAAGCAAAATGAATTTAATTCCAAGTTATAATTATGAGAAAGGTTCAAAATGTGAAGTGTGTGTGCAAGCGAAGCAACCCCGAAAACCTTTTCATAGTGTTGAAGGGCGGAGCACTTCTCCACTTGAATTAGTCCATTCTGATCTTTGAGAGATGAATGGAATTTTGACTAAAGGTGGCAAGCGCTATTTTCTAACTCTCATAGATGATGCGACTAAGTATTGTTACATTTACCTACTTAAGTCGAAAGATGAAGCACTTGAATATTTTAAAATCTATAAAGCCGAAGTTAAAAATCAACTAGAAAAGAAAATCAAACGGTTACGGTCGGATCGAGGCGGTGAATACGTCTCGAATGAATTCTCTCAGTTCTGTGAAGAAAGTGGAATAATCCATGAGACTACTCCACCTTACTCACCCCAATCAAATGGAATAGCCGAAAGGAAGAACCGAACTCTTTGCGACTTGGTTAACGCCATGCTTCAGAGTTCAGGTATGCCGGACTATTGGTGGGGTGAGCGCGTTCTCATGACTAACTATATCCTGAATAGAGTTCCGCCTCGAAATCAGGAGGAGACACCCTATGAAGGATGGAAGGGGAGAAAACCTAACTTGTCATATCTTCGGACATGGGGATGCCTCGCGAAGGTACATGTGCTATTACCGAAGAAAAGGAAGCTTGGTCCGAAAACCGTTGATTGTGTTTTTCTAGGGTATGCTCTTAATAGCACGGCTTATAGATTTTTAGTAGTCAAATCCGAGGTGAGTGGCATCACTACAAACATAGTGATGGAGTCTCGTGATGCGACTTTCTTTGAACATGTGTTTCCTATGAGAC
Source organism: Melocanna baccifera (assembly GCA_036346265.1). Classification (NCBI taxonomy): domain Eukaryota; kingdom Viridiplantae; phylum Streptophyta; class Magnoliopsida; order Poales; family Poaceae; genus Melocanna; species Melocanna baccifera. The sequence continues at coordinate 12,123,491 of CM070701.1, read as the reverse complement.
CAGCGGAAGTCATTGACCCTACTGTTCCAGTTGATTGCTCTATTCTTCCTAGTGTGGATAACACCGCTCCAGAGTTGGAGTTGAGGAGGAGTAAGAGGCGGAGACTGAAAAGTCAGCGGCGATGACTATGTCACTTATGTCGTGGACGATGAACCACGAACCCTTTCAGAGGCATACTCATCCCCGGATGTGGATTACTGGAAGGAGGCAGTCCGTAGCGAGATGGATTCCATCACAGCTAACGGAACCTGGGAGATTACAGATCTTCCACCTGGATGCAAGCCAGTGGGCTGCAAATGGATCTTTAAAAGAAAGCGCAGACCTGATGGTACTATTGAAAAGTACAAGGCCCACTTAGTGGCTAAGGGTTACACGCAAAAGGAAGGAGAAGACTATTTTGATACATACTCTCCTGTGGCTCGTTTACCCACAATTCGGGTGCTTATAGCACTAGCTGCCGCGTATAAACTCCAAGTACATCAAATGGATGTAAAGACAGCTTTCCTAAACGGAGAGTTGGATGAGGAGATTTATATGCAACAGCCTGATGGTTTTGTGGTTGAAGGGCAAGAAAAGAAAGTATGTCGATTGATTAAATCTTTGTATGGCCTAAAGCAAGCTCCCAAGCAGTGGCATGAGAAATTTGATAGTACCCTGACATCGGTCGGCTTTTGTGTTAACGAAGCCGATAAATGTGTCTACTATCGGTTTCATGGGGGTGAAGGTGTCATTCTATGTCTATACGTAGATGACATATTGCTTTTTGGGACAAACATGGATGTAATCAATAAAACAAAGTCTTTTCTCTCTCAGAACTTTGATATGAAAGATCTTGGTGAAGCTGATGTTATTTTGAACATCAAGCTTATAAAGGGTGAGAATGGGATTACTCTGTCACAATCCCATTATGTGGACAAAGTCCTATCCAGATTTGGATTCATGGACTGTAAGCCAAGCGTGACACCCTATGATCCAAATGCTAAGCTCCACAAAAACACAGGACATGGAAAAGATCAATTAAGGTATTCACAAATTATTGGATCCTTGATGTATCTAACTAGTGCAACGAGGCGGATATCTCTTATCTTTGTGAGCAGATTGAGTCGTTATCGTCCAATCCAGAGATGATCATTGGATAGCACTAGAGAAAGTACTTAAATACCTAAAAGGAACCTCTAATTTGGGTATACACTATTCGGTCATCCTGCGGTCTTGGAAGGATTCGGTGATTCTAAGCGGATCGACGACTCGGATGACATGAAGGCTACGAGTGGCTACGTGTTCACTCTAGCGGTGGGGCCGTTTCGTGGAAGTCTTCCAAGCAGACTATCCTTACGGTCCACCATGGAGGCTGAGCTAGTAGCTCTTGACTCGTATAGTAGAGCGAGAATGGATTAGAGAACTCCTTCGACCTCACCGATTCTCGAAAAGCCAATTCCACCATATTGACCTCTGCGATAACCAAACCGTTACGGTTAAGGCGAAGAGTAGGAAGGACAATATGAAGTCCTCAAAACATATAAGCGGCATGAAGTCGATCGGGTATGCGAGAGACGGGTGTTATTTACGAGAATACATCGATGCGAAAGGAACTTGGCGATCCTTTCACTAAAGGATTGGCGCGGAAGGTCATCCTTGCAGCGTCTCAGGGAATGGGGCTTATACCCGTGTAAAGGTTCACATTGGTGGTAACCTATCCTAGAAGATCGGAGATCCCGTGAACTAGGCTCTAGGACAACAAACTGTGTGGGATTAGAGAGCACAACTAAAGGGTCTCATTAGGCTGCGATGCTGCTGCATGCGTATGGAAGGTTGAGTTTTGGCTCTTAATGAATTCGATGTCTTTATGACTTGGGAATCGTCCTCTGAGATTCCTGGAGAATTCACCTACGTGAGTACGATCGTGAGGTCGCGATCAAAGAAAATTAGGGTTATACTTTCTTAAAGTACTCATGAGATAGATATGGGGACATGACCGTAACGTCCCAACCCGAGAGGAAAAGGGCAAGCCGCCTGCATGAGTGTGACTTGGGCGAAAAGTCTCACACCAAGGCATTGGATCAAGGAGTAGTCCTCCTTTGTGCATGCAGAGTCGTAGTCCTTGTTACTAGACTTTGGGTTCAAACCGAAAGGTACCCATCGTCGAACAGCTGTATATTAAACAAGACATTGAGCATCAGTTATCAATTGAGAAATTGGTGGAGACTGTTGTATATGGCAGGGGCAAAAACGGAATTTCCCAATTGCTAAAAGGAGGGCCCACTTGTAAGTGGGCGGAGAGATAAGGAGAGGAGGAGCTCTGCTCCTCTCATTTCTACCCGCGCACGGGAGGGTTAGGAGGAGCGGCGCGCATGCGGAATGGCGGCGGCGGCGATAGCGCATCCGGCGGCGGCGACTCACCCAGCGTCGGCGCGTCTCGCAGCTGGCCCCATCCGGTGGCCCGGTTCTCCCGCTCGCCCTGCGGCCGGTCTCCTCGTGCGGCCTAGTCTACCCCGATCCGGTTTTCTCGGGGCACGGGGCTAGCTTGAGCGGGCTTAGCGGGGAGAGGAGCGGCGTCGGATCGTGGGACTTGGTCACGGCCGTTGGGCGCTGCGCAGAGCTCTCCTCCTCTTCTCCTCTTGGGTATAAGTAGGGATTGCTCCTCCTTGAGAGAGATATCCGAAGGCAAGTGCTCTCCTCCTCTCCTACTCTCTCTTGTTTTGCTGTGGTGACTTGGTTGTGGTGTGTGGCCGGTTCCGACGCCGATCTGCGATCCCCGGTGCTCGTCGGCGAGGTGCTTGGCCGCTCCTCCACGTGCTTGTGCGGCATACTCCCGACCTCGACCGTTGGTTTGATCGTCTACTCCGACGAAGGGGCTTTGTATCTCCGTTGCTTATTGACCTCTCTCACGGTGGTGTTGAGGGGCAATAGGTTTTCTGGGACAGTGCTCACGAGCACGCCTAGCCTGTAACCTTACGGTGATTTGAATATCACTGTTTGTGAGTTTTCGGTTCAACTCTTGCAATTTACGATTTGTGATATATCCGTGAAATTGCAAAGAACGATGGGCTTAATGTTGCTCTGTGATGAAAAATAATCATATCTTGAGATTGGTTCATTTAGCCTTTGAGCTCTATTTTGTGTAAATTCATCATTGCTATTAACTTGAACTTAGCAAGTTCTTTGTTGATCATATATACATGTTCATAGTTTGGATTTATGCGATCTATAGATCATACTAAATTGTTACATATTGAATTAAGCTCTTGTGTCATTGGCAACTAGATTCATGTGCTTTGGTAACTTAATTCTTTGGATCGTTATATTGTTGCGAAATTGCAATTCTATTGTTTGTTAGACATATATATATATATTCGAACAATAGGAGGCTGCAGAATTTAAGTGTAGAGCTCAAAGACTGAATTTATTTGGCATAATCAATCTATGAAGAGTATATGATTCATTAGTAGCGGGACGGCCAAGAGATATTCTTGTGTAACCCTACAATCTGAGAGCACAAATAATCAATTAAACTTGAGCTTGTTGCTAGTCTTAATTGATATATACTTTTCACATTGTCATACATATTCATGATTAGAAGTTTATTGTCTCTTTTGATGAATATGTGTTATGCCATGGTTGATATGATCAATTCATATGGTTTCATACTTACTATGTCACTTATTTATGATTTAATGTCATTCTTGTGTGCTTATAATTATATTGGAATTATATTTATACTATTGCTTATACCGCAAATATTACAACACTAGGTACCAATTCCAATTTCAGCGGAAATTGAATTGGCACTCCAATTTGTCATGTCCATTCAATTTATGAACCAGACGAATCCCAAATAGATAAGAGTTCAATCCCCGAAGGAATTGGGGGGAGGGGGGGGGGGGATTCCGCACTCGAAACGGGGTATTAATCTTTGAATTTGCAATCTTTGTATATTCTCTTCTTTTTTATTAGATGTTTTTTTTATTTTCTGCAGTCTCCAATATATGTCTCTGACCATTAACTCTATATTATTATAGTACTAATAAAATTATAATATTATAAAAGCATTTCTAACAAGGTATCTAATAATATGGTTTTGACCGATCTAGATATTTTGAAATACACCGATGATCAGCGTTAGATTCCAGGACGTTAAATAGAAAAGAACGGAGAAAGCATAATCTTCCAATCGTCCTCCACGTAATTCCATGCATAGCTGGTAATACCGACACCCAACCGAGCTCTGTCGCAGAACAAGCCGGTCAAGTCAAACACATGGGGGGCTCGCCCTGCTCACTGGATTATTTGACTGACACCCCCGTGCCTCCTGACCCCATCGGCCGTCCATTACACCGTTGCTGCATGTGCCAAATCTCCCGCCCTCTGACCCGCACCGTCAGCCAGGCTCGCGCGGCTTGGCCGCTCCAAAAACACCGTCACTGTTCTTTTAACCCCCGACGTCCGAGCAAGGCCTCCAATCCAAGGGGCTGTCTTTAGCTGAAGAATCCTGAGCTGGAGGGCGTACATGTTACTGGCATCCATGCGCGCAGGTGCAGGCGCAGGGCTCTGATCCACAGCTGTTCCTTGGTCGCTTGCGCTGTCCGCGTGCACCGAAAGGCTAGCAGACATGTGGGCTAGGGCGCTGCTGCCCAGCCCCGGCCGGGGGCACTGTCAGATCAGGTGAGCCTGTGATACCTAGCGACTGTGTGCCGCAATAGTTTCGTAGATCGTGCATCCGTGATCGTACGGCCTCAATCTGTAGCCCTCTCTCTCTCTCTCTCTCTCTCTCTCTCTCTCTCTCCAGTATTCCTCCAAGTACATGATGGAGCAGTGCGTAGATGAGAGGAAACTGGGGAGAAATGCGAGACAGGCGTAGGATGTGATCGCTCAGTGGTTGAAGAGTGTGGTTGTAAGGAGTTGCTGGTTCAGTTTAAACAGGAATGAGTTGAACTGTTGAAGAGTGTGGGTGGTGTGGGATAGGGGATGGAATGGAACAGGGGGCCTCGGAGCTCGAAGGTAAGGGATAGGTGAAAGAGCAGAAAAAAAGAGGAAACTGCAAATATGAAAAAAAAAAAGTCTTAGAAAAGACATGTAAAGATAATCAAAATTGTCTAGAATCACAGAGAGTTCGCTCATCTCAAGTTAGATTGCAAAAAAAATTTGCTCAAGTCATAAGCAGGCAACCAGGAAATTCGCCCTTTTCTAGCTTAAAAAAACACTGTTATCTACATAGACGATCCTATTGTACTTTTTTTTTTCTGTCTTTCGCACTTTTGGCAACGTTCAGATGGAAGCATTCCTGTAACCACTGGAGTTCACAGTTCCAACGGGTGTGAGAAAGAGACTCACCATGGTAACACTTGCACTAGCTCTTTTCCTCCCTTCTTCCTTTATTTTTATTTTTTTTATATCGGCAATACTAGCAAATGATTTGATCTGTACTCTGTACAAACACATTCCTGCACAGTTTATATTCTTTGTCTGCTGTTTCTTGCATGTGTCTTTATATGAAAAGGCAATGGCACCCTCATGTCTGATCACTATAGAATCCGTATGTCCTGATCTCCTTTTCCAGTTACATAAATTTTCTAACACTGCATCTCTCGTGATTGTCGAGTTGTCTTGTACACTTGCCACTGAGGGCATTGCTTAATTCCTTTCATGAAGCAGTCATAAGCACTACTGGTTCCATGAATTGCATGCTCTGTTTTGCTTCTTGCTGGCAATAGGCGCCGGATGTTCTACAGTAGGATTTAGCTGACAATTACCCAATCATCTCGTTTAGTAAAACAAGGGGGGTACAAAAATATTCCACTAGTTTCTTGCAATGATTTAATTTTGGATGAAGCACAAAGAAATGGCAGAAAAAAAAGATAAAGCAATTACAAATGCTTGTACATTTGCCAATAGCCAATATTGTATTACCATTTGCCAATCACCAGAGGTAATCTCAAAACAAATTTCCATGTATAGGATATTCACATAGCTCATGGCTCCTTCCCCCTCCCAAATCCCAATCATGTTAAATATAATCACAAGCCTCTTGTGCAAACCCAATCTGAGACCCTGAAGTGTCGAATATGACCCTCAGGTTCTTCTGCTGGTAATTACCAATAATTGAAGTGTCATACTCAGATTTCAGGGAGGCCAGAGCCAAGCACACCTGAGAAGCATCACCACTGACAAAGTAGAGCACACCACTGGAGTCCACCCCCACCTCCACACTGCCTTCAAACACAAATTTCAGGCTGGGAACCTGCACTTCTCTGAACCCTGTCAAGTTGAAGCAAGTATCAAGAATGGAAAACCCTGGCGCTTGCGGATACTCCGCGAATTGGCTCAAGAACTCGGCCCTGACTGCATTGTACACCGAAGGCACGAGACTCGTGATGATGGTCCCGGAGTCGATGATAACTTTACCAGCTGAGAACCCTGAAGATTCTACCTCCTGACCGCCAATAGTGATCCCGGTCAGGTTAAGGAAGTAGAAGGGTCCTTGCAGTGGGTCAGAAACCATTGAGGTGTACACAATTTGGGTTGAATTCCGGTACACCGAGGAGTCGTCACCGAGGACTAGTGACCCTGACGAATCAGACTCCTTCAGAGGAAGGCAGTATGAGAAAACACCACCAAATTGATCCATAGTTTGTGATATCAGTGAGAGCTGGCTCCTGCCTAGCCCCATCAGTCCAGATGTGCCCCCAAAGGGTCCCTGGTTGCTAGTGCCACAGCCAAACACAAAGCCTTCTACGTCTTCCCCGGCTAAACTCAGCTTGTCACGTGCCAGGACACCATGGGAGTAGGAGCCATCACGGTAGCTGAGAGTGTAGCTGCAGGTAGGCTGGTCGGCTCTGCACATTCCCGACATCCCGGCGGCTATCTGCAGAGCGTCACAGGAAGATGAGTTGCACGGGACCGTGGCGTAGGACGGCGAGGAGGCCGGGTCAAAGAGGGGCTCTTCTTGGTTGTGGCACGACTCGCACGGCTTGCACTGCACCCAGGTGAGCTCACTTGCCGTGTCGACAATCACCGTCGCCTGGTCGCCGCCTAAACCGATGGTCGCAATATAGTTGAGCGTCCGGAGCTTTGCACCGGAGGTGACAGGGACCTGCGCCTTGGATGCCTCGTCCGATGACATGACCAATCTGTAGTTGTCGATACGCCATTGCAGCGACGAGACCCTCGCGGCATCAGAAGACAAGAGGCCATTGATTTCCTCTGCTCTGCTCTTGCTTGGCCCTGAACTGAAGCTGTGGTGCCTCAGCTCCAGTATTGTGGCACCACTTTCTGCTCCTGAAGATTGCATTACAAGAAAGGTAAAGATTATGAGCTGAGATGCCTCTAGCAGCCTAGTAGCTGAAATATTACAAGACACATCAAACTTTACCATTCTTATCATTGTTCGTGTGTAGTTCTTCTATAAGAAAACAAAGTACTTGGGACTGCTGCTTTTGGCAAATGTCAAAGCCCAGAGAGAAAAAAAAACCACAGAATTTACATTCCTCGTGCGGCCACATCTGAAATTTACCTGCCTCCCTTTCTTGGCAAAATGGGTTCCCCCAACAAGTGCCCCTTAATAGCATTATCACAATGCTACACTGAGTCACTCAAGAGTGAGCTATTCCGATCCATTTTTAGGATGGAAGTGAGCAGAATCCACAGCACTTCAGTGAGAATAGAAACATCACGAGACACACACACACTGATAAAAAAACACAAGCATGTCCGCAGAATCTTCCATGTTTCCCAGGCCGTTCTAATCGAAGTCTAACCCTCCTCTCTCATCCAAGAACACAAAAAGAAACCAAGTAGAAGGGGGAGAGAGAGAGAAGGGATCAAACAACTCACTTGACCTCAGGCGATACCTCCTCTGCAAATAGGCTCTCCCACCCCTCTCCTCCAGGCAATGCACACCACGACCACCTCCTCCTGCAAGAAGCAGGAGCAGAGCAGCAGCAGCCACAACGCAAGCTCCCCATGCCATCACTCGCTCTCACCTCACTTCACTCGCTAGAGAGAGGAGAGGGAAAGAAAGGAGATTCTTGGGGGCGCGAGCGAGTGAGCTGAGGTGAGGTGGGCTTCTTGCGGCGCATGGGAACAAGGGCGCAGCAGCTGGCCGCAAGGTTGGAGGGGCCCGCGGCGGGGGTGGCGTACTGTGGGCGAGGAATTATTGGGGGCTTCACATGCATGTCCTCTTGCTCGCCTGCAGCAGCAGACAGCGCTCCCCCCTCTCACTGATCGCCTCTCTCTCTCTCCCCCCCCCCTTGCTAGTTGCTACTCTCCTCTCTCTCTCTACCAGTGAGCCCCTGCCTTCACTGACACCTTTCTTTATTAGTAGTAGCATTGGATAGTAGGGGTAGCATCTAGCAATAGCATAGGAAGAGAGTAGCGGCATCTGTGTTGAGGAAAAGGAGGGGATTTTAGTCATCAGAGTGCGTTGGTGGATGCACTGAAAATAGGCGTAGGGCGACATTAATGTCAGCAGTCGAGGGTTAGCAGTCAGCGCCCAGCGGGCACAACCAGTCGCGTTACCCAAGAGCTTCCGGCATCGTATTCGGCTCAAATCGATTTGGTTATACATTCGAGGTGTCGAGCTTCTTGCCGGCTTAATCGACTATACTGATATTAATGTTCTTCTTCTCTACACGTCTCTTCATATATTGGTTATACAATTGGACGGGATACTATCAAGTATCAGTGCTACTTTTCTGCTGTATATGATCTTTAGGATTGGTTATACACAAAACTCTGCATTGCACTTGAGCCAAACTCTAGCTAGATTTAGCAGCTTAGGGCAAGGTTTGATCATGAATGGCTTCAGGAGCTTCCATGCTATACCAGACCGCATTACGCAGGTCGATCCTGTCTTTTGGAGGTCCTAGAGCGTGATAAAAATAGAGACCCTTCATTCTAACATAAATAAGCAACAATACCTTTTATATCAATTGTCAAAGTTAACATAAATATGTAACAATATCTTTTATATCAATTGTAAAGACTAAAATCAGTAATAATTAGACAGTACGTCACAAAATATAAAATACTTATTGGTGACATTAGACTTAGTACATCACAAAATATAAAGTACTCATTGGTAACAGTCCACTGATACGTTAATATTATGAATAAGTTTTAGAAAACTATAGCATGCTACTAAAGACAAAATAATTTAGGAGAACACTACAATTTGAACCAACATTTCTTCTAACATTTCTAGATGCAAAACCATTGATAATAGTATCAATATCAATTTGAACCAACATATCTTTCTCAATGCATAAAGTTGCCAGACCATTCAGCCTTTTATGTGACATTGATGACTTCAAATAGTTTTTCAACCTGTCTCTCTCATATCTAATGACTATCTTTATATAAACAAGAAACTTATGTTACAAGAAAGTCCAAAATTTTATTCAAGATAGTATAGATGTTTCATTGGAGACTTGGAGTGGCATTTAACAGATAATCAAGGAACAAAAATCAGAAAAATGTACCATATATGCAACGGCTATATGAGGAGATTTCAAGTAAAACAATTTCAAAGTGAAGAAATTGAAGGCGAAATGGGCTATTACTTGACTTTAGCAGCTGACACAACTAATCATTAATCAATTATATTCAGTATTCAGTATATAGTCTATATCATATATGTATACATACTAATATATATGGACTAGAGACCTCTAGCTTTCATGGGCTCTAGGCGGTTGCCTTGTTGCCCAGGCCCAGGGCCAGACCTGGCCGGCTTCTTGCATCATATCACGTTCAATTCGATATATTTTAGCAAACATGCCATTTTTCTGCTTTGTATGATCCTTTGTTTTGGATGGGTTGTTCAACCGGTATGACACGTATTTGCACCTGAACCAAGCTCGAGGCAAACTCCAAACAGAGGTGGTGCAGGATTTGCAGCTTCTATGCTATACCATCTTAATGCAGAAGACCAATCAGTTAGTGTAAGTTTGATCATGTATCATACTATCACTTCACCAACTTTTTCTTTAGATTCCTCTTAAGGGTACATGCTCCACATCTAACTCTTCTTTCAATACACGAAATCCGACCCCAGCTCATCTTTGCTTTGTATTTGGGCTGCCGGTCCGGAAAAGATGCTATTTTGTCGCTAAGCTACCTTTCTAGCAAAACATGTTCCATAAAGAGAAGAAATTTAGGGTCTGTTCTTTACGGTTTCTAAAAGTCGTTTTTAACTTTTGCTACAGTAACTAACTTTTAAACGGAGTATTTTTTTAAGATGGGGTCTACAAATTAATTATAGTACACGTTAAAAAACTAATATCTGTAACATCAAAAATCGCAACCGAGTATCTCTCTTTCCGCCAAAAAGCCATCAGCCGCAGCCAAAAACCACCAGCCGCAGCCAAAAAGAACAGGCCCTTAGTCCTTTGTATGGAAGGCGTCAATTTTTCCTATTTCCTGCAGGAATTGAATTGTTTACTGTGAAATTCTTGCGTTCTTGGGGTCTCTGGGCAACCATGGCATCTATCTAAGAAGGGTAACCATGGCATCTATCTAAGAAAGAAATCCACGGTTCCTCCAAGTGAATACAACAATCACTCGTATCATTTCCTTTGTGTAATATAAGCATACAACACTGTGGATCATACATCGTCAGTGTGAGAAGTGAACTTTGCAAGCTGCAATCTCTCCTCCTCAATCCTCATCATGAGTAGCAGTTACAGAAGAGCTCAAGAGATCATGTGGTATCAGCACGTCACTCTGGTCAGCAGTGGGCACCAGGAAGATCATGCCCAGGGTGGACAGCCGCAGCAGGTTCCTCAGCAGGACGGCGAGCCAGAGGTTGCTGAAATCGGTTCTTGTAACGCGCAGGCGCGCGGAGCACGACGGCGCCGCCGGTCTTCGCCGTCAGCATGCCTGCCGAGGCTGTCGATGCACATGAGGAGGGCGAAGAAGGTGCTCTCCAAGTTAGATGATCAGCCCAGGGCCTATCGACGAACTCGAGCTCCCTGAGAATACGCACGAACACAAGAATAAAATACAGATCGACTTTTGGCGATACCATACGTCTATATCCTTTTTATTTTTCTTATACAGAGAAGTAAAACATAAGACTCCACAACCAACATGCCATCCCACGTCAAGAGTCTTATACAAACACAACTTGAATTTGCCTAATTAAGACTTTCTGTCTCTAGTTACATGCGAACTCTGAATCCTAACTTTTTACGACTGCTACAGTACTCGACTCCGACAGTACTCGAACACACTATTGAAGTATAAGTGAATTGCCCACCTTTCCTCATCAGTTTAAGTTTTTGAGTGAAGTGGCTGATGCATGCAACTCAATATAGTATCAGAGCCAAGAAGTCTTGAGTTCAAGACTTGGCTAGCGCAATTAAAAAAAATAATTACAGCTCACTTCTATTTCCACGTCTTAGGCTTGAGAGAGCCTACACGTGAGGGGGAGTGTTGAAGTATAAGTGAATTGCTCACCTTTTCTCACCAGTTTAAGTTTTTGGGCGAAGTGACTGGTGCATACAACCCAATACACACGCACTTGTCGAAAGTTGTAGTGGTCGTATAAGCTACTGTGGTCGTAAGCTTGGTTCGACTGATTACGCAACCAGACCTGAAGTACTCAAAAGACACACTCTAGTCATGGACTTGAAGTACTCGCAAGACATACTCTGATCGTGAACTCGACCAGATCTGAAGATAACTAGATTAACTCGTCACTCCACGCCCGGCGGGCAGAGCTTGGTGCTAAGGGCCATCATCGGCGTCAGCCAGGCGTGGCCGATGACCGGGGAGCAGCACTCCTCGAGGGTGATGAAGATGGAGTCCGGCAAGCTAAGCTTCAGGTTCCACCGGAGGACGAACGTGAGGTCGAGGAGGCCGGAGACACCGTACAAGAGCTGCGCGTAGAAGAGGATGCTCTTGAAGGTGTAGTCCTTCAGATACTTGTTGTAGATGAGGACGCCCACCATGGATGCAACTGCACCGATGGCATGCACCATCCCAACAAATTCCTACATGAATTGGAGATGTAGGTAGTTGCAACAATGGTTTTTCAAGCATCTGTTTGGCTGTATAACTGTATTAGTTTTGTGATACCCTTGTGTTGGGTTGATCTCGGCTAACCGTCCCGAGATTTCAGGGAGACCGAGTCTCCACTCGCGCCTTGATTGGAGGCGCAACCAACTCCTATTTGGTTCAGTCCCGGTCACCTAGCGCTCTATAAGAAGAGGGATTCGGCAGGGCTAGGACACGATTAGTTCAAGGCCTCAAGAACACCCACAAGACCCGATCTATAACGAGCGCTAAAGGTGGACGAAGGCCGAGCCTCCTCCGTCCCTATACACGGCAACCACAGCTTCTCTGTCCCCGTTCACGCCTCACGACCACGACGCCGAGCACCTCCCTGATGGCCTCTCCGACTTTGGGTACGCTTCCACACTAACGTTTGTGTTCATGATTTGAGTCTAGGGTTAAAGATTACAGTTCATGTTTAGACTTAGATTATTTTCTACACCTTGAAGAGTTTGTTCTGATCAATACTCTTCTTTTGTCATTTGTAAGGGAGAATACTTTATGTACTTTCACAATTCACAATGCAGTATACCCATTATGCCGACTCCTTTTCATTGTGTTCCAGCATAAACTTTTCCATGCAATGCTTGAGCAGGGAAACTATGTGCTAATGTGCTATCTTTTCAAATTAAGCTCTAGATCTGAGCCTGGCAGCATGAAGATTATGGACTGGTGATTATGTGCCAGGCTAATATTCTGAAATAAGGCCAAGAAATAAACTTGGGATAATGTAGTTTATCTTATAGTAAGGCATATGTTAGGGACATTGAAGATAGCATTGTGAAGCAAGCGAGATTGTGGGACCAGGACCTGCATGGCTGCATCCCAGATTCCCAGTTTTGAAGGAAGGCACCAATTGGTAGTGTTCAGAATAGTGATGGTTTTTAGTTTTTACTGAAATTTTACTGTAGATGGCTTATTTTTTACTGTAGCTGAGTTAGCTTATTAGGCATAATTAAATTTAAAAAAATGTAAAAATAAAAACGGCACACTAGTCTAGAACGGATAATGCAAAGGAATACGAGAAAAAAACAAAAAACAAAAAAATTCACTAGAAGACAAAACTGTGAACAGTGCACATAAGCTGCACAGTGAAAAACGCCATCGCACAACGCTGGAAAAAGCCATGTTGAGCGCGTAGAATTTCCTTTTTGATAGATCTTGATTGTGTTATTTTCAGTTGCCAGAGTGATTGGTGTGTAAGACCTCAATCTTCTCTATTTTCTTTCCAGCTTTTTGTACTTTTGCCTCTCATACACTTCGGCGAGAAAAAGTAACGGTGTATAATAAAAAGTGAAATGCATCATGAGATGAAGATGCCAAGCAAGCAAGGAATTTGTTGTTTTAAAGAACATCTGCACGCCTATGATGTTCTTACATGTTGTATTCTGTGCAGGGAAAACAATTTCGGGCCGAATTTTGTGAAATTTGCCGAAATTCGGTTTTCCTAATCACCCTGAAAAAAGCCCAATCCGATTAAGAAATTCGGCCTGTTTTGCATTTTTGGTCAAAAAAGCCCAACCCACCAGTGGCATCTCTCATTCGGCATTCCCGATTCCCCATCACGACTTCATGGGAGAAGGGGCGGCGGGAGGCAGTGCTGGCATGGGAGGTGGGGGAGGCGGCCACGGCATGGATGCAGCCAACGTCGAGATTTCGCCGGGATTAGGTAATTTCGAATATATTTGCATTTATTGAGTTCAAATTGTATTTTTGAATATTTCGACCGGAAATTTGGTTTTCTCAGAGGTTCCAATATTTTTTATTCATCGAAATTGTTTTCCCTCATTCTGTGTAAATGTCTTGAGAGTAGAAATATTCTAAGTCTAAACCAATTTCATGTTGTGATCCAATCAACATCAGCTCAAATTTCACTGTCATTCTTTTACTTCCAATTTTCTGCTCAATACACACTTCACTACACCCGTATGACTAAAGTACCTTCTCTATTTACCTAAACTTTTGGAAAGACCACGCACGTCTACAATACTACAATCCTCAGAAAGTAGTTAAAGAGGAACTTTAGTGGCAGGTGCTAAAATTTTCCTTTGCTCTACTGAACAAATCTACTAATAAGCAATAGGATTAAGCAGGTCAGAAACAAAACTTTTATGTGCGAAATCCAGGATTGGGTGGTTTCTTGTTAGTGTACCAGTAGAACTGTCCCTCATGGGTGCTGATACTGAGAGCCAGCGAAGGGAACATGTAAAGAGATGGCTTCCACACTACTGGACACTTTATTATCTGAACCATCCCTTTCAGTGCAGCACTAACCTTGTTCCAAACCAGCATTTCATTAGCATCTCAGTGAGAAACTAACATTTCATACCTTTTATATTTCCTTCGCCATTATACTGTAGACCAAGATTCTTATTTTCTGCCTACATGTGCATGTACACTCTCTTCATTGTCTAGGTTCAATTAATATTCAATTGAGGAAGGTCTTAATTTTCTTAACAAGATATCTGAGTAATTTCAGTCACTAAAGCATCAGATTCATTTTATTCTGAACCTTGCTAATATGGTATGTGTTCCAGAAGAATAATGTAGACAATAAAACATTTCTGCTTGGCGAAGCCAAGTGACATGATATGATGTCAGACAGACCATCCTGTTGGCTCACATAAAGACACTAAAAGGACTCAAATTTAAGACCAAATCAATTTCGTTGCAGACATATAAAAAACATCACAAGTAAATGGAACAAGATTGCTGATCAACATACCTTCTCTTTCACATTATGTTGATACATTTTCAGCTCATGTATGATAAATCCTAGGAAAACCAACAAAGCAAGAGGTAAAGCCATCACACCTAATGCACCCTACATTAGGACAACATTCATGCAAAATTTAAAATGAAACTCAGCAATTAGATAAGCATCAAGCATTTGGACTGTAATTGACCTGTGCCCCAAGATGGAGGACAAACATGCCACTGTAGCATACCCGATAAGTACACCTACAGATGAGAATGCACAAAGGCTCTGCATGTCAGGGGCCAGTGCTGGCTTATCAATACTATTCTTCGCAATGCATGCATCTATTGTGACATCAGCAATGGCAACTGCTGTTGAGATTCCCATCAAGCAAAGTCTTGCAGAATTCACTGGTAGTTCAATAACCACGGCAACAATAGCAGCTGAAGGCGTTTCAAGTATTCCTAACACCACCAGAAAATAAATAGGGATTATCAGTCGAGTCTACAATTGCTGCAAATATTGATCTATTATGAACATATAAATTGTAAGTCTATATGTAATCCTGATGGACCCGATCCCCGTATATTTTGACGGGGTGAAAAATGACCTCTAGTTAAAAACTGGTAATCTACTGAATATCTATTACATTGTGGCAATGAGAAAGTAACGATAGCACTTACGTTTTACTTTTCATCATTGGCTCTTTCTCAGACTTTCACCTTACAAACAAGCTACTAGAAAAAATTATTAAAATAGCTGACACCAATTAATTTGGTTCACTGTAATCTTACAGGCAAAACAACTGTTAGTACTTTCATCATTCTGAGAATTGGCATCTAAAAGTGAAGGGCCAGTGAAAAAGAAAAACATAGTCGAAAGCACACACACATAAAGGCACTGAACTGTTGAAATTAGTAAGTCATAGCTGTCATCTGGAGAACTGGCAAGTCAATAGTTTAATAAAGGTAGTAGCGCACACTTCTTTACATGGATCAATTCCCATGAATGAGAAGATAAAATTGATGGAATGGACACATGTTCCTCAGTTACTTCATGTTATGGACACAGCTGAGGTTGCTGGATAGCCAGAACCACTTGGAGTGTGAACGACAAATGCTGGGATGTACTTCTATGCGATTTGAAATGAGAATAAATGGATCTTTGAAAAGAAGGACTATGTGAGAAAGTCCAAGATTTTGTTGTGATGAACCATTGTTATTTTAGAGGAGTGAAAATTTGGAATTTGCAGATTTATTAATTTTTTTGGACAGCTTGCAAAGGCGGCGGTCTGATCGGCTAGCTTATGTTGCCTCAGCCGAAATGCATGATTTTGAGAAATTTGAGTCATGAGATGATTTGATTTGACCTGGTTTGTGCATATGTGTGGCATAATGCATGTTTCAACTAACATGGGTCAAGTTGTGAAGAACTTATACCCAGAAATGATTTCTTGGTCTTTAGATGTGCAAAGGCGCTAGGAGTCAACCATAGTCAACGGTGAAAATCGAGGCTACGCTTATGGAGGAGACGGGGACCAGAACGATCAACAATGCCTAGTGAGATGGCTGAGCTTAAGTATGGTATAAGGAAGGCAGGAAGTATTGAAGGGAAGTTCGATCGATGGGTTGTACCATATGACTTGGTCGGTCCAAGTGAGACGTGATATGGTGAAACTAGAACAGAAGAAACTTACTGACGCATGGCAAGCTAGTAGTGTATCTATACATGAAAAGCATCGCTATTGCTTGCAAGGGAAGATGAAAATTGAGTTAAGAAATGATATTTTGGTAAGTTGACCAAAATACTGGAAACTATTTTGAATCAAAACCACACCGTTTGGGAAGGTGGTTTAGGTAAAGGAGGAGCTGAGATGATCAGGTAAATCAAAGGCTAAGGATTTAGCGGATTCAGGTTTATATGCTTTGAAAGCGTGCATAAGTGTAGTGTGTAGAGTAAAATTTATGTTGTGTGGGGTTAACGGGTTCCCCTATTTGTGCTAAGTAGATAGTATCTATTAATGTTAGATAGGGCTGGTTGCTTTGTTTATTTGACTTGTTGGGATGGGGACTTGAAAGTTAACCGTTCAACCATCCTAGTTTTACTCATTGAAGTCAAGTGTTCTAGGGTTAGGGTTTGAGAAGTGTGAGTGTTATAGTGTGCTCTCTTATTCTTCAGACGGAGTGGCTGTAAAATTTTCATCATCAAGTAGTAATATATCAATTTTGTTCATCTCTTATGAATCCCTCTTGTTTTAATTAATTTGTCTTTATTTTGGTTGATTTTGATCTTACCTTTCCCTTTTCTTGATCTTGCTAGATGCCAAGGATGAGTAAGTGGTGAAGATATACTTTGGAAATCAATCCTTATCCATCTAGGCATCAGATTTGGCAAGTTCCTAAAGTTGCTCGGTTTTTTGCTTGATTTGGTCTCTCCAAGTGATTTCTTGATCCAACTATTTTTGCTTCAATTACTTAGGTATTCTACCTTACTGTGACATGTAAAATTATATATATAAAGCCATTTTGGCCATTATTCACCCACGAACAAGTTATATTCACCATTTTTAGTTTTTACCTGATTTTAGTGCAACATTCTTTCAAACGGAAAAAGGTCTAAACATTGGCAACGATTCACTTGATTTTTTTATTGGAATATGTTGCCGATATCCTAGAGAATGTGTATACCAAATTTCAAGTGATTTGGAGCCTTGGTTTGAAAGTTTGTTTAATTAGTGGTTTTTGGCCCAGTTTTAATGTACCAGAGCTTGATGAACAAAAAGATGTCAATTCTCTTAAGTTTTTTCAAGATATTTGGTTGGGATAGATTCATAAGGTCATGATCTAACCTTGATTCAAGTTTCAATTTTTTTGGATTTACGGATCAAAAGTTGTATGGTTTTTTGAATTTAAAATAGTATTTTTTACTGTTCACCGAGCTGATTTTACTGTAGCACAGTGAATTTTCAGAATTTGGTTTCTTGCTCTTCATAGCTTCTCATAGCTATTGGATTGAAGAATCACTGAATACTTGAAGGCATAGTTTGGTGCGCTCACGAGGCTGTAGTAGGACAAAATGTTGCAGTCAAAAATACAAAGGTGAGTGTACCGAGGGGTCGTAGAGTAGAGACACTCTATAAGACTAACATCCCTAAGAGCAGTGAAAGACTGTAAATTGATGAGATATGCAGTTGTAGAAATAGGCTCAGCCCAGAACTGAGGTGGAACGTGAGAGACA
Organism: Melocanna baccifera; assembly: GCA_036346265.1. NCBI lineage: Eukaryota > Viridiplantae > Streptophyta > Magnoliopsida > Poales > Poaceae > Melocanna > Melocanna baccifera. The sequence goes on along the minus strand of CM070701.1, from coordinate 12,105,505 downwards.
AGGAGAATGGTGCAAGTGGTCTCAATCAGATGACGATGTTTGCACCTAACAACCCCATTCTGAACATGGACACCAGGATAAGAAGATTGGTAAAAGTGCCCTACTCAAAAAGAAATTATCCAAGGGCCCTATAACAATACTCACTAGCAGAATCACAACGAATCATAGTGAAAAGTATGAATAGAGAACTCAAACTAAGTGCGAACCATCGTTACAAAGCTATTATAGATCATAGGAAACTGACCACGATTAGACATAGGGAAAAAGCCATGTAAAGCGAAAATAATTATCAATAAAAATTACATAGAATTTATGCCTTCCTTTATAGATAATAGACGCAGATCCCCATACATCTTAATAAACTAAATCAAAAGAACAAGAAGATAAGGAGTTACTAGAATAATAAGAAAGTTGTAGCTATTTGTCTAGCTTACAACCCTGATAAAACATGACCGTGTCAACAGTAACACGTCGAGAACATCCTAACGAACTAATGAAGAAAATTGTGGTTTTGGTCATGATGTTGAATCATTAAACCCCCTAGTCTTAAAAACAATTGTTAATTTGCTTTGGTTCAAATCAAAATGCTTTGCAAATAAAACTATGGGTAGTAGTGATGATAGGTCCAAGATAAATCCTCCTTATTAGATATTTTCCTTGAAATCTTTAGTTGCATTATGAAACTTTACTACCGTGGCTTGTTAAATACGAATGCACTCATTCTTGCATGTTTTGGTTGAAAAAATGAACAATATGAAGAGGACATGCTAGCAAATGATGAGTACTACGATGGTGAAGATTACATGTTTTAGGTCGACCCTACACTTACGTGTAGCCTATGGTGTCGCCGCCTTTTGTCTATAATATAAGTAAATTTGGTTTGGAAACCTTAAAACTATGTATTCGATAGCTACATCATATTTTATGTAAAACTCCTGTTATGGTATTATAATCATAAGCAGGTTGTTTATCAATCTACGCGTGACTGAAATCCTAGATAGTTGCATAAATATGGAGATTCCTAGTAAATCATGGTGTCCCCACAGAGGGTTGATATTCAAACGGTTTTGGAGTTCAATATTGTTTTTCAAACTAACCCGATAGTTCAAGGTTGTAATGTGGACTTGTTCCTTGTCTAGTCTATGTTAGAGTAATCTTGTCGTTAAGTTGAGTATGTATTCCATATTCTTAGTTGTGTTGATATCCAAGTAGAAGATGTATAAGACTTGGATACAAGTCCTTGCATTTGAGTTATGTCAGAGTTTGAGTAGTGCAAGGAGTAGAAGCTAAGTTGGCCATAGAGTCCAAGTACTGGTCACGTAATCAGCCTTTATAAGGCAAAGTTAAGCCCTGTAATTGTGCAAGAGAAATAAGAGAAAAAGCAATGCTTGCAACAGTGACCAGGGTTATAACCAAAAAGTGTCGCATTTTTTTCTGTTGAGTTCTTTGTGTGCGACTTCTGTCAAGTTCTGCTATCATGATCTATAAGATCAACAATTGGTATCAGAGCCATGACGAAAGGGCGGAAAACCAAGTAGGGTGAAGAGGGTTCCATTTTGTTACAATACCCGGTGCTCACGAAGAGCAACTATGTTGCTCGGCAATCAAGATGAAAGGTGTACATGAAGGCACAGAGCGTATGGGATGCTATCGATCCCGGTGTCACCAACATGAGCAAGGATCATATTGCATTGGCTGCCATCTAACAAGGAATATCATAGGATACATTCTTCTTGCTTGCCAAGAAGGAGATAGCAGAGGCCTGGGAAACGCTCAAGACCATGCATATGGGCGCAGAGCGTGTCATGGAAGCATGAGTTCAGACCCTCAAGTTTGAGTTTGAGGGGCTGTAGATGAAGGAAATGGGCTTGTTGATGATTTTGCTATGCGATTGACAACATTGGTCAGCAAGATCCACAGGCTTGGAGAGAAGATGGAGGAGACATACGTCGTCAAGAAATTCGTCTATGTTGTCCCTGCCAAATTCTTTTCGATGTAGGCACCATCAAGCAATTTGCCAATCTTAAATCCATAACTTTGGATGAGTTGATTGGAAGGTTCAAGGTATCGAGGACCGTCTCACTATTTATGACGACGTTGGGGAACCTACGCTTCTCACCCGTGCCGAGTGGAAGGCCAAGGAGGTGAAAGTCGGCAGACACAATAGGAAGTTTGACAAGACAAAGATGCAATGCTATAATTGTCAAGACCATGGGCACTTTACCTCCGAGTGTCGTTCCAAGAAGAAAGAAGAGAAGGTTTATATCATAGAGAATCTAAAAGATGACAAGCCGACGCTACTCATGGGTAAAGTCTATGAGTTGTAATCTCGTGTAAAGTTAGAGACGAGTCCAGGATGTTGAGAAGATGTATTTGCCATCCTGAGTTGAGTACGTAGAGTTGAGTCTAGAGCATTAAGGAGATGTGCTCATTGTCCTGAGTTGAGTACAAGTTGAACAAGTTGTAATTGAAACCGACTACACCAATGACTAGGAGAACGAGACGTATTTGAGTTGAGTCACCATCTCCGGCTGTGTGCGAGTGGACTACCCAACATGAAGAACGAACAACAAGATTAAGAGGGTGAGTGTTAGAGTAATCTTGTCGTTAAGTTGAGTCCGTAGTCCATATTCTTAGTTGTGTTTGTATCCAAGTAGGTGTGCAAGACTTGGATATGAGTCCTTGTGTCTGTGTTATGTCAAAGTCTGAGTAGTGCAAGGAGTAGAAGCTGAGCTGGCTGTAGAGTCCAAGTACTGATCATGTAATCAACCTTTATAAGGCAAATCTGAGTCTTATAACCGTGCTAGAGAAATAAGAGAAAAAGCAACGCCTGCAGCAGCAACGAGGGTTGTGACCAAAAAAGGATTTGTTTGCATAAATAGCACTATAGCCACTTTTTATTTTCAAATTTGGCCTCTGGACACCTATTTTTACAAATCTAGCACTGCGTGGACCTACCGAGCTCGGCAGATACGTACCAAACTAGGGGAGCTACAGTAGCTCGGGAGGAGCTGCCGAGCCCCCCAAATGCGGTAGCAGTTAATGCCTAGTGATTATCTCTTAATTAAGCGCATAATCAACGCTAATTAAATATGATTAGCACTAATTAGATGCATAAAGTACATACACCATGCTATATGGTGTGGCCAGTGGCGACCTACCGAGCTCGGTAGGTTCATGGAGGAAAATAGATTTGCGAAATGGGTATCCAAAAATCAAATTTGAAAAAAAATGGCTATGGTGCCAAAACAAATTGGCTTCCGTCGAGTTCTATTGAGTTCTTTGAGTACGACTTCCGTCGAGTTCCGCTGCCGTAATCTGTAAAGCAAACAGTCTAGTGGTGACTCGGAGCTCTGATGGGACGAGTAGATGGAACCTGAGGCATCTCTGCATAGTTGAAGGCTCGAGTCTGACCAAAACAATGTTCAGTCGAATGCAGTTGAAGGTTAGCTTGAGTTTTTCTTTTGGTTAGGTTGAAATACCCTTTATGTTTTGATTAGAGGTTGAAAAATGAAAATAGGTTACCTATGGCAACATCCGCTCCAAAATCAGGGTCAAAATCCCGCTCATTAGGTCCGCCGTCCGCAGCAAAGCTAAAGCGCACACATCTCCAAGCATATCTAATGGCAAGATGATTCGGCTTGTTTGAAAAAAATGTCGGGTGTCTCGTAATTAGCAAAAACAAATGAGATGTATCGGAATGTTTTGTTTTAGAACGACTTGTATCTCTTATTTGAAATCCCGTGTTGACTTTATGTTTTCTTTTTGAGATAAACGGTCTTTTAAAAAAATTTGAAGCAAGTTTTCTAACTAAGCCGGTGTCACATATCAATTAAGTGTTTTACCCAACTGGTAACACACTGGCTTACTTCGCTGAAACTACGGTACAAATCCTATACAAATAATATTTTACTCCCTACAGTAAAAGGAAAAGTAATTTTTTACTCTTTAAAGTCAACAAGATATTTTTTACACTAAATGTTGTCTTTTTTAAAAAAAATTATAAAAACGTAATGTTGTGGAAGCATTTTGTTGACAAATTTACTCATTACATTTTATACATCCAAGCTACATATATTAGATAATCTCTTTGGTCAAAATTAATACAGTTAACGACTTCCTCTTATGACTGGAGAGAGTATGAATTACTTTGACTATTTTATTGAGAGAGATTTAACCTATAGCCATCGTGCCGTTTATATTTTTTAAGGTGTATGCTCTGACCAATTCTACTTTCTAATAAAGTGTGGTCAATACAAGATAATTCAGACATGTTCCTTCAAAAAAAAAAATAGACACACTAAGAAGAAAACTAAACTTCCAATGGATAGTTTTCATGGGAAAGAAAACAGCTTTTGGAGGCGTTTAGAATGGCGTTAGCTTTTGATTTTGTTTATTGTAGCTGACTTATTTTCTACTGTAGCTGAGTTGGTTTATTTGGCATAATTAAATTTAAAAAAATTTAAAAATAGAAAAAATATGTTAGCCTATCACGGACAATACAAAGGAAACAGGGGAAAAAAGAAAAAGTAAAAAAGCTCGAAAAATCTTTAAAAACTAGACAAAAACGAAATTACCGAATAGTGTAAAAAAAATCAGAAACTAAGTTGAGTAGGGCCAAAGCTACTTAGAAGTGTCCACAATAATTAGTGTCATTTCTGTACACGCAAACTAAACTTTCAGAAACATCCAATGAGAAGCCTCGGTAGTGGAGTGGACCGTCATTAGCCCAGCCCATCGGATTAGGTTAAGAACACTACAACGATCTGCATCGTCTGCATATGCATGATCAGGTTATTAAATTTGCTAGGCTGGTCCATTTTAGGCATTGCTACTTGCCACACCCTCAAACGTGCTCCAACGCACGCTCGGTTTATCCGAACAATGCAAGCAACACTTTCTACGCAACTTTGCCACAGGCCTGTTCCTTATATATGTGTGCATAGACCGGGCTTTTCGTCTGAAATCTGTGTGCAACTGCACCGTGTAACCCCAATCCTTACTTTTGTAAAGCCTATGTAGAAAAAGGTGTCAACTTTGTGTTGCTTCCATTGACGGATGCATCGTTTAATTCATTGCACGGCTGGTTCTTGCAATGGTGAATTGAACCAGCATGCCTTGGGACAATACTAGACCACTAGTATCAGAGAAAAGTGAACAGATTGGGTCTTTCTCGATCGGTACTATTCGTTGTTAATTTGGCACTTGCATACCCCAATCCAATAATGCTTGTGTTAATCTCTTTCAGTAATCTGATCCAGTACTTCAGTAAGATCAGATCCATCGGTTTGCTGAACAAAAGAGACATCACATTGTTCGGGTATACACAGTACTAGCTTAAGCAAAATAGTGAAGAGAGAACACGGGAAAAATAGAAGATAACCAAAGAAAAAAAATGGCCAAAGCTACTCCCTGAACTGAAATCAATCTACAATTCTACATAAAGCTATGGCTAAAGCTTATGGCCTTGTCAATTCAGCTTTTTTTTAGATAGTTTTTGGCTTTTAGCTTTTGGTAAAAATGGCACTGTAGTGATTGTTGTTTTTTTTAAAGCATTCGATTAAAAAAATAAAGAAAAAGAGGTAAAATAAAAACATCGATATATCTCCATAAACAATATAAAAGAAGGAAAAAGAAAAAGAAAAAACGTATTAAGAAACCAACATAGCCAAAAGCTGTATAAAACGGGACCTATATTACATCAAATCAGACACCATGAAAGAATCCTATGTATCTTGCAATATTTCAGTACACTTGCACATTTAGAAGGCCATCTTTTCTTTTCCAATCAGAATCATGTCTCTTAGATAAATGCCTAGGTATACACCATGCATGTATCCTTACTAGTTGCTACTACTAGTCATCGATATCTTCAAATGTAGTGGACGAGAAGCCCAGCGATGACGCGAAGGTGGCCGTCGTGTCGCCGCCGAGGTATCGCTTGAGCCGGTCCAGGTCGTCGGCAGCGTCCATCATGGTCGGCCGCGTGGACGCGCTCTCCTGGGTGCAGAGAATGCCGAGCTCCAGCAGCTCGCCGATGGCCACGTCCGACATCCTCCTGACCTCAGGTGTCTGGTCCCGCACCATGCGAGCCAGCGCCGGGTCGACCACCACGTCAGCCCGGCCATGGTACTGGCTCTTGACCCACTTGTGCAGGCTCAGCCCCGCCTCGAACATGTCGTCGGTCGGCTTCCTCCTCGTCACCATCTCCAGCACCAGCACGCCGAAGCTGTACACGTCGCCCTTCGTCGTCGGGTTCGAGCCGTAGCCGTACTCTTCATGACATGATCAAGAACCACTCAGAATTGATTCATCACAGGAATTGCTTGCGATTAATTAGCAGCTTGAGAAGCTTGCAATTTGATGGTGCGTACATACCTGGAGGAATGTAACCGATGGACCCGCACAGCATGTTGGCGGTGGAGGCGCCGACGTCGGCAGTGTTGGCCACCCCGCCGACGCTCATGACAAGCCGGGAGATGCCAAAGTCGGAGACGAGCGCGGTCATGTCGTCGTTGATGAGGACGTTGCTTGGCTTGAGGTCGCAATGGATGACCTTGACCGGGGAGTGGTGGTGCAGGTAGGCCATCCCCTCGGCGATGTCGCTGCAGATGTTGACGCGCTGCACCAGGCTGAGCTCGGCGGGCGGCCCCGCGTAGAGGCACCGCTCGAGACTGCCGTTCGCCATGAACGGCAGCACCAGCGCCTTAAAGTCCGGCAGGCTGCACGCGGTGACGATCCGCATGAGGTTCCGGTGCCGGATGCGCTTCAGGACCTGGCACTCACGGTTAAAGCTCTTGGTCGAATTCCCCGTCTGGAGCTGCAGCACCTTGACGGCGACCATGGTGCCGTCGCGCAGCGTGCCGCGGTACACCCGGCCGTAGCTGCCCGTCCCGACGAGCCTGTCCGGGCTGAACTCGTCCGTCGCCTCGACCAGCTCCCGGTACGTGATCCGCGGGTACTTGTACTTCATCACCGGCGACGACCCGCCGCTGCGGCGGCCCCTGAACATGTCCTCCCGCAACGCCGCGAGCCGCTCCCGGATCTTGCGGATGCTGATCGCGCAGAGGATCGTTAGCACGAACGCCAGCACGGCGGCGCAGATGCACATCAGGACCAAGAACTTCCGGGACTGGTACCACGGGTGGTGCCTTCCGCAGTTGCGCCTGACCACCGGGCCGCAGAGCCGCTGGTTGCCGAGGTAGGATAGGAAGGTGAAATTCGCGAAGGCGCCAGCGGTGGGCACGTCGCCGATGAAGTCGTTGTAGGACAGGTTGAGATGGGTCAGTCTGGTGCATTTGGTCAGGGTCGGGGGGATCTCACCGGTCAGGCAGTTGTTGGAGACGTCAAGGCTCTTGATGCTTTCAAGGCCATCGAGGGACGAAGGGAGGACGCCGGTGAGCGAGTTGTGCGACAGGTCGAGGACCTCCAGCTCGGCGCAACCCCCGATCTCTTTGAAGATCGCGCCGGAGAAGTTGTTCCAGGACAGGTCGATCGCTTGCGCCTGCTGCATGTTGCTGAGCCCCCTCGGCAGCTCGCCTCCGAGCTGGTTGCACGACAGGTTCAGAGAAATCTTGGCAATGCTGGAGACCTCCTCGGGTACCTTGCCGGTCAGGCGGTTCCTCGAGAGGTCGAGCACGAGGAGGCCGATGCAATGGGCGAGGCTTGTTGGTATCTCCCCGGACAGCCGGTTCCTCTGCAGGTAGAGGTAATTGAGCTGGGTAAGGCTCCCGATGCCGCTCGGGATGCTCCCCGACAGGGTGTTGCCTGATAGGTCTAGCTCGCCGAGGCTCTTGGCGTTGCCTATGCATGGCGGGATCTCGCCGGTCAGTGCATTGTTGGACAGGGCGAGCTGCTGCAGCTTCTGCAGCCGGCAGAGGGACGCCGGGATCGTCCCGTTCAGCAGGTTGCTCGACAGGTTCATGAGCGTGATATTTATCACGTCGCCCATGTCGGCCGGGATCGGGCCCTCGATCTTGTTGCCCTCCAGGCTGAGTTGAGACATGTTCGGTGGGAGCATCGAGCCGAGCCAGCTTGGCAGCCGCCCGCCGATCCCCACGCCGCCGACCTCTATCTCCAGTATCTTCGAACAGTTCGATACCGCCGTGAAGAAGGGCTCCAGGTTGGTGTTGCCATCGTGGCTCCAGAACCGGTAGTTGTTGGACAAATGCAGCCACTGCAGGTGCTTCTTGCCCTCTATGATGCCGGTCGGCAGCTCGTCGGCGAGCGAGTTGTTCTCCAAGTCCAGTAGTAGAAGAATTGTGCAGTTGGCAAGCCACCGTGGAAGTGTCCCACTTAGCCTGTTGGAGTAGAGGTTAAGGACGGCAAATGTGTTGGCGAAGTTGTCCGATGCGTCCCGGGGGATCTCGCCAGAGAGGTCGTTGTAACCGAGGTCGACGACGCCTAGCTGGGTGCAGTTTTGGAAGATAGCGGCGGGAATGAGACCTGACAGGTTGTTATACTCGAGGCTGATGTAGTACAGCGAAGGCAGCTCGGCGAGGGATGGTGGTATGCCACCGCTCAGTTGGTTCTGGCCGAGGTCGAGCACGCCGAGGTTGCGGAGGTTGGAGAGATCGGCTGGGATCTGCCCCATGAGGAGGTTGTTGGACATGATGAGGTACTCGAGGCTTGACAGGTTGCCGAAGGAAGGGGGGATGTCACCGGAGATGTGATTGTTGGACAAGTCGAGGTTCCAAAGGCGCGTGAGGCTGCCGACGGACGGGGGAATGGCGCCAGTGATGTTGTTGTAGAACATTGTGAGGCTCTGGAGGTGTGACAGGTTAGCGACGACCGGGGGGATGTCACCGGAGATTTGATTGTTGGACAAGTCGAGGTACTGGAGGCGCGTGAGGTTGCCGACGACCGGGGGAATGTCACCGGAGATTTGATTGTTGGACAAGTCGAGGTACTGGAGGCGCGTGAGGTTGCCGACGGACGGGGGGATGGCGCCAGTGATGTTGTTGTCGGACATGGTGAGGTTCCGGAGGTGTGACAGGTTACCGACGACCGGGGGGATGGAGGAGTGGATGCCCATGTTGCCAAGCTCAAGGCCGACGACATGCTCCCGCCTCCAATCGCAAGTAACGCCGGTGAAGCCACAGACGTCGCTGGACTCGTTCCAGTCGGCCAGGGCCGACGGCGAGAGCAACGTGAGCCCGCGCTTGAACGCCAGGAGGGTGGCCTTCTCCTGCAGCAGGACTTGGCGCCGCTGCCGCCCAACGATCCCAGCCTGCCTCTCGTACTCCGCCGCCGACGCGAACGCGACGAGGAAGAGCACGAGGTGGAGGAGGAGAATTGCCGCGTGCTTCACGACCATGGAAGCCGCCCCCATCCTCTGTTGGAAGGGCATGTAGTTAAGGTAGTGCCTTCCTAGCGCATGCACTACTAGTGATGGACTATCAGCAGTAGCTCACCTAGCTAGGCTACTACATGGCAGTAGCATCTCTGGAGACACTGGTAGTCTACCCTCACTAGAGATCGATCAGCCTTGCACGAGCACGGCGACTAGCAAGCAGCTACCTACACGCGAGAGAGAGAGAGAGAGAGAGAGAAGATATCGAAGCTGCAGGTTGAAGAAAATAAAGATGGAGAGGGATGGGGAATGAGGTGATGGCGAGAGCTAGCCAGAGAGGTGCTAATGGGCACGGCCGAGCTAATGGGAGGGCGCGTGCGTTTCCGCGACGGCTATGATTATGTTACGCACGATTGCGCGGCTTTTCCTCTGGTTGTGCATGATGAGTCGACGGGGGCGCAGGGCGGGGGAGATAGTGTGCACTGGCGAGCGGGGGAAAGTGACCGGAGGCGAAAGGGACGGGCGGTGGGCTCCGGCGAGCACATAGCGCACGAGGTTGCGGGAGGGAATAGGCCGGGCCGCGGATTTCTCCGGACATGCCGCACTCCCGCCAGTAAGTCAGCGCATAAGACCGGCCGAGTGAGTGAGTGAGTGGTTATATGCTTTGCTTCTCTCGAAAAAGAGTGGTGCGGTGCTTGCCAAACAGCCCCCGTCTAGTTCGAGGTAAGATGGGTTTGTGGTCTAGGATAGATTAGTTTAACCACATCAAAGAACTTCAGACTACTAGCTGGGATTAGGCTAACCCAATAAAAATTCTGAATAAGATAAACCTCTTAAGCTAATTAGCGTAAAAATCTCTTCTCCTACAATTAACCTAGTTAACACACCTAATAGAATTAACCAAACAATATATTAGACCAGGTAGATTTATCGCCAGATAAAAAAAAATCTATAAAGCTAACATAATAGGGTTAGAATTAGCTAACCTTTTTATTTTAAGCCTGAACTGAACTATATGATTTTCAGAAAGCTCAAGAAGAAATAGCTTTTCCCACTCGTGAGTCCTAAGAGTAGGAATGACAGATGAAGGAACACAAAAATTGCTCCTTGGTCTCTATCCGATCCGATCCTATCTTATTTTGCTCTGGCTTGTCTGTTCCTGTGATCTTCTAAGATAGTGATAATAATGTCCATGTGATGTTTTCTACCGTGGTTATGCATCAAGCAATGAATACAGGGCTTCGGGAGGCCCTTGTAAGGGTGTTTAAAGCCTAAAACTCGAGAGGGAGACTGGTATAGAGTATGGTTGATACTCAATCTTAACTCATGTTTATTTCATATATCAAAATACTCTGTCCCTCCTTGTAGTGCCCTAAGGGTCATATTTATAACTATAGGAGAGATTGTTTACATAAATACCTCTTTAGACCTCTACTAGCAAAGACAAATATGTTCTTAATGGGTCCGCTATGTAGTTACACACATAATGGGCCTTTGCCCTGATGGTTTGACCGAGCCTAGGTAGGGGCCACTCCCCCAATTGTAGTTTCTCATGGTTAAGGATTTCTGTAACACTCTAAGATCCAAATCGGCTTAAGCCTAACCCCATTATGAATAAGCCACGCACACGTAACAATCTGCTTACGTTTTCATCCTTGTTTCACGCAAAACGGTTAACCAGATATTATTACTAATGGTTTCTATGTATTTATATGTTGATGCTTCTTATGCTAAATTAGCAATATAAGACTAATCTACACCCTCATGTAGACACACACATGGGCTATCATGAGCCTAATTTCAGACGGGCGAGGTGTCACATACACCTCTCTTAAAGAACCCGACATCCTCGTCGGTCCAACATACCCACACTGGGGCAAATGAGTAGGACCTCCCCCTCTTGGCACACGTCCGTGCATTTTTCTTTAGATAATGGCTTTATCGCGTATGCTACAAATGGCAATCCACTGTGAGTCTGCAAATGCCCAGGAGCAGCTCACAGTCACTCGCAAGGCTGAGGAGGAGGCCTTGATGCTTGCTGCCGAGCGGGTGGATCGAATTCGCTTCCTTGAGATGGAGGGGCGAAGGCCATTTCTGACGTGAGGGCCATGGCACTGGAGGCAAGTGCTAGGGCGATGCAGGAGAGGAACAACTTCTTGTAGCAAATTGCGGTCCTCAAGCAGGTGGGGGATCGGCGGGTGTAAAGTCGTCGAACCCCTTTCTTGTATGCGTCCTTTACTTTTAGAGCACTCTATATGTAATTTCTGCCCCCTGTTTTGTTTTGTTTTGTTTTTTATGGGTGGATCCCCTCCGCCCGTACGTTGTTAACACTATTTTGGCAAAAGGCTACATTGCTCCTATGTCTTGTGTGTGCTTTGCCCGCTTGTGTCATTACTGTCTTTCTTTCGGCAGGTCCCCTTCGTAAACCACTTACTTCGACATGCACTTCACCACTAGGATTGGCAAGAGGATTTGCTGCAGGTTTGGGCTAGGTTTCATCTTGAGCCGCATGTTCATCCTACTGAGTACATAAAGATAAAGAGCTCTGACGAGAGAGATTAGCCCATATTTTCCGAACCTTGTGTCCTGTTACTCTGTCTGTTTCTTTTTGTTTGGTCAAGTAACGTGTTGCCCTCGTGCACCCCTCAAAGGCGCTTCGTCCCTCCTTCGAATGAGGATCATCGAAGACGGTGATAGAACTTCATAGGTTCACGCACACTCCATCCCCCACCCTTTGAACTAGCGTTGTCGAAGACAGCGGTAGAACGTGTTAGGTCATGTGTGCTCCGTCCTCCACCCTTCGAACGAGAGTTATGTGTGGTCCTTCACATATAAGCTGTGCAACGTTTTGGTCCATGATGCAACACTGCAATTGCCGTAGTATAAATTTCATCCTACGAGTGTGACCTATGCTGCTATGCACGAGTGGTGGACCAGAAAAAGCTTAACCTATGACACCTTGTTTATACCTTGGTAATCAAGAAATGTCAAAGAATGATTAGCACTTTGCGAAGCGGGACTGGGGCTACAAAGATCAGCCTATATGTCTAAGATTGTTATTAAATGATTTGTCATGTACATCATGCCTGCCCTTTTAACCAAATCTAGTGGGGCACTCTTGACATGTTTCATTTTCATCTGCCCACTGCTGTTTCTCACTAAGAAAATATATTCAGTGTGCAGATTTCTGGCACTATTCCAAGATCTGCCGGTTGTTAAGCAGATTGCACGAGCTACTTATGTTGGTAATTTCACGCCATTCCCACGAAAAATAGCACAACAAAGATAACTGAGACACTGGTTTCTGATTTGGTGTGTGCATGTAAAATTAAAACTGTAAATAGGTAAAGCAGGGTACTTCTCCTAATATATGGTTAAGCCTCTTGGCTCATCAGATTCAGACTTTTGCCATTTGAGTCAACCCTGAGCAATGCCTACTGCATAGATTGAATGCATGCCATGCCACTATCTTCAGAAGCAACTAGTTAGCAGCCTGGTCAGTGATCTACAAGATAAACTAGCACTTGTTATAATTCTGACCTTTTATGGTGGAAGTGATCCAGAACGTCAGCATGTGAATGGGCACCATTCTGTGCTGTCGACTTCTTCAGAAAGAGAACATTGCATTTTTTTTTCCTGGTAAAAAATACAACTTGGTTAGAGAAGGTCATTGAGAGCTTCAAAAGAAAGAAAGAAAAAACTAGTATACGATTGACCTCGTGTCATACGGAGAATTTCACGAAGGGCTTGAGTTGAGAAGGTAGTGTCTCCACGGCTCCATGGCAGATACTAAAGATGGGTTGACCCGCCGAGGTGTCTCCCAAGAATATGATGCCACTCGTAGCACGTGACCGTGCTGCTCGTAGCTTCAATCAGCAGTATGAGCTGCACGCACGCATGCTCGCTGCCGCTGCCGCTTGAATCGCCTAGCTCAAGCTTCGGCCTGATTCGCGCTACAATGCCAAACCTCTGGCGCACCGTTAGCCTCTCTGGTTTCCAGAAAGACATCCCCACCACGACGGTTGCACATAATCCTAGTGAGTAGTAGTTGGGAAGTAATCGGCGTCTGGGTCATCAGTCGGTGCCGTGGTGGCCGTCTTGCGCATTTGCACGAGCAGGTGATGGGTGGGCACCCAGCCGCGGCAGCCGGCAGATGTGTGACCCGAATCCAAGGAGGGGCCTTGGATCGCGCCGCGGCTGGGGCGCGCGGGTCACGCAGCGCCCGCCGGCAGGTGCGGCGCGCCGTCGTCCGTCCCGCCACCGTCTCGCCGGCAGTTGTGCGACTCGAATCCAAGGAAAGGCCGATGCGGTTGGGACGAGATGGAGCTGGGGTAATGCGGCAGAAGTGGCATGCGGCAGAAGTGGCGGAAGGCCTATTGGGTCGAGAGCCCATTAGGCCTTACGAGTTTTGCTCGGCGGCTCGCGAATGGAGCCCATTTTCGCGTTACGCAGGCTTGCCATCAAACATTACATTTCATCAAACTTTTAACACGATAATCCAAGAGACCTGCTAGTCTCTTCCACCTCTAACATATCGTATATTAAACTATTAATACTCAAAAAAACATATCGCGTGCTATCCATATCATTAAAAAAATCCTTCAAAGGAAAAAAGAACATATGGTGCGTTATTAATCCGGGTGTCTCAAACTGGTACGACTCAGCCATCTCTTAGGCCCTGATCGTTTCGGCTTTTTTTGGCTTCAGCTTCTAGCTTTAGCTTTTTTTTCACAATTTCAGTCAGCTACAGTGAAATTTCAACCAAAAACCAGAAGCCATCGCTAAAACGATCACCACCTTATACAGAGACAATGTCAATGTTTTACTTGGACAGTCTGACACGGTCCAGATAGCTAGACTGGTGTTACGTAAAGACACAAGTGGCAAGAAGATAAGCTAGAGATAACATCGATGTCTGGATTATATATTTGCACGCTTGACCAATGACAGTATCTTCTCACATGAGAATTGCAATTCCTATCTACTACTATCTCTATCTCTAGATGTGGGAGTCGGACCGTGCCTTTCAGGGCCATCACGAGGCCTAGTCGATCCGGTACAGTTCAAACACGGCATAGGCCGACGCATGGTGGGCCAAGGTGGGTTTGAAAAACTGGCCTATTGGGCAGCATGACCAGGTCTGGTATATCATGTCATGTTCGGGCCGATCCGGCACGGTAGCAGTGCAAACTGCTACATTTACTTTAGTAGTTGTTGGCTGTAGTTTATATTGAAGTGTATCAATATTGATGCTGAGCAGAAGATAAATTTGGCTTGTAATTCTCAAGCAAAATATGAAATGCTAAAGTTCGCATTTTCTATTCAAGGCCAAGCTGAAATCATATGATCTGATTTTGCTATTCTCCTTTGCGGCATTGTGTATCATTGCTAAGAAACATTGGCATTAGCAATTGATGCAACATTCTTGTTAATTCAAACGGGTCATCCAAATTTGACCCCCTAGCTGCCACAGAGATTAGTAGATCATGGAGCATAATATTTCTCTAATGTATGTTCTTGAACATGTTATACTAAACTCTGTCGAATTCAAACCGAGTAGCAGGTGTATAGCTCTCCTTTTAATATCTCTGAATCTCTAACGTGTATTTTTGATTTGTAGCCAAAAGCTTTTCCGTACTTAACAAGTGAATGAAAATCAAAAGATTATACCACATAGTTTTGAAGTATTAGAGATCATGTTAAATATTGCTTGTTTTGTGATTGTCATCAATATGTGTGATTGACCTTTGACTGTAAATTGAATCTAATTGCACATGCTGAACAAATTCTCATACATTACGCTGGCTGAACAGGTCAGATAGGGTAGGCCACAGCCGGCACTGCATGACGGCAGCCCATCATGCTTTAAACCGTATCTAGATCTTACTGAAGATAAGACGGATTGATACCGTGAGGTGACTGGACCAAATCAGCATGATCCGACGCAGCCCAAAGAATACCAGACCCGTACCTTGCCTACCGACACGCCCAAGTCCCACCTCTGTCTCTTCCCATCACAACTTCACCTAGCTTCTTTCCTGGTCACGAGCACAAGTGCACGACCATAGAGGCTCAGAGGAAATGTAAACAAGTAACTAAACTACTGCTTGTAGTATGTACTAGAGATACACAACCGTGATGAACTGATGATTGATGAAACAGAGAACGCACGCATTCGTGTGTCTGCCACGTTGTGGCATTAAGGCCGGGGCCGCGGCGCTAATCATGATTGCCGCCTTCGATTGTTTTGCTTTGCTGTGTTAATTAGCAATCGATGTATGCCGTGCGTGACACTAGTACTAGTACGTTAAAGATGCATAGCTAACCTCACTTAAAAGGACGTACGTAATCATGGTGTTGTGCACGTTGCTTCCACTCTAATTCATTTCTCCAACCATTATGTAGTGTGCGACGAGGAACTACTAATCCACGAAACCCGTCGTCCCCCCTAAAAAAAATAAACGTACTTTTGGATATTAACATGAACATGGTCTCCAAAATATTAGCTTTGAACACCAATTTCTACCGTGATAGTATTCGTAAAATCTGGAAAAACTATATGTGACGAGAAAATTTCCGAGACAAATATACTTATATCGTGTCTATGTGGCCAATCAAAATATTTATAGAGATTTTTATCCATCAAAATTGTTGCAAATAATGCACAGAATAAAAGAGACAAGAGACACGAATTTTTACGTGGAAAACCCTTGCGGGAAAAAACCACGGGCGCTCGAAGGCAAATCACTATATTTTGGAGAGATTACAATGGAGAGACTCTCTTGGGATGCTTTTGCCTATGGACTACTGGGGTATATATAGCACGGGGAAAAGAGTCCCATATGGAAAGAAAACAGAATAAGGAAACAGGACAAGAGTCCTACACGGACACAGATCCGAATTCGGATCACTTTCCAACAATCTCCACCTTGAGCCGAATTCGGATCACTTTTCAACAATTATTCTCCACCTTGAGCCGAATTCCTCCAAAGAGTCGAAGAATATTATGAACTCCTCCAATAAAATCAGCATATACACCTTGAGCGCTAAAATCCACAGACTAGTGAGTAATACCAACTAAGTCCGAGCAAAGCTCAAACTTAGATGCAGAGGAACGGCTTTGTCAACATATCACCGGATTATCATGAGTACTTATCTTGCGACTTTAATATCACCTTGAGTAATGACACCTCGAATGTAGTGATACCGATATCAATGTGCTTTGTTCTCTCATGGAACATTTGATCTTTTGTAAGGCAAATAGCACTTTGATGTCACAAAATATTGTAGTGCAAGATGTACTTCCACAAAGCTCAAGAATAAACCTCTCAACCAAATAGCTTCTTTGCAAGCTTCAGAGATAGCCATATACTCACTTTCAGTAATAGACAAGGCAACGGTAGCTTGTAAACTTGCTTTCCAACTTACGGCACATCCTCCAACAAAGGAACACATAACCAGTGAGAGACCTTCTTTATCCAAGTCTCCAAAGAAAATCGAATCCACATAACCAACAAGTCCATCTTTAATCCTTCCAAATCAGAGAAACATTAGATGTGCCCATGCAGATATCCGAAAATCCATTGAACTGCTTTCCAATGCTCTTTTCCAGATTAGCCATGTATCTACTAACCACACTTAATGTTTGAGATAAATCAAGCGAGAACATACCATGGCATACATAAGTGAACCAACTGCACTCGCATATGGGACTTTAGACATGTACTCCACTTCATCATTAGATTTTGGACATGATGTCAAGAAAGTTTGAAATATGTCGCTAAGGGAGTACTCACAGTTTAGCCTCATGCATGTTGAAACGACGAAGAACTTTATCAATGTACCCTTTTGACTTAGATATAGTTTACCAAGTTTTCTGTCTCTAATGATTTCCATACCAAGAATCTTCTTAGCTGCACCGAGATCTTTCATCTCAAACTCACCGCTTAATTGAGCCTTCAACTTTGAAATTTCAACCTTGTCTTTTGCAAAGAATCAACATATCATCAACATATATGAGCAAATAAATAGCTGAACCATTAACAATCTTGAAATAAACACAGCTATCATAATTTGATCTTTTAAAATCTGAGATATCATAAAGGAGTCAAATCTCTTATACCATTGTCTAGGTGATGTTTCAAACCATAAAGAGATTTCTTCAATTTGCAAGCAAAATTCTCCTTTCCGAACGACAAAGCCTTCCGGTTGCTCCATATAAATGTCTTCTTCTAATTCCCATGTAAGAATGCAGTTTTCACATCCATTTGTTCAAGCTCAAAATCATGCATAGCCACAATACTAAGTAAAGTGCGAATAGAACTATGCTTCACAACAGGAAAAGACATCTGTGAAATCAATACTGAATTTGATCAGTATCCTTTAGCAACTAACCTTGCTTTATACCTAACCTCTTCGGTTGGTAAAACGCCTTCCTTTTTCTTGAAAATCCATTTGCAAATAATAGGTTTCTTCTCAATTGGCAACTTGACCAGCTCCCAAGTACCATTCTTGTCAAGAGATTCCATCTCATCATGCATGGCACCATCCACCTTTCGAATCACTAGAAGAGATAGCTTCAATAAGATGAAGGTTCTGCAGTACCTTCAATTTCTTCTGCCACATTTAGACAATAAGCCGCAAAGTTGGCTTCTTCAATAAATCTCTTAGGAGGCTGAATGTTCCTCCTCTCTCTATTAGCTGCAATGGAATGTTGTGTTGGTGGCACAACAATAGGAACTTCTGGAGTATTTTCCTTGTTGATTTCTTGTGTAGATCCTGAATCAATAATATGCTCCACCTGCACGCTTGATTGCTTCTCAACGGGAACATCAATAGATGGTTTATCATGCAACATAGCAGACTCATCAAAAGTAACATCTCTACTAATAACCACCTTTTTAGTTTCAGGATTCCACAACTTATATCCTTTCACACCAATTTTATAGCCAAAGAAAATGCACTTAACTGCTCTAGGTTCTAATTTACCATTGTTGACACGAGCATAAGCAGGACAGCCAAATATTTTCAAATTTGAATAATCTGCTGGAGAGCCAGACCATACCTCAATTGGAGTCTTCTTATCAATAGCCAAATTTGGTGACCGATTAATCAAATAACAAGCAGTAGAAGCGGCTTCAGCCCAAAAACTCTTTGATAATCCAGAGTTTGATAACATGCAACGTACCTTCTCCATAATGGTTCTGTTCATGCGTTCTGCCACACCGTTTTGTTGAGGAGTGCTAGGAACGGTGTAATGTCTCACAATACCTTCTGATTTGCATAGAGCTTCAAATTCTCCTGAACAAAACTCCAAACCATTGTCAGTACGAAGCTTCTTCACATGCTTACCAGTTTGTCTCTCGATCATAGTCTTCCACTCCTTGAATGTGCTGAATACATCCGATTTCTGCTTGATGAAGTATGCCCAAACTTTTCTTGAAAAATCATCAATAATGGTCAACATATAGCTTGCACCTCCAAGTGATGGAATGCGGGATTCTCCCCACAAATCGGAGTGAATATAATCCAATATGCCTTTTGTAGAGTGAGTCGCAGTGCTGAATTTCACTCTCTTTTGCTTGCCGAAGACACAATGTTCACAAAACTTCAACTTATCGATGTTTTGACCATTAAGAAATTCTCTTTTGCATAATTCCGTCATCCCAGCTTGGCTCATATGCCCCAGACGCATATGCCAAAGATTAGTAGCATCAGAATTAAATGATTTATTTGAAACAACAAAGAACATTACGAAATAGTAGTGCCTTGCGATGATATAAGTTGGCGCTTTCATATCACCTTTCATCACAACAAGAGAACCTTTGGTAACCTTCAGAACTCCACCTCCACCGGAATACTTGTACCCTTTAGCATCAAGAGTACTCAATGAGATAAGATTTCTCTTTAAATCCGGGATATGACGAACATCTGACAAAGTCCTGGATGGTGCCATCAAACATCTTGATCTGATAGAACCAATGCTTGCAACCTTGCATGGTGTATTATCACCCATCAACACAGATCCACTTGGCGTAGCTTCATAGGTAACGAACCACTCACGGTTCGGGCTCATGTGGAAAGTGCAGTGAATCAAGAATCCATTCATCGTCGGTTTTGCAATTACCGGCAAAGGCAACGAGAACATCTCCATCAGAACCTTCTTTGGTGACAACGGTGGCTCTAGCGTCATCCTCTTGTTGATCCTTCTTGAAATTATTATTTTTCTTCTCCTTGTTCTGCAACTTCCAAAGACTCGATATGTCATGTCCATCTTTCTTGCAATACCGCAAGACTTCCTCGCTTCGATTTAGATCTGCCTCAATTTGCTTTTGCTTCGCTCTTGAATTGTCGTAGAAACTCTTCTCATATTGCTCGCCGCGACAGACAAACCTTCGCATGTGTACTTGAACTCCCACCGGGAACCATAAGTTTCATCTTTTCTTTAGCATGCAGAGCTTCATAAACTTCACTGAGAGTAAGAGTATCTCGACTATATAGAATAGTATCTCTAAAAGTAGAGTATGAACTGGGCAGAGAACATAGCAAAATAAGACCCAAATCTTCTTCATCATATTTTACCTCCATAGACTCGAGGTCAGAAACAACTTCCTTAAAAGTTGTCAGGTGGTTCAACAATGAGGCTCCCTCCGCCATCTTGTGTGAATAAAGCTTTTGCTTCAAATGCAACTTCATCGGTCGATCCTTGGTCATGCAGATCTGCTCCAGCTTCAACCATAATGCGGCGGCGGATGTCTCCTTCATAACCTCCTGTAGAATATTATTTGATAGATGAAGATGAATTTGAGATAAGCCCTTACGATCTTTACGTTTTTTCTCATCGGTGGACAGTGTTGCTGGCATCTTGTCGATCCCCAAAAGAGCATCATCCAAATCAAGCTGTGATAAAACAGCCCGCATCTTGACTTGCCATAGAGAAAATCTCGTGTCGCGATCCAACAGCGGAAGATCATATTTCATAGTAGCCATGCGGAAGAAAACCAAAAAAATTGCTAGTATGAAATCTTGCAAAAAATCAGCAGTCAAAAAATCCTGGTATACTTCCGTGTGCGTGTAGCAAGTTTTGACCAAAAATAATAAAGCAAAGATTTCTAAAGTGACAGCACCTTTCTTTCTCCAAAAGAGCAAATGCAACGCACCTTTTTTCCTTGGTAGCCGCACCCTATTTGATGGCCTGGTTGCTTTTCTAAGCTAGAGCAAAGAAAAGGCTAGTACTTACTTTTTCTTTTACTGTGTGTTGAAGCAATCTGAAACTAGCACAAGGATGAGGCGTCTGCTGTCTTGTACTTCCTTCTGTTGCTTTGTGCATGGACCGAGGAGTTGATGACTGCTGCTTGGCTTTCGTTGCTTTTGCCTGAACTGCTACGCCTCGGATTCGACGAGAATAGATCTGTTTTTTTTTTCGTGCTCTAAAATTCCTGTGCTCTGATACCACTTGTTGCAAATAATGCACAGAATAAAAGAGACAAGAGACACGAATTTTTACGTGGAAAACCCTTGCGGGAAAAAACCACGGGCGCTCGAAGGCAAATCACTATATTTTGGAGAGATTACAATGGAGAGACTCTCTTGGGATGCTTTTGCCTATGGACTACTGGGGTATATATAGCACGGGGAAAAGAGTCCCATATGGAAAGAAAATAGAATAAGGAAACAGGACAAGAGTCCTACACGGACACAGATCCGAATTCGGATCACTTTCCAACAAAAATTAAAAATAGTTTAGCCGCGTGAAAAACGTATCTACTGAATCGGTCCTGCTTAACTTGGCTTTTTTGTGACTTATAATTTTTTTCACTGTAGCAGACTTATTTGATACTGTAGTTACTAGTAATTTTTTTATGTAATTAAATTTTAAAAAAATAAAAATAGAAAATCCATCACGAACAATACAAAGAAATAAGAAAAAACAAACAAATTTAAAAAAACTTAAAAGTTAGAAAAAATAAAAAAAAATCAAAAATTAGAAATCAAAAGACAGAAACTAAATCTAAATAAGCGGACCATCCTACCGCTTCCTTTAAAAAAAAGGAAACATACTGCCACGAGCGTTGTAGGCTGTAGGGTGTAGACCCATCTACGCCTGTTGCATCTTGTTTGGCGACGAACAGGGGTGTCCCTGTCGGTATCTATCGCCACCTCCAATTTTGTGCTAGGCGGAAGGCCACATCCGTCGTCCCCACATGCCATCATGTGGACTCATGGAAGCGGAGGCACCGCCGGGCGGACCGGCAAGTTGCGCGCCTGCCATGATCGCTGGCCAACGTGGCGGTTGGCGAGACGGCGCGCCCCCGTGATCGACGTGGCCACCACGAAGACCCCCCAAACCACCCACACGCACACACAGCTACTTCGGTTAATGGGTGGGGGCCGTGGGGCACGTATGACGGCGGGAAAGGAGCTCTTGTCTTTTGCCTGCAATACTCTTCCGAATCTTTTGGGCTAGCTGGTATCTGTGGTTCTTGATAAGGCAACAGAAGTTGGAGTATACGAATGATTTGTGTGATTTTAGACATGAAAAATTATTTAAAGAATCTACTTCAAAAAAACTATCATATTTGTTTAGACTTTTAAATAGGACAAAGCACAAAAGAATACGACCTCTAGCAAGACATGCACCGCAATATGCAAAAGTAACAATTCCTTCTCTATATATACTAGTCATCAATCCGTACATCTGCACAAGCTTTTTGTATCTACGATGTTCTTATACAAATGGACTTTGGCATATTTAATTTTAAAAATTTATAGATTTGAATATAATGTTACATTGGAAATTTTAATGCAAGTTTTAAATATTTTCATTTTTGAAAACATATATTTTAATTTGCTAGATTTTACGAAATATATAGTGTTTTAGAAAGCGTGTAGACAAACTTATTTATCTTTGACTATGGTCATATGAAAATTGCATCATTAGATTAATTAAGAAAAATATTTTCATATTCTTTATGAATGAGTTTATATTAAAAAAAAGAGTTTTCAAAGTTGTATGTTGAAGGTTGTTTCGATGTTCAAAACGCCATATATTCTTAAACAGCGAGAGTATATTCCAATACCGTAGTTGCTATAATGTTCTTTTCTAAACTTGTATATATTTGGATAACATAATTATTTGGAATTTTTAATACCAAAATTTTATATATTTAGTTACAATATTTACGAACATAGTGAAAATATAACAATTTATTTTCTTTTCTTGTATCAGCGAAAGAATTTATACCTTTTATTTTTTCTTCTTTCGTTAACACGAAAATTTTTAGCCATCCTTGGATTTATATGAAAGGGTTTGTAGCTTTTTTTTACTTCACCTACTTTAATATGGAAATTTGTAGCCTTTCTCCTCAGAATTCATATGAATGCTATATTAGATTTTGACTGCCAAAAACTGCTTAGATAGCTGCCATGTAACTGTTAGCTTCAAGAAAATCTAAAAAACTGTGCACCCAGTCTCTGCATCCGAATAGCTAAAACATATTTAACTCGAGTGTGCTGTTCGGATTCTTCTTCCGATTCTGAAGCTGACTTAATTAATTGATGGGGAAATCTATCGCACTTCCAGACACCGCTATTGTCTTACGACGCATCGATTTACAATTGTCTGATGCTTTTCGCACAGGGCAGTGAGCACACGGGATCGAGAAACGCAGCACTTCGCGTGTCAGTGGATAGAGAAAAATTTTGGTATTGATTAGGACACGGGGAATCCATATGACATGTGGGATCAGATTTTTATTGGGTCCAGTTTACAACGACAGGGTAAACACACAAAACCAGAAAGAAGCAAGGGAATCACACCTCAAAACTCCTATGTGCTGTTTATTATTGATCTGTGCAGCCATCGCATAACTCTGACAAGCTCTCTCTCTTTGAAGTGAGTACACATATTCATCTACATCGTGAAGATGAGTCCATGGCACTAGGCTAGCATCTTTTCCTTGTCACATATAGTGAATAATACATAAATGAAAAGTCTTAAAACTTTTTGAATGGGTGCTTTCTCAAAGATGCATTTGATAATTTAGGATACAACTTGTGATAATTTCTGAATTCACAAAACCAAAAGAAATCTTGACCAGTAATTTATTAAAACTAAATATGATAATTTATAGTGTAACTGAGTGTTTAATGTTTTCTAAATTCATAAAGTTGATGATAACTTGAACTTACGATGGCATTTATTAAAACTGTAGATGGTAAACAACTTATGGTAATTATTAAAAATTCATATGGTAAAGTATGATACAACCGGTGGTAACTTTTGAATTTGGCCGATAATTTATTAAAACTGCATGTGGTAACCTATGTGGGCAACTAATGATATTTTTTAATATTCGCAAGGTTACAAAGCTGATAGTATTTTTCAAATTTATTGTAGTAAAATTATTAAATCTGTAGATGGTCATTAGGAAACTTATGGTAATTTATTAAAATTGCAGATGTTAACTTAGGATCAAATGAATTTATTTTTAAAATATTTGGACTTCACAAAACCTATGATAATTTTGAACTTTGGGCTGGTAATTTATTAAAACAAAAGATGATAACTTATGAAGTAACTAACGATAATTTTTAAACTTTTCAAATTCATAAAGCTAGATGTGACTTCGTGTGAATAAGTGATGTGCTCCAAGCACAAAAACATTTTATTGGGCTACTTGCTTGCTATGCGGTCCACGGGTGGGGTCGTGGGAGGAAATCCAAGAAAAAACAAATAGTTGAGTGGGGCAAAATAAGTGGGCTACGTGCAAAAAAAGGAAGGTGTGGGGGGTTACGTGATAAGACTATAGCACACCTGGAAGCGTTGTAGTCGTGTCTTTAATGATTGCCGTCTTTGTATGTCCAATACTTTAAGTAAAATTAACCCTTTTCCTAAGGTTTGATACTAAATCCAAAACATACACTTTGACTTTTGAACTACGAAAACAAGGGATTAGATTTTTATTTTTTTTCTATAATTAATGAAAGAATTTTTATATTTTGATTAATATGATAATTTCTTGCTTTTGACCCCTAAGGTTAATATAGGAATTTAAGGGGGTGATCGTTTTAGCGATGGCTTTTGACTTTTGCTGAAAAAACACTATAACTGGCTAAAAAAAGCACTATAGCAGCTGAGAAAAGCACTATAGCGGCTGAAGGAGTATTGTAGCAGCTAAAAGTAGAGTTTAATTGATAATAAACTAAAATTACACATACAACCTACATACGAGTACATTGCAAATAAAATGATAATCTCTAGGCCATCAACGAAGCTGCGATCCAGTCACATGTCATGTCCATCAGTGCAGGAGCGGGGGGTGCGGGATTGGGCGGGGGCCGGTGGAGGCCGGATCCGGAGGAGGGGGGCGCAGGAGCGAGCGTGGCGGAGGCGGAGGAGAGGGGGCCAGCTGCGATTAAACTCGGCGTGAAAGGTGCAATGTCAGTGGGTGAGAGGAGTTATTCGTTTGAAGTGGCTCCGCACAAGCCAATAGCTCGCGCTCAACTTCAACTCCGTCCGACTTCAACTCCCCGTCGCTGCCGTCAGAAGCCAATCTGAACGGGGCGTAACTCGCTATCAGAGCCATTTATGCTAATCTCTGAAGAAGAACCCATCTGAACTTTTCCGCCACGCATTGATCGTCTAGGCAATAGCTGTTTTTCTATCCGGACTCAACTAAAAGTTGTACCCATTTAATGTATAGCATGGATTGGTTTGATTCCGATTGTGCGCGCATGCTGCTTTTTTAGTTTCATTCATATCCATATATACATCGGTAGGCATAAGACATGTTTTGTTTCCATAATATGACGCAAGATAGATCTAAGCCGTAGGTTCAATCAATCTACAAATTGGGTGATTAATATTCTTTTCTCTGATTAATGTGAAAATTTGTAGGCATTTTTTCTTTAAGTGGGAATTTCTAAATTTTTTTACCTCAGATTAATGTAAAGGCTTTGTGAGAAGCCTTCAATAAGTATAGATATAAATAGATAGATAAGTATAAGTTGAACGCACACACTTAACACATACCATTCATGCACACATATATTTATATGTCCTCTACACATATTGAAGATTTATCAGAGATTCTTAAGACCTCTCGAAGCACAAACTTGTGTTTTCGCATTGAACATCGGTGGATATCAACACCGGGTCTGAGACTTGCACTGATGAGCTAAGTGCACATCCACACGCCTTGTCATTTGGCTACAGCCCGCTTCCAAGTAAAAATACTCACTCGGAATTTCTTAACTTGAAGGCCCAAACTTTGGCTATAGTATGCTCCTAACGAAATTGCAATCCTATGAGGTTGCTTTACGAAAACATGGCTATATCATTAGCGGACGAATTTATAAAAATAGTTGGCCATCGTATATTAATTCCTAAAGGGGATGAGTAATTTGGACTGGAGGTGTTATTTGCTTTCGATTTGGATTTTCCATTGGACCGCCTGACATTTCTGAATGCTAACTTGATCAGAGTTTTCTAGTAATGCTATGGATTGAAAAGGTCATCGTAGAAGGAATGCTCCTACAAAATGAGGACATATGCGTGTTCGAGAGATTAGGTCAACCAATGAAGCCTACCTGCACAGTTGACCGGGCTTGCGCCGCTGGGCGTGTTACTTTTGGTCCAAGACGATGAGCATATAGTTGATGACTGGATGTCCATGTTTCTACCTCCCAACTGCTACTAATTAGCACCGGCAACAGTATAGTTTGTCTGCACTAATTAAGCACAAATTAAAACACATACTTTTATGATTACGTCCTCTTAAAAAAGTTTGTTAATTACATTGTTGTACTCATGTACTTTTACCGATTAGCAACCACAATAGACTGGCTCTGTTTTGTGCTACAGATGGTCATAGTTAGATACCTTTTGCTACCTAATTGCGCAGGCTTCTAAATAATATCCGTGTGTACTGTAGTTTCAACTAAATGGTTTTCATTAGCTGCCTGATGCTTTGTTTTGGATGAACATTGACTTCTGGTATTATCCTACGTCATCTTTTTTGTTAGTAGCAAGATGAAAATACACTATTTTTTACCTTCTTTTTTGTGCAAGAACCAATCTTTCTGACTTGGTGACACAAGTTCACAACCATTCCACCGCCACATTAATTTAGGCAACAATTTTCGGGACCTTTTCTTTTGCGTATATACAAAGAAAAGGGATATCCGTAAGAGTAGCCCCCCGGTATGAATATGGCATGGATGGACCGCATGGTCCACGAACTAACGCACGCTCGGGGTGCACGCGCAGGTACACGTACCGCCGTACCGGAGCCCGTGCGGTAGCTTAACACCAAACTGGCTCAGGGGTGATCGGAATAGCGATGGTTTTTGGTTTTTGCTGAAAAATACTATAGCTGACTGAAAAAACACTGTAGCTGAGCTGGTTTATTGAGTATAATTAAATGTAAAAAAATTGAAAAAAAAAAACCGAAAACAAAAAACGGAAAAAAAAAAGTGTAAGTAAATTTTTAAAAAAAAATCGAAAAAATAATTTTATCAGAAGGTGCATCTGTAGCTACGATCTGCTCTGATGTTTTAATCGCCATCGCAGCGATCGCTAAAGCCGTTTTGATCGCCCCAATTAAGGGAGCAATTTGGTCTTCCTTTTAAGGCATGTTATAATAGTACAGACCACGATAGTCTAAGGGTACGCATAATGCTTCTATAATAGGCTATTTTTTTAATATCTTGATAAACAACTTCTCTATGATACAATGTGTCATATTTCTCATATTATAGTCAACTGTTGTATAAGAGATAACATAATTTTCTATATTCTCTCTCTTCTCCATATTATTTTGTGGCCTATATGGTAAAACTTATAGACAATTGACATCACACCATTGTATATGGCCTAATACGCCTCTATGATTAAAGATAATTTGTATGATAGATTATATATATAGTTATCTATAATGGTTTTATACAATTAATATGTTGTCTATATAGTTCTCTATACAATAGTATAGACATTGTAAAGTCGTCTATAACTGTTAAATACTAGACAACATACTTTTCCCTCCTTGTTTCTCCTTCACATGATCCAAAATCTTAAGTGACACATTTTTACGGTCCTATTTTAAATAGTTTTTGGCTTCTAGCTTTCATAAGTCAAAAGTTATTTGAAATATGTTGAATTTTTAACGTGGCATTTTTCTTTTTTTCGTTTGCGTTGTTCATAAGATATAATAGTCTTTTCTTATTTTTTTTAAAAATTTTAATTAAATAATTTAGAAAAAAATTAACTGGCGCTACTCCAATGCTATTTTTTAAAGAATGCATTAAAAAAACAGAATCGAACGGGTCTACCACATGCACTGTTGTATACCCCCTCCCTTAATTCCCTTCCGCCGCGATAACCTCTCCCTCTCCCACGCTGCTGTCCTCCCAACTCCCGCAGAATCAAAACCCGAATCCGCGCGAGCTCGCCGTTTGCTACTCCCCGAGATCCCGCGAGCCGGCGGCGCCGCAGTGAGGAGGAGGCGGCGATCAGGGTCTCGTCGTGGCTTGCTGCGGTTCCTCCGGCGCTCGGGTCGCTCTGCTGGGGCTCTCGAGGTGAGGTTTCCGGCGCCTGTTCGGTCGATTTCGGAGCTACGGAGTTAGGGTTCGTTTTGGGGGGCTGTTGCTCCGATTGATTCGTGTGGGGAAGCTACAGTTTTTTTGTTCCTCGATTTGAGCTGAGGAAGGGAGGAGGAGTAGGATGGCTCGGCTAGGCTCTCGCCGGGTGGTTCAATGGGGAGGGCGCCGTTTGCTGTTGCTTGCGAGGTTTGGAGGTCAGATTGATCTAGATACGCCTCCGCGTCGGTGTGCGCGGAGAAAACACCGCCGAATCCGCTTGGCTTGTGTCGGGCTAGTCGATGTCCTCGAATGGATGGTGATGATTCCGGTGTGCGGTTTGGGTTTCTCGCTGCGGATTACACTATTTTTTGTTGGTTGTTACGGCGTGATTGTTGAGGAATTTGTGGCATCGCATGGTTTGATTCCCCTTGTCTTCGTTCTAGCGCTGCTTGGAAAATTTGCTTTTGCTCCTACCCTGGACTCATCGGTGATTTCGATGCTTGGTTAGTGTGAAATTGCATTGCCCCTCTTTTTTTTTTAAAAAAAAAGGCTAGATGCATAGTGTTTGTTACTGCTACTTCGGGGCTTTCTTATTGACTTTTGGTTTTGATTTATGAATAGTAACAACTTAGAAGCTTGTAGAGACACTTGCATAAGATGTTAACTGATATAAATAAAGTTATTATAGTATATACTACAATCGACTAGTAGACTTCACTTCGACAAAATACTCTGTTTAAAAGCTAAATCCCGTATAAAAACCATTTACTATAGAAAAGCAGCTTTTAAAAGCCAATACAAATAGGCCGTGGTGACTCTATGCATCTTGTCTTGCGGCAGCAACTAAGCCGCGCAAAAACCCAGCCGTAAATCCTTAGAGCTAAAGGAAATGTCTCTATCCATACAATCTGTACTTGATTCACCCTTGGTTGGTGAATTCTTCGAGCAAGAATTTTTCTTATTTAGATCCTAACAATGCGAGCATCATATGGTATACCTTCGAGTATAACGTCCTTCTGTGTCTGATTAGTCGATTTGGTCGAAGAAACTTTCAGGCAACTTCCAGTGACCATTGCCACTGTGACCACTGTTATATTTTTTTCCCCTTGTTTGCATCGAGGCATACAAAACCTTAATTCATGTGTGTAGTTCATGAGTGGCAATTATTAAAAAAGGCCCCTGTTTCCCATGCTGCTTCTGGTGAGAAATTATTAAACTTCTAGGCAAGAGATTCGTCTCGCATGCATGTGGATTGTCCTGTCTG
This sequence comes from Melocanna baccifera, assembly GCA_036346265.1. Classification (NCBI taxonomy): domain Eukaryota; kingdom Viridiplantae; phylum Streptophyta; class Magnoliopsida; order Poales; family Poaceae; genus Melocanna; species Melocanna baccifera. The sequence goes on along the minus strand of CM070701.1, from coordinate 12,076,370 downwards.
TTCCAAAACCATCAGAATCTCCGTGAATAGTTTGTTTATTTGCTCATTCCTTGCTCGAATGCGCATGAGCCTGTGTAGCAGCTTCAATTTGCCCAAAATATAATATCTTCTGTGTTTTGTAGTGCATGTATACTTTATTTATACATGCCACCTTCATCCCTTGCTTCCAAGTCACCATTAAATCACTTCCTCTTTCTGATCTGGCCATGATCCAAGTCACCATTAAATCACTTCCTCCTTCTGATCTGGCCATGATATCCCCGTGAAAGGGGTTGAGGCAACAACTGCAACTGCACGAAATTTTGGTACTCAAACCGGTATAGCATCATCTCAATACGCAATTCAGTTACCTGCAATTTCTGGATGGCCTGTCTGCATTGTTTTTGCCTGTTAATTTGGTGCTGTTTGTTGGTTTTTGTATGTGTAGAAAGTTTCTCCTGCTCATTTCAAGTTAAAGGTTGGATGAATGCTTTTCTTTATTTGGCTTACTCTGATTGTTTGGTGTCTGTTTTTGGACCTTTTGGCAGATCTGGGTTGCTGCAGAGAGCTAGTTTCATGATAGTCACTTGGATGTGGTTGGTTCTGGAAATTGCTAGTCTTCATGGATTCCCTCAAGAGTGACATGAAGAAGGCTGCTCTTGTCGATGAGACTCTAAGGCCACCACTAGTTCCATCCGAGAAGCATAATGCTTCTCCAGTAAGCCGTGGGAGAGATGTTGCATCCAGGTACAAGACTGGTCTGGTTGCTGCTACTACGACAAGGCGATGCACATCTCCAAGTCTTGGCCGAGCCCCTGCAACCGAAGGCACACCAGTTCCCAAAAGAGCGCAATCAGCGGGCAGAAGAAGGCCCCCAATACCTTCAACCCCTTCTTCTAGGGTGTCAACACCCTCCACCCCTACATCAAGGTCTATAACACCAGTTCGGGATACTGTCACAGAGGTACATAAGAGTTCTAGGCGTATAACGAGCATGAGGGCTCCTGATGGCTTGTGGCCAGCAATGCGGAACCTGTCTTCCTCCTTCCAGTCTGAATCTGTGTCTGCCCCTGGTAATAAAAAAGATAAGGTTTTCTCTAGGTCATCTTTGGATCTGGCCAAGGCACAGGCAAATGTTCTGGCTGAGAGGAAGAGGAGTCCTCTGAGAAGGAAGAACATTGGTGAACAATGTGAGAATGCTCAACCTTCAGAGGACCCACCTAAGAGGGTAATTGAGCAACACCGTTGGCCAGCCATGATTAGTGGGCGTGTGCCCACCAATCTTATGTCAAGAAGTATTGACCTTTCTGACAAAGCTAGCAGATCAGCCCCTTTGTCAAATAGAGGGCTTTCACCAAGGAAAATGCCTGCTTCCGAAGGCATAGGCAAGGGATTGAATCAATCATTGGATGAGGTGGCAAGGAGATTGGCTATTCATGCAAGCGGAAGCGATGATCATGTAGACTCTGGCAGCGATGTTTATTCACAGACAACTGAAAGATCTAAATCCATGAGCCGTCCAAGTAGGACAGTTACTTTACCTGTTCCTGTTCTTCGCTCATCATCACCAAACAAAGTCTTGTCAGCCGTATCCTCTGCTTCTAGGGCCTTTCAGAGCCCATCTCGGACAAGGCCTTCAACACCTTGTCGGTCACAAAGTGCTGGAACTATTCAATCAGGTGTTGCATCTCCTGTAATTAGCTACATGGTTGATGTGAGAAAAGGAAAGAGGCATGCCAGCCAAATTGAAAATATCCACCAGCTGCGCCTGCTATCTAATAGATACTTGCAATGGCTCTTTGTAAATGCTCGTGCAAGAGATATTCTATCTTTCCAAAAGACCACTGCTGAGGTAAAATTAGCATGTTTTGTCTATATAAAATTGTTTTAAATTGGCCTGGTTCATGTCGTGAGTTCTTCCTTGTTCCTTTTTTATGCTTATGCCTAATGCAATTGGTCCCTCATTTCAAGGACACCAGCATACCTTAGGTTCATTTCGATGTTCATGTCATGTGAGCCTCCTTTTTTTTGCTAAGCTTACAGGATTTACTCCTCTTATGGTTTATTAAAATAAGTTGTGTGATTAGGCACATATTTGTGCCAAAATCAATTGGCTTTAGTGATGATGATTATTTGACATAGAAACTGACAGTAGTTTTTGCATTGTAAAATTTGCTCATTTCTATGTTTAGAAGTTTGTGATCCACTGTTTCTTAGCATTGGTTCTTTTGGTGTACCATACGTGTATTTTCTTAGAACTTTCTTTTTTTGTTGAGTGATGTTCAGTTGATGAAAAGTTCTCGCTGTTGTTATGTAAAGCAGAGTACTATTTATAATGTTTGGAGGGATACCTTGAACATTCGAGATGCTGTTAATATGAGAAGAATCATGGTGCAACACGTACAGCAAGAGTTGAAGCTCTATGGCATTTTGAAAGAGCAGGTAGGTCCATGTTCATGCATCAGTTGTTTAGGTTCTGTACTGTACCAAGTATATTGCAAAATTCATGTTATTTCCCTGAATGTAATTCCAGTTTGCGCCAATTTGGCACAAATTTACTACGATGTTCTTGCATCAACTGAAGCATATTTATGAAATTAAATATAAAAATCTTGCTTCTAGGTATTTTTTTACAAAGAAAATGTTATCCGAAAAACTAAGACATGATTACATGGTAATATGACTCTTCTAATGCGATAGTGTAAATTTGGAACAAACTTAGCAATGCCGAGGTAAATGCGTTGAACTGCAGAATACAGGGACATAGTTCTCATATCACACTTTTTTTTTTCATAAGAGGGTGATATGAAACCTGAAATGTAGGAGTATGCAAGAATGCATGTAATGACCATACTGCAGGAATTATGACTGTCAAATCTATACATCACCCTTTTTTAAATTCTGCTGTTATTGTGATTCAGATTGCTTACCTTGAACAATGGCTAGCACTTGAGAAGGATAACAGTATTTCTTTATTTTGGGCAACTGAGGCTCTAAAAGCAAGCACACTGCGCCTTCCAGTTACATCAGGAGCGAGGGTATTTTGTGAAAAACTGCACTAATTAAATTGCAAATAATTTTGCAGTTGCACTTCTACTTCGTTAACAAATATTATGTTTGTGATTCTGGCTAATGGTATTTGACTATTATATTAACAGGCTGATGCAGTTGCACTTAAGAATGCTGTAAGCTCAGCTGTTGATGTCATGCAAGGTTTGGGTTCATCAGTTCACTACATGCTTTCAAAGGTCAGATAACAGCATGTATATGACTTAAGATTGTACTTTTCACTTTTATTTGTCTCCCTGCTAAAATCAAGTCCTTAAACATAGGAAACTTTTTTACTTAGCTCATTGTTTGGTACACATTCAGCATAGGAATTAAATAAAAAAGAATGCTTCAAAATGTAAGAAAAGTTGTTCCCTGACAATAAGTGGTGCTATTGCGCATGCTGACTTTTTTTGTGGGAATTTAACAAATTGTCATTCCTCAGCTATCGTTTGAAATACTGTGCATAATGAAGTCATTTAGGCCTACAACTTTTTGAGGGTCCATTTTGGCCCCTGATCTCTGAGGATGGGTATAAAAGAGCTTTCCATTTTTTTTAAAGAGAATCACCAAATCTGTTAAATCTTGAGTCGCTAACAGAACTGGACCCCACCAATAATTTGGGTTGACATGTCAGTGACTCGGAGGTTTTTTCTTGGGCACCCTCGTATTGTAGAGTTTAAATTGGACCTTCAAAACGTGCATGATCTCAAATGGACCTGAGCGCAAAAGTTGAAGAACTAAAAAAGAGCTTTACTCAGTGTTGTGGCAAGATCTTGTAATATTGTCAAGGGTTGCTTTTATTGATAGTAGAATATCTAGCAGGTTGAAGACAGGGCATATTTGGTTTCAGAACTTTCAGTCATAGCTGGACAAGAAAAGGTCATGCTTGATGAATGCAGAGAACTCATAGCTATGGCAGCAAAACTGCAGGTACTTACATTCTACTCCCAAGTAATTCCTTATAAGAAGTGAGCATAGAGCTCTTAAATTTTGAATAATATAATTTGTTTCTCTACTTGACGGTGAATTGGTGATCAATTGTTTAATTTTCTTCTCGAGGGATATGAAGGCAGCAATTTGTACACCAGGCCTTACCTAGTGCTGTTGTATCTTAAATCAGGTACATGAGTCCAGCCAGCGGACACATCTTATGCAACTGAGACATGGACTTGTCCAGATGAATTAACACACCGAGCAAAGATCTGGAAGTCTCAGACCATCCTTTTGAACAAGTACAACTGTGCAAGTTGAGCCTGCGACTATAAGAACATATCTGTCAGACAGACAATGATTCTGTAGTGATGAAATAACAAAACAAAATAATGTTAAACATCCCCTGGCGATCATGGTGTGATGCTGCAGCTAACAACTCAACAGTGCTTAGAGATGGTAGCTTAAAAGTCTTGTCATGTGTAAATGGTTTTCACCATATACTGCACATCCTTTTCTCCTTTTAGTTCTTTTTTCCTATTTTGTTAGTAGTTTCTTTTCAAGGGTAGAGCCCTATTCTTTCCCATTGTATTTTTTGACATCTGGAAAGAGAATACACAAATGAAATGGAAGGGCTAAGATAATGAAAAATACGGGTTTTCTTTTTCTAGAACCTGTGTGGACAGATTTTTATATTTTGTAGCTGTACTCTGTGTCAGCTTAACCAACTTCATTGTTGGTGCTATCCACTGGTATCAACATACATATTGCCTTTGGATTGCAGTTTACTCTAAAGAAACACTGGTGCTGGACACATTTCTGTTTGTTGAAATGTCGGGATTTTGCTTATCCCATTTCCACCTGTACCTTACGCTTGCTGCACAAATCTATATTAGCAAAGTCTGTATGGTTTGTGGAATGTGGGTACTTGTCTCGCGTTCAGGATGTTCTCTCAGATACGAGTAAATTGTATCCTTTTGACTCCCGCAGGCCTTCACCTAGACTAGAACCTCTCCAAAGCTGCAAGACTCCAAACTCTACAAGGTGCTCACATGCAAATATTTGTACCTAAGCTGCTTATGCTGCAATCTGAATGTTATACTACTTGTGAGATAACTTTAGCCGATGATCAAGTAGATCCATCCACCTGTTTTTGAGCTACATTAGAGTACTGTGTTTTGAACCAAATTTACCAGTTACCAACAGGAGCAATCACACTCAACAAGAATGTATACCATTCTTTGTTGCTTGACATTCAAACCTGGCCCTTTGTCCAGTTCCTCTTGAAACCAATTCTAGGTCCCAAAATATGGCACACAAACATAGCATGAACTCAGCATCAACAATGCAAAACTTCCATCCAAATTGGTCTCAGCATCAACAATGCAAAACTTCCATCCAAATTGGTCTTTCTCCCTATGCACTGTTATGAATATTGTGTGCATCTATTCATGAGGCCCAAGGGGCAATATATATACAGGTACAAGGGGATGTACAAAAGGAATACAACACAGCATAAAAGGAAATAGCATATTAGGAAACAAATAAGAGTCCTAATCTATTCTATCCTTAACACCCCCCCTCAAACTCATGGTGGATCAACAACACTGAGTTTGGAGAGGTAAAAGTCATGTTTGTGCTCGAGTCCGGCCTTCGTGAAGAAATCCGCTATCTCAAGCTCAAGGCACATACGAAGAGTAATCACCGATCTTGCACACAAGACCTCATGAAGGAAGCATCAACACCAATATGCTTGGTGAGCTCATGCTTCACAGATCACGAGCAATACCGATAGCACTGCATCGTCGACAAGAGAGGAGCCGGTGTAGTGACAAAACACCAAAATCCTCAAGTAACCACCGTAGCTGGTAATCTCTGCTGTCAAGAGAGCCATAGCTCGCAACTCACCTCTGACTCGAACGGGACATCTGCATCGCTTTCTTCGCCTTCCGTGCAATAAGAGAACCACCAAGAAAAACACAAGAGGCGAGAGAGACCGCGCGATCGAGGGATCGCGCCCAAGTAGCATCCGAATAGGCTCAAGTCAGAACGAATCGAACGTGGAAAGAAGAGACGGCGAGAGATAGTCCCACGAAGGTATCGCAGAACTCAAGAAGGTGGTCAGAGTGGACTCGAGTGGGAGCCAAACAAACCGACTCGTAATATGAACGGATAAGTGATATCCGGACGAGTAACAAAGAAGATAAACAAGACTCCCAACAAGATGACGATAGCGAGCCTGGATCGTAAAGAGGCTCGCCATCCGAGGGTCGGAGGTGGACATTGAGCTCCATGGGAGTCTCAACAATCTGTTGATCGATGAGAGAGGCGCGATCAAGAAGATCCCGAATATATTTCTCTTGGGACATAAAGAAACCATCCGGAGTGGAAGTAACCTCAATCCCAAGGAAATAACCGAGAGGACCAAGATCCGACATAAGGAATCGCTCACTAAGACGAGCCTTGACAAAGGCAATGTACTGAATCATCTCCGTAATGATCATATCATCAACATACGTATGAGAAGAGTCCGACCACGAGACGAAGTGTGGAAAAAGAGCGCAGGATCATGATCACTAGCTGAAAAACCAGCAGCAGTGACCACAGAGGAGAAGCGCCAAACCAAGCACGAGGGGCTTGCTTAAGGCCATAGAGAGAGCGACGGCGGCGGACCATGCCCTCAGAACATGTAATACCCGGTGGCGGATGCATGTAGACCTCCTCACGCAACTCACCATTAAGAAAGGCATTCTTGACATCAAGCCGAGAAATGCACTGCTGGCGAACAGACGCCACCGGCGTAAGAGTGCGAACAGTGGTCATGTGGGCCACAGGAGCAAAAGTCTCGTCGTAGTCAACACCATGCTCTCGCTGGAAGCCACGAGCAACAAGACGCGCTTTGTAGCGCCAAGAGAGCCATCGAGCGAGTCTTAATTTTATAGACCCACTTACACGTAATGGGACGAGAATGAGATGGCAAAGGAACAAGATCCCAAGTACCAAGACGCTGAGGGCGCAATCTCTCGTCCATGGCAAGTCGCCACTCGTGGTGAGTAACAAAGATCCCAGAGGAGACAAAGCTCACGAGTAGCTGCACCAAAGAAAGGCAAAGCGGCAGAGGCCGAATCGACCGGCGATCGCGAGAGCGTAGCGAGGAGAAGATGACCCATCAGGGCGATGGAGCATCGAGGAAGGTGGATCATCGGAGAAGATGACTCACTGGAAGAGCCTCAATCACGAGGTCGACGAGTGTAAAAGAGAAGGGAGGTATCAGAGTGAGAGGAGCCCGGGAGTCGGAGAAGACGACGCAGCGGTGACAACGGCGGAGAGGCCACAGGGGAATATGTGGAGACTCAGATGGGACAAGTGGACGAGGCAAAGCAGATATAGGTGTATCCGAAAGGTCAAGAAAGACAGAGACTCGCAGAGGAGTCGAAGGAGAGGCAGACGTGGGTAGAATGGACGAGACTCGCCGAAAGTCACATCCCGAGAAACCCGCATCCTTCGACCAACCGATCCCAAAGACCGATAGCCCTTGTGCTCGCATCAGATCCCAAAAAGACACACTCAACAGATCGAGCGGTTAGTTTGGTACGCTCGCGAGGGGCGAGGAGAACGAGCAAACGCAGCCAAACATATGAAGGGCGAGTAGTCGCGAAGACCACGAGACGCCAACAGGATCGCACTCAAGAGCGTAAGATGGCCGGATGTTGATGAGATAAGTGGCGGTGGAAACAACCTCGGCCCAAAAGTGAGGTGGGGTAGAGGCGCGATCATCGAGTACGAGCCGCCTCAAGGAGGTGACGATGCTTGCGCCGGCGACACCATTCGAGCATGAGCACCGTGACAAGAGAATCGAGCGAGAGTCCTCGCGCAGAAGGAAATTGCGCAGTAACGAGAGAGGTACTCGCCAAAGAATCAAGACGAAAGACACGAATAGGAGTGGAGAACGTGTGTGGATCATAGTGGCAAATTGTTTATAGATAGACAAGACCTCACTACGAGAAGACATGAAATATATCCAAGTGTGGCGAGAGAAATCATCTATAAATATGATATAATATCGATGACCCCCTTTCGAAACGAAGGGAGCCGGACCCCAAACATCTGAATGAACAAGATCAAAAGGACGCTGGGACACAGACTCACTATGAGGATAGGGAAGCTGAATTTGTTTACCTAACTTACACCCGACAATCTAAAGACACGCCTCCCGAGATGCACCCGTAAGACCACGACGAACTAAGGATGACAAAGTAGATCCACACGATGACCAAGACGGTGATGCCACCGCTGAAAAGAGCCGGAGACGGCGGCGTAGCGGAGAGACCGCGCGATGGTGGCGCGGAAGGAAGGTGAAGCGCCAAGCTCCCAGAGACGCTGTGAGTCACGGCGCGAGGGCCGAACCAACCGAGCTCCGTGTGGCGGTCCCGAACACAACAAGAGTCGAGTCGAGAATGACTCGATAACCAAGGTCGAATCATCCAGCAGAAAGAAGTCGCATAGTGAGGCGAGGAATATGAGCAAATGTAAGGAACATGAAAGGATGAGTTGCTAAGAGATCCTCGACTGCAGACGAAAGAGATGTACCATCGCAGTAAGAACACCGACAGAGAATCAAGAGGTGTAATAGAAGACAGAGTAGAAGCATCGTGAGTCATGTGAAAAGATGCTCCGAATCAAGAATCCACGGGAGATACCGATCGTAGAGGGTGGTTTCTCGGATCAAGAGTCGATGAGCGTAACTCGCCGAGGAGAACTCAAGCGGCAAGCAAGCGGCGAAGTCCGCTATCTCCCGCGGTGAAAGAAGTCAAGAAGTCGATGCGCACATCGTCGTAGAAGCACCGGTGCCAATAGAAGAACGGCGTGAAAGATGCCGCTTCTTCTTATAGCACCGACTCAATGTGGCCGCCTTGTCGCAGAGGAACAGTGAGGACGGCCACCTCCAGACGGATGACGCCACCACCACCGTGGCGGCGGCGGAGGAGGCAAAGTAGCAGGTGACGGGCGGCGAGCACGCAGGGGAGTGGCATCGCATCAAAGACTACTCAGCGTAGTCTCCTCTGCGCGTATCTCGGTAAGAGCCTCCAAGAGAGTGACACGAGGGTGGCGTGCAAGAAGTCGAGCACGCCGTTGCTCGAACTCAGACGAAGGCGAGTAAGAAACTCGTGAGACCACTGAAACTCTGTGTCAAGACGCATACCAGCAAAGATGGGCAGAACGACACCAAGAAGCGGAGAGTGTCCAATCGACGCCAAACAAAGAGCTCGAGCGTAGAAATCGCCAACAGAGCATCACCTGCTGAAGAGAGTGCTCTGGCGACCACGGACAGTGCAGGGCATCACCGAGGGCTCGTGAGCGCCGACGAAGATGAGTCCACATCCGAAAGCCGGCGGAGTCCCACAACCTCGTAAGAGAACCGAGGCCGAGATCGGCGATGAAGACAAAGAAGAGCCGAGCGTCGCCATCGCACCACCGAGTGTAGGTGGTCGACGATCCTTGTAGAAATCCGAGCCTCCCGGTAGGCGAGGCGCTTCATCATCAACAACTGAGCGACCTCGTGAGCAATCTTGTCGGTACCGTCGGGGCAATGCAACAGCGTGGGCTCGTCGGAGGAATAGGGCAAGGCGGGCGGTGACATCGCGAGAGGACGCCCGAGACGTAAACCACGCATGTGAATGCGCATGTGAGACACGGTCGGTGTAATTAACACCATCAAAGACCACCGGCAGCGCGAGAGGAAACGGTGCCCATTGGTAGGCGGCGCCGACGGCGGCGACCAATACAACGGTCTAACAGCGGCGCCGAACGGCGCGGCGGTTAGATCGACGTTTTTTTGAATCGGAAAAAACCTAACTAATAGTGGCCTTCGCCCACACTCACGCACACACGCACACACGCCAAGAGGCGGCGGCGGCATCGAGGCGACGGCGGTGCAGGGCGGCCGCGGCCGTGGCGCGCGAGGGGCGGCCGGGAGAGGCGGCCGGCGCGCGCAGCGTGGGAGGAGGCGCGCGGCGTGGAGAGGCGGCGGCGCGCGCGGAGGCGGCGGCAGCAGCGGCGCGGGAGGCGGCGACGGCCGGCGCGGAGGCCGAGGCGCGCAGGCGGCGGCCGGCGTGGGAGAAGGAGGCGGCGGCGGCGGGAAGCGGCGGCAGCAACCACGGCGCGGAGGCGACGGCAGCGCTCGGGCCGAGGCGGCGACGCGCGCAGAGGCAGCGCGCCGGCGCTACGGAGGCGCGACGAGCCGCGGAGGCCGAGGCGCGCGACGGACGAGCCGCGCGGAGGCCGAGGCGGCGCACGGGAGTCGACGACGGTGGTGCAGAGTCGGCGACGGCACGCGGAATCCTAGGCAAGCCAAAACCCTAATTTTGGCTCTGATACCATGTTATGAATATTGTGTGCATCTATTCATGAGGCCCAAGGGGCAATATATATACAGGTACAATGGGATGTACAAAAGGAATACAACACAGCATAAAAGGAAATAGCATATTAGGAAACAAATAAGAGTCCTAATCTATTCTATCCTTAACATGCACAACCTTCAGAATTCTCTCTCTCTCTCTCTCTCTCTCTCTCTCTGGAGAACATGCAAAAGCTAATCTTCAGAATTCTTGATGCGCGGCACCTTGAGCAGTCCCTGGACGACGGCGAACAGGTGCGTGGACACGCCACCGATGACCCAGAACTGCTCGTTCCTCCACCACTCCTCGATGCTCACCCCGCTCCACTGCAGCTCGAGGATGCCCGTCACGAAGATCGAGATGAAGAGGGAGATGAAGAAGAGACTGGCAAATGTGCTAATCTGCAGCGACACCAGACACAATAAGCTGTTGAACATTTGAACTGCTCATTCTGGCGGGAAGGCTGTGGAAGGCCGTGGCACTGACCGGCGGCATGATGAACTTGCCGGTGAAGAGGCAGACGGCGGGGAGGGTACAGTAGACGAGCAGCGGGAGCGCGGTGAAGGGGTATATGGTGGTGTTGATGTACGCGAAGCGCTCGAGCCATTGAGGTTGCCGCCTCGTAGCCAGAGAGCAAGGGGTCAGGCTTACCAAGAAGATCTCCACGGACCCCAGCGCCCACCGCAGCACCTAGTTCAGACGGTCGGATAGGTTGATCGGCGCCGACCCCTTGAAGGCGACCCTCTTCGGCATGCAGTAGACCGACCGCCACCCACGGTAGTGCATCTTGAACCTAGTCAGGATATCCTCAGTGATCGACCTGTAGATCTATCTTGTTATGAATAGCACTTATATTCATTATAAAGTCAATGGACCAATATATATGCAATACAGATATAGCATATATATAGAAAACCTCTTATACAATAGGGTAAATACACAGCTATATAACATATATCTAACACACCCCAGCTGCAACATCCATGGCAAAGACAAATTATAACCGAAGCTGAGCAGAGAGTCGAGTGAACCGATGGTTTGTGTGGTTTTCTTGTACCTCTAGACCCCAGTCAGTCTTGTCCTCGTAGCCGCAGCTGATGACATGAATGGCCTCCTTGAGGAGAGCAGCAGGGCTTGACGACGGAGAGACACCACCTTCCTCCATGAGCGTCGACGTGATTTAACGCCGCAGATCGCCTCAACCGCTTCTCGAAGTTCATTTTGGACATCAAGCATCTCCTAGTCACCGCCCATCCTCGAAACAAGTGGAAATTTCACCGAATCAGGCAGACGATCAACTGAAACCATGTTCGCGATGTGGTTCCTCTGAAACTTACTCGCATCACCGTGCTCTCCGGCAGCCCATCCTTGGCGTGCTTTAAGCTTCTTGCGGCGAAGCACGGCAGCGATCGCAGTCACCATCTTCGCCTCTTGGGGCCCTTAGGAGGGTTGTAGCCGAGAACGCTGTCGCTCAACACGCATCCGATTCCGACATACACCGGCCCTTGGATACCATCCAGCCCCTTCATGTTAATCTGATCACCAATAACTACCAATGTCAGGCCCATTTGCTCATAATTTAGCTTCTAGATTCATTTAGGTGTGATTTGAGTCGTAGGCTTACATCGAAGAACACGGTGTTCCTGTTGGCGCATCGATCGTGCGTGTCGATGCCGTCGAACCTCTAGGGGAACTGCACGTAGCAGACCTTCCGGCCGGCCTGAGGGTCCATGAGGAAGCACATGGCCTCCCGGATGGCCTTGCTGTTGTTGATGTAGTGATCACAATCCAAGTTGAGCATGAACGGCGCGTTGGTCAGCACGGCGGAGACGCGGATCTGTTTGAGAGAACCGTAAGCAAACGTTCCACATTCCCAATTCTACTTCTGAACTGATGAAATAACTGAAGAGATGAGGTGTAGTACGAGAGCGCTCATGGCGCCGGCCTTCTTGTGTCGCGAAGCGGTCTTGCATCGGGGCGCTCGTTGCTCGAGGCGCCAGATACTCGAGCGCAGGCGCACACGGGAGGCCGCACTCGCGCGGCGCGACGAAGAGGTCGCCGTCGACCGTGAGCCCCACTCGCCGCCGCATATCTCGCACACCGCCGCCGCCGCTCGCAGCGCTTGGGCTCGTGGCGCGGATGAGCACGAGCTCGTTGCGGTTGTGCGAGCCGGCCACCAGCCCGGCGCTCGCCTCCATCGCGCCGTCCACCCCCCGCCCCCGGGGGCGTGCGCACGTCTCACACGCGACGGCGCAGGGCGAGAGAGACAAGTGCGCGCGCACAGGCGAAGTGTGGCGGCGTGAGGTAAGGTCTCACACCTTTAGTTTGCGTTGCCTCTTGCGCTGGCTTCTGCTGCTGCTGTCAGGCTGCGTCTCCGAACCAACCCTGACCAACCGAAACTTGGCTTTCCCGCCATCTCTTCTTTCCCTCTTTAAATTTGTTACTAGTACTGCTTTTTAGAAAACATTTAAAAAAACGGACGTATCATGCATGAGTGAGTCTAGCCTGTTTGCAATAAGGATTGGAAATTCTCTTCTTGGGTTGATTCGCAAATCCTTCTGTGTGATGCAAGCATGAAGCAATTATATTGGCATCAAAGATCGTTGACCTACCCGTGGTGAACTACTCCAAAAACTCGCGGATAACACCAGCTGAGACCTACACTCGCCGCGAACGAATCGGCCGGTGATGTTTTGTTCTTCCAAGTTTAGGGTAGGTTGGTCTGCCCCATGCAGCCCATGTTTCAGCCCATCGATCCTGTCAGCTTTGAGCGAGAAGCAGACGAGGCATCAACTTTTCTGACTCCCCAATGATTATGTGAGGAAGGTGATCGCCAGGCACCTTAATTTGGTAGTATCAGCGAGCCCTGCCACCTACCACGCCATGATCGTGTAACGCTCACACATGCTACGAGCTTCGATGATCCATTGGCAACGTACGCAAACGTAGCATTTTCTTGATGTCGTTGGGAGAAAACCGTCACGACGAATCCAAGCGCAAATTCCATCTTTTACGATTGTGTTGCAGGTGGCTTCCTGTCCATTGGCAGCTTATAATAAGAAATAATGTCCCCATCCTGAATGGGAAATGCAGGTACGCAGCTGAAGGACGCAAGTTATGATTTGCTGGTGACCGTACTGTCGTTGTTGTAGGATTGATCGATCCTGCTCACAGCAGGCTCAGGTTTAAGTGAAATATCACCGTCGCTGTGAGGAATAAATCAGTCGTCACTGTAGAATTGGTTTCTTGACCTTGCTCACCAGCTAGTCATCTCTTCCTGTTAAAGTTAATCTTATTTTAGTAGGTTTAGTTTATTTTTTAGAGAGTTTGTTTAGTATTTACAAAATATACATATGAGAGTAGAGAAAAAAATAGGAATCCAAATAGAATTAGGAGCCCGAGTGTTAGGATTGAAATTAGTTTTTATAAAGCACAATAGTCACGTAATTGAGGCAAGAGAAAATGAGAGGAGAGAAAGAGAAATAAGAAGAAAAGAGGGAGAGGTTGGTACTCCAAAAAAGTATATCATTGTGTGCAAGAGATAAGCGGAAATTAAAATTGCTATAAGTGGTATCAGAGCTTGTTGATCTTAATGGTGCCTGAAGAATATGAGTAAGAAGGCGAAGGCCCAGGGTGGGCTAATCTCCCTCCAGTATCTTCTCCTGACGACCGACAATTACCTGGTGTGGGCAATGAAGATGAAGGCGAACATGCGCGCCCAGGGAGTATGGGGTGCAGTCGATCCGAAGGGGAAAGACAAGGAGCTAGAAGACAAGGTGGATCAAACGGCTTTGGCTATCATCTACCAAGTGGTGCCAGACTCGATGATGCTTCAGCTTGTCGGGAAGGAGATGACACGAGAGGCGTGGGAGACACTTCAGAAGATGCACGAGGGAGTTGATCGTGTGAAGGATGTGCGGCTCTAAAATTTACGGAGCGAGTTCGAAAATCTCTAGATGAGAGAGACCCAGTCGATGGACGAATTCGTCGGTAAGTTGATTTTGCTATATAATCAGATGATTTCTCTTGGTGACAAGATGGAGGAATCTGTAGCAGTAAAGAAGTACCTGCGCGTGCTACCAGAAAAGTATATGCATGTTATCATCACGCTCATGTACTCTCCTGACTTGGAGAAAAAGAAGATCGAGGAGATCACCAGCTCTCTCAAGGCGCACGAGGAGTTACTGAAGGGTTTTCAGTCTCATACTAAGCAGAAGTTTCAGTCTTATAATCAGCAGACGTTGCTGATAAAGAGAGATATAAGGAGCGGTGGCTCATCAAGCAGTCGCGGGCGATGGCATGGACGAGATGGCCAAAGTAGTCGAGGCGGCAGAGGTGGCCGTGAAGATAACGCCTAGCGAGGCAATGGTGACAGATTCCGTGATAAGTCACATATCAAGTGCTTTGAATGTGGCGAATACGGGCACTACGCGTCACAGCACATAAAGTGCTTCAACTGCAACGAGTATGGGTATTATGCTTCGTATTACCAAAGCAAAATGAAGAACAGAGAGGCAAACCTCGTCCAAGACGAAGAAAAAGATGACGAATTAGTACTACTTCTCTCATCATATGTTGAAAATGCATCGGTCATGATGATGCTAAACGAGGATAACGTAGTTCCAAAACTACGCACGAAGGAAGACAACCATGATCACTCAGATCAGTGGTATTTGGATAATGGAGCAAGCAATTACATGATGGGAGATCGCTCCATGTTCCATGAGCTCGACGAGAAGGTTTGAAGCAAGGTCAAGTTTGACGATGGCTCCATGGTAGAGATAAGAGGCAAAAGGACGATGATATTGCAATACAAGAACGGAGATAAGAAGTTGACAGAAATTTACTATATATCAAGTCTGTGCAACAACATACTTAGTCTCGGACAGATGACAGAAAAAGGGTGTAGAGTGGTGCTACAAGATGAGTTCTCGCGTGTCTATACTAAGAACAATGATCTGTTGATGAAGGTGAAAAGATCTCAGGAGATGATAGGATCCAAGGACGAGACTCATTGAGCGTAGATGGGGGCAGCCAAATTAGGCATGCAGAAGGCCAAGATGGCAGGACCCAGGTGCGGCACGTGCACGCTTAGGGGGTGCGCATGTAGAACAGCTCAAACGCTTAGGGGGTGCGCATGGAAAGCGACTCAGGCGCACAAGGTGGCGGGCCTAAGACTAGAGCAGGTGCATGCGAAAATTGAAGGTGGCACGTATACAGCTACGGACAGAGGACTTCATGCGGGCGGTAGACTCCCAGGAGGAAAAAGTGTACAAGTTCTAAGAGGAAAACTTGGAGTACAGGTAGGTGCATTTTTCTATGATTTTGGGAGCTGTCGTCAACAGTGGAGACAGGATGCACAAGCACAAAAATTAGAAGCGGTTTAATCCCGGCTAACATGTACGTGTGAAAGCGAGCAGGCTTAATCTAAGAGAGAAGAGCGAGAGGCTCAGATAATAGCGAAGCTTAGGTGAGCAGGCAAGAGAGGATGAGTTCAGTTCAGGTGCGAGACGCGGCAAGCGTCGGATTATGTGAAGCTCATGATGGAGCAAATGCAAGCGGTAGGGCAGTGATGACCCAGGAAAGAACGGTGCACAGGAGTGTAAGTAAAAGAAAGAAGCAGAAGATAGAGAGAAGATCAGTGTGATCAAGACAGAGAAATAAGATTAAGAGAGTGATTGTTAAAGTTAATCTTGTTTTAGTAATCTTGGTTTATTTTTTGGAGAGTTTGTTTAGTATTTACAAAGTATACGTATGAGAATAGAGAAAGGAAATAGGAATCCAAGTAGGATTAGGAGTCCGAGTATTAGACTTGAAATTAGCCTTTATAAGACACAATAGTCATGTAATCGAGACAAGAAAAAACGAGAGGGGGGGAAGAGAAATAAGAAGAAAAGAGGGAGAATAGTGCTCCGAAAAAGTATATCATCGTATGCAAGAGATGAGCGGGAATTAAAATTGCTACACTTTCTGCTTGGGCTAGGCCTGTTTTTCTGGAATACGGTTTATAGTTTTTTACTCTAATGCGAGTGTTCGTGCGAATGAATTGAAAACCGATAAAACGATAAATCGCTTTTAAAATATTATTCCAATAAATCGTTTTGAAATAATAATTATTTATTTGAGAAAAATCATAGACCATAATCGATAAGCTAAAAAGAATATACTCGGGCTACTATACTTACTAATTAGCCCAGGGCTAGAACTCTCATAGTTGTAGCTGAGGTCGTCGTCATGTCACGCAAGCACGGGACCGAAGCCATTGAACTTCTCGACTTAGGGGGCGTTCGTTTGCTAAGGGGGCGTTCGTTTTAGTAATGGCTTCTAGATTTTGGCTGAAATTTTACTGTAGCTGATTTTTTTTACTGTAGCAGATTTAACTTTTTGGGCATAATTAATTTTAAAAAATATAAAAATAGAAAAAACATACTAACCCATTAGGGACAATACAAAGGAACACGGGAAAAAAAGAAAATACAAAAAGCCTAAAATATCTTTAAAAAACTTAGAAAAAGACGAAATACTAAATAATGAAAAAAAACAGAAGCTAAAAGTAGAAACCGAAAAAAATCTAAAACAAGCGGGGCCGACTCATCGGTTGGCTTCGTTCGATCTAGGGCATTTTATGGGAGTTACGATCATGGCCAAAGGTCCAAGCAATGCAGCAAACATACGCGCAGGCTCAGGGTGCTACAGGCTAGCAAGAGCTACTTCAACGGGTGCATATGCACCTGGTGCACGGTGCTGCGCAACTGCACATCAGTGATGCGTGCCAGTTGAGCAGAATGCTTCGATCGATGGTCACGCCAAACCAAGATTGCATAAATTGGAGTGAACCAAACATAGAGCCGAGTGCTAGTACGCCAAAGCCGCGGCAAACTATGAAAGCGCTTCAGAATTTGAAGTAGATCCCCAAAAAAATCCATCTCATCCGAGAACGGGTTGTAGAAGCATTCGTCGCTGCCGCGAAATGTTCCTTGTGCTAACAGAAGAGCTGGCTCTTCTGTTCCTTCGGTTCGGAGCTAGAAGAAGACGGTGTTCCTGTGAGTTGCTTTCCATCGGTGTGGCTCGTGGGCGGTCAATGCAAGTCTTTGTTTTCGAAAAAGCTTGTTACCTTTCAAGGGACATCCTCCTATCTCAGTCTTGTTTTGGAAAAAGCTTGTTACCTTTTAAGGGGCATCCTCCTATCCCATCCACCGTCCGTTTTAACTCAAGGTTTATATAATTTTTCTTCTCGTAATGTATTCTCTGTTCTTCAAAATATACAACACGGATCTCGAGGTAAAAGAGGATAAGTCGGACGGCGGATGAGACAGGGGATGTCCCTTGAGAGGTAAAAATCCTTTTTTTTTTGCAAGTCTTATTTATATATAGAGAAAAAACCTCAGTTTCAAAAGGAAAACAAGGAACAATTTGCCAACACGACGATAAACGAATGTGGTGCTGGGTCTGGCCAGGACGACCCAACTTTTAGGCTTAGCCAGTCCAAAAGTCTTTGGGGAAAAGGAGAAGAGCCTTGTTGCTTTTGGGGTAGGAGCCGACCCGGCCCGTGCCGCGAATTGACATTGCAGAATCACGGCGAACGTGAAGGAAAGCAGCCCATTCCGCGCGCGGTGTCGAGACTCGAAGGGCGTACGTTGTGATGGGCTAGGTTTTGCGTCCGCGAGATGGTTATCCACTCGGCCGCGTTCCAGCCGGCCTGCTGTCATGAGTACACCAAGGGCCACGGCGCGGCCTGTTTTGGATGGGCACCAAAGTCAGCGAAAGAGTGTGCAACTGGGCCGAATCCGCAAATGATGATGCAGCTAGAATGGCAAAACCCGTTTCGGTGTTTCGGCCTCTCTCTTTCGTTTCTTCTTCTCCTTTTGCAAATTACGGGGTTTTTTTGCTAGGGCAAATTATGTGGTTTTCATAGAAGTGAACTCATAATTGTGAATTCTGGGAAAACTTGCCTTTCTCCTAAATTTATTTCAGTCTAACCAAACAATATTTTAGATAGTTAGGCTGTATAACTAGTTTAACCAAATCTGGTTGTATTTAAACTCAAGATCCAAACAGCCTTCTTTCAAAAAAAAAAAATCCAAATAGCACTAACAAAATTGGACAGACGAGAACTGACCTTCATCAGTTGGCTACGAGCAAGCTTGGCGCCGGTGCTCACCCTTAGGATATGGTATACACATACATACGCATTTAGTAGAAAAGTATGTGTTCACACTCCTCCTAACTTCGCAAAAATTTTAAACTTGTTAGAAGACACGCTTACGTGTATGTGCGTGTGGTGGTATGTGTGAGTCTGCCTTGTGCCCTATAGAAAATTGGACAGACAAACTACATCAACTTTTACCAAGGACCAACACGATGTCGACCAATTAGACAACAGAAGTTGGCATCGGACCGGAATCGGAGTTCGT
This sequence comes from Melocanna baccifera, assembly GCA_036346265.1. Lineage (NCBI taxonomy): Eukaryota > Viridiplantae > Streptophyta > Magnoliopsida > Poales > Poaceae > Melocanna > Melocanna baccifera. The sequence goes on along the minus strand of CM070701.1, from coordinate 12,057,595 downwards.
ACACGCTGTCGATATTAGAAAAGTGAATGGGTTTTCAAGTCTTGATCCTTGGCTGTTGGGAGATGAGTTGCCGGCCGAAGCGCTTGACACTCCACGTCTCCACCCCCAACGCCCGCCCAGTGGCGCATCGAGCCGGAAACGCGGCGACCGGCGCGCCCAGACACCGGCTCGTGTCGCCAGGTCCGCGGCCGCGCGCGCACCGTGCCGGAGTCGCCCCGCCACCCATCCAAGCGGTAAACCCGGAGGCATCGGTCGTGCCCCGCGCGCGGGCGCTCGCTCCCGTTTCTCCACCGTGACGACGTACGCGCGCGCGAGCGGCTTCTTTTCAACGACCACGACGGCACGGGCGAGGGAACGTGCCTGCGCGGGCGGGCAGTTATTCCCAGCTCCATATGCTACTACCACGAACTTACCGCTGTCCGTACAGCTTGACTTATGCCCTGATCGTTTCGGCTTTTTTCGGCTTCAGCTTCTAGCTTCAGCTTTTTTTTCACTATTCACTACACTATCCACTAACTCAGCTACAGTGTTTTTCAGCCAGCTACAGTGTTTTTTTCAGCCAAAAGCCAAAAGCCATCGCTATTCCGATCACCCCCTTAAAAAGGAGGTGTTTGATTCGGTAGAAGCAACCATTCTATCCTAGACAATGCCTCTTTGGTCCATTGGATGGAATCATTTTATCTCGGATGAGATGATTGCACCTAGTTGATTTGGTAAAGAATATTTTACTCAGATATTGTATCCGTTTATTCGGCTAAATCGGATGAATCACGTTGTCCCAGACAAGATCATCTATCACTTGATACCGTAAACCAAACGCCTCTTACTCGATCGGTCGCTGGTCGTCCGTCTCCGTTCCATGGATTGGTGTGGATTCTTCGACCTGCACTTACCGTATCCTCCGCGCGTTCTCAGTAACGGGAATCGAACGGCACGAGCGAGCCGGTCGCGCGCCTTCCATGTTTCACCATTCACCTGTCGATCGCACGACGACAGCGATGTTACTGGGCGAGAGATGTCGGAATCCCTGTACGATCGCCGCACCACAGCTCGATTTCCAGTCCTCGGTCGTTCGTCGTCACGAACGGGGGCGGCTCGAACGTCGACGTGCTGGCGTTTGCGTAACACCAGGGCACCGAGCTCTGCTCGAACGTACGCATGGACTTTCCCTGGCTTGGATCGGAAGCTTCCTTCGAGAGACTTTCCCTTGGACCAATGGAACTCGAATGGTGCCCTGAAGTCTTCGACTTTTGATGGGTTGTGATTTCCCGACCGAAACGAGCCGACCCCAATTAATGCCCACGAGGGGTACGTACGAAGGCGTAGGATAGTTGCTTGTGCGTGGCCTATGCAACGTGCGGTTGGATTCAAGAGCCGATTCGAACCCTAGGACGTTTCATTGGTGCTAGTGAGATTCATCGATAGGTGCCACCGATCACACAATCAAATTCAGCGTGCGAGGTACAACTCGCAACAACCTTACAAATGGGGCCAGAGAACCGGATCTCTTTTATGATTAACAATGTGATCCGTATTTTTCAACCACCTACAAAAGGTACGGACAGTAATGTACGTCGTGCTACTAATATAAACACGTCGCCAAAACTATATAGCGTATCCGATTCAAATAAAAAGAAACCATTGTAGCGTAAGGTATCACTTACCAGGTCAAGCTTATATAACATCTTGATTTTTAGAGTTTTTTAAATCTTTTCAAATAAAATTAACTATTTATATTTTTTAAATTAATTAAAGTTTAATTTAAATTTGATTGACCCAATACTTCTTCCTAAATTTATCTATAATTGAGCTCTATCTTTTAGCCCTAGTTTTGTTGTTTTTGGATTTTATTTCATTTTATCCGTGTTTCATTCGCTTTCTCTCTCGTTAAATAATATCTTCAAATAAACAGAAGTAGGAACTAAAGTTCAAGAGTTGGTAACCAAGCAAAGCCAAGGTAAGTCATAACTTTTGATCATGTTAAACATATTATTTTAAATCTATTTATTGTTATTTTATTTTAAATTATCATGTATTGCTAATTTAATACAAACCCTTGTACTTGGTAGTTATCAACCAATCTTGATTAATCTCTCCTTGATAATTTAAAATACCATGATTATATTATCACCATATGATAGGTAATTATCTAGTGATAGAGTACTAGTATCCACTTAGGTTGACATTTAGTATGCTTAGCTATTATTATTGTTATGTTGGGTTCATCATCATATGTTAATCAATTAATTATTTTTGACTTAATGGGATATTGAATCATGGTTCTAGCTACAGTTATAAAATTTATGTACCATAATATAGATGTGACATTGGGCTTGTTTAAACTAAAATGGTTTTCATTTGCATGAGTGATCGTGCAGTATATTAGGTATTGTTCGCACATTGGGATATGGATGCTTCACCTGAGTGATGTCTAACAACTTAATTTTTTGTGCCATTAATCTGAGTCTTATTATACAATCATATGTTTGTATATGATTGACTTAGCTAATTAATTTGTAATATTTTAACCTTGATTTTTCCATTGAGATATTTTATTGGCTCAAGAGGGAGCTTTTACTAGTAGGACTGTCAACCTACTCGGCAGCAAATTCTTAGCGGGGGAGATCAGTTTGAGATAGAGTATTGTAAAGGGTTTGTTGTGATCTCATTGGTCGGTATATCTAAGAAAACATGTGTATACCGGTGACACCACAAAATAGTCATATCATGTGTATAAAGTTGTATAACCTCTGTAGTGTGTAAAACAATTTAAATAGTCGTGTCTCCGGTTATGGATAATGATTGGTGATTTCACGTGAGGGGTAAAAAAATTATAAAAGTTGGATTTGGTTGGTTTGGAAAGTGAATGGAGGAGATGGTTCAATTGTGGGCGGTGACGGAGGGAGACACGACGAGGCGAGGCAACGCATTGAATATTAGGTTGGGCAGGGGAGGGGGAAGGTGGTGTGCAGAGGCAGCGAGGTCACTGCTGGTGGAGAAGGGGACCGGGCGTGGAGGAGGGGTGTGGAATTGCGTTGGTGTCAGAGGATAAAAGAAGGAGAGGGAAACAACAGGGGAGGGGAGAGAGAGCTCGCCAGTGTTGAAGAAGAGAGAGTGCGGGAAAGGAGAGGAAGAGAGAAGTTGTACCGTTAGGAGCTCACTTCCCTACCTACTCCCTTTCACTAAACAAAGCTGCAAAGCACGAATGGCGACCAATTGGGTACGATTTTACGATGAACGCACAGCGTGCCCACTAACTACTTACTAAAGGCTACGAGAATCAGTTCTCCCAGCTTCAATTAATTATCAATGCCAATTTGGTCTACTCCAAAAAACAAATACCAATTTGATCAGACAAAATATCCTGTGACGTGTCACGTGTGGATATTTTACTAACTAGTAACATGAAGTTGACAAAGGCACCCGGGCACTGCTCAACCAGGCTTACTTGAGCTGATCGGTGGCCAAGTCAAAACCCATGGCGACCTAATTTGTCCGCATCCCAAAAAATGAGTTTTATAATGTGTTTTTTAGCTGAAATAATACTGTAAAATAAAAATAAAAAATATTATTATATTTTTACAGATAATAAAAAAAGGACAAAGAGAAAAGAGAAAAAATATTAATAAATTAAAGTGTTCTAAATGATTTTTAACTTCTGCAAGTCAGAAGCCATTACTGTTTAAAACAAAGCCATATTAAGTGGCAATGCAACCAACAACTGGTGCACAAATCTATTCACAAATTATAGTCCTGGCAATAGCAGCCGGTGTTCGTAAGATGCGTCTTTGAGCACGGTGTGCAAGGCTCGTTGCTTCAATCTAAAAGGCTATAGCTGGTCTTGTTGCACGTTCGTTGATTTAAAAAAAAAATCGTTTGGGGACGGCCGGACTGGCACGCCAAGGGAATCACGGGCTCACGGCCGACTTGTTGGGCGATCGATGGTGCGCACATGCATTTCTCTCGTGATGCGCGCGTTCGGCCCGGAAGCACCGGCAGATTGGCAGTAAATTTTCCATTGTCTTTGGCTCGAGGTCGGCTTGAGCTCGGTACAAGCCAATAATCAGCAACTCTCCGACTCCACTCGAATTGAGCTGAATGTTCGTTTTCCGAAACCAGCCGACTTGAACTTGATCCCATGTTCTTTTTATCTTTTAATTTTTTTTCCTTTACAAGTCAAAATAAACGAATTAATTTTTTAAAACAAAATTTTTAAATAGCTTTTTAAATCTAAAATCTTATACACCATCCGCTATAGTATAAAAAAACACATCATTAATAACAAAAAAACTATCAATCACGGTCTAAACAACATAGCCTTAATCCAACTTAAGCTCTGACTCATTTGCACCTGAAGGTCCTAGCCACGTCACCCAATTCTTGCTTTCTCTATAAAAATAGCTGTGGTTAGGATGAAATCAAACCGAACGTGCGGGAAGTAACACAGAAAGGATCACAGGAATCGGAAGCAGCGTGGAACGATCAAAAAAGCGGAGACAAGGAAGAAAGGACGAACTAGAGACGAATCAAGATTTACTACAAGGGAGCTACGAGTCACTAACGACAGTACAAGATATCTTCAGGCACGGCATGGTTTAACTTCAACCTCAGCACCACCGGCCAGTTTCAACGGACTACCGGCTTCCTGTCGGGCCATCACACATTGGCACGTGACACCAATTAACCATCGCTGTTAATTAATTAATTAATTACCAGCCGGTAAGTAAAACCTCCACCGGAATTAACCTCCTCTCCTCTTCCTAACCCTATTTATGTATACCCTCACGCGCACACCCTCGCCGCTCCACACACACACAGAGAAGCTTCCCAAACCCAACACACACGCAAGGAACACAGAGGGACATGAAGGTGGAGGTGGTGGACACTACGCTGGTGGCGCCGAGCGAGGCGACGCCGCGGCACGCGCTGTGGCTCTCCAACCTCGACCTCGCTGTGCCGAAGACGCACACGCCGCTCGTCTACTACTACCCGGCGCCCGCGGGGGCGGCGGGGTCCCCCGACGACGGCGGGGACGGGGAGGGAAAGGAGGGGTTCTTCGCGCCGGAGAGGCTGCGGGAGGCGCTGGCGAGGTCGCTGGTGCCGTTCTACCCGCTCGCGGGGCGGCTGGCGGTCGGCCCCGGCGGCCGGATCGAGATCGACTGCAACGGCGAGGGCGCGCTCTTCGTCGTCGCCCGGGCCGACTTCACCGGCGACGAGATGTTCAGGGACTTCGAGCCCTCGCCGGAGGCGCGCCGCCTGCTCGTCCCCTTCGCCGCCTCCGGCGACCCGCCCTGCGTACTCGCCATGGTCCAGGTACTTGCTCATCCACCACAGGTTGACTTAATTAATTTTACTTTTTTAGGGATTAAGTTTCCTCCTTTTATTTGTTTCCAAGTTTTTTTTTTTGATTGCGCGGCACGTCCGCACGTCGGTGGATAATTGGGGCGATTGGGGCAGGGAACTGTTAACGGACGGGTCATTAACTGTCGCTTACTGGCAGGTGGGACCCGATATCCCGGGCCCACCCTAACAGTGAGGTGCCGTTAATACCAAAGCAGGTGACACTGACGCAGTGGCCGGATGGGACGTTTTTCGAACCGCAGGACGTGGCGATTACTGACTGGATGAATGATTAGCCCAATGTGACAATACTCCCTGTCGTTAAATTTGTAGAATCCGTCGTTAAATTTTTTTGGTCGACAATAAATTTAAAACTATCTGACTAACTATATATATATTATATTATTAAATTTGTTATCCAAAAAATATTTTACAATATTATAATTTCTTTAGTAAATGTTAGTGTAAAGTTATAAAAATAATGATTAAAGTTGTATCTTATAAATCATAAAAAGTAAAAAAATGTTATGAAAAAAAGAACGGATGGAGTAGGCATGGAATAGATATAAGCCCCGCTCGTTTCAGCTTTTTTTCAGGTTCAGTTTTTTTTCGTAATTCATTTTTTTCTAAATTTTTTTAGATTTTTTAGGTTTTTTATATTTTTCTTTTTTTCTTACGTTTCTTCGCATTGTTCATGATGGGTTAACAAATTTTTTCTATTTTTATTTTTTTTAAAATTTAATTATATCGAAAAATTAAGTTAAAAAAGCTAACTACAGTAGAATTTTAGTCAAAAATCAAAAATCAACCCTAAAAGATCACCCGTAGTGTGACGTACCATTAATTCCGTGGCTACGCACGAAAAGAGTGGCAAAATCGGCACACCTATCATTGATACTATCACCAATAAAAATGGGCACCTGCGTCACACTCAAATCGTTAATCGTGTTGAACTGTGGACCACTAGTTTTTTTAGGCCCAGGATCTGACAACTGTAGCGAGTACCTTTTCTTTTGACACAAGGAACGGAGTACAGTCGCTTTTTAGTTTCGTCCGGTCCGGGACCGACCGATGCTGGCTGGTTGCATTGGCGCAAACTCGACTACTCGAGTACAGGTCGACATGCTTTTTAAGAAAACCAATTCGCAATTTCCAGCCAATTATCGGCGGGCCCACCTCGCTAGATGCTTTGCGGAAAAGTTTGGTAGGCTGTGTACTCTCGTCGACGACTTGGTTCTCTCTTCGAGCTCGGCGGGGGTTTTTTTCCCACTGTGTCCGGAAGTTTGTGGCTGTGTTTATAGTTTTGTTTTAACGAAAGTGTTCATGGAAATAAATCGATAGACACGATTATGTCGATTCATCTGTTGCCGTTCTTATTAGTGTAGAACATTTCGTGGGGATCATCTTTGCTTGAAAATCCTGATCGACGAGTTCATATTGATTTTTGCTGATAGTTTTTAATTATGTCCTATAATTTTTGACTGAAAATAAATAGTACTAGCTGAAAGAAACAACTTTTAGAAGGAGAAAGTGTGCGGTGTAAAAATAAGAGAGATATACGTGCGCATGATAGAAGCGAGAGAAATGGGATGTATGATACACTTATGATCCACTACTTTATCTCCTAAGTAAGACGATAGTGAAAAAGGTAGAGAAGCCATTTTAAAAAACTGTGTGTTCGTATTGAATTTTAACTTTTCTAAACAGATACTTGTTTAGCCTAGATTTTTTTTTGGATTAATATAATTGGCTGAGTTACTGGCAGTAGGCTAATGTCCGTTGACGAGGTATAAAGTACTCCCGACACTACTGCATAAACTTCATCCGAAACATAGGTTTCTTTTTGTATGTTAGTAAATCCGTGACAATGGACCGGAAACTTCGACGAAGATGATAATACTACTAGTATACTCCAGTATTTTTGTACTATCATCAGCTGTAGGATTATTAAGAAAGAGCAGTTGACTTCATGAGCAACCCAAACTGACAAGTGCCTCCAACCGGAGAAGGCTTCTAGACCACTTTCTTTATGGCCAGCGATTGCTTTTTTTTAGCACAGGACGGCTCACTGCTCGCCGGTCAGTGTAATCACCTGTGAACTGTCCATTATGAGATGAGAATGACGACTAGTACATCAGCTCTAGCAGTATTAAGAAGCTGATACGCAAAATCAATCCCCCCCAAAGAGAGAAGATCAAGCCTGTGATCTTGACCGCCGCTCGTGTCTTGTCAGACACTCCCAATGCGCGGAGAACCGCACGGCGGATGGTCCAAGCAGCACATGGCGCGCGCGCGCCTGCGCGCGCGGACGCTTTCGGTGCCGTGTTTCGTCTCCTGCGCGCGCGGACGCTTTCGGTGCCGTGTTTCGTCTCCCGTGCCCGTGTCAGCCTTGATCGCGATGACGCGACGTGCTTGGCGCTTCCCGGTGGGATATTTTTCACCGGAAGATTCCTTTTGCGTTTATGTTGGACGGGGATGAGATAAAATGGGCTGGGATTGTATTGTACCATGTGCTTGTATTATTCTTGGTGAGTTAGATAGTTCAGCATTCAGAGAAAATATTAGTCAAATTTATATCCAACTATCAGAAATGGATGGTTCTATCCAACCAACAAAACACATACGAAAGATATTTATTTAACCATTCCATATATATGTCACTTGCTTCAAACAACCCAACACACGGTGGGTACCGGCTGGATGGTGCGAGATATAGGTTTCTGTTGTGTATGTGCAGTATGGGCCCTGGATTCTTGCCCTGTCTGATACTATAAAATAGGCGGGAGCGTACAAAACTGCTATACTAGAAGACCAAGTACTTGTCTAGGTAATCCTTTTGTCCTTCGTGATATCCGTGAGCTAATCACGCGTGCCACTCTACATTCTTTACTAGAAACAAACCCAGAGCCGTGTGCAGGCTGTCTTTGATTTCCCGATTCTTATCTTTTTCCGGATCTTGTCGTGTGCCTGTCTGCATACAGGAGCCATTGCGCCTGATCGTAGTCATCGAGGTCGACATGCGGTGTCCCGCCACTCTGCTTCGCCTTATCGCATATCTTTTTCTAAGTCTACGAAAATTGAACTATTTTCTGTGAAAATACTGTGAGATAATGCGACGGCTTCGCTTTATCTCCCCAAAAGCATGCTTCCCGGATCAGGATGGATGCGCTTGCCGACGTGGCTAGATGAAATGAAAATCTTCAGATTGACAGCGGCGTCAAGACAACGTAGCCATCCATCGTTTGATCTGAGCCAAATCAAAACGGCAGATAAGGCATGCCAAGATGGGTTCATTGCAAGGCTGACAGTAATGTTAATCCAGAATCAGCGGCATCTTTATTGGCAGCCGTCTGCGTGCAGCCATCCATACGGATCATGGAGACGCTAATACTAGCTGCGACATAATCTTTGCTTTTTTTTTAGGCTGCCTGAAAACAAGGGCCTAGTTGCTGTCGTGATGCAGGCTTTGAAAGCTCGGATGGCTTTTTACTGCAACCGTTTGCGCAAAGATAAGGCCATACGCCAGGAGAAGCTAGCTCGCCATTGTTGACAAAGTCGTAAGCCACAGCAGGAAAACAGGCGCATCTAAAAAACCATGAATTTTAAGGCTTTATATTGATTTTTTGCTTTTAAAAGTAGAAACCAATACGAATGGCATAGCTTCTATCAGCCACTACAATTTATCAAATACTATTTTTTGTTTTTACATATTATAATGTACTTTGTATTTTATTATATCATAATTCTGTAGATCGTATGACGGTTCGAATGTTGTTGTATCATCTTTTTTATATAATGTACTACTATTTATCAGCCGTTTCTATCAGTTACTATTATTTATCAGTTGTAGCAAAAAAAACATAAGTAAAAATTAATATAAACAGACAATCTCTGCGCCAAGCACTGATGTGAGAAAAAAAATAGATGGAACATTTTAGTAGCACGTATTGTGTCATATCATAATTGCTCGGTTTTTGGGCAACTCGGTGTGAGCTTAGATTGTCAAGATGTGACCAAGGCGCACGTGGAATTTGTTTTGCAGGTGACCTTCCTGAAGTGCGGCGGCGTGGCCGTCGGCACGGGCATGCACCACGTGACGATGGACGGCGCGGGCGCGTTCCAGTTCATCCGGACGTGGACGGGCCTGGCGCGCGGCATGGACGCCGCGTCCTTGTCCCCGTCCCCGCCGTCCCACGAGCGCACCCTCCTCCGCGCGCGCTCCCCTCCGCACGTCCCCTTCGAGCACCCGGTCTACTCCCCGAGCTACCTCAACGGCCACCCGCGCCCGTTCGTAACCCGCGTCTATGCCGTGCCGCCCAAGCTCCTCGCGGACATCAAGGGCGGCTGCGCCCCCGGCGTGTCCACCTACTGCGCGGTGACCGCGCACCTGTGGCGCGCCATGTGCGTCGCCCGCGGCCTCCCGCCCGACTCCGAGACGCGGCTGCGCGTGCCGGCCAACATCCGGCAGCGGCTGCGCCCGCAGCTGCCCGCGTACTACTTCGGCAACGCCATCGTGCGCGACCTCGTCACCGTGCGGGTCTTCGACGTGCTGTCGCAGCCGCTGGGGTTCGTGGCGGAGCGGATCAAGCGCGCGGTGTCGCGGGTGGACGACGCGTTCGTGCGCTCCGTGGTTGACTACCTGGAGCTGGAGGCGGAGAAGGGCAGCCAGGCGGCGCGCGGGCAGTTCATGCCGGAGACGGACCTGTGGGTGGTCAGCTGGCTCGGGATGCCCATCTACGACGCCGACTTCGGGTGGGGACGCCCCGGATTCGTGGCGCCGGCGCAGATGTTCGGCAGCGGCACGGCGTACGTGACGCAGGGGCCCGACAAGGACGACGGCGTGTCCGTGCTCTTCGCGCTCGAGCCGGAGTACCTGCAGAGCTTCGAGAAGGCCTTCTACGGCGGGGAGTGACGACTGGGGAGTGGCATGGGCGCGCCAGCCTTTAGAAAGAGTTAGAGAGCAACCTGGGATGTCGTGGTGGTACTTTCGATCGGTCGTACTCGTAGGGTGTTAATAAACGTCATCTAAATGTTTTCATTCTAATTATCATTTAAATTTACGGCCATCATATCTGAAATCTAACGGTCATGAATTCTCCTTCCTCTAAAAAAATATTATTCCCCCTAGAAAAAGTGATCAGTCACAAATTTAGATGATGGTTAGGAATAAAATATTTAGATGATGATTATATACATCCTACTTGTATGTATGGAATAGAGTTAATATGATGTGTACTATAATCATATAATGCATGTTACGAGATGGAGAGTAGTGTGCAAGTGTGAAGGATGCTGCTTTGGTTGCAGCTTTCTACACTAGACGCTCTGGTCTATGTATACAAAAATCAAATTAAACTGGCTATCAAAAGTTCGCAGCTTTCGACGTCAGACTGTCCAGTGCCTTGGTGATAAGTATGGGCGTACACGATGTTAGCTCTAAGTAGAATTATGGAGGTGGTTTAGGATCTAAATCCTACTGTATCCATAGCATGGCTCTAGATACCGAGTGAACAGGGTTTTGTTCCCCCTCGCTTAATCGATTCATTGGTAGTCCGCATCTTCCTCGGTTGAATTGAAATCCTTCCCCTTGTAGCCGGCCCGGTCGCTCCAAGAATCGGAGCCATTTTCTCATTCGTTGGTGTTGGTGAGTGACGCTGATCATGGCTCGCCACGACTAGGGAATGCTCTTACCGGTTTCTCCTTAAAAATAGCTAAAAGCTAATATAAATATTTAATTTTTTAAAGTAGCTTTTTTACTCTTTTTTTTGTTACCGTCTCGTTCTCAGAATAAAACAGGGAGTTATGGATATGTCACGTATCCTAATTATCTTGCTCCTGTCACGTGCACGTATCTCTTGCTCACTTTTTCACTACTCGTTCTCTTCTTCTAAAAATCACTCCTTTCAATCATTACTATTTATTTTTTACTACTTTTAAAATCTACAATTAAAAATAATCAACAAAAACTAGCACGAATATACCCTAAAAATGCACACGTAGACACATAACCACGTACACCCTCATGGAGACAGCATTAGGCCATGTGTATGCACACCACTACGCCGAAGAGCAGGAGGGACGGATGGGATCTATCCAGTGGGTTATTTTTAGGTATGGTTGGTGTTTTATTACTGTGATAGATGATTTTTAGTTTTAGTGTGAGTGTTTATATAAATAGATTAAATATTAATAAATTAATAATTTATTTTAAAAAGACTATCCTAATAAACTACTTGCAAAGATAATAGCGAAGCTATTTTGTTTATTTGTTTGAAAAAAATTATAAACTGAAAAAAGGAGACAAGAGGATCGGTTAGTATTGCTGTTGTTGCCTCCACGGCTGAAGAAACCATATTCAGCCGTATGTATGTTTAGCATGTGATTATCTATAATCATATTTCGTTCAGCTTTGTTGTAATTTCCGTGAGAGATATACCATATTTAGGGCCTGTTTATTTTAACTTCTGGCAGCTGCAACTACTCCTAGAATCTACAGTTCCCCCAAACAGTCCAGATTTTCATCCAGATTCTAAGTAGGCAGAAGTTACAGAATTCAGAAAATGAACTAGTAGCTAGAAGTTGGAGTAATCCAGCTTCTTCAGATTCTGACTAACTAGATACTCACCAGCTGCTTCTCAGAATCTACAGCTGAAACAAACAGACTCTTAGCAGATCTCTGTATAGCATGTAATCCGCTGACTATTAGTATCGGTCGGAATGTCGGATACTTGCCTCTAAACTCTGCTCTATATACATGACAAATGACCGGCTACGGTTGTGTTGACCTAAGATATGTGTTGAGTGTGTTCTACGAATTTGTTCCAGTACCCATTTAAGCATTAATAATTCATATTACTTTTCACAACACTATTCCCATATAAAAAGTTCAGATCAATTTTCACTACTATTAACTTGGTCGGATGACGTATTGTGGCTACATTTCCTTTGTTAGGACTATGCATTGACACAGGTTTGTCGTACATGATGGTTTACTCACCACCAATGATTAATCAACTGAAATTTAAGTTTTTCACGACACTGGTTGAGATTTAATTGGAACTTGGAGTTGAAAGATGACTTTTTTATTGTTAAAAGTTGGATTTTTAGGTTGAAAGTTTAAACTTACCATCTATTTCCACTGCACTGGTTTTATGCCTGCTATAAGTGTGTAAAAACTGATGTAGTACTAGATCCGACGACTGATAGAACATGTGGTATTAATCCAGCTGCAGCTAGCTCACTACAGTGAATCCGACCGTCTCCAGTCGTTAACAGCTGCCTCTTGCCGCTCATCACTCGCCAGTCGTGATGGAGAGAGAGAAAGGAGAGAAAAACAACGTCGTGGGCTCATGACTAGTGGTATGGCAGCTCAGTGAGAGATGTAAGGAAAGGGTATGGGGATGTTGGAGGGTGGGGGTAAGCGCAGGGGCGACGGCGGCGGCTGGGCGTGGGCGAGGGGAGGGAGAGGTGGGGGAAGGCGCCCGGGCGCGCGTGGGGGAGGGAGAGGTTGGGGAAGGCGGCCGGGCGCGCGTGGGGGAGGGAGAGGTGGGGGAAGGTAGCGGTGCGGGAGGAGAGGGCCAGTGGGGTGCGGGGGTAGGGTTAGGCGGGTGAGGGAAAGGGGAGCAGATCTTTGGGAGGGGAAGCAGATCTTTGGGAGGGGAGGGCAGGGTGAGACCTGGAGAGGGATGTGGCATCTGCATGGTTGGACCTTTGGATTGGCAACGGACAACTGGATTTTATGGTTTTGAAAGACAGATGAACCACTGGTGATGAACTACCACCATCAACTCCTTTTTAAGTAGTTGAGATTTTTTTCATTTCCTTTTTCCTTTTAGTTCTATGGGATTTACTGTCATTCATTGAATGTTGAAACATGGGTGCAAGGGGTATCTGGGTGATGCATCATGAAAAGGAAAGAGTGAGAGAGAATGTATTTACTAGGGAAAGAAAAAATTGTCCATTACTTTGATTTTTAGTGGATGCCCATGGGATAACAGCAACCTGCAAACCCATAAACAACACTTAAATACTTAGTTGAGAAATTTCAACTTGAAGGAGGGCTAAGGGCATCAAGAATGTTTAAATTTCTCAGATCCTCAGATTTTCATCCCGACAACTATACATGGCGGATTTTTGGTAGAGTGGTAGATCCTGATAGCCCGACGAAGGATCTCAACAAGCTTATCATCTCCGGGCGATAGATCCCAACTACACAGTGTCCCCTAGTGGCATGACTATGTGTGTTGCTCCCGACGGTTGCTCCTAGCTACATGATGATGCGTGCCTCTCCTGGTGTCTTGATGGTGCAATCACTCTTGACGACCGAGCATGGCGGCGATGACCTAACAGGTGGGCCCACTTTCCTTCTTTTATTTCTTAGAACCGGTTCTCAAGCCTAGTACCCATCCTTCCTCTCTCTGTTTTTTCCCAAGTGCTAACCGCTCCAATGTGACAAGCCGACCTTAGGAAAGCTACCTCTGCCTTAGAGCAACTCCAGCAGAGCCCCTACTTGAGCCCCTAAACTCAGATTTAAGAGTCAGAGCAAAAAACTGAACTCCAGCAGGGCCTCTACTTGAGCCCTCAAAAATAGGGACATCTCAAATGAGGCCTCCAAACCCTCATTCCTAGGGGGCCCCTACTTGAGCCCTCAAACTCAGATTTATTCGTATTTGAATAAATACGTCCCTCATTCGGAACAAATTTGAATTTAAATTTGAATATTTGTATTTGAATTCATAAATTTAAACGTCCCTCATTGTGCTTTCAATTTAAATTCGGAACAAATTTGAATATTCGTATTTGAATTCATAAATTTAAATTTGGAACAAATTTGAATTTAAATTTGAATATTCGTATTTGAATTCATAAATTTAAATTCGGAATAAATTTGAATTTAAATTTGAATATTCGTATTTGAATTCATAAATTTACATATTGTTTCTCATTGTGAAATCATAAATATTTTATTGTGTATTGTACTTTTGTCCCATATATATGCATATAGTGTGTGAGGAAATAGAGAGAATTGAGAAGTAGGGGCTCTGTTTTGAGGCTCTGTTGAGTCTGACCAGAAACAGGGCCTCAAAATTAGGAGAACCCTCAAATGAAAAGTAGGAGCCCTATTTTGAGGGCTACTGTTGGAGTTGCTCTTAGTACCTACTTTTCTTCGACATTAGAGATGCCTCGAGTCTCATTTTTGCCCATCTAAGCTAACATGGCAGCATATGAGGGAAGGACCCGACGTTAGGCCATCCCCCAGACAATTCCTTTCCCTAAGCTCCGCCCTGGACGACCCACCGAGTCATCCGCGTAGTCGATTCGGCGCCTTCCCTTTCCCACTAAGCAACCTCTCATCTCAAGCCGCCTTTATTAATCATTGAGATCGCGGCTAAACCTCCACGTCGAGGGCTCCGTTTGCTTTCGCACGCTCACTTTTCTCGCGCGCGCCGCTCCGCTTTCCTCACCGAAACAGGCAAACCCGTCCGGCTCCCACTGTCTGCTCTTCTTCCCCGATCGATCGATGGAGTTCGCCCGCCGAGGCCCGGCCACCGCCGCGGCAGACGACGACGTCGACGACGGCCGCCGCTTCCCCGACCCTCCGCCGCACGGTATGTAACAGCTCTCCCCTTTTCAGATTTCACCATCGTCTTTGTGGTCGGTTCTCCGCCTTCCTTAGTTATATGCTTGCGATTGCCATGTTTGATGCTTCCATGCCAAGAACCCAAGAATCTGCACCTCTGTTATATAAAGTTACCTGTTATTACTTATAAGCCCAATTTCCAGTAAGGTGTAGAGCTGTAGATTAGGTATCGTTCAGATTTTCTTGTGGGACAGATAAAAGATTCCGCATAAAGTATTCATCTTTTCGTCAAAAAGAAGAGCAACTTGTTCGTCTCTCATTGATAGACTTGCCCTTAGGTCCAGCCAAGCATAACAGGAGCACCTTGCTAGTTATAACTATATGTACGGTCGCCGAAGGAAGCGCGTGAATTTTTTTTATGCTGTGACGGCGCAGACGATCTACTGTTCACATGGCGCTATTACGCGCGCGTGCTGACCATCAAGAATTTTCACGATGCTGGTGCAGGAGATACAATGCTGGTGGTGAGGGACGCGCTGCTGTCACAGCTCCAGAAGGACCGCCTCCGGCAGGAGATCATCACGGCCGAGCTGTCCAAGATAGAGTGCGCCATGGCCCTGCGCGCTGCTGCCTCCGGTCACCAGGCCACGCCGATGCCCCGGCACGGCATGGCCGCTGCCGATTTCGAACGGGCTAAGCCATGGTCGACGTTCGGTGAGGAGTTCATCATGCCGCAGCGCAGAGGGCCCGTCGGTCGGGAGCATTACGCCGACGTGGGTGAGGAACATGATGCGAAGCTGCCGAGCAGAGATGCGAGGCAGAGCAGTGCAGAATCGGAGCCCGGGAAGCCCTACATGGAATATCAGACCGATGAATGCTTGAAACCATGTTGTTGTAATGGTAAGGCGGCTCAACAGAACGCGGCATTTGATGAGAAGAAACTATCGGAATCCAGTGAGGTAAGCGGCTTGTTTGATTATGTTCTCTTCACATATGTCATCTGCTTTGCCTCTACATTTGTTATTTACTTCAGAATACTGCTAAGAATTGTGAATCCCCAAATTGAAAGCAAGCTCCTTGTAAGACAGCTACTGCCTTGATCAATCCATGTTTTTGCTATATACTTTCAGAACGTATTGTAAGGCAAAGTGTGGCTAACAAAAGCATATTGTATTCTTGTTCATATACTATTATCTTGTAATCCCAATTTACGACAGCTTTGTTGATCTGATTCCTCAAAGCTCGAGCCTATATATCTGGACCTTGGTAGGATCTCTATGGAACTTACTAGTAGTACTTTAGTAACAACTTTGCTCGCCTTGTTTTCACAATCACTTACTAATGGTCTAATCAAACTTCATAGAACTTAGCAAGTGTGCTCTAATTGTTTTTACAAGTCTACTTGCTAAAGGTCTAATCAAACTACACAGAACTAAGTAGCAAGTCTACTCTCCTTGTTCTCTCAGTTTCCCTTACTAAAGGTCTAATCAAATTGCATATCAAGCAGACTGTACCTCCCAAGAAGACGTCGCCTGCAGTGAAGTGGGAACTGACAGGAATAACTATACCAGTGAAGAAGCCAAAGAAACCACAGAAATGGAGTTGCGCCGTGTGCCAGGTGGAAGCAACCAGTGAGCGCAACTTACTGGGGCATTGTGCAGGGCAGAAGCACCGGTCAAATGTGGCAACATTGAAATCCAGGACTAAAGACATCGATCAGAAGGCGAAAACAACAGCGGAACCTTCTCCTGGTACAGACCAGAAAACATCCTCAATAAAATGGAGCTGCAGCATCTGCCAAGCTATCTGTACCTGCGAATCGGATTTGAAAAACCACCTAAAAGGCAAAAGACACCAAGCAAAAATTCAAGCCCTATGCGAAGAAGGCAAGAATATGGCAAGGAATTCCGAGTCGCAGAAAGCAAAGCTGCATCCAAACACTGTGCCCCAACATGCAGAGAAGACAACTGAAACATGGAGCTGTAACATTTGCCAAGCTCACTGCACTTGTGAATCGGACTTGGAAAACCACCTGAAGGGCAAGAGACACCAACTGAACGTCCAGGACGTACGCAAAGAAGCCAACCAAGAGAAAAACAATCCACCAAAGCTTGCCAAGAACGAAAAACCACCCTCGGAATGGAGTTGCAGTTTGTGCCAGGCCAAATGTAACTCTGAATCTCAATTTGAGAATCACTGCAGAAGCAGGAGGCACCAACAGAATATAGAAGTTCTACAGGGAGGTCAGAATGCTAAAGCAAGCAGTCTGAAGACCGCGAATGTGCTAGCTTCAGACGATTTTACCCGCAAGAATGCAAGCTCAGAGAAGGTGGAGAAACAGACAACATTATATTTTTGCGAGGTCTGCAGTCTGCAGTGCAACAGCGAGAAAATGCTCGCGGACCATCTTGGTGGGAAGAAACACTGGGAGAACGTGGCGAAACAGAAGATATCATATTTTTGCAAGGTCTGCAAATTGCAGTGCAGCAATGAGAAAATGCTCGCTGACCACCGCAGTGGGAAGAAACATCGGGCAAAGCTTAACGCAATGAAATGAAAATTTATTTGTGGATATGGGAAGTTTCAGAATCATGCCTGTAACCATTTCAATCATGCGAAGGCTTTGTAAGAATTTAATCATTCATTTCGGAACTAACTGCAGTTGTTTCTCATTTGCTATAATACAACTTGTTTAACCTGACATTCATTTACTGCAATACTAGTAAAGTGCTCGTGCGTTGCAATGAAACTCAAATTTCACACCAATAATTTATGTGCAATGCACTTTAATCGTGTCTAACGTACTATTCACTTGTATGTGCAATCATCAAAGCATACACTAACCGTGTCTAACATACTATTCACATGTACGTGCAATCATGAAAACATACAAATTGCCCACACTTTGTTACTAACTCGAACTAAAAAAACTCCAATTTTGCAATGTGAAGGACCGAACATTACAAGGTATTTTGCAAAATTTAGATGCATATAAGTACTTATGTACAAACACTACCTAGGACCTTCATTTTATGTAATAGAATCATTGCTTGTAGTATTGCAATGCAAATGAGTAAACTGAGTCATCTCAGATATCTATGTTCCATCATCTAGTATTTCGATCCTAACAAACCAAATGCAAGGAAGAACATATGAACTTAGAAGAAGTGATGCACCATCCGTACTGATGTGTTATTTTGCATATCATTCAAGAAATTTTAGTACATAGATCGTACTTGCAGTGTAAGTTAAAAAAGATAAAAAAAATCCAATTCCCATCTAAAGAGCAAATAATATCCACTAGCACAGTGATTAGGCAAGTATATCTCAACTGTTTCATGAAACCAAATCATTCGCTGTCATACGAGACAGATCATATCACCAATTACAGGATAGACATGTTGCCACAAAACTTAACCAAGATAAGTAAAGTAGACAAAGGACTCACCTTGCTGCTAGCGAACAAGAGCTTCTTGCCGTGCTGGTTCATCTAGAAGATTATCTGCCCACCATTATAGACTGACGTAAAACCACGTCAGCCAAAGATTTGACATCAGAATAATACCAGCCAAAACAAATATTGAGCCAATAGCTAATTAGAAACCCACAAATTCCAGGTAAAATACAACATGGCGATGCACCAATAAAACTTTAGGCAAGAACTAATCAACTGATGCCTCCATTGCACAACAAAGAGAGCAAGCCAGCACACAATCATTGATCCAGTCCCTACATCGTCCCTTCGGTGCACAGTCAACTTGTCATGGTCCTGGCTTGGCATAGGGCATTTTATTCATCCTGTGACTACAAAGGTTTTTGCTGAATACCTTATTGGCATTTGGTGCCGACATATATTTTTGCTTGCTTCTCTCTAGCCTCTTTAGATGGATGGACACTGGTCTTGGCAAATGACAACTTAGAAGAGCCTTGTTGCGAGCAGCTAGATAGGAATATTTAGAGCAATTGATTTCCTCAAGGCACTAATTAACAAATAACAAGATCGAACCAAGAACAGTAAATCACGTAAAAAAGAAATCAAGCCTCAAGATAAATGCATATGGAAAACAGAACCATAAAACACATTGTGGAATACACATTTTTATTCAGCTTCTAAAAGAAAATTGCAAATAAAGATTGTTAGATACTTCATGGTCTTTTGGGGAGAATGAAAACTTATTTGCCCATGGCTAGGTCAAAAGTGCATTACTTGAGTTAATAGGTTTGCAACATTGATTTAGCAGTTGATTGAAAGATGACAAGTTGTTCTTAAATGAAATATGGACTCGGTCAAAAGGAATTTATCTAGTTGACATTTGACAACTGCTGAATTTGCAACCATAGAACATAACTTTGTGGCGGACTTGTAGTCCATAGACACATCATAGAGAAGATATGCCAGAATGGTCAAAATGCTGCCAAGAGCGGTATTGTTCACATTGTCAAATTGCATATATTGTTCAATCGTAAAATAGATACTGCGGGTAGATAACACACCACAGTCCCAAAGACATGAGCCAAAACTTGACTCTAGTCTGCCATCTATGAAGTTTTGACTAGAAAATCTCTTAGGTTTCATAACATCAGAAACACCAATCATTATTGTATTGCAACAAAATTCATAATAAATTTTTTGAAATGTTAGAAATATGGGCAATATTTTAATTCTAAATTTCACTAGGAGGCAAATATAGCAAAAAACTAATTATGCATAAATTAGTACTAACAACAGATAACTCATTTTAGTTCAAAATATATGCAAAAATAGAATTTAAGGTATGTTCTTTTAGGCTGCGGTTGGTGGCTTTTGGCTTCAGTTGATGAATAGTAACAACTGATAGAGAGGTTGTAAGAGAGAATACGAAGTAAGAGAAACCCACGTGTGATTTTGACTGATATAGATAAAATCGCTATAGTGTTTACTACAATCAAATTGTAGACTCAGTCTTGAAAAAACAATCCATTTAAAAACTAATTATTATAGAAAAGCTAAAAGCTTAAACTAAAAAGAAAATACCTATAAACAAGTTGATCGATCACACGAACGATTTACAGTTAGGTTTGATAAAGAATAGGAAGCAGCAGCGCAGAACGTAGATGAAGTAGCGAAGTGAGCAATCTTGCAAATGTGCACTGTCTAGAAACCTTATTGCCCCTGTGCAGGTCTTCACGGCATCAACGACTTAGAGATATCACTCTCTTTCTTCATAGCGCATGCCAGGAAGAAAAGTCAACGAGGTTCAGACGGCACAATACAACATCACAGGTTTATAGGAGGAAGGAAAAGAAATAGAGGCAGAGATTCAATGCTCTATTCTTTGGACGTCTTCAAGCATACATACATACATACATATATATGTGTGTGTGTGCGTGTGTGCAAACTATGAATTGATATGATTAACCAGCTATTTACCCACTGGTAGCTGACATTTAAATAGAGGGAGAAATGCACGGTTTATCAAAAATAAGGTGGACTTGGTCTGCCAAGTGGCACGTCACGTTACAACGCGGTCGCGTGTCGTAAGTCATAAGTCATGCAATTTTCCACACAAAACTACATGAATGCGTGTGTGTGCACGTGTGTATATTTAGCCAAAGTCCTCTTCATGACATCTCCAACAATGTGTCATTTTTCAAGAAGTGACAAGAATTTCACCTTATAAATTGATCTTCTCTACCTTGTCTTAATAATATAGTACTAAACCATACATACTTTTAAATTATACAACATGGGCCTCACTCATAGAGCCTATTTCTAACAATCTCCTACCGATTCCAAAGCAGGTAACAAAAAGATGTCAAAAAATATTATGCTGAAGTACTATTAATATACCAGTTTTTTAGTGTAAGTTTCGTACAGGTTGAACTTGCATCTAGACTGATAAGATTCATCTTTCCACAACTGATGAATAGACTATGTCTTGAATTCATAGCTGATGATTGGGCCCACAAATACTATTTTATTTTGTTTATTTGTTATTGATGAATAGTATGCTACTAGAATGCCATGTCAACGTAGACTTGCCTAACAGGATGCTACCTCATATTAAAACCACCTCAGTTTGGGTCGATGGGGTAAAATGGACGATTTCATTAGTTTGAGGTCCCGAATCAAACTGTTTGAAAGTTTAGGGTTGAAAATCAAACCAAGACGAGAGTTTAGGATTGAAAAGTGGTTTTTTCCCTTCTTTCTAATTGTGTCTATGCAGGTAGCTACATTTTAAGGTTTGTTTCGACCATTGTTGTACCAGTGGAATGACAATGTTCTCATGGCTGAAATTCTTAATGAGAAGCTAATATGAATTTTATTTCAATGTCTTGAGTTTTGGTTATGTCTACCTACAGTCTAATTCCCTTTCCTCGTACAATTGAAAGTTAAGTGGGATTGGAGTGATTTTGACACACAAAACACTTCTATGCCTATTTGATTAGAGTTTTTAATGTCCTTGGAGAGGTACCACAAGGTACCAGTACCTCTTATCTTCTAAGAAGTTACTAATTAAATCTGTCTGTTAATATAGTGAGGGTAAGATTGGTATTACATAGTTTTGTAAACCCTAAAGCGTGTTATCATCTTTCCAATCTCCTAATTTCTGGTTTAATTGTTCCAATCCGATGATGGTGAGATGAGTAGCCGCGCATGCGCCCCCGTCTCTCCGTTCCCATCAAATCTGGCTCCATCTAGCTTGCCGCCACCGTGGACCGCCGGAGTCCACAGAAACGCCCTTCAATTGATTACCACACAGCAACACCTCGTGAAGCATCCTTAATTATTTGGACTTTTTCACAAACATGGTCTAACTAATCAAGTTAATCGCAGAACTTTATATACCAGGTTCTTGAATCACCTCTTGGTCTAATTAATTGATGTGATTCACCACCGTCTGCCACAACCAGTTGGCCGCGCTGACTGGTGACCGCGCGGGCACCACGCGGGACAGAAGAATCGAAGAGCAACGATGAACAAATGCTGGCTCGGTTCGGGCGAGGCGCCGTGTACAAGAGCCACCACTGGGTGCCGGCAGGATTGATGGCCTTATTGATGGGTTTGAGAAGAACAAGGGACAAAATGACTTAGATGAACTTCCAGACTCGGTTACTCCACATGCCAATAGCTGACACCTGAAACAGTACAACCAAGTACTATGGTGCAGAGGCTGTTGGATCCTCATGAATTGGGTACTCAGAAAGTTCTCAAGGACAGTTAAAAAAAAACTCATCTTCCTTTTATGTTTCTGGTTGCCATTTCTACCCATGGTTCATCATGGTATAGTAGTACATTTCCCGATAATCTAGTGTTGCTAGGAAGAATGAGCACATGCTCTATCTTCTACTGGAGGAATTCACACCTTTTTTCCCCCTACAGGTGTGATCAATTAAAATTTTTTCCAGACTAACCACAGAAGCTATACATTCTTTTCAGGAATTGTATCCTTCTAGAGAACTTCTATGTCGACTTAACTTTCTTATTCTCTCTTTTTTGTTTCTGGTCTGAGATGCTAATTTCTCACGTAATCAGCTCTTTTCCCCCTACATTCAGGAAAGGCGCCTTTTGCCTTTTCAAGCGAAAAAAATAGTTTGCAATTGTACCTGAACATATGAAAATTGTTCTTTGTGTTATAGGTTTGTTTGTCGTTCGCGCTGGGCGGAAGAGTTCAGTGTTCGTGCCTTTGTGAAGTTTGTTATGGGTGTGTCTAGAATAGTTTCTGTCCTTTGAGACGTGTCGTTGTGGATCTTGCCGTTATGGACGAGTTCGGTATTGAGCCGAAGAAGATGTTGAGTGCAGTGATCTGACTTCTCAGGTTTGTTCATTCATTTGTTGTGTCATATCCACATGTGGAAGCTGTTGTGCTATGCGTTTCTTTTGTATAGCCAGCACTCTTCTCCTTTCATGATGTGTGACATCAGACTCAGTAATGCCCATACTCCTTTTGTTCTCCTTCCTTAAACAAGTTGAGATAATTTGAGAATTTCAATGCAAAACCATGAATTGAACAACATCAGATGCAAATGAATCTAACATAAAAAGTTTACATGCTATGGACAAACTAAGCTTGTAGAACGATGACACATGCAAGGGGGCATTCACAATGTACACAATAATTCTACAAATAATAGCCGCAATAAGCCGGCGACTATTCGTACTACGGTGACTAGGCTGTGTAAACACACAATGAACAATTTGATGACCAATGCGCCTAAAAAGCAGCAAAAACGAAGTAACCCACATTGCTTCTGGGTTATTGGAGGATTACAAAATGGTACCACTATTCTGCGGTGACAGAATGACATGCATTAACTGCTGGAAGATTCCAATGGCGCGGTATTGATAGGAACCTGATTTTGTGGTGCATGATGGAATTGCCTATGGGGGTGATCGGAATAGCGATGGTTTTTAACTTTTGCTGAAAAAACACTGTAGCTGGCTGAAAAAACACTGTAGCTGAGTTGGTTTATTGAGTATAATTAAATGTAAAAATATATAAAAAAACTGAAAACAAAAAATGAAAAAAGTATAAGTAAAATTTTAAAAATAAAATGGAAAAAACGAAAAAAATAAATTTTACTGTAGCAGGTACTGTAGCTATAGTAAAATAATCGCCAACGCTAGCGATTGTTGAAGCTGTATTGAGCGGGCCCTATGTCTTGCTTGGTGCTAATCCTTCATCGTTGTACCTAGACCATAGGATGATGTTTCCCTGAGATTGACGTACACAATAGTCCCTGACGAGTGATGGCTCATGATCGCTCATTTGTTGTTTGCCAAGGATGCTGATAGTGTAGCATTTTAGGCTTTGTAGCCCATATTTCTCAAAGGCCCGGGTTATGAAAAAAAAATCCTAGATTTTCTCCTGAGTGGCCTCTATTGTCAAATTTAAATGTAAAATTTTAAATTGGACTGGTTCCCGCTTGGGATTATTGTTCATCAATTTAAATTCTAAGTTTAGATTTATAGCTTTTTCAGGCGGGGATTTTTTTCCTAGTTTCTGCTGGGATAATCGATTCCTTTAGGATGTTTATCCCTGCTTTCAAGCCATTATGCAGTGCAGGTTGCAGTCTAATGTACGAGTGCTGGATCTGTTCGTCATCCACCACTAGATAGTGCCTTATGTTTGGGCTTGGACCACCAGCGTGTTCATCATTAACTGCTCCATGCCAATCTGTTCATGATGCTGTCTCACTAATCCAAACCATCCTAGTCAATTAATTTCCCACACGAACTTAAGTTTTACGATGCCTATGAATTTAGGGATCTCTTCCAGGTTATACTGTCGTATACTCGTATGGATTGTTGGAGATTAGGCAGATTCAATGGTAATTACTTGTGTTAACTAAAACTAGTTGGAAAGTTGGTTCTGGCTTTTTTGGAAGAGGATAAACACAGGGGAATGGCAGTGGAAAGGGACGTGAAGCGAGCGCCAATACGGGCTTTATTCCTTCCATGTGAGGCTTTGACAAAACTCAGTGGGAGGCTCGTTATAAGAAGCTCAGCCACGCTTGGGTAAGAGAAGGACGCAAGGACGCCAGGCATCCGGCATGGGCTCTCGGGAGGGAGACGCAGGGGACGCCGTCGTGTACCTCCACGGCGTCCTCGAGGCGACGGTGTTCGAGGCCGACCACCTCCACAACGCCATCTATGGCCGGATCATGGAGGTAATGATCAATAAGCATGGCTCCTCTGTTCAGTTATGTGGTTTAGTTCATCGTTCTGCAATGAGTAGTCTTTGCTTCGCCCTCATGGTTGCTTCTGAGCTAATGGATTGGCCGTCAAGGATGCTCCCCCTTTTTGCAGTTGGAGATCACCTACTACCACTAACTGTTAGACTGTCTGCTATCTTTGCCGAAATGTGACCTCATGTTGCACCATTTCTTGACATAACAAATCGAATTAACAGATACTGTTGATCGTGTCAGCAAATGCAATGACTGGTCCAAATGTGCACGGATCGATGCTTAGTTTGCTTAGTTGGTTTAAAGAAACTCAGATAAATTACTTGGACCAAATGTACACATGATCTAAAGAAGTAATGGCGCCACGTGCTTTGGTGACGAGCAGGCGGCGGAGAAGTTGGAGGAGTCCATGGGCGTGCACTGCCTCCAGCACAGCAGGCTCTACGTCGACGTCGACGTCGGCGCGGCGCGGGTGGCGCGCACCCGCGAGGTGGAGTTCCACCCCACCAACCCGGTCTGGAACCAGTCGTTCCGCCTGCACTGCGCCTACCCCGCCGCGGCCATCACCTTCACCGTCAAGAGCCAGCACCTCGTCGGCGCTGGCGTCGTCGGCGCCGCGTCCGTGTCCACGGCCCTGGTCGCCTCTGGGCAGCCGGTTGAGTGCTGGCTCGACCTCCGCGGCGAGCACGGCCACGAGACGCACACCCCGAAGCTCCGCATCCGGCTTTGCTTCTTGGACGTCGAGAGTGACCCGTGCTGGGACGCCGGCGTACTGCTCCCCGGCTTTGCCGGGGTAAAGCCGGGTTTCTTCCCGGAGAGGACCAACTGCAACGTCACGCTGTACCAGAACTCGCACCTTACCGACAAGTTCGACCCGCCGGTCCGCCTCGACGACGGGCGGCCGTACCGGCCGGCGCGCCTGTGGGAAGACCTGTACGTCGCCATCCGCGACGCGCGGCGCTTCGTGTACGTCTCCGGGTGGTCGGTGAACACGGAGATCACGCTCGTGCGCGACGCGGGCCGGATGATACCCGGTGCGGAGGGCGTCACGCTGGGCGAGCTCCTCAAGCGGAAGGCCGACGAGGGGGTGGCCGTGCTGGTGATGCCGTGGCAGGACCAGACGTCCGTCTCGTTCCTCGGCAACGCCGGGCTCATGAAGACGCACGACGAGGAGACGCGCAGATTCTTCGAGGGCACCAACGTGCGGTGCTTCCTCTGCCCGCGCAACGCCGACGCCACGCTCACAGTGGTGCAGCACATCGAGCTCAGCACGGAGTTCACGCACCACCAGAAGACGGTCACCCTCGATGCCGCCACGCCGGGCACCGACGACGGCCGCCACGTCGTCAGCTTCATCGGCGGAATAGACCTCTGCGACGGCAGGTATTGATAGTGCAGCAGCTCAAAATGTTCAACTTCATGCCCAACATTTTTGCTAACGATGTGAGGTGTTCGACCAGGTACGACGACGAGAACCACACGCTGTTCCGGGACCTCGACACGACGTACCGCCATGACTTCCTGCAGAACAACTTCAAGCACGCCGACCTGCAGCACGGTGGCCCAAGGGAGCCGTGGCACGACGTGCACTGCCGCCTCGAGGGCCCGGCAGCGTGGGACGTGCTCGCCAACTTCGAGCAGCGGTGGAGGAAGCAGGCGCCGGAGGAGATGTACGGCTGCCTGCTCGACCTTAGCCCGGCGATGTTCCCTGATCCCTGCAGCTTCGACGACACCGACTCGTGGAACGTGCAGGTGTTCCGGTCCATCGACGACGCGTCAGTCGTCGGGTTCCCCTCCGACCCGGCCGAGGCCGCCGCGATGGGGCTGACGAGCGGCAAGGATGTCACGGTCGACCAGAGCATACAGGTCTGCTACGTCGAGGCCATCCGCCGCGCGCGGCGGTTCATCTACATAGAGAACCAGTACTTCCTCGGCGGGTGCGCGTCGTGGGCCGAGGACCAGGACGTCGGGTGCCTCAACCTGGTGCCCATCGAGATCGCGCTCAAGGTCGCCGCCAAGATCCGGCGCGGCGAGCGGTTCGCCGTGTACGTCGTGACGCCGATGTGGCCCGAGGGCGAGCCGGAGACCGACTCCGTCCAGGCCATCCTGCGCTGGAACCGGCTGACCGTAGAGATGATGTACGGCATCGTCATGAAGGCGATCGACGACGCCGGGCTCCGCGGCCAGGTTCACCCCTGCGACTACCTCAACTTCTTCTGCCTCGGGAACCGGGAGACGCCTTGCCCCGGCGAGTATTTCCCGCCGGAGAAGCCGGAGGAGGACACGGACTACTGGCGCGCGCAGGTGAACCGCCGGTTCCCCATCTACGTGCACGCCAAGCTCATGATCGGTACGTGCTCTCTTCAACCTTCGCCACACCTCGTGCGAGATCTCGGCGTCTTACCGTCCCGTTTGGCTTGCTCTCTTGCGCAGTGGACGACGAGTACGTCGTGGTCGGCTCGGCGAACCTCAACGAGCGGTCGCTGGCCGGCAACCGGGACAGCGAGATCGCGCAGGGGAGCTACCAGCCGGCGCACCTGAACGGGCCGTGCGGCGGCCGCGCCCGGGGGCTCGTGCACGGGTTCCGGATGTCGCTGTGGCACGAGCACCTCACGAGACACGTCCGCGAGGGCGACGGCGCGGGCGTGTTCCTGGAGCCCGAGAGCGTGGAGTGTGTGCGCGCGGTGCGGCGCGCGGCGGAGACGCTGTGGGACGCGTACACACAGGACAGGGTGGTGGACCTGCCGGGGCACCTGCTGCCGTTCCCGATCAGCGTGTCGGAGTTCGGGGAGGTGTCCGACCTGCCGGCCGACGGGTGGTTCCCGGATACGAGGGCGCCGGTGAGGGGGAGGAAATCGGTGAAGCTTCCCGCCATTCTGACAACCTGAGGCGGATCTGGAACACATGCTAAGCTGCTTACTCAGCAATTACCGTACGTCTGTACCGTGCCACATGTACACAAAAATAAGGAATGGACGTCTCTGCATATTTAAATGACCAAAAAGAGCAAACCAAGCGTCTGTAACTCTATGCTGATCTTGTAACTTGTCTCTAGAGTGAAAGGCATGCTCACATGAAAAGCCTATCTGGAAATTTACAATTGCTCTCTTTCTATAGCCGAACTAACGTGACAACAATTTTGCTACTTGCTAGGTTACCTGGTTTTTTTTTCCTTGACTCTATAGCCATTAGTTATGTATGGAGATTGAGGTGGCGTATCATTGGACGTTGATCCCATGGTAATGAGACATGCTCGAGAAAAAATTCAATCGTCCTACAAATAGGCAAATCCATGTGATAATTCAGTGGTTAAATTGATCTGTTCGGTAGATCGACCACAGAAAAAGCGTACTCAACGTATCACCGAGTACGATCTCATATGTTCATTAGAAATGTGGACATGAGAGCTCCCCCATTAAGCTAATTCGACCTATCTTCATTGCAAAAAAATGAAAAATCTACTCGTTATCCAACTTGAAAAATTCAAGAATGAAAAGAAATTCAATTGTTGCACACTTGCGTCTTGTTTGGATGGGCCGGGATGCCTGCTCCCAATCTTGGGCCAGATTCTAGGCTCACGGCCCAAGTGGCTCGCTTTCAGTCTTTCTTCTGCTCACACTCGTCGCCGAGCGGGAAAACCAAAATTGGCCGCAGACACACACGGAAAATCAAATCGGAATCCCCGCTTCGCCTCCTCACCCCAATCGCCCAAACCCCCCCCGGCGCCGCCTCCCCGACCCGCGGCGGCTGGCGATGGAGCGGATCCACGTCGCCGTGCGCGCGCGGCCGCTCTCGGCGGAGGACGCGCGGAGCAGCCCTTGGCGGATCGCCGGCAACGCCATCGCGCTCTCCCCCCAGCCCTCCACCCGCTTCGAGTTCGGTGAGGAATTCCAGCCACTCCCCCTGCGGATTCGCTTCCGGCCGGTTGAGACGGTGGGTTTACTGAGGGGTTTGTGCTCGGTTTCGTGCTCGCAGACAGGATCTTCGGCGAGGAGTGCCGCACCGCCGACGTCTACGGGGCCCGCACCAAGCACATCGTCGACTCCGCGGTGCGAGGGTTTAACGGTAATTTTGCTGATTCTGCTTGCTATTGTTGTTGGTGCGTATCCTAGGGCAAACTGGGCTGTAGTCCAATTCCATTTCAGAATTGCATGCGGTGCTTCACTTAAGAGCATATGGCGCTGCTTCATGCCAATCCGTTGTCCGGTCCTCTTGTTGTTCAGTTTTGAGCAGGTGTCCTACCGCAGATTCTCAATTCGTCCGGGATTATGGCTATTGGAAAGTTGAATAAGTAGCTCTGCAACCTCAATCTCAGCTTAAGCATTTCGGAGGCATTATTTCAAGTTCTGATTCCCGCTGCATGTTAAATTTCTGTTTCCCATGTATGGCTATCCTGTCAGCAAGCCAGATTTTCGCTAGTTGAAATCTGTTCTAGCTCTTAGTATATATGGGAGTTGCTGGGAAAGTATTATGATCTCTGCCTTCTTATACTCCGTGGTGTTCAGCATGTTTTCTCCTTTCTAGAGTGGCCAGTATAGAATGAACACTGTAATTTCTAACCACGCGAGCTCTAGTAGTTCCATGAAACACTGCAATGTTCTTGTTTGTGCCTTCTTTTAATATGATCGCTTGTTTCTGAGATTAATTTCCTTTGTTAACTGCACGCACACTAGCTTTCTCTCAATCAATCAAGCGAGCATATGTGCTTTAAAAATCATCTGATCTCTTTCCTTGTAGGACAGGCACTGTTTTTGCGTATGGGCAAACTAACAGTGGCAAGACCTATACAATGAGAGGATCCACTAATGAGCCTGGAATAATTCCGCTTGCAGTTCATGATTTATTCCAAAGCATTCAAGAGGTGATTTCTATATTTTAATTCATTACTCAACAACCAATCTTTATTCTGCTTGCTATGCATTGCGCATCGCTCACAGTACATAAATAGTTATTTGCATTGGAATACCATCTCTTCGTAACTGCCATATCCTTAGTGTACGCAGTGGGAATCAAGGGAAACAAATTGATGTGTCTGGTTGCCACCTGTTATGCACCTGGTGCTTTGTTAAGCTGATATTGTATTTCATAGTGCAAAAATTTCAAATGGAGCTATCCCTAAAGGCTTAGAGGGCTTGCTCGATGTATCTTGCAAAGGCTGTCTAAAAATACTCTTAACCACATCTGTCTTTAATAGGAGGTCTCCTTCATATGTTGTGTATTATTCTATTGGGCTTTGCCTATAATTTTCATTATGTGTGCTGCATATTTTTGTCTGACTCTTTTTTCTTACTATTTTTAGCACATGGACAGAGAATTTCTTGTCCGCATGTCTTATATGGAAATTTACAATGAAGAAATTAATGATCTTCTTGTCCCAGAACATCGAAAGTTGCAGATTCATGAGAGTATTGAGGTAAACATTTCATCTTTTAATATCAAATTTATAGCTAACACCATTTTTAAATAGTATGGCTGCTAATTAACTGTTATGTGTTGCTATTCTTGTTTGAAGAGAGGTATCTACGTCGCAGGTTTAAGAGAGGAAATTGTTACCTGTCCTGAACAAATTCTGGATTTCATGTCATTTGGAGAATGTAAGCTTTGTTTACTGCTTTGTATGCTAGCTCAGCTTATTTATGATTAATCCTTTTTAATGATTATTAGCAAAATTGCAGCTCACCGTCATATTGGGGAGACAAATATGAATGTCTATAGCAGTCGTTCTCATACTATATTTCGCATGGTATGCTTACATTCTTTTGTATTGTATTATGGTCATCATCGGAATTTGAATTCTTACGCCACTAATTACTTAGGTAATTGAGAGTCGAGAAAAAGTTGATGACAGTGACGCTGGAGACTCTTGTGATGCCGTTCGAGTATCTGTTCTGGTACGCACAATTGCCCACTCTTAATTAGTACTAACTCCGGTCCAAATTACTTGTCGTTTTAGTTCCATGAACACAAGACAAGGAAAGAGTTATTGCTTCAAATTTTTGATATGGTTTTCCCTATTAATTGACTACACATAACAATATAACACATCTCTCTAACACCACTACCAATAAGCAATCAAAAGGGGCATTTGATGGAAATTGTTGCCTCAAAAAAATCAAAACGTCATGTATTTGCAAACCAAAACTAGCTAAAACATCATCTATTTTGAACCGGAGGTAGTACTTCTTTAATTTGACTTTTGAGATATTTTTATATTATGTTGCAATTTATGTTAATTTCTACATTTTAGAATCTGGTAGACTTAGCTGGTTCAGAACGTGCTGCGAAGACTGGTGCAGAGGGTGTGAGACTTAAGGAGGGTTCCCACATTAACAAAAGTCTAATGACTCTCGGTACAGTCATCAAGAAACTAAGTGAAGGCATAGAGGGTCAGGGGTAAGTTCTTAACTTTTTCAATTAGTGATTCTTCCAGTTGCTTTGATTTTTATTTTGAGGGGGGGGGGGTCCATCTACTTTAGTAATGGATTTTATCATTAGGGGACATGTTCCTTACCGAGATAGTAAGTTGACAAGGATACTGCAACCTGCTCTGGGTGGAAATGCTAATACAGCTATCATTTGTAATATAACACTTGCACAGGTATGCTATGTTTCATAACCATCTGCTATTGATCAGATTCCTCTTTTGTTTGGATATGGAAGTATAAAATAAATACTGCTCATTTTCTCTTTCCTGTATGTTTGGACACAAAAGTATTTGGAAACGAAAGAATTAACTACGGAATCTTCACCCTTTCTTGTATATTTTATATTTGTAATACCAGTTGTTTGTTTTGCTTACTGGTTGATCTTATGGTGCTGGAAATGAAGTAGTGATTTATCATTAAGTCTTCGTTGATCATGAAAAAAATGCAATCCTTTTCAATTTTAGGTATTGCATCTAGGCTTATAGTTCATTCACTAGTCGCAATTCATTACTGTGTCTGTGTCATGTCTTGTGGCTTGCTTGGTGAACAGAAAATTTGCAATAATACCATTAATCACAACAAGACCGGTGGAGAATTTATAAGTTTAAATATACAAGAGCATAGGGTAGCTATGTGGGCTGGGATTGGAGATTGTAGGCTCGTATATGATAGCCCTTAGCATAAGAGAAACTAGCTTTTCATTGCACATGAGTTAAAGGGAAACTTCACATATAATTCCCTCTGTTTGAAGTAGGAAAAAATCTGGATGGTGGATTGAGTGGTTGGGTGGAATTCAGGAATAGTTTTGTAGGACATAGGCACTCTTCTCTAAATTTAGTAAATTAGGAAAGGGCAACTATGTTATTCTGGAGGGGTAGCTAGGTTAAGAATGACATGAATAGAATTCCCCCTTGGTTTTAAAATATGAAAGACGTTGCTAGAATTTGTTTACTAGGTATTCTGACTTGCTGTTTATTTTTTTCTCGAACACGCAGGAGAGCTGTGTATCTTTATATTAAGAAGAGGTTGAAAAAATCCTTACAGTCCCAAACACACCCAACACCTAACACACCCAACACCTAACACACCCAACACATCTAGCACCAACTCTAGCCTATGTTATAGGAAGCAAGATCGACCTCAACCAAGAAAGGATCTAGATCAAGCCCTGTGGCGGAGCAGTTAGGTATGAAATACCTTTTGCTCCGGCTAGGCCCCAAATCCTCATCTCCTCACTGACAAGAGACAAGAGAGACCTAATGTCTGGTGCAATCCCATCAAAGATGCAGCGATTGCGGAGATTCCAAAGAGACCAAGCCCCCAAAATGGTGATGGAATTAAGGCCTTGTCGGACCTGGCCATCAACTGCATTGTGTGATTTGGACCACCATTCTTCAAAGGAGAGCTCACCCGGTTGAGGGGAGAGGTTCTGTAATCTCACCTTTTGGAGCAAGTGAAACCAAAATTGATGGGCAAACACACAAGAGATCAAGAGATGGTTAATGGTTTCCTCTTCTTGGTCACCAAGCAAGCAGCGGGGAGGGTGTTGCAGTCCTCGGCGTGCCAGACGATCCGCAGTCCAACACTTATCATGTGCAGTCAGCCACATAAAGAACCGACATTTATTTGGGGCCTAAGATTTCTAAATTCGCTCTCAGGGGCTAAACTCGATGCCTCCCTGAAAGAAGCTTTCATAAGCTGATTTTGCTGAATATTTTCCATTTGCAGTGAAGCGCCAAATGTGTTGATCTTCTAATTCAGGCTACAGCACCACCTGTGACAGGAGATCCCAGAGATCTAAAAACTCAGCAATGGCCCCAAGGCCCCCAACCGTCATCGCTCGTATAAGATCCATAATCCAGTTATGACCCGTGAGAGCCTCCGTCACCGTGCGCTTATTGGCCTGTCTCTTGGGAACCAAAGCAAAGAGACGGGGTGTCAAATCAGCGATCCTTTTTCCATGAATCCACCTATCTATCCAGAAGAGGGTGCGGGCGCCATTACCAACTTCAGTGCAAGTTGCTATAGAGAAGAAAGACTGAACACAATGGTGAATCTGGATCGGAAAGGGCCCAGACTGTCAGTTCGGTCTTCAAGCCAAAGCCATCTCATCCTGAGGGCCCATCCCATCCGCTGGAGATCAGAAATACCAAGCCCACCGAGTTCAAAAGGTCTGCAAGTTTTGCCCCACGCCACTAGACAATGGCCGCCCTTAGTGTCTTTTCTGCCTCTCCACAAAAAACTTCTACGGATTTTGTCTATTGCTTTAATTGCCCACTGGGGGAGGTCAACAGCCATGTTCAAGTAGACCACCATAGAGGTTAACACAAATTGTACCAATGTTTTTCTGCCCACCCTTGTAAGCAACTCTGCTTTGCAACCCGGAAGACGATCAGCAATCCTATCAATAATAGGCTGAATTTCATTCCTAGTCAGCTTTTGAAGGGAGAGGGGCACACCAAGATATTTGCAAGGAAAATCCATCACTTCACAGGGGAGATGCTCGTGGACTATAGCAATTTTTGTCTCAGAGCAGTGGATGGGGAATATGTTACTCTTTTGCATATTGGTTTTTAGGTCGGAGGCTTCACCAAACAGCAGAAGAATATCCATAGTGACCTCCAAATCCATGGTGTTTGGCCTAAGAAAGATGACCACATCATCGGCATAAATGGAGATCCGGTGTTGCAAGGCTCGAGAAGAGAGGGGCTGCATGTAACCTTCCCTTGATGCTTTAAAGAACAAGTGGCTTAAGATGTTCATAACAATGATGAAAAGCATTGGGGAGAGGGGATCTCCTTGCCTCAACCCACGCTTGTGAAGAATGACCTTCCCAGGAATCCCATTCAGAAGGACTTGCGAAGAAGAAGTGCCCAGCAGCCCACAGACCATGTTGCACCAAGTGGAGCCGAAACCTAAGTTCCTCATAACCTCTAGGATGAACGACCAAGAGACTGAGTCAAAGGCTTTGTGATGTCTAGCTTGAGAAGGATACGAGGCTGCCTTTGTTGATGGAGAAACCTTGCCAACTGCTACACCAACATGAAATTGTCCTGAATAAACCGTCCTTTTATGAAGGCGCTCTGATTTGTAGAAACCAATTGGTGGAGCCGGATAGCCAGTCTATTGGCAAGAATTTTGGTGACTAATTTAGCAAAGCTGTGTACCAAGCTAATGGGTCGGAAATCTTTGACGTGCAAAGCCTCAACTTTCTTTGGAATTAAAATGATATAGGCTGAATTGAGTAATCCAAAATTGCCAAACTTTCTACCCCAAACTGCTGAAATGGCTGTCATAAGATCAGATTTCATAATTGGCCAACAAGCTTTATAAAAGCGACCTGTGAACCCATCGGGTCCAAGCGCTTTGTCCATAGGTAGCTGACAGATGGTTTTCCAAACCTCATCCTCAGAGAAAGGGACCTTAAGTGCTGCAAGGTCGTGAGACATGATGCTCATCTCCTCTAGATTAATGGTGTGCTCTCTGTCCAGACTTATTCCAAGTAATCCATTGTAAAAATCAAACATAGCCCGCTCCTTATGAACATGACTGGTAAGCACCTGCTCTCCATCAACAAGTTTGGGTATGAAAGTTTTCTGCATGCGGTGTCTTGCAAATGCATGGAAGAGGCCAGTGTTTGCGTCCCCATCATGCAACCATCCAATTCTCGAACGGCTTCTAGCTATAGTGCGTGAGAGGGAAGATAAGGCCAGGGAGTGTTTCAAGAGGTTGCAGCGCAGCCAATCCTCTTCCTGTGACAAGGCCCGATAGTCCCGAGCAATCTCCAGTTGATGAAGCACTTCTCTGGCAAGACTCAACTGCATTTTAACAAGACCAACTCTTAAAGTGATGTGTCAAGACTTGCTGTTTATCTACACAATTACATCGCTCAAATGATATACTCTTAAAGTGATGTGTCAAAATGTTGAACTATGCTTAAGAATATAATTTAGTAGCAGAAATTGGACATTTGAAATGTTTTCAGGTAACAAAAAACATTATGGCCTTACAACTTACAACTAATGTTTTCTTATTTGTTTCATTTTTAGCACATGTCCTTGTAAACTATTTACTTTATTTTGTATTATAGGTCCATGCAGATGAGACCAAAAGCAGTCTACAATTTGCCAGTAGAGCTTTACGTGTTACAAATTGTGCATGTGTTAATGAGGTACTGACATATTCTTTAATGTCAAGCAGACTACTCTTTCTATGCAAGGTGCTAAAAATGCATAAATCTTTACTCCATATGTATGTACAGATTTTGACAGATGCCGCTCTATTAAAACGGCAACGGAAAGAAATTGAGGAACTTCGTGCAAAACTTAGGGTATGTATTAAATAATGCTGTTTAAGTCAATGCACTTGATCATGCAGAACTTATACTTCTTTGTGGCCACAGAACTCTCAAAGTGAACACTGGGAGGAGGAAATTCTGAATCTGCGCAACACGCTACTACAGGTTCCCTTCTTATTTCTTAAGCATGCATTATCTCTATTACCGGTTGTGTAGTGCCCTAAATAATGTGGCTAGTGTTTCTAGAGTGAACTGGAAAAGGAGAGAATTGCTTTAGAGTTGGAGGAGGAAAAGAAAGCTAAAGAGCACCGCGAGAAGAGGTTGCTGGAGCAAGCAAAGAAAATTGAAAATCTTAGTTCATTGGTTTTAAATTCAGAGAGAGATGACGGAATCACTGTTTCTAGTAAGGTTAGTACACAATTCATTTATTTAATTTTTACTAGTCATACAATGCATCTGAACCTCATGGTTTGCTCATTGGTGCTTTCTTCCAATTTATATTCATCGGTTTACTTCCTTTTCTGCTGACAACTTGACGCACAATTCCTTAGACAAACAGCCATAAGAAGTTGCCTCCTTTAGCGAGAGGAAGAGAGGAACAGCAATGTATACCTACTTATTAGTCTGATTGCTTTATACGTTTGTTCTTTGAACAGAACAAAAGAAGGGTAACATGGTGTGCTGGACCACACTCAAGGCAATTTGATGTTGAGGTATAATATATTATAACATGTTCAATTCAGCATTCTGAAAGTTTACACATTGTTCTTTTTGCCTTTTTGGATTGCTATGGCATCAATGGTTCATTGTTCTCATAATTTCCGAAATGCTGTTTAAAATCATTTCCCCAAAATGTTAAAGTAGATACACTTCTTTGTGAGTGCTTTGCTTGTTCTTTTCTTGTCTTTCTTGGGTGCTGGGATAGGTTACATATGTGATGTCATTTTTTAAGTGTTCTATATGGGTACATGCCATACTTCTACAAATGTTCATGTCATATGTTTCCTTTCATATCGAGTCCAT
Source organism: Melocanna baccifera (assembly GCA_036346265.1). Taxonomy (NCBI): domain Eukaryota; kingdom Viridiplantae; phylum Streptophyta; class Magnoliopsida; order Poales; family Poaceae; genus Melocanna; species Melocanna baccifera. The sequence continues at coordinate 12,021,261 of CM070701.1, read as the reverse complement.
TATGGCAGTTCATCAAACTTACAGAGGATGACAGATATTATTAAGAATATCTTTTGAGCATCTCTACAAATATCCAGGTTTTAGAACCTATCCAAGAAGGTCCTGCGAGCAGCACAGTTAGGCTTGAACGTAACATGGGGATGCCACCGCATTTTGAAGAGCTAATGCAAGAAAGCTATGGAAGTAATGGTGAGCCTTGTGCTGATGCTTGCTCATCTGGTAACTTATCCAATGAAGATGTTTCTCTTCCTGATTTACATGCTTTGCTGCATGTTACCAGCCGAAGAAAGCCAAATACAACGGTGATTGATTCTCATTTTTATTTTTATTAATGCAACCCATCACTATTGGAGCTTGTTTTTGTTAAATTTTTTTCCACATTTTTCATTGGTCACATATCTTCTGATTGCTGAAACAATACATGTTCTTACCAGAAGAAATCAGAACAAGAGCAATTTAGGGGGTTAGCATGTGAACTACCCCAGGACTCTAATGAGTGGAAAGACAACATGCAAAGTCAGGAAAGCACCAAGCCTTGTGTAGTTAGTGGCTTATCTGCTCGAGAGTCTGAAGCAATTCTTGTCATCAAACAACTTCAAGATCAGGTACTTGTCTTTTTTTTCTATTATTTTAATATTTTCCTATTCTGAAATGAATTTGTAACAAGTATTTCAATCAAACCCCAAGCAGGTCAAGTTGCTGGAGTTAGAAAAGAGTTCTATTCAAAATAACTTGGACGATGTTCTCGAATTGGCAACTCAGCAGAAGACTTCTTTCAGTGAGAAGTATGAAGAGGTAAATTATCTTATATTATGATAGTTATAAGCTCAAGCATACAGAACATTTTGCTCCCACTTGGTGACCATGCAAGCTAGTTGGTTATCCTGTCAGACACGTTTTATTTAATTGTCAATATCATCTTTGCCTATTAAATGAGATTATGTTTTGGTTGTCACGACGTAGTTGGCAACCACGGCGCCTGGGCGCCATGGTAAAACGCCTTGCAAGTCATACTCTACATGCATACAATACATATACATGGTGCCGTCTCCTCCCCTCATAACTCGAAGTCGTAACCTCTCCTCTCTCCTGACTCCTCTCCCGCGGCCTCCTCCCCCCGCCGCCACCTCCTCTCCCGCAGCCTCCTACCCCCGCTCGCCGCCTCCCCTCCCTGCCGCCTCCCACCACATCTCTGCCGAATCCAACCAGATCCGGCCATTCCCGCCAGCCATAGCCGAGGAAGATGGGGGGCAGTCACGGCGAAGCTCCATGATGTCCCCCTTGACTGCCACGATGCCTAGGCATCGCCAAGGCGACGACTTGGCGACGTTGTGACAACCATGATTATGTTGTTTTCTTGAATTCTTGATATTGGCATACTATTCTTGGTTAAAGGGACAGAAAAACAGCAATGAACCTATCGTCCAAAAAAAGAGGGAGCAGTGAACCTTACTCTCCCCATTTGTCGAATTTTCCTAGGAAAACCAGCAGCATTAGTTAACCTCATTTTTCTTCCATCTTGTGAACCTGCTAGTTATAGGATCTGTGTGTGTGTGAGAGAGAGAGAGAGAGCAGTGAACCTTACCTGTTTATCTGTGAAGTTACAACCAATAATTCAATGGCCATATGTTCATTCTAGTCACTTGTATCTGTTAAGGATATAGAGTTGTATTAGGATATAGAGTTTGTATCTTCTTTTTGATATGCTTTCCTTATCTGTAACACTCTCTTGTACTCTTATATATATGGTCCCTTGGGCTTCATATCAACACACACAATATTCATAATATGGTATCAGAGTAAGGTTGAAAATATAGCCTTGTGTATATTCCGCTGTGCTACCCCCGGGAGGAGTGTCTCCACTCCCGGGGGCGGCCATCCTCGCCGAATCCGGGGTCCTCGTCGTCAGATCCGGTGTTTCCTTTGTCAGGCCTGTCGTCGCCGCACCGGATCCGGGCCCCACGCCACCGGATCCGGGCTCCACGCCGTTGGATCCGGGCTTTCCCGTTGCTGGCCCGTGCCAGATCTCGTCGCTCCTGTGGCTGCTCTCACCGGATCCGGCCTCCCCACCGCCGTCCAACGCTCCGCCTCCAGATCCGGCGGTCTCCAGGCCGGATCCGGCTGTTGCCGCCGTCTACGCCTTCGGCCATTCTCCGCCTCGCCTCGTCACCACGTCGCGGCTCCTTCGGCCGCCCTTCGGCCGCCGTCCGCATTTCGGCTGCCGGCGCGGTCGCCTCTGTTCCACCGGTCGTGGGACCCGTCGCCACCACTCGGGGTTGTCGCCTGGGGAGGTTGTCCACCCGTCACCACCGTCGTCGCCACCCGTCGCGGATCGTTTCAGGCTGCCTTCCTCCTTCGGCCGCCATCCGCCCATCGCGGTCCCTGCAGCCGTCTCCTTCAGCCGCCGCCACCTTCGGACGGCGCCGCGCCCGCTACGCCGCCGCTTGTTCCGCCGCCTCGCTTCTATCGGCGCCTGAGGCTCTGGTGTCTTCAAACGGCACCGGTCTTTTTGACCAAGTGTTGTCCTTTTGACCGAGTGTTAAGGACATTGGTTTCTTTGCTTGGTGCTGCTGTGTCTCTTTAGGAGGTAGGGCATTGGTTTCTTTGCTTGGTTTTCTAGTTGTCTAGCTATTAGTATTCGCTGTCTATCAGTCCTTTTCGTTTTGGGTCTTCCGCTGCGTCTATTCAAATCCATAGTCTCTATTTTCAGTTCGTTCCCTATTTTAATATCAACTCTTTCAAAAGCAATGCTATTGCATACGCCTTGCATTTGAGGGGGGGTGTATTAGAATAATTAGATATTCCATATATATGCTTTCCATGTATGCGCCTTCTATGTATATGTTTTCCATGTATGCGACTTCTATGTATATGCTTTCCATATATGCGCTTACCATGTATGCGTCTTCCATGTATATACTTTCCTTGTATGCCTACTCTAGACCAATATATATACAAGTCACCCCAGCCCTTTAGCTGTGTGGTGTTTGCCCCAATCTCTCTACCTTTCTACAGGGTGTTAAGGATATAGAGTTGTATTAGGATATAGAGTTTGTATCCTCTTCCTGATATGCTTTCTTTATCTGTAACACCCTCTTGTACTCCTATATATATAGCCCCTTGGGTCTCATATCAATACACACAATATTCATAACAATATCGTTGCTTCATTTTGATCTACCTGCCTTGCATTAGGTTTATTGTGTTGCCATGCTCCTTAGTCCTTGCATCATATAACATCTCTTTAAAATAGATTGTAACCTTTTCGTTGAAGTTGTGCACTTGTGCTAATGTATTGTTACATTATATGTATGCTTTGGCTGTTTGCAGCCATGCTCCTTAGTCCTTGCATCATATGACATCTCTTTAAAATAGATTGTAACCTTTTCGTTGAAGTTGTGCTAATGTATCATTACATTATATGTATGCTTTGCCTGTTTGCAGCTTCAGCGGAATGCTCTGGCGGCACAAGAACAAGCAAAAATTGCCAAAGAGATGCTTTCACCGCTGTCTACTATTGGAAAATCCAAACAAGTATTTTTTTTATCCTCTTCCAGTTCTAGTGTTTCTGTTTTTCGAATACAGTGCATAATTAGGATGTTTAAACTGTTTTTCTAATGCAGTGCATAATTAGGATGTTCAAACTGTTCTTCTAATTTCTTGCAACCATTTTGATATCCTAGTTCGATTAATTGACATGATTGGGTACTTGGATAAAACATTTGTATGTAACTCCAGGAACTAGCATATGAATTCCTCAGCAGTGTATTGATGGAGACTCAAGGAATAGCTGCGCAGATGGATCAATCGACACGCTCAGTTGACAGTGCCTTTTCTTTTATTGAAGAACTCCTTCATAATCTGTCCAAGATGGCAGAAAGCATAATTGTATGATTCTCTGCTTTTGTATGATAGGATCTCCACATTCCATTTCTGAATTTCTTGAGTAATCATGTCATTTCGTTAAATGAGCTGTCTCATTTGGAGTTTAGTGTTAAGATCAGCGAGCATTTTACTCAGTTATACATATCAACTCAGCAACTCATCAGAAAATACCTTTGACAATGCAAATGTTGAATTTGATTTTCTGTATATATTGTTTATGGACAAGTTACTACGATGGTACCACAAAGAAGTATATATGTGAATGGCTGCCATCAACTTTGTGGGTCATGAACCTGTTGCATTGCTATGTAGTATGAACTATTATCATCTTTGAAAATCCAATATGCAGATGGTTTGGTGAAAATGTCTGATCTATGGAACCCCTTGTTATGCCAATTGTTGATTTGCATATGGATCCATTTATCCTGACTTGGATTAGTACTGTAGTTAGCGTTGATGGCTGAAATATAGTTGTCTTATAAGTATGCATGTATAAATTGTTTGTCATTGTTCTTTCTGTAGGAAGTAAAGCAGTTTGCTTATGGAAATATAGCACAGTTCAATTCTGTGATTAGGGATTATGAGAAATTGTCAAATTATTTGATGGAAAAAATCAGCAGACTTGAATTGGAGAAGGTAGATATTTCAAGTTCTTTCCTTGCCATATGCACTTCTAGGCAGCTCTCATTTGTTAACATACTCTTACTTGAGTGCAGAAACTTTTAGATGAACAGTCCCTAGATCAACAAAATGAACTTCAGAGGTTAAAGTCCAGTGTGGAAAGCTGTGAGAAGGCCATGGATGTCTGTGACTATCTAAGCTGTCCTCAACCAATATATTCCTAACTTACTATTGCCACTCTAAAGTCGTTGCTTATACTCAGGATTGTACTCTTCAACATGAATTGGAGAAGGATAGCATTCTCTCAGAGCTCCTAACCCTCCAAAAGGAAGTCTTGGCCTTGTCATCATCTTCTTTGATGAAAGAAAAGGAGTCTATCCGAAAGGAACTTGACAGAACGAAAACAAAATTAAGAGAGACTGAGAACAAACTTAAGAATTCCGTTCAAGAGAAAATAAAACTTGAGGTTGTTATCTTGCAATGATTATTGTTATTTCGATAGCTACTTAAATTCAGTACTCTGTTTCTTTCAAAAAACCAGTACTGTTTTTAATGAACAATCAATGCGTACTTTCCCCAGAGTGAAAAAGCAGAGGCCCACAGAGAAATAAAGAAGTTGCAAAGCCAGAGGACTCTTCTTGAACGTGATTTACGGAAACGTGATTCACTCACTGTTGACAAAAGACATGAACTGAATGTGAAGCCAAAGGAACTTGCTGGAATTTTTGATCAAGCTGTCCAGATACAGGTTGCAGTCTTCCCAATTTGCGTTACTTATTCAATGCAAATACCTTGATCGTACAAGCACCCTGATACATGTTGGGGTACTGGTACAGCAAGAATTTTCATAAATCACTACAACTAATCAACAGGAACATAGACCACACTCCAACTAGACTCATCTCGTACTGTGATTCTAGATTTACATGATTCAGAAAGCGACTCTTTGCAGCTGGTTATACCAATGTGGATATAACATCACTAGTAGCAGACTACTGGCTAGCAAAAACTTGTTAATTTTTCTGGATTTTTATGGTTTATTGCTCTCATACCTTGTAATCATGCCACAAACTTTCCTTTTTTTCTTTGGTTTTATATAGCTTTTATACATGTCCACTAACAACCATAACTTTTTCGGTTGTACCCAGAAGGTTCATCATTTCAGTATTGATTTGACTTACAGTCAGCAAATGCTCAGCACCTTCATTTTCAATATATGTGTTACATATGTATTATGACATGAATATTGGGCATGCAATTTTTCTTATCCATGTTACTATGTTAGTCATGTGTGTATAATTTCTCCTTTTTCTGGAGCTTATCATCTCTCTATGACCATGCATCTCATTTCTTGTTTCTTCATATTCAGGAGGACTATCAAAAGCTTGAGATGCATGCTTTTGATATGGAGGCTGAAATTGCTTCTTTACAAGAAGCTTTAATTACTTCAATTGCAGAAAAGGAAGAAGCATTATCTAAAGTAGAGCTTATGACAACGGAACTGGAAGATATTGAAAATAGGTCAAATTCAGCAGAATCAGAGATATATTCCCTGAGTGAGGAGATTGCTGTCTTGGTATACCTAACATGTCTTTGCAAATATCTTTGGCCAGATCCCCCCTCCTGTTTACTAACCGTCTAATCCTCAACATTTTGCCACCATTAAATTTTGTTGTCTGATGCAGACCAAAAAGTTAGATGCATCTGAATCTATCGCTAGAAGACTGGAGGCTTCTCTCAGTTCTGTATCAAGGGAAAAGGAAGACATGGGAATGGTATAGCTCTATGGTTTTATCCAATGAGCTGATGTTCTGTGAAATTCATTTCATTTTGTTTCTTGTGAAATTCATATTTTTATTGTGAAATGTAGCAACTTACTGATGCCCTTCTGGAAATGGAGTCTGAAAGATCAATATGGACAGCCAAGGAGAAAGCATATCTAGAAGCTAAGCAGAGATTTAATATCTGCAATGATGAGAATAGCAGACTATCGGAAGATTTGACTAAGGTACCTTCAATAGAGTTTCCAGATTCAAGTGCCCATTGTACAGTTTAGTATTTTACACATCTGCCAGGTCCATTTTGCGTATGTTGTCATTGCTCAATCCACAAGTGTGACAATTAGTTTGCAGATGCTATGTGGATGGCTTTGCCCTTATTTTTTGTGAATACTTCAATACTTTTTATCTTTGGATCATATGATGAATATCATTTGATGTCATATCTATAGTTTAATTAGGGAAAACTTAGTACTATTATGCATACATGCCATCTGCAGTTGAGGATTGTTTTGTTAATGATATAAGGAAATGAATAATATAATTCCTATTCTATCTCTAATACCCTTAACATGTTCAACTGACAATCACTAAACAGCAGAAGTTGTTAGAAACTTCATGTCATGTACCAATATGCTTTGCCAATTGGGTTTGACAGTGCAGATAAACTTTTCAAGTTCCTTTTCTTTTCTATTTGTTCCATATCACTAGATTTACTCAATTTGTGTTCTGTTGTGGCCTTATTTGTTTAAACATTCATTGGCTTGTCTTGAGTTGACTTGCAGGAACTAGTATGGGGTACTGCACGATGCCTAATTTCAATTTCCTTTCTGTTATATTGCCCAGATGGCTTCCTGAGGGGCTTTGGGTTTAGTTCCATGTTTTTATGGAAAATTCAAAGAGCTTCTGTATTTCCCATTAGTAATATATTGCAATACACTCCTAGGTGAGGCAAGAGCTGGCGTGTTGTAGAGAACAGTGCAGGACCTTGGAGGGCGAAATGGTTATTTCCACAAAGAATGACATAAATGAGAAAAAAATCTGGTCAGTGTTCTCTTAGAACCTCTTTCGTGCCACTCTATTGTGCTTCAGTGTTGTATGGCAGGGTTCAGAAAATTGCTGGTTACCAGCCGACACCAGGTCCGGAAACCGGAACCAGCTGGTCTGCAAAATTAAAAAAAAATGATTTTTTAAAAAGGAAAATCATCCGGTATTTGACCTGTTTTTGCTGAGAAAATGGAACTGGCCTGGGCCGCTTCTGGTTCCTGGAACCCTGTAGTATGGACTGCTTATTTAATAGCATGCACATAGTCTATTGCTAATATATTTTTTTGCCCTAGTCTATTGCTAATATATTTTTTTTGCGCAATACCTTTTGTCATGAAAGCATGGAGCTAAGAATGTTTCAAAATTTCTAAAGTAAGTTTAAAATTTAAGAACAGAACATATTTTAATGGTAATGCCTTACATCAAAATTGTACATGTCTATGATTGATGTGCTCAGAATTGTTGGGAGCCCCTTTGAATCTTTTGAGCAACATTTAAAGCAAATTTAGAAGGCAGACAGTTGTTACTATTACAAAACAAAACATAAAAATGTTTGCAGAGTGAATCAATAACAGGTTCCGTGCAATAAGAACATATTTGACGAATTGGGTCTGGTAGAAAAGAGGGAAAAGGAGCATGGTGTTGTTTGTGTGTGCTCAAGTACTCAACTTACTAGTCACAGTATATATGTCTCATGCAGCAAGGAGACCTGTGAAGAATCAGAACAATTCGTGGAGAAAGGAAGAAACATTGACAATGCTGTAGATGAAAATGTAAGTCACCCATTATATTTTTTTATAATTGTTAAAATTTCCAGTTGATTTTCTATGGAGTAAAACATGAGTAGATTTATTTTGCAGCTTTTCTGTTGACTCCATTTTGTGCAGGAACTTCAGAAACAACTACTGATGATTATGGAAGAACGAGACCGCTTACTTTCTGAGACAAAACAGATGAGCTTAGTGATCAATGAATCAGAGGTCTTAAAAGAGAATTACAGTAAAAAGGCAAGTTAGCTTATTTGTTACAAACTACAGATTGTCTCAGTAGAATAAAGGGTTTCATTTACGTGCTGTTTATGCAGTTAATACAGGCCAAAGCTAATATAGATGAGTTGAGCTCGAGGATATCTATCATGGAAGTCAAGATGAAAAATGTAAGCATTGCTGAACTCATCATTGTCTTTTGTTGTTTAAGGTAGAATACTACTGCAGTTTGAGTATTAAAGTGTTAAATCTTCCAAAAGAAATGCCTGGTTACTGTGTATCATTATTGACTTTGGAATTAAATTCAAGTCAGGTGAGTAGGGTTTCAATTGCAGCCTGTGATTGGAACATGTGCATGCTTTATTTCTTCTATCACATATTTGTATTCTATACTTTTGTGTTCTAATTCATTTTTGCATTTGGAATATGAAAATATTCCCTAAACACAGCACTAAGACTCTGAAAGCCAAAAATGTATAAAAAAAACTGGAGATTGAATTCAAGTCCAGAACACATGCTCTTCCCTTTTTGTAATCACATTTTGTAGGTAGACTGGTGGAAGCTGCATAGAATGGAACATTCTGACATAGTTATTGTCAAAGTTACTTGTTTGCACACTGGAAATATTATTCCAATGGACCCACCACAAGCACTAAATATGAACATCCATAACCAAAGTTAGTGTCAGAGTTTCGCCATGTGACACTACTTGAACTTTCTTGTCCATATTTTCTCAGGGCTCCAAATCCCAGTGGGAACTGGCTAGCTGCCAGAGAGAAATCCCGCCGGTAACCGGATTTACCGGTGGGAACCGGGAAACAATATACCGGCTGAATTTGTTTAAATTCAAAATTGTATTTTTGAACATATAAGTTGGATTCCCTAACGATGTTTACATTGTTTAACACAAATGAAATGTATTACGAAGATGTATGCACCTCTATGCTTGACTTGATGTTTTTTTGCCATGAATGTATTAGGAATTTCTAATTGCTAATTACCTGTAATCGCTTTTTAGCAGTTTTTCTCTGGTTTTTAGGCAGTAATCGTCCAGTTTTTCCGGCTACCGGTTTCAAAACAGCTCAAATTCAAATTTGATATTCGAATTTTGGCCGTTTTTTTTCGGTTTTCCGGTAACCAGCCAGTAACCATTACCAGCCGCTTGGTGGGATTTTGCCTGGTTCCGAGATTTGTATCCTTGGTTCCTGCTAATCCCAGCCTGGACGTAACTTTCTAAAACTAGCTGGAACGTGGATATTTTTGTGCTGTTCTGATGGAATATTGGAATTGATGTTCATTCGATATGTAGAAAACATGGAAACTTGACACGATACAGAGAAAAAAATGGCTGCAAAATAACTGGAAACCAGTCAGTTTTCAGTGAACCAGTGAGGTCTAGGTTTTCTGCTGGAAACGGTTTTTTGGAACCCTGGATATGCCTGATCTGCATCACTAAACTTCTAGATTCCCGTAGGAGTAGAATGCAGGCCTAGGTAATGCAATCTTTGTGTTGCAAAGGTAGCTCCCTAGCCTTTCTGAGCCTGAATAACTAATATTCCATATTTTGGAATGAAATGTTGAGACACCTACTTTTTAACTGGTGCTGCTGTTCTCGCACAGAATAACTACTGTGGAATAATGACTAGCATTTATTTTTTTGCCTACTATTCAAAAGATTGCTTTACATCAAGAAAAATGTTTCCCATCTTTAATCTCTTCATGAAATATCTTTATTTAGTACTTGTGCGTCATGTAATTGGAATTTCCAGAGCAACTCAAATCGCTGATTCTGGTTGGCCCTCTTCAAATATGTGTCACCTTGCTAATTTGCCTATTCAAAATTTGCTTGATTGTGCATTCAGTAACCGGCCAATGATGTCGAAGTGCACACCGCATACCAGAAGAAATCACCAACCAACATAATCTCTGTAGTAACAGTTCCATAACATGCTTTCGCTTACAGGATGCTTCGACTTATAACAAAGAGAAGACGAAGCTTCGTATGCAAATTCGGTGGATGCAACCAGAACTTGATGCACATCGTGGAAGGCTTAAAGAAGCAATGAATGAAATGAAGCTGATGGATGTGAAGTATCACGAAGCATCCACGAAGCTGAAGAAGGATCTTTCTTACTACTGCCGCGAGGTTCTGAGGTTGAGAGAAGAGCTTAAAGAATCACAAGGCACATCAAGTTGATGCAGTAACCTTTCTGCTGCTCAGCTCACGTATTGAATCTCCCTCATGTGTTTCTCACCATACAAAAGCAGTAGGTATTGCCTCAATGCCGTTTAACTCTTCCAGACTTAGTGTTGTGCTAGAGTATTTGCTTCAGTAACGTTGTCAGGTGCTATCATTCTTCCCCTAAGATCCTTGCTGTGGTGTCATGGGCGGTCAGAGACTGAGTTGTTGCTTCTTATGCTGCATAGCGTCATATTAGTTGGCCTGGACCGACTGGTACCTCATGCTACCAGCTTTGCTAGCATTCGTAATCAGATCTAAGACGTGGACATTCGTAATCAGCTTTGCTATCAACTCTAATAATTCGTAACCGATTTGCTGCGGTCTAATGATATTGCGCTGGACATGGATGGTTCACAGAGGATAGCTGCTACGGGCCAGGCTTCGCTCAATGCTGTAGTCGGTTAATCAGATCGAATCCAAAATTTGGAAGATTGTACATTTCTGGGCCAAGGCTGCACTTGACAGTTGAGGACGCTGAGATATTGGTCCTCGATAGGTATGTCTGCAGGTTGCTCTGTCAAACAGTTTACGATGGATGGAGTACTACTCTTGTTGCTCCCAATGATCCTCTTACTACGTTGCAGTATGAATCCTGTACGTATAGCATCTATATCAAATAACAAGAAATTTAGTCTTTCCGCGATCTCTACTCTTTAGTATATTTTCAAATGTGCCTTATCCGCGATTAATAAGCTTCTGAAGAATTAGATTCGTCCACCTATCCCGGTTGTTTTGAGAAGGGTATGAGATTGAGTATAATGAGATTTGTGGCCCATCTCGTCAAGTGGATCAACAAATTTGCGGTTCTTGTATCGTTTCTCAGGAACAGCTAAAGAAATTAGCGCAAAGTACGAAAACCAAGTGAACAATTAGCCCAACAGCCATGGCTACCATAGGCTAGTTGTTGAGATTCGAATATACAAATTCGGATTCTCTGTAAACTGTATTAGTTTAGGATCATGCTAACACAACAATGTAAATATAGATAAAATATCGATCATATGCACAATTAAAAAAGAAAAAGGCTCAAATATTAATAATTATTAGAGTACAACTTTATGATCAAGTTTACAATTAATAGCCTTAAAGGCTTAAGATACTAGTAGCGGAATACAGAAATAAATATACTAGCTATTTGACATGCCCATAGGTAATTGACTAGGAAACGAAGTTTTAATCTGCAAAGTCGTCAAAATATCCTCTTTTTGGTACCTTTTGCTGATATGGCTTTTTTTTTTCTATTGAGCGACAGTAGGTATAAAGACGTAAGTACATTGTTACTTAACAAGTCGTTTTTAACAAAAATATAATATAATATGTAAGACTTACTAATAGATGGTTGAAAGATTACTTTACAAAAATTAGTAATTTAAAATAAATACAATAAATAAATTAAAATTGAACTTTAAAGAAATCAACAATAAATAAATAATCAAATAAATTAAGAAGATTATAAGTGAACTAACCATCCACTTAATGAACCACTAGTAAACTATCTGTCCACTTTCCAAAGTTATCCAACCTATATTTGATGAAATAACTACCTCTCGTGTGAAATCACCGAGTATTGTTCATAATAGGGGACACGATTATTTGAATAGTTTTACACTCTGCAGAGTTTGCACAATTATACTCACACGATGTGATCATCCCTACACCAAAGAAAATCACAACAAACCCTTTACAATGCTTAATTACAACTTAATTTTGCTTGCTAAGATTTCATCGTCGAGTAGGCCAACCACTTAGTAGATAATTGTCCCCTTTTGTGTCTTATGAAAATCAACAACCATGTTCAACTCAATAGTGAAATAAAAATTGAAATAACACAAATTAATCAACCACATATATCCCATACTAGACATGCGATTTTCACGGTAAAGCTCAGATCAATAGCATACAAAGTTACGTTCTTAGATATTACTCAGGCGAGACTTACACATTCCTCGAAGTGAATCTACATTTCCCCCTTTACTGCATGATCACTCGCCCAAGTGAAAACTAATTTTATATAATCAACACCAATGACACACCAATATCGTGGCACATTAAGTCAAATTATTTATTTAATCATATGTGATAATGATCCCAACGAGACTATAAGTATGGCTAAGCAAATTAGTCGTACAACCCATGTGACAATTAGTATAATATCACTAAACAATTTTTTTCATCCCATGATAACAATAGAATTATGGCATTCAAATTATCAAAGTAGAAATTAACCAATTAGAATAGTAATTACCAAGTACGAGGGTTTATAAGAAATTAACAATGTATGATAATTTAAAATAAATAAATAAATAATATATTAAAAACTTGGTTTAACATGATCAAAGGACACGACTTATCTTAGTTTTACTCAGTTTTGAATTCTTGATCTTCTAGTTGTGTTTTCGCTCCTTTGAAGACGTGATCTAATGAGAGGGGAAACAAAAAAGGCAAAAAATAAAATCAAATAAAATTCAAATGAACTCCAAAAACTTCAAAACTAGAACCAAAATATAGGGTTCAATTTTAAATAAATTTAGAAAAATAATAGGATCAATTTGAGCTAGGACGAAAGAAAAAAGGGAACTCATAGCTGAATCTCGACCGTCAGATTAGGTAGACGGCACGGATTTGATCGGACGGTGGTTGAGGACAATCGAGGTGACGACATGCGTCGCTTGGTGATTTGCTGACGGGGGCGAAGTGTCGTGTCTCTTCGGCGGCGGAAGGGGCACAATGTGTGCACGCGTGACGAGGCAGTGGTGGGCGAACTGAGGGGCGACATTGTGGATCAGAACGATGGCGAGGGGCAGCGATGACTCGTTAGCCAGAGAGGACGGTGTCGTCGGTGAAGGCTACGGTGTGGTGCACGGCGACAGACGGTGGTTGGACGACGAAACTGAGAGGCGGGGCGGTGCCGCTTTAAAGCACGGACGCCGAGAGTCCGGCTCAGAGACGACCGAGAGTCCTAGGCGTGCACAAACGCCAAGGCAAAGTCAAAGTCGGACGGCGGCGATGAATTTTGGATTGAGACAATGAACAATGCATGAGCTCACCGATGGATGACATGTGGCGAGGCACGGATCGGACAACTGAGTTGGATCACATAGATGAACTGTAGCTAGGCCTCCTGGTGGCTAACACGTGGCAAGGAACGTGATCTAGCAGTCAGGGTAAAACATGGTCATATGCCGACACGTGTCAAAGGGAGGATCGAGCGGCTGAAAATAAACGGGGCGGGTGAACGGTAATGGGTCCGGTCCATTACTGTTTGAAGGTTTTAGAGGGTTTTTTTGTTTTAAAAAATTTAAATAAAATAAAATAAAATAAGCTCTAGAAAATATAAAATAAATCCTAAAAAGTCATAGAATATTTTATAAAATTTCTTGAGACACAAGGAGCCCAAATAAAATATTTTCAGCAAACGTTAATATTTATTTTTCATATTAAATCTTTTTAATTAATAAAATAATTTTAAGCTTGTATTAAATCCTGAAAAATCTAAATGGGGAATTTTGTTTTAAAAGACTTTAAATAACACTAAAAATCAGGATGTTACACTAGTGCTACTGTTTTGGAAGCCTGTACTTCACTGGACACTGTGGCCCATCTCTTCACATGGATTTTTGTTTTGTTCTTGTCTGCAACCAGTCAGATATCCAAAGCCTACTGTTGAATCTGAAGCTGGTTGGAAATTAGCTACTCTTGAGTCATCTTCCCCAAACTACTCACTCCATTCTTTTATAAACATCTTCAGGTGCAAATTAAAATGAAGTTCTACAACTTTTGAGATGAAACATTCAATCAGGACAGCTATTTTTCACCCAAATAAAAAGGCACAATGTCGCAAGAAATAATGTTTTGCCTTGCAAGATTAAAGTGCACGTTCATCCGAATCAGGAAGTGAAACATGGGCCCATGCGAGTTCGAGGCAAGGAAGCAGCCACCTGTTTTGCCTTGGGGACAGGCCTGGTCACCATGCTTATCACCTCCTCAATGATCGTCGATATGAGAGAGGACAGGGTGAGACAGCTAAGAAAATTGTCGGCCGTCGATACCCGCGAGCGTGGATGGATGGACATGATTCGTGCAATCACGCTTGCTTGCCCGCCGGATCCGCTTGCTACGTCCTCAGCAGATTTTCCGTAGGCGAATAATACGCAATCATGGACACGCACGTTAGCAAGAGGGGCCTCGAGGCTGTCCGCTCTGCCGTAGGTTCTTCAGTTGTCCATCCAGCAGCGATCTCAGCCGTCCGTGTTTGTGTATCGGCGGTCTGGATTTCGCCAGCAGCAACGACAGAATGGTTGTGGGGGAAAATACTAGGCCGATCATTTTAGTTCTTTCTGAAGGTTTTTGGCTCCGGTTTTTAGTTTTTTTTGCTGAAATTGCCATGTAACGTATGTTAGTTTTTTTTCGAGTTATTCAATTAAATAAAAATAAAAAACACTATTATATCTTTATAAATAATAATAAAAAAATAAATAAAATTTAAATTAAGAGGTCAACATATTCATTCGGACTGAACGGTGCCGCTCCTATGAGTCACATACGAACTGTGATCGACATGTGGGCTCCCCGACACTGTACCTCTGAGGGCCTACATGTCTGCATGTACATGAAATTGTTGGTACTCGTAGTCATAGGCTGGCAAAAGGCGGCCCAACTGAGGCAGTAGTGATGACCATGGCAGGGGCTAAGTGGCGATGAATTCCGCAAGATTCCATGGGGTGGGTGCATGATTGCTCATGATGCTAGCAATGCAGCTAGCCAGCCAGCCCTCCTTATCTAAAACCGATCGAGAAGCCCAAGAATCCGGTGGAGATGATCATGAAGAAGAACGGAGGATCATCGAGCATCTCCCATCGAGTTCGGGCCAGGCCCACATGACCGGAGTTTCACTTTTAACCCGGCAATCATAGCTCAGGTGTCCCGTGGCACGCTGATTTGGTTTTGGTTTCTTTGGTTAGCTTGTCCTTTTCCCGAGGCAAAACGCCAAGACCTCATCATCAGGTAGGTTCGATTTGACTGGTTGGGGGTCTGCCTGTCCAAACGTTCTTGTACTCTAACCGCTCCACGCAAAATTCCATAGAGCTTTTTCACCATCTTTAGATACCTTTTCACTAAAAATAAGGGTGTTAGCTAAGTCTACCCGTTGATTTAAAATTCATTTAACAGGAGTAGGATAGACATTGCACATCTCTCGTCAGCATAGTCGACCGCATCCATGTCTTGCCGCTCGATCACGTCAGATTCGAGGACAGCGTCGGCCGCTTGGTTTATCGATGGTGCCCACAAACATGATACGTACAGTGTAGTAGCAGAGACAGAATAATCATATACGGATTAATTGGATGGAGTAATTAATCCATCCAAGGATGCATGCTAATGTACCCACCTTTGATCCTCAACTTAAATCATATACAGAGCAGGGAGGGAGGGATTAGTAGTGCGTAGTAATAATGAACGGACGATGAGTGAATTAGCTAGCTAGCTAACAATTAAGCAAGCTCGCTAGCTATACTGGACGAATGAGCGGTAGAAGGTGTTAGGCGGTGATCGGAATAGCGATGGTTTTTTATTTTTACTGAAAAATTACCGTAGCTGACTGAAATTATTGAGTATAATTAAATGTAAAAAAACCGAAAACAAAAAATGAAAAAAAAGTATAAATAAATTTAAAAAAACAAAAAAACAGGGAGATTTTTTTACTGTAGCAGGTACTGTAGCTCTACAGTACCTGCTACAGTGTTCCTACCACCCAACGCCCAACACCAACAGTCATTGCTGAGCGGGGCCTTAGGCCTCCAGTTTGTCGGGATGATGTTCTTGGCGATGCGCGCCTTGTCGGACTCGTTATGGATGTTGATGGAGAAGGGCGTCTGCAGCCAGTGGTTAGAGTCGAGCCACCAAATGAAACCTCATGACTCCCTTATCGACGTCCACCCCCCTCAACTCTATCAGGTCCACCTGCACCACATCGCCGTCACTGTCCTCATACTCCACCAACACCGTTAGGTATACTGAAGTGGTGATTGTTTCGGTTTCAACTTCTAGTTTTAGCTTTTTTTCCACTATTCACTACACTATCCACTAACTTAACTACAGTAAAAAAAGCCAGCTACAATAAAAAAAAAATCAAAAACAATCGCTAAAACATCACCACCTCATGTTCGATCTCTCGTCCACGTGGAACCCAACCTTGAGCCTTGGGACACATGAATGTGGCCGAGACAGCAAGGTTATCGAGCTCGGTCTAACCTCTTATGTACCAATTTACCATTATACCCTTCAAGAGTTGGTACCTCCGCCCTCTGCCTTGTGACACATGGGGCAGTACCACATGGTACGTGATGTCCTCAGCTGTTAGATCTCGATGCAATGGACAGTTCTGGTGCAGTCCAAGAATAGTAAAAAGCTCAATTCCAAATAGACGTGCTTATGGGCTTCACATCGCATGTACACGAGCAAAACCTCAAGTGAGATACTCCCTCCGTCTGCGATATATGTCTGTTTGGACATTATATCGTCTAAGTTTAAAAACATAATCATTAATATATGTTAAAATATATAACTTCATTATACAAGAATAATGGCATTGCATTTGTCTTGCATATCATGATCTAAAATAGGTACTCCCACCAATGATACACCATATAAACGAAGTTAACATACTCATTTATCACTTTAGATATACTCATATACTAATTTTAATATACTCTAATGTCAGCCACATGAAAAAATTGCAAGGGAGCCCATGTTTTTGGCATATTTTTGTTAGATTTAGTTCTTTAGGATCTCCTAGGTTAGATCTAGCGGGGTTTCATCTCTTTAGGGTTCGGGTTCTTGAGGTAATACCGAGAGAGAGAGAGAGAGAGGTACTAACCGTCCAACGTAGAGGAGGAGGAGTTGGCCATCGCGGTTCGTCGGTGAAGCTCTGCGCACGGGCAGCGACGGTCGGGGAAGAGGAGCGGCGTCTCCCTGGCGGCCAGCGTCTCCCGAGTGGCGGTGAACTCCTTGGTGGTGGGTGTTCCCGTCGCTGGAGCGCCCTCTCTTAGATCGGGTCTAGGGTTTTGTCGGTGGGTCTGGCGGCGGCACGGTGAACCTTGGTCTTCGTGCCACCCCGGCCCCCACCTCTATTTATGTGGCGCTGGCGACAGGGGCCCACCAGCCTATTGGGCTGGGCGCCCCCGATCAGGGCGCGGTCAAGGGGAGAGGGGGGCATTTGGCCGTTGGGCCAAATGCCCTGAGATCACATTCTAACATTCTCCCCCTTGATCTCAATCTATGCTTTATCTTTAATTACTTTTGCCTTTACACATTCCATCACATATTAGTGCATAGAACATGTCTCATCGTCACGGTCAATCGCCGATAGATTCAACAGCTACAATACACCTCTCTTTTCTGAAATAGTTATTTTAATCTTTTGGGCCATCTTTTAGTCCAGGAATCATAGGTTTTCCCTTAAACCCATGTCGGCTACATGTTCTCTGAACACGTTGGGTGGTAAGCCTTTAGTAAGCGGATCCGCTAGCATCTTTGCGGTACTTATATGCTCAAGACTTATAATTTGATCCCGAACTTTATCTTTCACAATATAGTACTTTATGTCAATGTATTTGGCAGCACCACTTGACTTATTGTTGTGGGCATACGTTACTGCGGGTTCATTATCGCAATACAATTTAAGTGGTCTATTGATATCGTCAACCACTTTTAAACCCGGTATGAACTTCTTTAGTCAGTTCACCTGCCCCGTAGCCTCATAACATGCTACAAACTCGGCATACATTGTAGACGATGTAGTGACGGTTTGCTTTAAGCTTTTCCACGATATAGCTCCTCCAGCGAGAGTGAATACATATCCGGATATAGACTTTCTATCATCTCCCGCAAAATCAGAATCTGTATACCCCACTATATGGAGTAAATCTGATCTTCTGTATGTCATCATGAGGCCTTTTGTTCCTTGCAAATAACGCAAGACTTTCTTTATCAATTTCCAATGTTCTATTCCAGGATTGCTCTGGAATCTGCCAAGTAACCCGGTAACAAATGCTAAGTCAGGGCGTGTGCATACTTGAGCATACTGTAAGCTTCCGACAGCTGAAGCATATGGAACCGCTTTCATTTGGTCGATCTCATACTGGTTCCTCGGGCATTGAAAATCCCCATATCTGTCGCCCTTGACTATAGGTGCAGGTGAAGGACTACATTTATGCATACCAAATTTATTTAAGACTTTCTCTATGTATGCCTTTTGTGATAGTCCCAATGTTCGTTTGTTTCTATCCCGGTGAATTTCGATCCCTAGAACGAACGAAACTTCACCAAGATCTTTCATGTCAAAGTTTGAGGACAAAAACTTCTTTGTTTCCAGTAGCAGACTGACATCACTACTAGCTAGTAGGATATCATCCACATACAGAATTAGGAAGATAAACTTTCCATCTTTAAACTTTGCATAAACACAGTTGTCCTCTACATTCTCTTTAAACCCAAATTTTCTTATTGTATTGTCAAACTTCAAGTACCATTGTCTTGAAGCTTGTTTTAACCCATAAATCGATTTCTTTAGGCGGCATCCCATTCTTTTATTTCCTTCCACGACAAAACCTTTCGGTTGTGCCATGTAAACATTTTCCTCCAAATCCCCATTAAGAAATGCCGTCTTTACAACCATCTGATGTAACTCTAAATCATAATGTGCTACTAATGTCATTATGATTCTGAAGGAGTCTTTACATGAGACTGGAGAAAAGGTCTCATTGTAATCAATCCCTTCTCTTTGTGTAAAGCCTTTTGCCACAAGTCGCGCTTTGTATCTTTCTACATTCCCTTGGGAGTCAAGCTTTGTCTTGTAGACCCATTTACAGCCTACTGTTTTGGCTCCTTTAGGAATAATTTTCAAGTCCCAGACTTTATTAGTCTTCATGGACCTCATTTCATCTTCCATGGCTTCAAGCCATTTTGAAGAGTTTTCGCTTCTCATGGCTTCTTCAAATGAAGTGGGATCATCCTCCATTTGAAATTCCTCTGTATGATAAATCTGATAATCATTAGAAATAGCTGATCTTCTTACTCTTTGAGACCTCCTTGAGGCCTCTACATTTGGTACATCTTCTGTTTGAGGCTGCTGTTGCTCCCCCTCATCTGTGGTAATAGGTTCTATAGGATCCTGAAAAACAGGTTCCTCATTATCATTCATTGTTGCCACAGGAGGAACAATAACAGGTGCTGGCACCACAGTGTCTTGTACCGTCGGTGCAGCGACAGCAGGTAGTGTGAAGAATGGCTCTTGAATCATCGGAGTGGGCGCATACGCCCGCTTCTCTTCAAGGTCAATCTCACGAGGTACCATACTTCCTCTCATCATTTCATCCTCTAAGAAGACAGCATGTCTCGTTTCTACAAACTTTGTATATCTATCTAGACAGTAGAAACGAAAACCTTTTGACTTTTCAAGGTAGCCAATGAAATGGCAACTTACTGTTTTGGGATCAAGTTTCCCAAGGCTTGGGTTAAATACTTTAGCCTCAGCAGGACTCCCCCACACACGTAAGTGGTTTAGTGAGGGAACCCTTCCTGTCCACATCTCGTACGGTGTTTTGGGCACTGACTTACTAGGCACTCTGTTGAGAATATGAATGTCGGTTTTTAACGCCTCCATCCATAAACTCAATGGCAGTGTGGAATAGCTCATCATGCTTCGTACCATATCCATCAGGGTACGGTTGCCTCTTTCAGCTACTCCATTTTGCTGAGATTCGCCCGGTGTAGAATACTGGGCCACTATGCCATTTTCCTGTAAAAACCTTGCAAAAGGTCCAGGAACTTGTCCATATGGGGTATGTCGACCGTAGTACTCCCCCCACGATCAGATCGGACTATCTTAATCTTTAAATCGTGTTGGTTTTCAACTTCAGCCTTAAATATCTTGAATTTATCCAAGGCTTCATTTCTTTCTTTAATTGGATAAATATATCCACAACGGGAGTAATTATCCGTGAATGTTATGAACGAGTCATATCCATCCACACTTTTCACAGGAAAAGGACCACAAA
This sequence comes from Melocanna baccifera, assembly GCA_036346265.1. Classification (NCBI taxonomy): domain Eukaryota; kingdom Viridiplantae; phylum Streptophyta; class Magnoliopsida; order Poales; family Poaceae; genus Melocanna; species Melocanna baccifera. The sequence goes on along the minus strand of CM070701.1, from coordinate 12,000,644 downwards.
TATCTGTGTGAATAATTTGTAGAACTCATGTGCTTCTTTTGGCGTCTTTCTTAATTTTCTTTACATATTTTCCTTTAATGCATTCTCTGCATTGCTCTAAGTCTGAGAACTCTAATAGAGGAAGAATTTCATTCTTAACTAGTCTTTCTATTCTCCCCCTCGAAATATGGCCTAAACGACAGTGCCATAATTTCGACGATTCATTATGAGTTCTCTTTCGTTTTCTGTCCGCATTTACAGGCGAGGATATACGCTCATTCACATCACATACGGAATTTACATTTTCACGAAGTGACAATAAATAAAGCTCGTCTTGTTTGATGGCAAGACCAATGCATTTATCATTAAACATTATTTCACATTTACCATTTCCAAAATGACAATCATAACCATCATTGTCCAAATTTGAAACACTAATCAAATTCCTCTGTAAAGAGGGTACATAAAGAACATCTCTAAGTAAAAGAGTGAAGCCATCAGCTAGCTCTAATGAAAGATCGCCAACGGCTTCAACTTCAGCTTGGACTCCATTTGCGACTTTAATGCATCTTTCTTTTCTTTGCGTAGTCCTCGTCGAACGGAATCCCTGTAAAGAATTAGCAACATGAACAGTTGCTCCTGAGTCAATCCACCAAGTGGATTTCGAATATTGCACATACAGGAATTCATTTATATAGGTAATAATGTTCTCACCTTTCTTTGCCATTATCATCTTTAAGTAATCAGGACAGTTCTTCTTGTAGTGTCCTGTCTTCTTGCAATGAAGACACTGATCTTTGTCTACATCAAACTTATTCTGTTGAGGGTGATGGACAGAGGTTTTTCCCTTGTTCTTTGAGAAGGAGTTATTGTTGAAGTTCCTTTTCTTGTTATCTTTCACATAGTTGATAGAACCACCATGTGAGGATTTAATTCTTTCCTCCTCTTGCACACACATAGCTATGCACTTTTCCAAGTCCCATTTCTCGGGCTGTATATTGTAGTTGACAACAAAAGTGTCAAATTGTTTCGGCAAGGAAGCAAAAACTAAATGAATAAGGAACTCATCCTTGAGAGCCAAATCCATTGGTTTAAGCTTGGATGCCAAGTTACTCATCCTCAGTATGTGCTCTCTTATGCCACTGCCACCACCAGAGTACCTTTCTGTCACAAGCTGTTTAATCAGCTGTGTAGCATAAGTCTTTAAAGAGCCAGAACTGACTTTTTATTCTCTCAAGGTACTCTGACAAGTCACACTCTGCGATTGAGCCCACAATAGCAGGCTCAATCGTGTTCTTTATCACAGCCATACATTTCTTGTTGGCTGTGGTCCATTTTTTATACTCAAGGTCATAAGACATCTGTAAGGGAGCATGATCCCTCTGTCTTTTCTGCCAAGCAGTATCATCCTCATTTGGATCCTCCACCGGTGCCATAGGCTCAGTGGGACGTGCTGTAGTGAGGACCCAGTCCACTTCAGCCAAGATAAACGCTAAGTCTATCTTTTTCTTCCACTCTCCATAATTATCTCCTTTAAGAGTGGGGATCTCTCTGATACAACTCATCAAGTTGTATCCGCCTGAAAAATATTTCAAATAAAGTGAGAACATAACAGGAAAATTATATGCCTTATTTCCAACGTTGGTCAAAAATACGACATACAATTAAATCAATTTTATCTATACATTAAATCTACATCACCGTTGGGCAGAAATAGAAATAATGCATAAAATCATCAATTAAAAATTATAATATTGTTATTATCAACGTTGGTCAGAAAATAACAATATCATAATTATCTGGGATTTATGTGTATTTTTCCAAAATTAAATTATCCTGTTGGTTCGAATTCAATAATGAAAATCAATCAACATTAACTTTTGCAGCGGAAACTGTAATTATTCTAAAAAATAATTCAATATTCAGAAGCATCATACTAAATTAATCAATCTATGGAAAAATTAACACGTTGCTGCAAAATTTACAGAGATTTTAAATCAAATTTCAATTAAATTTATCAAAAAAAATACTTCTGAAAAACATTAAATCCAATTTTCGGGATTTACTGTGCAAACAGGCATTTAGGCCTGTTCGGCCTGGCCCACGGCCCACAGCGGCCTGCCCGCGCGGCCTGCCTCGCCCACGCGCGGCCCAACCAGCCTCACCCGCGCGCTCTCGCGGCCTTCGGCGCGATCGCAGCCGTTGGATACGCATCCAACGGCTGAAACCCGCGCACGCCGCGGCCTTCGGCGGCCCGCACCGCCTTCCATCGCCGTTGGATTCAAATCCAACGGCTCCCGTTCTTCACGGCCGAACTCGCGCTGCCGCAACTGGGGCTGGCCGGAATTCTCTCTCGCTGGGCGAAAGCGGCAGCGCGTCGCGCGCGATCTCAGCCGTCGGATCGCATCCGACGGCTGCGCGGCGTTCTAGGCGGATCAAAACGGCGCGCGGCGGACACCCCCGAAACCCTAATTCATTTCTCTCCTCTCCCCTCTCTCTCTCGTCCGCACCCGACCGAGCGAGCGAAGCGGCGGCGGCGGCAACTACGTCCACGCCGCCGGAGAAGAAGAAGACGGCGCTGTCGCGGGCCCTCTCGCTGGCGTGCGTGCTCCCCTGAGAGGGAGCGCGCCGCTGTCGAGCGGCTCCGTGTCGGCGCCCGTTCAAGCGCGCGTCGACGGTGGCCCGTACGTGGAGCGCCGGCGAGCCCAAAGTTCGGCCGATCTCCCGCACGCAAGCGACGACGACGGCGACCCGGCGACGACGGCCAGGTGAGTTTCTTTTCAGATCTAGGGTTAGGGTTTGACCCGATCCCCTTCTCTGTTCTTTTGCCATTTTCTAGGGTTAGGGGGGTTCCTCTGTTCTTTCTTTTCTCCGTCTAGATCTACACCTAGTGGCTCTGATACCATTGTTAGATTTAGTTCTTTAGGATCTCCTAGGTTAGATCTAGCGGGGTTTCATCTCTTTAGGGTTCGGGTTCTTGAGGTAATACCGAGAGAGAGAGAGAGGTACTAACCGTCCGACGTAGAGGAGGAGGAGTTGGCCATCGCGGTTCGTCGGTGAAGCTCTGCGCACGGGCAGCGACGGTCGGGGAAGAGGAGCGGCGTCTCCCTAGCGGCCGGCGTCTCCCTAGCGGCCGGCGTCTCCCAAGTGGCGGTGAACTCCTTGGTGGTGGGTGTTCCCGTCGCTGGAGCGCCCCCTCTTAGATCGGGTCTAGGGTTTTGTCGGTGGGTCTGGTGGCGGCACGGTGAACCTTGGTCTTCGTGCCGCCCCGGCCCCCACCTCTATTTATGTGACGTCGCGACAGGCCCACCACCTATTAATGGGCGCCCGATCGAGTAGCGATCAAGGGAGAGGGGGCATTTGGCCGTTGGGCCAAATGCCCTGAGATCACATTCTAACAATTTTGCTAATACATTTATATTTAGCATAAAAGAGAGAATGTTCATATATATATATATATATATATATATATATATATATATACCACCTTAAAAAAAGTATACATACCATTTATGTGGTTTTATATACTCATATACTATACTACATATATGTTAGCTTATATACTCTCCGTTGTGTTAAATATTCTCCACTTTGCGAAATACGGTATGGGAAGTAACTACATCCGAGAATAGAAAAAAGGCTTCATATATGTCTTTTTTGTACTCCTAGGAGTATATATTCTTATTTTCAATATACTATAGAAACGAATAAAAATTTTCAGCTCATAAAAGAAGTATATACACAAATTATGTTATAAAAGTGGATTTTAATAAAAGTTTTTATAGAACACATATTGGAGTATCTTATAATAACTATTAGAGTATGCTTAAAAGGATAAAGAAGTATAACTTGTTTGGTTAAGTGGTATATGCGAGGTGAGAATACGTACTCCCAAGAGTACGGAACTATTTTCCATACACACACACTTCCTATATATAGCATGATACAAAATACCAGTCAAAGTGTTATGTTGGGGACTATAAAAAGTAAAAATGGACTTAAATTTTGGGACGGGGAGAGTATAGACTATACAAGAGCAAGCAGATGTCCAGTGAAACTAGATGTTTTGTTGTATGATTTAGTATATTCTAGTTGGGTCTAATTAAGCAAAATAAACAAGAAATAGCCTGAGATGACCTGACCCAATTAAGTTCAGGTTCAAGGCCCATATATATCAGCGTTGTTGGCTCGCAGTCCCTGTCAGGTATAACCGTCCAAATTAATTTCAGCTGACTCGAAACAAAATGATTCTCTTCAAATTGGATAGTGTCACACAGAGAAAGCACATAAACCAATTAACCAGCTGCCAGCCCGTCAGTCCCCTTTTACCCACACGTACTACATGATGCACTTCGCAATGCATGCTACCACCATGCATGCATGTACGTACTACTTAGCACTATGCTCTCGTGTCCAGCCAAGGAGCAGTGCACACGTCGCACGTACGTACGTTGCCGACGTCGCTCCCACCCCACATGCATTATCCCGTGCCTAGAAATAAATCTCAACTTGGGTGCTGGGCTAGATCGCGAGCTCACACGTGTAGGCATAGTGGGCAGGACGCTCACCTCCCACCCACCGCGGGCACGTACGCTCACATGGCGGGTGACCCCATGTCGAGCTGTGCCGCCGTGGACGTCGTCGTCGGCGGCGGCGGCGACACGGACAGCCCTGGCAACGCCGTCCACACGTGTGGGGGGACCGGGGAAGCGAGCGCTGTACGTGCGTAAGCTGCATGTGGCCGATGCCCCGAACCACCTTGCTCCAGAACGGAACGTCTGGGGGCCGCCGGGTGTTGGCCTGCACGTACGGCGGGCGGATCAGGTAAGAATAGGTTCCGATTGGGATCATCATCATCCATCTCGCTCTACGTGCTCCTGGCCAAATCGGTGGCTAATTCAACCGGTATGACACACACGTGTCTTGTGATAACTATGTTACGATTCACGTTATACAATTTGCTATATACGCTAAGTTTAGTTAGATAAAACTACACACGCCAAGTGTGCTTATCCGTGGAATTTCTAAAAGGAGGCGTCTATTTCACAGACGCTTAAAAACTTGTGAAATCGCAGTCATTTTTTTCTACTGTTCGTTCAAGATCATGTGACTCACATCTCTCCCTCTCTGACCTCTCCACACCCAGCCATTGCCGTCCCCCCAAGCCCTACCATCGTGCCGCCTCCCACTACCTCGTCGGTGCCGCCCGTTGGCGAGGTCCTTCCGCCTTGTCTCCTCCTTCCGCTGCCCCATCTCCCATTCCTGCTACTGTTATCTCCCTTCTTCCTCCTCTCCAGTGAAAGTCCTCCCCCACCGCCCACTTCTTCGTCTCCAGTGGCTACCGACGCTGGATCACCACCGCCTCCTAACCAACTTTGGTTCTTGTCGCCCTTGTCAACCTCCATTGCCCACTGCCCTCCTCCTCGCCCACGTCCAACATTGGTGCCACTGCTACCGCCACTGCCCACGGTTGATCCGTCGCTACCTCGGCCTCCCTCTAAACCCAAGGGGCACTAGTAAACCTGAATCCTAACCTTAATCCGCGGGCCGCCGCCACCATTATTGCCGAATATTGGAGAGGAGGAAAACAAGCTCACCGGAGCACGAATCTCCACGCTGATCCAACTGTGATTTGGTGAAATTTTAGACACCTATGAAATAGCAAAACCATTTCTAACGAGGATTAAATAATTCTTAATAAATAGACTTAATATCCACAATAACTATCGGATAGAGAAACATTCTGGTGGATCCTACGAGAACCCTAGTTAGGAAGAATATGCTCGGGCTAAGCCAAGTATTAATCCCCTGTTCGGGAGGGTCTATAATCAAACATATGGACCTTATCCTCTGACTAGAGATTAAATCCACCGTAATCAACCACGTGTGGTAGTTAAAAGGGAACGTGTGACCTTGTCTCTCTAACATAACTGCATGTATCCAATCTCCATCTCTGACAATAACTACTCGACGATCGTGTATGGACAAAAGTCTTACTGACAATAACCTTTGACTAGGTACAGGATTCATGAACCGATGAGACACTCCCTATGGGTTACAACTGCAATCCCTTCAACGCTTTATAAGGAGTTGCACCAGGAGATAGAGGGGACAAACATAAGGAGTGCAAGATAGCCGAATACTCTTTGTAGCCATAGCCTTGTGGACTCCATTGTAATATCTAGTAATACAAGAATATAGAAAGTATGATTATTATTCTCTCTAGAGAAGGCATAAACTTGTCTAAAACACCTGGTCTCTTTCTACATAATATCGAGTGTCGTATTCATCATATTTACTACGTAAGATCGACAATAATTCATTGATAGTTTTTAAAGTTTTTAAAATCCGACGGTGTGACTCATCGATCGGGTGTTTAACCGATTGCACTGCTCTGTCTACCCAAAACAATCTTACCATATCCTTTTTCACAAGCTTAAGCTTTTAGCCCGTGGCTTATGGAGATAAAATGATTTTTTACTTTTTCTTTTTTTTATTTTTTAATCGAATATCTCAATCAAAACTAAAGGCTACTACAGTACCAATTTTAACAAAAGTTTGTGGCCGCAACCGAAAAACAACGGGGCCTCTATGCACGGCGGTCGATGCAAACTGACGAATTCTCCATCACACAGACAACACACGCTACCAAAAACGACGGATCTTGTTCTGTGGGGCCCACCGGGTGTTGGGAGATCCTACCTAGCTAGCTCCATTGCCTGGCTAAAGCGGGGTAGGGGAGGGAAGGGCCGGAGAGGGGTGGTGATGTGTCCCGTCCATCCAGCAGCGCCGACGACCGATAGAGCGCGCGCGTCCCCTTCTGCTTGTCTCTCTGCTCTGATCAGGTCCAAACAGCGGTTTTGTCCATGGACCATGGGCTGCTTTTTTTCTTGTTGTGTGCTTGGTTCAGGTCGCTCTCCATTCTCCACCACCGGCCTGATGTAGTCTTAGCTTTTGGGGTTAGGTCACCATGTCTGAGACAAATAATGTGGCTTTTGTTTCTGTTAAAAAAAAGTAAAAGATAATATAAATATCCAACTTCTCAAAACGACTTCTTTACTTCACTCATTACTATCTTGATCTAGAGATAAGATAGAGGGTCACGGGTACATCACATATTCGACTTCTCTCACTCCCGTTACACGTACGCACTTCTCCTCTACTTTTTTTTTACCGCCCGTCCATTCCTTTTGAAAACCATTTCTTTCAGCTATTATTATTTATTTTTAATAAAAAAATCGGCTCCATTCTTTTGAGTTTATGGCTTGGTTTTCTATGGTAACTAGTTTTCAAATGAAATGTTTTTTTAAGACGGATCTACAAAGTCGATTGTAGTCACACTATCCTAACTTTATCTATATCGGTTAAAATCGCACATGAGTATTTTTTTCTATATTCTCTCACAAATAGATAGAATTTAAAATTTTAAACCAAAAGATATAAACTACCCAAGAGAAGCCACTTCATCAAAACACAATACAAACACCCCCTAAAGCACCTTTCTGCTTGCTGGCATGATGGTGCATCGAGATTAGCCAGCTACTACTCCCATAGATTGGAAGAGGAGAGAAATGGATCGATGCAAGAATGGCGTTTCTTTTGTTGTTGTTTACACTGGTAATAAGTGTAATCTTAGGCTCCTTCTAAACAAGTTTTGACTTTTAGTGTTTAGAAATCGACTTTCAAATGAAGTAATTTTTTAACGTGATTTCTATAAACTATTTATAGAAGTTATTGCAAATTGAACAAAGTATCTTCTCAACGTGAGTGTCTCTTACATTGTCAATATCTCTCGCAATTAACCAAAATACAAAATCCACATCACTTTTGAAGAGAGCCTTAGGGGGTGATCGGAATAGCGATGGCTTTTGGCTTTTGGCTTTTGGCTGAAAAAACACTGTAGCTGGCTGAAAAAACACTGTAGCTGAGTTAGTGGATAGTTTAGTGAATAGTGAAAAAAAAGCTGAAGCTAGAAGCTGAAGCTGAAAAAAGCTAAACCGATCACCCCCTTAATCAACTGCCTGTAACATGCACAGTTGTATGAGGTTATGAGCATGTATCCACCAAAAGGTGGGCTTCAAACGGAACTTCGTCATAAACCACTTGAAATACATCAATTTATTCATGATGGCTTTATATTCTTTTAGTGTACCACCATCCCTGCACTAGGTCGCGCCCACATCGTCTCTGTCGAGTGGGCTCACACCGGCCGAGGACCTCAAACCGCAGCAGCAGGGCATGCCAGACGTCTTCCGGCCCCGAGCCCAACCGAGCCTGCCGCTCCCTAGAGGCGCGCGAGGAGACGCACGAGCAAATCATGGCACGACACACGCAGAAGCAGCCACAACTCAGCTCAGCTCACCACATAGGAGGGGCAGGAGAGGAGACAGGTTCTGTCTCAGCGCCATCGTCGCGTGCTACAGCGCAACGGCACGGCACTGCAGCAGGCAGGCAGAGGGAGAGAATGAGAGCGCGCGCCAGGCCCCGACCGGCATTGATGATCTGGCTTCTACGTGAAGGAAACAACTCCACGATCTACGAGGCCAGAGCAGAGCCCTAGCCGAACCAACCGGACGCCGATACCGGACAACAACAATTAATCAGTTCAGCTCTCCGAGGCAGAGAGAGAGGCCAGGCGCACCGCGTGAGCCTCGGAAATCAGAATCCGAGGCATGTGTTTTTCTTTAGACGAAGAAGATCCTTATTGCTGCCATTAAACTTCATCTTGAAGAGAAGTGCTGTGCTAATTTGGTAGGGTATCTGATGTCCTGCAAGTGTACGTTGTCTCTCAGACGTTGGTGAGTTGGACAGGAAGGGAGACGGTGCAGATCGATCGGCCTCAAGAATTAACCTGGATCAGTTGGGCTGGTTGATTAACATGGCAGATCCTGCAGCGGGATTGATGGAATGGTAGAACAGGACGCCAAGCCGCATTGCACCCTCTTGGTTCGAGCTTGTTGGGCGAGGGTTGACATGCATGTCCGTGATAGGCACACTGGACTTCACGGGATGAGTATGGAAGGGACCAATTGATGTGTTATGTCTTTCGGTGGGTTATTTTGAATCGCGTCTTATAATTTTTAAATTCTTAGTTGTTTGTAAGAGAATATGAAGAGAGAAACAGTCGTATTTGATTTTTGACAAGTGTATCTTAAGTTGATATAGTGTCTGCTACAATCGATTTGTAGACCTTACTTTGAAAAGACGATGTACCGTTTGAAAGCTAGTTACTGTAACAAAAACCAAAAATCACAAGCAACGAGCCCAAAAAAACCTAGCCTTCGGCTTGTCCCTTGGATAGGCCACTCAATTGGGCTTCACCTTTTAGTTTTAGCTTCTAACTTCTTAATTTTGTCTTTTTCTGATTTTTCAGCCTTTTTTGAGCTTTTTAGCCTTTACTTTTTTTTTCTCTAGAGAACCCTTTTTTTTCTATTTTTAATTTTTTTAATTTAATTATGTCGAAGAAGCTTACATCAGCTATAGTAAAAAACCTCAAACAGTGCCAAACAATACAAAAAAGCCTAAAAACTAAAAACTTAAGCTATAATAAGCACTACCTAAGCCAGTAAGGTTTTGCGTTGTGGTCTTATCACAAATAGTCAGATGACTCCTGATTCTGTGTTCTCCCACATTCAAGTTTTATCTTTTAAAAAAATCATGGCGATTTCGCAGAAATCAATACAATTTCGTACTTTAACCCCTCTAGCTAACTGTACATGACACTAAGTTGTTTTTCTCCATCAAAATCACTCAATTGTTCATAAAGACCCAAATTTCCCAAAAATATATAAATATTTTAAAATAATCATTTATGCATTTTTGTATTTTTCAGCATTTTTGAAATGGTTTTTGCATTTTTGGTAGCCAAAATGCATTTTGGAGTCTATTTGCTAATTTTAGAAATTCAAACTTGAATAATACAATTAAATCAAATAGGAAAATGTGCTCCGTCGTGCTCTGCCTTAGCCTAAGCCCTTCCTAGTGAGCCCCCAGCTTTTTGTCCGCATCATATCACGCCATTTCTCCCCAATTTGATTCCTCCTTACTTGATTACACTGCTCCTACAGTACAATGCTGAGACTCTGTCATCTTCTCCAACTTTGGCCGCCATAGTCGCCTGAGCAATTCCCCCTCTCCGGTAAGGCCCAGTCCACTCCATGGTTATTTTCAACATCCCATCTCCCTCCTGAACTCATCCCCTCCCTCAGTTTCAGTGGAACATCATCGTAGGGAGCTATCACCATGCACCTGATCATCACCGCGACACCTCATCGTCGTTCGGCCACCTCAGACCTCCTCTGTCATTGACATTCTCACCTTCATGATCCTAGTGAGTTACTGATGTTTACGTGCTGATTAATTTAGCTGGGAGTAGTAGTTTTTACCGTCGCCACCATAGCCCTGTTCTACACCGCCACGAAGCCTCGCCACCGACTTGCCTCTAGTGAACATTGGTCCCCGAGCCGCCATCCTTAGCACTACAATGAGCCCAGGAAGCTAAAGTCATTCCCCATTGCCCCACAATTACGCCCATTCACCCGTAATACAGATCGTCGGACTTCATCGTTGCCCTTCGCCATTGAGAACCCTCTTCCGACCACCTCGCTAGTCGCCAATCCCAACAGAGAACTCCCCTTGAGTTCCTCTACCTATTCTTGACCTCGCTGTAGACGCACTAACCTTGCCTTCGCCACTAGCGAGCTCATTGACGAGCTCGATCGAGAAATGCTGCCGCGCACCTGCGCCATCTCTATGACATGTGGACCCCATGTGAGATTAGATTAGCACTAATTAATCTCAGTTAAACCTAATGAGTTTTTGACATGTGGGCCCAAATAGATTAATCAAGTTAAATTTATGACTTAAATCAGTTTGAAACAATGAGCCCCTAAACATATTGACCCCACGTGTCAGTCATTTCATAAATTAATAAAACCCTAACATGTAGACCCTACATGTTAGCCTAATGATGCAATAAACCCAGAATTTCTTTTAGAAAAAAATGATAATTAAAATTAAAATGCATGCATAGTGATTCCTTTTCTTTTTTTTCATCATTTTTCAATTCATCCCAAATTCAAATGCATGTAACTTTTGTATATGATCTCTAAATTAAGTGATTTTATCTATGAAATTTTATAAAATCATGATCTTACATGTTATGCAAAAATATTTGGATTTTCTCCCTATTTGAATTTATTTTGCTCTTATATGTGATATTTGGTATTTGCTGACTAGATACCAACGTTTCAGAGAACTTCATCAACGAGCCTGAGTAAGACCAAGGGTTCAATAAGCAAGGCAACCGCCCTCTTTGACCATGTTGATATCATATTTGAATGTTACGTATGTTCTATTCTAAACTAGTATGCATGCGTGTGATTTTGATAAAAACCACTATATTTGTAAGGACAGTAGCTATGCCTAATTTGTTGTATCGATCTCGCCTTGATAAGTTGCTACCTGTGCTATTATCACCCTAACACTTATATCCACACTGGATAAAATGTGGAACTTAGAACTTCGAAAACGATATAGATAATGCTTAGCTATACTCATAACGGTACATATTTGGAAATGGGTTAAAATGTTCAAAAATAGGAGATATTTAAGAAATGGTCTAGAGGAGTTACCTCTATTATTTGGTTAGAAATTAAAATTGAAAAAAAAATGTTTTGAACTTGGATGAGTGGTTGTGGTGATTGGTGTGGTTCACACGAGAATGGAGATTGTGGATGTCTCATCCTGGTCACTAAGGATCGAGACTATGGAGTAGTTGGACCCAAGAAATAATGTATGACCCCATGTGCCTTTATGGAAAGGCTTTAGAATAATAACTTACTGGATGCTTGCAACTTCACTGCAAGTGGTAGATAGTTGGTGATTTTTGGTCTAGTGTGGACACGGTTCAAACTCAATGTTTGAAGGGACCTTGCCTGTAATGGAAGGTTTACTGACACACCATTTGAGTCCTGGGACATTGGAGGGCACTCCCCGTTCTGAGAACGTAATGACAGCGCCTAGTTGTACCAAATAACAAAACACTAAAAGGGTTAATACTTAGAGAGACCCATGAAACACCCGGCACCATACACACAGGTAACATGAAAATGTACCTGCAGGATCAAGAATAACCGACTAGAGAGAGGGTGAATAGGAGGTTTTAAAATTCTTGCCTAATTTAAACAAGTATTAACAATTTAACACAAGACAAAAATGCTAGATAAATTACACCTATACAATTCTAATAATTCTAGGCAATCAATACAACAATTCTAGCACAAGTACAAGTAAATATAGCAAATTACAAATTTCTCAACTAGCAAGATAAAGACTAAAGGAAGACAAAGAAATGATCACAGTGACATGTGCGATGTTTTTCCGTGGTGTCGAAGATTTACCGATCTACACTAGTCCACGTTGAGGAAAGCTCAAGCGTTCTTAGACCGGCTCCACAAATTAAGCCTTGCTCCTCGATCACTAGGGTAGCTCTTCTTCCTCTCCGGAGATGGCGAGCTCCAAACCACTCACAATCGGCTCGGGCTTCTTCACAATCTTCTTGAAGAAGTCACATCGCAATCAACTTTCTCGTCGTCTAGGTGCCGACAAGCACCAAGAGAATAGATCATCAATTTTGCTTGACGACGCTCAAGTGCAAAAGGATCAACTAGAATTGAATGCACTTGAAAAACTCTCTACAATTCAAAATGGATGCTCAAGTAAGAAAAGAGAGTGGAGTGAATGCTCTAGAGCTCAAATATGATCAATGCAATCTCAGCACCCTGCCCTTGAGCAGGTAGAGGGATATTTATACCCTCACCAACCAAAACTAGCCATTGCAAAAATTTATTCTAAAAAATCAGGGAAATCGGAACTACCACGGTACAAAGTGCGGTACTACCGCACTTTACTATAGCACACAGTAACGGCTATGTCAGACGTGCAGAACTAGCCATTTTAAATTCAAAGCGGTACTACCGCCGTTGTAAGTACGGTACTATCGCACTGTAATTGTTCCATCGCGCTAATTTCGGTACTTCCGATTTCTGGCCAATTAAGTTTTTCTCGGGGTACTCTCTGGAAAAAACGTACCAGAAATCGGTAGTTCTGCAGTACCGTGTGGTACTACCGCAATATGGTAGTTCCGCCATTGAAAATCCGGTACTACCGATTTCTGTTGAATTTAAGTCCCTGGAAGGGTGCTCTCTGAAAAAAAATGTACCGCACAAAATTCGGTACTACCGCACTGCGGTAGTTTCGCTGTTTGAATACCGGAACTACCGTACTCCGGTAGTTCCGCAGGTGAGTGCGATACTACTGATTTTGCTGAGAGAGCACAATGAGTTTTCAAACTTATTTTCAAATACATACATGATCCTAAGTTGATCTAATGTGCACCAAAATATGATATTAATCTACTCTCAATAATCCCTCTTAATAGTATGGCATCTAACCTATAATCCGGTCTTCCATCTTTTCTTCTAAGACTGGTTAAAAATGATCATATATTTTATGTACCTTTGTCTCTTGATCTTTCTCGATGTCAATTTTTATGCAGCTTGTTCTTGTCTATTGCACACATAAAAACTTTTGTCTATACATCTTAGCACACACATTAGTTCCATATTCATAAATTATCATTAATTACCAAAACCCTGAATTTAGGGCCTAGATGCTTTCAATCTCCCCCTTTTAGTAATTGATGACAACACCTTTGAATAGTGAGAGAAAGGATTTTGAATATACTACTTGCATGAGAACAAGTTGCATACTCGATTTTGACTTTTGAAAGGAGAATTGAATCATTCATTTTATTTCAAAGTTTAAAGTGATTCCATTTTTTTAAAATCAAGTTTGAAATTACTCCCCATGAATATGTGCATGGATTGCATATATGAACAAGAGATATAATGAGGCTTAAACATTTATTAATTTCAAGAATATATGATAGCAAATGACTACAATACTTGAAATTTAATAAGACAATAATGAACATGAAACTAAAATTTGCATAACGAACGGAGGCATAAAAGTTGTTACAAAGCATAATAATTGTTCATCACACACCACACATAAGCCAACGAAGATAAACATTCATAGTGTCAATACACCACATAGCCATATAGTCTATTACATAAATAGATATTAAAAGATAGTTCTTGTTTTTCTTCTCCCTCCTTCCCAACTTCTCCCCCTTTGGCATCAATGTACCAAAAGGGTCACTCTTGGACATCCTGATCTTGAGGAGAGGCGTCACGGCGACGGCGCTGGTGGCGCTCGTAGTGGCAAGGAGCTACGGCGGTCTCTAGGGCTGTCATACGGTCGCCGAGAGTGGAGATCTCACCAGAGAGAGAAGAGAACTGCTTGGTGAGGGAGGAGACATTTCCGCTCATGGTTGTCATATTGTCTGTTAGGGTAGTCATGCTACCACTTAGACCCATGACCGCAGAATAAAGTTAAGCCATTGTCACCTCTTCCCCTTGTGGCCCCAGCTCCCCTTGCTGCTGAGAGGAGGAAGAAGCTCTTGATTGTGCTCTAGGGCGCGGAGGCATGGAGAGCGGAGCCTTCTCACGGGGCTTATACGACTTGTGCACGCCCCCTTTCCCTCCCCTGAAAGGCCCAGTCTTATGAATGATCAGTGCCATGATATAGGGTGCATAGTTTATTCTCCTCTATCTGTCATTCTTTGATGCATCCATCTCCTGAATTATCAGATCAATCACATCAAATTTTGTGCCTATCATGATGTAGCGAATCAAATTCCATGCATGTCCTCTGATGGCATCAAAGTTCCCACTCTTATGAAGAATGGTGTGGTTTATGATCCTGTTGATTAGACTGGGAATAGGCAGCAGACCATGAAGCTTGCCAGGTACAAATCTTTGATTCCGATCATAAAATTATGTGCATTGATGAAGAGGGATTGCAGGCGTATCAAATACTTTTTCATAAGCACTAGAGAAGGTGTTCAAGGCTCTCTGCCTTGTTTGAACTCATGTACTCTACTCGAAGTTTGGAGAAATCCAAAGAGTGGTATATAACAGGCGGATTACCTCCTCATTGTAATCCGATTTGAGAGTTAATAGATGGTGAATTATTGCCTGTTGAAACATGCGCCAGGAGCCTTCAAATATATCCAGGCCATCTATGTGATCCCAATCCACATACTAGTGGTCGGCAAACTTGTTGAAGAGGTAGATCTCCTCATACACTTGCTCCTGAAACTGTGTATGGAATTTTGGACTTGAGGTGTTCTTGGGAAAAACATATTGTCGACGGTGCCTGTGGTTGGCGTAGTCGTCGCTAGTCATCTGTGCAATGTCCCGACGCTCATTGTCAGCCAGACTCCTGTCCTCATCCTCTTCTTCTTCTTCAGCCTCAGGGACTTGATTGTCAGATGAGCTATTCACTTGTTGCTCAGACTCAATTT
Organism: Melocanna baccifera; assembly: GCA_036346265.1. Taxonomy (NCBI): domain Eukaryota; kingdom Viridiplantae; phylum Streptophyta; class Magnoliopsida; order Poales; family Poaceae; genus Melocanna; species Melocanna baccifera. The sequence continues at coordinate 11,985,235 of CM070701.1, read as the reverse complement.
TGGAACTACTTGAGTTTCCATTTTCGCTGCTTTCTGGAGTCCTTTCAGGCAACTCCTCATGTTCAGGCTCAGTAGGAGGTAGTGGGGGAGCCTGGGATCCCTAATGAGATGAGTCTTGGCCTGAACTTCCGCCGCTGACATAGAACTTCTTTGTCGGATTTCTTATCTTCTCGGCCACTTTCCTGAGAGTATTCTGTGTTTTGGGAGCCATCTTAAAAATAGAATAATATTAAAGTTAAGGAAGTGTTAAGAGGTAAGACAATTAGGTTCAAATTGAATGAAGATAACATGCTAAAATTTCAGGAAAATTGGTAGTTCCGCAGCTAGGGGCGGTAGTACCAGGGTATGGTAGTTTAGCTGGTCCTCGCGGTAGTACCCCAGTGCGGTAGTACCGATGTATGTGCGAAAGTACTGTCCAGCGGTAGTACCGTGCACTCGAGTGGTATTACCGATTTTCTTGAGAGATTCTAGGGCAGATTAATCTATGATTTCAAGTGATGTTTTTGATGGATATGATCCAATAGAAAGATGTTAACTCATCCAAAATGACTAAACATACCACTCTACCCAAGAATCTATCAACAAAATTATCTACATTTCAAGTTTTAACCTAGTTTCACATAGAGTTCAAAAAGAGATGAAATTGAAGTTTTGATCCGAAATACCTCAAGGAACGGAGGAGTTGAACTCTTGTGAAGTAGAATGAAGCGCAAGAACGGAGAAAACCTCACGGGATTTGGAGATCGGGTGAGAGATTTTGGAGTGTTCTTGGTGGTGAGAGAGAGAGAAAATTTTTTTGGGAGCAACGAAGTAATGAGGAGAGAGGAAACAATTTTGGAAAGAAATGGGAGTGGATCCCGGAAGTAACCGCCCTCTTTATGAAAAATCGGTAGTTCCGCCCTTACCCGCGGTATTACCACACTACGGTAGTACCACGCCTAACTGTGGTATTACCGCACTGTCAACAGTGGTAGTTCTGATTTTTTTGGGATTTGCTGATTTTGAGATTGGATTGAGATTTTATGCAAATGATATCTAGTTTTGCACTCAAAGAAGAATCTTTCAGGATCATTATGCATTAGAGAATCTATTTGAATTCTAATAAAATAGTTTTTATGAAAATACAAGATTTTAGCAAAAAAAGTCTTTGATAAATCACCACAAACTGCTCAAAAGGCTAAAATAGCATCCAAACACATGCAACAAGGGTTCAAGTAATGTTTGAGAAGTCTAAAATATTTAATTCATTCCTCAATTTACAAAAGCGGCTTTCATCTAGAGGTTTGGTGAAAATATCCGCTAATTGATCCTCGGCTCTTATATGGCTAATTTCAATATCCCCTTTACTAACATGATCTCTTAAAAAATGATGTCTAATATCTATATGCTTGGTTTTTGAGTGTTGGACGGGGTTATTGACTATTTTCACTGCACTCTCATTATCACATAAAAGAGGCGTTTTATCAAATTTGATTTTATAATCCATCAATGTTTGCCTCATCCATAATAATTGTGCACAACAACTACCCGCGAAAATATATTCGGCTTCGGCGGTTGAAAGTGCTACGAAGTTTTGTTTCTTTGAGGACCAAGACACTAAAGATCTTCCAAACAATTGACAATTTTCATATGTGCTTTTTCTATCTACTTTGCAACTCGCATAATCAAAATCCGAATATCCAATTAAATCAAACTTAGCACCTTTTGGGAACCACATGCCTACACTAAAGGAATGTTTCAAATAACTTAGAATTCTCTTTATGGCCACTAAATGTCACTCTTTTGGAGATGCTTGAAACCTTGCACATATGGAAACACTAAATATCAAGCCTAGATACGGTAAGATAAATTAAACTATCTATCATAGATCTATATAGTTTAAATTTACCGACTTACCTATCATGTCAGACGTGCAGAACTAACCGTTTTAAATTCAGAGCGGTACTACTGCCGTTGTAAGTGCGGTACTGCTGCACTGCAGTAGTTCCACAGGAAGGTACGGTACTACCGCACTGCGGTTGTTCCACCGTGCTAATTTCGGTACTTCCGATTTCTGACCAGTTAAATTTTTCTCGAGGTGCTCTCTGAAAAAAACGTATCAGAAATCGGTAGTTTTGCAGTACCATGCGGTACTACCGCATTGCGGTAGTTCCGCTGTTGAAAATCCGGTGCTACCAATTTCTGTTGAGTTTAAGTCCCCGAAAGGGTGCTCTCTGAAAAAAAACATACCGCACAAAATCTAGTACTACCGCAATGCGGTAGTTCCGCTGTTTGAACGCCGGAACTACCGCACTCCGGTAGTTCCATAGGCGAGTGTGGTACTACCGATTTTGCTGAGAGAGCACAATGGGTTTTCAAACTTATTTTCAAGTGCATGTATGATCCTAAATTGATCCAACGTGCACCAAAATATGCTATCAAGCTACTCTCAATAATCCCTTTTAATAGTACGATATCTAACCTATAATTCGGTTTTTCACATTTTCTCCTAAAACCGGTAAAAATAAAAAACGATCCTATATTTCATGTGCATTTGCCTCTTGATCTTTATCGACGTCAATTTTTATGCAGTTTGTTCTTGTCCATTGCACATATAAAAACTTTTGTCTATACATCTTAGCACACACATTAGTCACATATTTATAAATCGTCATTAATTACCAAAACCCTGAATTTAGGGGCCTAGATGCTTTCAGTACCAAGAATTGAAGCAAAGATTTTGGTGGCTTAGAATGAAAAGAGATGTAGCAAAGGTTGTTTCTAAGTGTGATGTATGTCAGAGGGTGAAAACTGAACACCAAACGCTGCTACCCATACCTGAGTGAAAGTGGAAAGAAGTCGGTATAGATTTCATCATCGGATTACCTGAGTCACAAGAAAGGCGCGATTCAATATGGATTATAGTAGACCTTGCTACCAAAGGAGCTCATTCCATACAGGTAAAGACCATAGACAAGGGAGTTAAATTAGTATAGTTGTATATGTCTAGAATAGTATGTTTACATAGAGTACCAAAAAGGATAGTCTCGGATCAAGGTACCCATTTTACCTTGCATTTTTGGAAGAGCTCACAAGAGGTTCTATGGACACACTTGGACTTTAGCACAGCATATCATCCCCAAACTAGAGGACAGCAAATGAGTGAACCAAATCCTGAAGGATATAATTAGAGCTTGTGTATTATCCTATGGACCGAATCGAAAAAAATGTCTACCATATGCTAAGTTTTCCTGTAACAATAGCTACGAGTGAGCTTGCAAATATCGCCCTTCGAGGCCTTGTATGGGAGGAAATGTAGAACACTTTTGAACTGGTCTGAGACTGGAGAGAGACAGGTGTTTGGTCTTGTAGTCCTAGAAGAAGCCGGAGAACAAGTTCAATTGATTAGGATCTGATTGAAAGAAACCTAGTCTAGAAAGAAAAGCTATGCTGACCATCGATGAAGAGAACTAAGTTTTGAACCAAAAGATCTAGTGTATTTAAAGGTCATGCCACTATGAGGCAACAAATAACGTCTAAATCAATAATATTCATCTAAATGCACCAAAAACCTAAGTCTAGGTTTGCAATTCTAGGATGACAATCAGTCAATTTAATTCAATGGATGTAAATTGCTTGAATGTAAATTAGGTATAAGGAAACAAACTACAAAGATACGGTTTCATTTTACCGTGGTGTTCGAAGATTTGCTGGTCTCCCCTAATCCACGTTGAGCTAAACTCAAACGAATTGGACAAGCTTTACGAATTAAGCCATCCACCTCAAATCCACTAGTGGTAGTACTTTCCCTCTCCGGCTAGGTAAGTTTCAACCTTCACAACTTTACCGAGTCTTCTCACAACTTTCTTTGAGAAGATCACCACGCACGACGCCTCCAACGCCGTCTAGGAATCATCAAACTTTAAGAGTAATAAGTTAAGTCTTTTGCTTGACTCTCACCATGTGTAATGAATGCACAAGATCAAGTGGATACTCAATCCACATCTAGATGTAACACATGCAATTTAGAGCTTTCCTTCTTGCTCACAAGGTATAACACATGTACAATTGAGAGGAGGATCTCACACTAGCTCAAAGAAGTGTCAATGGATGTAGCAACACTTACTTCAACCGGTAGGGGTGAAAACGGATCGAATTCGGTCGGATATTACTTATTCCATATCCTATCCCATATTTTTTTTCTCGAATTCAGAGTCGAATACGAATAGTACCGGACAAAAATACAAATTCGAGTAGTGTCGGTCACAGATACGAAACGAATACAGAGCGGTTACGAATATGAGAACGAATATCTAGTTGGATATTATGTAGGAATACAAAGGGCATACATAGTGTGCATGACACCCACCATGTATTTCTAAAAAAAATTTTGGCAGGGTTCTGGTAGAAAATATTTCAAATGTGGCTCCACCAGATTTTTTACACTTCTACAAAACTTATTTGGATTTTATTGGATTTGTTGGAATTTGTTTGGATTTTTCTAGATTTTATTTGAAAGCACAGAGTAAGAAAACTTATTTTAACTATTTTTTAAAAGCTAAAAATAGTTTAGATTATTTTCCCAGAGCTCTCCTAGATTTACATTATTTATGAATTTTTTGGAATTTTTCAGAGTTATTTGCATTTTATTGGATTTGTTGAAATTTATTTAGATTTTATTTGAAAGTTAAGAGAAAAAACTTATTTTAACTATTTTCTAAAGCTAAAAATAGTTTATGTTATTTTCCTATGTTCTCCTAGATTTATAGTAGTTTTTATGAAGTTTCTGAAATTTTTCAGAGTTATTTGTATTTATTGGATTTGTTGGAATTTATTTGGATTTGCTAATGGGCTGATGGGCTGAAAATGATGATTTGGCTGATGGGCCGGATATCCGATAAATATATTCGGGTATTATCCGATAAAATCCCGGATAGTATCTGTATCCGTCGGATATTATCTGTATCCATCGGATAGTTCTTTTCCAAATGCGAATTCGTATCCGAAAATAACTTTCCGAATTCGACTCCGAATCCGATAATTACCCGATATGACTATCTGAATTCGATCTGACTCGGATTCGACGGTCGGTCGGTCGGAAAATATCCGATCTGTTTTCACCCCTACCAATCGGCCATAAGCTGGTATATATACTCAGACCACAAAAACTAGCCGTTACAAGTAAAACCTTTGAAAAATTAGGATTTTCGGTATTTATGCCGCAATAAAACTGAAACTACCGCTCCCCTCGCAACGGTCAGAAAACTAGCCGTTACTAGCGAGATCGATAGTTCCGCCGTTCATTTTCTGGTACTTTCGATCATTAGAAGTACCGCTCCACATATGTGGAACTACCGCTTTCACGGGGAGAAGACCACCACATAGCTGTCTCTTTGGAAAAAATGTATCGCAGGATTTTCAAAACTTTCGAAGTCTGGTAGTACCGCGCAACACATTTCGGTACTACCGCCTTCCAATAGTACCGCTTACACATCGCCGGTACTTCTGCTCGCCGGTTGTACCGTTCACACAGAGCTGGTACTTCTGCACGTCGCTCGGTCCGCTCACACAGAGATGGAACTTCCGATAATCGGTAGTACCGCGCAACACATGTTGGTACTTCCGATACCACGCAACACATGCCGGTAGTTCCATTTATTCTGACAAGGGCAGATACTTCAATAAATCTTACAAAACACATTTGTAAGTTATAGTATCATGCACACAAGGATCAATAATAATTTTCAACAAGTTACAAAACACATTTGCACACCTTTAGAATCATGACACAAGGAATTGGTATATAGACTTAACACATTTGCAAATCTAAGTCATATACTATAAACATTATATATGAATTTCAACAATTTATAAAACATATTTGCAAATATAAGCCTCGTACCATAAGGAATAGAAAATATGAACTTTAAACACTTGCAAAACACATTCGCAATGTATAGTCCCATGTTACAAGGATTCAACACACAAGTTTCAACTATTTACAAAACATATTGGCAAATTTAAGCATCATGCTAATGAGAGATAGAGTAAGTGAGGTTGAGCTATCACCATATGATGAGACTTAAGCTACTAGACATAACCCCTGTTAATAGTACGACAACCTATACTAGCAATTCAATTTTTCAACCAAACACTAAGACCGGTAAAAAACTAGAAATACATCTTTAACCCTAGCTAGTCATACATTTGCATTGTACATTTTCTTAAAGCTTGATGATACACATCATCACTCCAAGTTAGGGTATTTGTCTTGATGTGCATCAACTCATGATGCATCTTTTATTTGACCTCTATCAACACATGATCATTTTCTCTTAGACATACATCAACTCATGATATATCTTCTTCTTGAGCTCCATCAACATATGATGGATCTTGTTTTCACTCGATGATCAACTCATGATTATCTTCTCTTTTTAATGGCTTTCAACACATAAAGTCATCTTGCATCATCTTGACTTGATGATCTTCAACATATGAAGTCATCCCAAGTCATCCTCACTTGTGGAACCTAACATATTCATCCAACTCATGAAAAATGTTAGTCCACAAATCAATTGACATCAATTACCAAAACTTTAAAATTAACATATAATGGGAGGACTAGATCTACAATATTCTTTTTTTAGTAATTCATGACAATCTCAACAAATAGTGAGATATAAAATGATTTACGAGTATACACTATGTAGACAACAATTGTATACTCTAGAACAAGCTTTTTTAAACAATTAATTTATTTAAATATGTGTATTTATTTTTAAGATTAATTGCTAGCAAATCTTACTCATCCGGTTGTCATTAATCATCCAACCGTTAACATATAATAGAGGAACTAGATAATAACCCGATTATGAGTATATATAAACTACACAACTATATATATTTAAATGATATGTTTTAAAATAAAGATCTTTAATGTGGAAAAAGAAATATGGATCAATACTAATGAAACCATAAAGTATAGAGTGAACTCTCCTTAAATGTATGTATACAAGAATGTACAGTGGAAAACATATGCACATATTCATCTTAAACTTTTTGGTGGAATTTAATCTATATGTTAGATCCAAGGAATACACTAAGGCTGTGTTGTGTTCTCAGTTCTGTCTATTAGTGACAATGAGTGTGTCTGGCTGAGAAGTGAGAACTTTAATAAGTTCACTTGTTGGTTGTTGCCTTGTTGCACTTGCATTGTTGTTAGTCTTGCATAATGATAATGCATATGGTATCTAATCTCTGTACTCCATTTAAATGCTTCTAAAGTTCTAAGTTCTAATTATATTCCAGTAGTATATTGTCACCTCGCTATATTATTCGTAATTCATGTCAACTTTGGTAAATATGATATTTACCAATACATCATCAAAATAAATTAGGATTTATCGATACCAAATCGTATTTTCAAAAATACCTATATTGCTGAACTAATAATATTGTATTTACTGTATATACCATACATACCGAACTGATTTTATTGAACATACTAAATACACGAGCCTAATGCTATACAGCCCCTCTCACCATCCCAGCCCTAGCGCCACCTCCCACTTCCTTCCCCATCCCCTGCCGCCTCTCCTCCTGCGCCATCTCCTCCTGCCTCCTCCCCTGCGCATTATACAATTCTGTGATCTAATTAAAACACACAATGGAGAATAAATTTCACCCGGTTCATTAGTTTAGCCCCTAGTTAACTGCAGATTTATCAGAAAAATAACGTGCGAGGGGGCTAGCTCGGTGGTTTGAAAATTTTGAACGTGGTCGGTCGGTGCGAGCTCGACGTGATGCTTAGTTTAATGGCAACATCTCGCATGCGATTTTTTTTTTTGTTCTTCCATGTCTCTAAGATATGTAGTACCACGTGATTCGCGGTGCATAATGCTCGCGCGCGGGAGAAAACCGGCCACCTGCCGGGGAAATGCATCTGGCAACGTGCTTGGTCGAGGCAATGTCTGTTTAATCACTCGGTTTGGAATTGACAGTAGCTAGGGTTTTCTTAATTTAGCTGATTAGATTTAGGTCATGTATATATGGTTCTGAACAATAGCCAGATACAATCGTGAAAAGCTGGCACATTACATGAACCGTTCCATGAGAGATGGATGGGTCAGATTTGGAGTGGTCGACAAGACCCATACGGATCTTGGTTCACCCCTATGTTATAGACATGTTCTTTTGAAATGTACCTAATGTCTTTTTGGCTGCGGATAGCTAGTTTGATGAACAGTAATTATTAGAAGAAGTTGTAGCTAAAAATCGATTGAAAAGTCGAAGAAAAGGACCATTTCTAGCAGCCCATGTGTGAGTTTGCACAACTACACCTAGTTGTTGGTTTGCATTGGATGTGTTCCTGTCGACGTTACTTACTTGCCTAGCCAAATTAATCATTTGAGCCGCAACTTATTGCATAATCTTAGTTATTTTTTTAAAAAAACCATGGCTTAATCTTAGTTCATTAATTACAACGGCTAACGTCTCATGATGAGGCTGCAGGCCCTACATATGCATTAACGTTTGCTACAGCCTTTCTGCTAGCTGATGGAGAGATGCATGTTACCTATCTTTGGTTGCAAGAACAGTGGGATGTTACCTTTCTCGTAAGCTAATCATTAGCAGTTAATGATGCGCATCTTGATTAACTCCTTGATTGGGTCCTCAAAAATCATTTTGCATGCATGGAATTGGAAATTGTTGGAGCACCGGTACCCGTTCCCATCTCTTAGTCAGTACGGATTATGTTGTGATATGATGTGATGCACTCTAGAATCTAGTTAGTTATGTGAATATTTAGAGCTCATTTGGAACGCTGGATTTTTCGACTTTTTTTTATGTGAAATTCTTGTTTTCTAACTATGCCTTATCTTGGTCAGATTTTGTTGGAAACACTATATTCGTAAAAGATGTTTTACGTAGTTATCATATAAAAAATAGCAAAAATATGCTACTTAAAAATCGCCGCAATCTCAAACGAACCTACGTCTAAGGATAGACTGTGAGCTAAACTTAACTAGCTTCATGCATGGTGCTTCGGTACAGACTACAGAGTTACTCCCTAAATTAGGCCCTTGATCAAATCAGTATGCATGCATGCAGCATGGTCCAAAGTCCAAACTTTCTTTTTGAGATGGAAGGCACAACTAGATAGTGCAGTTATCTTAAAATTCACAACCTAGGGTCATTGGTTCAACCCCAAGAAAATGCTACTCTTTCTGTTCTTTTTAAGTGATTTGACTGCTAATATATTTAAAATTAGCTAGATGAAAACTACATCATTACATTTGTCGTTAAAATGCTTTATAATATTATAATTTTATTAATATATACTAAGATAAAATTACAAAAATTAACACATCTAATAGACCATAAAAAAAATAAAAAACGTCACTTAAAAAAAAGAGAGAGCAGTGAAAAAAACCACATAAATAACCCACTCCAATACGAAGCTAGTGAGAGTCGAACTTTGATACCAACTGAGAAGACAAATACCACATCGCTAGACTGTACCCTACGGTTGGCCAGATGCTCCCATGTTTACATACACACCTCGATCAAACCCGTCACATATATCTCCCTCTTCACACGCAGATCTCGGTTAGCACTAATAAAGTATTAGCATCTAATCGTGCCCTTTGCAAAGCAGGTTCGGTGGTTAATTATTTGTTTAGCCACAAAGTTAACGCCTCCGTCGTTTGACCAGGATTCTCCCAATTAACAAACGAAGCTAGCTCGCGCCATCGATCGATCGATCCGTCTGACGCTGCGTGCGTACAAGCACGCATCGATACGCGCGCGCGCGGACGGGCGCATCACGCATGATCCGCACGATCACCAGCCATGATTGGAACCGCAAACGAACATGTAATTCTCTCCCCCCAAGATCAAAAAAACAAGAGGAAAAGATTGGCATTGTGGCGACATGGATACCACAAGTGCAGAGATCCTGACACGACCGGCAAGGCCTGGACCATGCATCGGTTCGGTTAAAAACTAGAGGTTTTTGATGGATTGTGCTGGCTCATTGGAGCTTTTGAGATTAAAGAGCGGGGCGGGACACGCGGGCGGATCACGCATGCGCGGCCACCGGCGGCCGGCCGGGGGGAGCTCGCGTGGCCATCGCTCGCGCGCGCGCGGCGTGGTGCATGTGGTTTGGGCAATTTTCGCTGCGTCGGCACGCGTGGCGTGCGCGCCGGCCGACGGCGAGAAAAAAAATGGAAGCTAGGGGGCAGAAAGGTGGCGGGCGAGCGTGACGCGCGGCTGAGGATGCGCGAGACGGCGAGGGCGACTTGCTAGCAGTGAAGGGGCTAATGATATAGAACAGAATTGTATTGCCTTTGTACATGTATAGATCATGCCGCTTTCTGTTAACTTATTGTTTTGAGATGATCCTCCCAATCTTTCCAGAGTTCTTCCTCGAAGGTGACGTGCCCGCCGGGGCTTCTTAGTTAAGCAAAAAATCGACTTTGGCCAATAGAAAGGTGGTGGGTGAAAGCTAGCCGAGGGTGAGATGCACCTTAATTCCTTCGTATTTGTAATCCTTTCTACGGACTCTTACGAGGCCCTTTTCCGGTGATTACATTCTAGGGTGGTTTGAGCTACTGAGGTTTGTGCTTGTCGGGATCGATATGAGAGTTCGCGTTGATCTGTGATTCCAATTCTGATAATGAAGATGGAAGGATCGATGGCATATAGGAGTGCATGGTTAGTGTACTTTTTGGATTTGTTTCCGTATTTAACTTGGAGTTGTTTTTTTACGTCTTACATATACTTTTCGTAGCGCACAGGGTTATGAGATGCCTCATCGTAGAATCCTTTTTGGTAATTCTCCTCACATGGTTGATCATCGCCTTTGTGCTCCTGTCATTTTATTCATCAATTCTAGTTTTTCCGCATTAAATCTAAATCTAAGTTCTTTTCAACAAATGATTTATGGCTTCCCTCAAATAAATAAACGAAACAAATTCTCTACCATTGTTTCAAAGCGGTTTATTGACATTCAGTTCGTTCACATAAGTACTCGTGTTAGGACACAAACTATAAGCCATAGCCATAAACAATAAGCTGCAACTAAAAAGAACCCACACTAAATCTGTATATCTTATTCTTTGATTATATTCGTTTTTCCGGTGTCTTTTCTAACGATTTAAACCAGCAAACCTATGACCGGCTAGTAACATCAGAGATTCAAAATATTCTACTGTAAAAAACCTATGCCTTTTTATTTTATATTTAAAAAAGAGGAGACTTCTAGAAGACAAGAAAGTGGAAAGAGAGAGTGTGTATATTGTGAGGGGTATACCCACCTGCGGGTGAACCATGGTAGCCACCTGAGCTCCCCGCTGGCGGGAATACTCCCCTCATTTGCCTCCTAGTCTCAGTACTCGGTAGTGCCCAGCAGCCAGTACGCGAGCAGCGAGCTTAAAGACAAACAGGAGCCGATAATTCTTCGTGTAATGGATTTGGAGGAGTTATGGGCTATCGCTGCACTTAGACCTAGCAGCTTAGCCCACCACCCACACATCGTGACACAAATAGGAGGAGAAAAGGACATAAGGCATAGTGCATCAAGCGACCTCACCTCACACACATGCCGCACTTCCTAACCCTAGCGAGTGACGGGTGAGTTGGCGATGGTGGCGACAGCAACGGGCGGGCAGCAGAGAGCATTGACCAGAGTGGCTGGGGCCTAGGAGTTGGAGCAGAGGCAACAGGGCCTCGACTGGCAGTGGCCGAGGCTCGAGGGACGGCCGACCATGGGTGTAGCCTCCCCGTGCGCCATGAGGCTAGCCAACTGGCCAAGGCCTAAGGGCGTGGGCATGCAACAGCCAACAAAGAATGGGCCAAGGGCCAAACGCGCCACGGAGCGCACTGCCGCTAGGGCAATCGAGCAGAGGCCGGCCAAGGAATTGGGCAAGATGAGCAAGCAAAATGGAAATAAAATGGGAAAATTTTCAGTAGTAAGTATAGAAAACTCGTGAAAATCAAATGGAGCGTTAGAAATTAGAAAGTATTGTCATTACTCATTGGTTGCTTGTTTGGTTTAGTAGAAAATGAATTTGAAGATGTATTTTTAGCATTGTTTCGAGCACACAAGCACCGATGTAAGAAGAAGGGTAGCTGCACAAGCGAAATCTCAAAATCTTCATTCTTCTTGTGATGATTTCATTATTTATCATGATCTTGAAAGTCTGACCATAAAGATGGTTGAAACTAAAGACATATTGTGTTTCTATTGGCCTACCGTCTCATCAAGTTAACATTGTTGCTACTGGTGATAACAACATCTGTTGAAAGAGTTTTTTCAGTTATAAATATTATCAAGACCGATTTGCGTAATAAGTTATCCGATAATTGGCTTGAGGATTTGATATTGTGCTACATCAAGCGAAAAATATTCAAAGGACTTGACTTTGATAAAATTAAAAAAACGGTTTCAAGACATGAAATCACAGAGAATTAAATTGGCTAATCCTCCTAGACATAATTAGTTCTTTAATGGTATATCTTTGGTTTCTCTTTTTGCTGCATATTCTATGATTTATGCTCAACTAATCGTGACACTACTAATCTATTATCCATCTACCATTTACAGGATGTTTCTTCTATATCTCATATTTTGTTCAAATTATTATGTACTCTAATTTGGTGACAAATTGTTGTGTAAGCTTCATTAACGAGGTATTCTTCTATGTTCCATTTTATTACTGTGATTATGATATGATTAGTGTATGAATTTATTTGCTTTTAGGTAATTCTCTTGGTCCATGTGAATAATTTCACCGTAGATTAAATCTAATCCTGAATCCACCACCGGATATTATACATCACTACTCATCGTTATGCTTGCTCCCTCCCCTTAATTCTCTTCAGGGGAAAAATGCTTCCCCTGTGAAGCGCGCCGCGCCGCGCGCACACAGAAAGCGACCTGTGCAATGCTAGCGCTGCGCGCGCCACCCCACCCCACGGTCCCCACCCCACCCCGTTGTAAAGGCTGGCGCACCCCGAAACACCACCACAAAGCTTAAGCAAGTAATTAACCCAGTTAATTGTGGGTGTAAGTACAATACTTAATCCAAGAGAATGGCTGTGCTGTGACAGAAGGAGTTGAGGTGCCAGCAGCTGGTAAGTATTACTTCTTTCCATCTTGCAATCTAAGGGGGTGATCGGAATAGCGATGGCTTTTGGCTGAAAAAACACTGTAGCTAGCTGAAAAAACACTGTAGCTGAGTTAGGGGATAGTGTAGTGAATAGTGAAAAAAAAGCTGAAACTAGAAGCTGAAGCTGAAAAAAACCGAAACGATCAGGATCTAAGTCTAAAATCTATCATACTTACAGACTAATAAGGTATTAAATTATAAGAAATAGTTAATGTCATTGGATTATACATATCTTTATTAACTGATATACTATAATTACACATCTATTTTTTTGTATTAAAAAAGGAGTACATAGTAAAAATATTATAACAACTGTATATTTATTTTTTGCAATGAACTAATATTACGGGACGATGATTTCTAAAAACGAGCACTTATATTGCAGGATCGGTGGAGCATCGTTAGAGCGTTGTGGTGAAGAAAAAGAGACGCACAGAAGAGAGAAAAGGCTTTATAAGAAGGCAGCTACAGAGGAGCGCAGAGAGAGAGAGCTACCCATATTGACATTGCAAGCAAGGAGAAGGCAGCTTTAGCAGGCAGAGGAGCAGAGAGAATCAGAGGGATAGAGAGAGGAGTAACACCCCATCATTCACACGCCACGGCAGAGAGTAATATCCCTTGTTACTGCAGCGTTTATAATCCCCCTCACCAACCGCTGCTGTCTCGGTACCTCTGCTACTGTACCGCTGGTTGTCTTTTCGTTCTTGCTCTGCTTCCCGTGTCGCGGTGTGCATGGGAAGGAGGCTCTGAGCGAGAGAGGTCTGCGAGGGAGCGGCCGGCGGCCGGGGAGGGAGAAGATGAAGTTCATGAAGCTGGGCTCCAAGCCGGACGCCTTCCAGTCCGACGGCGCCGACGTCAGGTGAGTCGTCTCGTGAGCGTTGCTTTCTTTCTCTCCAATCTTTATCCTCGCTCCCGGCCCAGTGTTCGATCTTTTCTTGCGTTCTTTGGTGTATTGACGTTGTTAGGATAAATCTGCGCTTCTTTTGTTCACGTCAAAATCTGTTCTTTTGCTTTGCCTGCTCTAGTCTTGGTGCGCGGTGTCGATCAGGAACCGCGTGCTCTTAGCCTCCAAGCCGTGTTCATGTTCTAAGTATCTGGATTCGGTATGAACTAATGGTGTAACGGTGCTTCTCTCGATTAGATTATCGCCGAAATCTGATCTTTTTTAGATTTTGGAAGGATTCCTCGCAAGAAAAGCTGTGTGGTCGTCTAGCTAGCCTCTTCTGGGAAGCCAGCTTCTCTGTGATTAGGAAGTCTTGTGAGATGGTGAAGGTGGCAGCTGTTAGAGTGGGGATCGTTTGGAAAGTGGTGTTCTTGCATCATGTTCTTGTTTGGACTGCCGTGCTTCGTGAGTAACCAATCTTTTCGTCTTCTTGCGGCTCGTTCCTGGATTTGGACCTGACATTATACTTGGATTTTTGGTCAAGTCCCCTGTTCGATTGCTAATACCAAATTTATTCGTGTTTTCGGTTTCCTTGAAATTACGGTTATTTTCATTTGAAGCCGCCGTGTGAGTTGACTATTGGTTCTTGGGAAGCGTTAAGCTGTGTTGTCTTTTCCCTACTAGTTTCTGCTATTCTTTTGCCCTGGGACTGGGAGTATTCCCCGTATTTTGTTATGTATTGCGTGTGGCATGTTTCTACGGTTTTCTGAACTGGATCCATCACAGAATCAAGTATTTCCTTGTGATATTTTGAGCTGGCATTCCTTGTTTCTCTTGGGATTAGTTGTTTGTGTCCATCTCCTTGTCGTGATGCTATGTGCTAGCTGTTTTACGATTTAGTTTACAGTGATGTGCAATCCTCTGATTAAAAAGATTACTCTTGCTGTAATGTGGTTCATCATTGGGTCATTAAGGCTGAAGCCAAATTTTATTTCAATGTTCTTTACCTTGGTTTTCTTGGTACCCTTTAGTGCTGTGGTTGTGTTTTGACTTATATTGCCCTATATTATTTGCCGGACTAAAAGGAATGACTTTCTTTATGTCTTCTAAATCTGAATGTGTACTTGCTTTCTCTCCTCTTTGTGGCTAGGCTAGTGCAGAATAGATCTGAGGGTTAGGAGCATTTTGCTTTACTGTGCTTTTATTATATGATATATACCACTATGTTTTGCTGTTTGATGGGTTAATTTATTAATGAAGGAAAGAAGAAAATGGTTGTCATATCCCCATCTTCCTTATCATTGATCAGAGTTCACTTTTCCTTCAGTTAAATAATCCATTGCAAGTGGCTTCATTAGGACTTGTCTTCTGAAGCAATCCTCCAGTATTTTTTTTGGGTAATACTGATGAATGCAAAATTCTAGTGATAATAAAACAGAATGTGATATGGGATCTTGTGGCAAGATGCTTTTGTGGTCAGTTTACTAGATGAAAAATATAACAAGCAATCTGAGTTGAGTCATCCTTTTGTACAGATTCTCAAAAGAGAGAAAGGGATGGTGTCATGCTCAAGTGAGCCTGAGATATCTTTGGACCTTAGTGGCGAACCGATTGCATAGGTGTTCTGTTTACCAACTCTAGTGGTGCCTTTGGTATACTTTTCGTAGCTGAATTGGAATAACTGGAAAGCGATTTGTACAGTCAACAGTTACCGCATGTTTTCCTCCATTATTGATCGATAGTAAAGGTCTTTGACAAGATCTTTACAGCTTAAGATAAGCCTAATGTGTATGTTGTTGTCATGTGTTTGAGAGTGACTACTCATGATATACGGGCGACCATCAATGACTAATGATAGAATTAGAAATTATCTGGGTAAAACAGTTTTTGTCATGTGAACATATTTTGGTATTTACAGATAGTATTTCTGCTATCCTGACTACATCAGGATAAAATTTC
This sequence comes from Melocanna baccifera, assembly GCA_036346265.1. Taxonomy (NCBI): domain Eukaryota; kingdom Viridiplantae; phylum Streptophyta; class Magnoliopsida; order Poales; family Poaceae; genus Melocanna; species Melocanna baccifera. The sequence continues at coordinate 11,969,239 of CM070701.1, read as the reverse complement.
CACGTTCTATTTTGCAATATGATTTGCTTACAATTTGTTGTTGATACATGCAGATATGTGAGCTCTGACCTTGCAACAGATGTCGTTGTGCATGTCGGTGAAGTCAAATTTTACTTACACAAGGTAAGTGTCCTGGTAATTTTCCGCAATTGTACTGAAGTTAACTAAGCATTATATTTTCGTTTAGAATAATTGCAAAGGTGGTGGAAGTAGGCACTGTTGCCGGATATGTATTACGATTTACTTACTTCTTGAGAGACAGGGTTAAACTTTTGAGAGTTTCTTTATCGTACCCACTAGAACATTCTCAACAATTATGTTTGACAGCTGATTGTTGTTGGGCTATCTCTTTCCAATCTACTGGATATTGCTTCACATTTAAAATATTTTTCACTGGCATATCAATAATGTTCAATGCTATTAGTATTAATTTCAAGCATTAAAACCTGTAGTGACATTGTGACATTTTTTTTGTTTGCAAGGTCCGTTTATATAGCTTAGAAAAGTGAATTGTGTTAAATGAAAAGCTTCTGAATCAAGTAAATATAAATCTGCCTGGAGTACTTCTAATACTTGATCTCTGTGCTACTACATTCCGCAATTACCTTACTAGGGTGAGGTACTGAGGTGAGATAGCTATTTTTGTTCTGCTGAAATATCGGATTTTTTCAGTGACAATCTTTCAACTGAAAACACTACTGAAAGAATTGTGTGACTGAATGTGAATAGTCCAATCATCAATGCTGCATCTTCTATTTTTTTTTTATAAAAAAGAATTAAATAGCTGCATGTAATGAATGTTTTGCTTGTAAATGTATCTATTTTCTTGCTGGTGATAACTCATATTCAGAGAAGTATCTGATTGACAAACATGACTGTAAATTTATGTTTGATTTGATTGTCATATACAGTTTCCCCTTCTGTCCAAGAGCAGCAAGATTCAAAGGTTAGTCCTTAAGGCCGCTGAGGATGGGACAGATGAGGTCCACATAGATGGCTTTCCTGGGGGAGGAAAAACGTTTGAAATATGCGCAAAATTCTGCTATGGAATGGTTGTCACCCTCAGTCCCCACAATGTTGTTGCAGCAAGATGTGCAGCAGAGTACCTTGAAATGACTGAAGATGTGGAGAAAGGGAACTTGATATGCAAAATCGAGGTATTTGTAAATTCTAGCATCCTCCGGAGCTGGAAAGATTCCATCATTGTTCTCCAGAGCACAAAGGCACTGTTACCTTGGTCTGAGGAGCTGAAGATTGTCGGCAGATGTATAGATGCAATTGCTTCAAAGACATCTGTGGATCCAGCCAATGTAACCTGGTCATACAGCCATAGCAAGAAAACAGTAGCCTGCACTGAAATAGTCGAGTTAACAGGGAAAACATCGGTAGCTCCCAAAGACTGGTGGGTCGAGGACCTATGCGAATTGGATGTTGACCTCTACAAGAGAGTTATGATTGCTATCAAATCCAAGGGGAGAATGTCACCCGAATTGATAGGAGAAGCCCTTAAAGCCTATGCAGTTAGATGGCTACCTGACTCTTATGACGCTTTGGTTGCTGAGGATTACATGAGAAGGAACCAATGTCTAGTCGAGACGATAATATGGTTGTTGCCATCTGATAAGAGCTCAGGTTGTTCTTGCAGGTTTCTCCTGAAACTGTTGAAAGTTGCTATATTGGTTGGAGCTGGGGAGCATGTGAAGGAAGAGCTTATGAGAAGGATTAGTTTCCAGTTGCACAAAGCTTCGGTTAAAGATCTCTTATTACCTGCTGCTTCGCCCTGCGATGGTACACATGATGTTCGGTTGGTCCACAATCTTGTCCAGAGATTTGTTGCAAGAACAGCGTTGTCTCACAATGGTGATTTTGTTGAGAAATCTGATGAAAAAATGATTGAGCTAAACTTTGAACAAGAATCCACTTTGGCTCTAGGGGAGCTGATTGATGGCTATCTATCTGAAGTAGCTTCAGATCCAGACGCTCAATTGTCTACCTTTGTTGAACTAGCAACAGCAGTGCCAGAAGCAGCTAGACCTGTTCATGACAGCTTGTACTCTGCAGTTGATGCGTATCTCAAGGTATGTTTAAAGAACTTCATGAACCTAAATTAATGCTCAATAGTTGCTATCAGTATACATTACTTGGTAGTTGGTATTATGAATGCATAGTTGGGTGATAAACTTAACACGCCATGTGTATAGGGCTAGCCTGCTAGGGGTTGTGATACATTAAATGGGTTACCTGGATCTGAGTAGTTTTCCTTTGGTTAAGCATGGAAGCAGACTTGATAATCATTTGTATGCTACTTAGCTTCTGTAAATGTCGCAACTACTTGATCATTTGATTCTTTCTAATTAGGAACATCCAAACATCAGTAAAGCTGACAAGAAGAAGATTTGCAGTCTGATAGATGTCAAGAAGCTTTCCACAGATGCATGCATGCATGCCACACAAAACGACCGGCTGCCTCTCCGGGTGATGGTGCAGGTCCTCTTCTTCCAGCAGCTGAGGGCAGGATCAAGCAATGCGCTCGCTCTAACTGACAGTGTCGAACATGCATGTGCAAAGCCTATGCAGGATCAGGCTGACACTTGCGAAAGACGGATACCGAGGCATCCAAACTCGCTGAACAAGCAAGTGACGAGCCTAAGTGCAAGAGAGGGCGAACACCGGAACAGCAAGCATAGGAGCAGCAGAAACAGCTTCAAGGACCAGCTCGGAGGACTCCTGCTCCAGTCGCGGTCCAGGAAGATATTTGACAAGCTGTGGAGCAGCAAGGGGCATGGAGAGAATGGCAAAGGTTCAGAGACTTCTGGCAGCTCGCAGAGCCCGCCATTGACTGCAAAGCCTGCAGATGCAAAGCCCTCCCCTCTTCCTCCCCTTAGGAACAGGAGGTATTCTGTTTCATAGGGCTCCTCTTCTTTTTTCTTTTTTTTTGCACTCCTTTTAGTTTAGCTTTGGGTTAGGTTGTACAGAAAAGAGAAGTTGTCAGCCACTGCTCATCATTTTTGTTTGCTCCTTGCTCTATCAATGAAGATAAAGTATGGGGGGAGGAGTGTAAGCAGATAAATCTGCTACTTTCTGTATGATTATCCAAGTTGTAGCTAACCATAGTGTAATATTAACTAGATGGAAGGTTTGCTAGGGTCTTCTTGGAAATGTTTCGGAAGGACAAGTGAACAACTAAAGTGAAAGGGTTCATGACACTTGTGTTAACACTTGTACCCTGCTGTTTAGACCAGAATACTGTGAGATTGCATGAACAACTAATGGACTTTGAAAGAAAATTGGACTGCATGAACAACTAGTACGTTATTATCTCTTTGCAAGTTCCATTCCACCAAGAGTCACTTTTCTCAACCATTAGAACAGATTGAGCTACGCAGTGCATTAGATTTACTAGTAACCACCCCTCAGAGCAAGAACAAGATGGAGGACAGATCCACCTTCGATATTGTAGTCCTTTGCAGTTTTGTCATCGGCAAGCTGCTTACCGGCATAAATAAGCCTGCAAGGAGAAAAGAATTACTTCGTCAATCGTCAGTCAATCCAAGCGATAGGGGTATTTCTTGATATAAGTATAATATCACCATTACACAGATATGAAAGATGGAATAACTTGTTCGAGCAGAATACACGGTGCATTTGGAAGCATAGAGACAATAATGTGCATGCTATGCATACCTTTGCTGCACAGGGGGAATGCCTTCTTTCTCCTCAACACGCTCCTTGATCCTATCGATCGTGTCAGTGGGCTCAATGTCGATTTCGATCTCTTTCCCAGTGAGAGTCTTAACCTTGATCATAGTGCCACCCCTGAGCCTGAGGACCAAGTGAAGAGTTGACTCCTTTTGAATGTTGTAGTCAGCCAGTGTGCGTCCATCCTCCAACTGCTTGCCAGCAAATATCAAACGCTGTTGATCTGGGGGAATTCCTTCCTTATCCTGTGACAGCGAACAAGATAACCTGTTAGTTCTTCAGTTCCCACTGCCAGAGTAGCTGCTACTAGCAGACATAAACTATCACTATTATCCCAATGCTAAGATGGGATATAGCAATGCGGAACAGCGGAAGTATGGATTGGAATGAGACTACAATCACACCAGCAACTGATGATATGGACTAGTGATCTATTTCTTAAAAGTGCCATGCCTAATGATTAGACACAGAATACAAGGACCTTCACCAAAAGAATGAAATAAAAAGGCAGTAAAGTTATTATCTCTAGGGGAATCAAATACCATCAGATATGAGATTAAAAAAGACAAGGTAGCACATTGGACCATCTCCTCGGAAATATTCTACTCTTTCATAGGCAGCATTTCCATAAAAGCGGTGAAAGCATCGTTTACTTTTCAGAAGATATGTGGAAATCTAAGCAACAATAAAACAAGAGAATAAATTACCTATCATGTCATGCCGAATTTCAACTAACTATTTGCGTGGATACAAGCAAGAGAGTACTCATGTACTACAGATCGCGTCAAAAGGAGAAACAGCTACCAATAGCTGTTAACTGCAGTTCTTGCGGCGCTTAAGGCGTCTACACTTACCACAACAGATTTGTATGTTTCGAAAGGAATATGTAAATTTGATCCTCAAATTAACAAGAAAAAATTATACATGAAACCGGACAAAACATACAGCCTGAGTGACCACGCCTCATGTATGATAGCACAATCTCGTTCCCCCGAGCAATCCGAATTCCAAACCTCACAATATAATTTCCCCTTCCCCCGCGAGATAAACCTAAACACAAATCCGACCGACTAACCAAAGGAACGCGAACGAACTGCGTCACAGCCCTAAGAGAACGCGCATGAATAGATAGCGCAGAAACTAGGGTATACTAAGAACTAGCAGCGCGGATAGATCAATCAAACCCTTCTTAACCAAGCACAGGACACCCGAGTATAGCCTCCGGGAACCAACTAACCCGTCGCCATCAGGGAGAAGCCAAGAAACGACCTAGCCTGCAGGGGAATCGAGATCGAGTAACCGTGGAGCGGCGAGAACGAATCGGACCTGGATCTTGGCCTTGAGGTTGTCGATGGTGTCGCTGCTCTCCACCTCTAGGGTGATGGTCTTCCCCGTCAGGGTCTTCACGAAGATCTGCATCTTCTCGCTCCTCCCCCCTCTCTCTAGTTTGGCGGTCAAGAAGAGCGTCGAGCTGCGTGAGAACGAAGCAGAAGAAAACCAAAACCTACCCCTCTGTCGCTCGCTCGGCTTTTGTTTTATAGGGAGGCCGTGAGCGAAGACCAAGTTCGCAATTGGCATGCACCGTTCACAGCGAAATCGTATCGCAGTGGGATGTGATCTGACAATAAACTATATTAACGTATAAAATTTGATATTACCTATTACTAATTTATATTACATTAGTTTAATTATTTTTTTTATTTACATATAATTCTAAGATAAAAAAAGTACTATGTTTGACATATTATATTTTTAGATTATTAATTTATTAAAAATAATTAAATAAGTTTTAAAAAATAATTTTAATTCAACATAACATGAATAAATGTACTTAAATTACAAAATTAAATTCAAAAAATCTATTATAGATTTATATATTTAGAAATATAAATCAATTTTTATATATACTTTTAAAACTTTAATAAAATCATGATCTTACGATCTAATTCTGTCAGATGAAAAATAATTCTACCTGATATTATCCTAACAACCTTGGCGAAGACTCGTCACGCTCACGCACCGTAGTTTTGTAGCCATGGCCCTCGTTTGTTCGGAGACGGCATGTCGGGGAAAAAAAATCGCCAACAGAAATCTCAGCAATGCTAATAAGATAACGTTTAGAACGCGAGATTTTTTTTCAATTTCTATGAAATGTGAACTATTTTTTCATAAAATCCCTACGAAATTCCAGCGTTTGAAATGCACCCTAATTACGCGTGGTTTCGAGGCTAGGAATACCAAGCCACCCTTCCTACTGCTGCAAATAATTCGGGTGGAAATGTAAAGGAATGTGGAAAAGACAAGCGCAGGTTACAGAATCGCACCAAAACGCTTACATACCACGCGACCCTGGCACCAAAAGAAAGAAAGCTCATGGCGTGCAGAACGTCAGAACCAACACCGTCCACACGATAAGAGCAGCGGCACCAGTACCACTGCACCGTGTGCATGGCTCGCACAGTGGCCTGCGACCTATGTGGTGGTGGTGCAATGAACCAATGACTCCATGGAGGTACCAGAAGTCTGAAGCCGGCAAGAAACTGCAGTGTAATATCTTCAAGTAGTACATGCATCAGTGGTGCTGGTGAACGGAAGCCTAGCAACCATTCTAGCATAAGAAATCTCCAATCCAACCAGTGGACCAGAAGAAGCACGTTTCCATATGGTTCCATATTGTAGTACTATAAACGAGACATTGCATATCATTCTGAGGAAGTTCCATATAGTATCAATGAGACAAATTGCATATCTATGGTGCTGAATGCCTAGGAAAAAGACATAAGCCCTCTTGCAAAACTGGCATGCTCTGTGAGTATCTGAAAATGAAACGGTGGGTTGTTCCTACCACTCTACCAGAAGCTTTTATTCAACATGTCGGTGTTCAGGATCGAAAGCAGACTATGTCGCTACGAGTCTTATGGTGGTGGTGGAGCAAGGTATCAGACATTGAACCCTTCAGCTCTCAGGCATTGGCGATGGGCTTCAATCCACTTTCCGCAGGCGTCCTCGCCATGCTGCACGATGCACTCGTCTCTCAACTTCTTTGTATCTGGGCAGGCGCAGCAGATCTTCTTTTTTGGCTTCGTGTCAGGTGCAGGAGCTTGTCCGGATTTTTCTGCTGCATTTGACACCTCAGTAGTCCCGGATGCAGTGTTGCCCATCTCTGAAACAAATTGAAACGGCATTGGATCAGCGCCAAAACAGGGCATGAAGATCAACAGTGATTAGTAGAGACTTCGTATCACGAAGGCTATTGAACACAGAACATGCTAGTGCAATTTTGCATCATCACTTTCATGGCATACAAAATTCAGATAACGGAACCCAATAGTCAATAAAAGGAATTCCAGAAGCGCACAAAGCTACAAATACAATGGTCACCGAAAACAGGGTCATTGGCAAACAGAGCTGTTCTATTTTTATAAAACTTAAATTGGTTCTGTACCTTAACATTCTCAGCACAATTCGAGTTGTTGAGATGATAAACTAGTAGTGTTATGGTCAACAGTAGTGGAACTTAAGATACATTTTTAACCAGTAAAAGAAAGACAAATGATAATATTTTTAGCAAGTATTTAATATAGCTAAAAGACTTGCTAAAAATAGGGTCTCTTCTGTAGCCTACGGATCCTTTTGTAGCATGATTATCTTCCAATGTTAATGGTTCATAGTAGTAATCGTCTGGATTGGGTCGTATGGTGTCGGACTTCTTTCTTTGTGCTATTGTGCTCCTCCTTGGAATGGAATTGGGAGGAGAGCCAGTGATAACTTTCGATGGGGCTAATTCAGCGTGTGCTTCAAGCATTTGCAGAGGACACACCTCTGGATTCGCTACTTGACAATGCTGAGAAACTTCACTACTCTACTATCATGAAGAAGGTTAGAATATTGCTTCGTGCAATTCACGCATTCCGAACACAGGCACACGCATGGATAGGGAGGAAATCTGGCAAGGGGACTGCCAAAATTCCTGGACACAACCTAGCATAGACATTTGATTTGCAATCTCACACGGCAAAACATCATGCTAGTTCAGCTTTCCACGGATTCCTTGGCGATTCAGGCCTAACCTATGATGCACGGACACGGATACGTCGACACGACACGATACGACACCGACACGGGAATTCGCCGTTTTCCTAAAAATACCGATACGGCATCACGGCTATATATATTAAAATAATAAATAAATTACATATATATATGTATTATTTTCTATGTTTCCTTATGCTTGTCAAACTGAAATTATGTAAACTTGTAATTTGTAAAGTGTATACTAGGAGAATGTCCTTGCCTTGTTTGCTTTTCTCAATTGCTTAGGAAATTTGAGCTCAACTGTGAAGTCCTCACTGTCCCACACTAGATGCTTAACATTTTCAGAGACAAGAACCTTTTCACAACTAACAATAGCTTGCTGTTTTTGTGATACAAGTGTTGCTGGATCATGGACAAGATCATGCATTTTACAAGTTTGAATAGTTCAATATCAGTTGATGGTTGCATACCTTAGCAGTCAGCACGGCAGCAGCGGGAGGAAGTCGGAGGCGGCGTGGCGCACGGGAAGTCGGGGAGGGAGGAGATGCAGGGGAGGGAGGAGATGCGGGGAGGCGGCGACGGGAGAGGCGGCGAGGCGGCGAGATGCGGGCGGCGACGAGAGGCGGCCAGATCTGGGGGAGGCGCCGAGTTGCGGGGAGGAGGCTGGAGGGAGGAGAGGCGGGGAGGCGGCGACGGGAGGAGATGTGGGGAGGAGGCGGCGACGGGAGGCGGCCAGATCTGGGGGAGGCGCCGAGTTGCGGGGAGGAGGCTGGAGGGAGGAGAGGCGGGGAGGCGGCGACGGGAGGGAGGAGATGCGAGGAGGAAGCGGCGACGGGAGAGGCGGGGAGGCGGCGAGATGTGTACGGCGACGGGAGGCGGCGAGATCTGGGGGAGGAGATGCCGGGGAGGGAGGAGAGGCGGGGAGACGGCGAGAGGCGGGCGGTGACGGGAGAGGCGGAGAGATCTGGGGAAGAAGCGGCGCTCGGGAATGGATTGGGGGAAGAAGCACGGTCGTGACGGGAAGTCGGGGACATGGCCTCGGCCGGTAACGGGGAAATTGGCCTGCGCTATGACTGGTGTGTTCTTTGATTTGATCGATTTAAGTCATATCTACTTGAATCTTAATTAATTGATTTAGTCTGAAGGTTTGTTAATTTAAAATACAGATATATGACCTCAATTATTTGATTATTTTTCTCGATTAGTTGATTCAAACCAAAATCAATACTGTATGTAACATCAGAGATCAAACACGGATACTTACATTTTCATTAACTCAATACTACCACTCACTACATTTTCACGCGGATGATTATATTTTCTTTTACGCTAAATGTCAGTTCAGCTAGCGAGGCGAGGTGCTAGGATCATACGTATATTTCCTGCTGCATTCTCCTATGTACGTAGGTATCATGCAGGATCATATAATCGCAGGTACAGACTTGACTAGAATTCTCTTATTAACTAAACATGGATGAATCCAGCCAGATAATAACGCTCTACATCTCGGAAACCTTCCCATAAAAAAAAGGGCCATCCTCATCCTCAAGAATTCCTTGGTCGTGCATAATCCCAGTCGTTCTGTGCTAAAAATCAATCGAGTCATCTTCCAGTATGTGTCATTTCACGATTGCTAAACTAGGTTGAGAGAATGACAGGCTTTCTCGAGCTCTTTTTCTCGTTTCTAGTCCTCCATTCCACAATGACGTTGCACAAAGCTATGCTTGGGCTTATCTCTGTGCTGTGGAGCTCTCTTTGTGTCAATGGGCATGTCGTCTTCATCCTAGGCATCCTAGGATATTTTGGACTGCCCACATCCTAGGCATATTTTGGGTATACTTAGGATATTTTGATAATGGGAAATAAAAAGAAAATTTGGTTTGGGTATAGTTAGGATAATTTGGATTGCCCACATCTTAGGCATGTATATATATGTATGCCCACATTTGGTTTGGGTATACTTAGGATATTGGATACAACAGCAGTAGTAGTATCTTCGTAATGACCAGAAATATATAGCACAATTGGTTGGTTTTGATCAGTTTGAAACCAAGTTGGGCTCATGAAATAGGGAGAAAATTAAAATCATAGAGAGTAGGTACCATGGAGCTAGCCAGCTGTACATAAATTAAAATCATGGGGAAATTAGCCTGCATTGTGACCTTGTTTGTCTAGACTGTATCCGATTTATGTATTTATCGTGGTCGGATATATATCGATAATTTTTAAAATTAAAATTATTTGAAAATCAGTCGATACGTCATAGACACATGTCCGAACCGTGTCCATGTCGTATCCATGTCCAATACGGTGTCAGACACTGATACGCCATTTTTGACACGTGTCCGTGCATCAGAGGGCCTAACTAACCTTAAGTTCTCAAGTAGAATCCACGACCTAACACAAGGAAGCAGTAAACGCATAGCAGAATCCTGGAGACCGGGTAGTCCATGTCATCCTACTCTCCCGTATTCAAATACCCACCATCAGCAAGGGGGCCAACACCACATCTAGAATCCTGACCATCAAGGCATAGAGAGCGAGGGAAAGGATTAGGGTTTACCGATTCGAAGCTCCGGGACGCAAAGGAGGAGGGCGAGAGCGCAGCGCAAGCTTCGATCGAATCCACAGATCGGACCGGACCCCAGAACAATCTCGACTCTGGAAGAGGAGCCGCGCCACTGCACGCGAGAGGGTTCTAGAAGAAGAAAGAAACACTGGGACAGTGGGACGTAGGGTTAGCTCTGGCCAAACTGATCGGCCGACACAACATGGTACAACATATGTCTAGATAGGATATAGCCTGCTTAGATCAGTATATATGGTATCAATCTACATGTCTACTCTTAGATCTTGACATAGTAAAAAGAGAAGTTAGACCCACGTGGTCACAATTAACAAAGCTGGATAATTTTTAGCATATATAGAATTTATATTTGTATTATCTATTGTAACTAGTTTTTAAACTGTATGTTTTTAAGGGAGCATTCAGAATGATGTTGGCTTATAGTTTTTTTTACTGTAGTTAGCTTATTTTTTACTGTAACTGAGTTGGCTTATTTGGCATAATTAAATTTAAAAAAATAAAATAGAAAAACATGTTAGGCCATCACAGACAATGTAAAGAAATACAAGGAAAAAAGAAAAGACAAAAAAAAGACTAAAAATCTAAAAAAACCTAGAAAAAGATGAAATTACTGAATAGTAAAAAAACAGAAGCTCGTTTTAAGCTGAAATGAGCAGTGCCTAAGTTGGGGTTAACAGAAAAATTATAGTAAAAAGTATACTGAGTTCAGTTGTACCAGCTAAAAGCATATGCAACTACTTTTCTCTATATATTACCTCTTGTGAACAATTAGAATTCAAATATCCTTATGTTTTGGAAGTAAACTGCATGTCGTATTTAGGTAGTGCTCAGCGACGCGATGAGAAGGCGCGTTCAGCGATTGTAGCACTGTAGCACTTTTGGCTTTATTCATTTTTTGTTTTTAGTATTTTTGTGTTTTTCCCGTATTCCTTTGCATCGTCCGCTCTAGATTTGTATGTCGTTTTTATTTTTATATTTTTTTAAAGTTTAATTATACCTAGAAAGCCAATTCAGCTACAGTAAAAAATTAACCAGTTACAGTAAAATTTCAGCAAAAATTAAAAACTATTGCTATTTCGAACGCCTCCTTAGCTTTAGTAGCGCGTTGATTTAACAGATACTACTAATAAAAATGCATTAGCTTAGTTGACATGAAATAGATGTGACGCGGCACTGCCTCAAGTGTGACATGGTCACCTGTTGTGCAAACACATGTTGGTGATTTTTTCCTTTTTTGGTTTGGTATGTTGTTGAAAACAGAATCTTATCACAAAACTTGTTTGGTTGGAGCCTGATGGAGGCAATATCCAAAGTGGAAAAGGGTGTGGCCTGCCACAGGGAAGTGTTGACTTCAGGTCAATTTGATCGCCCCAGTTTTGACAAAAAATTTGCGTAGTGAGCGCCTCACATCTCACTGCTCATGCTTCAGATGTATAACATGCAATTGGGAAAGCAGCTTCTGGAGTGGACTTCGGTGATCGGAATAGCGATGGTTTTTAGTTTTTGCTGAAAAAACACTGTAGCTGGCTGAAAAAACACTGTAGCTGAGTGGCATGTTAGACATAATTAAATTTTAAAAAATGTAAAAATAAAAACAGCTCGCTAGTCTAGTACGGACAATACAAAGGAATATGAGAAAAAATCGGAACGCAAAAAAACCAAAAAACAAAAAAAAATTCACTACGTGACAAAAATGCTCTGATATTTTAATCATTTGCTCTGATGTTTTAAATAAACAAAGATGTTTTCGCAGCCAAACTGATCGGTGCCTAAGAGGATTGACATTGAATACCTACGAAATGACAAGTTTGTAATTCTCGTACTAATGTTCTTTACACCAAACAAAAATTTAACAGCAATTCTTGAACATTTGAGTAAAACAAGGCATACGAACTAAGGCACAAATTCGTATCAATCCATTCCTTTTGGGCATTGCATCTGGCAAACGCTACACACGTGTAGTTTTGTAAAATACACATGAATAATATGTTGTATGGGGTGCTAGAGTTTGTTTATAAATATGTTACCTAAGGCCCCGATCAGATGGGCTTCTCCCATCGCTGGTGATAGCGATTTTTTGCACTGTAGCAGGTACTGTAGCTACTGTACCTGCTACAGTAAAATTATTTTTTTCGATTTTTTTTAAAAATTTACTTATACTTTTTTGATTTTTTTATATTTTTCTATATTTTTTTATACTCAATAAACCAACTCTTCTACAGTGTTTTTTCAGCAAAAGACAAAAGCCATCGCTATTCCGATCACCCCCTTAATCTTTCTGCTCTTTTGTTAGTTTCTCATTCTATTTTTCTCCGTTCGATGCTAATGGCACATGGAACCAAGCATATTAATCTCTATCTGGCAATTTACTACTGTTAACGAGCTACCTGGTTCTTGTTGTTCCTTTGCTGCTGACATTTTAACCGCAAGCTGGTTTCTTGTTCCTGCGGATGCCATTTCCGAATCTTATGAAGGGCGGTCTATTTTTGTAACAGAATGAGATGTTTTCGTGTTTGCGCTTGCGCAGACACTCTTTTAGCAATGGCATTTCAACATCGAAAGTCAAGCTCTCGCGTTGCGCCTCGAGTTTAGACCCTAACCAACAACTGCCTGCCGGAAACTGCATACGAAATTCCCCATTCTTGCACGGTTTATTAGGCATAATTAAATCTAAAAAAATATAAAAATAAAAACGGCATACTAATTTAGAGCGGACGATGCAAAGGAATACAGAAAACAAAACACGAAAATACCAAAAAACAAAAAAAAACTGAATAGAGATGAAAGTGCTACAGTGCTGCTAGTCGCTACTAAAGTGAAATAATAGCCCATCGCGGCTTTTGGAAACTAGAATGAGCGCTCCCTTAAAGTCCGCTCGTTTTGTCGATGATTTCTAGTTTATACTTTTATTTTACTATTTCTTAATTTTATCTTTTTCTGTTTTTCTGTATTTTTTTTACATTGTTTGTGATAGAATAATCTGTTTTTTCTATTTTTATTTTTTAAAAAATTAAATTATGCTAAATAAGTCATCTTAATTACAGCAAAAAAATAAGTTAACTATAGTGAAAAAAGTCACCGCCGTAATGAGTCTAAGAGACGGTGTGTAGACTTATTATTTTTAAACAGCACCTACGGGTTAATTAAGCCTCCCATCTTTAGACTGGCGAACCACCTGATGGGAAGAGTTAGCCTACTTGATTCTGCTTTAACAAGCCTCTAACAATGGAGTTAGTCGATCTACTTAATGCTGTTATTCTTGTATGTAGTAGTAATCAAACAGCTAGTGGACATCCGGCCCCTCGCTAAAATCCGTAAATAACACGACAAAACATTACAATTTGTGTATCCATTAGTTGATGCAATTCTTTGCTGATTTATTCAACTTAAAATTTTACACCTAGCCTTTTGATGTACGCCTCGCTAACCAATTCATTGTGTGTAGCGGATGTGTCGATCACAGTTACTCTAAAATTAGGGGTTCTGCGGATTAACTGATGGTAACATATGTCATATTGTCAAGGCTGTTTCTTTAATTGGATATAGTTCTGCCCTAAACCGTTTCAGCTTTTAAATTTTAGCTTTCGGCTCATCTAAACCAAAAATCACTTCAAACACGTTGGTTTCAACTTTTAAATTTTAGCTTTCGGCTCATTTAAACGAAAATCACTTCAAACACGTTGGTTTCTAATTTTAGCTTATTTCGGTTTTTTTATCTTTTTTTCTCCTTATTCCTTTGCATTATCGTGACGATATAACGTTTATTTTCCATTTTTTTTCTTTTTTTTAATTTTTAATTGAATGATTCAAAAAAATTAACGGCCGCTACAATGTAATTTTAGCCATAAGTCAGAAGCTTGAATTCTTTAGAACGGGCATTTGATTTGGCAGTTCTAATGTTAAAAGTCGTCTTATAAAAATCTCCCCTTTGCAAATATTTTGCAGGTTAAAGAGAGAAAGGGACCCACAAAACAGGTATGTAACAACCTCTGCTTTTGCAAAGACATTGTTGATATACAAAACGTTCGGGTAGCACAAAGGGAATATTATTCTTTTGAATGCAACTCCATAAGGTGGTGTCCTTTGTCATGTAAAATATGGATATGAAGTACCTAACCCTATGTAGCTTCTTTGAAATTATTAGGATACTGAGGCCCTGATCGTTTCGGTTTTTTTCGGTTTCAGTTTCTAGCTTCAGCTTTTTTTTCACTATTCACTACACTATCCACTAACTCAGCTACAGTGTTTTTTCAGCCAGCTACAGTGTTTTTTCAGCCAAAAGCCATCGCTATTCCGATCACCCCCTAAAAGGTGAAATACTCCATTCATGCTGCAATACAAGATCAAAACCACCATATGCACAGACTAAAAGGCACTAATAAAAACAATATCATTTTTACTACATACATTTCTATTAAATAACATATTACAACTACTCATCTACTTTTTTTAACATTAAAATATGACCACAAAGTAAAAATATTGTAATAACTACACTATAATTTCCTCAATACCTTTATACTGTGACACGAACAATGTTTTCAAAGACAATAAGACTTATATTACGGAACGTCGGAGTAGTGAATCACTAAGTGCTTAACTCTACTTCATAGCAGAACTTACCTCTATTTTGCAAGCATCCTTTATTCTTTTGCGCTAGTACACTACACGACAAATTTAGCCAATTTGTAGGGTAGCCTGGAGGTAAAGCATCTTGTATATCTAGTTAATGACTAGAGTTTGATTTTCACGTACCCATTGAGTGAGTAATTTGTGTGGATTTTTTATTAGTGTTTTCTGAGATTTGAACCCATAAGCTGTTGGGCTATGAGCCTTAAAATGAATGAACTAGCTAGTTGTTCCCAACATCTAAAAAAGATTAAGGATCTGTTCTTTGCGGTTTCTAAAAATCGCTTTTGACTTTTACTACAGTAACTAACTTTTAAACGAAGTATTTTTTAAAGATAGGGTCTACAAGTTAATTATAGTACACGTTAAAAAACTAATATCTGTGCCATCAAAAATCGCAAGCGAGTATCTCTCTTTCCGCAATCTCTGTCGTAAACAGCCAAAAATTCATCAGCCGCAGCCAAAAACCATTAGCCACAGTCAAAAAGAACAGACCCTAAGTGCAGAGGTCAGCTAATCAGAAATCAACATCGTCGCGAGACATCTAAATAGAATTAAGCCATCCTTTGTACGGCAGGCGCCAGGACTTTAGTCTTGAAATTTCTGTCCCACAGTAGCCATCGATCGATCTCACCCACGAGACACGGCGCGTGTTGCCCGTATCGACGGCAGAGGATCTAACCGCTGCTCACGAGGGGATCGGAGGGGGAGATCGATTTCGCCGGCAAAGCCGCGGCGTGCAGATCGGTCCATCCATCCGGCCGCGCCCCTCTGCCACGGTAGCACCTGCCACCCACCACCCGCGCGCGCGCGTACCTACGTAGGCACGTACCCAGAAACCCCTTATAACAACGCGCCACTCCACGCACTGTGCTGTCCATGCGGCGGTTCATCATCTGCTATCCGGCAGCTCCTGCCTATGTTATGCGAGCTTCCGCGCGAGAGAAACACGCCGCCGGGAAAGCGCTAGCTAGTTAGCTCCACCGCGGCGACATGTCGGCGGTGGCTCCCAGAGCCGCCGGCGCCGCTCGGGGGACGTCTCCGAAGCCGGCCAGCGCTAGCAGGGAGAGGCAGATACACCGGAGCGAGGATCGGGCAGTGACGACGACGGCCGACAAGGTCAAGAAGAGGCTGCTGCCGTCCGCTGCGCCGGCGAGGGGGGGAGTCCCGTACATGCTGCTGCGCCGCGGTGGTGTCGGCGGCGGGAACCCGCTGTCGCTCAGCGTGTCGTGCGCGTCGGAGGTGTCCAACGACTCGTTCTGCAGTCGGGCGTCCATCGGCAGGATCGGCCGGCCGGTGGGGCCGCTCGGGGCAGCTGCCCGGCGGAGGGCGGCCGGGTCGGCGGGGCCTCATGCTCGGCCCGTGGCCCGGAAGGCGGCCAGCGTTGTGCCGGATGGTGCAGCAGCAGCAGCGTCAGCTGCTGCGGTGGTGGTGGGTTCGCTGAACGGAGAGGCTGCGACGGCTGGGCCGGCGAGGTGCCCGTGGGTAACCCCTAATACTGGTAGGTGGTCAAAATCCCAAAACTAATCATGTGTTTAGGACCTCTTTTCGGCAAGAAAAAGACAAAAAAAGAGGATACAGTTACATGTATCCAAGTTTACAATTATATAGCCAGTTATATTTACTTCTTTTCAACTTGCTAGGATTTGGAATTTCTCTTTGCTATCATGCAAATATGTTCACAGCTTATTTTCCTAGAACGTACTCACACTCCTAGTCTAAGGGGGTGATCGGAATAACGATGGCTTTTGGCTGAAAAAACACTGTAGCTGGCTGAAAAAACACTGTAGCTGAGTTAGTGGATAGTGTAGTGAATAGTGAAAAAAAAGTTGAAGCCGAAAAAAACCGAAACGATCACCCCCTAAAAAAGCACTTGGCAACGTTAAAAACAAAAATATAAACAAAAGCGCACTCACATTACTCTAGATATATACAAGCCACTACACACAATACTTGAAGTCTAGATGATCAAGAGGTGTGTGTGTGTGTGTGTGTGTGTGTGTATATATATATATATATATATATATATATATATATATATATATATATATATATATGAAAAATACTTTCTACAATACACATATATATATCACCCTTCCTGGTGGTGTACTCATGCAATAGCTTTTAGTTTGGGCATCAAATCAAAATGAAAGATTCCCAAAATTTTTTGATGATGCACCGGGTGACAGCTACTAATGATATTCGAGATCTTGATTAGCTTAAAGCAGAAGAGATCAATATATCATAGTAGCTTGAAGTCTAAACAAACTCTACATGGGTCGTTCTATCAAAGGATTCTACAGAAGCATGGACTAGCTACAATCTAAAGCTAAACCTAATCCGCTCCAGCTATATAGCTTTTTTGACGCTGAAATTACAGTGGATGTGACTTTTGTGATGTTCGCTAAGTATCTGTCTCACGGTATTTCGAGGTTTTCTGTATTACATTAATTTGCTACAGAATTTACATCCTATTATTTGCTAAAACATGCGTGTTGCATTGTGGTGCCGCACGGCAGAAAACCGCCAAACCCAACAGCGATTTCCATCTTTTCTTTTGGCCACGGTGAACTCACGTCCAAACAGAGTACGTCTGCTTTGTAACATAATTTACTGTCTCAGATAATGCTACTACTGCGTTGGCATAAGCTTCCAAGCACTAGTCTGTGGCACCGAACCTGGAACAAGCTCATATTATTGCACTGACACAAACGCTTTACCTTCATCAGGAGAAAGAGAGTGTAACTTGTACTATATGATGCACTGATCCTGGGGGTGATGATGATTAGAACATATGACATCAGAAATGTTTGGTGGTATAAAAGATGCAATAAAAGAAGCGATCAAATGTTTGGTGGCGTGTCTGTTATCTAGCGAGTACTTGTCAAGTTCATCTTCCAAAAGGATTCCATTACCCACCAACCTGTCGGCACTGTATTTATGCAGATATAGTTCAGCAAATGCTATTTAAGTTTCAACTTGTTAAAACTCTGAACTGAATAGCCAAGTGGCAAATAGCAACTTTGCGTGGTTACCGGAGCAGCTATTTCTGATAAACTGGCTAGTGATCGTTTTTAGGCGCCCAAGGGTAACCACTTCAGTACACAGGCTTACTCCGACCTGAATTTTAATATTATGTTGCAAACTTGCAATGTAGACTAATGGTGACCCAGGCTAGCTTTCTTCTTTGTTTCTTTTTCTTGGTAAGGATATGCTTATCATTGTTGTTCTCTTAATTTATGTACAACTGCACTTTGCATCTTTTCTGCAGTGCAGTAGGCAGCTGGAAGTCATGATTACTATATTTAATTTCTTCGATGCTCTATTTGCGGTTCCTTATTGGTATTAATTCTTTTGAAGCTTTTTCTTAGTTGTAGCGGTGATTTTTGCCATCTTTTAGTTCCACAACTGTAGGAATTACCCCTATTTGTAGCTTCAAAACAGGAACTAGGAACTAGGAGGTTCACCTTTCGGTGTCTTCTGCCTTTTCCTATTCATCAGTCCTACCTGCAGGCTGCAGCCTGGTGATCATACACCTAATTAACTGTTCAGTTGCAACCCTTTTTTATGGACAAAAACATTCTGCCTGTAATATGAAGTCTAGAGCACTCAGAACATTGAGCTTAATGTTGCTGTCTAAAACTCCTTCAATCTAAATCGTCATTGCTCTAATCTTGCAAACATTCCAAGATTTTCAACGTTTTACTGGAACCACCAATTGCTTTCAGCTGACTGTAAGGAAATCCTTGATTTGACCCTGCAACAGATCCATGCTATGCTGCCTTTCATGACCAAGAGTGGGGAGTCCCAGTACATGATGACAAGTATGCTCTAAACCTAATCAAATCAGCCAAACTTAATCTAAGACCTCTAGTCAGCAATAAATTATAAAGTTACAGTTTTCAGTCCTGAATCTACAGGAAATTGTTTGAGATGTTTGTTCTATCTGGTGCATTGGCTGAGATGACATGGCCTGTAATTCTCAGCAAGAGGGACACTTTCAGGTAAGCACTCCTTTTTTTTACTTCATGTACCGAAGACTCTTTTAACAGCTCACCAAATACTCAAAACTCCTTAAAACCCATGCATTCCACAGGGAAGTTTTCATGGATTTTGATCCTCTATTGGTGTCAAAGATAAATGAGAAGAAATTTGTGGGGCCATGCAGTCTTGCTAGGTCACTGTTGTCAGAGCACAGGCTGCGTACAATCATCGAAAATGCACGCGAGGTACTAAAGGTAAGTTGACCATGCCGTTCTATCCATCTGTCCACATCCTAATCTTGATAAGATGAACAGCATTGGCAGCCAATTCATTTGCTCAACGGCCTTTTCCGTGCTCTTAGACTTAATGCCTCTGTTTCTTTCTGCAATTATGTCTGAATCTGCTGTTCATAGGTCATAGAGGAGTTTGGATCATTTGACAAGTACTGCTGGGGCTTTCTGAACAGCCAGCCTATGATTGGCAGATTCCGTCACCCGCGGGAGGTGCCATTGAAGACGCCGAAAGCTGACACCATCAGCCAGGACCTGCTGAGGAGGGGGTTCCTAGGCGTCGGGCCGACGGTGATCTACGCCTTCATGCAGGCCGTCGGCATGGCCAACGACCACCTCACCACTTGCTACCGTTTTGAGGAGTGCTGCGGTTGCGCTGAAGCTTCCTCTACGACTTCTGAAGGCCCTGATAAGACTTCGTTGAAAGATCAGGAGATGAATAAGATTTGCGGATTGGTAGAGTATGTCAGTTTGGAGCCTTCAAGAGCCACCACTGTGATCAGCATCTGGAGCCTTCGAGAGCCACCACTGTGATCAGCATCTCATAGCAATCAATCAATCGACAATGGCAACTGGGTAGTTCACTTGTATGTTTCTTGTGTAGAGCTTGCCGTGGCCTCCTTTTTCTTGGCGTGTCAAGAGTGGTTGTTTTCTGTGTATATGGTTGTCGATTTGAGGTTTGAGAATTGTGCAGCTTGAATTGAGGTTGTTCGAAAAGATGTCTAGCAAAAGAAGATTCATTCAGAGTACGATTTGTTCACATGACCAGTTTAAGGGCCAAGCCTTGCAAATATTGTAAAGTTTCTGTGATTGATATAGAGAACTTGTAAGACCATATGGTGACAACCATGAAAGTGATGAATATTTGATAGTACTTGTACCTTGTTTTTGTTGTTTAAGTTTGATTTTGAAAAACTGCATTTCGAGTTGCTGTTGTCTCAAGCTGATGGTCATACCGACAAGGGTGTTGCGGTATGACCGGCCGAAGTTGTAGTACTGGCCCTGTAGTTGCATGTAGCTTTCTTCAGAGGTCTTTTTGGAGTTTTTGGGATGAGGAGGACGGCGTGGAGGTTGGGGCGCGAGTGGAGTCGAGGGAGAGGAGGATGGCCTGCTGGATCTGGATCTCCTCGGCGCTGTAGGAGGCGGCGAGGAAGGCGCGGCCGACGTCCTCGTCGGATGAGATGTATATGGGGAAGCGTGGGTCGTCGGCGGCCGCAGCGGAGGCCTCCATGGCTGGCGAGCGGTGGTGTTGAGCCGGCGGCGGTTCGTCTTGCTTCCGATTCGTCTCGGAATGGGGAGTGGGGCCGTTTCGTCAGAAGGTCGCGGCTTGGAACGGCGGGCATTGCGGGAGGCGTGGACGGTTAAGATTTCGTGATGCCAGAGGCCGAGAGGAGGTTGGATGGTGGGGACCAGAGGCGTCAAAAGTGCAAAATCCTAAACAATTGCCCGGTCGGCTCAAAACGGTTTCAGTTTTTAGTTTTTTTTATTTTTAGCTTATTTAAATCAAGATCTACTTAAAACGAATCTAGTTTTAATTTAGCTTATTTTTAGCTTTTTTTCTTTTTATTTATTTGTATTATCTATGATGATATAATAATTTTCTAATTTTTTAAAAAAAATTAGTAGTCATTACAGTATAATTTTAACTAAAATTTAAAAACTAAAATCAGAAACCGAAGCATATAGCCTTTGGAGTGGCCCTTAAGGCTGCAGATAAGGATCAGCGGCTTCCTTCCATGTTTGTCAATTTCCTTCTCGTCTTTTCCTATACAGATTTGCTAAATTGCAGCACCTTTTTTTTTTCTGTTTTATCAGGCATTCTTTCTGGCCGTGCGATTTGCTTTGCAACGGGAGATTCGTTTGATGTCTGTACTGGGTTCACAAATCACAAAACCCTACTCCACATGGACACAAATAGTCTAATCCAATTGGCTATGCGCTACACGTAGTCTAATCAACGGTGATGCTACTTCATGGCAAAGCTGAATTTGTCTCAAATATATCCTCTCACGCACAAATGCACGTGGATGACTCATTTAACGAGTTTTTTTGTTCGCTAGGTGTTGATGCAGGTTGCACTAATCCGTCGATGCGTGGACAACAACTCGTACAAATGGAACAAGTAGTACTACATCCGTACTCTTTAAGTGATGTTTTTTTTGACTTTTTTACAGTTTATGTGATATGACTTTGACTATTACTTTTTGTAACTTTATCTTAGTATATACTGGTAAATTATAATATTATAAAAGTATTGTTAACGTCAAATCTAATGATATGGTTTTTCGTGTGATTGATATAGATAGTTTCAAACATATCACCGATTCTAAGGTGTCACTTAAAATGGAGGAGCACGCTAATGATGCTAGCGTTTTGTATACTGTTGAAAAGAATTCTAACAATATAGGCATATTTCATCTAAGTTTCATAAGTTTTACAAGGTTTTAGAGAGTTTAAAACATGTTTTATAGAGTTGCGTAGCACTTAACAAATTTTATATCGGAAACTAGAAGATACAACAAGTTTCATAACTGAAACTGATTAGAAAAACAAGTTTCAATTGAGTTTCAAAAGACAAAATTTAAAGTTTTAAATAGTTTCAGCGAGTTTCACGTAAATTTCATCCAAATTTCCAAATTAAAAATATTGAGTTTGATGAGTTTCACACAAATTTCATCTGAGTTTGAAAAATCCGAAACAACTATCATAGGGTTTCAACCGGTTTTTAGTTCCAACGAGTTTCGTGACTGAAACTTGATTGGAAAAACAAGTATTACAAAAAGTTTTAACTGAGTTTCAAATATAATTTCCAAAGTTTCAGATAGTTTCAATGTCGACGATCATAGGGTCGGCGGATTCCCTCTCCATTCCCAGGTATGATTGTCCAAGGTTGGAAGAGCTAAATGGAGTTGTGCTTAGCTAGTATGATTGTTCAAGGTTGGAAGAGCTAAATGGAGTTGTGCTTAGCTAGTATGATTGTCCAAGGGGGTGATCGTTTCGGTTTTTTTCGGTTTCAGCTTCTAGCTTCAGCTTTTTTTTCACTATTCACTACACTATCCACTAACTCAGCTACAGTGTTTTTTCAGCCAGCTACAGTGTTTTTTCAGCCAAAAGCCAAAAGCCATCGCTATTCCGATCACCCCCTTAAATGGAGTTGTGCTATCTAGCTAGACTTGTGATCATGACTAGGCCTTAGCACCTGGACGTTTCCTGGAAAACGTAAGGCAACAAGTTGTTGTTTACATGGAAGTGGATGTACATGTTTGCCTGTCATTTTCCTGCCTTGTACCGCTGAAATTGTACAAGCTTAAATATTTTACAGCGAGCCGTTAGCAACGAAACTTCCACGGTATAGAACGAGTCGTTTCATCCCTTAAGAAACAAGATAGTCAACTCAGTCCAACTAGAAATATATTTTAGGCAGAACATAGTAGCACTGCAGATCTGTGTTCTAAATCTCTGTGCTCTCAATTTCATCAGCTTGCTGGTTGCTCTATGGTTCCTAAAAAACCATCTTGCTCCATGTATTTTGTTCAAGATAACCCAGGATTGCATATGACAAAAAAAAGTAATAAAACATACAGCAAATCCTCAAATGATTTTTTACCCGCTTAATTCGTCTGCACATCACAACTTCAGCTTCATTTTAAACAAATGCTTTCTGCTCATGTCATGTGTAAGTTAATTAATTGCAGGATACCAGTTGCTAACTTGCTATGCATGATTGGAATTTTGAATATCTGTTGACAGATAAAGCCAGACGCATACACAAAACTAAATCGAGATGGGGGTGATCGTTTTAGCAATGGCTTTTGGCTGAAATTTCACTGTAACTGGAATTTTTTTTACTGTAGTTGAGTTAGTGGATAGTGCAGTGAATAGTGAAAAAAAAACTGAAACTAGAAGCTGAAACTTTTAAAAACCAAAACGATCACTGCCGGCTCGTCTAAAAGAAAGTACTATGAAATTCCATTCATTCATTCATATGCACGGTGTTTCCATAATAGGACCACATCTAGTTGCCTTCTAACTTCTAAGCTAGCACCTGATACTTTGTAGCTAAGAAACTCATCAGCTCCTCCTTAATTCCTTATGTCGCCATAACAGACAGTTGCAAGCCCGAGTCTCAATCTTCGATTTCAATTTCCTAAGCAATTATCTTGTGATGTTTACTAATGCAGCTCATAGCAGTGCTACTTCTGACATTGATTGCCAAATGGCATTAGAATTACACGAGCTAATGCCAACTAAATCAGTAATAATAACGGTAATTGACCAGCTTTAACAAGGACGTACGAACTTCCTTCCATCAAGTAGAGTCGGGACGCTTCAGATCATTCACCATGTACGTCTGCACTTTTTGCAGTGATGGTTGTCCCTCGACATTGGGGATGCGCACAGGTAGCAGAAGCAGTGCCCACACCTGCAAATCGGAGACAAGAATAACCTGACAGTTTGTACCCGGTGCGCATATATGTCGTGTGCAAGAAATGCAGTGAAGCTGTGTACCTGCAGATGATGAACACACATCCATCGGCCCTCTCGACGTACATCTTGCACTTGGGGCACCTCTGCCACTTGCCCTCCTGCGCGACCTTCCTCAGCAGCAGGTCCTCCCGCCCGCGCTCGTCCTTCCCGAGCCTCTGGAACTCCGCGCAGTCGACGCCGTCGTGCCACGGCACCTTGCACTGGGCGCAGAACATCCGGCAGCAGTGGGGGCACTCGGCCATCGTTATCGCCGCCTCGCCGTCCCCGGGATCGTCGACCAGTAGCGCCGAGCAGTCCTTGAAGGGGCAGTAGAACTTGAGCACCCCCAGCGCCGAGTCGCAGAGCGAGGCGCCCCACCTCTGGAACAGCTGCGGCGGGATCACGTCCCGGCAGGCCTCCGGGTGCAACGCGCCGTCCTTGCACCCCGGGTCGGGGCAGCTGATGGACAACGTGTTCTCTTCGACCTTCGCAGCGATGTACTGGCTCACGCAGCTAACGCAGAAGGTGTGCGTGCACCCAGCGATGAAGAAGATCTCTCCGATGTGGACTGTCTCCATGCAGATGGTGCAATAGAAGTCGCTGCTGGTCGTCACGCCACGGGAACATTGGCCGAGCTCTTGCAGCACATCATTCCATGGTTTCTTCCCTTTACCGTTGTCCATCTCTTCGATTGAGGTCAATCTGCCACCACCTACATTGATCTCTCGATGTGTCTCTGGCCTGAACAGAGATTCGCAAGAAGCCACCGGGCACTTCGGCAGCTCAGTGGCATGTGCCTCGGATGCATATTTGCAGAAGCAGGCAATGCAGATAACATGATCACACTTGTCAGGTTTCCACGAGGCTTCCAACGATGGCATCACCTGTCTGCAAACTGCACAGGTCGTTCCGTAGTGAGCTGAGAATCGGAGGACCTCTTCGAGCTGCAGATCCTCGGCCAGCACAAAATCATCAGCCGTCCCGCAAACCTCATCCGTCATTGCTGCTGTAGTGTTGTTCTCTCCGTTGGCCTGAACCAAGACCTGTCTCCGACAGCTCTGCTCCAAAGTAAGGCACGATTCACTTGATCAAATGAATATGAAAATTTTGCGAGAGCCGGTTAACACCAAATCAACCGTCATTACTGTTAAGCTAGTGCATATGCAATAAAAAAAATGAAACATTAAACAAAAACCACATTCTTTCTACCACTACACTCCACTACTGATCGAAAGGGGCAGCGGAAGAAATTCAAACGGGCCAACCCCTTGCAAGCATACCATCGCACACTTGGCGTGCACGCGCCGACTTGCACGTAGAACACGCCCTACGCTCATACAATCGCTAGCGCCGACTTCATTGAGACAAAATTGAAGTAGAAACGCCATCAAATTTACAGCTTTAACAATAATTTTTCCGAGAATACCAGTTTTAACAATAATAATCGTGTAGAAAGAACTATTCTACCTGCGAGTGGATGGAAAGTACTAGTACGTACTTTTGTGACTGCCAAGGAGTTGGCTCCCAGCCGCGGCCGCTTGCCGGAAGCTGGGAGCACGTCCGCCGCGAGACTGCAACTTGGACCGACGGGATCGAGAATGTAGTAGGGCGCGAGGAGAAGAGGCGCAAGCCGTAGTAAAGGTTAAAAAGGGGGGAGTCCCGGTTGACGAAGCGGCCTGATGAGTCGGATCGCGCTGTTGCCGAGGTTTTCGGGATATCTGCGGCCGCGTTCACATCGAGTAAATTTTTTTTGGTCAGACATCTATCTATTTGACCCCGCTCGTTTCAACTTTTTTTTTCAGTTTTAGCTTTTAGCTTCAATTTTTTTTCACTGTTCAGTAATTTATTTTTTTCTAAATTTTTTTTAAATTTTTAAAGCTTTTTTGCATTTTTTCTTTTTTTCCTATATTCCTTTGCATTGTCCGTGATAGGCTAACATATTTTTTCTATTTTTACATTTTTTAAATTTAATTATACCCAAAAAGTTAAATCAGTTACAGTAAAAAAGCCAACTACAGTGAAATTTCAGCCAAAAGTCAGAAACCATCGTTAAAACGATCACCCCTTTGGAACGTTGGGTCTATCATATCTCTCTTTCTAGTTTCCAATCACTTTGAGGGGGCGCTCGTTTTAACGATGGTTTCTGATTTTTTTGTTAAAATTTTACTGTAGTTAGCTTTTTTTACTGTAGCTGATTTGAATTTTTGAACATAATTAATTTTAAAAAATATAAAAATAGAAAAAACATGTTAACCTATTAAGGACAATACAAAGAAACACGGAAAAAAATACAAAAAAGCCTAAAATATCTAAAAAAATTCAGAAAAAGATAAAATACTAAATAATAAAAAAACAAAAACTAGAATCAGAAGTCAAAAAAAAGTGAAAACGAGCAGGGCTTAGACTTTTTCCCTAACCTACCCACCGAGACCACCCATATGCGTCATCGCGTCGCCACCCATGTGTGTTTGTCCTTCGTTTGCTGACGAGATCATGATGGATTATGTAGCGATTTCAAGGGGACGTCTCTGTTAAATAACGTGTCTCACATGGTATCCAATTGTGAGCACTCATGAGCAAAATTGGCTCGGCTAGATTAGGCCTAGGCTCTTTTTGGACTAGGTCGGGTCTTGGAGAAGGTTAGCCGCAATAACTGAAAGACTATTATGGCCCAGCTAAAAAATGGACTAGCGCACAAGTTCTGGCCTAACACATCGAGCTGGCCGGTCTTGGATGGGGATTTAATTCTGGATCTCGAGGGCCGAAAGCTGGCGGTACCAACACCTAATACTTCCTTAAGTAGGGCTAGAATTCTTGGTAGATATGATGGGCCGAAACCTTCTAACATGGCCTGATGTGTCCATCTACCGTCTCTGACTCCATCTTTCCCTCTCATCAGATGCTATATATGGAGCAGTCACCTCGCCGGGCTGGTGAAAATTGTTGGAAGGTCTCTATGCCCGGCGAGGTGACTACTCCATATATAGCATCTGATGAGAGGGAAAGATGGAGTCAGAGACCACCGGGGGCAAGCCAGGGCAGCTGCCCCGGGTCCCCCGAGCAAGGCAAGACCACACCCCCGGTAGCCACCGTCGACGCCCTGCCGCCCCCGACCGGCGACCTAGAAGGCAGCAAGCCGCCATCGCTCGATGGCCGATGCTGATGGTGTTGATTCGCGGATGGCATCCTTGTGGGCCTCGGTCGTGGGCCACACCGTGCAGCGGCCCAATCCAATTAGTGGCACAATACAAATGCAGGCAGCACAGTGTATTTCTCATTTGCTCTCCCGACGAAATCCCTAATCCACAAATCCCCATCGTGTAGCGCGGCTGCGGGCTACGGCGGTCGGTGGTCGGTGGCTCGGACGGCGGGTGCTAGCGCGTGGGCTGCGGCGGTCGGCTACTCGGCGAGTTCTACGGTGTGCGGGCTGCGGTGGTCGGCGGTGACTCGGCGGGTGCTGCAGCGCCGGCGCGGGACTGGGCGACTACAGCTCCACAGCTGGGCCACTGGGTGACGGCTGTGAGGCGTCCGCCCTCCGCGGCTTCGCCAGTCCGCCGGCATCGGCCATGAGCTACTAAGCTGGTGAGGCCGCCTTGCCCGTGAGGCGGTGAGGACTTGAGGTGAGCTACTAATTCTGCCACTGATTTCGCCCTAGGTCCTTTTAATTCATGGTTCTGCCATTGCTACTACCATTCCAGATCACCTTTTGGTCTTATACATAAACAATATGGGGCATACTCTTTTCGGCGTTTTGGCTTTTGCGAAAGTCAAAAAACCAAACGTTGAAATGGGACGGTCTCTTGAAGTGGATTTTTCAAATGACTTTCTGAGCCCAAAATCGTATACGTCATCTGCATCAATATCTCCGTCATCCGCTACTATGTCGAAAAAGCACAGACAGAAGTCATCAGACGCAACCAAAAAAACACCCTCATGATATGTATGGACGTTATCTACTTAGGCCATGTATAACAGTACTGTCTCTTATTTTGCAATATCACTTTTTACATCAAAGGACAACTTTAAACACAATATTTTCAATAACCGTCTCTAGTAAATTCCAGAGCATCATTTTTTACAATTTCATTTCATAGTGGGACCGCATTATTAGAAATTTAATAGTTCTACCCCCCCTCTCTCTTCCCATCCCTATCCCAGGACTCCACCGACACAATCCACCCCTCCTTCCTCCACTCGCCAGCTCAACATTCCTCCACCCCTAGGGATGGATATCGAGCCAAATCCTCGTCTTATTGAGCCTTTTCTAAAATTAACATAGTTTGATTTACTATTATTTTACGTAAAATTTGGAAGTATTTCTTAGAAACAAGCTAAAGAGCTGAGCCGAATCGAGCTAGAACAAAATTCAAATTTATTTAAAATCAATTCATTTCAATATTTAATCAATTGACAAGTATTATTGAAACAATTTTGAGTTGAGCCAACGAGCCTTACTAATAAGCTTTTTTTTCACCCCATCTGTCGCACCAGCTCCTCCTCCCTCTCCGTGGCGCCGTCTCCCACTCCCTCCCCGTCCTTCTCCCCCCTCCAAGCCGTCCTCGCCTCCCTCCCTCCCACACCATCCTCCGCCTCCACCTCCCTCGCTGCTCTCTACCACCGTTTTAGTCGCTTCCACCTCCCTCCTCACTCATCAGCATCTCCGACTACACCTCCTCGCCCTACTTTGCCTCCGCTATTGTGGGAGGCTGGATCCGGCAGCCATAGAGCATATCTGGCTGAATCCAAGCCATTGGTGTGCGGATCTGGCTAGATATAAGCTCTCGCTGCCAGATCGTAGTCGTCTCCAACTCCGTTGTCGTTGGGCATCACCGAACAAGGTCATCGTTGAGCTAACAATGTGTTTGCACCATTGAGTGCACAATGAATCCCACAAAACACATTGCGAGTCGCCGGCTCAGCTTCAACAACGTTTTTTCATTGTCCCCTCACCCTTGGTTCGTGTGACACGATTGTGACGTGCAGAAACGATGGTTCACTCATCGACGAAGCCTACCATCCTCCCTCTCATATCCTGGTAAGCACAAATTCTAGGTGGGTATGTGTTACGGACGAGCTGCGTGGACTGTTGACGATGCCTTTGTTACTCGACTAGGAGTATATTATATTTTTGATCCAGCCTAGGTAAGTAATAAACTCTAACCGGTTTAAACTGATGTGATGCCTACCGATCGATCGACCAAAACTAACGCGATCCACCGGAAACCTGCTCGTGACAGACAGGCGCGCACAGCGGAAAGGAGTGGGTAGGACCACGGTGCAAATTGAAGCACATCAGCATAGCAAGCGGCGCAGAAAACAACCGGGAGACGGTTGAGGGGGCCGAGCGGAGCTCGACCGCGACAGATGGAGCCGATCGAGTGGGATCGCACTAGATCGCGCCCCGGCCACAGCCACACGATCCAGTGCACGGCGACGCGACATCCAACAACCCCCGCGCACTCGGAGCAGCCGAGGCTGGCGCTTTTCCTGCTTCCACCGACCGGCCAACAGAGCAATACACCTGCAGGAGATGGGTGCACGAACGGCCCCGCTCGTTTAGATTTTTTTTTCGACTTTAATTTCTAACTTCTACTTTTCTTTTCACTATTTATTATTTTATTTTTTTCTAAATTTTTTTAAATATTTAGGCTTTTTTGTATTTTCTTTTTTCCCGTGTTTCTTTATATTGTCCATAATAGGTTAACATATTTTTTATTTTTACATTTTTTAAAAATTAATTATACTCAAAAAGCCAAATCAATTATAGTAAAAGAACCAGCTGCAGTGAAATTTCAGCCAAAAGTCATCGCTAAAACGAGTATCCCCTAAAGCCATGTTTAGCGATTGGAATAGCTGGCGTCCAGCCATAACGTCAGCTTTCCTATCACGGTGGTTTTTTTTTGTTTTTCTTGTTTTGTTTTTTTATCGTATTCTATTGTATTGTCTGTGATAGGTTAACATACTGTTTTTATTTTTAATTTTTTTAAAATTTAATTATGTCTAATAATCCAACTCAGTTATAATAAAAAAATCAGTCAACTATAATAAAATTTCAATAAAAAATTAGAAATCATTGCTATTTCAAACGCCTTACAAGAGAGAGAGCACTGGGCAGGAACATGGCTCGATCAGAAATTCAGAATCTTCAATGGGAAGGAAATTGCGCAGAATTTAAAGCGAAACGAGGAGCTGGGTAACACCCTTGGAGTTGTGCATCTACCTGAGGTGGCCATACGCTTGCACTTCTGTGGCATCAGGATGTATCGGGTCTAGGCGACGAATTGTGCCCCTAGTTCGCCCATGTTCACCATTAGGGGCGGAAAAAATGTGTTAGTAGGTTCATTGGCTCAATTTAAAATTATTTTAATAATATTTATTAATTAATTAAATATTGAAATAAGTTGATTTTAAATAAATTTGAATTTTGCCGGCTCGTTAACTTGTTTCTATAAAATACTTTTAAATTATATATAAAATAATAGTAAATTAAACTATATTAATTTTAAAAAAACTTAATGAGACAAGAATTTAGCTAGATATAGGTGAAAATTACCGTCGCTGCAATCCTTGTAGGTAGAATCTACTTTTCTCAGCATGTGCAGAGCACTTGTTTCATAAAAAAATATAAAAATACAGAGCAGACACGTGTACGTAGCGAGATGCTTCCGTGCTTGGGCGTAGATTCTGAGCAACATGGAACCTGAAAGGACTGACATCTATATAGGTCTCTTTTACTTGGTGATCATGCTGTTGTTTGCAGGCTGATCTTGCCTCTTAATTACTAGCTCCGATCACGAAAACATGTCAGTCAAGTTTTTTAAAAACTTTCAGTACCAATATTTTTTTTAAATATTTAGATTACATGTATGAAAATTATATGGGTAAATTTATCTTGAAAATTACTTTCGCACTACTATAATTTTATTGAATTTTATAAATATATAATAATAAAATTAGTACTTAAAAGTGTGTTTTAATATCTAAAATACATTTTTTTACCGGAGGAGGGAGCAATCGGTTATCTTTCATTAGCACGAGGCACTAATAACTGCTCCAATATTAACTGAACATAATTAATCAGATGAATGCCAGTACTCTTTTTCATCTGTCTAAAGCACATCCGGAACAGTTGGATTAGCTAGCTAGAGCCTAGAGCTATAACTGAATACTGTACTCTACTAGAAGAGCAATGAATTTGATTAGCAACCAACTGATTACACAGTTATGCGTCAATTACGCGGTTAAATGAGCTGATGCGGACAAGGTACTCTACTTGGGCAGTCGTCGATCGATCACGAGGAAGTACGTACTGATTGAGCTTCGTCAACCACAACCGAGAGAAAAATTGTCTCGCGTGCAGCAGTTTCCATACCTTGCTGGTGTGGAAGAGACTAGTTGAGCGAGGTTTAATTAAGTCCAAGGTGGACATCCATCATCCATGTCGAGAGAAAAAAAGCCTCGCATGTTTGGTTAACGTACACTTGAGAGACAACAAAAGCACTATATTACTATGCTCAGTCTTAACTTCCTTGGTAATTTCTTAACACGTGTGTGCGGGCGTCTACACTTGTTGTTCAGTTCTAATCTCCCCATCTCCCACCTCAACGTCCCCAATCAAACAAGAGTACAAGTGTTGCCAAGGAAAAAAAATTAAAAAAGGAGAAAATCACCTTGCATGTAGCTAGGTCGGTGTGTTTACAGGCAGACCACTGGACACTGGTTATATAAAGTCGTTACAGATCTTTCATCCCGTCGGTACAGACTAATAGACTCGTAAGTGTTGAATCTTTAGTCAATTTTCGGCATATTTTAATTCAGAAATTCAGCATATAAAACATGACATACAAAAGCATGAGTGATTCAACAATGATGTATTCATATTTGCTTATGAACAAGCTAACAGCAACACCTATTATCAAATTCATAACATACAGAAACAAATACACCAGAGAAGTTTTCATGTTATACCCTCGGGCGGGGCCAGTGTCGGTGACACCGGAGGCGCCGTTACCATCAGTCGACATGATGGTCTATTCGATGTAGTCGATCGAGGTGTGATGCAGGACGAGGCGTGATGCAGGTAGATGTTCGCCGTGCAGTCTCGCGAACAGTTCACTACCAGGAAGAAGATGGCGTTCTTCACAGATTGAGCAGTCGCGCCAATGCGCTCCCCAAAAACTTGATTGCCCGTCTACCCGCAGGTGCACGCGAACGGACGGAGTTTCGAGGCCTACTGCCGTAACTCTTTGCACGTAAAGTTCGGACCGAGATTACTTAGCACAGCTCAAAACGAACCGAATCCTCTTTTATCATCCCGTATGGAGTGGAGAGAGTTTTGTAACAGCAAAAACGAAGAGCCAGAGTAACTGCAGCTATTAGTCACTAGTAACTGAAGCCATTACTCGAAAGTAACCGCAGCCATAATTCACTAGTAACTGAACCGTTACTGCCAGCGAGTCAGTGCGTTACGATTTTCGAATAAATAAAGAAAAACGCGCACGCACCCGACACGCTGCGGCGCGACGCGCGCGCACGCGCACGCACACGCACGCGCGCGCGCGCGGCGGCTCGGCGTGGCGTGGCGTGGCGAGGCGAGGCGAGCGAGCGAGCGAGCGCGCGCGCGTGTTGGCTCTTTCCAATTCCACAAGGGGGTTACCACGTTTCACCTTTTAAAGTGGTGTAACTCCCATTCAACTCTCCATATGGGACTAAACAGTTTTTCCATGTGGACCTAGGAATTTCATTTGATTAATTGCTAAATTAAATGGACCAAGCCCAATTAATCCAACAATCCCCACCAAATTTCAAGGCACACGAGAAATGTTCGAGTTCTCACGTTGTTTGATATACCGGTGTTTTGATGGAGACTGTTAAGTTGAACATCCACCTAGGAAAGGAGTTACACTCATCCACAACCAACAATGGACTATGCCTTGAATTGACAGCTTTGTGCGAACAAGTTTTACCAGTTCCTTTACTAGTACTAGGTCGCCAAAAGCATCCTCTAGTTGGAGCGTATAAGTCATACTCCAAGCCTATTCATGAGTATCTAGAGATCACCCAAATCTCATAGATGTGACCAGCAATCGAACTCATATAGGTGTGTTCCTTCTAAGATGTCCTGTAGGCCGACATCTCTGCTCGAATAAGCCACTCGGATCACATTGAGGTAAAACCAACCTGCCATACGAGAATAGGAGAGAAGCGCATTATTGAAGAAATGGACCTGTAAAGGTCTCTCCTCCCGATCCAACTAACGACTTGTTTCACCATTCTACTTCACGGATCTCCGATCACGTAGAACAGGTTACCACTGTGGTATGACTCATGTGGGTCTCAGGCCCATCTCACTCGATGCACTATCTATCACATTATGTGATAGACCCTTTGTAAATTGGTCGGCCAGATTTTTAGCTGTCTGGACATAGTCCAGTGCTATCACTCCGGAGTTTTTCAGCTTTCTGACAGACTTCAACCGCCTTTTAACATGCCTAGATGACTTCATGTTGTCCTTAGAACTGTTCACCTTGATAATTACAGTCTGATTATCACAGTTCATCAGGATAGCCGGTATTGGTTTTTCAACTACTGGCAAATCCATAAGGAGTTCGCGAAGCCACTCAGCCTCAACAGTTGCGGTGTCTAATGCTGTGAGTTCTGCTTCCATGGTTGACCTCGTTAAGATGGTCTCGCTTGCAAGACTTCCAGAAACAAAGACCACCTCCAAGTGTGAACACATATCCACTCGTGGCTTTTATCTCATCAAAGATCGAGATCCGGTTTGAATCATCAGAGCCCTTCAGTACCTTTGGGTACCCAAAGATAGTGAATACCATAGCTCACGGTTGCTTTTAGATAGCGCATTACTCTCTCAAGAGCACGCCAATGATCATCTCCGGATTTGAAACAAATCGGCTTAGCTTGCTCACAAAGAAACGAGATGTCGTGTCTCGTAGCACTAGCTAAATACATCAATGAGCCAATGATCCGGGAGTATCTTAATTGATCTCTTGTTATTCTTGGTTTTTCCTCAATAACACACTAGGATCATAAGGAGTAGAAGCAGGCTTGCAATCACTATAACCAAAGCGACTCAAGACCTTCTCTACATAGTGAGATTGCACAAGTGTAACCCCACCATCACCTCCTCTCAGTAGCTTAATGTTAAGAATCACATCAGCCACTCCTAAATCTTTCATCTCAAAACTCTTGGACAGAAAGTCCTTGACCTCCTCAACCACATTGAGGTTGGTCCCAAAAATCAGTATGTCATCAACATACAAGCACAAGATCACTCCTTCTCTCCCACCATAGCGATAGTACACACATCTATCGGCTTCATTCACAACAAAGCCAGCAGATGTCAAAGTTCTGTCGAACTTCTCATGCCACTGCTTAGGTGCTTGCTTTAGGCCATACAAAGACTTTAACAACTTGCACACCTTTCCTTCTTGACCTTCTACCACAAACCCGTCTGGCTGATCCATATAAATCTCCTCCTCCAACTCTCCATTTAGGAAAGCTGTCTTAACGTCCATTTGATGAACGAGTAGACCATAAGAGGCAGCCAGGGCAAGTAGTACTCGAATTGTGGTCAATCGGGCAACAGGTGAATAAGTATCAAAGAAGTCCTCGCCTTCTTTCTGGGTATAACCCTTGGCCACAAGTCTTGCCTTATACTTTTCAATTGTACCATCAGGCCTAAGCTTTTTCTTGAAAATCCATTTACATCCTACAGGTTTACACCCATAAGGACGGTCAACGACCTCCCAAGTTCCATTAGACATAATAGAGTCCATCTCACTCCGTACTGCTTCCTTCCAATAGTCAGCGTCAGGAGAAGAATATGCCTCTTCCATGGTTCTTGGAGTGTCATCCACGAGGTATACAATGAAATCATCACCAAACGACTTTGCAATCCTCTGTCTCTTACTCTTTTGAGTAATCTCAATGTTATCCTCTTCAGGATTTTCCATAAGTGTTTCTTCAGCATGTTCTATCGGCACAAAAGAATCAAGGGAAATTATAGGTTCTTGACTAGATGAGCTAGGTACATCACATTTCATAGGAAATTCATTCTCAAAAAATGTGGCATCTCTGGACTCTATAATTGTACCAACACGCATGTCGTACTCAGCTTTTATAATTAAGAACCTATAACCCACGCTGCATAGCATAACCAAGAAATACACAATCTACGGTTTTGGTCCAAGTTTGCGCTTCTTGACAATTGGCACGTTAACTTTGGCCAAACATCCCCAAAGCGCAAGTATGAAAGAGACAATTTCTTCTTTTCCCATTCCTCGAATGGTGTTACTTCTTTATTCTTTGTAGGAACTCTATTCGTGACATGACACGCGGTCAATATAGCCTCACCCACCATTCCTTAGAAAGTCCCGCATGTCTAACATAGCGTTAACTAAATCGCTTAGAGTGCGGTTCTTTCTTTCGGCAACCCGCTTGATTCGGGAGAATAGGAGGCGTCCTCTCATGAATAATTCCATGTTCCTCGCAGAATAAAATAAACTCATTCGAAAAATATTCTCCCCCACGATTAGACCTTACCCGCTTGATTTTTCTCTCAAGTTGGTTTTCTACCTCAGCTTTATAGATCTTAAAGTAATTTAACGCTTCATCTTTTGTTTTCAATAAGTACACATAGCAAAATCTAGTGCAATCATCTATAAGCGTCATGAAATATTTCTTCCCACCTTTAGTCAACACGCCATTCATCTCACACAAATCGGAATGAATGAGTTCTAATGGTGCCAAATTCCTCGCCTCTTTCGCTGCCTTGTGAGGCTTGCGAGGTTGTTTCGATTGAACACACGCATGGCACTTAGAACCTTTGACCAAAGTGAATTTCGGGATTAAACTCATATTAGCTAAGCGCGTCATACACCCAAAATTAACATGACAAAGTCGTGAATGCCAAACATTAGATTCATCATCATCGTTGCACACATGGTTCACAAATTTATTATAGAAATCCATCAAAGAAAAACGGAACAAGCCTTCGCTCTCATAGCCTTTACCAACAAATGTTCCATACTTAGACACGACACATTTATTGGACTCAAATGCAAGCCTAAAACCATCTCTACACAATAGAGATCCGCGACGAGATTCTTCTTTATGGAGGGACATGCTGCGCATTCACCGTGCACGGTCTTTCCGAGTAAACTTCAGATCGACCGTACCAACACCATGAACAGCTGCATGCGATCCGTTTCCCATCAACAAGGAGGAACCTCGACAGACCTGATAAGATGAAAATAAGGAAATATCAGCACACACATGAATATTAGCACCAGTGTCAACCCACCACTCAGGTGATTGACAAACAGAAAGAACTGTAGGTAAATAATTACTGCACTCGATGTTCCTCCAGCATCACTAATAACCATGTTGGCAGACTTCTTTTGCTTATCCTTGCGGTCTGGACAATCCTTAGCCCAATGGCCAGAATCACCGCATACAAAGCAGCCGCTCTTTCCTTTGCTTTTCTTCTTAAACTTAGTAGTAGCCTTGGGCTTGCCAATAGGCTTATTTTTCTTCTTATTGTGGAAAGCCTGAGGGTTCTTTTTCTGCACCAAATTGGCACTAGAACCTCCCTCAGCAGCAACTTTCTTGCCACGAGTATCTTTTGCTCTCGCCTTCTCTTCAACACCAAGAGAGCCAATGAGATCGTGAACACCGAACTCCCGCCTCTTATGTTTTAGAGAGGTAGCAAAATCCGACCAAGAAGGTGGTAACTTGGCGATAATACCGCCAGCCACAAACTTGTCCGGTAACTCGCACTTATTGTTCTCAAGCTCCTTTGCCAGCGCCTGAATCTCATGAGCTTGTTCTACTACAGAACGGTCATCGACCATCTTGTAGTCATAGAACTGCTCCATGACATACACTCATCACCAGATCGAAACTCGAACTTGGCCTCAAGTGCATTCCACATCTCTTTGCCCGTAGGCAAATGCATGTACACATCCACAATGTTATCTCGCAAGATGTTAATAAGTGCACCTCGAAACAAGTTATCCGCTACATTGAACTTACGTTCGTCCTCAGCAGATAGAGGCTCAGCGGGCTTGCCTTGTGCAACATGAAAACATTCCACGGCAGTAAACCACAGGATCGCACGTGCACGCCATCTCTTAAAATTTGAACCATCAAACGGAGGGTGCGGCTTAAGCGACGCAGCAAAGCCAACTACCAAAAAGACCTATCAAGTTTTTGGATTGTTGAATCTTTAGTCAATTTTCGCATATTTTAATCCGAAATTCAGCATATAAAACATGACATACAAAAGCATGAGTGATTCAACAATGATGTATTCATATTTGCTTATGAACAAGCTAACAAAGAACACCTATTATCAAATTCATAACATACGAAACAAATACACCAGAGAAGTTTTCATGTTATACCCTCGGGCGGGGCCAGTGTCGGTGACACCGGAGGCGCCGTTACCATCAGTCGACATGATGGTCTATTCGATGTAGTCGATCGAGGCGTGATGCAGGACGAGGCGTGATGCA
Organism: Melocanna baccifera; assembly: GCA_036346265.1. NCBI lineage: Eukaryota > Viridiplantae > Streptophyta > Magnoliopsida > Poales > Poaceae > Melocanna > Melocanna baccifera. The sequence goes on along the minus strand of CM070701.1, from coordinate 11,932,010 downwards.
GGTAGATGTTCGCCGTGCAGTCTCGCGAACAGTTCACCACCAGGAAGAAGATGGCGTTCTTCACAGATTGAGCAGTCGCGCCAATGCGCTCCCCAAAAACTTGATTGCCCGTCTACCCGTGCAGGTACGCGAACGGACGGAGTTTCGGAGGCCTACTCGCCCAGAACTCTTTGCACGTAAAGTTCTGGACCGGAGATTACTTAGCACAGCTCAAAACAGAACCAGAATCCTCTTTTTATCATCCCGTATGGAGTGGAGAGAGTTTTGTAACAGCAAAAACGAAGAGCCAGAGTAACTGCAGCTATTAGTCACTAGTAACTGAAGCCATTACTCGAAAGTAACCGCAGCCATAATTCACTAGTAACTGAACCGTTACTGCCAGCGAGTCAGTGCGTTACGATTTTCGAATAGATAAAGAAAAACGCGCACGCACCCGACACGCTGCGCGCGCTGCGACACGCACACGCACACGCACGCACACGCACGCGCGCGCGCACGCGCTCGCTCGGCTCGGCGTGGCGTGGCGTGGCGTGGCGAGGCGAGCGAAGCGGCGAGCGCGCGCGCGTGTTGGCTCTTTCCAATTCCACAAGGGGTTACCACGCCCACCTTTTAAAGTGGTGTAACTCCCATTCAACTCTCCATATGGGACTAAACAGTTTTTCCATGTGGGCCTAGGAATTTCATTTGATTAATTGCTAAATTAAATGGACCAAGCCCAATTAATCCAACAGTAAGTTTCACCCATCTATGATTCATTCGAACTGTCCTTGTCTAGTCTATTTAGAGAGTTTTCGGCTGAAGCCGCTCCTACTAATTGTCATTTGATTGAAATTTTGGGCTGAAGTCACTTTCACTACTTGTCATTTAATCAATTGATCACTGAACATTGTCATCGATAAAAAAAACTCTGATTGATATGTGGTTTGATTCTCATGCAGACTACTCAAGCGTACAAAATTTTGAATGTCCTGTTTATGCTCACACTAATAAAGGTAAACTTGAACTAAAATCCGTTAAGTACATCTTCTTTGGCTATAAGCCTGGAGTTAAAGGCTATAAGTTGTAGAATCCTAAGACCTTAAGGTGGTTGTAAGCAGAAGTTTTACTTTCGATGAGACTACTATATTAAAACAAATTATGACTAGTGATGCTTCCATTGAGAAGCTGTAGAAGTTTAGCGTGCAGGTGGAGTAAATTATTGATTCAAGATTATCACTAGAGGCCAACAAGGCGAATACAATGGATATCGTTGTTCAAGCTCTGACAAGTGATCTTCTAACAAGTACTGGTCGGAACCATCAATCCGTTACAGCTGGCTAGGAAAGGAGGAAAAATCCAGTCTTCGAAGAGGTTAATTGAAGAAACCAACATTATGACTTATTGTTTGAATATGACAAAAAATATTGAGGGCACTATTGAACCTTTAATTTATTCAGAGGCCATTTGCTCTAACGAGTTAAAGAAGTGGATGGCTGCTATGCATAAAGAATGGAATCCCTCGAGAAGAATTATAGTTGGGAGTTGGTCGAGCTCCCGTTTGAAAAAAGAACTATACGCTGCAAATGAATTTACAAGAAGAAGGAAGACACATCCCCAATCGATCAAGTCAGGTACAAGGCAAGACTTGTTGCTAAAGTATAAATTAAATTTCAGGTATTGACTTTACCGATGTTTTCTCCCAAGCACGTGAAGCATAGTTCTATTCGGACCTAACTTAATATTGCAGCTATGTATGATTATGAACTTGAGCAACTAGATATTAAAATCGCTTTATTGCACACAGAGTTGGAAGAAGATATCTATATAGAGTAGCTAGAAGGTTTTGTTGTTCTGAAAAAGGAGAATTTTACATACAAGTTGAATAAGTCTCTTTGTGGGTTAAAGTTATCACTCAAACAATGGTATAAGAGATTTGATTATTTTACGATCTGTTAAGGCTTTAAAAGATTTGACTATAATAACTGTGTTTATTTGAAGACTATTAACACTTCAGCTATTTATTTGCTCCTATATGCTAATGATATGTTGATTATGACAAAAGACAAGACTGAAATATCAAACTTAAAGGCACAATTAAACAGTTAATATAAGATGAAGGATCTCGATGTAGCAAAGAAGATTCTTTGTATAGAAATCTTCAGAGAGTTATGCCTGATTCAGAGAGGGTATATTGAAAAAGTATTATATTTCATCATTTCAACATGCACAAGGTCAAACCGACCAGCACTATATTAGCTACACACTTTAAACTCTTGTTAGCATCAAGTCCGCAAAAAGTTGAAGAAGTTGAATATATGTTAAGTGTTCCGTATGCAAGTGCAGCCGAATCACTTATGTATGCTATGGTCTGTCTTGTCTTGACCTATCTTATGCTTTGGGTATTGTCAACAAATATATGGCAAATCCAAGAAAAAACCACTAGAGAGTAGTTCATGGATCTTTAGATATTTGAAGGGCACTTCTAATGCTTTGTTTGCAGTTTGAAAAGACCATTGATGGACTGGTCGAATATGTGGATTCTGATTTTACTGGAGATTTATATAAGAGGAGATCTCTTAACTACAAGTATCCATCCCAACTCATTAAATAGATAGGCTAACTAGCCCTACCTAATCCTTAGTGGATATTATCTACTTAACATATATAGGGAAAACCTGACAACTCCACACATATGGTTTTAACTCACACATTATACTTATATACGCTTTTTAAAGTATATAAACTCAAATCTGCTAAGTCTTTAGTTTTGATCCAACTTGATCTTTTCAGTTTCTCCTTGACCTAAAACGTTCTCCCAAGCGCTGCAGTTTTGCTACAAGGTGGTTTCGGGTATTTTGATCAAACTACCAAAAATACCCTTTCTTGACTTGATCATCTTCTTCTATTACAAGCAATCACCATACTTGTCAGTGTAGGTGCATCACTGGTTTACCATGCATCGGTAAGTCTCTCACATTCTAGTTCCACCGGACCACGCCTCACTTAGACTAACTAAGCCATATGGTGCAACCCGTCGCTCGAAATTTCCTTCAATATTTTCTATCTTTCTTGTGTCATGCATGATCTCATCTATCTCACCTAACATCTTTGATTATTCTAGACTTCGGCTCTTTCATGAGCGTAGTCCCGATCTTCGTCGTTGACTATGATTGACTCCAAGCGACCCTGCGCACCCAAAGATAAAAAATTATTTTCAGATATAAATTCTTTATAATTTGACCCATATTAGTAATAATATATCTCATGCAACCTATAACCACTGACCTAGGTCACTAAATTTGTATAAACTCAAATTTCCTAAAATCATCCATTTTTGCTAAGCTGTTCAGGAAAATCTGTAAATTCTAAATTTTCACTCCTTCAAAATAAGAATTATTCATCACAACAAAACTATGTGCCTTCTCATATAGTCCTTCAAAATTTTAGCTATCAATATATTTTTTAAAAAAAATTAGATTGGAATTATATGTTCAGATTTGTCTAAAAAATTACATTCGTACAATTATAATTTTATTAGATTTTATAAATATATAAAAATAATAATTAGTGGTCAAAAATCATATTTTAATATCTAAAACGACATGTTTTTTGAGCGGAGGAGGGAGCAATCGGTTATCTTTCATTAGCACAAGGCACTAATAGCTACTCCAATAACTCTCCAAAAAAAAGCTACTCCAATAAGTGAACATTATCAGATGAGTGCCATTACTCTTTTTTATCTGTCTAAAGCACATCTGGAACAGTAGGATTCGGTAGCTAGAGCCTAGCTAGAGCACTCCGAAAATATAATTGAATACTGTAGTACTGTACTCTACTAGAAGAGCAATGAATTTGATTAGCAAACAACTAATTACACAGTTATGCGTCAATTACGCGGTTAAATGAGCTGATGCGGACAAGGTACTCTACTTGGGCAGTCCTCGATCGATCACGAGGAAGTACGTACTGATTGAGCTTCATCAACCACAACCGAGAGAAAAATTGTCTCGCCTTCTGCAGCTGTTTCCATACCTTGCTGGCGTGGAACAGACTAGTTGAGCGAGGTGGACATCCATCATCCATGTCGAGAGAAAAAAAATACTATATTACTATGTTTGGTTAACGTACACTTGAGATACAACAAAAATACTATATTACTATGCTGTCGAGAGAAAAATGCCTCGCATGTTTGGTTAACGTACACTTGAGAGACAACAAAAGCACTATATTACTATGCTCAGCCTTAACTTCCTTGGTAATTTCTTAACACGTGTGTGCGGGCGTCTACACTTGTTGTTCAGTTCCAATCTCCCCATCTCCCACTGGTTACAGGCAGACCACTGGTTAGATAAGCCGTTACAGGTCTTTCATCCCATCGGTACAGACTAAAAGACGCGTAAGTTTCACCCATCCATCCATGATTCACCTGGAATGTTTAGCAGCACTACTGCCTTACCTAACTCCGGGTCGCAGTCACTCCGGGGGCCACCACACACACACGGCCGGCCTCAGCTACGTCCCTCGTTGCCCGGTTTATAAATTTGGCAACACTCCACGCCTCCCCCTCCCTCCAAGAACACTACCGAACTTAGCCCAACAACTCGTTCTTCTGTTCATCCGTTCGTAGCATTTCTATCTCTCCATCTCGCCACGCTAGCTTAGACAAAAGCCGCTTGCAAGCACGAAGTGTGCAAGTCACGATGACCCTCGTCGACGGCGCCGTCGCGCAGCAGCTGCCGGGCCACGGCCAGACCGTGTGCGTCACCGGCGCCGCCGGGTACATCGCGTCGTGGCTCGTCAAGCTGCTCCTGGAGAGAGGCTACACCGTGAAGGGCACTGTGAGGAACCCAGGCATGCGCTGATGCACATGTGCACACACGCTGGACGTTCATACATATGCATCCGATCGAACGAACTTTGTTACCACGCGACTAGCTGATGTTTCTGCGAGGAAGTGCTTAACTTTGGGTTAACGTGGTTGCTATAGATGATCCGAAGAACGCCCATCTGAAGGCGCTGGACGGCGCCGCCGAGAGGCTGATCCTCTGCAAGGCCGACCTCCTCGACTACGACGCCATCTGCGCCGCCGTCGAGGGCTGCCACAGCGTGTTCCACACTGCCTCCCCCGTCACCGACGACCCTGTACGTACGGCATGCAGAACGGGCTCAAATTAAGCCACCTCTTATTGCTCGTTACGTGCGCGCGTAGAGATATATGCTAACACCTGGTTTGTACGCGTGTGTTTTGGATCAACAGGAGCAGATGGTGGAGCCGGCGGTGCGGGGCACGGAGTACGTGATAAACGCGGCCGCGGACGGCGGGACGGTGCGGCGGGTGGTGTTCACGTCGTCCATCGGCGCCGTCACCATGGACCCCAACCGCGGGCCGGACGTGGTCGTCGATGAGTCCTGCTGGAGCGACCTCGAATACTGCAAGAAAACCAAGGTTAGCAATCCTCTGTTTAACACTTCAACTCCCTCTCTTAATCTTGCCGTCAACGTCGTTCGATCCTACTCCCGGTTTTTCAGAATTCTTAGTTGCATGTAGAATAAGGAAGTTGATAAATATCATCTAGATATTTTCTTTCAAACTATCATTTAGATCTGTGACTGCTAGATCAGAGATTTAACCGCCGCAAATGATCTCCCCCCTCTAAAAAAATCCACCCTTCAAAAAATAGCTTGAATATCTAATCTAACGATCATAAATCTATAAGATAATTTAAAAAAACATGTAAGTGATGGCTAGACACTCCTGCAAATAATTAGACATGGATTAGCAGCGTGATTGTAGCACATATAGTACGTATGCTACTATCACTGAACAAGGGAAACAATATCTACGATTGAAAAGGACATCTCGATACCAAAATGCTTAAATTGTAGTAAGCAAACCATCTTTGTGCATGCAAAAATGCTGAATCGGTTCAGCAAAATCATGTCGACTAGCCACGTAAATAAGCAGCTACGTACGTCGTACACGCGTGCAACCTGCAGTTTATTTATTTACAACAGCTAAAACGTTCAGTAACATCGCATGCTATCACGTCCCCTTCTTTTCTTTTACGTACGGAAGGAAAAGGCTATCGATTAAAGGAGTGTTGTTATCACCACCAACCCTAGAATTTAACCTTTTTCATGAAGATGATTAGCCAAACGGACCAAGTGATGACGTATCACGACCACAGGATTTGAGGTTTGTCTCACGGTTCATGTCCTTATCCATTAAATTTTTTTTGAAAAGATTATCAATGAATATTACTATCATATTTTTCTAAACATTTCGTTTGCACGCACGGATTTACCAATCATAGTTTGTGCTTTGTGAGAACTATGATATGGTATATATTGCTTTTAAGTAATCTCAAATATTTCTGTTCCACCACAAACCATACTTCAGCGCAAGCAAATGATATCTACTCCCACTTGTGGAACACTAGTGAAAGGCATCCTGGAAAAAAAAGGAGGAAACTACAAACGAAACACAAAACAACACTTCGAGGAAAGCAAGAAGAGAGCATACGAATACGAGGGTTACCTTGATAAGCTATGATTTTTACACTTGCGAGTTGGAAAGGAAAAGAAGAAACACAGAGGGGACTTAATTATGGTCCCTCTGTGCATTCCTAGCTAGTGTGAGCTGCATATTTTGCTTTAACTATGTTAACTACGCTACAAACATCCAAACGTGTGCAACCCACCTACACAATAAACGATCTTGTCAGCAGTGAAGGGTACTTGTTTATACGTAAGGTCACAATTTAATTTCCATGGGAACAATTCAGTACAAACATTCAGTGGGGAGCTAACTTAACGGTTCTATGAAGACGACGCTTCCCAGTACGCTCGTCATGCATACGATACAACTATGCAAGTTTGACTCGTCAACAGTACCAGTGTACCACTACAACCAGGTGCTGAAATGGTTCCAAATCGAACAGAGACATGTAGACAGCCATTTTTTTTCTCCAAATTTCCCGGCAAACCAAAATGGGACATCGATTAGAACCAGGAAAAAATCATTTGCCATGGTCCCCATGAAGCGCATGCTGTCGTAGACGTTGCACCATACTACACATAATTATTGCATAAGCATGACATCACCACACCAACAACTTCTGTTGATGCCGCGATGCGTCAGAACTGGTACTGCTACGGCAAGGCCGTGGCGGAGCAGGCGGCGTGGGACGCGGCCAAGAAGCGGGGCGTCGACCTCGTCGTCGTGAACCCCGTGCTCGTGGTCGGGCCGCTGCTGCAGCCGACGGTGAACGCCAGCGTCGCGCACATCCTCAAGTACCTCGACGGCTCGGCCAAGAAGTACGCCAACGCCGTGCAGGCGTACGTGGACGTGCGCGACGTCGCGGACGCGCACGTCCGCGTGTTAGAGGCGCCCGACGCCTCCGGCCGGTACCTCTGCGCCGAGCGCGTCCTGCACCGCGAGGACGTCGTCCACATCCTCGGCAAGCTCTTCCCCGAGTACCCCGTGCCAACAAGGTGAGTCAGTCAGCGGCCGTCCCTTTCCTTTGGCCATATGCTTGCATCTCCATTTGGGTGTGCAACTTTCTCATGCTTAAAATATTTTCGTTATCTAGCTTTCCCATGCTCTGCGTATCCTAATGCTGCCAATTGATGCACCAAAGCCATAGTAGCAGTTTCTATGTCAGCTACAGTATTTTTTTAGCTAAAAATCAAAAACCATCGCTATTCCGATCACCCCTAAGTAGGGATCGTATTAATCCCTATAATATTCCGATGTAGTTCCTGTGAAATTACTGCATTCAAAACTAGGGATGTTCAGCAGAACTACAGAGATATGTGATAGAGACGGATATATTATGCCTATCGGCATTGCAGTCGTGGCACAGTCTCTTTCACTTATTATTTGCTACTTACGATCGATTTAAGAATTGGTTTAGTTAGTTACTTGTTGGGTACCTGGTTGAGGTGGATCCCACCTTGGGTTGGTGAGTAGGGACAGGACAAGGGAGCAGAACTTACTGTTTACTAAAGCGCAAGCAGTAGGTGCTCGGTGCAGGAGAGCCAAAACTCACTCGTGACAGCACGCAATCGCTTTCTTAAGCTTAATACTGGGGAAGACTGGAAATATAAAGTTTTTAAACCGTGCCGTGTAATATTGAAGCTGGCTGTACTTGTCCTAACGTGTAACAGAGTTGAATGGAGAAGTATACAATCCTAAAACTTCATGGCGTAATAATATTTGTTGCTAGTAACTTGGTACAGTACTATATTGATGACAATATGATAGTGCAGCTAAACTTATGCTTCCAACGTTTGAAAATTTTGGTGATAAATGATAATATGCCTGCTGGGCAACTTTTTCATTCTGATCCCTCAGTAAGCAAGTACTTAAACTAACTTGCAATAACATTTAGACTGCACGGCAAAATTTGACAGCAAATAATAACTGGATTGCTATGTTAGTAACTATAGAATTTGCAACAACGACAAATACCTTCATGGGAAACACTGCCTGGAAGAAGATATAGGGTGTGTTTGATCCGGCTTTTAAAAACAGATTTTGGCTTTTTGCTATAATATCTAACTTTTAAACGGAGTATTTTTTAAGATGTGGTCTATAAATTAATTGTAGTACACGTTAAAAATCCAATATCTGTATCAGCCAAAATCGCAAGCGAGTATCTCTCTCCATAATGTTTGTCGTAAACAGCTAAAAATTCAAAAAATTGAGCTAAAAGCAATGAGTCACAGCCATAAACCAGAAAAAGAACAAACCCATAATTCTCCAGATAGTTCCAATAAGCAGTCTTTCGTGAATAGTGGGTCTGAAAAATGGTGGTTGCTCAAAAAGTAGGAACATGTATCATCAAGATAAAGTAGTGGCATTGATTTGTAGATGATTGTCAATATCATCTCCAATTTTCTCTGTTTTGTTGGTTGTAATGGCCAAGCACAGTCAACTCATAACACAGTTTCATAGTCACAACGTAGTGAAGTACCATTTATGCTCCTATCAAATCTGTCCACTTCGACTAAATATAATATCCAGATTTAAAATAAGAAACAGATGATGTAAATTGAGTTTTCTGCTCCTGATGCCTCAAGCAAACCTTAGTTCAATGAATAAACTATTGTGTTGCGTGATTATCACAGTATAAGCCCCCTAGCATGTTCATGTAACCAAGGTCTTACTCAGATGGTCCTTAGTGAATTATGTAAATGACTTTAAAGCACTGTTCTGAATGTAAGACATATCTTCCAAATACCTTTTGTACCTTTGATGTAGCAACACTTATTCTAATAACACGGGTAAGGAAAATTACATCCTATACTGTGCTAATTCAATCACTAATGGACAAGCCCGTCTATAAAATATAATGCCACTGGACGGAGCAATACATTTCAATTTGCTCTAACACAATCATAAAAAAAATTTTCTGGACCTGCTCCAGTTTCATATGTTAGTAACTAATGTACCTAAGCAAAACTGAAATTGCAACTTATCACTGTATGTTGCGTCCTTGCTGAAATTAATGTGCCATGTTTGTCCCCAGGTGCTCTGACGAAGTTAACCCACGGAAGCTGCCTTACAAGATGTCCAACCAGAAACTACAGGATCTTGGCCTCCAGTTTACACCTGTGAATGACTCGCTCTATGAGACAGTGAAAAACCTCCGGGAGAAGGGACATCTCCCAGTGCTGAGCGAAGAGATCCCGTCAGAACTGAATGGTGTGACCGCATGACGCTGCTAAAGAATCAGCTCATTTCATGTTTCCTGTATGAGGCATCTGTTCTGTTTCTCTGTGTGTGTGTGTGTGTACATATATATCCCTTGTGTCATTTACGTGAACTATATGAAAAAAAGTGATGTACGATAGTCACAATTTAGAAGTCCCATGTGCTATCTCCGATGGTCAACATTAATTAGAAGTCCCTTTTACCATCCTTAGCATCACTACAGCATAATTGATTTCCTTAACCATCTCTCTAATCTTGAACTAAGAGAAAAGCAAGTCAAGCAAATCATCACCAATTCAACTTTGTAGAAATCATGTCATACATTAATGTAAAGTGTATCCAAAATCAACTTTTCATATCGCCAATTTGATTCATATTGAAGACGGGATTGAGTTCTCTAATATGAGAGAATCACCAACCCTTTTAAACCTGTCAAACAATTAAAAGTCCAGAATATCCCCCCAAAAATGGTAATAATAACCAGCCAGATAGAACTGGATAATAACTACACAACGTTCTGTCCAAAAAATAGTATTAAGTACACAACCAAAGAAACCTGGGTTCAGAATTTAGTTTTTAATAGTGTATTATTACAGAGTGAGAACTTGCTAAGCATGTGAGAAATAGTGGGAACCGAGAACATAGCGAGCAAGTAATATCGCTCTATTGGAATGTTAGAGAAGTTCTGAGGTAAAAAAAATACGACTAGCTAGCACGACCCACTATTGTCAGTAATTTAGTACTGCTCCTCTCTCCGCTCAAATTTACATCTTAATAAATTGTAAATTGGCGATTTCAGTTACATCATGTGCACAAGACCCTCTTGGATAACACAGAATTAATTGACAGGTTTGATTTCCAAAAGGGGTAATCTCAAAAAATGTCGGTTACTTTATACTGCATTATATCAAGCTATAAATGCACGGCCAAGAGAAATCAAATGATTGGCATTTCTGTACTTGTTTCTATGACATATTGCAGCTCCATTGCAAGTTGCAAATAGATCTGCTCATTAAATATCAAGAGTATGTCTTTTCAATATAGATCAACTGCCAATAGAACATGGATTTAGAGAACATAAGTGGATTGTACAAAATCATCAATAAAAGATGTTACCTCCATTGATTGCCGAAAACTATGCCCTGTAGCTGTGGAACCTCCTAATTGACACAAATACACGGCGACACTAATATAACTATTCAAGAATAGAACTTCTGCTAGTACATTAAGGCACTGCATGGTAGGGTGATCACCTGGACCACGAGGTGATGCCGTGATGTGCAATCAGATGACAAGAAAGGAGGATGCAGGAGGTGAGGAAAAAAATGGTAAGCTAAAGTAACTTACGAATAATTGAAATATAGCTCATGTTACAGGTGATGTTTTATTTGGAAGACAACTGATGCATTGACAGCTATGTAAGGTCAACTTGAAAGTGACAGAAGAGGGAAATAAGTCAATAACAGCCATAGTGATAGCAAAGTTATACTGCCTTTGTTCGCTTATAATAAGATATTTCATGTCATCATTTTTAGCAGACAATCCTTAAGTAGAGTTCATGTCATCATTTTTAGCAGACAATCCTTAAGTATAGTCCACTTGCACTTAAGGTTTGAAGACGTAACCTGGCTGAACATGTTCAAGCTGGAGAAAATAGAAAAGTGAATTTTAGACAAAATATTGCAATCTTATGGCCTTATGTATTTACATTCCGACTGACCATGTTTTCTTGCATGCAACGAGCCTAGACTATAATGGGCAAATCTGAAAAATTTCATGGTATATATCAATACGATCATCAAACAGGGAAAGGTTCAGAAAGTTGATATATGAAATTTACTTCATTCATAGTGGACAGCATCGATCTTTGTGGTGGCCATTGCCACCACAAGCTTTAACTGAAATCTGTCATGAAAAACAAGATTTTATCATATTCACAGAAAGGTCTTTCATCAGGGAGAATAAAGGTTCAGACGATAGCGCTTCAAGACTAAAAGTACAGTACAAACAGCATCTTTTTAACTTGGAAATTCTTTAGCATAGGAGTAGTTGAGAAAAAGAGAATAGTAGGGAGCAAGGGACATGGACTACCAAGTCCCTATCAACTCCATCTTTAACTTATTTATATCTACTTAGTAAATAAAGTGAAGGACCATGTGGAAAAATTGGAATTTGTATATTTTTCTGGACAGCTTGTAGAAATGGATAATTTTAGAAAATTTGCGTCATGGGAAGATTTGGCAATCTAGGTCAGTGGTTATAGGTTGCATGAGATATATATGTTACTGCTAACATGGGTCAAGTTGTAAAGAACTTATATCTGAAAAAATAATTTCTTTATTTTTAGATGTATAGGTTCGTTTGGAGTCAACTATGATCAATGGTGAGGATCGGGGCTATATTCATGGAGGAGCCGAGGCCTAGAACGATTGAGGATGCTGGGTGAGATAGTGAGCTCAAGCATAGTACAAGAAAAATAAAAAATATTGAAAAGAAGTTCGAACGATAGGTTGCATCATATGACTTAGTCGGTCCAAGTGAAATATGGTCCCATATAACTGGAACGGGAGAGACTTGCCGACGTATGGTAAGCAAGTGGTACACCTACACGTGGTAAGTATGATGATTACTTACAATAGAAGATGAAGACCGAGTCAAGAAAGATTATTTTGGTGGCTCGACCAAATTATCGAAAAATATCTTGGATGAAAACCTCAATGCTTGATCGACGCTTGAGAAGGTGATTTAGGTCAAGAAAAAGCTGAGAAGATCAAGTTAGATCATGGGAAAGGAATTAATGGATTCTGGTATATGCGCTTTGAAAGGCATTCGTAAGTGTAGTGTGTGAGTTAAAACCTGTGTGTGGGATTATCGAATTTTCTTTATATATACTAAGTGGATAGTATCTACTAAGGGTTAGATAGGACCGGTTAGCCCATCTATTTAACGGGTTGAGATGGAGACTTTTGGTTAACCATCTAACCATCCTCTCTTGAGAACAAGTGTTCATGAGTTCTAGGGTTAGGGTTTGAGAGAAGTTGAGTGTTGTGTATGCTCTCTTATTATCTAAGTAGAGTGGCTATAAAATCTTTATCCTCAAGTATTAATATATCAAATTTTGTTCGTCTTTATGAATCTCTTTTGTGTTGATTGATTTGCACTTAATTTGATTGGTTTTTTCTCCTCTCTCCCCTTCTTGATTGTTGTGCCAAGGATGTGTAAGATATGGAGATAACCTCTGAAAATCAATCTCTATTCATCTAGACACTTGGTTGGCAAGTTCATAAAGAAACTCAGTTTTTGCTCTTTTTAACCTCTCTGAGTGATTTCTTGATCTAGATGTTTCTACCTCGATTTCTTTAGTGTTTCTACTTGTTGGCACATGTGGGAATATATTTAGAGCTATCTTGGCTATCATTTACCCACGAGCAAGTCATATTCACTATTTCTGATTTTTGACCCATTTTTGGTCCAATCTTCCTTCAAACGAAAAAAGGTTAGAACTTTGGCAACAATTTTCTTCATCATTGATTACAATAGGTTCCTGCAATCCTATATAAGGTGCATACCATATTTCAAGTGATTAGAGCTTTGAATTTAGAGTTAGCCCAATTTTAGGTTTTAGCATAGTTTTAGTGTATTAGAGCTTCACGAATCAAAAAAATCCCAATTCTCTCTAGTGCTTTCAAGTTTTCTGGTTGGGATAGGTTTCTAAGGTCATCATCTAGCCTCGATTTAAGTTACAAGCCTTTTGGATCTATGGATCAAAAGTTTCATGGATTTTCATATTTAAAATAGTGCTAGTTTTATTGCTCACCAAACCGAATTTATTGTAGCAACGTGATTTTTTAGTTATTTTTGCATCTTGTTCTTCATAGCTTCTCATAGCTATTGGAGTGAAAAATTATTGAATACTTGGAGGAAAATTTGAAGGCACCATTCATCCCCTCTATTGTCATACCGGTCCTACATGTGCTATCATAGTTCGATTGGCTCTTCTCATAGATCTTAACTGGTGTTAGGAGTCATGGCATTAGAAAAGTATTTAACCAAGCTACAATTTTTGATGAAGTCTATTTCTCTTATTAGAATGCTCGCATGCAGTCCTACATTGAGGCTCAAGTGCACCCAGTTTGAATTGAAGTTAAGAATCCGCATGTAGTGCCGGCCAATAACAAGGTGATCACACCTAATGTAGAGGCAAATAGCAAGGCTCAAAATTTCTTGATTCAAGAGCTTAATTAATCTGAGTTTGAGCGTATCGTTCACTTGAGGTCTACTCACGAATCTGGAAGACCCTCGCTGATTACTATGTGGGCCCTACCACGATCGAGGAAGTGAGACATAACTAACTGAAGAAATAATACTCAAAGATCGAGCAAAAGCCCAATGAATCTTTGGTTAAGTTATAGAAAAAGTTTTCCAAGATCATTCATGATTTACGTGCTATTGGCCTTGTGTGTTCTGAGTCTAAAAATGCACACTAGCTGTTGGGTACACTTGATATGAGAGTTTGGAGGATGAAGATCACTTCCATCAATAACAGCACTGTCATAAGTGAGCTTACCATGGATAAGCTCTACTCAAAATTGAAGACACATAAAATTGATTTCATGCCGTCATAAGGAGCACTGTCATAAGTCGATGACACTTGTGGTTGACTCTTCTCAGAGTAGCTTTTTTAATATTTGTACTTTGGATCTTTTGGATTTTCCTTATGCACCTTGCACTCTTTGAGTTCGCTTTTAGATTAGTAGTTGACTTCCCAAAAGCCTTAAAAGCCATTAGAAGTGACAATAGTACAAAATTCTAGAATTCATCATTTGCCACTTTTTGCACTTAAAGAGGGTTAGAGCACTAATTCTCTTTACCAAGGATGTCATGGTACTCCAGCAAGTTGCAGCGAGCCCAGAGCCCATGGCAATAGTTAGACGATAGTAGTTAGACGGGAGTAATAAATACAAGTAATATCTTATATGACCAAAAATCAAATAACCATGCAACATAATAACATAAATGAATGGGTTGGTATACTATATACCATTTGTAAGAATATGAGGTGCAAGCTATATATGTCAAATCTGTCAAGAATGTTCAGCTGCTAGTCTATCAATGAAAAAAAACCTTTCCTTCCATGCTCACCATGTCTGTGAGTGACGACTGGCAACTCAGCATGCACGGGCGAGCGGCAGCAAACCAAGTCCCCTTCCGCGAAGCAACTAACCAAAGCATCCCCTTGGAATTCGTTCGAGATTGCATGTGCATCAGCATCGCCCCACAAGAAGCTTACTCCTCCCGAATCCAATCGACCCCCTCCATCGAATCCTCCTGCCTAGCCCAGCCGATCCCTTTCCTCCGCAAATCCTCTGCGATTGATGAGTATTCTTCTTCTTGTTCCTTGGAGCAATTCATTGGATGTGATGGAGCTTGGGAGCGAGCCTTCTCTCTGATCTCGCCACTGCTGCTGCTCCCCGCAGAGTGGTGCCTCCTCTCGCTTCCCACCAGGGCTAGGCCGGGGTTCGCCCTCCTACGGTTGCATGCGCTGGGCGAGAGGCTTGTGGGATTTGCCTATCTCCTCTCGCTTTAGGAGCCTACACACATGGCGCTGAAGAGGGAAGCCGGAGGAGGGAGGACATCTGAGATCACCTAAGCGATGATGCTGGAGAGGGAATCTAACAGCAAGAGAAGTAGCAGATTAGCGTCGGTGGAGGCAGGAGGTAGTAGATAGGTGGGAGGAAGTAGTAGATTGGTGGGAATAAGCAGTAGCTTGATACCGACGGCAAGAGATCTATCCGTGACCATGAAACCCTACCAAGCGCTGGACTGGAGAAGAGAACTATAAGTAGGTGGCTTCCACAACAACCTAGCAACGCCCTAGACGCCTAGGCATCGCCCAGCACTGTCTAAGTACTCACGCGCTAGGCGACCGTCCCTGGTGTCCCCTTCGGCCGCCTAGATGCCTTGGCGTCGTCTAGGCGATGCCTTGATAACCATGCTCTTTACCTAGAGTCCCTTAGCAGAATGAGGTTGTAGAGAGAAATAACAGAACCCTTGTAGAGATGGCTAGGACCATGATAAATGAGCATAGTGCACCTACGAGGTTTAGGATCAAGATGATTTCTATTTCTTGTTATATGATCAATAGATGAGCATAGTGCACCTATGAGGTTTTGGATCAAGACGATTTCTACTTCTTGTTATATGATCAATAGGGTTTTCTTGAGATCATATATTGGCAAGACTTCTTTTAAGCTTAGATTTGAGCATAGGCTTAGCGTTTCTCATTTCAAGATATTTGGTTCCAAATGTTCCACTCTTAAACATGATAACTTAAATAAATTTGAATCTATATGTTATGATGGTATTTTTCTTGGATATCCTACTCATTCTCGTGGCTATAGTGCATTTAATTTGGATGCCAAGAATACTATTGAGACTTGTGAAGTCAATTTTGATGAGGCTATGCCTAGTATTGAACCCGACAGTGCATGTACAAAGGTACACGGTGATCGGGGTTGCATCTTCATCGACAACGATGACTCTGACATATAGGATGAAGACATAATCCCTCCTCTAGTCACTCCTGCTTTGGTTAGAGAGCCTAGTTCTACTTCTCCAACTTCAATAGAGCAACCTCCTCCCACCTTCATCAGCATTTCCAGTGGCTTTGCTCCTACCTCCACAGCCCATGAGGTAGAGGTCATGCATGCACTAGGACATCTTCTTCACATTCAGCAACGACACCCTCAAGAGGAGATGATTAGGGACCTCCATAAGTGACTTATTCACTCCAGATTTCTCTTTCCAGATTCTCATGCACATTCCATTTGTGTTGTGTCTTTTGAACCTTGAGATATTAACTATGCTTTATCTTATTCTTCTTAGGTCAATGCTATGCATAAAGTGCTTGAAAACTTTGAAAGAAATCAAGTCTAAACCTTAGTTAAACCTCCCTCTAATCATAATATAATTGGAACAAAATGGATTTTTAAAAATAAGCAAAGGGATGATGGGTTGGTAGTTCGTGATAAGGCTAGGTTTATAGTTAAAGGTTTTTCTCAAGTAGAAGGCTTAGATTTTGAAGAGTCCTTCGCACCCGTAGCTTGATTAGAAGCCATTCATATATTACTAGCATTCGTGGTATCTAAGGGCTTTAAGTTTTTTTAAATAGATATCAAAAGTGCTTTTCTAAATGGTTTCATAGAAGAAGGGGTCTATGTTAAGTAACCCCTTAGTTTTGAAAATCCCAAATTTCTAAACCATGTGTGCAAGCATTCCAAAGCCTTGTATGGATTGAAGTAAACCCCTGAAACTTGGTATGATAGGTTTAAGAGTTTATTGCTTAAGAATAATTTCAAAATAGGAATGATAGATAAAACATTGTTCACTCTCAGGTATGGCAGTGGCTTCTTATTCAGATTTATGTGAATGATATTATATTCGGTGGTTCCTCTCATGCTTTGTTGTCTAGATTTTCATATTCTATGAGCAGAGAATTTGATGACGGGCGAGCTGACATTCTTCCTTGGTCTTCATGTCAAGCAACTAAAAGAGGGAACCTTTCTTCATCAAAGCAAGTACGCTAGAAACCTTTTTCGATGCTTCGACATAGAAAACAGAAAGCCAATGTCTACTCTCATTGGTACTCTACCGTTTTTATGCACTTTGAAAGGCATGCATAGGTGTAGTGTGTGAGCTAAAACCCATTTGTATGGGGTTATCGGGTTTCTTCCATATATACTAAGTAGATAGTATCCACTAAGGGTTAGATAGAGCTAGTAATTAGCCCATCTATTTAACAAGTTGGGAAAGAGAGACTAAGTATTCTTAAGTTCTAGGGTTAGGTTTTGAGAGAAGTTGAGTGCTACGGTATACTCTCTTATCCTCCAAGTAGAGTAGCTGTAAAACGTTTATTCTCAAGTAGCAATACATTAATCTTTATTCATTTCTCTGAATCTCTCGTGTTGATTGATTTGCTCTTGATTTGGTTGGTTTTCATCATCTCTCCCCCTTCTTGATCTTATTATGCCAAGGATGTGTAAGAGATAAAGATAATCTTTGAAAATCAATTTTCACCTATATAGGCAGTAGCACTTTCATGGCACAGCTCGACTATTTTCTTCTTCTTAATATAATAACACGCAGTTCTCCCGCGCGTTCGAGAAAAAAATGAAGAAACCAGGTTTTTGCTCTTTTTGGCCTCTTCGAGTGATTTCTTGATCCAACTATTTTTACCTTAATTTCTTTGGTATTCTACCTGCTGTGATATGTTAGAATACTTTTAAAGCCAACCTGGCCATCATTCACCCATAAGCAAGACATTCACCTTTTTGGTTTTTGACCACTTTTTTGTGCAACCTTTCTTCAAATGGAAAAAATGTCAGAACTTTGAAAATGATTTTCTTGATCATTGATTGGAATTCATTTTTTATATCCTAGAAAAGGTGCATACCAAATTTCAAGTGATTTGGAGCTTTGATTTGTGAGTTAGCTCAACTTTGTGTTTTGACCTGATTTCGATGCATCAGAGCTTCACGAACCAAAAGATCCTAATTCTCTCAAGTTCTTTCAAGATTTTTTTGTTAGGATAGGATCTTAAGATCATATCTAGTCTCAGTTTAAGTTTCAAGTTTTTTGGATCTACAGATAAAAAATCTCATGTATTTTTGAATTTAAAACAGTGCTAGTTTTATTGTTCATCGAACCGAATTTACTGTAATAGCACAATTTCTTAGTTTTTTGGCTTCTTGATCTTCATAGTTTCTCATAGCTATTGGAATTTATTGTAATAGCACAATTTTTTAGTTTTGGGGGAAAATTTGAAGGTCCCATTCACCCTCCTCTATTGCCATACCTGTCCTATATAAAGTGTAAGAGCAAAGGATTTGAAACAGACCAACGGTCAGTCTGATCATGTATGATACAATATAAAAGGAGCAGTTTCTCTATTTTACTGATGTAGACCAATGTTCAAGTAGGCGCTAGGAGGGCGGCAAACAACGGCCTAGCGCCTAGGCAGCATGATGTCCTACTGGCGATGTCAAGACATATGACTTTAGCATGATTTATCAATTTCTATTTTATTTTCTACTAACTTCTATTTATACATATAGCCAGTCCACCAATCTATTTATCCCTCCTTATCTACTCTCTTCCTCTTTATTCACTTTTCACTGCATACATCTTATGTCCTCTCTCTGTCTCGTACGCCTCACCACGTCTCCCCTTCTCCGGCCGAATCCCCTTCTCCTCTCCTCCCTCTACTCCGGTTGGCGGCACCTCCCCTCCCTCTACTCCGGTAGCCGCCGCCTCCCCCACAGATCTCCTCCACCTCCATCCTCCTCCGTAGCCGCCGCCTCCCCCGCAAATCTCCTCCACCTGCAGCCGCCTCCCCCACAGATCTCGACCCCTCAGTTCTCTCCTCCGCCGTCGCTCTCCTCCTCCGCTTGCCACCCCTCGCCTACCTCCGACCTTCCTACCAGATCTGTCAAGCGGAGGGGAGTGGGGACGTGAAGCCAGTGGAGTTGTCGGTGGAGGACACAGCGGTGGGGAGGCAGAGGAGACGGTGGAGGGGAGATGAATATGGGGAAAGGAGGCAGAGGCAGAAGGGAACCTTGGTGCCGGAGTAGCTGATTCTGGCGAGGCAAAGAGAAACTCTTTGTAAGCCCTCAGTCCCTCTTCCTCTTCCCCTGCTCTTGGTTGCCGTCTTCCCCTACTCTTGGTCGCCGTCTTGCGCACCTAGGCGACGCACGGCCGCCGCTCTCGCCTGGTAGATCGCCACGACGAGGCCGCCTTACCCCGCCTTGGACTGCCTCGTCGCCGAGCCACCCGACTAGGTGCCAAGGCGCGGCGGCACCCTGCCGCCCAGCGCCTACGCGGCGCCTAGGCGGCCGCCCAGGCCGCCTTCTTGAACACTGATGTAGACATATCGGAATATAACAAAAATTGACAAATCTAACTCAAGATACATCCAACATAAAGGTTTTGTGGAGCTGACATTAGATCTGTTCTCGGTTAAAAAAAATGAGACTCAACGTAGAAATAAACATATTAACTTATATGTAGCAATCCTAGACCCTAATCAATCAATTTTTGAATCATTTTTACATATCAACTGATCAGAATTGATCAGACTATGCCCATAGCAATAGCAAGACGTAGGTTAGAATCAATGTTGATGACAACAAGAAAATTATACGCTTAAAAAGTACGGTTCGGTCTCAGATAGGAACAACCAAAGAACAAGACTACAAAAGTTTCAATCATATCTAATTGGTTGTTTAATAGTTATAGAAAGAACTATTAATTCCAACACTCTTTTCTGCCATATATAATTTATAGTTGCTGCTAGTTATCTTCCCTTTCTTCCCACCCCCTTCAACATCTAGCCAATAGGTGAGAGTCGCTCCCAAGACCTAAGTCCTGCTCCTTCTCCCACTTGTTGTTACTTGGCAAATTGTCACCAAGTTACAAAGATTAACACATACCAAATTTGGTTGGCCACTGATGTGCGTCTTTACTCTCTTGTCCCACACAGATTTGGTGAGTGGTTGGGGGTCACTCCTACCCATACTCCTCATTCCTTTGTTACGTTGTCACCAAGTAGGCAAGGACTCACTCTTTACCATGTCAGACATATGTCCATGTGACAATCTATTTCAACACTACATCATTTTTCATCCAAATTGGCTCCAATAAAATTGTGCTCAATTGGTCATCTTGTACCCCTTTCAGTAACAATGTCATTGCACTATTCTAGAAGCATGTAACACCTATGAATTACTTGGACAATGACTCTACTCCAAGGATGGTTTCCAGAGCAAACTTAGAATAGCAAAATCCTTTTTTCTATTATCTAACTGTAGCGAGGCTAAAATAATAAATAAGATTATGGTGGAAAACAAAAGCACACATCAATGAGCTAGGTAAAAAACACATCAATGAGCAAACTATTGATTTATTAATTTAGGTCTACTAAAAGCACTCTAGTTATGTACTGATCAGTAGCAGTGCATATGGAAAACACAGATAAGGAGAAAGGTGTGACATATCTTTCACATAGTTTGCACTCAGACATCTATTACTTTGGTCACAAATGTTATCATATTGTAATATATCCTGTGTAACAAACATAAACTCTAAAACTTTACGCACAAAATAGATCAACAATCGCCAAACAATAGGATAGAAAATCAGCAGCCACAAGATATCATAGTCTCAAATTTCACAAACTATTGATGCAACTACAATCCAGATCATTTTTCAGCCAAGTTAAATTCGAGAATATTTCTAGCTTGAGATAATGAGACGACTTGAGGAGCAGAAAGAGACATCGTGATTCTTTGTCTGCCCTTCTTGCCCATGCACAATCTGTCCCTCTCATTGTCACACTCGAACTTTAGCACAAAGACCAACCACCAAATTGTGGCAAGCAAGAAAAGTGTGCATTATTGGATGTTCCCACCCTAGCAATCCCCACATCTTTCATTGTCTTGTTTTTGGGTTAATAGCCATTTACTTTATATTTTTTTCAATTAGGCTTGATATTTGTTTGTTATCGAAATTGGTGATATGTTTGGATCATATATATACACATACTTCTTCAGCAACACATCTTGAAAGTACTAGTTTCATTAAAATATGTAAGATTATTTTTGTACCTTTTAGGAAAAAAATAGTTTTATGGCATAGGAGTGGAAGGCATCCCCTATTGATAGTGTTATATGACATTGGATTGGTGCCAACTGCCAAATGGCAACCATGGAAAGCTCTACAAAGAAATATCCATCTACATACTTCTTCAGAAATATCTGGTTCCAAATATTTCCTAATTTCACATGAAGACTCACTATATTATTTGCTCTAGGAGAGACCTAATAAATATCCAATTTTTGTAAACTCTAAATATTTCTAGAAACCACTAGACACTTCAAGAACGCCCCCCCTCACGTAGAGATGCTTTCCAATTTATCTCTAAAAGCATGGGTTATATAGTCTATAGGTCCTTTTTTGGAGACACTTTAAAAATTGCCTCATTTGAACTCTAGAGATAGTTCAAAGACAATTTTAAGACATTTTCGAGACACATGCAAAATTGTATCTTGTAGAAATATTTTTTTAGATGCTCTCTAATTCGTAGTTTTTGTTGTGTAAAGACATTTTTAGATGCTTTTCCACCCTCCTAGACATGTGTTAAAAAAACTATATAAATATTATAAGACACAACTAAGTGGTTAGTGTGACAAGTTTGAAATAAGTATTCCCATGAGGTCTAGAGTTGTAGGACCAACCTTTGCAACAGTCCACACATTAAAATGTCTCTTCTTTCATAGTGCGATGCACAGGAAGGCACTTATGTGGCGTTTTAAAAAACACATCTATGAGCATGTTTTTGAGTACTTCTCATCACTTTAGGCCAATATGACTGCACTTGGCATGGTGGTACTGCCACACCCTTTGTAACAGTTAGTTTTGAGCGGTTAATGCTAAAGTTTATAGCGGTGGGCACTATAGCACAGTAGTACCGCACTTGCTGAAAATTGATGAACTCCAATGGCTAGTTTTTATGGTGGGGATTATAAATACCCTCTTGGCCAATTATGAGATAATCTTTTGCCACTTCATTTTATTTTCTTGAGTGTGAGCTTTTCTTCTCAATCGTGTATGTATTTCACCTTGTGAGCAAGGAGATAGATCTCTAGTTGCATATATTACATCTAGAGGTAGATTTAGTATACACTTGAGCTTGTGCATGTGTTGTACTTGGTGAGAGTCGAGCAAAGGGTTGAACTTGTTACTCTTGATGATTGCCGACTCCTAAACATAGTGGAGGTGTCGTAGTCCGGTGATTTTTTCAAGAAGAACGTGAGAAGGCCCAACGTGTTGTAAAGATTGGAGCTCACCTACTCAGAATAGGAAAGAGCTACCACTAGTATAATTAAGGTGTTTGGCTTAATTTGTGGAGCTAGTCTAATTTATTTGTGCTTACCTTAATATGGACTTCTAAACATAGTGGAGGTGTCGTGGTCCGGTGATCTTTTCAAGGAGAATGTGAGAAGGCCCAACGTGTTGTAAAGGTTGAAGCTCACCTACTCAGAATAGGAAAGAGCCACCACTGGTGGAATTGAGGTGTTTGGCTTAATTCGTGGAGCTAGTCAAATTCATTTGGGCTTACCTTAATATGGACTAGGGGAGACCTGCAAGTCTCCGAACACCACGGTAAAAGGAGACTGTGTCAATTGCGGTTTCATTTCTTATTCTCAATTTACATTCCTAGAATTGATTTGCTTGCTTATCACACTAGCAGTGCAAACCTAGATATAGACTTAGATTATTAGCGCACATAGTGAGACTAGTTTATTTAGGCTTTAATTATGCAAAATTACTTTGATTTACTCTTCCACAAATAAACTCAGTTTTAACCAAAAAGAATTTTAAAAGTGCCTATTCGCCCCCACTAGTTGGCCTCCTCAACTTTACAAGTGGTATTAAAGTTTGGTCTATCATTTTATTAGGCTTCACCGCCTAGAAAGTAAATGATAGCCACTAGTGATATAGTGTGCCTTGGTGAGATACCTTTATTAGATGGCACAAATTATGCTCATTGAAAGATCCACATGTCATGCTACTTTTAGGCCATAAGCCTTAAAATATGGCAGGTTGTACATGTGGTTGTTCTCCTCCAATGGATCTTCTTACTCTAACAAATGAGGAAGAGAAAAACTTACATGTTGACACTTGAGAAATTAACATTTTATTTAGTGCTTTGAGTATAAATGTATTCGATGTTGTATGCAATTTCAAGAGCACTCATAAGATGTGGCCACAACTTTAAGATAATTATGAATTATCCATCTCAACTAAGGATGATTTAATATAAGAGTGGATGTCGAAAGAAAAATGCTCAATCCCTAGTTCCGATAATGATTTGTCCACAAGCCCCTCCACATCAACTTATTGTTTTATGACAAAAGTTAATACTACGTTGCGCGGATACTTCTCAAAACTCACGTATCATATCAGATACCGTATCAAATATGGATACTCCTTTGATATGCTTTGATACGTATCCTGCCCGTATCATAGCTTTTTTGAATTTTTTTAAAAGAAAATAATTCCGATACTTCGCCGAACTCCGTGGATACTCGCTTGATACCTACAACCAAATTTATACCCCTGCACGGCTGTGCCCAGATCCAGATCCATTCGCACGCCCTCGTCTCATGCCTCCATGCTGCTGCCTCCACACCACCACCTTCGAGCCGTCGCCTCTACGTCACCGCCCGACCGCATCTTCCTCTCCACGGCGCCGCCCGGTAGCAGCCTCCCCTCAATGCCACTGCCTCCCCTCCATGGCACCACGTCCCCTCCATGACGTCGCCCGGTCGCAGCTTACTCTCCACGCCGTCGCCTCCCCTCCACGCTGCCGCCTGGCCACAGCCTCCCCTCCACTTTGTACTGCTCCCGCCTTGCGCTCACCGACGCAGTCTTCACACTCTTCGTTGGACTCCCCATTGCTGCCTTTAAGTAGACCTGACCGGATGTGTGTCTTGGTCTGAGATGTATGGGGGAATTCGACATGTTATTGTTCATGGAATGTTTGGTTTGCCATGAGAACAAGGTCACTTGTGCTGCCTTGTAAGAGGCAGTACCAGGGATACCTTCAAGAGCTCACTTCCTTAGTTTAGGCTTGACATTTAGTAGCTTTTAGTGAAACAAGTAGCAGAAAGCTACGAGGAGCACTGAATCAATAATATAACCAGCGCCACCAAAAGAACATTCACAATAGTGCTCCTCTTGCTTATATTTACTATGCCTAAAATTATAGATGTTTGATTCATACCAAGTGCTAAAGTGTTAGCTCTGCACCTGTATGCGTTTTTTTGTGGAAATCTTACATAAGGAATTTGTTGAGTATGATGATGTTTATTTACTAAGTGGAGAACTGGAGAACCAAGCAATTTGCTATATCAACATTAAGGTATTCTCAGTTTCTCAATTTCTTATAAGCATTCATTAGTTTCTTATATTTATCTTTAGTATATATATAAATGCATCACTGTATCGGCATTTTTGGGAAAATAGCGAATCGTCGTATCGCGTATTTGTATCTGTATTAGGGTATCCGGGCAACATAGGGTAATAGTGAGGTAAATGATGATGAGCCTATTTATAATGAGTTGATGGATATGCTTGAGGGGCTTAATGAGTACCTTGGGAAGGAAAAAGCAAAATTTGAAGTTTTGAAGAAAGAGCATGTCTATCTTCAAAATGATTATAATGTGTTAAAGGATGTGCACGAGTCTCTCCTTCTCAAGAATCTCACTACGCGTAAGGTGGATATAGGCATTGCATACAATTTATTAGATGATATGCCATGCATAGCTCCTAATCCATGCATTCTATCTTAGGTTACATATTCACCTATTGCGATGACTTGTTTGATATTTCTTGTTGCTCTAGTATGGATATTTGTACTTCCTCTATCCTTGTTAAAACTAATCTTGTTGAGAAAAACTAAGAGCTCAAGGATCAGGTCACCAAGTTGAAAAATGACTTGGAAAGAAGCTATAAAGGGAAGGTCTCTCTTGATAAACTATTGAGATATCGAAGGAAATCAAATGACAAGGGAGGAATGGGCTTCATCTCCAAGAAGAAGGAGAAGACCAATCCAAAGCTAAATTGAAAATACTTTAAGAACATCAAATGCTTTGGATGCAACAAAAAGGACACTTTGCCTTAGTATACCCTAACAAGATAGATGACAAGTCAAAATCAAAATGAGGCAAGACGACATTGAGCAAGTTACAAGAGAAAAAGGGGAAGCAAAGGCCCATGAAAATATGTTTCAAAATTGTGTTCTTGCTATTATTCAAAAACTTCGTTATTGCAATCTTGAGAAATTATTAAGAGGGAGTGCTAAATCATATCATTTATATCATATCCCTAAGTGTGCCCAAATTGATTAAGTGCTACTGTTGATTTTCAAAATTGAGCCATTTAGCCAAAAATCAAAATTTTATAACTATTACTAATTTTTTGTAAAATTAGTTGCAAAATGTATATAAAAGCATTGCAAATGTTTTCCAAAGTTTTCCATTCAAGAAAAATGAATTTTCTAGTACAAAACTAGCTAAAAAGTATCTTGTTTTGGCATCAAACTTACATTTTGCATAAAATAAGTTGCAAAACGATTTTGGAAATGGTTCCAAAACAAAAAAAAACTAGAGTTGGTCATTCTTAATATTTCTCATATTCAAAAGATTCTCAGAAGACTAGCCTATCAAAAGGTATTTGATTCTAAAACTCACCCAAAAACTCATTTGGCCTATATCGGTCATATTCTAGCACCTTGTGAGTTTTACCTCTTGGACTTGATTCATTGCAATATCTTGGCTAAAAGTGGTATTTCAAAGTCATATATGTCATTTTTAATCAAAGAGCTTCTCATTTGCTTCATTTGTTTTTTTTTTGGAGTGAAATTGTCAATTGCAAGTTTAACCTTTTCAAAAAGCTTCTTTAGTCAAAAGTCAAATATCTTGTTTAAAGTACCAAATTTATGAAAAGCTAGATAAAAGTACTTAAATATGTATTTAAAATGTTTTCAATGCTTTTGGAGTAAAAAGTTCCTATTTTAGAAATAAAATAGCAAATTTGACTTAAAAAGGATCGTATGTGATCTTCTTTTTGAATAAAAAGACATATTTTTCATAAATAAAAATCTATTGAGCTTTCAAAAAAGTTTTCAGTACCAAACTCATAGGTTGGCCTTTCAAATATTTCTCTTGTTCAAAGGTTTCTTCAAAGACCAACCGATGAAAGTTGTATTCATTTGAAGTTCACCGAAAAACTAGTTTTGACCAAAAATGACATATTCTTGCTTATATTGGGTTTCGATATTTAAGCTGGTTTAATTTGTGTAACTTAACTTGAAATAGTATTTCTAATGCATAAAAAGCCATAAAAGTGAAACACTCCATGAAATTATTTTTTGGATGTGTTTTGAAGGCGTGAGCAAAAACCATTCTCATTTAAACCTAGAAAGCTTAATTTAGCATAACTTTTGATTAGAGACCCCTTTTTCAAAACTTCTTGGAAAACTTTCTTAGGAGTCCAAATTTTGTTTCTGACAAATTTTAAAGCATTTCAATGTGGTTTGAAAAGGTTATTACTTTTTGTCACTTTGGTCATTATGCTAAAAATTCAGACTTTTGCATAATTTTGTGTTGATTTGTGATTTTTGTATCTCCAAATGGGTTCATTATTTGAGAAAATTGTTCTTATAAGAGTTGATCCTTTATAGATGATGTTTGATATATCATTTTATCAGATTTATTGGAATTCTTTTAACCAGCTTTTCAGCTATCTTTCAAAGCTCAAATGGAATGTCAAAAATCTGAAAACATGAAACTCTCGGTTGTATGAAACTTTGTGATTTTCATATCTTTAAAATGGTTGACATTTCGGTGAGCCTCCCAAAATAAACCTTATGTGTATTTGTAAGGACTAGCTCCATGATTTATCTCTAATTTTTTTTGAAGCTTGTTTCCTAATGCATTAAGGAGTATTGGATATATCTTTTGAGCTTAACATGATTTCAAATGCACATATCTCTTTGGTCGTTGAGAAAATGAGCATGATATCTTCATGAAAAATGTTTTAGGCATAATTGCTACCCTCTTTGAAATTTTTATGAAGTTGGAGCTCTTGTAGATGTGTTCCTCGTTTAAAAATATTTTGAGTTCTCAAGTACTCCTTATATGGGCTCTTCTGCAAATTGAAAAATCATTTTGAGGAGATTTCAAGAGTGAGATTATTTGAATGTATTTCAAATACCATTTCCTTGCACAACTCAAACTATGGCCTTGTTTCAGGTTATTTTCTCTTTTAGGCCATAAAGAGGGAGTTTGTGGAAATCTTGGCATTTATTAAAAAAATTCTTAAAATTCAACTCTCAAATAGGTTATATGTATCTATTTCATACACTTTATGACTATAGTAGAATGAATTCATTGCCAAACTATTGTTTTGCAAAGACTTCATTTTGGCTTAGCTTCCTTTTGCATTTTTTGGTGATTAATGTCAAAAGAGGGAGAATTTTTGTAAGCTAAGTTAAAATTGCCAAATTTGGATGATTGAATATCTTTTCTTGTGATTTCACCTTATTTGATGCATGTCTTGTGGAGGAGCAACTCATTCATACACATAGCCTCCTATATGCATCATGTGCACAAGCATATCATTCTCATATGCATAATACTCGAATTGCTTAGTGACATGTATGGATATAGATCAATAGCTTAAATTTCTGTCATATATTGGTTTATATAAAAATGTTGTTATTGATAATGGATTTATCATCAATCACCATAAAGGGGAGACTATAAGTTCAAGTACCATTAAATTGGTTTTTGTGATTAATGATAAATCTAAATATGAGAATAACTTGTTTGTTGAGTATAAAATTGTTTAGTCTCATTTGGATGAAATTGTGAAAATCATATAGGTATACATTCAAATGTAATATTCTTATATCTTGTCACATTCTTCGGATCCAAAATATAACTTGAACTCCACCAAAAGTCTAACTTAAATACGTGCATATGTTTTATTACACATTCTTGTCTACACACATTTAGGGAGAGTTCACTCTATATTTTGTGGTTTTATTCATATTGATCATTCTCTTATTCCTAACATATATTGAGAATTTTTACTTTAAAATGTATCTCTTGAGTATATAAAACTTGTGTAGTTCATATATACTCATATTGATTTAAATTCAATTATTTACAATCGGGTTGTCATCAATCACCAAAAAAAAGAGGAATATTAAAGAATCTAGTTCCTCCATTATATGTTAATAGAAAGTTTTGAATAATAAATAACAACTGGATATGTAGTTTTGCTAGCAATTAAATTAAAGTCAAATACTCATTCAAATAAGTTAATTGCTTCCCAAGCTTGTCATAGAGTACACAAATTGTTGTGTACAAGATGTATACTTGCAAATCAATTTATTACCTCATTATTTGTTGATATTGCCATCAATTACCAAAAAAGGAGATATTGAAGAATTTAAATCCGCCATTATATGTTAATAGTAAGTTTTGATAATCAATAACAATCGGCTTGTGCGACTAACATTTTTCATGACTTGATAAAATATGTTAGGTCTCATGATGATAACTTGGGAATGCATCATGAGTTAATCGTCATTAAGTCAAGGATTGAGAAGTAGTGATGATCATCATGAATTGATGATCATCAAGTCAAGATCTTGAAGAGGGGATGATTATGAGTTGATCAAGTCTAGTAAAAACCATTATATGTTGATGAAGGTCGAGTGTTGGTTTGCATCATGTGTTGATGCAAAATAAGACAAGGACCCAGACATAGAGAGGAGATGTGTGTCATCAAGATTCAAGTAGATGCGCAAGACAAAGGTAAGACTAGCATAAGTTAAGGATGTATTTATAGTCTTTTATCGGTTGTAGTGTTTGGTTGGAACTTTGAAGACCAGATTGCTTGTGTAGATTGTTGTACTATTAATAGGGGTCTTGTCTAGCAGTTTGAATCTCATCATGTGTTAATAGCTTGATCTTACTTACTCTTGTTTTTCATGGTATGATAGTATTATTTATGAATGTGTTTTGTAAATAGTTATCGCTCATACATCTCTCCTTGTAGCATGTGACTATACTTTGCAAATAATTGAAGTCCATATACTTACTCCTTGTGGTATAATATAAGTTTACAAATGTGTTTTGCAAATTGTTGGAATTCATGATTTTTTTTCCCTTTAGCATGGTATAAAATTGCTTGTTGCTATTTCTTTAGACTTATATCATGGTAGTAACTCTTTGGAGTTCATATGATTTATGCATTGGTCTAATGTATTTGAAATAATGCAAATAGGTGGGTTGTGTAGCCATTTAAATAAGCTTTGCATACTTCTAGTAAAGAAGTTTCTAGACATATTTGTAGTTTGCAAGAATTAGATATTTCTTAGGGTGTTCCTTGTACAATTAAAATAGTGAGTCTTCATGGCAAAGTAAGAATTATCTAGAACTATATTTTGAGTAAAGAATGTGTAACTGTGGTCTTCTTGGTAATTAATCCACATACTTATAACTTAGTGCTTGTTGAGTTGTGATTTTGAAAAAGGTGTCTCAGTTGCCAAAATCACAACTGATCTTGGCTTTCTTGTATGGTTGGCTCTATCGCCTAAAGGTCTCCTAGTTGGCATTGTCGTTTGCATATAAGCAAAGCACTAAGTAGTACTAACAAAGGCTAAACAACAGTAGGATAGATTTCGTCTAGAGGAGTGTAGGTCTTCACTGTGTAAAGGATCCATCGAAAAAGTGGTATCACACCAATTTGGTACTAGCTTCTAGGAATTGATACTAGGGTCATCAATACCAATCTCCAATTGGTATCATAGCTAGGTTAATACCAATTCCAACAATGTCAATATAGGTCATGACTCATGAGGACAATATTTACGAAAAAAAGTGCATACAACTCCTTTATCAAATTAGTTTTATGTAGTCTTCTCAAAATTTAGCTCATGGTACAAGTATTAATGTGGATGTACTAACCAACATTGCAATCAGTATAAGTGTGATAACATCTTGATTATAATGATTGACAAATAGTCTAACATAGTATATACACGTATAAACAATAACTATATATATCATATAGGGGAACAGTAAATATATATTGACAGTACAATGCATTCACATATTAATAATTCTTGCCAATTAAAAAATTATTTTGTTCTTAAAAAAGCAATTCGCATGTGAACTTATGGTTAATGGTTTATTTAGTCAAAGGCTATAAAGGTAATAAGATATCATTCAGCATTCCAAATTATTGGTGCCTGCTTAGAAACGCAACGAACATAATTTTTGACAATGAAGAAGGATTGAGAATTGAGATAATTGAGTAAAAAATATAGTGACGCACTCCATCAATGAATCATATGCAATCAAGGTTTATCTCGTCCCATACTTATCAACTAAATAAAATCCTGCCAACAAGTGCAAATTGCCATGCGTACCCTGGTATTTTCAAACTATATATGTTCATAGCAATATTTTTCTAATTAGTTGTTACAATAGAAAGCAATAAAGACATGAATACATTAGCACAAGATGTAGAGTTTAGTAAATAAGCGTACCCATCGACCGGTCTATGCTATTATAGTCCCACACTCCATAATTACCACTTTCTTAATCTCAAAGATTTTAATTAGTGCCACAATAGAAATATATTATTTGAACATATAGCACTGTGCTATGCATAAAGGCAGATAACTAAATACCTAAATTTCAGAGAACTTGAGTGGTGCAAAAAAAAATATCTACATACTATTCCACCGAAAATAGGAAATTTCATCAAAATAGCGTAATACACATAAATATCAATGTAGTGTAGTTTTGTATTTCTATTAAAAAAAGGTAGAAATAAAAAAATATAACTACATAAGTATAACATACTCAGAGAGATGATCACAAAAAACTAGGCTACATACCATCCCTAGAAAATACCAAAATAGGGTTCATATTGTAGCCAATATCGAGAAAACAACTTCACATGTATATGGGCGTCCCTATACTATCTTAGCCCTTCAAAGTGCCTTAAGATTTGTGCAAAGGACAAGAAGATGGGATGGTGATTTGAGTTTTGAAAGTTTGCATCAATCTCGAGGCCCATTTGGTAGGGGTGATAGTATATGGACATCCATATATACACATGTGGAAATGTCAATTCCAATATCAAGCCCCACTTATTTAGAAAAATTAATCATACAAGTAGTGATTGATTATATCATTGACCAGTTACTAAGAACACATACCTAGTATAAGGGATCATATTAGTTGTCTAAAATTGTCCCTCCAAATATATGCAGAAAAGTTCACTATTCATACGTATGTTTCGAACTTCAAAAAATTGGCATGATGCAACAAATCCAACGGAATGATGTCTTCAGACAGGAACATGAAACTCCTAGTGTTGCTAAGTCCATCACATGCTTAATTATATGAATACAAGCAACTAAATATTAATGCTGCTTCAGATTTTTTTATGTAAAAAATGAGTTAGCAAGATGATCCATCAATTGGATTGTAATGCAGATTAAACATCTTTCTGGTGCTAAGGAATTAATCTTATTTTAATAAACTCAACAGTTTAAAGAATGAACAAAGGCTACAATAAGAAGATGTGTGGTCCAATCACCTCAAGTACCATATGGCTTGCATGCGCCCACCATCTCCTCGAGTCAAAGGAAGCCTTTCTTGTTCTATTAAAGGATTCCGTCGAAGAATTAGACAATTATTAGTGCACCGTCAAAATAGAGATAATGATCTAGTACTTGGACTACAAAGAGGAATTAACAAGAAAAACACTGTCTCTTACCAACTCATATATTATCATAATAATATTAGTAACTTAGCATTGTCTTCAAGGGCATTTGCAAAACAAAATATTACAGGCACCATCCAACTAGATGCTATCCAGGAAAACCAGGTGCCTCACTATGAAGTATCTTGCTCTACGCACGCATGTCCAGTATCCAAACATCTCATCCAGATGTATGTGCAGTTTATTCTGGCAAAATGTTTTTCACATCGTAAGTTAGAAATAATCAAATAAATATTTTTGTTTCGGTAGCTGCAAAACAATTCCAGCCAAGCAGCAAGAACATGTGTATATGGAAAATCATCACTACAGCTCTGGAATTTGGGAAAGGCGGATATATTGATTGGTGTAGAAAAGAGATGAAAATGACAAATCACATGCTTATAAATTTGGAAGTATAGCACAGCTAGTGCGAGGAGCACTTGCACACATAGCCCAATAAAATATTCTCGACAGTTTGTAAATTTCAATCAATTCAGTAACAAGTCAATCACCTGAAAAAAAAAAAGCGATGTCCAAGCAAATAGCAACATCATCTGGAGTTAAATAAACTGCAAAGAATAATCATAAATCGTACACGCATGATTCTCCAAGAAGGAAATGCCCAATCGATGGGTTAGCCAAGCTCTACGCCGCATACAATAAAAAGACCTTGTATTACACTGAGCTATTCCCAATTTCTCACATGGAGATCATATCGGGCATAAAAAAAATCAAAACCGTAGTTTAGGTAGGACAACAAATAAATAAGGCTGGACCAAGGCCAATTAAACCCTTATTATCTCGTAGATTAGCCGAATCACTCTAATCTTGAACAAAGGAATATATACATGCAAGATTAAACTGCATGAACCACAAAAGATAAAACGATTGCACAAATGAAACAACCGATTGAACACAAGATTGTTGCTAGCACATATCACAGGGAAGTCCATGAGAGATGTACGTACAATCGCCAATTCGCCATTAGAGGCAAAACCATGAGGAACCCCAAGAGAAGACAATTAATATCACAATACCACTGGTAGACCAAGTACGAGGAGGCATGTATGCTTTAGCAGAAGCAAAAAACTAGAGGAACATGGACTTACCGGAGATGGGAACGTTTCCAGATCTGGAAGCCGCCGGCGCTGGTAGGTGCCCTCTTTCCACTTGTAGCCAACCAGATCTGCCTCCCACTACCACCATGTCCTCACAGCACCACATGAGATGAGGGAAGCAGGGGGGGGGGGACTCAAAATTTCGTGAGCTTGGTGAGAAATCCTTAAGAAAAAAGTTGAAGGAGAGACTAGAGCTAGTGAGAGAGGAGGAGGAAGACTAGAAGAGGGAGAAGGGCATAGCAAAGGACTGGTCAAACAGTCGTTTCCATTAAGGACACATGGGGAGGCGAGCAAAGATCTGTATTTTAATCAAATCATCAATCATCCTCTTCCCCCAAGGCGATAGCTAAATCGTTGGAAGACGCAAACAAAGATAGCCACGAGAAACTCCCCAAGGAAAGAAAGAAAAAAAAGGAATATTTTTCCGGCCTGCACAAGGATTCAGGATGTGCATGCGCGCAGCTAGCAGCCATGAAAGAGTACCTTATTCCAAAGAGCAGGTAAGCCATTGGAATCCGAGCAAGATAGGTTTCAGGTGGGGACATGAGCTATGCACATCACATGAAGCCAAAGCCTCTAGCTCTCGGCAGTCGATGCAAGAATTGCCGCACGTCTCAGCGGCCGGTGATGTGAAAACGGTAGGGGGAGATGGGTGGATGGATACGGCAGAACAAGTCCCGAGGGGGGAGAGAGCTGACAGAGAGAGAGGTGAGCACACAACAGCAGCTGCGTCTATCTCTCCAAAAGCAGCCGTAATCAGATGCAGTCTAGCCGCTGGGTGCTCACTCTCTTCTGTCAGCCAGCCATGTTCACCACCATGTCCACCACCTCCAACCCATCCAACAGCAAAAGATTGACACGAGATAGAGAGAGATCAAACCCATTTATGCATATGCATGCGTCGTCGTCTTGCCCGAATAGGAGAAGGGGGGCGGCGGTGCAGATCTAGGGGGCTATCCTATTGGCTTCTTCTACCGCTCTGGTGGTATGGGAGGCATCCACCGCCGGCTTATATAGAGGATATGATCCCCGTACCTTCTTTGTTCCTGCGTAAACCGTAGCTTGCTAGGGTTGGAGGTACGGCGCATGAGATGAGATGCTGTTCATCTTTGTATTTGCAATTTTCCGACTGAATACAATATTCTTAAGGTACGGTGCTACTATGCGTACTGGTGGTGTTGCTATGCGTATGAATGGTTACAAGAGAATTCGATGACAAGAGGGGTCATTCACACTTTCTAAATGTGAGGTTTGCTTTATCAAAAATATTTGTGCACTTAGTCGTCTTTGTTTTTACTAGAGTGGTTGATAGCATTTATTCGCTTAAAAAATTAATCATAATTATTATATGTCCATATTTTAATAAGTACTCCACAACATTATTAACATATATATAGATCTGTATCTTTTTGCTGTAGTATAATCTAGTAAGTGGTGGACACCAATGTTTACATGTGTCTATCCACTAGAGCAACCGTGATTGCTTATAGCACAATCCAATCTACTCAGATTGTTTTTTCTCCATTGGTTTTGTCCTACAAAGCCACTCTATTGTTATTTCTTCCCATCTCAGCACCATTTAAAATGGTTTTCGGTTTCTAGCTTTCAGATGCCAGAAGTCATTTGAATGTATTGGCTTCTTAACTTGACTATTTTTCTTTTTTCTTTTTGTTGTCTATAGAGATATAATAGTTTTGTCCTCTTTTTCTTTAATTTTCTTTAATTGAATGTCTCAACCAAAAACTAATAGCTACTGCAGTGCCTACTTTAGCTAAAAACCAGCAAAAGCCGTTTTGAACGGACCTAATTTTGTCCATACATAACCACTCTATTGTCATATTCTAACATTTATCGTTAGTCTGCTGTAAAATTGAGGCGACGAGATAATAGAGAGAATGCAGCGTATAATTGTTTTTCAATTATAAATCATCTGACTTTGTGTATTTTTTTAAGTACTGTTTCCTTATGTTGGTGTTAAGAGACAAATTGATCGTTTAAAATTAATAGTGTGAATTGCACACGCATCCATATAAACAGTTATACTGTATCCATGTTGGTTAGAGTGCTCCCCATTTATCTTGGTTTACACAATATAACATTAATAAAGCTCAAAACAAACTAAATCTATAGAAGTGTGGAGTAAGCTATCATATTATTCCCTACTCTCTCTTTTTTCTATATTTCCCGCAAGGGAGAAAGAGGACGCTGGTCACACTGCCTGAGTGTGAGGTCCATTTTTCAGGAACAATATTAATTATTATAGTATTTTAGTTTTTATGGTTGAAAATATTTATTTGCTTAAAATATATTTGTAGATATGTATATTTTTATGTGCAACTCGCTACATTAATATTTATAACAGATGTAGATCAACACTAATTCTTATAGTAAAATCCAGTATGTGGTCGACACATGTATTTTTTCTATCTATCCACTAGATTAGTCGTGTATAATTTCTTTACATTGGTTCTTTCAATAGATGTGACACGCCCCACGTGATTATTCCAAGGATAATCACGCTTAAGCAACTGATTATTATTCATCTTATCAGTAAAATATTGCTCCAACGAATAATAAGCCTTTAGTAGAGTCGCGTAGCAAAACAATAATGTAGAAACAGTCTCTTTATTACAGTCTTTGTCACGATGCCTGGTGCTTGTAAAGTAAAGGCTCTTCCAACCATCTCTGACATAGTCCTCTTGACATGTGTCCCTACAGCTTGGTGAGCGTGCTTGGGCTACGACAAGTGGAATTGCTCGTTCACTTGAAGGTGTTGAAGGGACTCCTGGGGAGGGACAACTTTTGGCCTTGGGGTCTCTATAGTCACCCTTGGCTAGGTAGTGCCTTGGGGGTGAAACCTTGCTTTGGCATGTGAGAGCTGGTTTACCATCTCTAGGTATAAGCGCATTTACCCGGGTGGAAGAACTCGAGGAGGAGGACCCAGAACTCCCATCCCTAGGGTTATGAGCTCAGGCCTCAGAGGTTGAGGCGATAGGATGAACTGTAGTGGAATAGGCTGAGCTCCTTGCCATCCAAAGCTCGATGGGTGCAGTGGCCAGTAGGGAGCCCCGTTCATCACTGCCATGTGGGCAAATGAAGGGAGGTTGTAAGGATTTCGTCCTTGCCCTGTTCCGAGGATGAAAGCTCCACACACGCTTGGGTCAATGGTCACTTCAACTGAAGGCAGTGTTAGAAGTGGTGAGATGTGCTGAGGGCCACCGAGAGGATGGTAGGTGGCCATTGTGTATTCCACCACATGCTTTGCAGTTGCCTCCACCATTGCTTTGTAGTTAGTGGTGTCGAGTACCCCAGAAGCAATGGTTAGCCCCAGAGCTTTGATGGCCCTATGTTAGCTGGTGTGAGAGAAGTGGATATGCCTGGCAGCCTTGGGACAAGCAGGACATTGTCTGCCTTAGGGTGAACACCCCCAATTTCCAAAGATAACACACGCCTCGGGCTCCTCCAGAGAGTGGATGAGTCGTCTACGAGCTCCTTGTGCTTTGGAGCTGGAGGAGGTTTCATGAAATATAGACCCATCACTATGCTGACATGGCGCCTCATCTCCACGGTGGCTTTGGTTCAACCAATTAAATTGCAAAGAAAAGTTGCATGCATTGGTTTAATGGTTCAATTCAACCAAATTTACATCCCCCATATAACAGGAGCTGAGGTGGAGAGTAGGCGCTCTCTTGCGTGGCAATAGTGACGCAGTCCATCTCCTCAACTGAGGGTGGGTCCATATATTGTCAGGAACCAGTACTGTCTAAGTGCAACATTAGTGTGTCTAGGGTGGTGTAAAGTAAAACAAGTGCAAACCCCAACATGTTCGAGCTGTAATTTACTCAATTAAAAATCCATGTATAATACCTGGTATAAACTGTAATTTACTCATTTAAAAATCCAACATATGTTTGAGCTTAACTAGGAATTCAAACAAAAAACAACAAAGTAATACAAACATGCCTTTAGTATAGCTACTACCATAGCGGATGGACTAGCCACGAGTGTTCATCATTATATTTTTTATACAATTAGGGAGGGTATAGGAGTACATTCTATAAGACTTTGACAACTTCATTCCTATGGTCCAAATATCTTTATAAGAAAAAGAACTAAGGATTGGAATCCTCTAAAATTTCTTTTAAAATCCTTCGAGAACATCTCCAAAGCTTACAAGTTGAAGCACTCCAGATGTCAACGGCTGGGTTCGGCAGGGATTCGAGCGACACAAGGCAAAAGCAGCCACTGGCATCGTGCAAGCTCAGCCTGTCTAATCCGGTCAGGTTGTACATGCTTTTATAATATTTTTCTTTGCCCACAGCTAAGGCTGTAGATGAGCCAATCTCGAACGAGCTTGACCTAACAAGTTCGAATTCGGTAGAAACTGGACCGAGCTCGAACGAGCTTGAGATTGACATCGAGCTTTAGGCTGGGCTCAAGCTCGACTCAGACAAAACTCGAGCTTGCTCAAACTCGGCTCGTGTAAGCTGAGTTACACATTAGACACATCACAACCATCCCATAGTCATCATCACAGAGGCACAGAGCATAAGGAGGGTAGTAGAAGAGGAAAGGAGTATAGAGGGAGTACCGAGGGTTGGTGCTAGGCCTACAGGCGGTTGGGGGAGTCAGGTGAGTAGTGGGAGGAGGTGGCGTCGGAAGGCCGAGCCGACCGGAGGCATGGGGGAGCCGTTGCCGTAGGAGCGTGGCCGAGCTGCAGGGGCGGGCCTGCCATAGATCTGGCCGGATCTGGGTCGAGGAGGCTGGGAGCGGCGCTAGAAGGGGCAGCGGCGGGGGTGGGGCGAGGAGGGGCGGTGGCGGGAAGAGGAGAGGCGGTGGGAGGTGGACGGAGGGACCGAGGGAGTGGGAGACCAGGAGTGGGCTGGCGGACGGAGGGACCGAGGGAGTGGGAGACCAGGAGTGGGCTGGACTGGGGGAGTGGGGGTGAAGTAAGTGGGAGTGGGAGTCGAGCCTACTCGAACTATTCGAGCTCGGCTCGATCAGACTTGCGAGCTTATTCTGAGGCTCGAGTTCGACTTATTAACAGCTCGAGTCGAGGTCGAATCGATCCTACAACGAGCCAAGTTTGAGTCACTCGCGAGTCTCGAGTTTTTTTTACAGTTCCACCCACAACTGCTACTACTAGTGGTAATGTATGTGTTTTCTCGATATGAACCGGGCACGGCCATGCCGCATGAGTTTTGTTTGATTCCTACCTAAAGGGGGTATCTCCAGCTTTTTCTTGTGTCGCCTGTTCGTTTCCTGCCCGAGAATCATCGATCGGACAAAGATGATACTGAAATATGTTGTCTTATTTGCAAAGTCATTTAGCCGACAATATATAGTTTAAACGAACATACATCATATAAAGTAATACACTTGTCATAGATGGCTTGACACACATAAACAAAAAGTGAGATGAGTGCAACAAGTGTGCGGTTCTCACAAACGAGAACATTTTTTTCCATAAAGGGGATCAGTTATAGTGGGATTTCACAACTTCATATGGGTTTATTTTTTTTGGCTTTAGCTTATAGATTACGGCTACGGTTTATGATTTTAGTTGTTTGTGTGTGAAAAGTACAGAGTAAGAGAAATTTATGTATAGTTTTAATCGATATAAATGAAGTCGTTATAATATGTACTTTAATCAGTTTATAGATCTCATATTGAAAAAATATTCTATTTAAAATTTAGTTACTGTAGAAAAACTGAAAAACAGCTTTTCAAACTAAAAAGAAGAAACCAGTTTGCCATTGTTGCGTTATGTCATACTACGCTATGAAATCTAATTAGTTATATTAGCCTTTACTAATTCTAATTCTACTAGGACTTCGTATTATAACTAAAATATTGCCCTCAACTAATAGTATATATAATCCCAAACTGATACGATAGAAGAGAGGCAAACGGAGCCTTAAACCTCGACCGAAACCACTGACTACATTGTGTGTACATAGTACCACATGATATCACGGATTCCGATATTCATGGATGCAAATGGCAATTGCAAAGAACCTCACCTTTTTTGTAAAGCAACAGGCCGGGGTGGCGCGTTGGACGGCCAGGGCCCCACTAGGATTCGGAGACGCGTCGATCAATGGATGATGCGCTAGGAGGGATCAATCATGCCATCCTTGGTGTAGAGAAAATTCGGTGCTAGAAAAGGGGACAGAGGGTTGAAGCATCGATACATATATTGGAATTTGGGGGATGGTGCTGTAAGAAAAATCTATAGAACCAGTGCATGTAGGTGCACCAATGCCAGCTCAATAAAAAAAATGTCTGTGCCTATCTGTCAACGCATTTGCCGCTGTGGTTTGTGAAGGCGTTCAAAACTAAACGCACTTAAGTTTTCATTGATATGCTAGGAGTATAAATAGTACATAAGCAATTGGTTGTGATACATGCTAAATATCACTGCTACAGATAGGCCTATCACAGACGGTTCGAAACCATCATCATAGACGGTTTTCGAACCGTCTGTTTTTATATGTCAGTGATAATAGGTGGTTATCACAGACAGCTTGGGAGCCATATGTGATAACTTATATTACAGATGGTTTTTACAAAAAATCGTATATGATAATTGACTTTCATAGACGGTTAAAAATAAAGACCGTCTTGATACACACAATATCACAGACGGTTTGTAACAAAAACCGTCTGTGATACACACAATATCACAGACGATTTTTGTTACTAACCATCTGTGATATTGTGTGTATCACAGACGGTTAGTAACAAGAACCATCTGTGATATGTTCATATCACAGACGATTTTCAACAACGAACCGTCTGTGATAGCAATTGCAATAGCAGTTTTATTTGCCGTTTTTTGGCTAGCCTCAGGATATGCTAGTCATGCCCTCAGAAAGCAAGCAAGAAGATTACAACATATATAGAATCACATACATTGCAGATTACACAGATTTGACAAATAAATCACATACATTGCAACTCAAAGTTACACAGATAAGTTAATTGCAACTCAAAGTAAATTACAAATATAACAAACGGCCAGCAGATCACATACATATATAGAATGAAAATCATTACACTGTTCTGACAAATGAATTATTTGATTAAGCACAACTGAGTGATTTGTACAATTAAATCCAATGTTTCAACATCTAATTATCACCGTCTGTGATGTATCCGTCCAGAATAGCCTGTTTTGTAATAGTGTATAGCACTAACAAAGAAGGAAGTATAGCTAACAAGATTATCTCTTGGAAAGCAGGCGCAGGATATTCGGGATCTTGTATGGCGCGTGTGATTGCGAAGATCACGTCTAACCCCACCCCCCCCCCCGGCCCCCCCGCGCGTAGTTGGAACAGGAGTGGGGTGAATGTTCAAGCTAGAGCAAAAATCCCAGAAGATGGTTGTCAGCAGCCCCTTGGTGAAGACATCGGCGTACTATGAAGCGGT
Organism: Melocanna baccifera; assembly: GCA_036346265.1. Lineage (NCBI taxonomy): Eukaryota > Viridiplantae > Streptophyta > Magnoliopsida > Poales > Poaceae > Melocanna > Melocanna baccifera. Next base: position 11,891,354 of record CM070701.1, on the reverse strand, counting down.
CGGTACGTGAAGCACGCGGGCCATGTCGAGGGCAACATGCTCCCGCACAAAATGCAGATCAATCTCAACATGTTTCGTCCATTGATGTTGGATGGGATTATTTGAGAGGTATATATAGTTGATGTTATCGTAGAAAACAACCGTGGCCTGCTGAAGGGCTTGATGTAGCTCGGCCAGGAGTTGAGAAAGCCAACATGACTCAGCGACGATGTTCGCGATGGCACGGTACTCTGCCTCAACACGAGAGTGGGAGACGGTGTGTTGCCGTTTAGATGACCATGACACCAGGTTATCACCAAGGAAGATCCTGTAGCCTGAGATGGACTTACGGGTGTCGAGGCAACCAGCCCAGTCGACGTCAGTGTAGGCGATGAGAGAGGGCGGCGAAGTTCAATGTAGCGCGGCCCATGGTGGATGGTGCCCTTGAGATAGTGAAGAATACGCTTTAGGAGATTGGCATGCGGCTCGCGCGGATCATGCATGTGGAGGCAAGCCTACTATACCGCGTATGCGATGTCGAGACAAATGAACATTAAGTACTGAAGCGCGCCTACAATGCTACGATAATATGTGGCGTTCTCCATAGGTGCACCAGAGGAAGGGAGCTTTGAGCTCATGTCAACTAGCATGCTGCAGGGATGGTTGTTAGTTATACTAGCGCGCGCCAGGATGCCCACAATGTACTAACATTGGGAGAGAAAGAAGCAGGCACTTGTGCACTGGACTGAAACACCAAGGATAAAATGCAGGTCACCGAGGTCCTTGAGGGAGAATTGTCAATGAAGCAAATCGATCATCCTCCAAAGAAGAGCTGGTGAGGAGGTGGTGAGCAGTGTCAACACCATGATTGTAGATGAAGAGGGAGGGGTCCACTTTTGAAGCGATGAACCCCAGTGTCGCAAGGTGTGCCGCAAAATAGCGGGGCCTATTTGAGGCCATAGAGGGATCAGTTGAGGTGGTAGACGTGAGAGCTGCAGTTGACATCAACAACCGAGGGCTACTGGCAGAACACTTTCAGATATCGTGCCATTCAAGAAGGCGTGTTAAGATCAAGTTGGTGCACCGACCAATTTTGCGACAAGACCAGAGTGAGCATTGTGCGAACAATGGCCAGTTTGATGACCAGGATGAAAGTATCGTCAAAGTCAACTTTGGGCTATCGGGAGAAACTGCGAAGGACCCAGCGAGCCTTGTACCAATCCAAGGAACCACCGGGTTTGAAATTGTGACGAAAAATCCACTTGCCTGTCACAACATTTGCACCAGGTGGACAAGGAACTCTTGCCTGTCACAACATTTGCACCAGGTGGACGAGGAACTAAGTCCCAATTGCAATTGGCGTGGAGTGCATCAAACTCATGCTGCATGGCAGTCTACCAATTTTCATCATTGAGAGCTGCATGGTAGATTTTGGAAATGGTAGAGAGGGAGGTAACGGAGAGGTTTAGACACTGGAGCAGCTAGCAGAAAACGTGTTTGCCACGCGTCGTCATTGAGTGGTTGTTGACGACAGGAGCGATGGGTTGAGCGGTGGGTAGAGTAGGAGTGCAAGGTGAGGAGTAGAAGATGGTGTAGCTACCTAGCGTGGGAGGGTGTAGTAGATGGGAGGCAGGACCAAAGCTGGTGCCATGGTGATGATCTTGTCGAGGAAGTCAAAGTATGATGGAACTGGTGGCACGGTGTGTTCAGCGAAGGGAAAAGAGTTATCATCAAAAGTGATGTGACGAGAAAGGATGATATGATTTTTGGACAGATCCAAACATCGGTAACCATTATGGTGAGCAGTGTAGCTAAGGAAGATGCACACGTTGGAACGTGACACAAGTTTATGAGCTGCAGTGCCTGACAAATTGGGGTAGCAACGGCAGCCGAAGACACCAAGATGATTATAGGAGGGAGGTGAACCGAAGAGGGCAGAGTAGGGAGTGTAGAAGTTTAGAGTTTGGGAAAGGTGGTGATTTAGAAGATAGGTGGCAATAAGAAGATCTTCTACCCAGTAGACTAAGACTCACCTGGAACAAGAGGGAGCGCAACATGTCATTTATGGAGCGAAAGACATGCTCAGCCTTCCCATTCTGCTGGGATGTATGAGGACATGACATGCGGAGCATAATGCCGTGTGTAAGGAAGTACGTGCATGTGGTGGTGTTGTCAAAGTCACCACCATTTGTCGCACTGGATGCTTTTGATGGTGGCGTTGAATTGAGTTTTGGTGTAGGCAAAGAAATATGTGAGTGGCAAACACATTGGACTTTAAGTGAAGAGGGAAGGTCCGTAGGTAGTGAGAGTGATCGTTGAGAATGACAAGGTAATATTTGTAACCAAAGGCACTAGGGATGGGTGAAGTCCACAAATCACAATGTAATAAGTTGAAAACTTTATTAGCACAAGAATGTGATGAAGGAAAAGGTAGACAAACATATCTGCCCAATTGGCAAGCATGACAAAGAAGATCATCTGACTGGTTTTTATTACATGGAATCGATGTAGTGGAAGCTAAATGCGATAGCCTACCGGCCTAAATGTCCAAGCCATCGGTGCCACGGAGCAATGGAGGAGGTGGTCGATGCAGTGAGGGCGTGTGAGGGCGACGACGGCCACCGGAAGGAGTAGAGATCACCACGGCTATTGCACCTAATGATCACGTTCCAGGTTCAAAGATCCTTAATAGAAAGGCCATAAGGGTCAAATTCAATGAAACAAGGATTATCTATGGTAAATTGATGAATGAAAATAAGAATTTTAATAAGGTTAGGTGTGATGAGGACATTGTTTAGATGAAATGAGTGTGTAGAAAGAAATGTGCCTGGTGGAGGTGATGGGAAGAAGATTCCCATCGCCGACAATGACATTGGATGGTGTAGAGGAAGACAATGGGAAAGCAAAAGACAAGTTACCGGGCTCAGAGGTCATGTGCACAGATGCTCCCATGTCCATGAAACATTCGAATGAGGGCAGTGGGGTGAGCATTATAGTGTTGAAGGCTTGCATCAACTGGTTATGGTCCCATGAGGAGGATGGCGCGAGTGGCAAGGTTAGTGCCTGCCACAGTGCACCCTGCCACGAAGCACCTGGCCATGGCGCACCTTGCCACGTCAGGGGCGATGGTTCCTGAGGGTAGTGCAAAGAGGAGGTGACGAGGGCCTATGGCGCACCCACCAAACATGGACTGAGAATACCAGGTCTGTTTGGACGATACCCTTGGCCGGGCCACATTTGGATGAGTCCAGCTCAGTGCTGATGAAAAGACGACTAGGGTGTCGTGGTCTTATTACCAAAGCACTATAGTTGCTGCGGTTGTTGCATCAACTATAGTTGGAGTAGTTGCCATACCCTTTACCTCAGTTCGAGGCATTGAAGGAGCTGCTATGACCCGAGTTGCTGCCGAAGTTGGTGGAGGCCTTGCCACCACCAGCATAGGTGTTGGTGAAGAAAACCGATGGCTGCAAATTCTCGGATGACGTTTGGAGTTCCTCAAGGATGAACACGAAATATGTTTTGAGGAAGGATGTGAAGGGCTTCTGCATGGGAAGGAGGGCATGCATGAAGGCTAATTTTTCATTCAACATGAGGAGAGTGTTGAGGACGAGGGTCTTGTTGCTAATCTTGCAATCGACGTCACCAAGGGCATCGATTAGCGTCTTTTGCTTGCAGAAGTAGTTTGCAATAGACGACGTGCCCTGAACGAGACTTTGGAACTCCTGATCAAGGTAGATGGCGTGGGTTTTGGCCTTGTCACGGAACAACCCTTGGATGCTGATCCAGATAACATGAGCTGTGGCTTGCAGAGCATCAGCATTGCCAAGATCTTAGCAGAGATCGAGCCATAGATCCACAATTTGACGAGGGCATTGAGGTACTTCCACCGCACATCGTTGGAAGGGGCTCCGACAGTCGTGACGTGGTTGTCGAGTGCATATTTGCACAAGGCGACCTCAAACAAACCCCGCTAGTGGGTAGTTGGCCGCTGAGAGGTCAAGAGTGACCAGGATCAAGGTTTTGATGCTGGCTATGGCAACGGCCTGTGACTAGAGAGCCGTTTTGGCCACGGTGTCCGTAGTGTCACTCATGACCGGACGGGAGGAAGAAGGGGTGGTGAGTGGGAAAGAAAAGACGCTCAAGGTCAGCGCTCTGATACCATGAAGGTGTTCAAAACTAACGCACTTAAGTTTCTATTGATATGCTAGGAGTATAAATAGTACACAAGCAATCGGTTGTTATACATACCAAATATAGCGCTAACAAAGAAGAAAGTATACCTGGCAAGATTATCTCCAGGAAAGCAAACATAGCCACCCTAATCGAGAGGAGGCCATGGCTATGTCCTGGATCAAGGATGCTACTTCTTGAAATGGATTATCTAAAAATCGAAACAAATGATACAATTTCTTAAAGTAGATTCTCTAAACGGTTTTCTAAGTCTAAAATCATGTGTGTTATCCATATCGATGTCTTCACTGTCAATTTTTATTCTAAAAAATGTAGATAAAAAATATTAACTACAATTAAAAGTCATCGTCGGCAGAAAAAAAAACAGGCGCAGGGATTTCTCTAGGTCTATTCCTTCCATGGCTAGTTGGCTACTACTGGCACCGCTAGCTCGGCCAAGTGGGCGGAAGACTCTCAAGTGCCTAGAGACGAGAGAGCTGAGCGCGCATCGTACACATCAACTTAACGTCTGGTCCTGATGCGCGGATTCGCAAATCATTTGGTGGTCCCCAGCATTTTGGACCGGGGTACGAAAATGAGACTTGCCGAGCCCGAATCTAGGTCTTAACACCAGCGTCGGCCGGGCAAAACTATCGTAGCTAGGCTCGACAGTCTAGTTGGGCCAACTATCAAGAGACCTGCAGCAGTCGAACAACTGCATGCTAGCCTCATATACTACAGTCGTAGCCCTTCTAGGGCATAGAAATTCGAACTCTAATACCCAAATAAATACTGCTAGTCAATGTACCCGCCGTGTCCATCTTTGTGCACGCAGCACGCCCCAACAAGGATAGCATCGAGTAACTTGTGCACCAGTACGTGTACATCAAAGTATCACACTGGACCATCATTTCAGCAATTAAGTGAGGAAAGATTCAAGTACTCAACCTCGCAGTTAGTACTAGCATAGCTTATTTTTTCAGAGTTAGTACTAGCATAGTCTTTTTTTTAGAGTTAGTACTAGCATAGTTACGCAACCTAAGTTAGCTAGGTCTTGCATGCGCGGGCGCGGCCTATCCGAATGTTTAGAACTGGGCCGGAGTTAGCAGACGAGGACCAAGGAAAAGGGTGGATCCGGCCTAGCCAGGCCCCTCCCATTGGGCCTTTGTCAGTGGAAAATAACATGGCACAGTAACCTGCGGAGCCTTCTCACATTTAGGCCCCTTTTCACTTGTTTTGATAGAAACAGCTCTCTCACCTGTATTTACAAAAACAACCCCTCCTCTTACATCGATAGACTCAGCGGACGACACGTGTTACCTAATACGGTACGATGCCACATTAGGGAACGTGCATCAAACCAGCTGCTGCTCTCTCGTACCTTCAAATGGTAGGTGACGAGTGCAATTAGCCTATCCATCGACGGTTCAAGAAGCGCATCACGGAAAGCATTCATTCATGGACCCAGGGGTTCAATAATACAGGTTTTCCATTGTTTCTTTCAAACTAGCTAGGTTAACCCAAGATACCGTTCAAACTAGCTAGGTTAACCCATGATTAATACGAACTTATTAAGTGTTCAAACTAGCCAGGTTAACCCAAGATACCGTTTCTTTCACGCCTGAATTCTGCATGACTAGGGCAACTAAGCAGTGCTCCATCGTTTCAGACATTTCCATAAGGTTATGATCGACTGATCCAAGGAGGAGCATTGACAACCTGATCATCCATCCTACATTGCTGGCTACACACGCAGAACTTTCGCCTGTAAATGTGACAATGTGCAGCAGGGATGTAGGATCTTGAAGAACGCTAGTGTTGAAGCCAACAGCCTAATCTGTGACATGACGCAGAAATATTGCAACACTTGCGTTCGAAATAGCGATGGCTTCTGACTGAAATTTTACTGTAGCTGATTTTTTTTACTGTAACTGAGTTAGCTTATTGGACATAATTAAATTTTTTAAAATATAAAAAAGCGACATGCTAAACTATTACGGATAATACAAAGGAATACAGAAAAAACAGAACATAAAAATACCAAAAAAACAAAAACAAAAAAACAAATTCGCTATAGTAATTTGGACGCTGGCCAAACGCCCATCGCCCGTCGCTCTTTTGAGCGGGCCGGGTAGTAGTACCCATTGCCACTCACGTCCTGGGGATTGGCTAATCGCATTAGCGAGTAGCCTCGCCACTGGCGCTGGCTTGTAAGGAGAGAGACGGAGAAAACACACGTCCGTCGATCGAGATCGGACGGCCGTTTGCGGTGGAAGGGAATTGGGCGACGGATTTGGTAGGTGGTGCGCTGGTACTGGGAGGACGACGAGGGCGGGTCCCACCGGTCAGGGAGTTGGTAGGCGCCGGCCGAGTTGTTGCTGGGCCAATTCCTGGTCCATTATCAGCGGATCCAAGTCGTCCTTCTCCCGTTTTGAAATGTTCGTCAGACAACATCAGCGTAGGTACGCGTGTGGTCTGGTCATTGGATGTTTGAACCGGTGCAGCTGGGTGCAGGCAGGTTCGGTGTAATGTATCAAGTCCAGCCCGTTTCGAACGCGGAAATTTCGCGGGTATTTTGTAGAAAACAAAGCGGTTTCTCCATGATTCGATTCCTGTGGAAATCACCTGTTATGGACGGCAATCTCGTGCTAAGTTCGCCATCAGAGTGCTAAGTAAGCTTTTGACACAATGTTTTGCTTGTCATTTGTCTCGCGGGTTTTGACGCCTACTTCCGCTTTTACCATCCCACCAAATTAGCCAGCAGCTACCACCTGCAGTGTTCCTCCGAAAGATTAGCCAGCAGCTACCTGTTTGCATTCCGGCGTTTAGGTGATCTGCACGGGGGGGTGTTTCTTCCGCTAGGCGTTGCTTTCGCTCAGGGGCACACAGACTTGACCCATTCCTGTCAGGTTTTTCTCAATTTCTTGCGCTGCGAATTTGCATTGCAGCTAGCAACGTCATTGTTTGGGAACGACTGATGATCACACATGACACAAGTGAAAGTGAAACCAGTCCTAAGTACACCTGTACGTCGATCGTATATGGAACATATACATGCGCTTCCTCCATTGGAGTCGTGTCAATATCGTTGGGCTAGAATGCAGAGGCAGGAGGTAAAACCAACAACAACGTAGAAACAAAACAGACCATTTTGTATCATGCGTGAAAAGGTCAAATCACAAATTCACACGTAACAGCACAATGATGCGCTGGAGTTTTCACGGGACAATCTAAAACAGCCAGGCTGCTTGCGCATGCTGTCTAGCCTTCACTTAGTCCAGCTTGACATCATATATATATAAGCTGGCCGGACAGTAACGTCTTGGAAAAACTGTGTTATGAGTTGACTTCGGAGCACAAGCAAGCGAGTCCACATCAACTCAGTGAGATCGTGTGCAAGCTCACTGTGATCTTTACTCGTCCTGCTTATTAAGAGAGCGTTCAGAATAACAGTAGCTTATAATTTTTTTTACTATAGTTGGTTTATTTTTACTGTAGTTAAATTGGTTTATTTGGTATAATTAAATTTAAAAATTTTTAAAATAAAAAATATTAATCTATCATAAATAATACAAAGAAATATAGAAAAAACTCAAAAACCAAAAAAAAAAAGCGGAAGCTGACCATTTGCTTCCTTGCAGCTGCGGTGCCGCGTATCAATGCGCCGTGGACAGGTGTTGCTGAAGCTCGCTGTCTTATCGCGCGAAGCAGGCCCAGCACCTCGTGGCTGGCTGCGACGGCGGCGTGCCTGGCTGCCGTCCTGTTTGTCGCGTTACAGGGAAAGTAACCTTAGATGTTGATAAATCGAAGGGAGAATGTCCGACTAACTTTTTTTATGTGCGTCTCACTCACGTACGAGATTTTTTATCATCCTTAAGAGGTACCAGGTCATCTATTGAGCTAGAGTTAGAAATAGGTATTGGGCCATGACGTGCCAGTTCGGCCTAGTCACTTCGCCGTGCCGTGTCGTGTTGTCCGTCTCGCCTCCAGTCAGACTCAAGCATGACTCAAAGCCCACCATACCAGTGTTCGTGCTGTGCCAGCCCAAACTCAGCCCGAAGTAACTATATATAACGAAAGCGGTGATGACGATGGTGACGGCGGTTACATCTTCCTTTCTCTCACACCGTCTCGTTAAAACTACTGAAAATTGAATTAGTTGCATAAAAACATGGGCACACAATGACGTAAATATTTCAGAGAAAAGTGAAAGCTACTTATCTCCTGAGTATTATTTTTATAAACCGGTTTAGATATAGAAGGAAGAGGCATATATATAGAGCTCTTGATTCATTAATCAATTCATTACGTAATTTCTCCAAAACATTACACGCTTTCACGCATTTAAACAATTGTATCTACACATAATTACAAATGACAATATTAAATAATTCATAATAAATAGCTTATTGCCTACAGCAACAATCAAAACACAACTTAGTTAAATAGCCACCATATATACCCCCGGGCGGGGAAAATATGCTCTGCGGCATGCCGGCCCTCCACCGCTCTCTCGTCTCCTTTTGCGGCCTACCCCTCGGCACCATCACCGCCGTCGATCACCCCTTCCGGCGAAGTCCTGAACTATGATCAGGTAACACAGCAACACACAATACTCATGTTTCTACTTCTTAGATCAGTTCTCAGAAAAGATACTTTCTTGAACTGTATTTTATAAAGTTGCTTCTTGGATTGTATTACGTACAGATACTTACTTGAATTATACTGTATAAATTTGGAAGATTGAATCCATCATGCTGTGTAAACTTGGATGAAGGGAGTATTATGGAATTGCTATACATTGTATGAATAATAATTTCTGAGTAAATCATTGGAATTTTTGATCTTACAATTTGCTTGGAGATTAGTGCTCCAACGGCGAGGTCTTCTTCTCCGGCAATGGCGGTGGCAGCGAGGTTCGCCGAATTAGGTCTTGGATTCCCCATGTTAGGGTTTGGGGGTTCACCGAGCCTAGATTTAGAGGGGCTCATTTGGAACACATAAATTTTATAATAAAAATTCAATTTTCGCAGTAATTAGAAAAAAACCCCCGCATTTGAAAGGGGCTTGAATAACTGAGGGAGGCAATTAGTAAATTAATGTCTATTTTACTTGAAAAATGATGCCAAATTATTTTTTTATTTGCCAACATGATTTTACAGCTCGCGAACATAACACTAAAATATATTTTGCTTCTGTCGTCCCTCCCTCCATTTCTTCCTCTCCTCCCCTCCTCTCTCTCGCTCTCTCCACCCGCCCTCCATTTCTTCCTCTCCCCCCTCTCTCGCTCTCTCTGCCCGCCCTCCATTTCTCCCCTGTCACCCCCAATCCCTCACCACCTCCCTCCTCCCCCTCCTTCCCCATCGCCTCCTTCCTTCCCCAATCCCCCTCTCCTCCCCTCCTCTCTCTCGCTCTCTCTGCCCGCCCTTCATTTCTTCCTCTCCTCCTCCCTCTCTCGCTCTCTCCGCCCGCCCTCCATTTCTCCCTTGTCGCCTCCCGATCCCCCGCCACCTCACTCCTCCCTCTCTTTCACCATCGCCTCCTACCTTCCCCAATCCCCCGCCACCCTCCTCATCCCCCGATCCCCTGCAGCCTCCCTCCTCCCCATTCCTCCTCCGCCGCCCCCTCCTCTCCCCTCATCATCCCCTCCGGCGCCCCCATCCCACTATCCTTCCATCCCCCTCCAGCGCCACCCCTACCCACGAGATCAGACATGCCCCCTCTGATCCTGTCCCTGTCCCCCTCGCCCCCTCCCCCACAGCCAGATCCGCGCGTGGGAGGTGGAGCGACGTCAAGGTGGCGCCAATGCGGGAGGCGACACGGCTCCAAGGAGGGAGGCGGCGTCGAGGCCGAGACGGGAGCCGCGGGAGGCGACGAGCAGTCTGCTGGTGAGTGGTGATGCAAGACGCGAACTAACGGCCGACAGCTCCTCCCCTTGGCACAGTATACTCCTGCCCCTCTACTCCCTCTCTCTCTGCTATGTGATGTGTGATGGCTTGTGGGGGTTGAATCCATGGGATGGTGACAGGAGGGCAATGAGAGGCGGGAGGTCGAGGCTGAGGCGGCCAATGACGCTGGCGTGCCCGCCGTGCTGCTTGAGTCCGTCGTGCCCCTGTGCCGGGCCGGCCCGAGCATGGCACGATTCATCGGACCATGCTGTGCCGCCCAACGGGCTAACTTTCCAGACCCGGCCTGGCTCACCATTCGGGCTGCGTCGGCACGGCCCACCACGTGCTATGCCCGTGCCGTGCTTGGACCATGCTGGGCCGGCTGGACCTCGGACTGGCCTAGAAAAGCACAACATATCTCCCACCTCTAGCTAGCACTAAGAAATACTAAAAGTTTTAAAAAGGTGGAGCTACCAAGATACTAGTACCTCATGTTAGCTCCCAAGGACCCAAGGTCCTTGGTAAAAACACTCCTCACATATACGATCAATTATTAGCTGGGGTCATGTGCCTAGTCATCCTGTCATAGACTTTGCTTGATTCCCTCAACTTTGTAATTAAGTTGGTTATCACAGGTATTTAATTGAGCTATGCGCGTGGTGTTAAGCCATGGCAGCAGCAGCTGTCAGGGTTTAAAAAACCGGTTGTAAATTTTAATCAAGAGAGGCCAAATTTTAATCAGGAGAGGCCAGTACGACCGAAAATCAAAAAATTTTAAAGAATTTTGGACTGAAATTTTTAAATTAAATTTTGAATTTAAAAATACCGGCCGATTTTTGGCCAAAAATCGGTTGAAAACATCGACCAAAAAAATTAAAACAAATTTCAACAAAAATTTCTTTTAAATTTGATAAAATTCATGTAAAAATAATTTTTTTGAAACCAGTTTGAAATTTTGCTTAGTGTCACTGATAAAACCAGTTTTCAGCTGGTAATCGACCTATAAAAATTTCCCTGGTCCCTGGTGCATCTTGTCAGGGTTCCTGTACTTTACTACAATACTTAATTTTAAATAGTGCATTTTTTCAATATTGGGTCTACAAGTTGTTTGTAATAGACACTATATCGAGTTTAGTTGTATCGATCAAAATCATATATAATTATCTTTTTTTCATAATCTCTCACAAATAACTAATTTAAAAACTATAAACCACAGTCTAAGAGAACTTTTCTAGATTTGTTATTGAAGTATGTGAATCTAGTCATCGGAACGGCTTGAACGCGGAAGTTGGCTGTTGCTTTATGCAATCACGCATAAGATTGTCAAGATTCAACAGAACAGCTCAAGCTAGAGAGAAGTTTGTCTCCTTTCCAGTCTGAAGTTAGAACTTGAGCAATGGTACAATAACACTGTAGAATTCTATTGGAGCTTCTGAGCTGGCTAGATTGATTCCGCGGGCCAAATGGCAAAGCACAGAAAAATTGCAATAATGCAGCACCATCAGCTCCTTTCCGCTCAGACCACACAACCCAATTCCAAAGGCTGACTGTGCTTTTCCACTTATGGCTTGTAACTTTTTATTAATGTTACAGTAACTAGCTTTTAAGCGCTGTGTTTTTTTAAGACATGATCAATAGAAAGATTATAATAAAAAGTATATTGAGTTCAGTTGTACCGATCAAAATCACATACATCTATTTTTTCTACATGTTATCTCTTACAAACAGTTAAAATTTAAAAATTTAAATCATATGACACAGTCCAATAGTAAACTATAGAGTATTGGCTACGCCAATCAAAATTCAAACGGCCAGGATTCGTGAAGGAACCAGGAGTCGCCAAGTGGCACGAAGGTGAGACACTAGGATGGAGCCAGATTATCCTGGCATGGCTCCCGGCCGTAACGACCGTCGCCGTCGGACAAACCTATGTCACGTCAGGGACCCACAATAATGCGTGTCCTTTCGCGGCAATAATGCACGTCTTCTCCAACGGCGACGCCAGGGCGGGAAGTTGCGCCGTCGCGCGCGGAGGGGAGGTCACCGTGTGCTTACTCAATTATTTGGACTGGTCGAAAGCTACACCTTTTTTTCCTTGGATTTTTTGTTAGATTTAGCATAGTTTATAACTATAATTATAAAAATAGTTATATATAACATATATCGATAAATATAGTGTTTTTTCTTTCGATGGTCAGATAGCAACGACAATGAGGTGATGCTAATTTAACAATTAAATTAATAAATTAACGTAGTAAATTTGAGTACATAAAATTTCTACAAAATTACACAATTACTATGACTGTGTCAGGAAGTTTTGTATAAAATTTTATAATTTTTAGAGCTCGTTTGCAATATGTAACAACTCCTACGAATATCGAGATTGTATGAATTTTTAAGCAACATTCACGATATATAAAATTACCAAAAAATTACACAGTTAACTACGTTATGTCAAAAGACTGCACATAACTTTTTGTAATTTTTTGAGTTTATTTGCTATATTAAAATTTTGAATAAATATTAAGCAAAATAAAAAAATAATAGGTGATTAAGCTGGCTAATTAGCCAGCCTAACCACCTACCATCTCCTCATAGGGCGGCAGCCCCCTGTCGTCCGGCCATAGGGCGGTAAGCGGCCTGCCATCCCCCCGTACATCACCCACTAGTGTTGCCGTCCAGCCATCGGACAGCAAAAAAAAATATTATTTCTATCATTACGGTTCGTATATGATTATTTTTGTAATTACGGTTGTAAGCAGTATTAAATCTGATAAAAATTCTATTTCCTTAGGCATACTGCGCTGATATACATACTGATCTACTGATGATATGTTGCACCGGAGTAGAATATATAGCAACGTGATGCCCATATGGGAGAAACGACATGCTAGATACCAAAATGTCCATCTCCACTTTCCACCTGATGACCTTTTATCCTTGTCAATCCTTTGGATATTTGGACGGCACGGGGGGTGGCCATGTCGGTATGTGTGAGACTATACGAAGGTTCTCCCATGTGTTTGTGATGAGTAATTGATACTTTAATTTGATTGGATTTAAAGTTTGCTTTTGAAAAGAGTCAAAATGGATTCTTAGTAATCTTGTTAGGCCGGATTATCTGAATATGTTGGATGATCCATGTGGGGCGGATGATCCAGGTTGGCCAGACCTTTTGGTCGGATCATTAATACAGAGAGTGCCTAAGGTAAATTAAATGTAAGCCAGATCAATTGGGTCACTCGAATCATTGATCCAGAGAGTGTCTAAGGTGAATTCAATGAGAGTCGGATCATCCAGGTCACTTGGATCATTGATCCAGAGAGTGTCCAAAGTGAATTCAATGAGAGTCGGATCATCTGGGGTCACTCGGATCATAAGTCATATCATTTGTCTAGTGAAGGTGCAATTTCAAGATTGGATAATCCAAGTCACTTAGATCATTGATCCAGAGAGTGTCCAAGGTGAATTCAATGAGAGTCGGATCATCTGGGTCACTCAGATCATAGGTCAAATCATTTTTCTAGTACTGAAGGTGCAATTTCAGAATTGTGTGAGTCAGACAATCTGGATCACTCAGATCATAAGTTGGATCAATATTCCAGCAAACGTGTTTTTGTGTTTTGAGCCATTTCAGAGTGTTCCGTCGATCTAGTGTCCATAGGGTTTTAATGTCTTTTGTAGAGTACTTCGAGATCAATCTATTGGTGATATTTTTATGGCAATTATGAGTTGTTTATAGTGAGATCTTGCAATGTGAAAGTTATAGTGCATATAGGTGCATATGGAGCAAGGTTGAATGGCTTAATGTCTCTAGGATGTCGGTGTTGGTGCATATGTATTGCATGATGCATTTATGGATTGATTGGGTCAAGTTGGAACAAACTTGTGCCCAGAAATTGTTTGCTTGGTCTATTTTTGTGTAGATGGTTTTAGAGTAAACTATAGTTAATGTGAGATGGACCAGGACTTGGTTGGGAAAATCAAGGTCCGATGCGATCATGGAGGCTGGGTGAGATGAATGGACTCAATCAAGGCATACGATGGACAAGTACTATGGAAGGCACAAGTGGTCAAGATCAAGTAGGACATATGGTGCGCTAAGTGACTTATGACGTTTGCAAACGAGGATGGTTCGACGCATCTGGACACATGAGAGGCTTGATGGGAAGACATTAGGGCTATATGGAAGATGACAAAGCATGGGCGATACTTCGAGGTAAAGGAATCGGGAAACGTCGGTTGAGAGGCAATGTGGTCTAAGTGGATTAGGTTAAGAAAAATTTGTAAAGGACAAGGCAAGATTGATTTAGGCTATTGGATCCAAGGTTTAAAACTACAATTTGAAAATCATGTGTGAGTGTGTTAAGTGAAAAATCCGATTGTGTAATGGGTTAACGGGTTCCCATGAGTATGTATGGTGGATAATATCCACTTTGTGACTAGGTTAGGGTTTTATGTGAGCTTCCACTATATAAGGGGGTATTAGAGAGAGATTGGGAAGTTTTGCACTTCAGCCTCCAAGAAAGAGACTTGGGTGGGTTTGTTAGGTGTTGCCTTTATAGTTTTGTAGTCCAGGTGGAGTGGATCTAATCCTTGATCTCTAAGTGGTAATAGAAGATAAAAACTTGCTTCTCTATGTTCTATTTGCGTTTTGTTTGGTTTTCTTGCTATCTTGAGGTGTTCTTGTTTCTTTGTTCCATCATGTTCTATCTTGATTTGTGGTGTGATTTGGTTTCTTAGGACGTGTAGGAACTCAACTAAGATCATCTTTGGAGTCTAGATCTCACGAGCTCTGGTAGATCATATTTTTATCTCTTTTGGCCGGTTCCTGAGCACTTTTCTCTAAAATAAATAAAGATTGGAATTTTGACAACGATCCTTGAGATTGTTGATTGGAATAGATTCTTAATATCCTAAAGAAATTATGTTTCAAATCTCAAATCAGTTGAAGCCTCGATTTGAAAGTTGTGCTTGTTTTGGTGTCGAGTTGTGCTGCTATTTTTCGTTGTGACCCGGATCATTCGAGTCAATAGGATAATCCGACTCAAGCAAATCATCCAAGCCGAGTAGGATAATCCAGCTCCAGTTTATTTGTAGCTCATTCTAGCTTTTGATTTGGATGTTTGTGTTTGTTTCCATTATTTGTGTCAAATTCTGATCTTCATAGCTCCTAATAGCTATTGAAGTGAAAGGTTAACCTAATACCTAGAGTGAAAGATTTTCAGTCATTCACCCCCTAACCTAATACCTAGAGTGAAAGATTTTCAGTCATTCACCCCCTCTTTAGTTTCCGTATTCGATCCTACAGCGTGGATGAATAACCGGTTTTTTCCGACTTGGCTAATGATTCCTTTGGAGAGAATGGAGAGGCGTAGTTGTTTGGTTGAGGTTGGATTTTTTTTTTTTTTTGGTTTAGCTTGGAGGTTTTGTAAACGTGAAGGTAGTATATATTGATCAAATCTATATATGGCAAAAAGTGACCATTTCACCATGTACACGTAAGTGTTGCCAACAAATGCAAGACATGATTAATTTGTGAAGATATTTTGCACCATAATTCTGTGCCATAGCTTATCTCTTTTTAAAATCTACTATAACAGAAAGCACATCAAAAGGAACATAACGTTGAGTGAAGTTAAAGTATATTACTTAGTGAACATGTATAAACAGTAGAAAGGTGAGGATTACAGAGTGAGTACCGCATATTTTTAGTGATGAGGGTGCGACGCAAGGGTGGGTTTGTCAAGAAGCGCATCAGTTATACGAAGATCATCTTTTTAATTAGTGTCAAGATAATATATGCCGTGTTCGCAAAAAAGAAAGATAGTATATGTGCCGATCAAATCTATATATGGCCAAAAAATTGTAAGTCATTTCACTCACATGTATGTAATCATATACATATATACAACCATGTTAAGACGTGTTACCAATACGCATACATGTAGTGGCGGATTTAGGATTTCGTCATATCCTATAAGGGCTAGATACGACTACTACCTAGGCCAAGGAAAGTTTGTGCCCTGAACTTACCTGGACTCCGTACTGGCAAATATTTCATGCCCAAAGCTAAAGTCTAGACTGTTATAGACCTGGATCGGCCCTTGTATACATGCAATACATGATTTAAGTAGATATTTTGCACCATAATCGTGTGCCTTAGAATGTCTCTAGCTAATAGTCTACTGTAACAGATAACACAACAAAAGAACGTAATAGTGAAGTAGTGAACCAAAATTGTCAAATGGGAATTAGGAACACATCTTTCTGCCTCACAAGATTATAGGAGGCTTTCTCAGGAGGATCTATTCTCGTGTATATATCAACATTTTATATCCAAACATTGTAAAATGGAAATTAGGGACAATCAATTTTGTCTCGCAAGATTATTTATAGGAGATATGTAGGTTTGGGAGTTAAGGTGCATGAATATTCATTGGACACGTGTTGGTACCAGGGAAGGATTTAGCTTTTTTTCAGCTTCAGCTTTTTTTTCACTATTCAGTAATTCATTTTTTTTAATTTTTTTTAGATTTTTTGGGCTTTTTTGCATATTTCTTTTTTTCCCGTGTTCCTTTGCATTGTCCGTGATGGGCTAACATATTTTTTCTATTTTTACATTTTTTTTAAAATTTAATTATGCCTAAAAAGCTAAATCAGCTACAGTAAAAAAAAGCTAGCTACAGTGAAATTTCAACCAAAAGACAGAAGTCATCGCTAAAACGAACGTCCCCTTAAAATGATTCCCGTCTAGCCATTCCTGCAACCCTACCACGACGGGTAAGAGGAGACCTTTCAGGGCAAGGTCAGAGTAGCAGGCAAGTACAATATCTTCCGTTGCATGCGGACCCGCTTGTGAGAACACTACTCTGGGTTTGGTTGATGGAATCCCTTTTGATTCTTAGAAGTTTTCTAGTAATTTTATAAAATTATCTTATTTGATAAAAATAAACAGTAATTTGAATCAGAAATCTAAAATTATCTTGAAAACCAAATTGACATAATTTTCAACAATCACATTCTCACAAAAAATAGTGTCTACCTTGGATTACTAAGGAACAAAATTTCTGCAATTGCACTTTTATCATTTTTTTAATTTCTTATAGTCAATTTTTGAAAATTTTAAATTCAAAATCCAAATTAAAAAATATTTTTCCAAACCTGAATTTAGAAAATGAAATATCAAAATTTAAATCATGAATTTTACCAAATTTAAATTTTAAAATTCAAAATTTTAAGTTTGGATTCTAAAATTTCATTTTTTTTAAAAAAAAATTAAATATTAAAATCTACAATTTTGAATTATGGATTTCAAAAAATTAAATGTTATAAATTTGAATATTTTGAAGTTCCAAACTAAAAATTTAAAATTTTTAAAACCCAAAATTTGAACTTTTGAATCATAAGAATTGAATTTTTTGAATGTTATAATTTTAAATTGAGAGAATTTAAACTGTAAAAATCCAAATTTTAGTTTTTTATTTAAAATTTATAAATGTTAACCTTCAAGGTTTGAAATTTCATATCATGTAATTTAGATTTGTGGAATTGTTAATTCGAGTAATGAAACATTTGAACTATTATAAAAACCATTTTGTTGTTTCTTTCAAACCAACCAAATATTATAATCTTATATTACTAGTAATGTGTTACCGGCAATCAGATTGAAAGGAATATTAGATTATAGGGAAATATAAAATTAAGCGTACCAAACGCACCCTAAATGACAATCTGAACCTACTTGCTTACAGGATCTTTAAGAAACTATGGACTTTTGCACCCACGTTGAATGCTGGAAGGGCAAAGCAATAATGGCCCAATTACCTATCAGATACGCCCTAATCTGTTGGAATTAATCTTGACTCATGCTAGTTGTGTTGAGTGTGGTCTAAGCTGCAGTCAAAGGCATGGTCGAAGACGCAGTCGAAGGCGTGGTCGAAGCAGCAGTCGTGAGCGTGATAGAAGTGGGCGTGGTCGAAGTAGTCATAGCAGCCATAGTCATAAGAGTACTATAGCAGTGGTCGTACTTGTAAGAGTACTTGTAATGCCCTAAGGTCTAAACCGGCTTAGGCCTAACCTTATTATGGATAAGTCATGCACACGTAACAACCTGCTTACGCTTTCATCCTCGCTTCACGTAAAACGGTTAACCAGAGGTTATTACCAATGGTGGCTATGGGTTTATATGTTGATACTTCTTATACTAAACTAGTAAGATGGGACTAATCCACATCCTCATGTGCACACACACAGGTCATCATGGGCCTAATTTCACATGGATCGATGTGTCATATACACCTCCCTCAAAGAACCTGACGTCCTCATCGGTCCAACATACCCACACTGGGGCAAATGACCAGGACCTCCCCTCTTGGCACATGTCCGTACGTCCAGTGCTGGTACATATATCATGCCGTGTGTCCACTCTGGACCCACACGCGCCATGCGTCATATGCCCACGCCCCTGACCCGTACGCGCCTGTGTAACCGCGAGGGTTGACTCTGATACCATTTATAACGCCCTAGGGTCCAAACCGACTTAGGCCTAACCTCATTATGGATAAGCCACGCACACGTAACAACTTGTTTACGTTTTTATCCTCGCTTCACACAAAACGGTTAACCGAAGGTTATTTCAAATTGTGCCTATGGGTTTATATGTTGGTGCTTCTTATGCTAAACTATCAAGGTGAGACTAATCCACATCCTCATGTGCACACACACGGGACATTATGGATCTAATTTCACATGGGCTGAGGTGTCACAGTACTATAGCAGTCGAGTCGTAGGAGCCTGGACATGGTCTCAGCAAGACCGGGTCTTTCAAGTAGTGCGAGATGTGTATGAGTCGTGGAGTCTTGGTGCATGGTGTGTGCAAATTGTGGAGTCATGGCCTGTAGAACCAGATCACAGAGTGTCTATTTATATCCTTGTAATCAGCCTGTCGAGAGGGAATAACAGAGAAAAGAAAAACGGCGTAAGCTGTGTTACGCGTTGGTAAATTCTTGTATTCTTTGTTGTTAATTGTCTTTCCCATGAAAGTATTTGTCCACGGGTAAATCACATGTGTGATTCTAGTGTTGTGTTCCAACAATTGGTATCAGAGCAAGGTCAACATGGGGGCTGTTGAAGATGGTGTCGTCCAGTCCGGTGCTACATTGAGGAGCGACGACACCGTCAACGTTGAAGCTGTGGTGAGACGCTGCAGCCTTGTCATGCACGTGGTGAGATACCACGTTGAGGTCTGCGGTGTGATGCCGCTACCATGTAGCAGTACAAAGCCATTGCAAGAAGGGTTGACGTGAAGCCGCTGGTAAGCACAAGACGAATTGGTGTGATACCGAGTTACCGATGATGCCGCGTGTGCCACCCAAGTTACCGTTGCGTGTGGCAAGAGAAGGCCATTGCATGTGGCTAGAAGGTGCGGTGTTCCGTAATGATGAGTTGGGGAGTTGAGTCCGCGTATGAGTATTAGCGCACGATTACATTTTGAGTCATTTGGCATAGTAGAAGTATTGCACGTGTCATTTATTTGTGCACGTAGGTGTGTTACATACGTGTGCATAGTCGCGACATTGTCATGTATGTAGATGAGTCAGTGCATAATGCATATGAATGCGTGTGAGTTTTTGTAGTTGCATCCAAATTCTCATTTGTGCAAGTTTTGATGAGAATCTCCGTCGTTGTCAAGATGTGTCACCGGCAAAAGACAATTGGAGCTGAAGAAGATGTCAAAGTTGCAGGCGAGGTGTGTCACCGACGGTGAAGAAGTGAAAGACGCCGGCGACGTATGTCTCCGGCGGCATGGTCAGCAAGAAATAGGAAAAACTCCTTGAAAACGCATCAGGAGATCGGACTTCATCTTGTGAAGTTTAACAAGTCAAGATTAGGGGGAGATTGTTGGAACTAATCTTGACTCATGCTAGTTGTGTTGAGTGTGATCGAAACTACAGTCGAAGGTGTGGTCGAAGCAGCAGTCATGAGTGTGGTCGAAGTGAGCATGGTCGAAGTGACCGTAGCGAAGTGTCCATGGTCAAAATGGCCATGGTTGAAGTAGTAGTAGTGACCGTAGTCGTAAGAGTACTGTAGTAGTGATCGTGCTCGTAAGAATACTGTAGCAGTTGTGTGCACTGTAGCAGTCATGTGTATTTTAGTAGTCATGGGTACTGTAACAAGGAGCAATCGTAAGTTATAGGAGTTTGAACGTGGTCTCAGCGAAATGGGTCTTTCGGGTAATGCGCGAGTCATAGAATCGTGGTGCGTGGTGTGAGCAAGTTATAAAGTCATGGTCGATAGAACCAGATCACAGAGTGTCTATTTATATCCTTGTAATCAGTCCGTAGAGAGGGAATAACAAAGAAAAGAAAAATGGCATAAGCAGTGTTACGCATCGATAAATTCTTATATTCTTTATTATTAATTATCTTTCTTATGTCCACAAATAAATCGAATGTGTGATCTGATATCCTGTTCCAATGTAATCTAGCCCCTTACGCGCTCCAACCTCGACGGCAACAACCCACGACTGACGCCTCCTGCCCTCGTCCTCATGGGCCCTCCGCGCTCTGCCCCCACACTCTTTGCCTCTTTGCCGCACCGCACCGCATGGCGCAACCAACCCAACCCCACCCCGTTGGCCCGCGCGGATAAGCGACCGGCACCAGCGGATCCCACGGTGCCGACCCCGTGTGCCGCGGCCGCCTCAAAGGCTGAAACCAACGTTCCCCCGTCAAAACCATGTGCCCCCATCACCGCGCCGCATTCCTACGTGCCGAGCGCCACTTAAATTAGGAATTAACTAGTAGCCAGAAGCCACCACGCGTCTGCCACCCGCTTAGTTTGAGCTGGCAAACAAGTAGCGATTGTAGTAAACACCAGACGACTATACGTTGCGGCGATTCTAGCGGCAATGGCGAGAGGGCGGGAAGCGGAGGAGGCGAGGAAGCTGGTGCTGGGCAAGTACGAGCTGGGGAGGTTGCTGGGGCAGGGCACGTTCGCCAAGGTGTACTACGGCCGCGACCTGCGCACCGGGGAGAGCGTGGCAATCAAGGTGATCGACAAGGCGCGGCTGCGGCGCACGGAGGGCATGGTGGAGCAGCTGTGCCGGGAGATCTCCATCATGCGGATGGTGCGCCACCCCAACGTCGTCGGGATCAGGGAGGTGCTCGCCAGCCGCGCGCGGGTCTTCGTCGCCATGGAGTACGCGCGCGGCGGGGCGCTCTTCGCCAAGGTGTCCCGCGGGAGGCTCACCGAGGACCAGGCGCGGACGTACTTCCAGCAGCTGGTCGCCGCCGTCGGGTTCTGCCACAGCCGCGGCGTCGCGCACCGGGACCTCAAGCCCGAGAACCTACTGCTCGACGAGGAGGGAAGGCTCAAGGTCACTGACTTCGGCCTCGCCGCGCTGCCCGAGCAGCTGCGTCACGACGGCCTCCTCCACACGCAGTGCGGCACCCCCGCGTACGTCGCGCCGGAGGTGCTGCGGAAGCGCGGGTACGACGGTGCCCGGGCCGACCTGTGGTCGTGCGGCGTCGTGCTCTACGTGCTCCTCTGCGGTTTCCTCCCGTTCCAGCACGAGAACTACGTCAAGATGTACCAGAAGATCTTCAAGGCCGAGTACCAGGTGCCGCCGTGGATCTCCGGCGACGCGCGCCGCCTCATCGCCCGCCTGCTCGTCGTCGACCCTGCCAAGCGCATCTCCATCCCGGAGATCATGCGCACGCAATGGTTCAGGAAGGGATTCGTGCCGCCTGTCCCCTCCCCTGTCTCGCCCAAGAAGTGGGAGCACGACGATGGCCGTGTCCTCATCGACGGCGGCGAGGACAACTCCGGCGCCATCTCGCCGCGAACGTGCAACGCGTTCCAGCTCATATCGTCCATGTCCTCCGGCTTCGACCTGTCGGGGCTGTTCGAGAGCGAGCAGAAGGCCGCGACGGTGTTCACATCCCGCGCGCCGGCGGCCACCGTGGTCCAGAAGCTGGAAACCGTAGGTCGGGCGCTGAGATACAAGGTCACCAGAGGCAAGGGGTGGAAGGTCAGGATGGAGGGGAAAGCCAATGGAACAAACGGGGGGCTCAAGGTCACCGCCGAGGTGCTCGAGGTGGCCGCGGACGTGGCCGTGGTCGAGTTCGCGCACGAAGCCGGCGACGCGCTCGAGTTCAACAAGTTCTGCGCCGAGGACGTGCGCCCCGGCCTCGGCGACATTGTCTGGGCGTGGCAGGGCGACGGACCCGCCGAGCCGGGCGCCGTCGCCGGGTGCGCGTGATCTAAGCCGCTCTGGCATTCGCTTTCTCTGTGCATGTGACGTAGTAAAAGCTAGTGATTTCATTTTAGTTGTTTCTTCGAGACAGCCACGACTAGAGTGCGGTTAATTATGTTGTGAATCGTTGTGCAGGCAGAACAACTGAACACGAGAGGTGTATGTAAATGATGAGTCGAGGCACGGCGTCTCCGACTTGCGAAGTTTTGTGCCTACGTGTACATACAAAAGTTTTGTTCCTGATCAGTTTAGTTTTGGTTCCATATGATATGATTTGGTGATCATATGATCCTCCTATTTGCAGTTCGTATGCACTTGCTGTGTGAAAATTGAATCACGGGTTGACGATTGAAGAATCCTACAATTATTTCTTGTGCTAGTGGAAGTGATGTTTTGCGTTTCTAAAATCTATTTTTTTATAATAAATAGTTTTTTACTGTACCTAGTTTTTAAATAAAGTATTTTTTAAAAACAAGATATTATAATACACACTGCTTTAATTTTATTTATATCGATTAAAATTACAAACAAATGTTTCTTTATAATCTATTATTATCTATAAATTAAAACTAAAAATCTATATGAACAACCCAATCTCAGTACTGTGGACCTGCTCGAATCGAATTAGGGGGTGATCGGAACGGCTTCTAAAAGCTTCAGCTTCTAGTTTCAGCTTTTTTTTCACTATTCACTACACTATCCACTAACTCAGCTACAGTGTTTTTTCAGTCAGCTACAGTGTTTTTTCAGCTAAAAGCCAAAAGCCATCGCTATTCCGATCACCCCCTTAATTGCCCAGACCATGCATGATGCGAAGTCATGATTAGATATTTCTTTCCCAAGTTCCTGATTATTGTACTTCTTGCTTTGAAGGGAAACAAATTATTGTACTTGTGTATTATTGTAAAAAAAATGTCCACAAAACAAAGACCGCTTAAAGGGTAGGAGTATCAAATACCCATATACTCAATTCGGTGTAAATATATGTTATTTTAGACATTGATATTATCTTTAAATACAACTTTAACTACTAAATTTTAATATAATATATTTATAAAATTAAACAAAAATTATTATATTAAGAAAAGTAATTTTCAAGACAAATCTACACATATAGTTTTTATGTATCTAATTTAAATATTTAAAAATATGTTAATAGTTAAAATTTTGAATATTTGATTACATCTATATCCAAAATGTTATATGTTTGTGACAGGAGGGAGTAATAACATGGTACAGGTTGAGCAGGTGATTTAATTGTTATTTATATCAGATAATGCAAAATTACATATCAAGGAAAAAGAATCTACCCAAACAAGTTCAGAAGAGCCAGAGAACGGGAGAAGGCAGAAGACACTCCATTAGGTTGACCTCAGGCCCAGGCCATTGCTAATGGAGTTTTTTTTTTTGATTATGGTTGATGGTTTTTGTTTATACTTTATAATATAACAGTGAATGATGGAGATATCAACGCAGATGGCATATATGATTTTAGGTTTAAAAATATATCTAAAAATTTTGCTTCAAAAAACTATCCTATTTTGATATTTGATTTTTTAACTTTAAAAGAAGTCAAAAAGCAAAAAAAAAAAAAAAAACAAGACCAATGCCGTGGATTGGCTTGACAATTTGTACCATCAAGGCTTTCGACATTTCTGTTTCATCCTTCCTTCTTTTCAGACCGATTTGAGCATGATAATCGTTGAAAAGGAAATTGAGAAAGCACAGATGACAGACCCGAGTTCGCGTACATGTTACAGTATATCAGACATTAATCGTGTATTATCTTTACGAATTAACGATTATATTTTACTGGTATCTTGTACTAACTTGTTTAGCTCCCATTGCAGAAGTCACTCGTCGAGTTAGCGTGTGACCACTAGGGACGTCAAGAAACACCCCCACGCGCACGATGGAGCCATGGCGCTGTTTCCTTGGTGCTGGTGTTTCAGCTTTTAGTTTCTCTAAAAATTGTAATAAATAAAAATAAAATTGTAATAAATAGAATGTTTTCTGAATTTAAAACTATATATATTATTTACTATCATCTTAAAAAATATAATAAAAAATATCAACCGTAACTAAGAATCATCGGCAGCAGAAAAAACAAAAGAACAAAGCCATAATTCTTGATTTTTTCCTTGCGGAAACAGGACGAGAGATCAATGAACGGGAAACTAATCCAGCCGAGTTCTAATTGCGACGTGTCCACCACACATTGCGACTCGCGGGGAATTTCCAACGCAGCAACACCGAATGCTGTACTAACACGTATCTGCGGTGCACCAATGTCGTCAAGGCGTACACAGAAAAAAAAAGAAGAAAAAGTACATGACAATTTGTACATGGATAAGGTTCTTCCTCAACCCAACCACATCCACATGTGTCTTAGGCGACTTCTTTGATGAGTGATGAATGCAGTTATGTGCGCTGTTTCAGCTCTTGAAGTTTCATGCATGTGATTTGGATACTGATGACGCGGCGCTCAATTTGTACCTACGCTTCAGACTTCGGAGTGGCGTTAGTCACTTGAGCCGTGCATTCCTCTCGTTCTGATTGTTAGGCACTCCTTTTCATTAATTTATTTGTGCAGCCGGATTCCATTTGGCTTGCTGCGTATGTGTAGGATTGATGGTTGGCTAGC
Organism: Melocanna baccifera; assembly: GCA_036346265.1. Lineage (NCBI taxonomy): Eukaryota > Viridiplantae > Streptophyta > Magnoliopsida > Poales > Poaceae > Melocanna > Melocanna baccifera. The sequence goes on along the minus strand of CM070701.1, from coordinate 11,866,414 downwards.
ACAAGGTGAACGAGAGTCTCTAATTTTTATCCTAAGTATTCTAAGATTTGTTCACTTCAGTAATTATGAAATAACTATAGAGATCAAAATGCAGTGGAAACACTACAAAAAAATCAAGCAAAACTCGTCGTAGATATTTGTAACCCCAAGGTGAATTATTCACTTCAATAATTATGAAATAACTATAGAGATCAAAATATAAACACATGCAGTGGAAACACTACGAAAAAATCAAGCAAAACTCATTATAGATACTCGTAACCCCAAGGTGAATGATCCACCCCCTCGCAGGAGAATGGTATAGAAAGACTATACTCGTAGTGCCAAGGTGGATGATCCATCTCTTGCAGGAGGATGGTCCGAGAAGTCCGAACCAAAAATCGGTCTATCTAAAGAAAGAGAATACAAACTATTCGATAGCTCTCAAATCGAGGCTCCAAAATGCATAATCCAAAACCCTAGTAAGAAACAAACAAAAAAAACCCTTGAAATGAGAAACCATAATTTGCATCCCTCTCAATCCAAAACCAAGCAAACTTTAAGAACTTGCTTCAAACATGCCTAAATAAGTGGTAAATAAGCTCCTAGAGCCTACACTATCTCTTACACATTCTTAGCACAAAACTTAATCAAGATGAGAAGAAGAAAAGACAAGAATACAACCAAATCAAGAAAACCACATTGAAAAACAAGAGCATAGACACTTGAATGAATTTAAGATCTCTATTTTTACTTGATGAGAAAAGTTTTACGACCACTCCATATGAAGGACAAAAGCCACTAGGATAACCCACTCAAGCCCTCTCTCACACACATAACCTAAACATAGGCTAATCTCTCTCTCTAGGCTTAGGATAGAGGCATACCTCAAATCCTCGTTATATAGCACAGGCTAAGTCTACCACTCTCTCATAAACCCTAATACATAATGGGCACCCGTGAAGTCCACTAACAAACAAGTTTTATTCACTCAATATACGTATACACACTTTTCAAAACACATGATTGCTTGAAGCTCCGATATCCAAAATCACTTGATCTTTCACCTTCCTTGACCTGAACTGCTTCCATTTCCGTCGGTCACTTGATGCTTTTTGGTATTTGGTACTTTACCAAAATGCATTTCATCTTGTCTTTTTCCTTTCCTTTATTTCGAAGCAATTCACATGCTTTGACACATAGCCTTATGCTCCAATGACTCACCACATAGCCATCAAGTCTCTCTCATTTCCAAATTCCACCGGACCACCACCACACTTGAACCGGCTAGAGTCATTTGGTGCACCACATGCACTAACTTGCCTCTGTATGGTTCTTATTTTCCTTCATCCTTGCTTGAGCCACTTGACCACACATGGCAATCACGACCGTTCTAGATCTAAACTCTCCTAACTTAATTCCGGTCTCCTCGTTGTTAACTGTCATTGTCCTCCAAGCAACCTACACAAAGCAAAGATCAAGAAACCATTTTCGAGCACAGGTACCATACACTTAACTCATGTTAGTCAAAATATGTATCATGTAACCTATATGCATCGACCCTAAAGTCATTAACACAAAGCACAACTCATATGCTCTCAAAAACCTTCCAGGCAAGCAAATATAATGCTGATAGACCTTCCACCCCTTTTAGGACCCGAGAAAAACACATATGAAACTTAGTCCATCAAAATTAGCCCGTGTCCAACCGGATGGTCTTCCTAAACCAGGGAGACACACTTAAAAATTAGTCTATGTCCACTCGGATGGTCTTCGTGATACTCCTAGGACCAAAGAGACACACCTGAAAACTAATTAAAATTAGTCTATGTCCACTCCAATGATCCTTCTAGGACCCGAATGAAACACTAAGCTATTTTTGCAATCTTTCACAAATCAACTTCATACAATGGTTGTCAATAATACATCACAAGCCACGAGATGATCTCTACACAATCTTACAGTACGATGATAATACGTGGGCATCTGGCCCAGGTTTATAGGATTTTCTTTGGGTGTGAGCGTTGCTCTCGCGCGCCAGCAAAACCACTCGAGAGAATGTTTTTTTCACCCTCTTCTGTCAAGATCAAACCTGAATCAGGACCTGCGCGCACTCGCCGTCTCACGCTCTCAGCATTGGAACTCATCTCAAGGTCGGGCCCATGGCACCGGTCCCAGTTAAAACAGCAGGGTAGCGGCCCAGGTCAAGCAACCGGCCTAGTCCGTGTAACCAGCCCAGTTCGGACAGCATGGCACGGGCCCAGTTCAAGCAACCCGCCCGGCTCACGAGCCGTTTCAGGATGGCGACAGGGCCAATGGGCCTATGGTTGTGGGCTGGCGTGCGCGGGCGAAACCGGTACGCGGACAGCTCTATCTCCAAACGCTGGGCCGTCTGCTCCGTCGAGGATGTGCGGGCGAGATGGGTGCTCTGCTCCGGTTACCTACCTCAGAGGAATTATCCGTACCATCATCCGTATCCGTATCCGTATATTAAACCCCGGGGACTCTCTGGCTCCTCGCACGTCCCACGTCGGCGCCCCTGCGCTCTGCCTTCGACGCGTGTGCCCGCGTTGTGTTTCGCCGTTGCGTGCGCGCTCTTCGTCCCCCGTTTGCGAGCGGCGGTTTTGCAGCGTCCGGTTGCTATGCGTGGTTTCCTGTTTGCTTCCTGTTTCTACGCTGCTTTTTGCGCGTGCGTGTCGCTGATGGCTGTGGTCCACTAGCTGTTTGCTTGTTGTGGTGTGTTGGTTTCGCGTGGATTCCCTTTTTGTTTGCTTCCTCCGGTTGTTGTGCACGGCTTGCTCTCCGCTTTCCGTTTCTACGCTGCTCATTACGCGCGCGTGTCGCTGGTAGCTCTGGCCCACCTGCTGTTTGCTTGTTGTAGTGTGCTTGTTTCGCGTGGCTTTTTCTTCCCGGCCTGCTGCAGTGACTACGAGGCAAGGACTTGTTGAGGGGCCGTTCGATTTCGGCTTTTGGCTTGGCGGACACGTCCATTGTTCCTTGTTTCTCGGCTGTTCTTTCGCTTTGGTTGTTCGTCTGCTCTTGGTTGTTTCGCCCTTGCTTCCATCGCGTCTACCTTTGGTTTCCGCTCTCCGTTTGCGCCGTGCGCATGGGATGCTCGCTATGAGCTTTTGATCTCTGTAATGCGTGTTCTTCCTGTGCTGATTTGATTTGGTTCGTTCTATACGGGGCGTCCGTTCGGTGCGAGGTATTCTCTCAGCGCCGTCTTCTTGGCCTAGCTGTTTGTTTGTAGGTAGATTTGTTGTGCTCATGTTTTTGCTGCTCTGGTTCCTTCCTTCTTTAGACGCAGTACGGGTACCGGATTTGTTCTCTTCCTTCTTTAAGTGCAGTTGTTAATTTGTTTCCCTTTTACATGCAGTTGCTAATTTGTCTCTCTTTTAAATGCAGTGCCGTTGCGAGTTGGGCCATCGCTCTACGCCATTAGTACTTTCTTTTAGGCTCTATTTGTTTGGCCGACCGAGGGCAGGTCATGGTCTTTGATAGGAAAGCTTCCGTCTGATTTCTCAGTTTATGCGTGTTCTTCCTTCCTCACTGGATTTAGTGTTCTTGCTTCCTCTCTGGATTTAGTTGGCGTTATGCGCGGCAGGTACGCTTTTACTGATCCTCTTCTGATTTGTTGCCTGTATGGAAAAGTGATCTGTTTTTGTTGTTTATTTCGCTTTTGTTTTGTTGCTAATTTGTTTCCCTTTTAGGTGCAGTATCGTCTTGGTTCAAGCGTCGCTATACACAGGAGTGGAGTTCATTGCTACAAGGTACTCTTCAATTGTTGCCCGCTACAAGGTACTCTCCGAAAAGCTTGCTTTTGCTCTGCTCTATTTGTGTTTTATTATTGTTTGTGTTTCATTGCTGCGACGCTGTGGTTGTTATTATTGTTTTTATTACTGCCACGCTGCGATTGTTATTATTATTTTCTCGAATTTTATTGCTCCTATGTTTACCTACGCGATAAAAGTCTTTTGGAGTTAGATTTATACCCCGTTTATTGTTTCCTTATTAAATTTACCTCTGGATACTTCTCAGCGATCCCATTCCCGATACACCCAGACCAAGCACCGGACTTTATCAGTTTGTTTCGTATTTTGCTTTTCGATTTGCTTACGTCCGTTTGCTCTCATATCTTCGTCTTTCTTCCACTCTTACTTCTTCCAATTCTTACCTCGCTTCGTCACATGCGCCATCGATGCAACGCTTTCATCGCTTGTCCTACATTGTGCTCTAGCCTAATCGTAGTTACGCTTCTTCCCTCAACAACTTGTTACAGTTTTCATCTCCTTTTCTGACCAACATATGGCTTCCTATTTTTTTTTACAAGCTGTGCAATAAAACACCTTCAAAAATAGCCTACAAATCAGTTCTTCTCTCCTCCGTCTACACAGATTCTTCATGCTCCTTTATGATTTCCCCTTCCCTATGCAAAAGATTCAGCTTAAAATTCCAACCTCTTCTTGAACCATCCACGAATACAAATTGTTTTAGCTTTTTCGCCTTAATTCTTTATGTTTTTTACGCTCATATAAACGAAAAGAATAAAGTAGACTTTGTTTACAAACTTTTTTATTATCAAAATACAATATTCTTGAAGATATTTTACAATTTTTATTCTTTGTGATTTACGTACTTGTTTTCATTACAGATTAATTAGACTTCTATTTTAATGGACCCCTTCTGCATATACATACATTTTTCTTAACTTCGATTCTTACCATTATATTCCCTCTTGCTCCTTCTACTCCTCTGTTCGTAAAATCTTTTATTTCGCCTTTATTTCTTCAAATAGTTCATTCTTTTAAGATGACTCAATTTATGTGCAACTTTCAGTAATACATTTACTTGGTTACAAAACATAGCAGCTCTAAAAAAGCGTACAGATATTTATCCTACGATTACAGAACACAAAATATACTATATTACGATATTGTTACAGTTTATTTTTACGTTAGCAAAAACGTATTGAAACAAGATTTATATTTTTGATGCCTACATATTGAAATTTTCCCAAAAATCTATATCATCTATTTTTTTACCTTCGTTTTTTCTCTAACGCTGCTTTCTTTTTCCATTGTTATGCAGGACTGTTTTCACAAGGCTCACAAAGCTTTACATTATTGAAGCAAGATTATTTGCCTTCGAAGTTTAAAATCCATGGTTTAATTTACTCTCAACAGCTTTTATTTCTTCTATTCATAGCATGATTTCGCTCAGCCTCAGTAAGTTTTTTTTCCCCGTTACTAATTATGCTATACAATATTAGTAAATTTTAGTTCCTACCATCGTATTCTCAGCTTTTGTTATACTGTACAAAACTACCTTTGTGTATAGCGCTTATATGCAAGAATGCCTTCACTTATTTTTAAACTTTATAATTTCTACATTCCCTAGACTAAAGTATATATCTCCTCTTAAATTATATAATCTACTTGCTATCATCTATTTCTTCTATGCTGTTTTAGTTTACCTCTTCATATATATACAAAATGCTCGTTATGCATTGCTCTTCTGCTAACGCTGCTAACACTTTCTCTTCCTATCGGTTACACGCCGATTTATCTATACGTCATCTTAGTTTATTATTTCTCTAATGGTTATCTTATTTGTACACTCAATTCCCTATACGTCAATTATTCCCTGTATAATATTCCTACGCCGCTTATCAACACATTTCGTATTTCGATAACTAATACATTCACCATTAAATACAGAAATAGACTTCATAGTTACAACATGTTACCTCTATCGATTGCTCATTCACTTCTATTCATGTGTGCTTCTATCTCTTTTCATAGAAGTCTTAAAAGATCATGTTGGTAAAAACATTTTGCTACGAAGTACAATGGCTACTGCCTTCATATTATCACCTCTCATCCTTATACATCTGCACTATTTCGTTCCTGTTTTTTGATTCATCAAACATACTCATTACATATTACTATGTTTATAGTTTCTGCTTCACCAGTTACAAAAAATAGCAGCAAAACAAAAAATAATGCTTAAACACATTATCAAAATACCAATCCAAAAAAGCTTCTATACTATACAGTAATTGCTTCTTTGCATTCTCTTAAGTTTTACATTTTATAATTGTATCATTGTTAAATTACCTTCACTAAAACGCAATACTTGTTTGCATATCTACAACAAAGCAACAATTACAGCATTACAACATCATTATGCTTAAATATTTAGGGGGTGATCGTTTCGGCTTTTTTTGGCTTCAGCTTCTAGCTTCAGCTTTTTTTTCACTATTCACTACACTATCCACTAACTCAGCTACAGTGTTTTTTCAGCCAGCTACAGTGTTTTTTCAGCCAAAAGCCAAAAGTCATCGCTATTCCGATCACCCCCTTAGTATTGATTTACTTCTTATCACCTCTCAGCACAGCAGCCACCACTCCGCTGATTGTAATGCTTACTAATACATGCTCAACTGTACAACTCTACACATTTTTCAAAAAAAAAAAAACAGTTGATCACACATACAACAACGCTGCCTTATTTACTTTTTTCCCACCTTACTTTGTCAGCATTTAATTTCCCCTTTTATTTAAACATATAAACCAACTTGTATTACAAACCAACTATATAACAAATTAATATATCACTATCCCAATACCTAAAATACGCACTTCCCAAAACTTATATTATCCCTAAACAACATCATTCATAAACTACTATACAAAACAGTTTAACCTACCAAATACAAACCAATAGTTTTTACTACCTAAATTACTATACGCATACCACCAAACAGCTAATTCGCTACATAAACGAAATACACCAAACACACTAAATACTGAGTTAAAAAAAAACCCGTTCCTGCCTTTAGAAAAACAAAACTATTCACAAAAACATAACTTGCGTGGCGTGTCGCCACGCAAATGAGGCTAGTACTCTTAGATTCTTGGCCGTTGGCCTCTCCGGCGACGGCCTCCGCTGCCGCACGGTCGAGGTGTCCGTCCACTAGCAAAATCAATAGCAAGATTTCACTTCCCAACTGCACGAAAAAAACCCACGTACGAATTGTCGAGAGGACTTAAAATCATCCAAACAAGTGTACGTTTAATTAATAGGTGAAATTTTAAAAAAAAAAGGAATAACAGCAAGGAGAAACAGGTAGAGGTGTAAACGGAGCGGATGATCTTCGACCTGTTGTCCGTCCGTCTGAATAAATTCATATCTTATTCGGAGCGTGAAATTAGATATCCAAAAATTTTGTCAGATTTTGGAGTTAGAGCCAGATAGTTTTGTTGAATACGAAAACAAATTCGGGATGGAAGTATTTGTCGTATTTGGAGCTATCAAGAAAATTAGTCAGAGCTGTCCAGTAAAATAATCAATAACATATGCAGTAACAATAAACAACAAAAAATTAGAAATTTCTCTTCCACTCTTCTAACCCAGTAATCCTATCAGGCTATCCCTAACATCTTGTCATCCTCATTCTTTCACATGGCCATTGACTCTCTCACGGTTTCCTTGCTGACTCGTCGTCCTTCCTCCCTCTCCGTTTCCCTCCCTCACCGTTCTACCTCACGTCGCCTTCCCTCCCTCGTGTCTGCCCTCCCTCGTTTCAAGTTCCTTTTTACTATTTTTAAGTATCAACTGATTTTTTTTAGGATGATATGATAATCGAGGCTGAGTTCTACTGAGAAATGCTCAAAGATGGCTCGTTGCTATTAGAAAAATCTTTTGTGCCGCTGTCCTGTACTCCTGTGTTATGAACTTATGATGTGATGAAGTTAAATGAACTGGTGATGTACTTGGTTATGACAAATTGAATTTTGGACCGTGTGAAGTGTAAGAGTTGTAACTTGCTACTTGCTTAACTAATCTCTGCCATCTACTTGCTAGATAGTACTTAGTAGTTACTACTTACTACTTGCTTGACTAGCCCATGTCATCGTATGATGTAGTTAAATTTGCTTGTTAAGTTACTAATGTAATTGTGTTTTGGATGTGTAGTGTGGTTGATTGATCCTTATACATATAGCCTATATGATCCTTATACATATAGCCTATATGATTTTTGTTTTTGCGTATTATTGGACTAAATATTTGTGACTGAGGCTAATGGTATTCGAGATGACATGTATCCGCTCCGTATTCATAACCAAGATTGTCCGTATTCGTATCTAGTATCATCTGTGTCTAACTCAAATTCTAAAAAAAAATTATCAAATAAGATATCAAATAAACAAAATTCATCTGTATGCGCTTCGATTATACCCTCTAACTGGTCGCTGATGAATCGAGGACCCCATATAGACAAATACTTGCATCGTCAAAATCAAATAGGAGATTAGCATGCACCTCCCCCCAAAAAAAAACACGACGTTGACCCGTACGTTTCTCTCCTCCTTGCTTCCATGTTAGTCCCAGAAGATCTAGTATACAAACGGGCGCTAATGGCAAGGTAAGGACACGATAATTTTCTTTAATCCCAGCCAAGTACGTTTCTAATGGTTGATCACAAGTCACAAGTTAATTACTGCAATATAAATTATGAGTGTAAAAGAAGTCACCCGAAAGCTGATCACAAGTCACAACGCGTTAGCAAAAACAGTCTTTTTCTTTCGGAGTGATCACACATAACGTTTGGTCAGTTTGTCCTATCCATCCATCCATCTATATCGTCAATGCCGAGCGCGATGACGTGGTCGCCACTACGTGTGCAAGCTAACCGACTAATTCGTCAGCGTAATTGTCTACAGCTAGGTCAAACCATCTAAGATAATAGCCCAAATTGACGTGCTATGAAACGATCCATATAATTAGTACGGAGTAATAATACTAGTTAACAATTATTATTCGTTTTAGCCGATAGAACATTGTTATAATAAACAATAAGTCTATCAGAGTATTACAGTAGAACAATAATTAGAGACAATATAATACACACATCCATGTAGCCACGCAGGGCTAAAATTTTATACAACTTATTCATCTCAGTATTACAATACCAGGGCAGAAGTATAGTTTAGAACTCTAAATATACAATAGAGAAGTATATAAATACAATACACTTATAGCATATATACCTAAGTGATGGAGTCCAAACTGCTCCGAGATCTTAAGTCATTCCAGTCCTCGTATAAGGGATAACTTTCATACGGCTTAGTCTTGGTATAATCTCCCTCTCCCTTGGAGTAGGGCTCCTCTGTACAGATCTCATCTCCATCGTAGGTAGGTGTCAGCTGGCTCCGTCGTAGGTAGGTGTCAGCTAGCTCCGTCGTAGGTAGGTGTCAGCTGACTATCATCTAAACAAAGAAAATAATAGTAAGGGTGAGTACGAAGTACTCAGTAAACTTATATAATAAATATGCATTGTATGCTCTTGTCTACCTCTTCTGCTATCTTTCATTCTCATGCTCATTCCTAATCTTATGCCTATAGAAAATAATAGTTTTTAGTTGTGAAAATTTTAGGCTTTATTATTTTGAAAAGCTACTGAACATTCATATGAACTAAAAACTTCTATAAGTTTCCGTAATCTCCCTTCCCAAAAACAGGCATGAATTCGTGATTTATATAACATTGCGTAAGCTTGTATTACTTTACCCATCATCATTCTGATCCTAGTGGCTTATGGATTTTCGCATTTCCTAAGATGTGGTGCCCAGATCAGAATACAGATCTTTTGTATCTATCTTAGTATATTATATCTCCACCCAGCTACTCTTAATTGGTAGCATGGGGCGGTGTACCACCCTCATCCAGACCCACCAAAAGCGACATAGCTGTTGGTTGGGGTGGTTTCTGACCCTCGCCCAACACTCAACTGTGTAATATATCGCCTTCGCGTACTCCGCTTCTGACACTCGACCAGTTCTGGGTTCTTGCGATCCGCATCCTCCGCATCCCCCACTTCTGGCCTACTTACCAGTTCTAGGTTCTTGCGACTATGGATTCCCCATTCCAGGCAGACTCTCTGTCGGCTCTGGGTTATTCCCCTAATTAATACTTATCCATGTGAAGAATATAATAACCTTGATAGCACTACTAACTCTGTCTGTCCGTAGACGAAATGCTGGCTGATACGTTTGATACGGTCCATTCACACGGATGAAGTTTATAAGTACTTATATTATATTCTTATGCAGAGGTTCAAACCTGCCTCTTTGTTACCTGCTAAGGTAATCTCTACCCACCTTCTTAATTGATCTAAGTGGCCAACTGCTCTGTCAGTCGCCGACTATTTCTTCTTTCTTTTTTTTTTCTCAACTTATCCTTGATTTAAACATTTTTCATTGCTATACAGAGTGATATTAAATTAATACCGAAATACTTGTTTTATTGAATATACTCGGGGAAGTTGTTCAAAGGAATGCTTGCCTAAGTTTATCAGAGGGCTCTGAGTCCCCGTGCTATTCTGATATAATTTTCTTTAGAGACTCGGTACTTCATTTACAATAATATGGGTGCTACCATTTTAATTTATGGCGTTGACGAAAGAACATGACATAATAATAGAATGATTTATGATAAAATATTATCGTGAGATTTCTAAGGTTCTGCCTGGTTTGATAACGAATTTTTGAGGTGTCGTAAACCTTTAGTTTATTAACCGACCATAAACCAGGTTCAACTAACATTATCTTATTGCCTAAGAATTCTAGATTACAAACTGATCCCTTAGATTAATTTATTTAATTGTGAGGTGTAATTATATGGTGAGGTTTTTATCCACTGCTCTGTTTAGCCTGTAATCAGTATGTAGCTAAATTTAGTTTGCATAATTTATTTTTATCTGTTTTATTTTATTTTCTCTTTCCTTTTCCTTCTTCTTCTCTTTAATCAATAATTTTTTTTCTTCCTCTTCTAACTTAGCCGGCTGGCCCACTACCTCACAATCCCGGCTCCTTCTCCCTCTTTTCTTCCGCCCGGCCGCGTACCTCATCACTTCCTCCCCTTTCCTCTTCTGGCTGGTGCCGCCACTCGCCGATCTGGCTTCGGCCTTCCTTCGGTGCCTCCCCTCCGACCCCTGCAGCGCCCACCCCTCAAATCCCCCATGCGCCGCCTTACCTCCCTTCTACTTCCTACCCGGATCTAAGCCTTGGCTCCCCTCACGCCTCGCTGCCGGTCCCCCTGCTCGTCTTCCATTCCATGTCGCTGGCTCTCGGCGCCACACTGCCTTGGCTCTACATGCCGTGCTGCCTCGGCTCTACACGTTGTCCTTCCCTCAGCTTGGCCTTCGCCCATGACGGCGCCTCCTGAGAGTCGCCTACGGCATCGCTACCACCGCCCCAGCTCCCTGCACCGTCGGATCCGTGGCCTAAGGCCCGAATCTGCCCCCTCCTAGCTTGGCTGCCTCTACCCTGTGCCCCTTTCTCAATGCGATTTTCCCCCTTTTGTTAATATTGTCAGTATTTTGCTTTGATTTGATTTCTCAGCTTGTGATGGGAAAGGCCTGGAGGTGCGCTGCTGAGGCCAGTTACGACGGAGCCCAAAGCCGCCCGCACGCCGAGGGAGTGTGCAGTGGCTGTTGGGTGCGAGTACCAAGCTACCGCAGTGCGCCGTCGCCGATCTCCGACTACGGTAATCCTTCCTCCCCTCTACACCTCTACCTCCTGTGTGCATATGCTCTGATGCGGAGATGATGCCCTAATGACGCTATGCTCTACGATGTTATGGTGATGCTATGTGACAGACAGCTAGTTGCTTATTGGTTACGGTTTATGTATGATTCAACCTTAAGAATTGATGCTACTGCAAAGATTGGGTAGGGGCTACCTTAGCCAGTTGATTGACGGTTTGATTTGGGATGGTTTGAATGTGCTCCCTTGGTGGTCATCTTCTTGGTTGCTTGTGTGCCGATTAGTCTCGGTGGTGGCCTCCCCTGCCTTTGGTTCATTGCTTGCTTCTAGTTGGCTGACCTTGGGGCTAGTCCTATGGTGGACGATGAGGCTTGGCTATGGCTGGGTTTCGGTTTGTGAGTGGGGAGGAGGAAGAGTGTCTGGGTGTTCTTGCTGTGCTCGAGCTTCCTCTCGTTCCCTTTGGCTGGCCGCGTGTGTTCTCTCCTGTTCACCCGTGGCTGTGATCGCTGGAGGTCACACTGGAGCTGCTCTTTCTGGATGTGTTGTGCTGGCTTCTGTGCTTGATGGCCGTGTTGTGTAGTGCTGTTGCGCTGTGCCTTCTGGATGGCGATTGTGCTGGCTTGTGCGGTGGCTTACTGGTTGTTGTCGTGTGGGGGATTTTTTTTGGCTGTCTAATATAACTGGGGTTTGCTACAGTGTTTTGGGTATAAAACAGGTTTTTTAACGTTGAATGATGACCCTATGGTTGTGAGAAGTGCCGTCTGGCCCCCGGACGGTCAAGTATCTCCGTGAATGGAATGCCCCATCTGAAATTACTCTCTAGAACTCTGACGGCAATCTCTCCTCTTCTTTGGTCCACTTACTGCCATTTGTTCGGTCTTTTTCGGTATTTCAATTATTGAGCTATTTCCAAATGGAAAGGTGGTGTGGTGTGGTTCGACGGTGAACTCTAATGTATGAAATGCACGGTATGTACTACTGCCTATCCTCGTGGTGATGTAGCAGTGTATTTGTGTACATTTTTCAATGTAAGTGCTGATGTATGAGATGATTATCTTGTTGTAATTAATTTCTCTATATTGTAATCATATACTATTAATAAAGAGTGAATATATTCTGAATTGACATATCTTGTGCTACTGCGTTTAGTTATCGCAACTGGTTTGGATTTCGCAATAATATTCGAACTAATTGATTTAGTTTTCTAATTTAATTTAGCCTAATTAATTAGTATGATTAGCACTAATTACATTCATTTAGTTAATTAGAAAACGCGGAGCGTTTCATGCTATGACTCCATTTTAGATATTTTTCTGTGAACGACCGACGTAACCAAGCCTACGTCCTCTGGGACATCATGGTTGATGACTTGTACTCACTACTCATGGTTATGAAATCTGTCATGTTCTTTTTTGCTGCGGCTGATGGCTTTTTGACTGTTTATGATAGAGATTGCGGAAAGAGAGATACTCGCTTGCGATTTTTGATGGTACAGATATTAGTTTTTTAACGTGTACTACAATTAACTTGTAGACCCCATCTTAAAAAAATACTCCGTTTAAAAGTTAGCTACTGTAGCAAAAGCTAAAAGTGGCTTTTAGAAGCCGCAAAAGAACAGGATCAAAAATTATTTAAAATTGGTTTTACTTGTCACCTTCGATTAGAGTATAAACTGGTACTAAATATTTTGCTTTACAAAGAATTAGTCTGATTTACGACCGATTTCATCTGATTTTATTTGAAATTTTGTCTGAAAACTACTAATTTGTTTAAATTAGTCAAATCATTCTACCGGACTCCTTTAAAAATTTAAAACCGGTTTTGTTTTCCTGCGTGTATGCACTACAACATGTGGTGGTGAGCACACTTGGTCGATGGATCAATCGGTCAAGTCAATGGAAAAGGCAAACACGAGAGCTGCAAGCACCGGCCTTTCCCATATAACATGACCCAAGCCATCGTTGCACAAACTTCACGTTTCCTCACGTTCGGAAACCACTGTCTGCAACGTGTGCCCATAGCTAACCATATACTCCCATTACACTGCTGTTTCGGCTATGGAGGACGACGACGACGGCTCATCTCCGACCGACGGCGCCGGACTTCTGCCGCTCTTCGGCCGGCGGTCCCCGGTCGGTCCACGATATGATCCTTTACCTGTTGATGATCGTTCACTGGCTGCTGCAATCCATTTATTTTTGCATTGGTCAGCAGTTGCTGATCTGTGACTAAATTTCGAAAGATGTCCGTGCATGCATGAACGTTGAGCAGGCAGAGGATCTTGAGGAGAAGCTGAGGCGGCTGCGCGAGGAGAACCGGAGGCTGGCCGGCACGCTCGACACCATACTTGCCGATCACCCCCACCTGCGCGCTCTCGCGGCGCCGCCGGCGTCAGCCGTCGCCACCGCTAGGGCGCCGAGCGGCCCTGCCAATGCGGCGGGAGAGGAGGCTGCCGGCGCGATGGCCGGCTCGTCCAGAGAGCCGACGACGGAGCCGCGCCCCAGGGTCCGGACGGTCTGTGTGCGCGCGGAGACGTCGGACGCGGACGCCAACTTCGTGAGTCGAAGCACTTGCACAACGCACTGCCATTTGCCAATCGCCATGCATGTTTACTTCTCTGAGCTCTCCTAATTTTTGCCCCGCGCGAGCGCACGCAGACGGTGAAGGACGGCTACCAATGGAGGAAGTACGGGCAGAAGGTGACGCGCGACAACCCGTACCCCAGAGCCTACTTCCGCTGCGCATTCGCTCCTTCTTGTCCCGTGAAGAAGAAGGTGCAAATTACATCAAAAGAAGGATTTCTCAAATTTACACTCGATTCGTGTAGTTTCGCCGAATTTTGATTTGTCGTACTTCACATTTGATTCGTGTAGTTTTGCTGAATTTTGATTTGGATCCTTTCCCGTAGGTGCAGAGAAGCGCAGAGGACAGGTCAATGCTAGTGGCGACCTACGAGGGCGAACACAACCATGCTCAACCTACGCAGAGTGAGTTTGTCAGTAACGGGTCCACGAGCCAGGCCGGGTCGCTGCCCTGCTCGATCTCCATCAACTCGTCAGGCCAGACGATCACCCTTGATCTGACGAACCAAGGGTCCGGATCGAGCGTGGACGCCATCTCGAGGGAGGTGGTTACCCCCGAGTTTCAGAAGCTTTTAATGGTGGAAATGGTGAATTTGCTCAAGAATGATCCGGAGTTTGTGGAGTCTCTAACGAGCGCGGTGGCGGCGAGAGTAGTGGAAAATTTCCAGACCGGTTATTTTAATGCACAACTGTAGTATTATATATTCATCCGGGCAACAAATGTCAGTGTAGGCACACGTTCAAGGTTGTATTTGGAATATAGATTGTGGATTTGCTGCGTGCAAATGACTACTAGAAAGTGAATTCTCCTCTCTGGAAAACAAATGACTACGACAAAATTGGAACCACGCAAAATCTAGCACAAGCATTCACCCGACTCTAGTTGATGTTACAAATACTGTTACAACTAAGACACCATGTATAAGAAAAAATGGCTATGGAACACTTATGTGGCATGTTGTGACGGACAATACAAAATTGTGGCTTTGCCCAATATCAGTACGAAGAGAGCAATAACAGAACGCTATCCTGGTGAATTAGGGTATAACGGGATAGCCTCTTAGCCACTCCCCCTTCCATCCGTCTCATCTTCGGTGCCCTCTTCGTCTCCCTCCTCGCCATTCCCCTTCCTCTCCTCTCTTTCTCCAACGTGTGCAGCTCTACACCCCTCATCATCCTCCCCCCTCTTCTCCACCACTAGTGGCCAGCGATGATCTTGCTGCCTCGTCGTCTTCGCCTCCCTTGCCGCCAGCACCCTGTCCAACTTAATATTCACAATACCCACCATATTACTTCTTTTAAGCAATAGTGACACAAGACGTAAGACTATTATTCTCCTAGGAAAAGTCATAAACATGTATAAAAATTACCGTGTATTCTATGTACTCGTGGTATGTCCCTTGAGATTAGATTTCCCCCCAATCTAAACAAATAATATGTAAAATCGATATTAAAACATCGATAATATCCATACTCTTTGTCCTCGTATAATGAAGACAGAAGGACTAGGAGGCGAGGTGACAATGCAAGACTGAGGAAGACTGAAGAGGCAACGAGATGCCCTCATCCTCAAAAAGACAGAGAAGAACTAGGCAGCATTAACGCCGAATCAAAGGTGAGGAAGAAAGCAAGTGAGATAAGGCTAGCCAAGAGGGGGCAAAGCCAGCTCAACATGAGGTGGTGGCATGACCGCATGAGGTGGCTTATGGAGACGATGATGACCAAATGGGGAGGAGAATGACAGGTGGTAGTGAGACATGGCTTGGCACTTGCGTGAGAAGGCAGCTGAGCTTAAGCCCATGTTAAACTTACACGAGTCAGGTTTGAGCTGAGCTTAAGCTTTGATGGAGCTGAGCTTAAGCCCATGTTAAGCTCAGAAGCAATCTTAGGCTCGCTTGAGCTCGCCTTAAACTTGTACTGAGCTCAAGAATGGGTAGGTAAGCTTGCTCGAGCTTATCTCATCTAGAGGCCTACGCGAGCAACAGCTAGGCAGGGATAGCTAACCACGGTTGAAAGAGGGCAATTTAGGAATTTTCAGTCTTATCTCCCCCACCTCCACCTCCTCGAACTCTAAAAGTCAAAAGCACGAGATTTTGAAATAGTGTTGAGAAAACCCACGATTCCGCATTGTTCGCTATCAACTCGTACATATTATCGGAGTGCACTGGAACCAATTTTGCCTTTATTTCACGTATGAGCAAACCACGAGGCAATACGTACCACGAATAGAAGAATACGAGGTACCGATCTTGGCCGCTGATCTCTAAAAAAGGGAGGCCATCGGCCATCGGATCGAATATGGACGGCCTAGATGTTGAGCAAGACCCAGAAAGCACCGATACTGGTACTGCTTCTCGTACTATTCTTAAGCATGAATCTGTGCCAAGTGAGTACAGGCAACCCCACCAAAAAAAAGGCTTGCGTTTGCGAAGCTAGCAGTTGAAGGCCACGTAGCTAACAGTTGAAGGCCACGAGCTAGCAGTTGAAGGCTTGCACTAGGCAACTGCCACGTAGCTGCAGGAACGCGCCACTCAACTCAGCAACCGGACACAGCACGCCACGGGGCGTTTTCACCGCTCGCAAACGTGGTGCTACGATCCTTGCGGGAAAGAGGCATCGGGGAATAGGAATTGAAGCAGTTGACCTGTGCTTGACTTGTGTGCAGAAGCTATGGGCGGTTAATTATTTAGTAGCTTGACTTGTGTGCAGAAGCTATGGGCGGTTAATTATTTAGTAGGAGTGACTCTCTGGCCTGGAAGACTCCATCAATCTGTCAATTATTTTGAAGACTTGACCGACTGGATCTAGTACTGGGCCCGGTACGGTGTTGATAATGACGAGGTAATATACTTAATGCTATAGAATCAGCAAAACTGCACGCTTAGCTGGCTTTAGTCGTGCTAATTTGAGGATTTTTTGACGTTTGGTTTTTTTTGTTGTAGCTGGTTTATTTTGTATTATAGTCGTTGATAATTTTTTAATATAATTAAATTTAAAAGATTTAAAAATAAAAAAATATGTTATCTTATTACATACAATACAAAGGAACAAAAAAAAGAAATAGCAAAAAGCTGAAAAGTCAGAAAATACAAAATTAAAGAATAGGGAATTAGAAACCGGAAACTGAACTTGAAATGAGCGGGATCTTAATTTGAGCCATTTATATTTTTCTACCCATGTTTGAAATATCAATAAGATGGTAGAAAAAAATGGGAAAACAACCAAAAAAGTAGCGGTACCATTTTTAAGCCATCAATTAAGCATGTGGAAAATTTTCATTGACACTACTATTTTTTTTACGATTACAAGGAAGACCGCACATGCACACACATCAACACACGTGAGTGTGTTCTCTTAGCACACGCATAAGCAAACGGGGGTCAGGCATAAATCCACAACCTCACAAAATTACTACTAAAGTGCAGTCATGTATGTATAATAGATGGACGCTAGAATTTAAATTCTGATAGATAGAATTGTTTACCCATAACTATACACCCCCACCGAGAGGTGGTCCCCTTGCGACTGCTAATGTTTACTAGGTGAGATCCTCCATTGCAGTCTGTCTTGATGCCATCATATTGACTACGTCACATTCTGCATCACTGTTTGACATCATGCATCGCGCCAAGTGATCACGAAGCACAGCTCGGATGAGAAAGACCGTTTTGGAACGAGTGGATGATAAACATCTTCCACGATGACGCATTTTTTTTTCCTCTAATGACTCCATTGCCAGTTGACTTGGCTAGCTCCCATTCTTGAGTCAAGCAGTCCGGGGCTCGGGGCATGGCCACCAACCAACCTAGTTGGTTGGCTTCCCTGAATTAGGCAACGTACGTACGTAACCTGACATGACATTGGATACACGCTTGTTCTAGCAGCTGTCGTGCACACGCGAGACTGCACGGTACTCGCAATTACGTCCGAATTTCCTGTGGGAACAATAATACAGAGAAAAAAAAGGCATGGGGATGGTACAATACTGACGGCTAGAGTTCGGCCTCCTGCTTCGTGCTTTTCTCCCGCCCATGAGATGCGAGTAGAAAAATGCAGTTTGCGCCTAATAGTCTTTCGTTAGCGATCTGTCGCGAGAGGTGGAACCGTTGAGGAGCTACGTGCTACATCTTGACCTTGACGAAGGTTTGCTGTGTTGTCATTGCCAGATGCCATGACGAGGATTAGTTCCTCCTCGAGCGACATGCACCCACATGATCAGGGGATTTGCCGAGAAGAAGCTTTCGGTGCTTTGATATCTGGGTGGTTTGCGCCATTGAGACGGTGCTTCTTATCAAATTATGGAATAATTCATGATATATCACTAGAGTGGTGTGGCTGACACTCGAAGGATTAACTTTCACTGCATACGTACCGCTCCAATGATGATTAAATTTAGAATATATCATTGCCTTGATTTTATTGGGAATTAAAGCTTTCGCCCATTTTGGCCATAGAAAATGACCGTTTTGCCCCTATGTTCTATGTTTTCGCACTTCCAGCAAATACCACAGTTTATATGTTTTGAATCACTGCCTATGTGTTATGTAATCTGTTAGCTTTACGAACTTATTGCCAAGGATTATTGCGATGGTTATCTAGTTAATATGTCATGAACCAGTACTTTTGCAACGGATAGTTATCTAATTAACTTGACGTGTCATTTGGAATAGTTATCTTGCAATGACTTATTATCTGTTGCTATATTGCCATAGCCAAAACTCTACCGAATTTTTCCCTGTCATAACAATAACAGTTCAGGAAGACGAATAACAATTAAGTACTAAACAACATACTGTCATACCATCATCTAAATTATTACATGAAGGACACCAAATTCTTGTGCCATTCATGCACAAAACACAATATCTAACCATATGCAGTTGTCAACTATCCTAACAGTGCCATCCATGGGCAAATCAGTCATTTTCCATGGCAAAAAAGGGGAAGCTTGAATTTGTAATAAAGTCGAGGCAAATTGTAGTTTCCTAAAGCTGCCACATGTTGTGCACGTAAAACGACGTGATGCGTCGACCGCGTGCGCTGTTGGAGCAAAGTTGTCTGCTCCCCATGCGGTGGTGCAACAAGACATGGTGAAGATGACTATGGCCAGGCGATAGCGATGAACACATGGACCATTAATGGATCTATGGATGAAGAATCTAATTCTTTTATTATGAGTTAATGGTAGGTTTTAGTAATTAATGACAATCGATTTGTAGGACTAATATTTTTTATGAGTTGATGAAATAGACTAGGTCCTATAATGAGAATGACTTTAGATAACTTCATGTGTTAATTGTCGTCAATGCTATGCGCAGATATTATCGCTTGAAATAATGCTATGTGCGTGCCCAAGGATAGATGTAAACGTGGATTTAGAAAAAAGAATGTGGACAGGGTAATGAAGTTCGAACGTTATTGGCCTCTTGGGGAGTTGTTTTTGAGATAATGTTAACCTCTTGACTTGACTGAACATATGCCGGCTAGTGGCACCATTCAGGTTGATCGAAGTACGGGAGGTGTTCACATTTGGTTTCATTTTTCTCACTAGACGACCATGCTTATCTGATTGCTTTTTTATTATTATGAGAAAGTCGTATATGTGTACATACACCATCACTCATGTACACACGAGTGTGCCTCCTCATAACACCTCTAAAGTGATGGAGGACGGAGATAAATCCAACTCCTCAAAAAGTTCCTATTGAAACGTACTCAGATATGCATATAGATGGATGGACCCCTAAGATTTAAACCATAGTATTTTGAATCATATATCTATAACCCCACCACCTCGCTAGAAGGTAGTTCTCATAATTGCATTTTTACTTGTCTTGTTTTTTTTCTTTTTCGTTTTCTTGCTCAATTGGCCAAGACTGGTTGGCCAAAGTCCTAATTTGAGCATGCAGTTTCGAAACACCATATCCTTTCCTAAAGAGGGGTTTCATACTCTTGCTCAATTAACCCAACTTTCGTATCCCTGTTTGTAACATAGAAATTTCATAAAAAATTTATAAAAATTTTACAGAAAATAGTATAAATCATATAAAATTTCTTCGAACGCCCCCTGGTCTACTTCTTCGAATGACACAACCAAATCATGATTAAACAGAGTGGTCCAACATGAATGTAGTGTTGTAAGATTTTACAATCCAGATCGCCATCTTGACCACTTGGCTCAAACCAACAAAGAAGCGTAATGTACACAGTAATCCTCAAATGTTAACCATTCAATGGTGTGCATCTTGACCACTTGGTTCGACCAGCGCGGGAAACCACGAGCACACATGACGCCACGCACGCCACGCCATGTTGAACACGCAAAGCCGCTTCCTCAGAACAAAGCAGGCGGACGTACCTGACGAAGGAATCCAACGAAAAAGTGGACAAAAGTCGCGAGTCGCGACGTACGGGGTCTGTTAGAAAAAGGACGCTCCCGCTAGCCACATCCGAGTCATGCGCAGATGCATTGTTCCCTTCTATCCGTCCATTCTATTTTACTCGATGTTCTTTTACTTTTGTGATTTTTGAGACGAGATTTCGATTGTTATTTTTTATAATTTTACACTAACATATATTAAGAAAATTATAATAATGTAATAGTATCTTAGCGATAAATTTAATGATATAATTTTGTATGATTAGTTTAGATAATTTTGATAGTTAAATTTTAAAAGGTTTGATAGCACAGATTTTAGAAGGTCAAATAAAAAGAACAGAGAAAGTAATATTCAAGCTTAATTATGCATTTTTCACGCATGAGATTCAGTCAAAATCTTGCAGTTGGCATCAATAATTGAAGATAGCGCATGCCAGCTTGGCACTAGAGTACAAAAAAATATTCATTTCTTGACTTGGTTGGTGCTGCAGAAGCATTACGGCCCTAGATGTCATCGAAGGGTGGTTTTACCGTAGAATGCCACTTATTAGTCATCAATTACTCGTCTCCACGCAGGGTATATGTGGAGTTCTCATTTGGTTTCTAGTCTTCAAGAAAGCATTTTTTCTGTCCAATTTCCAAAGAGAGAGACAGGTTAGGGAGATCAGTCTGTATATTCAAGATATGTTTAGGCAGGTTACAGAGCGGTCAAGGATCAAATAATACCAAGAGTTTGTTATCTAAGGTCCTGTCTAAAACACAGTAATTTTGTAAGATTTCTAAAAACTATACTGTTTCAGTAAAATTAGTGCAATCCGAACAGACCTTAAAACTTAAGTTTTTATTGACGTCATCGTGAATCATACCATCATACTGCAACATGTCCAAGCAAGCAACGCGTAATTCAAACCCCCCCCCCCCCCCCCCCAAACAAAAACCCAATTATTTCGCTCTCCCCACTATAGAGTTTGCTAGACAAAAGTTTTTGAGCCCCACATATTAGCATTAGTAAGCAGTCTAGTTGCTACACTTTAGGCGAGCAAGCCAGGAACCAAACACGATGCAAAACGCCTCTCGAATATCGGTATTAGGCCTGTTCAATTTAGACTTTTCTGATGGCTTTTGGTTGTTAACTTAAATAATATCGTAATAGCTATTAGTTTTTCTAAAGCATTTAACAAAAAAATAAAAAAAACACCGTTGTTGAGAAAAAAAATAGAGAAAAAAAAACCGCGTTGAGAAAGTTCGTTCAGCGTTGAGAAAGCATATTAGCTGCTCCATGGTTTAAATGAGCAAGCCAGGGAACCAAACACACCGCAAAACGCCTCTCAAACACTACACTAAAAATGGCGACTTGGATTAGTTTGGAGTCGACAGCATTCACACAGACTTCCGTGGAGATCATTGACGGGTACGTATTTAATCACAAATCGTGATGCGGCACATGCAGCCACCGGCGGACCCACAAGACGGGAGATAGCTCCTCTTGGCGTTCTTTGCGCGGTCGAGAACCAGGTCACGCCGTACATGACAAAGCAAAGAAAACCCAAAAAAAAAAATTCGTGACGTACACGGTGAACCACGATTTTATAGTGGAGCTTCGTTACAACTTTATTTCGAAGGGACCTTTCGAGCTAAATAGCACCTAAATCCAATTTCTAAGCAAGCGCCGTGTGATGATCACGTAGCGGAGGAATGTCGACGCCGATGCTCCGTCCGTGCACGAGGTTCTGCCAAGGTCACGTTCCAGTATTCCACCGGTGCTAGAAGGCCGTGACGACCGCGCCGCTGAGGTCACGGCTGACGTACTCTTCCGTACGTCAGCCCGGTGGCACATGAGCGCGTCCCTTCCAGACGTGGACCGGGCAGTCAGATCATCGTGCTCCGCGGTTGCGTCACAACTTACACACGAACAGAACACGCCGGGAGAAAAAAAATCTACGAGGAGGCCCTCTGTACCGCTCCTCTCGATACTCAACTTAGATCTAACCACATGGCAGTAACGGAATCTAAAAGCATTTTTTTCTACCCACCCTATTCCCTATCTCCCTGCTCGCCCCACACCCAAAAGCTTAAAGATCTGTCACCGGGCAGATAAGACAGGGGTAGACAACTAGGATGGTGGCAAGTTGAGATCGACCTCTAGGCCCACCACTAACAAGGGTGATGAACCACTACCAAAGGGGATGACGACGATAGCAAAGAGGATAGAGGTGGCAAGGAGTGACGACGATAAATTTCGGAACGGCAAGCAAGTTGGTGTACATGAGCCAGAGAATACACCTCATGCTCACCAGCAGAGAGGGGCTAGTGAGGAGGGAGCGTACATGCGGTGACACGACAACCAGCAAGAAGAGAGGGGAGCATACTTGGCGGCAAGGAGAGGAGCACATCTAGCACAAAGAGTATAATGGTGGATCCGGTGGCGTGGGGGTTGGGGTGGCCAGATCTATCAGCGAGGACATCGGGGATGACAAGATTCGGCGGCGCAAGATTGGGGTGGCCATATCTATCGGTGAGGATGTGGGGGACGATGGAATTCAGAGGCGCCGAGGTTGGGGTGGCAAGATCCATCGACGAGGACAGGATCCAAAGGTGCCTATGTCAAGGTGGAGAGATCCATCACAGAGAGGCTCGAGACAACTCCGAGGTCAACATGGCCAAGATTGTGGTAGTGCCATGTTCACCACCGCCGGCGTCACATTCGCGTCCACCACAACAACGATGGCGGCAACGATGAGCTCTTGAGCTCAGGCGTGGCATGAGGAGATGAGGAAGGGATGAGTAGGAAGAAGTGATTTTAGATTGTGTTGATTCTATGTACGATGCTGTTTATATTAGCTTATAAAAGTTCTTTTTCTACAATAAATTCTATAGTACCTAACTTTCAAACGGTGTGTCTTTTCAAGGTGAGGTCTACTAGTTGATTACAGTACACACTATAGTAACTTCATTTATATCGGCCAAAATTGCACACTGAGTTCAAATTTATTTCTCTTCATATAGTTCTATACAAGTTGTTACTATTTATAAGCTAAAATCAAAAAGATATCGGTAAATCCTAATATAAACGGCCGTAGTGTGATATTGTGTAAGACCTCGAAAGGAGGAGGTTAGGGACCCAGGGGCGGAGAGACGGGGGCCTGGCACCCCCCAACCTCAGGCGGACCCCCTCCTCCCCCTCCGCAGTTCGCAGTTCCGCGCCCCCTCGCCCTCCTCCCTCCTCTCTCTCGCTCTCCCCCCGCCGCCCCCCTCCCTCTCCCAGCCCCGCAGCCAGACGACGACGGCCACTCGCTGCAGGAGGCACGGTGGGTCACCGTGGCGGTGCTCGAGCTCGTCGTGGCGGCGCTGTCAAGGCGGATCGCCCTGATCGGCTCAAGATCTGCCAACAAATGGTCTGTCAAGGTCTACTCCTTCTCTTCATCTCTTGCTCTGTGATTACTCTGTGACTGTGCTTGTGGGAATATGGGGTGGGGAATTGTGGGTTGATGGGAGGGCGGGGGCGGGGGGATGCGGGAGGGGGAGCCGGGGAGGCAGCGGGCGTTGGCGTGCATCGTGGTGGTGGTGCGCTGGTCGTCTGGTCCATCACGGTCGCGTACCTCGCGGTGGTCGCGACGTCGCATCGCTAGTCGTCTCGGCGTCGAGCCGTGAAGCCGTAGAGTCTAGACTGGTGACGTCCTTCATATGTAATTCCTGACTCCGCCTTTGTAGGGACCTCCCATAGATTTTTTTTTTCCCGAACACACCGCGGCCAATTGATCAATCCAACGACCTGTCTCCGAACACCCAACCCAACTACACCCACTATATATTTACCACGTCCTTGGCGTCCCAAGCATTCAAGTGCCTTGTACTTGTGGCTGATTCCCCAGGAGTAAGCTCGCGCCTCGTGCGTTGCTGCTGATCGATGGACTTGCCGGTCTGCCTCGACCTCAGCGTCGGGCTTCCCACAGCGCGCGAGCCGTCTCCGGCGAGGGACATCGGCGCCGGCGGAGCAGCCAATCCCATGACCAACGACGAGGTAACCAACCATCCCCTCCTCGTCACCGCTCTTGTTTGCTTCGCCTTGTCTGAATTGGAGGAGCTGAATTGACCGTGGAAATGTGGAAATTTTGCAGGCTAAGATCCTGGAGGCCAAGTTCACCCAGGTGAGCGAGGAGAACCGGAGGCTGACAGAGATGATCGCCTTCCTGTACAGCAGCCATATCGCGCGGCGGAGCCTCGAGGGCGAGGGCTCGCCTTCCTCGCGCGCCGCACCGGCGGGCAGGAAGAGGGGCAGGGAGAGCATGGAGACGTCGAATTCTTGCGACGCCAACAGCAACCAGAACGGCTGCACGCTCGACGCCGACCACGTCGAGAGCATGCTGAGCGACGGTACTTGCCGGAGGATCAAGGTCAGGAGGGTCTGCACCCGGATCAACCCGTCGGATACGAACCTCGTAAGTCCAAACCAATCAAACCTGAATCCAAATGAGCCCCCCATTGATCACAGCAATGGCCAATTCTAACTGTACTGATCCCAAAATTGGCATTCCTAGGTTGTGAAAGATGGGTATCAATGGCGGAAGTATGGGCAGAAGGTGACACGGGACAACCCGTCCCCCAGAGCCTACTTCCGATGCGCCTTCGCGCCATCCTGCCCTGTCAAGAAGAAGGTACCGTGCAATCCTGCTTAATCCGATGAGCATTGTGCTTGCACAGTTATAAACTTACAATTATTGCTCAAAATCTTCAAATTTGCCGCTAATTGTACGCTTCTCCGTGCGATCCATGGCCAAGCAGGTGCAGAGAAGCGCGGAGGACAGCTCGGTGCTGGTGGCGGCGTACGAGGGTGAGCACAACCACCCGCGGCCCACGCGCGCCGGTGAGCTGCCCGACGACGCGGAACGGCTCGGTGCCGTGCTCCATCTCTATCAACTCCTCCGGGCCGACCATCACGCTGGATCATACCAAGAACGTGGGCGGCGTGCAGGTCGTCGAGGCGCCGGCGGACCAGAAGAAGGTGTGCCGGAAGGTCGCGTCGCCGGAGTTCCGGAGGGCGCTGGTGGAGCAGATGGCCAGCGCGCTCACTAGCGACACCAACTTCACCGGCGCGC
Organism: Melocanna baccifera; assembly: GCA_036346265.1. NCBI lineage: Eukaryota > Viridiplantae > Streptophyta > Magnoliopsida > Poales > Poaceae > Melocanna > Melocanna baccifera. The sequence continues at coordinate 11,840,829 of CM070701.1, read as the reverse complement.
TCGCCGCGCAGTCATACAGCCATGCTACAGCACAAGTGTTCTTCCAGGAAAAAAGTAGCACATTTCAATTGAGATTAGGGTTTAATCTTCCAAATTTTTACTGCATAATTTGCAATATCTTTTTGCTGTTTTAGGATCTGGATTGTAATATAGCACAATAATGTTGTACATTTCGAAGTCCATGGTTTCATTACGAATTCAAAATAAGGACCTTGCTGAAAGACCATTTGACTGTAGTGAAATATTTTTCTCCTTCCTTGGTTCCAAAAGAGAGAGAGAGAGAGAAGATAGTCTTCTCCTCTTGGGGTTCTGTGCTTCAAAAAACCAAAAGAGAAGAAAGCCAAATAAAAAGAAAAAATTGTGTACGTTTAGGAGTTATGGGCTCAATCCCCATTGTAGTCTGTTAGGCCCAAATATAGCTCGGCCTATCAATGTGGGCTGTCGGCCTGTTAGCACTGTTTTCCCTACTTGACCTTTTTGAACAGCCCATTTCTACAACAATCACAACAAGATGTTGAGATCGATGCTGATGATAGAGTAGGATTGCTAAGTGATAATTATGATTAAAAAAGACAACGACTTGTTTGGAACGTATGAATTTCACAAGAAATAATTTAGTTCACATAGGAATAAGGAAAAATTAACGTGTCCGTAACTGACAATTGACTTGGCATGCATGGTAGCACGTTGTTCTAAGGGGGAGGACAATGCTGCAGAAACCTAAAGAATAGAATCTAGACACGTTAAGACTTGACCCAAAATAATACTACAGGACTACCAGGACATGCGAAAAACTAGTAGTACATGCATGTTTCACATTGATGGATGAACTCGAGTGAAGTGGGGTAGATAACCAGTAGATACCTTATCCGACAAAACGAATCACTTTCTATCCCGTCTAGCTTCTCCGGCCCTGAAAGCAGAAATAGAACAAGCTTACTGATGTTCTAGGCACTGCAATTTTCCTCTGAATTCAGTAATCCTGCAAGAACAAACCAAGTTCGGTGCAGTAACCCCATCCGTCTGGGTTCCTGCTACTGTTCTTCGGCTCCCAGCTCAGAAGATGAGCCAGATTGCTGTACTTTCTTCTAGACGCCTAACTCCAGTCACAGGCAAAAGAATCTTTAGCCCAATCGACGAGTTCTGTCAGAAACTGTTTTCGGCAACGGACAAGGTTAAGATGCTCTAAACAGGAACTGAATCAACCGGCTTATTTTGGATCAGAATGTGCCGACAAAGCTAGAGAGCCCATGTTTGGATCCAAGCCCTTTGTTTCCTTGCGTTCATATGTTTGGCGACAAGCCTTTTTCCCTCAACAACACGTATAGTTGGCTTCTGACGCTTGCACCTGCAAGATTTCGACCAATCATGCAGATGCAGATCCATATGTATGTATGACAGACGCAGGCACAGTTGAAACGCCCCGTGTTTTCTAATTAACTTAATCGACATAAATAGTATTATTAATACTAATTAAATGGTCAAATCAATATTAGAAACCTAATCCACTAGTTCGATTATCACCATTAGATTTCAAACTAATTACTGCAATTAAATAAACTCGAATATTGTATTGCAAATCAAAACTCATTTATTCATTACTAACAGTGCACAATTACAACAGAGGAATCACCTCACACATTCGCGATTACATTCCGATCCAGAGAATAGAAATTGCATTCTAATTAATACATATTGTTCTCTGTACATCAAATTTAAGAAAAGGCAAAGTACATGCATTTCATCTCATACAGTAGAATAAGAATCCACCGTCGAACCCACACCACACCGCTATTTCATTTGTGAGAACATTAAATAAAATACGGAAAATAAACGAACAAAAGAACAAATAAAAGTAAGCGAGATTGCCATTAGAACTCTAAAGGGTAATTCGGGTAGGATAGTCTGTTCATGAAGATATCTAACCATTTAAGGACTAATTGACATCTCTCACAACTATAAAGTTATCCTTCAATGTAAATAAATCTAAGATATATTCAAATACCATATCAATCATAGTCCTACCACCTCATTTAGCGCCGCCGTACGGTAGCAGCAGCTCGGACTTTGGGATCTCATTTGCTGCTCTGCAGTGGAGTTGGAGTACAAGCCAACAGCACCTAGGGAAACCGTACGGCCGCACCACCACCGACACTGGCTGGCGCAGCGAATTAGTGCTCATGTGCCGGAACAAACGACAAGTACAGTGACACGACATGCACATTAATCCCCTTGACGAAGCTAGGTGCTCCATTGTCTAGTGAGCGGGGTGATGGGAGTAGTATTTGACTCCTTTTTTCACCTATGATTTATAATTTATATTATAATAATTAATTTTTAAACTATATATTTTTTAAAGATAGTTAACAGAAATATCATAGTAAAAAATATATTGAGTTCAGCTGTACTAGTCAAATTTACATACGACTATTTTCTCTACATATTATTTCTTACGAACAGCTAGAATTAAAAAATTTAAGCTATAAGTCATAAGCCACAACACAAAAGAACCCTTTAACCCTGCTCATTTTGACTTAAAGCTAGCTTCTACTTCTGACTTCTACTTTTTTTACTATTCAGTAATTTCGTCTCTATCTGTTTTTTTAGATTTTTTGGGCTTTTTTGCCTTTTCTTTTTTTCTCGTATTCCTTTTGCATTGTCCGTGATGAGCTAACATGTTTCTTCTATTTTTAAATTTAATTATGCCAAATAAGGCAACTTAGTTACAGTAAAAAATAAGTTAGCTAAAAAAAATCATAAGCCAACGCTATTCCGAACGTCCCCAAATTGTCTCGTTGAGTTGTTGAGACTTTGAGGTGGTCGAGGTGATTAGGGTGGAAACGGCTCGAATACAAATTAAATAATATTTTGACTATATTTATATTTATATTTTGTTAGTAAATATAAATTCGGATATTCTTAAATATGAATACGAATCGAATATCTACTCAATTCGGTTGGATTTGGATATCCTCGTAACTTATGTAGTATAAAGATATTAATGATATTTTATCCTTGTAAGTCATGTTTAATCATTCAAATTTATTTACTTCAACTAAAGAAATATAAACTAATATCGAATTAAAAACTTATCTAACTAATTAGTCGTGTTGAAACAAAATATGTATATTGCTTTGTCAAATACGAATGGTCCGAATAAAATAATATTTTAGATGATAAAATTTCACATCATATCCGTATCTATATTTTTATACGAATAGAAGAGAAATTATTAAGCAGATGAAAATATATACTATATTCATATTTTATTAAATACAATAACTGAATAATATGAATAATTCATCTATTTCCCATCCCACGGCGATCGCGGCCGATCGAGCCGAGCCAACAGCCCCACGTTACCGTGTGACCAGCGACCTAACCAATCCTACGACGTTTCTCCCTGTCAGGCTGCAGAAGATCCAACCCCGGGGCAACGCCGAGTGGCCGGGCAGGGGATGGTGGCGCATCGGCGCGGACGACGCTCTCGTCGAGGCCACACGTCGACCTGGCCGGCAAGGGTCGGTCGCCGAGCGGAAGGCCTTCTATTCTACGCCCAGGATGGCGTGATGACGACTTTAAATTGGCGGGTGGAGCGGCACAACGACGCCACCGCTCGCTCGGTCGGCTCGTCGGTTCAAGCGAGGCGAGAACGAGAGCGAGACCACCCCACCCGGCAGGGCGGACGGTGGCGGCGCTCCGTCGGCGGACCTAACGCAACCGGATAAAATTTGAGAATGGGAAGAAGCTTCGTACGGAGTGGTTGGTAGTATGAGGGTTGGTAGTGGACTGCCCGGAATGGTCAAACCAGCTTACCAGACAAGTTTGACCATGACTTCGTCCATCTGATCAGACGGCTGCGATGACCTTTTGCGATTCGTTTGTTGCCACCACCACCTTCCAATCTTCCACCACCAATAGCTTTCAGCAATCAGCGGGTAGTGAGACCAACTGACCAACACAGAAAGACAAACCTGAGATGCACATTGTAGATTAGGAGGAAAGCATGCTTATGCCAAGCTAAGCAAACGCTACTCAATCAACAGTCATGTAGTAGTTCTATAGTATCAGGCTGTGAAATGAACCGACAAACCAGTTTCAGACTTCAGACCGGTGGACTAGAAAGCACCAGGCTGAAAACAGCTGCCTGCAGTGATGGCACCACGTCAGATCATGTAAACCTTCCTGCATCCGAGTGCACCGACAAGCTAGAACCAGAATTCAGAAATAAAGTGGCTAAAAAACACACACCACGGTGAAGTGACGGTAAATCAGATCAAGTCAAGCTCCCTGCAGCTCATGAAGATGCCAGGCGTGCGTAGACGCGGGAACACGGGTTGATCCCAGCACAGAAGGCTACGCTATGTGAAACAGTGATGAAGTACAGCAAAACTTCTCAGATCAAAACGACACGAGAACTGGAAGTATTGGGGTGAAATAACATCAACGTGGCATTTTTCACAGTAAAGCTGTTACAGACAACATAAAGATAAACTTTCACATGTAAGATGTACAGACAAATTCCTATGGAACAAGAGGTCAAGAGTATCAGACAGATTTCCACATGAACAATAGCCAGTGAAGCAAAGCTCTTTTAGCTTGTATACACAAGCAGAAGGCAACAAACTACTAAAAGAAATACCGAAACCAACAGTATTGTACAGAAGCTATATACTGATGGAGTGATAACTCTCTGCAGCATGCAAAATCAAGTTCTTGTTTAAAAAAAGCAAAATCAAGCCATAAATATAACAAAGGTTGCAGGATAACTGAATAGAAAACAACAGGGCTGGATATCCTAGTGGAGCGTTGGGATTTGGCTAACTAACATCAATATCATTTCTGCTGAGCCACACCAGAGTTGTAAAGCAATATTGCTGATTCCAATTCAATTCTGGTCATCAATATCATTTCTGCTGAGCCACACCAGAGTTGTAAAGCAATAGTGCTGATTCCAATTTAATTCTGGTTAATTTTAAAGCTGTTTCTTTAAGAGAAGAAAGAGAAAAAGATACACTGAAAATTCCATAGCTCGGACTGTTTTTGCTGAAAATGGCTGCAAGACCAGGAGCCAGTTCCGGTAGGCGTAAGCTCTGGACAAAGAACATGTCTGAAAACCTTATGCAGGAAACCCACAACCAATTTTTAGGGGAAACCCTAAACAGAGATCTGCATTGTAAAATGTAAATAGAGATGATGTTCAGATGCACACTCCACAGTACGTATCATCATGAGATGCTTGGCGCAGTAGAGCTAGTGACATCAGGATAACCACCGTATTACGAAATAAGACACATCAAGAGAAGATTCACTTTCAGACATCAAAAAGGACTAATTTTTCTCAGGAATGATGCACGGCAAAGCAGTGGTAACTGTTGATACACAAAAGCAGAGGGTTGCCCTCAGTAAACAATGGAGAGCACCTACAAGAAATGGCAATACCTAAAAATTACAGAGCTATATACTGGTACATACTTGATGAAGCATGAATTCTCTATGATCTAGCAAGGCCTATAGGATGCAGTCAACAATATTTTAAAAAGAAAAAGGGAAAATGGTGGCAGCGAATGGCAAAGTTATAGTAGAAAGAAGCCCCATAATAAGATTCAAAGTGAGGCACTATTCAGGTACACAATCTACAGTAGGCAGATACACCACAATAAGAGTTCAAGAGTAGCAAAGGGAACATGATAAATTGATGATCGTCAAATTGCAAAACATAAATGCAAAGATAATTCACATAGAAATTACTAGAAAATGATTTCTTTAACCTATTTCAGAAGTTATGCAACAAGGCAAAAAGGGCATATAGTTCCCGTCTCACTTGGCCAGTTGATATGCATTCAACATCCTCCATATGTAATGTACACAAATAATAGGATTGTAAACCAACATCTGTCCTTCCACGGTTTAGTTCAATTCAATATTATTTGATATGTAGTGTCTTGACCGGCGGAACTCCTAAATTGATGCAGAACAACGTGTGCAAAGCTGCATATTGTGATAATTAATGTGGGAACTACAAAATTACATGTACATATAAGCTTATGAAAAAAATGGATGTAAATTTTGTGACCAAATGGACCAAAAATATACATCATTTCAGAAAGGAATAACCAACACAATGTACCTAAATGCCCATAACTATAGGGGTCGCTCTCTAAACTATATAACACTATATTTGATAATCCTATTATATCAAATGACAAAAGAAGTTTTCTTTTAGCTATTCAGCGTTTGATTCTAGTGATGGTGTTAAGGACTAGCATAGCATTGTATACTTCAACCAGTAGCCACAATGCATTCTATGCAAAATCAGAGCACAAACTGCCACCTAATCTAACCGAACTCATTGAGGAAACCACAATTGGGAGTGGTACCTTTTCAGTGTCAAGAAAAAGGAAACAATCAGACATCACACATTCAGCAGACAAATTTCTCTCTTTTTTTTCATAAATAGCTCATCTTTTATTTAACTATCCATTGCTTAGTGAGCAGTAGAGGTGGTCTCCCCACCCTCTGTGCCGAGACCATACAACACACCGGCATATTTCTCAGTTAACCCATTGAAGTATGCCTCCTTGAGCTTCTTGAACGAGAGAGCTGTCAGCAGAGAGTCGGACCCTGCCTGATGGCAGATTCCGACCCGCTCGACGTCAAGCAGCTCGGCGAGCTTGTTCAGCCCGCCGTGGAGGCTATTGCAGAACCTCATCAAATGCTTGATGTCGTAGACCACGGGGAAGTATATCTTGATGAGGTCGAAGAATCCGGACATCGTGTCCGGCAGGTTTATGCCGGTGAGCAGCTTGAGCAAGTAGCCGAAGTCGTAGCCGCTGTGGAAGGTAACCCAGCGGACCTCGGCGTTCATGACGACGCCTGAGGACATGAGCAGCTCGGCGAAGCGGCGCGCGTCGGCGCCGTCGGCGGCGTGGCGTGCGAAGTCGATCCCGCTGCGTCGGAGTAGGTCGATGGAGTCCGCGGCGGCGACGTCGGTCCGGGGGTCGAACCCCCGAAAGTTGAACTGCCAGACGCAGGCGCGGCCCCCCGGGCCGAGGGCGGGGAGGCTGCCGCGCTCGTCGGAGAAGGTGAGGCCGAGCTGGATGAGCTTGAGCATGTCGACGTTGGCCTTGAGGGTGGCGTAGTTGAAGTCGGCGGCGGACTTGAAGGTCCCGAGCGGGCGGCAGACGACGCCGGGGAACTCCGTGTCCATGGCGACGTACTGGTAGTCGTCGACGATGTCGCGGATCACGGCGAACTCCGCCTCGAGGTTGTCCGCCCACACCTCGCGGATCTCCACCCCGTCGGGCTTATCTGCGGCCGGCGTCGCCATCGGCTACTGCGCATCCAAGATTCGAGCTTTCCTCTCCTCCTTCTCCACCTCCTTCCTGGAATCCTCCGAGCTAAGGCTAGGGTTCGCGAGAACGGCGAGATCCTGGGGGCGAGCGGGAGGCGGCGGCGTTGGGGCCCACGGGTCAGCGGCGCGGGGTGGGAGAACCCATGGGCGGGGGTGGGGGTGGGAGGAGGAGATCCAGGGGAGGAAGAGTGCGTGGAACTGGGGGTTCGGGGGAAGAAGAGGAATGGGGAAAGTGGGTGCCGTGCGCCGCCGGGGCAGGATTGGTGACACGTGGCGGGCCCAGAGGGCGGGGCCCGCGGGATGATTGCCGGCCGGGCGTGCCGACGTGGGGTTCACTCTGGGTCGCTGGTCGGTGGGCCAGGCGCTCGTCCGGCCGTTCTTCGTGTGGAGGTGCGGGTGGCACGTCAGGGGAGGAAGGAGCAGTCCGGTTTCGCCTCTTCCGGGGAGTGAGAAATGTGGGGTTTGGGTCGGAGATTTTTCTTTGACTTGGGTTTTGGTTATTGCACGTCGTTCATTTGTTGTCCTCATTTTTGCCGCAGACCAGCTCAAACGGCTTACAAGTTGTTGATTTTTTAATTTTAGCTTTCAGAACCTATCTAGAATATATCAATTTCTTAATTATATTTATTTTAGTTTTTTTCTTTTTTTGCTTTATCGTTTACATTGTTCATAGTGATATAACAATATTTTTTATTTTTCTCTCTTATTTTTTATTTTTAAAATTAAATAATTTAGAAAAAACTAATGATCGTTACCGTGCACTTTTAGCTAGAGTCCGTTCGAGCTACCTAAAATTGTGGAATCCGCTATGACTAAAAATTAAGGGAAAAACGCTTTGGCTATAGCAGGTCTGAATGGGAAAAATGATGCAGCCACAAGCTAGACTTGCGGATCTACAGGCATGTCAAGCTCAAACCATAGTTGCATCGTCGGATTAAAAATCCAAAATGGCATCTAGTACTAATGTTCCACGATGAAATGTTTACACGGAAAGTGGAATTGTGAAATCTAAAATCGAAATAAATAGAACAGTTTTTTTAAGTAGATTTTTCCAGACAGCTTCCTGAGCTGAACTGTACTCGTCTGCCCACGCGGCCACGCCGGACGATGGTGCATGTCCCGTTCAGTAACACCGCGTTGGCCGAGCGGCACGCTAGTGGGTAACATGGGCGGCGGCTTTGTAGGAGCATCAAAGCAACATGGAGGCGCCGTCCGCTCGTGGGCCTGGGGCTGGAGGCAGACGGATGCATGTTGCACGGCGTGTGCGTGCACGCCTAGGGATGGAAGCGGCGAAAAGGTTCGCGCCGCGAGCCTGTGCTACCGTGCGGGTTGGGGCTGGACACCAGTGTCTGGTATTTGTTTCAGCTTGTCTTGCACTTAGGTAAGTGGTTGTGCAGGGTTAGATTCCTACGGATATTATTTATATTGTATCGTAATCTATATTTTTTTATTAAATTCAAAATCAAATATAGTAAAATCAGATATGATACAATATCATCGAGGCAGATACATAACGATTTCAAATCAAAAATAGATAATATAGACAGATAATTCGGCAACCGATAAATTCGATATGCGATAAATTCATTCACAAGTTTAACATAGTTCATACTTATAAGAGAGAGTATACAATGGCATCCGACCCTAAGCATATTCAAACATAAAATCATTGATGTAGACTACGATTAAAAATACTACCGACTGCATATGGGTGGTGACCCACCTATGATTGAAGAGTTGAGTATTTGCGAAACTTAGTAGTGCCACCCATGATTCCAAGGGAGAACCAGACAGGCAATAGGGGACTGAAACGCGGCTTCCCCGTCCCCTTTTCCTTAGTTGGAAAACACCGGGATAAGCTGAAGCGACGGACTGATGGCACAAAGCTGCAGCGCCTCAATATATGTACGCCAAACTAGAACGAGGTGCTGAGCCATAGGAGGCGCGGTGGAGCCATAAGTTACTGGGTACATCATACATACCGCCAGTCCACAACAAGATGCCTCTCAGGCTGTACATCTTAACCGCTGCCAGCCCGCCCGCCCGCCCGTTTCTGTGAGAGATGCAGAAGTTAATAGAAACCATCTGCCTCCAGGAGTCCCAGGAAGAACATTTGCCATCCCAAATGGAATTCAGTTGTTCCAAAATATCCTCAATTAACATTGAGTCTCGAAGCGGTGGTGCTCATTTGGGCTTAAAAGCTCTAGCTTATGGCTTATTTTGCACTATAGCAGCTGAAAATACACTGTAGTTGTTGGTAACTTTTTTAGTATAATTAAATCCAAAAAATAAAAAAAGTTATATCACGGACAATGAAAAGGAATAAAGGGATAAAAGGTAAAAAAAGCCCCCAAAAAGTTATGTTGCCAAAAAAAAAAAGTAAGAAGCCAGAAGCCCAAATGAGCACCCCTGGTTATCCATGGTTCGAGCCTACAGCTGTAGGTTCACCCACAGCTCACAGCTGATGGCTGTTGGTTGAGTGCGCATGTGGTGGACCATCTCTTCAGCTAAGAAAATATTGGTGTCAATCTGATCCCACTGTATTTCTGCTGTTTATCATGTTAAGTACTTAAAGGTTCAAGTTGCAACTATGTGTACCTTTAGTATATTAGATTTTAAAAAAGATCCCAATGAATACTTGTAAGGATACGTGCTGTTTTCCACATATTAGTAATGCTAACATCACCATCAGTGAGAAGCCAATAGTCAGCATCAGTCTGCAAAAGTGCAGTCGGATCATGAGTCAATAGGCCTTCTCTGAGAGTATTGAGTATCATTCCAGCAGAAGATAACAAATAATAGTTAAAAACAAACAAGTAAATTCCTTGTTATCTCTACCAGAAAGTTGACTGCTTGATATCTTCTACAAGTAACAATGTTGCAAACTACAAGGATCAAGAATTCAAGATACTTGAAATTCAAGAGTATGCAACTAATGCAGCATTGCAGTTCACAGATGTATGAATAATTTCTGATGAAGTAAAAAAAAGTTAGAATTGGATGTTGTTTGTGATATATTACGAAATTTGCCACCTTGAGTAGTAAATTATATAAAAAAAAGTAAAGCACATACTGTTGCAATCTAACATCAACATCTGGAGTAATCCTCGTCATCCCTCTAAAATCATGTGAAGCATTTAGATCTGGAGTTTTCTGGATACGCTGAATATTCAGCAATGCCTCCTTCGGTCTTCTGCTTTGTTCAGCTTCTGTTGTTCTGAAGCCTTCCATGGAGGCAGGTTTTGCCACATTTGCATGCCTTGGAGGTGTTGCAAAACAAACCAGCTCCTCTATCTTCCCCTCAAATTTACTAATAATATAATAAGGATGTTGATCAGATAATTTACCTTTTGACACACAAGATTCAAGAGAAGACTGAAACATTACCTAACCAAGTAAAGATCAATTGAACCAATTATACTCCTCATTACTGTTCTATATCTCCTTTGGAGATAATCACCAGCCTGCTTATGGAACAAGTGAACAGAACTCATGAAATGTTAATGATAATTAAACACCCAATGAAGTGTATAAGGAGAGCTCATTATTTTAATTGTTTTATTACCTCATCAGGATCTGGGACTTCCACTAAACAATGCAGACGGTATAACAAGTAAAGGATTCATTGAGCAAATCATCACAAAATATTCATGCTCAACAATATTGAAAAAGTACTCATGAATGATTATCGCCTAATGAAATTTTCTCAAGCTAGCTTCTTGATCATACCTATATAGTTCAATGGAAATGATGTCGTCTTCATGATTCTTTTCAACTTTCAGCTATTGCTGGCCTAGATGGAGATTATGTTCTTCAAGTTGTGCCATTGGCGGTCTCATATCTGCCATTGTATTTGCAATGGTTACATTGCACCCAACGTTGAACAACCTTCTTGCCATCCTCTACAATCGTCTTTGTACTCCTGGTGTACTGATCCCAAATAGCTAATGTGCTCTTCTTTTGCCTCTCTGCACCAGGCTCACCATCCTGTAATGCATTCTCTTGCGTGCCACTTCCAATGGAGAGTGCCCCTTCAGTTGGGGCTGCTCCCCCTTCAATTGAAGGTGCAGGTGCTGCATTTGATGCAGCCACACCTGCACTGTCACGCTTGCACTTCCAGATGCCATCACAGCAAATTGCAGATGTCCTGCAAATCACACTAGAAAATCAATAATAAACCTAAGCTAACAGACTGCAGTATAAGATACTCCACAACCTAAGCTAACACATTGCAGTTATCACCAAATAATGGAGATGCATAACTATTTTCACCACATAGATTGCAAAAAGGCAACTTTGATGTTCCTGGTAGTCCAAGAAAAAAAGATAAATTTGATACTGCAAAAATGGCATTTCAACCAGACAAAATATAAGATTAAAAGCAATTCCCTCCCACCCTCACTCTCCATTTGAGTGTGTTTATAATGTTGGACATCTACTCACATGTGCTGGAAATTATAGGAATGCAAAGATTAAGCTCAAAATCACATAATAAACAGAAAAGACTCATCTTTAATTCGCCAACCCAAATAAAGTTCTTCAGCATGTTGTGGCAACATGAATTTTTACTACGAAATCAACGGTCATATCGATACCAGCAGCAATATAGAACACAACGACCAAGGTCCCAAGTCCCAACACACTAACATATATCATATATGTAACTAACATAGTGTCTAAAATTCCTAAAACCTTCTTATTTACACCAACCGAGCACGATCTAAAGCAGTATTAGTACAGGGAACATCACAAGGACGAATCTGAGTATGCTATTGGACACTGGTGGCAAAACCGCTTCCAAAAATCTAAACTTGATGAATCCCACTTCCCCTACTCTAGTCCAGCCGAAGCATATCGATTGGCGACGTCGTCAACAACAGGGGCACCAGATCAAGGGATTTCACCAGGAATTGGGAACAAAAGGGACGAACCAGATAAGGCGGCTCCCCGCGGCGGAACCAGAGGCGGCGGCTCCTGGTGGGGGGCGGCGGATCCAGGGCCAGGAGGCAGCACCACAGCAGGCTCTGTTTTGTGGAGTCGTGTCGGTGGAGTCTAGAGACTGGAGAGCCAGGAGAGGACAGGATGACTGCTGGCTTGGAGGGTGGGTGGCCGAGAGACAGGGCGAGGACGGGAGTCAATGGCCTTGTGGGTGGGTGCCCATGGGCTGGGCGCAGGGCGCCTGGGCCGTCTTATGGCCTATTGGGAAATTATCGGATATCTGATTGGATATTATTTGAAAAATTATTTATCGATGTCATTTGGTCGAATAATAACATTTCTGATTTCACTACCAAATCCGAATAAAACTGATGCCGAATCTAGATGGATACCAAAACTCTCTTGCTAAATCCAATACCAACCAGATCGATGGGAAATTACCCAACCTGTTTGCACCTTAGGTAGGTGCAAAACTCAAAGAGCCCATCCTTCTTGGTGCTACATTTGAACTTTAGTTATTCATATGGGAAATTTGTTACGTTTATCTCATCAACTCATCTTAGGGACGGCATAAGAGATAGTCCACACCTTGGGTTGGGTTGTCACTTCCTAAGCAAAGCCCTTTATCTGAGCCCTTTAATTTTTCAAGGGAGGCTTCCTTTATATATGACTCATTGATCTAAGGAATAAGTCTATTTTATCCTCTTGAACTATAGTTTTGATCTAAGTTTTAACCTCCAACAGCAATACCGGGTAACCAGTACTCCTTAACTATCAAAACCGGATAACTTACCCTCTGAGACTAAACTTGGTTTTCAACCACATGGCACTAATATGGCAGTGGTTTTTGGTGATGTGGACACTAGTCATTTGAGTCCGCAAATAAAGATGATGTTGGCGTTGAATTTATCGTTTTGCCCATGAATTGGCTCAACTGCACTACCCATGGCTCGACCAAACCACATCCCTTCTGACTCCTCCTTTAACCACATCTCATCTGTTCTCTCAACTCCATCTCCCTCTCGACCCCATCTCCCTCTCCTGACACCATCTGTCGTGGCCGCCACAATAGATGTTAACCACCGCTGCTACCCTCACCCCAGGTAACACATCTCCATAGCACTCCTCACATCCCACCTCAGCCTCCACCCTTCCTTCCCCCGCACTCAATGCCTCATCTCATGCCACACTCTACGCCGCACACCCCGACCTTGTCTTCTGCCTCTTCTCCACCTTCTCCACCCCCTTACTTCCCATCGCTCTCGCCCTCCCTGCTCCCGGCCACCGTCGCCTTTGCACTCCCCACCGTCGACACACCACCCACAGGCCCCCATCACCCTCATGCTCCTGCCACCATGGGTGTCATGCCTTCCCCGATAAGCTCTGATTCAATTGCTCCCTCCCAGAGCACCCTTACCTCTCCCACTCCCTTCCCTAACCCCTAATTTGGCCTCTCCTTCAACAAGGCGTCGCCAACACAATGAGCCCCTTGTGCTGCTGCTGGCTCACATTGTTGACCCGCCTTGGTCTTTCCCCGCATTGTCCGTCTACTTCGGTATGTTCCCCTCACCACTTAGATGCTCGTGCTCACCTCTTTTCTCCCCTCTTCCTCTCCGGCATCGGCGCCCTCTGCCGTCCCCAACCTGAGCGTCGTGCGCCGTTGCCAGCATGTGTTGCTGCTCACCCAGCCACGACACCACCAACATTGAGTTTGCCTTGCCACTTCCACCCCATTTCGGCCATCACCTGAACCCCTTCGCCCTCCTCTGCTCTTGGCAAGCTTTGTAGAATAACCAACTAGATGAGGGTGAATAGGATGTTTTAAAAATTCTTGCCTTCTAAAAATAATTACTATAAATTGAAGTTATGCAAGATTTTAATATAATATTAAACCTACACAATTTTAGAAAGATTAAGGCACCATAAGTAATAATCTCTACAAATATATTTCTAGTGCAAGTAAATATGATAATCTTAGCGATTTCATAACTAGAAATATAAGTGTGAAAAGTAGAGAGAATCAAGTAACCAAAAGATACAGGATGTTTTACCGTGATGTTTGAAAACTTACCGATTTCCCCTAATCTACGTTGAGGAAAGTCTAAGCAACTTGGACCGACACCATAAATTAAGCTTCAACTCCTCAATCCACTAGTGGTACCCTTCCTCCATTCCAGAGATGGTGGACACCAAATCACTCATAAGTCGGCGTCGAGCCTTTTCACAATCTTCTTGAAAAAGTCACCTTGGAATCACCTTTCAAGCCGTCTAGGTGCCGACAAACACCAAGAGTAATAAACCACAACTTAACTTAACGGCGATCAAGTACCAAAGGATCAATCTAGATGAATGCACTTGATTTTGACTTAATTAACTCAAATGAATGGACAATGTGAAATTTGGCAATATTTAATCCATCAAGTTCATTCCCCGAGTTTAAAAATGGATTGGTCCGTTCTTTTCGGCTTCTTAGTTAATTTTTAGCTTCAATTTTTCTGTAATTATTATTCATTAAACTAATAAATTATAACTAAAAACTAAAACCTGAAGCAGCATAAACTTTTATTGTGACGTGTAGTGGTTGGTACACAAATCGTGCACCTTCCTCCCATCGCTTGCTCGGTCAGCAGTAGGACACAACAAAAGGGGGCCGGATTGGTGGCTGCACCGAGCCCAGCTCGGCCGCACTCGACTAGTTGACCACAGCGGTGGCTTGGCTACCCGTCCTGATGCTTCTTCCTCTCCAACACATCGGCGACCAACCCTACCCCACACCGATTCGCTCGCCGCGCGCGCGCGCGACGCCCCCGCCGAGATCTCCCTCCCACCGACGGCTAGGACGTCGCCGGCGACGAGGCGGGAGCCATGGAGGCGTCGTCCTGGGACGCCCTTCGCAAGCAGGTGACTACCCACCCGGCACCCACCGAATCGAGCGCCTGCTCTCTTCCCCCGTAATCTCTCGCCGGTAGCTGTTTCCCCGAGATCTGGCTCTGGCCGCCGCCTGCGCGACGCGGTGGGTGTCGGATGCGATACTCGCACCGACGATCCTTGTCCCCGGCGCGCTGAGAGGCGGCTCCTGTAAAATTCAGCAATTGCCTGTCGTTGTTCGTTGAATACGTAGCCTTTTTCGTTCGTGGAGCGAAGGGCGTGACTTCCTCTTGGAAATTTTAGCGCTTTCGTTACAGCAAGGCATCGAAACTGCGCTGCAGGTATACGTTTGCGCCTCCATGCGCCATTTCTTTTTATAGAATTGCTATACAACATTTGCATGCTTTTTTAGGCAAAATCAGTCAGATTTTGGGACGATGGATCTCCATCCAATAGATCCACCGTACCTCTAAAAAAAGAGACCGAATATGAGGCATTGGATTTCCATCCAACGCTCTAAAATCTTACTGATATACCCTAAAAAACATGCGAATGCTATATAGACACTCCCTTCTTTTTATTAATGAAATCGGTGAACTTGGAGCAGTGTGGCGCTGATCCAATGCCGTATGGACTAGATTTATGATCCTACCAAACGGTCCCTTTGCAGACTGTTGTTGCACTGATTGGGCGATCTTCCTGACGGAATCATGTATTTTTAGTATCTTTCCTGGTAATGGGATTGTGGAGAATTGGGGGTGAATTTACCTGTTAGTGTCCCGTTTGTGTTCCTAATTGTTTTTCACTTTGTGTTCCTTATTATCTCTGTGCTGAACCTTGGATTCATCTGGGCTTAGACTGCCAAATTTTCCATGGATTCAGCTTGTTTAGCAGGGGCCTCCTTCCTGTTCATCAATGTGAAGGATACTTGTGATTTTGGTGTTCAGAATTCAGATTGTATGATATTAAGTCCATGGCCCAAGCCATCCTTTTCTAGGCTAAGAGAAAGCAACGACAAGTTATGTTCTATATTGAAGTCACACCTGTGTACCATTGCCGCATTTGCAAAATCTATTATTCTATGATTCCACGACGCTGTTTTAAGTAGGCTAATTAGTATTCTTTGCTGTACTGGCCTAGTACTTGTGTGTATTGTTTACCTTGTTTTAAATGGTATACATTTCTCCTTTTAGGCGAGGAGATTGGAAGCTCAATTAGACGACCAAATGATTGCATACCGTAAATTGGTTTCTATGAAATCAGATGGTTCAGAGAATGATATTGAGTCCGATATAGAAAGATCATTAAAGCAACTTCAGCAAGTAAACTCTCAAATGCAAACTTGGGTATCGTCTGGAGGCTCTGAAGTTCTTTCTCATACATTGACTCGCCATATGGAGATTTTGCAAGACCTTACTCAGGTTCCAATCGCCTCTTACACTAATTTTTTGCATTCTTCATAACTATAATTAGTTTAACTATGATGTTGAAATCAAGGATCTATTAATTTCTCCTTGGTTGTAAGTTTCTGTAATCTTGATATATTGTGGAGCAATACTCTTTGAAGACCACATATAAAACAGCTAGACTTTTCTCATAATTCTAAAGTTTGCCTAATCCAATGCAGGAATTCTATCGGCTTCGATCAAGCCTCAGAGTGAAGCAACAACATGCTTCCCTCCTTGACTTGAGAGATTTTGACAGAGCAAAGTTTGATGTTGAAGAGGCTGGAGACTCTGATCAAGCTCTTCTTAGAGAACACACTGCAATTAACAGGAGTTCTGGACAGGTAGGACTATCCTTTTGTTTGGGAATCCTTGAATTGCTTCTGTTGATATTTGCTTCATATTTTTTCCTATTTTTTTAGAGAACAATATATAAGGCATCTAAAAATGAAACTAGGACTGTAGGAGTGCAGCTTAACTGAATAGGTGTTGTTACATTTATGTTCTGAACATGAATTCTCAAGTATTTTAATTTGAAGTTGCCTCACCTTCCTTATCAGGAGATAATTTAATTTGATAAGGTCAAAGAAAAAGAAAGTTAAATTTCTGCAGTGATGATCGCGGCCTGTTATTTTTTTAGATTAAAGGGGCTTTGATTCATTAATCAATAGTGGGATCAGGCAGCATGTATTTTTCATGTAATTTGACAAAGAGTAAATTGCATTTTGCGTCGGGTAACTTGTTACTTGTTTTACTTTGCATCAGGGTTAATCCATACTTTCACTTTACTAGGGTGGACCAAATAAAATTTCACTTTACACTAGCAAATCAATTCCAATCCTAAACATGGCAATCAAATTGAAGGAATAGAGCAATCAAAATTGTGTATACCAACTCGTCATTATGTAAAGCTGGTTTGAACCAAACAAGGTTAGGCTAGTGCAAAATAAAAGTATGGGTTAACTCTAATATAAAATGAAACAAGCGACAAGTTACCCGTTGTAAAGTGCAGTGCTCTTTGATAAAATATCTCTTAACGAATACAACTGGAAACCATCATGTTGATACCTTTTTTTTGAAGTCCCATGAAAAATGCTGCGCGTTTTGAGTGAATGTGTTTATTATGACTATGTTTTTGGATTCCATGTAGTTCTGCTGAATTCCTCAAAGGTCCATATGTTAGTTCCACAAACAATGTTTACTTTTGGTTTGACTATAGTCTATTGAAACAACAACAATTGTATTTTTGCGACATTTACCATTCATTTGAGCAAAATTTCTTGAATTTCAACCTATATGCTCCAACTTCCGCTGAGAACCATGCTTCAGTGAGAAAATATCAAAAACTTTAAAGCTCCCTGTGATGGGGCTTCTGGTGGCCATTGTTGAGATGAAAATTAGTGTGGCAGTAGTGCATTACCCCGTGGAGTTTTGGCCTAGATTCTAATGAAACCTGAAATAAGTTGAATGAGAAATAGAAAATGATATCGTTTGCATGTTTATGTTTACAGGTCTAGAAGAGCGTAAGTTATTTTTCCAGTGTAGCTTTTAGTAAGATCACAGACTGTTGGCTTGAGGAGATCATCTTATGAAGAATTGGACCACGACTTGCAAATAGGTGCCAATGCCATTCCATAGGGTCTAAAAGCTGATTGAGTCACAACTCACAAGTTTCTAGGTCGCCATTTACTCGGGCCTGGACATGAGAAATTAATGGGTATTCTCTTGACCAGTAATCATAGCATGGAGTAGCCTGTGAGGAGGACATTCTGACCGTGTCTACAGCACAAGAAGTCTAGTCTTGTAAAAAGAAGATCCATAACAATGCTTAACTGGTTCTCAAATCACCTTTCTCAACACTGTGGCATTTAGGGATGGCAATCGGGCACGGCGGACACGGGTAATGCTCGCCCATACCCATGCCCGTGACCCCGATTTACCTCCACGGCAATGCCCGCGAAGAACAATGGGCGAAGAACCCCATCCATGCTCGTCACCCACGGGCATGTCTGTGTACCCGCAAACAATGTATCACATATTCACATTCACACATCAACTGTCAACTAATGAAATACAAATCCACCCTCAAATGTTAACTAAAAATATGTCAACTCATGAAAAGAGAGGCTTATTCAACTGAAAGTATGTCAACTAATGAACTAAAAGAACAAAAAGAGAGGCCTACTTAATTCAAATCAACTTAAAGGGAAAGGGTTTTAGTGGTAGTGTTGACTGTTGGCCCATTTATTAGTGTACGTTGCGGGTAAACGAACGAGACGGGTATGGGTGGAGCTTACCCATACCTATGCCCGTTTACCGATGGGCAAAGAGTTCCCCTATTTTCATGCCCGTTGGCAAAGAAAATATTCTATACCTGCCTCCATTAGGGCATTTACCTGTGGGCACGTGGGTAAACGGGTACAATTGCTATCCCTAGGAGCATTCACTGTTCTCATTGCCAACACTGGAAAAATCAATTTTTTTTAATGAGAACTTGAGAACCAAACACCATAGTGCCATGGCACTAATGGTTGCCATGGAAAGTTACACATTCAAGAAGACAATTGAGCCTAGAAAGTAGAAGCACAAGTCAAAACTGCTTTGTCATTGAGGCTACAGGTGGGTGGTATATTAAAAATGCCCAGGAGTGCCCTAAATATGCCCAGCTACTCCCGCTGATGCTTTTTATTGTTGTGGAAACTATTACTATGTAATGAAGGACAATTGAAGAATGTGTTGCGGACTTGCGGGTAAGATTTGTATGGCCCCTAGAGCTTGACAGTTGCTGTGCCTTTTGAAATCCATAGAACAGATTCAACATACTCTGACTGGAAGCTCGCATGTGGTATATCTGCTGCCTGTTGTCTATCAAGTGTATAGATCCCCGGGTGCATTGCTCATGGGAGTTTCCCTGCTGAGAAAATCTAAGGCCAAAGGGGTTGTGGACTAGCAAATATTTTTTTATTTAACTAATAGAAACTTCTGATTCCACTGCCAGCTTAGCTATTATAGACCTCTAGATTGTAAACCAAAGAATTAATTTGAGGAACTTCTTCTATAGTATAAATGGTTGGTAAACCCTAAAAACCAAAAGTGGCATACATCATACTGGTTGCCCTGTTTACAAATTATATACTGATATTCTGGAGTCGTACTCTCAAAGCACGGCTGGGGAAGGTCGTGTGCTATCCTAACAATACTAAGTATGTAATAATAGCATAATCATGGTATCATAATGTAGCTAACAAGTCACTTGTTATATAGCAAAACCTGGAATTAAATTGCTCTTTCGGAAGCACTTCTCTTTTACAACTTCATAATGACGATCTCGTCATTTCTATGCCTGAACAATACATTGAAATGGTATTAGATGGATAATGTGATATCACAAGCTCAAGCAACACTAGGCGCTCTCATGTCTCAACGATCAACATTTGGTGGCATCACTACAAAGATAAGCAATGTTAGCAGCCGGCTTCCCACGGTATGTATCGTGTATGCTATGACCAGGCAACTCATTCCATGTCCTCGTATGATGTACACCTCACAAGTTTTCACAATATCTGACAGATCAATCACATCCTCGCGTCGATCAGAAGAAAGAAGTCGTTGGACACCATCATTCTTTCCCTTGTCGCGTCTGTCTGCGCCTTTCTTATTTTTATCTACTGGTTGTCAAAGTAGGGCGGTCAGGGCAAGGCGTTCTTATTTTTATCTACTGGTTGTCAAAGTAGGGCGGTCAGGGCAAGGCGTTACAGTGTTGTAAGTTTGGATCACACTACCACAGATAATCATGATTGGTGTTTGTACCATAACAATATTCATTCAGTGTTATTACGTTTCAATCGTGCTTCAGCCACTGTGTGCCTCCACCCTCCAGCTGTGCAACTTCAAATATCGATTGAACTATACTTTTATGTACTTGTGCATAAATACGTGCGACTTCTGGAACGAAGAATTATCCCCGTGTCGTCCAGATCTGGGTTTTAAAGACGGATGGACCGGGGCCGTTATTTGTGACCTGCCAGGTTGCTGGCTGTTGTTAACAGCTATGTTCGTCCCAGCATGGCGTGTTGCAGAACGTGCAGCCTGAACCTGAAGACCGAAGCTAACCGGGAACAGTTCTTCTGTGCCACTGCCACCATTGGCTTCGTTGCCTTCTTCCAAAGATGGGGTCTCAATCTTGCGCAACGGATAGCCATTGTCCAAACGATAAAAGTTCTGTTCTTTTCAGCTTCTCAAAATAACTAATAACTTTTACTACATTACTTAATTTTCAAACGGAGTATTTTTTTAAAACAGAGTCTATAAGTTAATTATCGTATATGGTAAAAACTTAATATCTGTATCATCTAAAATCGCAAATGAGTATCTCTCTCTGTAATTTTTGTTGTAAACAGCTAAAATTCAAAAATTTCAGCAAAAAACTATAAACCGTAGCAAAAAAGAATAAATCCAACCTACGGAGCTAGCAAAATGCAGACTGCCATTACCATCAGGTACTAGGAGGGAGCTAACAAAAAACAAGTGAAATGAAGAAACTAGGCTAGCAAAAAAGTTCCAAGGGTAGCCCGAAACCTGCCGAAATTCTGCAGAGGACGATGATTGATGAGATAGGTCGTGCTAGGGCTCGCAAGAGGCCAAGGGGGAGCCAGGCGACGAGACGGAACGACGGCCGGCACCGCACCACGGGGCCCCGTCCACATGCGCCTGCCGCGCGCGGTGCCAGCCCGTCCATCCATCCGGGCGTACGTCCGTGCGCGCGCACGGATTCGGGCGAGCGCCCACAGCGAAAGCCGAGCCGACGGCTGCCTCTGCCTGCATCCTCCCGGCCGGACGCCGATTTCTGTCGCCCCCGCGCCGGCGCCGGCGTCACGGCCTCCTGAGCGCGGCGGTTTGTACCGGGATTTAATGGTGATGATAATCAGGTATCTCATCCTGACTAGTGTCAACATGCGCTTGACCAAACTACAAGTACTTGCAGTGGCACGAGCACCCCCGTCATCACACCGATTCGGTGCATTCCTTTACTCCAGTTCTGTACTTCTATAGAATTTCAAATTCTTATAGAAGTTACACAATTAAAGATAAATCATGAAAAAAAAAGTAGGCATGTCGATAATAGAAAACGCGAAGTAGCAATAAGTCACTTACATATGAAATATATAAAAATTAGTGATATAATAGAAAATTATGAATGGCAATGAAAATTTAGATCATATAAAATATACCATAAATAAGTTAATTTAAATCACTAGATAAATTTGAATCACAGGGCAGATGCATTCTACGTGACATTATGCCTTAGAAGCGGTTTATGATTTTATTATCATCAATGCTTTTAAAGACTCTTGCTCGGTGTAGCACACTATCAAGTCATTGAGCCATCCATCCGCTACCTTATTACGTAAATCTGTTTTGATAATATTCATTGTTGAAAATATTCTCTCAACAGATGTCGTTGCCACTGAAAGTATCAATGTCAACTCGATGAGACGATATACCAACGGAAAAGTTCCATCCTTTCTTATTTGAACCATCAATTGGGTAAGTTTTGATATATCATGACAACTATTAAATTCTTCATTTCTTTTAATGTTGAAAATGAATGTTTGAAGTTAATTTTTTTAACAAGAATCGATCAACATCTATGAGATCATCAGCATAAATTTCAGCAAGTCGAATAAGTTTATCAACATCAAACTTAGAGAAGGAGTCGCTTGGATCCAGACAAGACATGCATATCAATAACTTCGAGGAAACTTCATTGAATCAATGATTCATCTCATTCATAATTGCATTGATAGCAACATTGAAAATGTCAACTTTATAATAATGATGTTGAGTCACTTTATGATTCCAACATATTGATTTACCCATAACTCTAATAGGATCTTCTATATTCGACACATCAGTCTCATATGTTTCACAATTTATTTTGACTTGGTCGAACAATGGCTCTCACACATGGTCCCTCATATTTTGATAGCATTATTCAACATCTTGTGACAACCCATAGCTTCAATAATATCTTGATACTTCCTTTGCAAAGCAAGTGATAGCTCATTTGTAATACTCAACATGGTTATTAAGAAATGCACAATGAATACAAATTCAAAATATTCCATCTTTTTTAGTAAATTTGCTGCTTTACCATGACTTGAGTTTTGACAAACATCTTCACTTACAAACTTAAGCACATCTATCACTATCTCCTATATTTGGTATATGTGAAGTAAGGTTTTGAGATATGAGCCCCACCAAGTATCTCCAGGTCTAGCAAGTCCATCTTTTTGATGCAATCCTGTCCTAGCTAAAATCAAATAATTCTCTAGCTTCTCCAACAAGACCTCATGATATTTTTAATCAATACATCTTTTTTTACAAGATAAACTCACAACAGTCACTATCAGGAGAACCTTAAAGGAATCTGCAATACCTCTACTACAGCTTGCCACAATGACAACTACCAACTGTAACTGGTGGGCGAAGCAATGAACATAAAGAGCATTTGGATTATCATCCCGAATAAGTTTTTTACAATCCATTCAATTCATCTCTTATATTTGAAGCTCCAACATAGCCTTGCCCATACAGCCTTGAAATAGGCAAACCGTATCGAGCAAGCAATCCAACCAAAACTTCTTTCAATGCTACAGATGTACAATTTGTGATATGCTCAATAGCAAGAAACCTTTCCATCGGTTTCCCTTGATTATTCACAAATCTGCATAAATGATATGATTATAAAATATAAATGTAGAACAAAACAACAATGTATAAATGATAGGATGGTAAAATTAGATGTAGAACTGCAATTAACCTCACAATTAACACCATTTGCTCCTTTATTGATACATCTCTGAACTCATCAATAAGGATTGTAAAATTTCTATCTCCAACCTTACCTTTAATCACTTATGTGACATCTTGTACACAACATTTAGAAAGTTCTTTTTGATTATCTGGAGAAATCATAACTGCGTGCCCTGGAGCTGTATCAAATGCCACCTTTACTCCTTTTTATCTTTGTTCCAATCCAACAACTCTTTAAAATTCCCCTTGTTGATAGAAGTAGATAATTCATCATGTCTTGAAAAAGCTTCACCTTAAGCTATGAGATATCTTGCACAATCTAAAGATATAGTTAAATGAACTTTGTATACAATTTTGGCCTCCTTACTATAAGTACTGATTTTACTAGACACATTTGACCTTTGATTCTTGAGGTCATCACAAAGACCCCTTGTAATATAGTGAAAACTATTTGTACTACCAACATGTTTATTAAAATCATATAAAGTAGTATTCCAACGAGAGAACTCAACTTTTGTAAATACATCACTTCTAAATGTATTAGGCTGTGTTGGTTTCTTGAAAAGAAAACAATAGAAATAAAAGGCGGCATTATTGTCCACACTATATTCCAACAAATTAAACTTATTATACCATGATTCTTGTCTCACTGTTTCAGTGTCGACGGTGACTAGTGATTGACGGCTTGGCGTAACGGTTGCTCCTGCCAGCGACGCCGTCCCTAGTGCGACTCCCCTCACGGCCCCACCCCTGGTTTCGCTCCCCTCGGCTGTCGGCGCCCCAGCTCGGCTGAGCTCCTCCTTGCCGCCCCCGCCCCTAGATCTGTCTCCCCTTGTCGCCTGGTCAAGCTCCCACCGTGGCCCCAACCCTAGTTCGGCTCCCCTCGACCGCCCAGGCTCGACTGAGCTCCCCTTCGCTGTTGCCGCCCCCAAATTTGCCTCTCCTCAGCTTGCAGCCCGGCCCTCTCCACCAGATCCGGCTCCCCCAGTGGCCTGGTCCCCCTTCTGCTCGCAGCTTGCCTGACGCCCGGTCACCCCTACGAGGTCCGTCGTCAGCCCTCTCTCTGTAAATTGTTCCAATTGCTGTCTTGGTCGGCCGATGAGATAGATTTGTTGGGTCTCTTAAGGGCAGTGGGCTGACCACTGTTGACCAGATGTTTTTCATTTTTGCTTTTCTTTGTCGGTTGGTGTCGGTCTCCCTGCTGGCCTGTTGTGGCGCTGGTCTCTCCGTTGGCTGCTGGCCTGCTATGCTCTTCGGTCGACGGTGTGTGTGTGTGGGGGGGTGTTCTTGCCACCGGGGGGGGTAGACTCAAGCCTTACTAAGCCTACAACTTAGCTTCTCCCCTGCTTTACACCTTGTGATTAGATGCTCTATTCTACGTTGTTGGATGGCAAACAAATGTTCAATACTGACCACTACGGAAAAAATAGCAAGGTCTAGCATAATTTTTTGTGAAGTTCTTCACCGCAACATTGATCAAATCTGTTGATGATGTGCATTTAGAGAGAGAGAGATGTTATCTGTTGATCATGTGACCTTACAACCTGCTGCGGTTACAGTAACACCTGCAGCTAATCTCCTCGCCCCCAGTGGCTTCCTTCAGCTACAAAATCGGATGGACACTTCTAACACAAGCATGTTTCTACCTGGAACCGCATGCACTTGCTTGGTGTAAAAGGGGAAATGGAGCTGAGGCCATGTTCATGTTGGCTTCTAAAAGCTGTTTTTCTACAGTACCTAACTTTCAAATGCAGTGTTTTTTAAGACAGGGCCTGCTAGTTGATTGTAATACATACTATAGTGACTTCATTTATATCGATCAAAATCGCACATGAGTTTCTCTCTTCATATGGCTCTCTACAAGCTATTACTATTTATAAGTTAAAGCCAAAAACTATCAGCAAAAACCAATATGAACGGGCCTTGAATTTGATGTAGTTGCTCAAGTAACAGCCATGATACTTCCTTCCGGGGGTAATAACAATTAGCAATAAGTCTATTTGACCCCTAAACTCTTACGATAGTCTAAGTGTCAACCATCAACTGTAAAATCTGATGTTTTATCTACAAATATCAATACCATTTATTTTAACCCATTGAGTCCAATTGATGGTGGTCTTCACCCATGTGGCACCTACTTGACACCCACATCAACAAGTGTACTCACACGTAAGCATTGAATCACCTCTTAATCATCCTCAAAATTTGATAGTCCCACACATCATCCTCATAAGCCACCTTCTTTCTCCCCTCACACACACACACACACACACACTCTCTCTCTCTCTCTCTCTCTGTGTCTTTTCTTCTCTGTTACTCTCCTCTCCTAGTGAACTCACCAAAGACGCAGGTGAGGGGACGGTGGTGTAGGTTGGCCGATTTTGCACACAAAGGTAGAGCAGTAGTGGCTAGAAGGATGGACACGACAGTTCAACGTGAGCGAATGACGCCGACTGAGTGAAGGAGCAAAGAGAGGAGAGGGAGGCGGTTCTGGTGACGAGAATGGATAGAGATAGGAACTTAGCAAGGTGTGGGACTCCTGTAGTGCGGTGTGGTGCGACGGCGAGGTATGGTCGGAGCTAAGGAAGATGACAGCGTTTCCACTGACCCCGCGACATTTCCCTAAAATTGATTGAGGGGAAATGAAGTTTGCGAGCGGGAACACGATGTGACGAAAATATATTTCGAAGATTTCATCGCCTCCATGGGCTGAACTCGCTGGCGCCAACCCAGGACTCTCAAACTTTGCTGCCGGTGAGCATGCGCATATTCTCTGCGAAAAGGTCCGTTCTTATGCTCTAGCATAACACCATAGCCGCAGCCGAGAGCTTCCAATCGTGCTCCATGCTGGTTGCGATGATCTCTAGTGGGGAGGATCTAGAGAGAGAGAGAGAGATGTGATTGGGGAGGAGGAGATGTAGCCAGGGACAAGAGGAGGAGGGAGCCAGCTAGACGGAGGATGGTGGAGGTCGTGGCCATGGCGTATGGAGGTGATGGGAGAGGAGTGGGAAGGAGGTCATGGCAAGGAGTTTTGGGTGAGATGGAGGGAAGATGAGTAATAAGAGGAATAGAAGGAGAGATTTGGGTTGACAGGTAAGCCTATTGTGGTGATCATACTGACATGGCTACTATGTCATCCAAAGAAGCTCATATGTCAAAACCACTTTCACGTTGACGTTAAGTAGGTGTCACAACAACTAATACCATGTTCAATCGGTTTTAAGGGGTAAAATAAACAGTATTATTATTATTTAAGAGGATAAAACATCCAATTTTATAATTAAAGATTAAAACTTAGACTATCATAAGAATTTTGGGATCAAATAGATTTATTCCTACCAACTAAGGGGGCGCTCAAGACAGCTTCCGCCATCGCTAGCTTCTGCGATTTTTTACTGTAGCAGGTACTGTAGCTACAGTACCTGCTACAGTAAAATTTATTTTTTCGTTTTTGTTTAATTTACTTATACTTTTTTTGTTTTTTGTTTTCGTTTTTTATATATTTTTTTACATTTAATTATATTTAATAAACCAACTCAACTACAGTGTTTTTTCAATCAGTTACAGTGTTTTTTCAGTAAAAATCAAAAACCATCGTTATTCCGATCATCCCTAAGATTGTTCTGAGCTAGCTCCAGCCTCCAAGAAAGAATATGGCGTCCGATCCGGGTCAACTATTGCGGGCTAATCTTTCAGGACAAGATCCTGTGAGTGTGACCGGAAATTGCCATAAAAAAACGTGTACTAGAGCTCATCACACGATGCACTAATGTGGAAATGGCAGAACAGATCACGCCGGTTCCAGTCAAAGAGAGCTGATCGGAAACGAGTAGCTCGCACCGGTTGGTTCATGGTCCTTCAGTTGTGCATTGGAGGTGGCTGCAGTTTGCAAGGTTTTCATTTTCACCATGGGCTCTAGCTCTTTGCAATCTACCCAATTTAATTTAGATAAGAGATTTAATAGTCGTGAATTCTCCCCCCTCTAAAAAAAAGGGGCTATTGATCTATAATCCAACGGTCAAAAATCTGAATTATTGTTTAAAAGAAAACATCCTGGTGATAGAGACACTCCCTCCTTTAATTTAACCCTTGAGAGCAAGTTTTGTACTATCAGATGGGTCATGAGAGGGTAAGCTTCTCCATTTTCTTCCAAACCATTAAGAGTGAGTCCATATATATATCTTGCAATATCAACATATATATGTCTTCTTCATATGGCATAGCAATCTTTCACCAAACTCTCTTCGAAGTGGCACCAATAAGCTCTTCAACTAGAAAATGGTCGACAAGAACACATTCTTACGACCTGGGGCCGGCGACACATAATTGAAAGCATGGAATCGGGCGAGATTTTTTTGCAGAAGAAGTAGGGCCTCCAATGCAAGTCACTCAGTTCAATTGGCAATAACCCCAACCTCCACTATGAGTGTGTGCATTTGAAAATACATCATGCCCTCGTTAATGCTCCATGACAGCATACCAAGAAATTGCATAGATAGCACATTGTTTTGCTGCAGCACTATGGTAAGCCCCACAGCATTGTCATTGTTTAAGCAAAAGCCTTAGCCACCAGCTCGAACCATTTAGGAAGGAAACAGCTAACAATAACAATCCCAGCGAAGAACCAGCACGTGGATGTCACAATCTAAACAACCCGGCTTTTATCATCTATCAACCCATGATTGAGGATTAAATTTGCTGTTGCCAATAATAACCGATCAAATCCTCTCTTTTCAGCAAGTGGCCCAGGAGACAAGGAAACCGTATGCGTAGCAGCAAAATATTCTAAGTGAAGAGATCTAGTCATGTAACCACTTAGTCTAACAATTTACTCTAAATTAGGATCGGTTTCAAAGTCCACAATGTGATACCTGATCAACCAACCAAAAAAATCATTCGAAGAATTTAGCAATTTGCCACCTAAATTTGACGAACCATGGGTCGTAATATGATTTATCTAGCTGTTCTTTTCTTTAGTTTTCGATGTAATGAACAATTTGGTTTGGTCAACTGAGCACAAGAACATTGATCGGAGAACAATTGCAACTTACAACAATCCGAAGAGAAAAATCCCAATGAATCAAGAAGCAGCCATCAATGGAAACAATGCCGACCAGCCGCCTCCGCCGACGCCGTCAAGGCTGCCATCAGCCCATCACTAGCTCTTCCAGGCGTACACGAGAAGAGAGAAGCCATCGCCGCGCTGCAGCTCGGCCTCCTCGGGGCTGGCCCAGTCCATGACCGTCGAGCCGCTCGCCCACGACAAGGAGGACGCCACTGATGCCGACGACGAGGAGCTCGCCTTCGCCACCCTGCGCGTCTGCCCCCTCTTCCTCCGGTTCTCCCCATTGCTGCTGCTCTCGCTCCAGTCCCCTCTACCCCACCTGTTAAGATAGCCTGCCAAGACGCCGCCGTCTCTCCCGGCCTTATCGAGCAGCTCCTTCTCGTTGGCCTCAGCCGAGTCGAGCTCTTCGCCGCCGCCGTCGCCGAGCTCGAAGCGGAAGACGAACACGGCGTGCGCGGGCGGGGGCGCCGCCGCAAGCGCGGCGGTGGCGTCGGCGGGGGGCTGCTCGTGCGTGGGGAAAAGCCAGTTGTGGAGGTCCCAGGATACCTGGACTCGGTCGCCGCCGCCGAGGTCGACCTTCTCGCTGCCGCGGAACTTCCAGCGCAGGCGGCGGACGTGGAGCACGCGCACGCCGTCGACGGAGACCGACATTCCGACCTCAGTCTTGTCCCTCTCCTTGTCTTTGTCCCTATCCTTGCCATGCCCGCGCGACACGAGATCCACCGAGATCTCCCGCTCCTTGCCGCGGACGGTGACGCAGGTCTTGTGCCCGCGGCCCTGGCCGCCGTCGCGCATGGACACGTGCTCGCGCCGGGAGATGAGGACGGGGCCGGGGCCCGGCGGCCGCTGGGCCCTCGTCTTCCTATACGCCTCCTCTGCCATGTCCCCGGCGACGACCGCCATCTCGCCGTCGACCACGACGGCGACGAAGTACCCGGACGACGGCTCCGGCGAGCTGGAGAAGGGGAACCGCGCGCGCGTGAGGTCCCACGCCAGGTCGACCCGTCGGTCGTGCACGTGGAACCGCTTCGACCCCCACCGCCTCCAGAACAGCCACGGCCGGACGCGCACCGCGATGGTCGCCTCCTCCTCGTACTCCGGGCCGTCGTAGTAGCACCCGTAGTCAGAGGCCGAGGACGCGGACGCGGGCGCCGCCGCGACGCGGAGCACGGCGCGGAGGCTGAGCCCGAGCGCGGCGCGCGACCAGGACAGCGCAGCCAGGCCGAGGCGCGTCTCGTAGACCGACGTGGCAAGGCTCGGCCCCGCCCCAACCCCCGACCCGGACGCCGCGCCCGCGCCCGCCGCGGCGCGGAAGCAGGCCGGTATCGCGTCTGGCATCGCGTGGCGTGGAGCGGCACGGCTGCGGCGTGGTGCCTCGGCTGATAGCGAGTTTTTGGGCTAAAATCGTAGCTTTTGGGGGGTTCCGCACAGGGGAGGGAGACGGGTTGGACCGGCCGCGCGGCGGGAGCTAAATATATAATAGCTCTGGCGCGGTGGGGCGGGACACGTTGGACCAGCTGGGGGTGGGGTGCGACTGTGCGGGTATGCTGCGACTACGGGCACTGCGGCTTGGACCGGGCTTGGACGCTGGATATTTTTTAGGCCTCGTTGTGTCATTTTCATTTTAAAATTAACCTCATAGAGGTATAAAATTATAAATCTAATCTCTTTTATTGAGGTTGCAAATAACTTTTATCGCGCCACCTGATCACGGTAGCATCTGACCACCACGGCACCGTTGACGAGCGCGACGTAGGCTGACTCGGCGCGGTAGGTGGTATAGACCTACAAAGGTTACGCACCACCCAACCAAGTCAGAGACCAAAAAAGGTGCCACGGAGGGCCATGGTGCCGTGCCTCCCTAACATAGCACCTTCTCTATTCCCTGTCATGGTTGGGTGACGTGGTATCTTCGTGGGTCCTGCCACCTGTCGCGCTTGGCCAAACTGTGTTGTGCTGCCGTAGTGGGACGAATGTGCCGTGGTAGGAGACTCGTGTCACACGCTGGTTCTTCCGCGGTTAGTTAGGGAGCTAGACTTGCAAATTCGTGGCGCATGCGGCTTATTTTGAAAGTAAAGTGGCATAATAGGGCCAAATTGAAAAAAAAAAACTCTGGAAGCTATGATGGCTCGTGCCTGGTCATCTGGACTGTGTTTTTTAACTGTGGCTTATTAGTTTAATAAATAATAATTATTAAGATAAGTTAAAAAGCTAAAAAGAATATAGGTTTGTTCTTTTAGGCTGTGACTTACAGTTTATGGCTACGGCTTATAGTTTTTGGTTGTTCACGAGAGAAAGTACGGAGAAACAGACACTTTTGTACAATTTTGACGGATATATACAAAGTCGCTATAGTGTCTACTACAATTAATTTATAAATATCGTTTTAAAAAGATATTTAGTTTAAAAATTAGTTATCGTAAAAAATAATTATTATAAAAAAGTTAAAAGTAAAAACCGAAAAGAAGTTACGATGGTTCTTCTCGTCCCTTCTTTTCTCTGACCTCCTCTCCCCTGATAGAGATTTTGAGCTCGTTTGGAAGTGAAAAGTGCTCCGTTCATTTTTTTAACACGAATATATATGTGTTCACGTTGCTGTCATACATACATGTCAAACGCATTGTTCAACAGCGGATCGAGTCGGGCCTTAGTCAGCTCGTGTTGGATCCGTCCAATTAAAATAGAGAAGGTGTGAGGGGGCTCGTTTGTCAACCATAGATGTCACCGGTATCGTTGATTATTTGGATGGTTTGGGAAAGGAAAATTATTCAGTTGGGTTAAGTCAATACCACCGCTAACCATAGCTCGGTTTGTCTTCTGTGGTACTCTTGTTCGATAGTATTTTTCTATAGACCCAGGTGAAATGGCACAACCCAGAAAGGTTTAGGTTTTTGGGCAATGACCTGGGTTGAAGCCAGGGCTAAGCTACCGTCGTGGCAAGGCAATCGACGAGTAGTAGCTTATGTGTTTATTGGTTTTTTATTTCTAATTTTTGCTTAGAAAAATTAAATGCTAATACAAATATATAACTTTTTTTAATCAGCTTTTTTACTTCTGACTACTATCTTACTCTGGGGATAAGATAAGGGTTATGGATACATCACACATCTCACCTCTCTCGTTTCCGTTACACATACGTATCTCTTTCTTATTTTTCTCACCGCTCATATTCTTCTTCTTAAAGTCATTTTTTTCAAATACTACTATTTATTTTTAGTAAAAAATTATCAGTAAAAATAATACGAACAGCCACATAAACTATAAGAGGGCAACTAGATAGCGATGTCTTGCAACGCCACACTACCTTTTCTCTACTTCTGTTTCTTCTTTTACCCGTAAACTGCAACCTTTTTCTTCACCAATCAATGAAATTAGTAGATCTCTTGCTTTATTTTTTAAAAAAGGTTTAGGTTTTTATAAGGCACTTGATTCCTAGTAAGAGACTCTTAAGATCCGGATTTGTTTATACAAAACGGAGTTGGCGAGCTCCCCTTATCAGAGCTACACCGCAGCTGCCTCGGATGGCGGCATTCAACTGCCGGAGCCCTTCCGCGCGACGTCATGGCGCTCACTGGTGAAAGGGGGTTTCTTCTTCCAAGTGGAGTTGAAGGTTGTGTTGAACCCTCGTTCTGGCCTATTTTTGCAATTGGAACATCACCGGAAGTCTGGTGCACTAGAGATTATTTTAACCATACAGTAGCATCCAGCGGTAATGCTTCATGTATGCTTTATGGTTAAAAATGCACTGTAACAGCTGTTAGTTTTTTAAAATAATTAAATTTAAAAAAAGTAAAAAAAACTTACATCATCATATATAAAAGATGAAATTAAGAAACCGACGTGTTTCAGAAGTCAGAAGTCGTTTGGAGCAGGCTATAAAGGGCTTGCCTTCTGTGGCAAGGGAAGAGAGACGTTGCTGGCTAACGGGCACCAGCTTGGTAGAAGTGCCACGTTGGTACGGACAACAACATCTGTTGCTTACTACCATCTTGTTAGACCGTGTGACTAGGTTTAGGATTTTTATGACGATGAATAATTGATAATATTGCTTATCGATGTTATTTGATGTGTGTATGACGTGTGTGGATTAATGTCGGTCAACTTAGAAAAAACTTGTACTAGAAAAATATTGATTTCGTTTTTACATGTGTAGGATAACTCGTAGTCGATCGTAGTCTACGGTAAGGACCAGAATATAACTTGGTGCTTAGAAAGTTTAAAAAGAAAATTAAAAATCATGATTTTGTTGTTGAAATCTTAAATTCTGAAATAAATAGACTTAGAGTTTCTATTCCTAATGATGAATCTTGTTAGTCTTCTTAAGTTTTACATTTTGAGTTAGAGACTGTTAGAACAATTAATACATCAAACTTGGTTCAACTTAGAAATGTAACAGTTAAACTTAATGAGTTAAGATTGGTACATGACTTTTATGATGAAACCGTGGAGGCTCAATCATCTTGGTGAGAAACCGTGGATAATTAATGCAAAGTAGATGATATCGCTAGCTGAACACTCGCACCCGTGCACGAACCCTCAACTCTTCGGAATGCATCCAAAACACATTGGATAGATGATTGTCGCAAGACCACAAATGACAAATGCCAAGTCCCTAATTCCCAATGGAATGACAGCTTGACCTTGAATTGCAGAATGAATCAATGGATCGCCTAGCTCTCTCTCAAAGTCCATGCATAGAACTCTGGTTTCGAAACAACAAGCAATAGCTATGTTTCAATCTTATGCATAAACTGGTCTAAGCCCTAAAGGCTGCGAATACAAGGTTTATATAGCCCCTTAGGATGTCCACAAGGTTTCCAAACTAAGTACAACTCAATTCTATATTATTTTAAACTCATACAAAAAAGAAACTAAATTTTATAGCTGTCATATTGTTTTGATTATAGCAGATGATTCGTTATATGTTTGAAGATAGGGCCTAATCCATTACGTAGGTTTTGAAATAAGTTTTTCAACAAGTACAAGAACATCTAAATCGGACTCCATTTGTGAAAGTTATGGCTTTTTAGCATGTGCATATTGGGCTGTCCTGAACCGAATTCGAATTGAATTCTGAGTTGAATCCGAGTTTAAATTCAGTTGGACTTATGGGAGGTCCAAATTGGACTTAGAAATCTTATCCAAAACTTGGGCTTTAAATTCTTGGGCTTCTGCCCTTTTGCTCTCCCACCGTATGGACTTTTTTCCTCCATCAATCGCATGGACTGCTTGGTTTGCTCCTTTCCAACCGCACGAGCTTTGAGTTTATTGTTCTTTGTGGGCTTGGTAGCAAATATAATTACCCTCCTCCTTGTGTTTCTCTATTGCTTTAGCCCCAGCCTCCCTCTCCTTCCTCGTGGTTCCAAAGTATTCAAGTTGTTCAAATATGAGAATACACGATGAACTTGTAAGAGGCAGCATCCAATTCTCATTAATAACTAAAAAAACTCATTAAGAAATAAAAGCACCTGTTGATTTAGACGTTTAGCTTTTGCTCTAGTCATTGGATCTTTTGATACTTCATGAACAGTCTCTGGAACATTTTGATGCACACTTGGAGAGTTGAATGATATGGTAGTAGGGATGCCCTCATCAGGACTAATATACGCTTCTGTACTTGTATTACCACTAATAGGAAAAGATGTGTATGTATTAGGGTTGCCCTCATCAACATTGGTCTAGGGTTTAATGTTGCTAGTCATGCCAAGAATAATCCACCTAAGATTGTTAAGATCATTGGAAGTGGGCTACTTGAAACAAAAAGTGAGTCTCATAAAACTGTGTTTAAATTTGCTGATTTTGTGCAAAGTCTAGTTACTAATATTATTGGTGCTAGCTCATTATCTCAAAAGAATTCTAATTTTATTAGATTTTATTGCACCTACTGTGAAAGTGATGAGTACTTGTATGAATTTTGCTTTACGCGTGCTAAGAAAGAGATGAACGAAAGCTAGGTTTTTAGAAAACTTTTATGATACTTTAAATCTACTTCATATGCTAGTTTTGGATATAATTCAAATAATTTACATTTTGGTGTTTTGATTGCCCACATGCACGTGATTCTGGTTCTAGTATTGTTGCTATTTCTCCACATCGTGTGTAGTACTGGATTTCTAGATCTTTTTTAACTAACCCCAGTACTGTGAAACCGATGTAAGAACAACTGATGATGATGGAGAATATGAGCTTGACTAGGTTCTGGTATTTTACATCATTACTTGATTAAAACATTTTATGGTTCTTCACTCTCTTTGATATCTTCCAAGATATTCCATTTTCTAAAAGATCATGTGGAAAAGGTAATGTTTTATACTTTGTTGAGCCTGATTTTTAGATTGATGATATTCTCACTAAGCTGCTTGATTCTTCTCATTTTGTTCGTTTGTGAAGTGAATTAGGGGTATGTCATCTAATGAGATTATTATGATAGGGAGCTTGTTTAAAAATTTTAGAAATTTTGTTTATTATACTTGTCAAATAATTCATCAAGTCTAACCCATTGAAATCAAATGAGTTGTAGAGTTTTATTTATCATATTTACTCATATACTATGTAGTTTTTATCAAGTTTGGTTATAATTAATTTCTTACATTTGAATTAAAATATGAATTGGCAGAATACTTTGACTAGATTAATTATATATATTACTTTGCGATATCTATAAAAAGAATTAACTTGGTTGTGACTATTATTTTAAATCTTGACTATGAGACTCGTATGTTTCACATTGTAATCTTTTTATAATTACTCAATTTGGCATGTTATAAAAAATGAGATAGAGATAATTAAAAGGATGTATGCTTCAAGCATGCCATGATAAACAAAAAGAAAAAGTACAAAAAAAAGTGTTCAAATAAAAAAAAGTATATTTCAAGCATGCCACTCTCTAAAAGAAATATACTACAAGGATGGCATCATAAAAAGGAAGTATGCTCAAGTATGTTACATACTTAAAAATTGAGTGTTGAGTAATAGGTTGTTACATTAGTGTTTAGGGTATAAAAAGAAAAGATGTGCGACGGCATCGTAGGGGGAGTGTGACGCTGGCCAATACATCAAGAGAAGAGTTTTAGTAGATCAATGAGAGGAAGGCTCATGATTGCATGAGTTTTGGTGAGGGCATGAAGATATTTTTGCGTGGTCTTTGAGCAAGTTGATGAAAAAACAAGTGTTGCCTTTTTGTGTTGATTCCAGGCCTGCACGCGTGAGTACTTTCGTCTCGTTATCTTTTGTTCATCTCTTGCATGCATAGTTTTTGGTTAGGAGATTAGGAAACGTGATTAGAGAGGGCTGCATGCAAAGTGTTGAAGCGTGGCCGGTCGCAGGTGATTACTTGATTTTTTTTCTCTTCATGAAAACAATTGAGGCAGCTGGATAGAGGTAGTTAGCAATGATTAGGCCATAGCTAATTAGGTTTACATTATGTTGGCTTTGAGTTGAACCATCGGCTACTGCATGTTTTGCATGAGGTGTGTGGCTGCGAGTTTGGAGGTATTGCCGTGAGGGCTGATAGCAATTAGCTGCAACCGAGACTTTGATTAGGGGAGCTGACACATGGCATGAGTTTTCGGACGTGAGACAACAAACAACTAAGCACAATCCTATGCATGCATGATATTTTCTTCCAAGTATAGCATGTTTGCATGAGATTTTCTCTTGTTTTTTTTATGTGCTTACTGTGATTAGCAAATTGAAA
Source organism: Melocanna baccifera (assembly GCA_036346265.1). Taxonomy (NCBI): domain Eukaryota; kingdom Viridiplantae; phylum Streptophyta; class Magnoliopsida; order Poales; family Poaceae; genus Melocanna; species Melocanna baccifera. The sequence goes on along the minus strand of CM070701.1, from coordinate 11,804,647 downwards.
AAGCAAAAGACAGTAAATTTGAAGAAAAATTTTCGCTACGCATTACAATCATTCACCCATACTGATTTCCATCCATGATACTACACGTCTCACAATCAACATTCATGAATTTTTTTATATAAATTGAGTTGTTTACCGTGAAATTACTGTACTTTACGCCCTTGGTCGGATGGCTGGCGATGGTAGGATTCTATCCCAATCTACTTGAATATTTGTTCTCTATATAAGATTGAACTGTAATCCGATCCAAGCTGTGTTCTCGGGGGGAAAAGAAAACTCATCCAAACTGGTTTCGCAGTTTGTTCCAGATGGCATACGAATACGATCCTTCTTGCAAAATCACTCTTTGGATTCCATGGTACAGCTTTCGAGAGACCGCTTTAATCATGCTCTGAGGCCTAATCATGCAAGATGGCACAGGTGGTCGGCCGGACCCTCGATTCAATCGTGTTATAGTGATGCTAGCAAATCTAGGTCAGATGTCGGTCGAGGCCGTGCTCGATCAAGCCGGAACGAAGCAGCACGCGGGAAGCGAAGGTGCAGAGAACGAGTAGTAGCACTGGGTTTACCGCCGAAAAGTAGCAGAGCACGTGGGCTTAATCCCATATTAATTCGGCGTTGATTCTTCGCCGTAGCCATGGACCGGATCAAATAATCGGACCGGCACAGGTAAGACCGGAACAGTGAGTCAGAGAGAGAGAGACAGAGAGGGGAAGGTGAACAGAGACAGGCGGTCAAATTTGGTGCGTGCAACAGCAACTGTTTTTAGGAGCTTAATTTGAAGGACGACCTAGGTCGTTCGGTTGACACAACGCCTCCTTAGGCCGCGCTCAGTCTAGATTCACGATCAAATATTTCTTTAAATTATCTGTAATAATTATAAATCATTATTATTCTGAACACCCTCTAGACGATAATACCATTACATACGCCTGGTCGTCTCCTCCCGGCCGGCCGTCCCTCCGGCGCGGCGATCGATCGTGTCCATGTCAACAACGCGCGTCCGCCGGAGCCGAACGGGCCGACCGACGCGCGCGCCGTCGCCGTGGTGTCTAAACCCCCCATGCCGACCCCGTGTTTCGGCTGGGTCTCGCGGTGCGTTCGCGCGAGCCTGGGTGGAGAGCTGCACGCACGCGACGCGAACCAACCAACAGATGCGTCAATCTATGCGCGCGTACGTTGCACCATCGGTTTGCCGGCTGCACGAACCGTGCGCGCGTGGATATGCTCTGATCGAGCGGCTGACGAGGACGAGGAGAAGCAGCGGACGTTGGCATTTACCGGTGGGTCTTCTTTGTCGCGCGTTGTTGTCCTCGGTTCCCCTATAATTGAGGGCGCTCCTCTCCTCCCCCTCTCCTGCGGTTCAATGCAGCCGTTTTGTGATTGATTGGTGGCAGTGGCGTGTGTTTCACGAGTACTTCCGCTGGATTGGATTGCCGCCCATAAAGGTTTTGTGATTGATTGGTGGCAGTGCCGTGTGTTAGCTTTTGCTCTATAAGCACCTCCTAAAATTCAGTTATGTATCTATCTCTACTGACACCGGTACGTGTTCTTGATGCTAGGAAACTTGTGAGACAGGTCCCAACTCCCAAGTGCATGGCCTAACAAGGTTGACAAAAATACCGCTTTTGGGGGAAAGAAAGCCATCCGTTCTCACCTCAACTACGTACCGTGTACATGGGCCTCGCCATGCACCACCTACCTACATACACCCAACAGGACCGCAAAACAACAAAGAAGATCTCGTGTGGCTGCGCTCAGGATGGCTTATGTCATCGCTAGCGGTAGTCATATTTTTACTGGAACTAGTAAGGTGCCCGTGCGTTGCAACAGAAAACCAAATAAAAGTGATGCATACATCTAATGTTTACCCGTGTACGCACAATTCAATCCAGCATACATCTACAGACCAAAAACAAGAATATAAGCTTGATTACCTCACAATGACATTGTTTATCGATGTCCGAATTCAGCTTTATCGTCGCTGCACGCAACACGTTGTAAATCCTCTTCATACCCAACCAAAGACAGAAAATGTCCCGATCCGCAAAATATCGCATAAAAGAAGATTCATAGAGCCCAGATACATCGCACGCAAAAAGCAAATCAAAAATGAATGACAATGCATACCGTGTTGCAAGATCACCAATTGCCAATCAAGAAAGGACTATTTTTGCCCCACTTTTACACATTTATCCAACTTGTCATAAATAATATTCCATTCACTTCAACAATTGACTGGTATTGCAGAGGGTCCGACAATCTAGAGAAATGAGAGTACCGTGAGAAAAAGGGAAATAATGGAGAGTGCATAGAAACATGAGTACATATCAAGGTGACACTGTAACAGTGCTCGAATTGGGTTAAAATACCTGATCTCTGCATTTTCTTTCTCGATTTCAATTCTAGCTCAATGTTTAGCAAAAGAATTTTTGGATTCAAGAACTTATTTGGTCATTGCTCAAATCCAAAGATATGAAAATGTCTTCTTGAAGGCAACACCATTAACAAGGAAAGAATCTCTCATGGTACCTCCAGGAACCTAATAGCAGCTCAAAATTCAAAGCATCCTTATTCAGTGTGAAATTTAGGTGCTAAACATCTAACAAATAAGAGCTGGTTTTGGATCAGGACAGCAGACATCATGTAACATGGAGCTTGAACATGAAGCTAATGGTACAAATCTCTCGAGAATTACCTTTTTATTCTAATAAGGTTAAGTCTGTCATCATTGCCAATGGCAAGAACAACATCCACAACCATAGAAGCAAAGAATTCTTTCTCGCCACCTATTAACTTTGATGAGAGCGTCATTGCAGCACACTTGGCTAACAATGATTTCTTGTCTTCAAGGCTTTTCCCTTCGATGCTAACCGCCAGATCTTTGACTTTTCAATTGCCTCATGAGAATTCATGGGATTAAAAAGCTAGGTTTGACAGTTTGTAGGGCACCAAATGCCCAAGTGTTCAAGGAGGAAGATGAAGGTAAGCATACTAACCAAATGACCTGCAGTCCTATAGCTACGAATTAGACCATGAGGGTGTACTCCGTCCTCAATATAAGACTTTGCCTCCTTTAATAATTCAGTAGCAAGAAGCACCACAGTAGTGGTTCCATCACCAACCTGAAGAAAACAAGATATATAAGATCCATTGTATTTTTCAATTACCCACGTATGTTGCAGGCTGCAAATAGATCAATGAAACTAAAACTGATGAGAGAGACAGCAAGCAGAAACTGACAGCTTACTCAAGTAGCAGAAAACACTATCAGCCTAAACACTAACTGTGAACCTAAGCAACATGTGAAAGAGCATCATCTTCACAAAACATAGCACAGGCGTTTGAGCCTGGAGTGCCCTGATTATTTAGAATAACCTTTTCACCTCGATCATTGGAAGGAAATGTCATCGACAAAAAAAGAACCTACTTTACGCCAAAAACATTGATAACATCCTAACAATCTTTCTTGTAAACTGGTGTCCCATGTTCTCCTTTGTATCCTGAACCTGTTGGGTTTCAATAAAAGCTAGTCAATGTCCTTTTGTCTAAAAACAATCTTTCTTGAGTTCAACCATCGATGTCGATATATCATATGTAACAAGGGTGATGTAAAAGGATCCGTAAGGAACCACAAACAACACCGCAGAACACAGATTACTTTATTTCAAAGATATCTCGCAAAAACAAATCATGGATTCAGATGTCCATAAGTACACTATGGCATCTCGTGGCATGGCATAAGAGCATTGTTTGAAATTGCACGAACAAACTTAGGTCGAGGCCAGACACTTGTGTAAGAAATCGCCACGCTATCCGCTAAGCGTGGTCGTGTGGGTATACCTCGAGTCCCGTGACTTGGCAATGTCGACGAGGATCTTGGCGGCAGGGTGGACGATGTCGAGGAGGCGCATGATGGTGGCGCCGTCGTTGGAGATGGTGGTGCCGCCTTGTCGCCGTGGATGAGCTTGTCCATGCCGTGGGCCCTAGCGTGGTGCGGCGGTGTCCGCCACCGCGTGCATGCGTTGATGTTGCTCACCACCGCGCCGCCCTGCGACGTGTCCGCCCCCGCCTTGAGCAGATAATCGGGTTGCCGCAAATCGCCAAAAGAAAAACCACGAAACAAGCGCGCGCTGGCGTGGCCTCTCAACTCCGAGCCCCGCTTCAATGGAGAGCGGTGTGGTTCTTACCATCATCGACGCCATGGTGGGAGCTCGAGTTTTCCGGGATTTTGGTAGGAAGATCTCGAGGCGGCGCGAGCGGCGAGGGTTTTTCTCGATCGCGCTTTTGGTAGACGCCGTGGCGCGGGCCCAGCAGTGCGCGACGGTGTCCGCCACCGCCGCACGCGTTGATGTTGCTCACCACTGCGCCGCCGCGACGTGTCCGCCCTCCTTGAGCAGATAATCTAGGGTTGCTGCAAATCGCCATAGAAGAAAAAACCACGAAACAAGCGCGCGCTGTGGCGTGGCCTCTCAGCCTCCGAGCCCTAGGGGAGGGGGAGGAGGGGGCGGGGGGAGGGGGGAGGGCGGGCGGGGGGGCGGCTGGGAGGAGGACGGCGGGGCAGCTGGGAGAGGGGAGGAGGGGCGGCGGGCGGAGGGGAGGAGGCGGCGGGGGGAGGAGGAGGGGGAGGCCGGGAGGGGGGGGAGGGGAGGAGGCAGCGGCGGGGAGGCGAGGGGGCGGCGGGGAGAGGATGAGGGGCGTCGGAGGTGGGAAGGGCGGAGGAGGAGGAGGGCGAGGGCGCCGCGGTGGCGGGAGCGGAGGGAGGAGGCGAGGGCGGCGTGGCGGCGGGAGGAGGCAAGGGCGGGAGGATGCGCGGGGTGGGAGAGGGAGGGGATGAGGCGACGCGCCGGGTGGGAGAGGGGGAGGCGGATCGGGGGGGTGGGAGAGGGAGGCGGATCGGGGGGTGGGAGCGAGGGGATGGGGGAACGACGGGTGTGCAGACGGGTTCGGTTAGGGAGGGCAGTACGGGTTTTAGGGTTGAAGAGATTTATGGTCAAGATTTTATTGTTCAGATCAAATGGCTAAGAAGAGACATAGAAGAGGACTCATCAACCACCAACTCTTTCTTTTATAGTAGTAAAGATAGATACTGTAACTACAGTACCTACTACAGTAAAAATATTTTTTTCGTTTTTTTGTTTGATTTTTTTTCGTGTTCCTTTGCATCGTCCGCTCTAGATTAGTGTGCCGTTTTTATTTTTAAATTTTTTAAAATTTAATTATACTCAATAAACCAACTCAGCTACAGTGTTTTTTTCAGCCCGTTACAATATTTTTTCAGCAAAAATCATCGCTATTTCGATCGCCCTAAATACGCCACGTACTTCCGTCCAAAAAACACTCATATACACCAATGTACGGGCACCACTCGTCCAACAAAGGCATAATAGCGTTGCGAAGTACAGCGTGCCAGCTGATCTCTGACCGATGGATCGTGCGGCCGATCCACCCATCGATCGCGCGACAAGGATCGCAGGCTGCCACGCCACCGTCCAACAATCCTCATTATCGCTGACAGCAACCGGCAAGACCGACGGAGCAGCAGCGATCGACGCGTACGCGAGGCTTGCCGAGACCCGGTGGAAGGGGCGCGATCGGTGGCCCCCCCTGCCTGCCGGTGGGCGGCCGGCGCGGGATTAAAACGCCGCTCGCGCGTTCCTGGCCTGGCCGACGGCGGTGGCGAAGCAGCTTTCGTACGCATATGTGAACACGTCAGGATCAGGCCGGTCCCGAACCAAAAACTAATCGACGCAATTAGCATTCCTAATCACGCGCGCGCGTCCTTCCTTGCTAGTCGATGAAATTGGCCCACAGGAACTCGTAACAGTGTGTGTAGGTGTCGAGGGGGGGTCAAGATGCCCAAGGTGAACCCAATTAATCCTCTTCTTTTTGCTCCGCTAATGCAAAGATATGCAACTCGGAGGATAAGGATGGACGGCAACTGGATCGGGGGCGTTCGTTATCCATTTCGTCGTCTCATCTAAACAGTGACGCGACACTGTTCTCGAAAGAACAGGTGACGCAGCACGCACGAGACGCGCCGTGTGGAGATTGTTCTTCGCGTGGCCCGGGCAACACCAGACCGACGGCACCGACAGATAAGCTCGGACCGATGCTGAAGACGGGAAGCTTTCTAGACCCATTGATCCATGAGTTAGCCGTCGGATCCAAATTTGGTTAATTTAGAATCCTCTGTAAAATTACTATATTATTCTCTAAATCAATAGATAGTGCTCGTAATTACATCATTAAATCATTTTATAAATAGTGAAAACAATACTATTCATTAATATTAGATAACAATTATTCAAATAGACCGTATCGGGTCGAGTTTACATAAAGTCTGGTAAGACCAAATAGTTTTATTATAACAATGGAAGCGGTTAGTAAAAGGGGTAGAACACATCTTACCACAGACAATCGACTAGAGTTAAGATTGTATGAGGTAGATACTACCTCACTAGGGTAATATATGCGCACACAATCACCATCAAATCTACCCGACTAAGGTAAAAACCAACTACTAAGGAAATGGCCCAAAATCCCCTATCTTCTCCATCATCAGCTCTTGGGGCTTCGTAGCAAGCGTAGTTGTCTTGGTCCCCAAATTCTAATGTGTTTTGGTGAGCGAGGGTAAGCACAGACAATAGCGTTTCGCGAGCCAACACATAGAATACAATATTTATACATGCAAGATTCAACAAACATAAACTCGAGTTCTTTTATTTGTTTAAGGCAACATTTAAAAACTACAAAAATTAGAGACACCTATGACATAACGTTTTAACCAAACCATATTTTGTTAAAGGGAGTAAAAGTGTGCAATATTCATAACAGTGTAGGTTTCATCCACTTGTTATATGGCTCCACCATCCACAATATGCTAGTTTTTTATTACTAGAGTTACATCCACCCGACGAGATTTCATCCCACCCACAAAAGGTTTTTGAAATAGAAACTAAATCGAGTAAGTTATCATACCCGCCTTTGACCGTGTGCATGACTATTCGAACAGTTTATACTCTTTAGAGACTGTACATTTTACCCACAAGATATAATCAACTTGTTATGTTTTACATATTTTTCTGAACATGTGAATCAAGAAAATCATCACAAGTCCTTTACAATGCATTCCCTAATATAGATTACACTCGTTAAGGTTTCGCCTAAGTGAGGTTATGTCCACCACATCCAGACCCCCTCTTACGTTACACAGAGTCACTTCAATAGTACAACCCATACTAGTGGATGCAAATTAGTTAGCTAGATCATACCTATTATAGACTTGTAGTTGTACTATTTTACATTAGAAAGTTATCATAGGATTTAATCTTTAAAGCTATCAGGGTGGTACATACCACATACCAAATTTCTCATGCTACATCCATTCTAACTATCATACCATCTACATAGATATGATAGCAACAAATTTTAGAGTTTTGAGAAACATAAAACTAAGTTATTTTAAATATACCAACCATTTCCCACCGATGATTACCCAAAACAAGTTTCATGATTAGAGCAAATTAATGCCCTGGTACTTAACAAGACTAGCATGACGTTTAAGAACAACCTATAGCTAGTAAAGTAACCATTATAGTCTGTAGAGTGACAAAGATTATATGATTTAAATGTCCAAAGGATAGTGTAATAATATTATAATGTCAAGTAGGTATACATCTAACCTTAAATTTAACATACATTTGTATAACAAATAATATCTAGCAATTTGGTAATTTAAATAAACATAAATTTGCATAAAACATAGATTTAATATAATCACAGTATTGACTCTCCTAGCACACAAGCAAAGTGGTCTTGGAAATCTTGTTGCGGCTCGAACTATGGCTCTTCAGCGTCATCGTACTCTATTCGGACGAATGCGACGAAGATGTAATAAACACACGAATGAGCAAATAAATTCAAAAAATTCAAACAAACTCAAAACTAAAATATTTTACTGCCATTAGATAGATATTAAATTTAGAAATAAGTTTTACTAAATTTGGAGTTAAAATGAACATAAATGAGCCATCCAAAGTTTAAATTGAAATTAAATCCCAAAATAAATAGAGGAGAGAGTTTCTCTCTCTGACAGCGGGGACCATTGGTTTTTATTTAATTTTGAATTAATTTTTTAATGGAAAACTCACTGAGACTAACAGATGGGTCCCATGGGATTTTAATTTAATTTTAATTTATTTTCTAAAATAAAAATAGCTCTAAGGCTGACAAGGGGGACCAGTACTGTGCAAACAGTAGCATGGGATCCGCATGTTAGTAACTACAGTCCTTGAAACTGATTTTAAAAGGTTTCTTAAAGGAGGGCCCGCATGTCATACGGACAAGTGGCTAATTAAATGAGGATGGCCCACTGGTCAGCATCTAATTAACAATGATGGTCATTAATGTCTAATCTAATTACGGCTTGAACTAACTACAGTGCCATCTTGCCTGCCAAATCGTTCGTGATGAGCTAACATATTTTTTATTTTTAAAATTTTTAAAAGTAATTATATCAAATAAATCACCATCAACTACAGTACAAAATAAACCAATTACAGTACAGATTAAACCATAACCGGTTTTTTAAGCCCAAATAAGTGGCAAGTACCACCGGATCGAAATGCGTCCGAAACACCCCCAATGGTCCTCATATGCGTCCAAACTCATAAGGTATGGGTTTCGTGAACTTCCGAGCCGGTGTTAAATTTTGCACAAAAACGGGCTCGTCGGGTGCTCTGAACTCCGTGCGAACGAAAACGCGGCACCGGATCGAAACGTGTCCGAAACACCCCCAATGGTCCTCATATGCGTCCAAACTCATAAGGTATGGGTTTCGTGAACTTCCGAGCCGGTGTTAAATTTTGCACAAAAACGGGCTCGTCGGGTGCTCAACTCCGTGCGAACGAAAACGCGCACCGGATCGAAACGCGTCCGAAACACCCCCAATGGTCCTCATATGCGTCCAAACTCATAAGGTATGGGTTTCGTGAACTTCCGAGCCGGTGTTAAATTTTCCATAAAACGGGCCCGCGGGTGCTCAACTCGTCGCGAACGAAACGCGCACCGGATCGAAACGCGTCCGAAACACCCCCAATGGTCCTCATATGCGTCCAAACTCATAAGGTATGGGTTTCGTGAAATTCCGAGCCGGGGTTAAATTTTCACTAAAAACGGGCTCACAAGCCGGTCGGCTTTTAGCTTCTGCTACAATACCTAACTTTTAAACGAAGTTTTTTTTAAGACGTAGTCTACAAGTTAATTGTAGTATACATTAAAAGCCTAATATCTGTACCGTCAAAAATCACAAACGATTATCTCTTTTTCCACAATCTCTATCGCAAATAGCCAAAAAATTATCAGCCGCAGTTAAAAATCATCAACCACAGCTAAAAAAGAACGGCCCCTAGTCCTGCGTAACTGATGTGCATTTGATTCAGTGCATCGTGCAGGTGCATGCATGCGTGCATTGCGCGGTCGGCCTGGGCGACAGGTTGTCCAGAGGTGCATCAGGCGATTAGGACATCCACGCCGAATGCATGCTACGGCTGAACCTAGCGGCGGATTATGACTGGAAACGGTTGGGAAATGGTTTAATTAGCGGCGGATTATGACTGGAAACGGTTGGGAAATGGTTTAATTAGCTGGCTTATTTGACCGGCTCGCATGGCGCCGGTGCCTTCCCTACGTGCTAAACCACCGCGCGCGGGATGGTGGAAAGTGCCCCGTAGCCAAGTGTTGCAGGGTCTAAATTTACTCATTTTGATATAGCATCATCTTATTCATATTTTAGAAATAATTCTATTTTAATTTAGAGCCAACGACTCGAACCGATCCGGGTGTAAGCAAAACAGTGTTTCATTTAAAATCAACTCATTTCGATATTAAACCAAAAAACAAGTGTGTTTCATTTAAAATCAACTCATTTCGATATTAAACCAAAAAACGAGCGTAATCAAAGCTTTTACAACCAAGGCCACTAAACGAGCTTTTTCTCAGCCGTCTATATATGTGCCTTTCCGGCATAAGCACCGTCGCATCTCCTCCTACTTATGATCTTTGTTGCTACTGTTAAAGTACAAGTGAATTGTCCACCTTTTCTCATTAGCTTAAGTTTTTAGGTGAATTAGCTGGTGCATACAACTCAATATGGTATCAGAGTCAAGAGGTCTTGAGTTTGAGACCCGGTTGGCATAATTAAATAAAAATAATTGTAGTCCACTTCTATTCTACGTTTTAGGTCTAAGAGAGTCTACATATGAAATGGAGTGTTAAAGTATAAGTGAATTATTCATCTTTCTTCATTAATTTAAATTTTTAGATGAACTAACTGATGCATCCAACTCAATAGCTACACCGATCTTCGTCCGGCTCGCCATTGCACCCACCGAAGTCCAACTCGTCGCGGCGTTGCCTCCGGCGCCTCACTGTATCTGGTGCCGACAACAATATACAGCTCATAAATCTTTGTCTACAGAGGGAGAGGACGCCAGAGCTGGAAAAGACATCGACGGTGCATGAATCTCGTGGCAGATCCAAAGGTAGGAAATTGGACTAACTTTCTAGATAAAAAAATAGTCGAGTAATATCTACCAAATCCACTGAGGATCTAAAGAATTTCTGCTGCTTTAAAGAAAATTGAGATATCTGGATAATAAAGCGAACAAAATGTTCTTACAGAACTGTGCTACCCATCTTTCTCTCATTCTGCACCGGCATCTGCATTCAGTCGTAATGAGCTGACGTCTCTTCTTCTCATTGTTCAGATAGTAATTAACTGATTACTCCCAAGCCCTAACAACGCGTACAATTTTGTCCTACGTAGAAAATACTAAATTGTCCTACGTAGAAAATACTAGATAGGCTAACGCGCTACGCTGCGCCGAATGAAAATATGCAGCTAAATGCGTTTGATCAGACAATAAATATTAGCCTCTGAAGTTCACAGTACACGAACCGTTTAGAGTATCCGTACAGAAGGTAGTATCACAGTATGCATATGCAGAAAATAGCTGTAGTTTTTTTTAATCAACATACATATATTTCCTCTTCAAGACTTCAAATTGATATATCTGCGATGGATCACCGCCATACATAGTCTAAATTGTAGCAGCTCTTTTTTCCTTTGGCTAAACGATTTTCGAAAACCTGATCTAAATTCTTGTATATAATATATAAAACCTATGACGCACGAATTTCTGAAAATAAGAACGATTATGTTCAAAACTCTGAAAATAAGACCGATGAATCGCTTCATGGAGTTTACTCCATAATACTTTTACTGACCTAATGGCGTGTAACCTGACGAACTTCTCACCAAAACCCTGGACCATTACCATTCGTGTTGCTACTTTATTCCACAACTGCAATGAAACCATAAAAAGTAAGCACAAGCAAAAATCATTACTTCTCTATAAGAAACTGGGCTGCCACTGCGATCACAGTAAGAGAAAATTCCTGTTTACTGAGCCTCAAGAATACCCTACGTTGGCTGTTTTTGCAACAAAAAAATATCACCACGCAAGAGAACATGAAGCTGTTATTGAACCAACATAACACAAATCCATTGCGGTAAAACGAAATTATGCAGTGAACTCACTAATCTAATACTAAAAGAGGTGGCGCTATATTTTCCACTGCACCTTCCTGAACTGCAGGATGCAAAATCAATCGCTGACAAATCACTCCAAAATCACCCCCAAAATGCCCAATTTCCCACAAACGAATGCCCGTCCATTCTCCTCCGCCCTCTCTGCAGGAAATTGGCCATGTATAGCCGCCTTGCATTTGTATATGTATTTCCTAATCTGAAATAGGTACCTGAAATGCAGACGCAGTCAGCTCCTAAACCACCAGAGTCCAATAATGCTAATTAGAAAATAATTGTGGTCTTTAAATGTGAGAGGAACATACTGTGACGACAAGGCAGCACTCTTAGCTTTTCTCCAACGCTATAGTCTTACAAGCAAATGGCACATGTTGATGACGACCAGCTGCTTCTTGCACTTGGCATTGCTTTAACTAATTCACTGCTCATTGCATGAAATTCTCGGGCTGCAGGAATTCTAGCCCTGTCCCGTCTTATCTGGTGTCTCACAAAGAAACAAGTGACTAGGACAGCGGCAGTGATATGAATGAAACTGCTATGATTGACCAAGCTGAGTTCTGATATGTTGATATTATCCAGAACTCCGCATCACTTTGACCTGAATATTTCTTCAACACCTCTCTCAATCTCTTTCTTTCTCAACCTACTGCATCCATCCAGAGGTTCCACAATGTAAACTACACCCTTTACACCTGAACCTTCCACTGCTGGAGCTACAAATGATTGTATGTTCAGTTCTTCATAACTGTCACTCCGAAATCACTGTTCATGTGATGAAACCTAGAAGAAGAAATCAGAGGTTAAAAATGTTCCTTCCTTCCATGGTGCTCCTACCCTGCAAACTGCGATACAAGCAACATTTTTTTATGAAACGATCGAAGCGACCGTTGGCCACGATCCTGGCACCTGCAATTGCATTTATATATCAAGTCAACACACACTAAAATCAGGTACAATGTAATTGTGCAGTAATACAAACAATCTTTACAATTGTAGCACCCAAATGTAGTACATAAAGGAGAAACCTAGAAGAAGAAATCAGAGGTTAAAAAGGTTCCTTCCTTTCAACCTGCTTTTCAAAAGTAGGAGCAAGATATTTTTATCACTAACAATGACCTCATCTACCCTCTAAAATTTAGCCAAGGCATCTTTTCGACGAGAAGACAGGGCCTAGCTCCAAAGCTTCAATAATATCCAAAATTATGCAGAGTAAAAGAAATTCAAGTAGAATATTACCAATCCTTAGCTCCGAAATCCAGGTAAAATAAAGGGAATTGTGATTTGGGTAAAAGAGGGCATTTTCAATGGTTGTTGTGGAGATGACCTCCACCTATAACCATTCGATTAGCTGGGTCAAGAGGCTCAATAAAGCATATAACAGATATGTATATCCTTAAAATAATACATAATGATAATGATATTATTGTAGTAAGACTTTGTGGACATATATATATACTTCCTTGGGTTAACAAGAGAGAGGGAGATAACTTATTTTTCCCATACACACTCTAGTAATGCTATATTTACTCTTTAGCCTGTAGCCACAACAGTTGGCGCCGTCCGTGGGGATGACGAGCAAGCTGTAAACTTAGAGAAGCAATGACACCTAAGAAAACGATGGCAGTAACTAAGCAAAAGAGAAGCGCGCTGGCGCCGATGGTCAGGGGTGTGGCCAATGCGCAGGGGCTGATGATCGAGGGTCCGCTCCGCTTGTGGTAGCGGCACTCACCTGCCGTAGACCACCAGCGATAACACTGGGGGGAGAGTCTGCTCAGATGGCGACATCGAGCGACCGTTGGCCATAATCCTGGCACCTATGCAAACCTATTGGATCCAAGACAACAACTCCTACGCAAGCACTGCAAAGTTTGAAGGCTTGGGGGTAGATTCTTGGGGTTTTTCAGTTGGGTTTTGCGATTTGTTGGGGGCAGTGGGGATTCGCCCAACTCGCAAATGTCTTTCTAGTTCTACTTCCACTCTACCGACGGTCAAACAGTACACTCACCACAGAAAAAATCGTGAAAAATATTTAGTGTTGAATTTTGGTGAGAATAAAGTGAAAAAGGGTTGGAATTTTGGACTTTGGAGGTGGTCACTTTCATCTAGACCTGGCCAACCATGTCAGCCCGAGGCATGGTACTGTTGGTCCAACCCAGACATGGCACTGCACAAACAGTAAATAAGCTGTGTGGCTTGGCCCGACCAGACATGCTGTGTTTGGGCTGGCACCTTGGCACGGTGGGTCAGCCTGGCATGGCATGTATAATTAGTTTTTTGTGGTAGTGTAATAAAATTATTTGTAGTTGGCAGTAAAATTACTTGTATTTGGGTTAATGCATTTTTTTGAGTACGAACAGGTGACTTGGTGGTAAATTACTTGTGATTGATAGTAAAATTACTTGTGATTAGTTATAAAAATACTTACGATTATGCTTAACAGGCCATTGATGATCGAAGGGCAGGCATGTGGACGGCACGATAGCTTATTTAGGCCAGTCATACCGGGTCTAATCGGATCATACCTTATCCGGGCCTATGTCGTGCCCTATCCGAACTTATGCCATGCCGTGCCGGACGGCGCATTGGGATAGGTCTGCTTTCATCAACAAAACTGGCTGCCTTCTGGGTTTGTGGTTCGTGGATCAGAGCGTGTAGGCGCATTACCCGACCGGAGCAGATTCAACTGAACCAACAAAATTGTCCATGTAAAATAATATGGGATCATCTAAGCCACCAGCAGCAATTATTCTGCAACAAAGATCTAATTGAATTGTAGTAGAGATCATCACGGACATCCGCTACTTGCATTCGTAATAAATGCTTTCAAAAGTCATTGGATCCGGCGGTCACGGTTTTCCAGCCGCTAGATCATATCCTCATAGATTTCAGAGTTGTCCAAACTTTTCATACCACCCACACGCGTCGCACATCTCTTACACTTATCCTAGACTTTGGTTTATATTGCTATATTATCTATTTTTTAAATGATATTATTTTTTAAAACAAAATCTACAGAAAAATTATAATAGACATTGTATTAAGTTTAGTTAAACCGGCTAAAATCGTATGTAAGTATTTCTTTCTGCATATGATCTCTCACAAACGGTCAAAATTTAAAAACCATAAGCCAAAAATCAAAACCACTGTCAAGAACACCCACTAAATTCTCTGTCCCCTTCCCCTTTCTCTGCACTACTACTGTCGCTGCTCCTTATCATCCCCGCACACCGTCGCCATTGTTTGTTGTGTTCGCCGCTACGGTTACCTCACCGTGCATTTGTCTTGCCATGCATCACCAATCGGTGATAGTAGCCAATATAACAGTTTTAGCAACGTTTCAATTTGTACTTGTAAATTTATTGGAATATATGTATGTTTTATGTTCATAAATTGGGACATTATTTAGTATTCGATGTTAGTTTGGCACGGGAAAGAATTGAAATACAATGTAAAACTCAAAATTGTTAATATTATTTAGAATATGTTATTTTAGACCACAGGCCAGAAGGCTCTGCTTTTATAGAAAGCAGAATATGGTCTCTTTGGTAGAACTTTCAGTCGATTTATATGTGCTACAGTAATTAATTTTTAAATGATGTATTTTTTAAGATAGAGTTAATAAAAAAACTTATAGTAAAAAGTATATTAAGTTTAGCTGTATCAGATAAAATCATATATAACTATTTTTCTCAGTATACTGATTTTATAAACAGACAGAATTCAATGTTACGAGAATACACCGTTCGCTATCCGTTGCTGTAGATCCACTTCTCACGGCTGCACGCGTGCCTCCATGATTTGTTACTCTGTTAGTGGGTCGGGTGTGCTCCATGGAGTCGCTAGAACGGGCTGGGTACCCGAACCAGATTATATATCTTTTTGTTTTTGTTTAATGGGGTACAAAGATCTGGCGTTCGTACCAATAATATCGAGGACAAAGGCTCCGTTTTCAAATATTTTCTGCTTCTAGCTTTTGTTTTTGACGTCGTTTCGGTGGAAGATTTGTGACCGCGTCGGCGCTAGCATGCTCCCCTAGAGCCAGTCCATCTGGAGTCCGGATAGATTTCGTCAGTCATCGCCGTGCGTCTCCAAATTCTAGTGCTCCAATGTGAGCTCCTTTTTTTTTCTTATTTGTTTTCCAATCGAATCGAGTGTACTTTCACGATACAACTGCGTTTTCTGCGCCCTCTGGGATCGTGATCAGGTGGACACTGGTCCTCGTACAGCAACGGCAATGCAGAGTCAGTCTACGGTGGCGTTGGCGCGTTGCCGCCGACAAGCCTTGACGATTGACGGCTAGGCAAACCCTCCCTGCCTTGCTAGGAACGATACGCGCGATCGGTCCGTGCCGACGTGGGCCGGCCGCGAGGCGGTTTGCGCGTTGCAAATGCGCGGACGTTGGCAAATGCCAGATGGGAAAGCCGGGGCCCGGCACGGTGGAAACTGCAACCGCGTCGGCGTCGGCTCGCGCGGGCCGGCCCTTGCCCGGCACGTCGGTTCGAGGGGAGATCTTGGCGGAATATCCTTCGTTTCGCTCCTCCCTCGCGCGGGCGCGGCCCTTGCCACGCGCGTCGGCTCGGGGTCGGCCCAAACATCCTGGCCAGGCCACGTGTTGCATTATCACAGCGAGCCTGTCTCGAGCTAGCCTGATGGGCCGAACGGGCGGTCCATCTCGCCTGTTTGTTCGCCCCCCTCCAAATTCTAGCGGCCGACTTTGACAACGTTCCGATCTTGTTTGAAACCCAGGAATTTTTCTTAATCCCTACGGGAATTGAATTATTTCCTATAAAATTTATACAAAATTTTTTTGCGAAACTCTTGCGTTTCCAACGGAGCCTTCGATTGAATCCAGTGGAATTCCACGATACAACTGCGCGCGCGCTCTGGAATCGCAGATCAGGCGGCACAGATCGACACACAACAATGCAGAGTACACACTGGCGTTGCCGAACCTACCACTCGTGTGAGGCAACATCCAATCTTTAATTTAGGTAGGTGATGATTCAGTCGGATCCCGGGCGCTTGGCGGTCTCAAGGGCACTTGGGGCCTCCGCGCTTGGTCTTCCAGTTGTCGTAGCAGGGGCACTCGCCCTTGTTGCCGTAGAGGCCCGACGGCACGCAGAGGCAGACGTTGCAGCACTTGTTGCAGAAGAAGAGGCACGGCTTCTTGTACTGCGTGTTGCTGCACCGCCGCGCGCACTGCGGCGAGCACTCTGCGCGTTCAAACACCACACGGGTTAAATTTGCCACAAATCTAACAAATTTATCGTATCGTATCGTATGACGCATATTATTATGCGTGTTTTTCATTCTCGGCTCTGGAGTTGGCCGGCTTCTGTGTGGATCTGGCTGGTTTGAATTTGATCTGGATTCTCAGCTAGTACGGTCTTCTGTTTCAACGGTGCCGTTGTTTAGTCATAAGTGGATCGATCGATGCTACTACTGGTCCATGCTATGCATGCATGCACACTGTACTTTGGTCCTGGGGGATCTGTACTTGGTAGACCACCTGTATTGCGAACTGGTCCACCATGTGGTCTACACTAAAGTCTGGTTGGTTCGCTCCAACTAACACAAACGTTATCTTCAAAAAAAAAAACACACTCCTAAACACAGAGCTAAAATTCCTGCTCAAAATCGATCACTATGTCGAAAACTCGAAATGATGGTAATATGATTGAAGATGCGTGTTGCATAAGAGAAAAAAAAGGGAAAGGAAAAGTGAGATAGAAAAAAATGGGGATGGGGAAGGAAGTGTGACTTACGAGAGCTCTTGAGACTGCCCTGTCCTCCCTGTAAAACGAGGAAAATTTTGCAAGATATACGTATCAGCAGTATATAGATCTATCGGGAAAAAAATCCTCTGAAATCTGTGAAAGAGGATGCGAGCTGTAACTGATAGCTTGGGGAACATACCTTGCTCACTTGGTACACATTTTCGTCATGCTCATCATCAGCTCCCCTGGCCGCCGACACCTAATCAAAACGCAAGAACCATGCATATATGTAAGCTGCTCACGCAAAATTTTCGCCGCTCCCCATGCATGGTCGTCACCGGCTAGATAAGCTAGATCTCACCTTGTGCTCGGCGATGGAGATGGCAAGGAGAGCAATGGCGAGGAGGAGAAGCAGCCTTCCACCGGGAAGGGCCATTTCGCAAGCTAACCGAGTTCGATCCCACAAGAGAGGAGACACTATAGGTGTGGCGTTGAGTGAAGCAGAGGTGGCTGGATAGCTCGTAACACGAAGGGTGAGATGGAGGATGCATGCGGACATATTTTATAGGCCAAGCCGTGGATTCCTGCAGGAAGTGGCTGCTGCTCATCGTCTATTCTACCATGAAAATTAAGCTACGTGTGTTAAAAGTAGTAGTAGGAGAGAGCAGCGGAGTACATGGGGCGACATGCCAACATGCGTCGAAAGGAATGCTTAGCTTGCTAGGTGTTCGTCCCATCTAACCTTTTTCATAGCATATTGGAGGAGAGATTCGATCCGGTTCAAGGTTATCTCTCCCTTCACCAATCAATCGCTCGGCCGTGTCGATCTTACCGAGTGAAATTACTAGCCTGATCCCAGATGTTCTGCTCGTCACCGCTCAGATCGCAGCTGATTAATTAGGCTAGGGCCCATGCGTGCATGAGGGGCATTGGCGCTGGTGCATGCAAGCTGCTTAGCTTTGGCGCGTTGCGGCGTGAGTGCGTGCACGTTGCCAGTTTGGCGCGCGTCGCGTGCATGTGCGGCTTCACGTGGACCTACGCCCAGCCCGGGAACACTCGCAAGTGAAGCTAAATGGACAACGAGAGGGCGCTACACTGCCACGGGCACCGCTGTGTTGATCCTCTCCACGTGTCGCCGACGAACGGGTCCCACAGGGACAGATGGTAGACTTTTAGGCCTACTTGTCAGTGAGGCGATGATCATTATTAAAGGGTGTTTTATGCCTACAGCAATGGTAGATTACCAGCAATGGTAGATTACATATGTGTGTGTGTGTGTGTGCAACTTTGCATGATCAGGTCGGCCCTGCATGAGTGCATGTCGGACACCGGGGTTGGCTTGATTAATAAGATCTATCTCCCACATGCGCACGCATCATTCCGGCCCATCTCACCAGCTAGCTTATTGCCGGCTCGTTATTATAGGGCGTTAGGGCATCTTCAATGATGCTGAGTAGTTGGCTATTTGTATGTACATATCAGTATATATTCTATGTGGAGGAAAAAGAGTATGCAAAACACAAACAGCTAGCTACTATTTCGTCTCTAGTCTATAACGCAAAACGAGGCAACATCTATAAATGACTGTGTGTGCATGTAAACATCAAATAGCTACCCTTATAGATAGTCCTTTGGAATGTTAGTTTTTAGTGTGTACTCTATAGATGATGTGGAATCTTTATAGATAGTACTTAGCTAGGATCATTAGAGATGCCCTTACTACCGCTCGGGCGCACGATAGGAGCATTTTCACAGTACATTTCGATGCAAACATCCTTGTGTGCAACAACACTATAAGTTTGCATTGATATTTTCTAGGATTCTGAGGCAAAGGATGAGATACTGAGACAACTGATTCTGCCTCAGAGAGGTATTTAGGTAGACTTGAAGGTCCTTGGAATCCCACTATAAGAAAGCAGGGATACTGAGCCTCAGAGAGGTATTTAGGTAGACTTAAAGTCCTGTTCTTTGCGGCTTCTAAAAGCTGTTTTTGATTTTTGCTACAGTAACTAACTTTTAAACAGAGTATTTTTTTAAGATAGAGTCTACAAGTTAATTGTAGTACACGTTAAAAAACTAATATCTGTATCATCAAAAAATGCAAGTGAGTATCTCTCTTTCCATAATCTCTGTCACAAACAGCCAAAAAGACATCAGCCACAATCAAAAACCATCAACCGCAGTTGAAAAGAACATACCCCAGTTTCGCGTCCGAGACGACGCGTCACGAGAACAAAAGCAGATGGGAAGCGTCGTGACTGGTTAGATTAGCATGGGACGGTAGATGCGCTATCCGAGGTGAAAACGTCCTATGCGACGTAAGGTCCAGATCAATATCGATTATTATAAGCTGATGCTAGCTCCTATTCCTGTATTGAATATCTTGATTGGTGTAGCATGTCTCAGATTTTGTTTTGGTTCAGCCCTTCTCTAGCAGTTCGTGCATTTGCTTAATTCTATATATATATATGCGTGTTGCTTACTGAAGATCCGTGGAACTTTTACCCGAGTTAGATCCAGTCTAGCAAGCAAGCTAGAGTAGATCAGACTGATGATAATCTGGTTGGAGTTCATGTCTATCCGGTACTTAATTTATTAGCGGTACTACGTCTATTATTACATTATATTCCCGTGTACCAAACAGGGGATTTATTCCCTCCTGCTTGGGGAATTTCCATAAAGTCGTCGTAGGACACTGATCATTACACTCTGTAAGCATGGAATATTTAACTAAAGACAGAAGACATAATATAGGAGTGCATTACACATATATTACAGACGTACAAGTGTACAACACGTACAGCATTGAGTGATCAGTAGTTACTGACCGGCCTGCGAATTAATCTGTACTTTATGGATCAATATGAATCTACCATTCGTATAAACCGCAACACGCTAAGTAATTAGCACGGATATCCGGTGTACGTATGTGCCGGTACTGGATGATAGGTTTCTGTCTCAGTGGTATAGCTAAGCTGGCTAGCTCAACGATGAAGTGATGATGTGTGTGTCTAAGGATGTTTTAGGCAAGGCACATGTGGCCCAGCTAGCCATGACAAGATGAAGATCAACCGAGTTCTAATTAATTCCAACTTACATCCATGCATATGCATGCACCCACTGACCAAGGCTTGTCGAATTCAAATAGAGCTCCTGAACTACCTTAACTAATTCCAAATTCCTTTCATGTACCTACCATTTCTAGTTCATCTCTCTCTATTTTTTTAAGGCTTTGGAACCAGGGAATTTCACGGAAATTTTACATGAAACATGGTAAGAATCCTCCGTCAAAATTATTTTTTTTTCTCTTGTGATCAAGCTTAATGCATTCCTCTTTTTATTTAGGGAGAGAGAAAATGAAGTATTTCTCCTCAAGGGTGGAGCTAAATTAGTCACCCCGGTGTCGTAGGACACCGAGTTTAATTTTTTTAGTAGGAATCAACACCTTCAACCCATATGTGAACTCTCGGTCTAAACTCAGTGCACTCGATTCTTTCCTTGAGGCCCAACGAAGGAAACACTCATAATAATTTTTATCTTTAGCATAAGCGATTGTACAAATAAATTAAATGCTAATAAATCGCTTTAAAACTACTATTACGAAAGCAGTTTTAAAAAAAAACTCGTCTGTTTATTTGTTCAAGCAAAACTATAAACCTATCGTACTCGAGGAAGAGGAGACCTAAGATCTAAGATTTCAGACGAGCAAGAGAACCACTCTCGCCAATGCTCTTCGGACACAAATACCTCCGCTCTGCAAGCGACCGTCGAACACCACCCAACCGTATTCAGCTAGCAGGAATTTGACCGTGCGGTTGCCGCTCCATCAACACCCTCCGAGGGAGGCCCGCCAAAAGAGAACGAGGAGATCCGAGTGTGGAGCATCTAGGGTCTCGCTAACCTGGCTTTGGAAGAGACGAGACAGCCAAACGAAGAAGAGGAAGACGAAGCCAGGATGACCAGGCATAGAGAGGAAAACGGTGTAGCACACATATAGTTTTTTTTAAGGAAGAGAATAAGATATATTCAAGGGGGAAAAGGAGCCTAACGTAAATTGCATTTTGGGCCACAAGTTAATGAGCCCTGGTCCTTTGAATGGGCCAAGTCTCATACGGTCGTAGGCCAATGGACCGTATTCGTTCTGTTTAGGGATCCCTTCCCCACTCGGCCGCCGTTCCTCTCCCCGTTTCTTCTCCCAGTACAACTAGTATTGTTTGGACTTCTGACAGGCCATAGAACATGGAAAAGAGCCCATGGTCGAACTGCAAAGTTTGCTTCTCCATAACTTAAAAGATGCATAGTCCTTCAGCCTCATTACCATCTCTCTCTCTCTCTCTCTAAAAAACTTTAATTTCCGTGCTCTTGCGAACTGTGGCATGTTCTCTCCCGCCAAGATCCAAGGAAACATCAGAATGGCCAGGGAATAGTCCGGCCGGCAAGCTCACTAAGCAATCTGACAGAGCTGCAGTGTGCATACTAGCGCTGTTTTTTTTCTTCGGCTATCACTTCTGACAGAGCTGTAGTGTGCATACTAGCCCTGTTTTTTTCTTCCGCTATCACTTTCTACTACAGTAACTAACTTTTTAAGTATATATCTTTTTAAGGTTGCAGTAAACATTATACCAAATTTAGTTATACAGACTAAAATCATATGATAGCTATTTCTTTTTTGTATATCTCTCACAAAAGAATAGGATTTAAAAATCATAAGCCAAAATAGAAAAAAACCCACCTAGAACATCCATGGCATCGACTCTGTCAACCTGTGTGGGCGCAAGGACCCCGTTACGCAATCCTGGGTGGTACCTGGGTCGAAACCGACCGACCATCTTGACCACCAAACAAAAATCAAACACTCCTGTACACAGAGAGGTTCCCGCCGCAAAATGTCCCGATGAGTAAGCACCTACATCGAATTGCTGCATTACAAGATCGCAAATGTTTTTTTCCCCCGGCCCTTTGACACCTACACACTGTCAGCGATCGGTACATTTCCTCCAAAATTCTCATGGAGTTCCTTAGGCTCAGCTACAAAAAAGGGTCATGAACTCTTGCAAGATATAGACACTGTTCATATCCAGCGAAAACCAATACAAACCTACGACCCTGTAGATGATCCAGCGCATGCATCGCTCGCTAGACCTACTAGCCAGTACTCCGTTGTTTTACGATCTCCGCTAGTGGTCAGTACTACCAATCGTTCTACCATCCTACTTATGACTTTGAGAAAAAAAAACCAAAAGCTCTACAGGTCCATTGACGCAGGCAAGCTGCGCGTGCAGGCGGCGCACGGCTCGCACCAATTTTTTTTCTCCACGGGCCTGTCAGTGACGATAACTCCCCATTAATTGCCACCGCGGCCGGATTGACAGCTAGCGTAACACGATTGTCAAGCGGCGATCGGGCAGAACCGTGGGCCGGTCGGCGTGCGCGCAACTAGGACAAGCAAAAAAAACTGTTAAGATTTAAATCAAAATTATTTTGATTATAGTAGATAATGGTTTTAAAATTAAAATGAGATTATTTCAAGTAAAAAAATATTAACAAGGTTTGACTCGATAGCTATCGTTAGCTCGAATTTAAAATAACCACTTAGATGTTAAATAATATAATTTTATGTTAAATTATATTAGTTTTAAAAGAAGATCGTAATAGCAGGTGGATAGCCTGCCGTGCACGCAGCATGTTTTTCTCGTCAGACCGAGCGGAAAATGGCGGGCCAGCGGCGCGCGAGGAGATCGTCGTAATTGTTGTGTTGTTCTGCTCGGTTCAGCGCATCTGCCTGCACCACGTTGACGCAAAATGAGACGGGGCAGGTAGGGAGCAATGCGTACCCTGCACAGGACGGACCGACGGGGTACACTGTCTGACAAGGCTGGCTATCAAGGAGAAAAGAGAGAGAGAGGATACGCATGCTAAGAAACAGCAGAGGCGGCTTCGCTTATCCACCGTGCATGATTGGTAATTACCAGCAGGAATTGATCCCCTCGCTGTAGTGATAGTAGCCTACCAAAACGCAAGGGATTAGGAATGGACTGTAAAGTACGATACAGTATAGAGATACAAAGGCGCCATCGTACCGAGGACCCAAAGTACCATACAGTACAGAGATACAATACACTTCTATATAGTTACTCTACAATGTATAGAGCAGAAATAATTCGTTCTAATTCCACAGCACGATTCTTACACCAAGAAGCAGAAAACGGATCAAGATTGGTGCCGCATGGGCAGAAAAGAGGCAAGAGTGGAGCTAGCTGGGGGTCATCTTTTGGGGCACGAATATGCACTTGATGAAGTGGGAGCTCCAAGCGGCTCTACCACCGAAGCGGTCGATGGCCTCTTGCATCGACTCGAAGGGTGCTAACATGTCGATCTCTGCCCCTGTCGCACGCACCGGCAGCCAGGGCTTGGTCTTGCGCCTAATTGTTCATATGACTCGTAATACTCTTCAAAGATTGTACTATCAGTAGTGTCGGTGATAATATTACTAAATTTTAGCTAATCTAAATTATTAGATCATAAAGATTATATAGTTTATATTTATCTTAAGGTACCATAAAAGCGCTCTAATTTGAACCCCCAACGTCTTTGTACCATGCTGCACTTAGCACTGCTAGCCTACTGGCAGTATACGAGTAGTATTTAGCATTTACTCGTATCATGCGCACTGCTGTGCAAGCTGTACCGCAAAGTCCAATCCAGAGCCAAACCATCATGGATCCGAGACGGGCTGACCACATTCTCCATTTACTCCATCCAGCTTTCATTGCATCATGCACGCACGCGAGTACGCTGATCCGACGGTGGAGATCGAGCCACAGGGATCAGGGACGCACGCATGTAAGCGCTCCGGCCGTATCACCCCCCTCCAACCACCATACCATCAGACGAGTAATGACCAAATTTATTACCACCACCCTCTGTTACCTCGTCTCATGCCATCACCTCTGAGTGCTGTTGAGATATAAGTAGATTATATTAATACAAATAAAAAAATTTTACCGTATAAAATATGAAATCATACAAGTAAAAAATTATAAATCATTATTATTAGACACACAGTGCAGTGAAAGTAGAGTTGAAATAACCAATTCAACGAAGAACGCGTCGATGTAGTGGGAGCAGTCGATCATCCTCTGACCAATTGTTTCTTTCTCACGATCATCTCGATCAGCGTCGTAGTCGTAACAACGCCTCTACCGAGATCCACATATCCAGAGAGGAAATATCGTGCATCGGTGTGTTAGCACCAGTGCACACGGCAGGAGTTATGAAAGGTGGCGGCTAGAGTTTTGATGGGTGTATTTCAGGATACCTCATTTAGTCTCCGCATCTCTCCTTATATAGTCTCCAATCGAATCCTTATCCGATACGAGTAGATATCAAATCCCACTTGAAAACTATTATCTGGACTCTTATCGTTCCAACTCAGTGTGTGATCCTATAGGTTCATGTATATTTAGCCATGGATTGAAAACTCTTTTCCAGTTCATAAGTCAGTAGCGATTCCTAATAGGACATAATGACCCCCAAATATACATAAAAATCATATCGGACCAAATATACATAAAGATCATATCGGACGAACCTATATCGTACTTATATACCGATCCCTTTGCCTTGTGATACCAGATCGAACTTAAGATGAGAAGTGTGCCATCATATGATAACTCGATCTTTCACTCGAATCTGTAGTGGATTACTCAGTTATGATTGACTCTTCAACCACATTCAGTATGTCCATACACTTTCTTAATCCAACTACATCGAGGGGTCCAGATATATCTCTTTTGTTATATAGGAAAGACAAATTCCATCTTGATCGCTCATATTCCTTCGTATGTTTCATAGTAAATCCGAAAATTACTTTTATGACTACCCAGTCATAGAATAGTGTTTGGTAACTCCTAAGTAAACTATTATACATATAGAAAATAATAACGATCTCATGTCTAAGTATCCTACATACACTATGTATAAGACCAATTGATAACACTTATAATATAACAATTCCTACAGTGTCTTATTGTGGATCAACCCAACATCATGTTCTCTAACTTATGTCCATATTATTGATTTGATATCTTATATCCATGATTGTGAAATATGATCATTAATCAATACATGTACTAATCTGTAAATCATAATTATCCCACATAATAGTATAAGATAAGTGATAATTTAGAATAATAATCAAAACATAAATAAAAAATTCTACGAACAAGTCATATATTTATTGATCAATATAAAAGATATTTATTTAAAAAATAACATAATATATTATTTAAAAATCATAAATATAAAAATAATATAATTATTTTTTATAATTATCTTCAGATTATATCACTAGCATGCGCATCTTGAAGTCTCCAAACACTGCAGCCCTGAACGTGGCTTCTGCCGGGGTACACCTGTACCCCCAGTGCTACCCCCCAGTGGCAGCTGCAGCAGGTCGAAGGCCGTGTGGCGTCATGATCTGTCTCCAAGAAATCTTTTATATCTTCTTTTTGCTGTGACCTATTCTAGTCGTTAATTACATGCATGATTAATTTGTTTTTCTCTCTGGTGTAGTGTTATTATGCTGTGATGTGGCAAGGAGATTTGCTATGGTTTGTGACAACCGTGTGGGAATGGTTTACACATGTCTTTGACTCTCAAATAGAGGGTCCAACAAAAATTGCTGCCATATGTGATGTGATGCTGTGTTATGGTACTGATATTTGCTCTAGTTGTGTGACACCTGTGTAAGAACGGTTTACACGTGTCCTTAGTCCTAACAATCTGATGGTGTAAATGACAGCCCAAAATCGAGGGGCAAACAAAAACGCCGTCGGTCGTCTGTCGTATCTCTATGTGATCACAAAACTGTTGCTGCTTTTTTTTTTTTGAAAATGGTAAAACTGTTGCTTCTTGATCCAGTGATTAATATGTACATCAAGGTCTTTTCTTCTTAACTTTTAAAAATTATTTTTCAATTTTTCTATAATAATTAACTTTTAAATAGACTATCTTTTTAAGATGAGTTCTTTAAATTAATTGTAGTACACATAACGACTTCATTTATTTCGGTTAAAATCACAGTGAGTTTCTGTTATTTTACACACTCTCTTACAATAGCCTAAAAATCTAAACTGTAGCTAAAAGTTATAAACCGAAACAAAAAAAATACCTCTAGACATCATGGAAGGTACATCTGCAATAGATTCAACACTGCCTGTTGTCGTGATCTACCGCCAAGATATCGTTCATATATTCTTTTCTTACTCACTAAATTCATGATCAATTGTTTTTTTCTCTTTGGTATAAGGTTATACGGTGCTATGGTACTGAGATTTGCTATAGTTCGTGACTACTGTACAAGAATGGTTTACACATTTTGCGATCAGGATGATTTAAATGACAACTCAAATCGAGGGTCAAACAAAAACTATCGCCGTTTGTAGTGTCCCTATGTAACCACAAAAGTGTCGACACTTGATCCAACGGCCCATATGTACATGTAGACATCATTGAAGATACATTCGCAACATATTCAAAACAGTTTCATCTTGAAGATATGGTTTATACCTTCTTTTCTTACTCACTAAAAACATGATAGTTGAACAGTATTTTTATGTTTTTCTCTCTAATAAAAGTAGCACTAATTTCAAAGTAAATAAAGAGATAAGTAACATCTATCTACTATTCATCATATTTTAAAAATTATGCAAATCACTATTGAGAAAAGCATAAAAATATATCTTTAGTTGATTATTCATCATACTTTAAAAAATGTACAAGAAGAGTTTACCTATGTATGCGGTGCTATCGAATCGAGATTTGTTGGTGACAACTGTACAAGAATGGTTTACACATTTTTCATAGTATTTATAAAGTTTTAAAAATAAAAATAACTACTTGAATTATCTTAAATTAATTAAAGCTTAATTTAATTTTTAAAAATTAAAATATTTAATATGAATAAAATAAATTTCAACGAACCAAAAATTTATTTGGATTTAGTTGGGAAGTGAACGGTTAGTTCACTTGTGGATTACTCAGTTTCTTAGACTTAATTACTTATTACTCATTTTCAAAGAGCTTTT
The DNA here is from genome assembly GCA_036346265.1 of Melocanna baccifera. Lineage (NCBI taxonomy): Eukaryota > Viridiplantae > Streptophyta > Magnoliopsida > Poales > Poaceae > Melocanna > Melocanna baccifera. Next base: position 11,777,231 of record CM070701.1, on the reverse strand, counting down.
CAATTTATTTATTATATTTACTTTAAATTGTTACTTTCAACAAAATAACAATTTAATCATCACATGATAAACCTTACATAATTATATTGCATCTTGTTACAAATAACTTGCGAAGTACTATATGTACTCACAGTTATATTTTTTTTGCTCAGTTGTTAAAGGTGAATCATATCAAACAAATGTAATTGAGGAGAAGTACTTTGTCGATTTCGCGGATTAGGATTTCACTTTCTAGTTGATTGCCTGTAGGTATGTCGAATAGCCATTTCATTTCTCATTGTTTTCCACTGCTAGTTTTTTAGGCATTTCTGGTTATAATGCCATATGATCACAACTTTGATAAATAATAAAATTAATTTTTTATAATTAATCATGATCATGATCGATATTTCATTTTATGTGCGCTAGCGTGATTCTAGACTGGTGCAAAATACATAGAATTCTGAATTTACATATTCATGTCTCGACACGTATAACCTGATTTTGCTGATTTAAATGACATCCCAAATCAAGAATCAAACCAAAAACCGCAGTCGCCCGTGGCATCCAAATGTAATCACAAAAGTGTTGATCCTTGATCGAACGGTCCATATGTATATCTAGACGTCAATGAAGATACATCCACAACAGATTCAAGACTGTGTTGTCGTGATTTATGTCTAAGATTTGTTCATACCTTCTTTTATTACTCACTAAATACATGATTAATTGATTTCTCTCTGGTACAGGGTTATGCGGTGCTATGGTATCGAGATTTGCTATAGTTGGTGACAACTATACAAGAATGGTTTGCACACTTCCTGATTCTGATGATTTAAATGACAGCTCAAATCGAGGGCCAAACAATTTGCAACAAAAGTGTTGGTTCTTGATCCAACGAAAAGTGTCGTCTCCGGTATTCCTGTGTACTCATGAAAGTGTTGTTTCTTTCGATATTTCGGAGGCCCTGGGTGAGATAAAAGTGGAGGTCTTGAGATATTTTTGATATTTCAACAATTTTACTTTTATTTAGATCGATCAGATATTTTTATAGTCAAAATCTAATGTATACCAATAATAAATGCAAATAATTCTAGATAACCAACATCTTACTATATGAACAAGGTTATACATGCAAAACTTCTCTTGCAAATTGCAAGAGACATATAACTTAAAGCCCCATTTGAATCTCGAGAAATTTATGGTATTTCTTGTGAAATTCATATATTCTAAGTATGCTCTTTAGGAATGAAACTACATAAATTTTTTTTTTATGATTTTTAAGTTAACTGGGACATATAACTAAGTAGTCATCAGCCACACTAAAAGGCAAAAACACAAATCTTCAAAAAAATCTTCAATTTTTCAACTGATATGGAACTTTATGTTAGCCGTCAAACATAACCACATGTACTAAAAATCTAGAGTTTTAGACTACCAATCTTGAACCAAAAGTTTTCTTTGTATACTTGAACTGAAAATTTTAAATATCTAAGAAACCACCGGTTGTTAAATTCTCAGTTTAATTAGGAAGTAAATAAGATGCAAGCTATTTGAGCCGAGCCAATCATCGATCTTATGAGCGAGCATTCATTCGTTTAGTCACTTGTGACATGCCAAATGAGATGTTTTCCAAATTGAGTTGCTAGTTGCTAAACAAGTTCTCAGTATAGTTGCTAGTTGTCTTCTTTTATATTGTTGTTAGTGGTTGCCTGAAAGTTAACGATATGAGTTTGTACCTTCATATACTTTGGTTGGTCGTTTTAACTATGAGTCTAAGGCTCCACTCATTTTGGTAAGTAATTTTGTCTTTTTCTGGGTTTTTTAAGAATTTTTAGGCTTTTTTACCTTTTCTTTTTTCTCGTATTCCTTTGCATTGTCCGTGAAGGGCTAACATATTTTTTCTATTTTTTAATTTTTTTAAATTTAATTATACCAAATACGTCAACTCAGTTACAATAAAAAATAAGTCAGATACAGTAAAAAAAGCCATAAACTATTGTTATTTTAAACACTTTCTAAACAAGTTATATATATATATAGGTATATATACATGAGCTGAGACCCTTGACTTTGATGGGGCTTAGGCGGTCGCTTCTGCTGTTCATACCCAGGACCGGCCCTGTTCACATGTATATCTTGGCGTCATTTTAAGATACATTTGCAGCAAATTCAATACTGTGGGTTGTCATGATCTATCTCCAAGATTCATACCTTCTTTTTATAACTCACTAAGATTATTTGTTCGTGGCCTTTGGTACCCGTTATGCGGTGCTATGGTTTGAGGTTTGCTATAGCTGATGACAATTTTACAAGAATGTTTTACGTGTCCTGATATTGATGATTTAAATGACATCTCAAATCTTTCGTTGTCTGTAGTATCTCTACGTAGTCAGAAAAATATTTGTTTCTTGATCCAACGGTCTATATAATTGCTGTGTGTCGTCATGATCTATCTCCAGGAGAACTTTGAAAAATTCGTTTCTTACTTACTAATGACTTGATTAATGAGTTTTCCTGTCTCTTTAGCCCAGTTTCTTACGCATTGTCTCTCCCGCTGGCCTTTTTATTCGTATCTCCTCGCCTTCGCTCCGCCTCCTTACCTGTTGCTTTCCTCCCTACCTTGACCCGTTGTCCCATGCTAAAGCCAAGGGCTTGGGCACTAGTGGTGTAATCTCGGTCAAGGCGAGTGACACCGCGCGCATGGAGGCCATGGACGTCAAGTACAAGCCGGTCATGTTCCCCAACGGCGCCGTCAAGAAGGTGAAGCCGGCGGCCGTGACGCCGGTGGGGGTCGGGGAGTCCATGTACCGGGAGTGCCTCAAGAACCACGCGGCGAGCCTGGGCGGGCACGCGGTGGACGGCTGCGGGGAGTTCATGCCGTCGTCGGCGTCGGCGGTCAACCCCACCGACCCGACGTGGCTCAAGTGCGCCGCCTGCGGCTGCCACCGCAACTTCCACCGCCGGCTGACGGAGGGGTCCCCGCCGTCGCCTCCCCCGTTGGCGCTGCCAGCTCCGCGCATGCCGGCGAGCGTGCTCCATGGCCAGCCGTACCGCGGCGAGGAGACGCCGGAGGACCGGCTCCCGGGGGTCGACGGCGACGAGTCGGACTCCGACTCGGACGGCTCGGAGTACGACGAAGAGCAGTCGGTCTCCCCGCCGCCTCCGCACCTGCCGGCGCCGGTGGCGCAGCAGCCGCCGGCGTACTACTCTTCGGCGCCGCGTATGCTGCTCTCTCTGAGCTCCGGCGCGCCGGGGGCTGCGGGGGCGTTGCAGAGGCTCCCCGCCCAGGTGCCGCCGGCGCCCCATCATGGGGCGATGCCGAGGAAGCGGTTCCGCACCAAGTTCACCACTGAGCAGAAGCAGCGGATGCAGGAGCTGTCGCAGCACCTCGGGTGGCGCCTGCAGAAGCGCGACGAGGCCATCGTCAACGAGTGGTGCCGCGACATCGGAGTCGGCAAGGGCGTCTTCAAGGTCTGGATGCACAACAACAAGCACAACTACCTCGGCGGCCACAGCGCCCGCCGCAGCGCCTCCTCCTCCGCCGCCTCCATCGCCACCGCCCCCGCCGCCGCTGCACCATCACCATTCAACCCCTCCACCACCCCTCCCCCTCCCACCTCCACCGACTTCAACATCAACGGCAGCGCCTCCGCCGCCACGGCCGCTCCCTCCGCCAACGCCGGCCACCCGGAGAACGGAGCCTCGTCGCCGCAGTCCGCATAAACCAGAGAGAGAGAGGGAGAAAGAAAACATGTAGCTTTCAGTGAGCATTTCTTTCCTTTTTCTTTTAGACTTTTCTCTAAGAAATTAACCCCAAGAAAGGATGCCGCTTTGATGTCTAGAAATCTAAGCTCTCTCTGTATGTTCTTGGGATCCGATGACGATGGTGATTTAGGATTAATTAGATTACGATGGTGATTTAGGATTAATTAGATTATCTCATCTCAAAAGTGGCACCCTTCTTGGTACTTCTTTGTCCAGGCAGTAGCTAGGAGGAGAGGCTTCTTCCATCTATTCTTTCTAGGGATCTCATGCTCTTCTGTACTGATGATTATGGATACAAATGAAACGGAAGCAGCCTCTCCTCTTGGCTCTTGCTCTTCGTAGTACTCCTGATCTCTCATTAATTAATTGGCTTGCTTGTACTTGTGCGAGTAGAATAATCGGGCTTTACGCTTGCATGCATCCCTATCGATCCGTGTTCGGTTAAATTAACGTGCGCCTAAGCTTAAAGCCAAGCTGCCATCACCTTTGTACTTTCTACAGTATCTTCTCGGCACGCTTGCCATCACTACTTGATAATAGTACTCTCTCTCACACACACACTCTTGGTAGTTCTATTATGTATGCTTTCTCTACTTTTCTACCATAAAAGCTCTTGCATTGCAAAGCAGAGCAATTGCTCCCTCTACAGCCAAAAGTACATGCAGGGATCGATGCAGGCAGAGAGCCATCAACTCGTGCAGTTAGAAGATAGATAGATAGATCGGAATAAGATGGGTTGGGCCAGGTCAGGTTGGCATGCGATGCAACAAGGCGATTAGGCGGCAGTGCTTTGTCCTAATAACGCATTAGCAGCGCGTAAAAGGGCAAGGTGGATGGGGGAAGGGAAGCGCCATCGGTTAGTGTTCTTGTACTGTTCGTGATGGGATGGAATATGAGGAGGAAGGGGATGCTTTTTGTCGTGCCGGGTGTTCTTGAAAAGCCGAGGGCGGCATTGGCACTGAAAAGGCTTTCGCTCGCTCTGCGGCCATATGGGGGGCTGGCTGACAAGCCAAATCATACGGCTACGCTCGTGATGGCATTAGCGTTGGCATGGCGTCCTGACAGCGCAGTTCAAAGAAAGGGGTCTTCCCCCCCCTTCTCTGTCCTCTTTTCATCTTTCTCCCCTGCTGCTCAATTCCCAAAGGTCGGGCTGTTCTATGCTGCTTTTAAAAACGATTTTTAGTTTTTACTGTAGTTTCTAATTTTTAAATAAAATATTTTTTAAAATAGAATCTACAGGTTAATTATAGTATACATTAAAAGTTCAATATTTGTACTAATCAAAATCATAAGTAAGTATCTCTATGTAATCCCTCTTGTGAACAGATTACAATTTAAAGATTTCAGCCATAAGTTATAGCTATGAGTAAAAAAGAATATGCCCAATGTACAGCTCCACTTGTTTCAGTTTTTGACTTTTAGTTTACTATTATCTAATTTTATCTCTTTATGGCTTTTTGACTTTTTAGGCTTTTTTTCGTATTCCTTTGTATTGTCCGTGATGGACTAACATATTTTTTTATTTTAGTTATGCCAAATAAACTACCAGCAGATACAGTGTAAAATAAGTCAGTTACAGTGAAAAATCTATAAACCACCCAAAAAATCCAAATTGAGGTACCGCTCAATTTAGCTTCTGACTTCTATTTTTTACTATTAATTAATTTCATCTTTTTTTGTTTTTGAGTTTTTTCTTTTTTTTGTATTCTTTTGACTTGTTTGTGATGGGCTAACATGTTTATTTTTTCTATTTTTAATTTTTTAAAATTTAATTATATCAAATAAGCTAACTCAGTTACAGTAAAAAAAGCAAATTATAATTAAAAAAATCATAAACCAATGTCATTCTCAAACAACCCTGAGTAGGGCCATAAAAGATGGATCCACCTGCTGCTTTTAACCCCATCACATGATTTCTCTCAATCCACCACATTATGCCGTTTTGCGGGTAGGGTAAGTACCACTCCTCTTTTTGGTTCTTTCTACAAAAAACCATTATTAGTTCATTGCATTACTCCAGATTTCGCATATTTTCTTTTTGCCAGAGCTAGCAATTAATCTCTGCACTAGTTCACATATGTAAAATGCAGTTTAGAGTAGGGATATAAACAGGGCGGGGGAAGCCTCTGCGGCCCCGCCCCGCCCCCACCCCGCCCCGTTTAGCCTCGCGGGGGGAGATTGCCCCCCGTCCTCGATCCCCACGGGGACCTGACTCCCACGGGGTCCCCGCGGGGGATTAAAAAAAATTAAATTTATTGTTTAAAAATAAAATTTTAATTTTAATTATTAATTTATAATTACTTAAGCATATTTTTTTTTAAAAATATAGTTTCAAAATATATATTCTAACATATAAATTCAAGTTTTAGTCTAAATATACAAGAAAAGAATACAATCTCTTATATTAAAAACAATAATCTATTATTAAATATTTTTATTTTTATTTTTTATCAGGTCCCCGTGGGGCCCCGCGGGGCGAGGATGACCCCCGTCCCTGCCCCGCTAGCTTCGCGGGGCCCCGCCCCGTTCCCCCCGCGAGGGGATATTACCCTCCGGCTCTGCCCCCCACGGGGATATTCCCCGCGGGGCCCCGCCCCCGCAGGGGGAATTGTCACCCCTAGTTTAGAGACATGGTGCGTGCCAGGGTTAACAATTTTGCCGAAATTCAATCCCCTCCTAAATTATTTTGTAAGACCAAAATTTGAATTCAAATTCAACTCTTGAGATGAACTTTAAATATTAGAGCAAGTTTCATCTATGTTTCATCTATATCCAATATCTAGTTCATCTCTACCATCTTTGACAACATTTTTATCAAAATTCTAAAGTTTCATCAAAATTCAAATTCAAATTGCCAAAAGTTTACCAGAATCCAAACCGAAGTTTTCAAAATTTTGGTGATTTCGGTAATTTTGCTACCCTCCAAAATTTTTCCCCAAACCAAATTGTTAACCCTGGTGCATGCTAACTCAATCACTATGCATGAACCGGCCCTCGTGTCTTGTCTTTGTTATCTGTTGCATTGAGAATCTCTTCTCATGCACTACCATTCAGTGCATCCCCCTGTTGCGTTTTTTTGACAGTAGTCTTCTTATGCAGGAGTACATGTAGGAGTAATGTTCAACACCCTACCGCGTTTCCTGCACCAATTTAAAACAATAAATAGTGTGATCCATAAATTTGGTTATAAGGTTCTACTACTCCATAATTAGTTCCTTTTGGAGTATGGTTCATGTCTTCTGCATTTTTTTGGAGATGAAAATGCCTTCTGATGTTGAGGTAATACTCATACTCCTACATGTTTTGACTATTCTTTTTTCTTTAAATTTGTCTTTGTTACTAGTGTAACATGGTGGTGCAATTCTACCTACAATTATCTATTGAGTTTACAGAAATCATATATGAATTCAAGTAAAATTTCTCACCGTTTAATGTGCTTCTAGATTTGTGCATCCTCCACTCCTCCTTCGGCTCCAGCGAGAGCTACCATCGTTAGCCACCACATCCCCCTTCGCTCCTATTTAGATGAAGGGGTAGGCACCAGGGTGCTGTTGTCTCGACATTAAAGGTGGCGGAAGCAATGGCAAGGCAGTGTTGTCCTACCGTTGGAGGTGGTGGTAGTAGTGGTGGGAAGGAGGCTATGTGGAGGAAGGAAGCTAGAGAGGAGGTGGTGGAGAGGATGGAGCATGGAGGCAAGGTGGTAGCGCCGCACAGAGGTAAGGTAGAGACTAGGGTTTTGTGGTAGGGGCTTTTGTATGGTGCAGAAAGGATATAACTAAAGAGCTGTTGGATCTGGATCCAACGGTTTTAAAAGATCTGACTGGAATCAAGCAAACGTTTAATTGAGTAATACATGGGCAATCCCTTGAATTTGACATCTCTTGCCCTATTACATAGAATTTATGGCAATAATCTGAAATATTTAAATATAAATGTTGGCAATAATCTGAAATATTTAAGTGAGGGGTTCAAAAGATGGTTATAATAATTTACTTCCATAATTTTATATCATCGTTAGTCTCTTATGCTATTGATGTAAGTACATGTTTCAGCTCGTACTTTTGTTCAGAATTTTATTGTAATGAGCAAAGGCATTTTCTTTTGATACAATCCAGCGTATTAATAGTGAGAGCCAAAAAAAGAGAGAAGGTTATGTGATACTTACATTTCAATCGTATATATGTTTGCTGGTCTTTTATATGAAATCTTTTTCGTATTGTGTATTCTAAGGTAATTTACTTTAATTTCCTGTATAACATATTGGTGAGTCTATCTTAATTAGGTTGGTTGTGCATCTAATACCTATTGACCTACACGGACGATATTTTTCGAAACATTAGTACTTCACTTCATAGCTATATACTCTTGTCAGCAACATCAAAATTCTGCTGTAGAACATTATCAGTGATTCGATCCAACCCGGTGGTTATATATATCAATTGCATTATGGCATGTCTAGTGGTAAAAAGAATAAAAACAAATGGCATGCCACTTCTTGTAGAGGGCATAATATCAGATCACTGAGATATATGGAACATCTCGATCGTTTTCTTAGGACTTGGAGTTTTGATTATTATTTTTTTACATGTGATTCGGTGATGGCGATGGCGATGCCTCTTTAGGAAGGGCTCGTCGTACGGATGCTCCTCACGAACATGCTTTATCCTGTGCTGGTGTTGGGCTTGCAAGGTCTTGAAAGATTTGGTTGCTGGGTTGGTGGGGTTCATGTGCTGGCAAAATCCTAACAAATAATTCCAAGCTAACCCCGGCCTGGCTTTAGCTTGTCTGCATGATCATGCATTGCATTGCCAGCATAGATTATTCTTTCCCCTATGCTGATCTCCCTTTGGCTAGGTTCCCAAAATGTACAATTGTTAATTTAACCAGGGGATGTTCCCACTATCAGAAGGTGTCCTCCTGGGTAAGGACCGATGCTAGGCAGTTAAAAAATCCTGAGATGATGATGATGATGATTGTACTTGTTCATTGGGTTATGGAAGAAGTGTTTTGGCCATCCTTCATTCCCCCCCCCCCCAAAGCATTACCGCTCCCAGGCCCTGTTTAGCAAGCCGGAATTATTTCTAATTCCTGCAGGAGTTGGACTACTATGCGTGATTCCTATGTTCTTGTTAAGTTCCTGCATTGTAAACGGACCTAAGAGGGCACTCAGATTGACGATGATCTATAGCTTTTATTACTATAGCTGGTTTATTTTTCATTATTGTGGCATTGTTCCCTTTTTAGTACTGTTGTAAGTATTGTCCTGATAGTCTAATACTGTTATTTTTGTTTATTTACAAGTTTAATTTACTACTGCTTTACATTCGATTTTTTTGTTCCACGTAAATGCTAACTTGAAGTCATTTTGGGGGTATAGCTCATGAACTTCGCAGATCGGACTAGCCTTACGGCCTCCTGGATGAGCGCGTGGACCGGTTGCATCATGCGTCACATCGTGTCTAGCCTCCTAGGAGCGCGGTCGAGGCGACTAACTTGGAGATGATCTGCACGTGCACACCTCGAGTGGCCTGGAGGCTAGGCCTATGCTGGATAGATAGGTTTGCACTTCGATGGTACTGTCTTCTCGTCATACGTAGGTTGTTGACCTATTTTTGCTTTGCAGGCTCAGTGATGACGGACTGCTACCTCTCGCCTGGATGGTGCAAGACACAGATGAGGATGGTCTGGCACCAGCTGCGCTCGGGGACGACGGTTAGGAGCAATCGCGATGCTTCCTGTTCGACGACTCCCTACTGATAGCTTTGGTGCACTAGTGGTGATCGAAGACGCACACTTTCCACCTCCCACTTGGGAAGATGGCCCCTACTTTTCAGGATGTCTCGCTGCTACTCAGCCTTCCTATTGCGGGAGTTGCTGCCTTTTTGCCGAAGGCCCCGGTTGGCTAGTGCGAGGACCCTCTAGCCAGGTTCCAGGGAGTCCTTCCACCTGGGGCCGCGGAGGGGTACTACGTCTTCTTGTCTACTTAGACGCAAGGCCCGTCTTTGTGGTGGCTCTCGCAGTTCTTGGTACATGTTCGACGCCTTTTTTGTTTGGACCGTTGGGCTCTTCTTTTCACACTACAGTCTTACTAACTTTTTGCTTGTACTTAGGTCGAGCAGATAAACCTAGCTGCGGAGAAGGAGTAGGTGTCGCGGCACCTGGAGGCCTATTTGCTGTGGCTTTTTGGTTGGGTGCTCTTCACTACCAGCAACGGCGATACTGTCAACACACGCCTCATTTCTTAAGCTAGGGCCATCGCCAACGGGGAGGCCCCCCACATCAGTTGGGGTTTGGACACACTTGCCTCGACCTATCATGGCTTGTGCGACACGTGCTAGAGAACCAGGCCAAACTCGGTCCTCGCAAGGTGTCTGCTGCTACTGCAGTTGTGGTCATTCAAACACTTTAGCCTCGGACAGCCCATGTTGGAGGACATCACTCCGTATGGGGCGTAGATGTACATCGGGGTGAGGTGGATCGGCCTACGATGGGTTCCCTCTATTGCCGTAGATGGGTATGTACTCTCGCTTGTGATTAATTCCTTTGTATTATGGATCATCTTATCTAATATCTGGTACATATCACACGGGCGTATCTGCCCTTTGTGGAGCAGTTTGACCGACTCATAGCTAACAACGGTCCCAGGACCTCAGCCTACACCCCCGGAGGTTCTCTTTGGGTAATAGCTCAGTGGTGTATCAGTACCTACACAGCCGACACTATAGTCCGCCCCTTTGGCTTTGGGACCTTGTGTGCATAGGTCTCTTGACCGTCTTACCTTGTTGGGGCCCCAAAACCCGGTGCTGAGGAGGATGGCCAAGCAGGGCCATATAGGAGAATGCAGACATGGAGCGGGAGTGGGCCAGGGTGGTGACGGAAGGGGTGCTGCTGGGGGGTTTAGTACGGGTCTTTCGGTTGCATTAGCTGTACTTTTGTTATTCCTATAATACTTACATTACATACTATGTGATGTTTGCAATATTGTTATATTCTTATTTGTACTCCTTTTTATGATGTCTGTTTGTTCGATCCATGTCGACGCCTCAAGTTCAATGCACAAGACGCACTGCAGGAATAGTCCACTTTATAAATGGCAACCGCAACGATGCATAAACCATAAGATTACAAGCTTTAGGACATTGAACATAACCGTAAACAACAGGGGTAGTTAGGGCCAAAGTCCTCCTTGCTTTTTAGGAAAAGGTCTTCCTTTGGTGACTCATGTTCGACTGGCCCTTCGGTGTATGCCATGGTAGGTTACTCTAGGACGGAGAAGATAGTTCTTTCTATGGTTTATTAGGTTGAGTGCTCTTACTCTCAAGGGGGTGGGGCATGCATTTTATAGCCCATGGGGGAGGCAACATGCTTTACGATAAACCGGGTCATGTGCTAGCTTTGCGTAGCTTTGCCTTAGAGAGAATAGGCAACACTATACCTCCTCAACTTTTCAGACCGAAAAGACATGATTGTGCAAAGCGAGACATGACTAGACCAAAGGGTGCAGCTTTGCATAGTGACAAGACCAGATGGGACAGCTTTGCACAGTGAAAAGACCAGACAAGCCAGCTTTACACAGTGACAAGACTAGACATACCAGCTTTACGTAGTGATAAAACCAAAGGGTGCATCTTTGCCCACTAACAAGACCAAATAGGGCAGCTTTCCGTAGTGACTATATCAGATAGGACAGCTTTACATAATGACAAGAACAAATGGGGCAACTTTGCGAAGTGACAACACTCTAGTTCGCCAACTTTTTAGATCAATATGATAACACTATATCTCGTCAGCTTTTCAGACTGAAAAGACAAGATTCTGCAAAGCATGGCATGATAGCTCCCTACAATGCAAGTTATGACAACAATCTGCTTCGCTGGTAACTTTTCAGAAAGACAATGCAACACTTTGCCTCACAGGGCAGTGACATGAAATTAACTACACCATGTCAACCCTCTGGCTTATAAAAAGAGGTGGAAGATATCTACGAGAGAGCATTGCACAACCAAACCCAACGCTATACCAGAGCTTACTTCACCATGTCGGGATGGATAAGAGGCAGAAGAAGCAATGTGACAAGATGATAAAGTAATGGAAGGAGACCTGTGAACTAGTAACGTATGCTGCGGCCCGCGACGAACAAGCAAGCGCTGTTGTGCCCCGGAGCAAACAAGCGGAGCGTGCCAGGAGGTCACATCCCCACAATAATGCCCCCCGTAGCAGCAATCCAATCCCAAACATTTCATCGAGCGTTCGCCGTGACATCCGCCTTAGGGGGAGATGCCGCCCCTTTATTGGTACAGGGACCCATTGATGAGGGGATTTGGCCTGATCTTTCAATGAGAACAATAATTATGATTGTTTGATATAACATTGATGATAAGACTAATTGACTGAAATGACCAAGTCTATCATGCAATCGCTGCATCACACCCTTATCATTACCAATCATGCCCAACACGGCTGATATTTTCTGCAAGCAATCGAGAATCAAGCAAGAAAGAAATAGGCGTGATCTGAATTTGCAAATGAAATCTAAGTTTTATTAAACAATAGAGAGACCTGAAGTCACTATAGTTGGTCTAGCGATGCAAGTGTACAACTGATATTTTCCAAACAAAAATTAATCTAAACAAGTCTAAATCCTAAAAGTGACATCCCTAGCAGTTTTTGAGGGGCTAGGGACATGGAGAGCACATCTGTGAGGGTGGGAGAATATCCTACTACAACCCTCCAGTTGGGCTCAAATTGATACAAGGCTTAAGGCTTAGGTCTAAAACTGATTTAGACTTGTTTTGTAGATTATAATATGCTTAGGTGAAGTTTTGAGGTGAGATTAAACCATTGGAAAGAAGACATCATAAGCTTTTCAACAAGTCTAAGATCACCTCATTTGGACTTCGTATGCATCTTCTATGTTCGTTTGAAGTCAGCACTGTCTCCAAAGACCAAATTGGATTCTAGAATATGCCCAGCTTTCATTCTTTGTTGTCCTGACCTCAAAGTGATGTGGTGACCTGCAATGTTTATTCCAAGCGTGTCTGTGATTCGATATGCCTCTCCTTGGTTTTTGCCTATGTTTCTAAGCACAATCACATCACAAGCATCAGACAGTAACACATTTTCAGAAGTTAAATTAAATAAACCTAGGAATAAGCTCATCTGATAATTTAATTATCGCGCATGTTCCCTCATCATAGTTTCTTGCCTAGCATCTTGTAGATGAGTGTTATATGTATCTGAAGAAGTGATGTCCTCATCACCCATGAAAGTTTTTTAAGTCTAAGCAGCGGCTCAGGCTAGACATGCATTACTAGGGTTATGTAAACTACTGTGATTGGATTGCCTGCGTGTTGCATGGCCGTTGGGCGATAGGATCCAGTGGCCTAATGGTTAGGCGACTGGAGTTTATTTTTGTAAAAAATTTTGCGCGGATATATTTCTACAATTTCAAATAAAAATAGATTATTAAAAAAAATCGCCTTGCGACTCCCTGTAGCTTATCTGGACGCGTACATGAGAGATTACATGGGGAAACAAACTCTGATAATTAGAGATCACAAGGAAACCAAATATACTAAGAGATGTAATGTTTAATCTTTGACAGGGGCTTAGGTAGAGGTGTAAACGGGGCGGGGTGGGGCGGGAAGTCTCGCGGCCCGCCCGCCCCGCAACCCGCCCCGCCCGCCCGTTTAGCCGCGGGGCGATTGCCCCGTCCCGATCCCAGCGGGACCCGACCCCACGGGTCCCAGAGATTAAAAAACTTAAATTTATTGTTTAAAAATAAATTTTTGATTTTATTTATTAATTTATAATTACTTAAGCATATTATTTTTAAAAATATAGCTTCAAAATATATATTCTAACATATAAATTCAAGTTTTAGTCTAAATATACAAGAAAAGAATACAATCTCTTATATTAAAAATAATAATCTATTATTAAATATAATTATTTTTATTTTTTATCGGGTCCCCGTGAGAGCCATGGTGAGGATGACCCCGTCCCGCCCGCTAGCCGCGCGGGCCCCGCCTGTTCCCGCGGGAGATATTACCCCGCCCGCCCCACGGGGATATTCCCGAGGGCCCTTGTGGAAATTGCCACCCCTAGGCTTAGGCCCAGCTCAGCGACTAGAAGTCGCGATGGGCTTCTGCGTTCCGCGTTTCTTTTACTGTTCTTTTTTTTGATTTTGTGTTTTTTTATGTTTTATTTTTTTCCCGTATTCCTTTGCATTATCCGTGATAAGCTAACATATTTTTTCTATTTTTATTTTTTTAAATTTAATTATATCAAATAAGCTAACTCAGTTATAATAAAAAAATCAGTCAGCTATAATAAAAAAATCATAAGCCATTGCTATTCTGAACGCTACCTTAATAAATCTATGGGCGACTTAATCCTGCAATGAAATAAACTTGATGTCAAGAACCTTATGAGCTATTCTTCTCGAATAAAGTGAAAATCCACTTCAATATATTTCGTTCTAGAATGAAACATTGGATTTGCTAACATATATCTAGCCCCAAGATTATAGCACCATAAACTTGCAGTCTTTGCTTGATATACACCAAGCTCTCCAAGTAGTGATTGTACCTAAACAATTTCTATAATCGAATTGGCTAGTGCGTTGTACTCAGCCTCTGTGTTTGATCTCGAAATAGTAGCCTACTTCCTTGCGCTCCAAGAGACAAGGTTTGATCCAAAGAAAATAGCAAAACGCCTGGTTGATCTTGGATCATCTAGGAAACTTGCTCAGTCAGCATATGAAAAATCGCTCATGGGAGAGATTGCAGGAGACAAACTCTGAAAATTAGAGATTACAAGGAAACCAAATTAGACTTAAACTCTAGAGATTACAATTCCTTATAAATATACTAAGAGATGTAATCTTTAATCTTTAACAGTGCACGCTTGAAGATCTCCATAACCACCATCTCCATCTTCCGGGCTCCTTGGATCAATCCTTCGAGCTTATCCAGTTTCTGCAAAATTGCCCAGGAGCCGTGCCAATGACAAACAACAACAACAGCACGACTAGTAGGATGAGATGGCCACTTCAAATCAAAACAGGCTGTATTCCTGGTGCGCCAAATGGCCCAACACACAGCAGCCATCCCAACACAAAATCTCGGCGCACGTTCGTACAGAAAACATCCAACCTAGAGCCAAAAATATAATGTTATGAACTCGTTTAAAACCTTTTTTTTTGACAAATCAAGATATCATTTTTACACGATAAATCTAAAATCATTTATGTGTATTAAGATCAAAGTTAAGGAACGTGGTCTGCACACGTTATAAAATGAGATTAAAAAAGAACACAAACACGCGCTCTAAAACGTTGAAACCTCAAAAGGATCGATGCCCACGTGCTCTTCACCTTTACCATTATTCTATATCCTATACTATTTTATTTTAATCTAATCTAATCAGCTCCGATGATAAGCTCGCGGCCCAGAGAGATTCTTCCTTTCCCGATTTGATCACCTTAAGAAAACGACGCGGTCTTTTAGGTGTTGTGAATACAGGGGCATTTTAGTAATTTTATAATTGAAAAAAGAAAAAAGAGAGTGGGGTCTACCTGTCGGTGGGCTGGGTCGAAGGGATAAGGAGGGGATCTAGTCTCCTCCAAGTTCACTCCCGTGCAGCTCAGCGGTGTCCCGGGCGATTCACTCAGGGAGGCGGGCGTCGCCCCCAGCGGCGTCGCGTTCAGTTGGCCAAGTCCACCCGTGCAGCGATGCGTGTAGTTCTTCGTGCGGGCGTTTCTTCGATCCGATTTCCATGGGAGCGGCGACGACTCATTCCTCAGATCTGGGGATGAGCGAGCTTGGCGAAGAGGTGAGGGACGACAGCAGCCCGGGAGTCTCAGTTCCGGCCGTTAGTGGCCTCTACGCCAAGGGTTTCCCCTTCATCTCTTGGCTATAAATCGGGGTGCCTCTTGTCATGACTTACACAGCAAGAGAAGTGAGCTCTCTTCTTCCAATTCTCTCTTTGTCTTCTTGATTTGTCTATGTTTCGTGGCGTTTTTGGTGCTTTCTTAGCACTTTATCGCCGGTCTCGGTGGTCCCTGATGCTTGACGGTGAGGTGCTTGGCCGGTGCTTTTTGTGTGCTTGTGCGGCGTCCCTTCGCCTCGACTTCACCGGCTGGTGAGCATTCAACGACGAAGGTGGGTTTTGTATCTCCGATTACCCTGCTCCTCTCTCTCACCATGGCATAGAGGGGTGCTAGGTTTTCTGGGACAGCGCCTTATGGCATGTCTGGCTCTGAGATCTTCTCGGTGATTTCGAGTATCTCTGACTTTGTAAGTATACAGCTTAATTCTTTGCAGTTTGTGGTTTGTTTATATATCAGTGATCATAAAGAAGCAGTGGGTTGAGTTGCTCGACGATGAAATTAGTCATATACTAAAATTAGATGATTAAAGCTTTGAGCTCTAAATCCTTGATACCTCTATTATTGTCTTGTCTGAATGATTAAATCTGAGCTTTAAAATTATTCTTCGGACATTAATATCTCAATCACATAGTTTCGGTATTTGCATATCACTGGATCACTTCAATTCATATGCTGATTGCATGTCTGTTAGTCAATTCGGTTTTGCATGACTTGATAATTTAAAATTCTGCAATATATGAGAAGATTAAGTTATGTTTGACTAAATTCTTGTTGCAATCAAGTGATCTCTTTGCTTACATGCTCTGTTGGCTGAAATCATATGTTCTGAGTATATTTTGAACTTAGAGGTTGTTAGACTTTGGTTTAGAGCTCAAAGTTTGAAATCTTCTTTCACATATCCAACTGATAAAGAGTATAAGACTATAATAGCGGGACGGCCAAAATTTAATCTTATGTGACCTTACTTCTGAGAGTACTAAATATTAATCAAATAAAACTTGTACTTTATGCTGATCTTAATTGATTCAATGCTCTTTACATTGGCATATATGTTTAGATTAGGAGTATCTTTGCTTCTTTTATTGAATATGTGCTTTATTACAAATGATATGATAGAATTGCATGGTTATACACTATTTATATCATTTGTATACCTCTTGATATTTACTTTGAGTTTCTTTAATTATGCTGGAGTTATATCTACGTATATGCTTATATCGCATAAATTACAACATTAGGTCCGTAAGATAATTAGCGCCTAATTTTATTAGTTGCTCATTTGAGTTTATGCTTATAGTTTGTGACTTCTAACTTCTTAATTTCATCTTATTTTAGTTTTTTTGGGGTTGTTTTTTCTTTTTTTCTCTTATTTCTTTACATTATCTATAATGATAATGCATTTTCAACCGATACAGTACAAAAAACTATAAACCTAAGCTTTTAAGTTCAAATGAACACCACCTTAATCTCAATCTTGTCCTCCAGGTGGTGTGACTTCATCCATTGGGGGGGGGCTCCTACGGACGAGTGAGTCACACACTTGAGTGGAGTCCCAACGGTTCTCTGTTTGGTCTAGTTAAATTGAGGTGACTAGTGATCAAATGTATGATTCGGATGCTAGCCCTGTACGTCTAGTTTGTTGTTGGATCAACATGCACCTTGATCTCTACTATCCGATTCTTTTCCTGTGTGCAAATAAAACATCCATCTTCCCATTTCCTCCTCCTGAGCTCGCCTGTGGGCCATGGGGCATCAACTCACCTCGCCCCACGAGCATCTCTTGCACCTCGATTTCCATTGTGACGATTGTTGATCCAAAGAATCGAGAACCCACAAACCGAATCGTCCATTCGTGTGACATCACCGGCGATTGTTGCAATAAATATTATTAAACTGAGAGCCCTTGCAATATCTCGAGAGCACTTAGAACCAAACCATGATGATAGTGTGATAAATAAAAATACTTATCGCAACAAAAAATTGCTCTTGTGCAACAAATTCCTCTTGCAGCAACATTTAAGAAACCACATTGTAACAAAAATATTACTCTTGTGTAACATACCGAAAATGCTATGACAACAAATATCTCTTGTAGCAAACTCTGAGAAACCACATTACAACAAAATTCAATAACTCGTACAACAATAGATAAAAAGTATTGTAACATTTTGAGAAAATAGTTACAACAAAAGCCTGCTGGAGGAGATCATGTATATAGCTGTGATGCCTCAAGATCGTCAGAGGGAAAGGAAGAGGCTAGCTCGGAGCCTCGTTGCCATTAAATCCAGATCTAGCAGAGACAAGGCCGGCCAGTGGTTCTTCACTTGCATCATTGCCTCGTTATCGGCCCTCATCAGATCCCTCTCGACTATAGTTAAAAAACCAACTCAGCTATAGTTAAAAAAAGTTAGTTACAGCGAAATTTCAGCCAGAAGCCATCGCTATTCTGAACGCCCGCCTTTAACCCAGCATATCGCTATTCCGAACGCCCGCCTTTAACCCAGCAGAAGGTCAGAGTTGATTTTAAGGAAATTCGCATCCCATGTATCGCCTGCGTAGTCCAGCCGTGGAACACATGGCTGCGGTGGTATACCGTGTAATCTTATTTTCGCAAATTATTGCGTTCAGTTCTAAATAGATGTGTTCGTTTTGTTCCTGCGGGGACGAGTTTTTGTTAAAATAGTGATGTCAGACAAATGGATATACTACATTTAGGAAAACTCACCTCCAGAAGGCATTTATGCGTGAATAAAACTAAACGGCATCTAAAAAATCAACATGCAGGTACGTGGTACTGACAATTCCAGGTTGCAAAGTGCAGTTGTTTTCTCTAGAGGAATTATACGCACCCAATAATTCTGTCGACAAGATGATTAGCTGGAGGGTTAAGCAAGAGACCTGTTTCAGTCAAACTATCGCGCGTGATGGCCTCTTCCTTGCTGGACTCTGCGATCTAATTGGCGCTTCAGCTTCGACGCAAAACACGAAGATTGTAAAGAGAAGATTCCATCCTTTTGGAGTGGTGACAAGCCCACTTTACGCAGCCCTTTGACGTGGCTGCTACAGCTCCTTCCCCACTTCGCGTTCGCCTTGTCACTGTGTACTATCCAGTGTGCTAGAATCACACACCACATGATGTTCACGTACTTTCTACCACGATTAGTTTATCTATTTGTCCTAACACCTTAGCATCTGCTTATATGCTTAGGAGGTGCTCATTTTAACAATGATTTCTGAGTTTTGATTGAAATTTCATTGTAACTGACTTTTTTTACTGTATCTGATTTGCCTTTTTGGGTATAGTTAATTTTAAAAAAATGTAAAAATAGAAAAAAAATATGTTAACCATTAGGGACAATGCAAAAGAATACAGGAAAAAAAGAAAATACAAAAAACCTAAAATATCTAAAAAATTCAGAAAAAGATGAAATACTGAATAGTGAAAAAAAGCAGAAAATAGAAGCTGAAGCTGAAAAAAAGCCGAAACGAGAAGTGCCTTACGAATGCTAAATTTTTTTCAGAATTTTAATGTTCGAAACTATTAAGCCCGCTCTAAAGAGTTTAAACTTCTAATTGATGGTTTTGGCTGTTGTTTTTGGATGAAACTACATTGTAGCAATCGTTGTTTTTTCTGAGTCATTCAATTTAAAAATTAAAATAATAATAAATCATCATGGACAATACAAAGAAATAAGAAAAAAAGGACAAAAAAACAACTTTAAAAAGTCATTCATATCCCTCTAACTGATAATACATGATCTTACACATTTCTACTTTAAATTTGAAGCGTCGGCGGAATGAGCCTTATCCTATCGCATCTAAAAAAAGTTTACAACAATATTCCAAATTAGGAAAAATAGCCTAGGAGCACTACGAAGGATGTATGTAAATTATTAGACAATTATATCTAATATAACCTCGGTATGTGACAAGGTGGGACTCGGGCGTACATATCAATCATAATCTTTGTAGTTTTACCGAGTAAGTTACCAGACGAAATTCTCAACACCAGTATTTTGGGACACATGTTCTTTGCCTAAGGTGATTACTAGGCAAAGGCACCCATCTAAACGACTTTTACTTCTAATTTTTAGAACACATCTAAATAACTTAACCTCTGGAACACGTCAGCTTCTTAATATCATTTTTTTGGCCTTTGAGCCTTTTTTTCTTTCTTTCTTTCTTTATTTATATTATCGGTGATGATATATATATTTTTATTTTTTAAATCTAATTATTTAAAAAAACTAATAGTCGCTATAGTACATAAAAAACCAAACAGCCACGAGCCTATGTGTGTTTGGAGCACCACCAAAATTTGAGACTACCCAATAGTTCACTCATTTTTCACACACATCAACCGCCGACTGTCTGGTTTTGGGAATGATGTCAGCATCCAAACACTTGGACCTCAGCCAATGGAGATAAGCCTAACTTTCCATCCTTTTCATCAAAGCATAGGCCGAAAATGCCGCACTCGTTGCGGTAATTGTCCTGATCCTTTCCTCAAAAGATTAACATTGGATGGTCCCATTTTAACAAGTTGGAATCTTGGAATATATACACATGCAATTAACAGTTAGAGATAGTTTAGGTTCCTTCGATGCTTTTCGTAGAAGCATTGGAGTAGCTGTTACTTCCGGCATTCTAGAGTAATTGAGAGCCCTGACTTTTCGAGGTCTCCAAAATACACTATTAACCTCTATTTTTATTACTAACACAACAGTTCAAGTCAGATACCGGGGGGATATATACGATGATTGATTCTACATGGGAAAATTTTCTACTGTAATTTCCATATCGACGAATGTAAATACTTCTACATATATACCAATGAAGATGGATGGAAACCGGAAACGTTAAATTACACACACACACACACACACACACACATATATATATATATATATATATATATATATATATATATATATATATATATATATATATATATATATATATATACTAGTAAGTGCCCGTGCGTTAAACGGAAAACCAAATAAAAGTGATGAGGAACAGGAATAAGATATAAGATGATGAAATATTCGTATTAGTTGCACACATACCATATCGACTATTCTTTTTCAGCATTATCACATCTATTAGTAAAGTTCATTTCATTTTAGAATATCTGTTCCACAACCACTTATGACTTTTATTTCAAGTTCCACTGGCTCCATCTTCGGATAAGAAGCCATAATCTCGTATCATAGATCTTGTAGTATTCTAAATTATCTGTTTTAATACAACTATGGAACCCATCAAGTTCAGTATTGGATTGGTGCTGCCAGAGGGTACTCAGGAACAATAAAAATCGATTCACTTAGAAGAATACCCAAAGAATAAGCTATCAGATTCGAAAGATACACACACGATGGTAATACCGGACGGAGTACTTGAGCGCGATGTCGGGGCGGTGTCCCGCGCGCGACGGTGCGAGCGCCAGCGACCGAGGAGGCGCGCGCGAAGGCCCCGTGGTGGCTCGCCGATGACGCGCGCACGCCCGAGTATGCGCGCGAAGGCGGCCTCCAGCACGGCGTGGTCGGACAACATTAAATTTTCATGTATGTCGATATGGACAATACAACAAAGTAAAAATTGACAGGAAACGGTTGGTAATTTTTCACAAAAAATGAATAACTCGAAATAATTGTGGTTTTAACCATTATCTATGCTACATGAATGAATACATACACGATTTGAATGCGGTGTAGCACAATTTCAAAAGGGCCAGCAAGAAGCAAGTGTTTTTTCTTCCCGTAAGAATATGCTACTTGAGGACCAACAGAACCAACTAATTTTAAAAATAAATGGGCTAACATGGAAATTTTCAAAATATAATGAGGTACAATTTCAGCAAAAGAATCAAGGGTCGTCTGTCCATCATGTGAATGGTTTGGAGATACAAAATTGTTCGAATTTTCGGCCGTCCGATGCCCATCAACGATCCACCAATTCCCCCAATCTCAAGAACCGGATGATCTAGCTGTTTGCTCCCAACTTCCCGAGCTCTGCCGTCCAAATTCTCTCTCCTATTTTATTTTTTGAGACCAACCTTATCTTTCTCTTAGTCATCTTATTCAGTGTTAATCAAATTTAGCTTTGGCCTCACAAAAATGGTCTAAAACTGTCTCGAAAGAACACATAAACGGGATTATACATTCAATTAGGAAACTGCAGCATCATTGGCATGACCTCACATCAGCCAAATCAGCTAACTTAAATCAACTATTCAGCTCTCTACTGAGCATGCTACCAAGCAATCGTAGGCAACAACTGTCTTACAATCTGGTAAACGTGAACCTAGGAAACCCATATGGTTATGAGGCAAAGAAAATGAAAACTTGTACTACTATCCTGAGCATGCTACCAAGCAATCGAAGGCAACAACTATCTTACAAAATAGGTATGACAACCACATGTAGCATATAGATTTGAAAAGGAAGCATAAGCAGTACCTTAGAAAAAAAAACTCTATTGTTGTAACCAATTATACTTCCGTTAATGGTTTTCAAAGACCAAGCCGTAGGTACAGCTTCTTTCCTTTGTAACCAATTATTCTTTCCTCAATTCAATTAGCACTAACTGATCTTCCTCTCCTTAAACGATGCTCAAGCATTTGAATGTGCAGAACATTATGGCAATTTGCAAGTACCAAAGAGCAGCTTTATACATTGAAACTTCAGTGTAACAACTATCTCTTGGGCTCCTCTGGAAACATATGAAAGGCAGTAAGAAAGGCTAAAATTAAGTGACAACTGACTGGCAATAAACAAATTCTTCAGTGAATCTACAGCAGAGGCAAGTGATTACCAAAAGAAAATTTTGTTGCCAAATCACAAGTTTAGCTAATGTCATTGACAGTGTCATGGAGCTCCTCCGTGGTCCAAGGCAAGCAGCACCTGTTCTTCGTGTGTGCAGCCATAGCACCAGAACACCTCAAACCGTCAAATGTCCTCATTGTCGAGTTTGTGATGCCTCCAATTGGTCTCCAACTTCCATCACTTGTAAAGCCATCATGGGGCATTGGAGGGGAGGGGGAGGAAGAGAGGAATAAGGGGATAAACACTGGGCCCAATCAAGAATGGTGATGGTGTCTGGAGAAGGCGGCCACAAACACATCCTCGGCTAGATCCAGAGATTGCGTCGGTGGCAGAGGGGCAACACCCAATTTGGCTTTCTTGAAGGATGGTAGTGGCGGAGGCTTCAACCAGTACAATCTAGGCATCGTTGAATCCCCCAAACCTGAAAATATTTGGCAAAAAAATCAAGATTAGCATAACAACTCACCCTCTCATGAATATAACTCTTAATTCTGTAGAAATGTAAGGAGAGTTTGGGAGACCAGCGCGCAGGTCGGGGCGAGGCGGCGGCGGCGGGGGGAGGGGAGGAGGCGGCGGCGCGCGGGTGGGAGGGAGGGGAGGAGGCGCGCGTCGCGGTGGGGAGATGGAGGCAGCGCGGCGACGCGGGTGGGGGGAGGCGGCGGCGGAGGCGGAGGGGTGGGGAGGAGGCGGCGCGCGGGGTGGGAGGGAAGGCTGGAGGCGACGGCGCGCGGGGTGGGAGGGAGGGGAGGAGGCGGCGGCGCGGGGTGGGGAGATGGAGGCAGCGGCGGCGACGCGGGGTGGGGGGAGGAGGCGGCGGCGGACCGGAGGGGTGGGGGGAGGAGGCGGCGGCAGAGCGGAGGGATGGGGGGAGGAGGCGGCGGCACGCGGGGTGGGAGGGAAGGCTGGAGGCGACGGCGCGCGGGGTGGGAGGGAGGGGAGGAGTGGAGGCGACGACGCAGCACGGAGGGGAGGGGAGGGAGAAGGCGGCGCGTGGGGTGGGGAGAGGCGCGCGGAGTAGGGAGGAGGTGGGGAGAGACGGTTTGGATTTAATCTCGTAATCAGATCGAATGGTTGAGAAGAGATAAGTGACGACGGACCAACCACCAATTGCTTCTTTTATAATAGTAAAGATAAATTACACATATATATACTAGTACCATAGTAAGAACTGTTTGATGGCAAAGGGGAGCAGAGACCAGAGAGCTCACATGAGAGGGCTTCGCATGTCAAGCACCTAGTAACTCCTAGGAGCAGTACAAGCACTAGTTCCAGTAGGTTAATGCCCCTGCTGTAACCACATGCACCATCAGCCTCCACATTTGATGCCGGGGAGAAGATGCAAATGCCTCTGAGGTGGTATCTGGCTGGCAATGGCACAAAATCAGCATGATTCCATTTATTGGGTGCATCTTCGATTCTGCCATGGCAATAATCACGCAAATGGAGTAAAAGGTTAGGGTAGGAGTCTGGTGAAAGTTGGGACTGGGGGAAGAATTATGCTGCAAGCTAGCTAGCTAATTTGTGTGCAAAAACACCCTTCCAAGATGCCTGCAGTCCACGTAAGCCCATCCTTCACACACACACACACAGGGCAGCTAGCTAGGCACACCCAAGTGGTGTGGTGTGGAGCAAAACCTCTTATGTAATTTGACTGCATGTATGGGTGGGTGGCACTCGTATCATGTCCGCTGTTTTTTTTTTTGGCTTTTATCTTTGGTTTTTGGTTTTTTGAAATAAAAAAGGCAAACATCAAAATAGAGCGATCACTCGAATTCTTCAAACGACTTTTCGAGTCCAAACCCACGTGTGCTAACCATTAGTCGCAGTTAAAAGCCATCGGCTATAGTCCAAAAGAACACCCTCTATATCTATGTCGGCTCTTGGGGTATGGCTGATGGTTTCTATCTGTGCTTTTTGATACTACGGTGAATGATAGAGACGTGAACACGGATAATATACACTATTTTAAGTTCAAAAAAGCTGTTTAAAAAATCACTCCGTTTATAAAAAAAAAACATGGCCGTTGTTCTGCTGGGGCTTTCATGTCATCGACAAATATTCCCTATGGATAATATGGAGATGGGGCATAATTGTGAGCCTCAGATGTTGATGGACCATGTCCATTGGATAATATTTTTTTTGCTAGCTCAGAGTAAATTGCATTTACTATGTGAACTGTGGGCTCAAACCCAAATATTTAATATTGCTTAATCGATACTTTAATTGTTTTGATGATGCAAGCAACACCATGTGCTGTTAATTCTAGAACATGGGTTTACCATGACAGTAACACTTCATGCACTGGGTCCACAAGGAGGTGTTGTATCCCATAATTGGAGGAGGTAGAATGCATGGACGGCCAGAGGATGGGGATCTTATCTCTGAAAACCCCATCAAAGCTAGCCGAAAGTGTCAAGCCTTTTCCATCATTTTCCATCTTTATTCCAGAGATGATAATTAGCCATTGTTAGCATTCTGGTAGTAGACTCATCAGAAACAGTAGTGGCTAGGATAGATTAGTTCTCCAATAGTACAAATGATCACATATATCTTCTTTTTTTTTGAAGGTATCTTCTTTCTAGTTGAAAGCAGACAAAATATGTTGGGTTGGCATTTGTTACTTCGATTTGTCACACTAGCAACTGATCTAATAGGGGATGGCTTTTGCATAGTGTTGTAATTGAAGAGTTCTTGCTTAACGATAACTGCAACCAATCCCTTTCAGAATTGACTTGCTATTAGCAATGATGCAGGCACTGTTGCTTTTGCCAGTCATGGATTAGTGGCATCATCTGTAGGTGATCGCACATTAAATACCGGGCAAATTACGACTTATATACTCTCTCTTGTGTCCTCGTTTGACACGTTTATGATCTGATCTTGGCAAAAGTAGCTCGAGTGGCAATTCGAGTTGAAAGAAAGAAACCAGTGTTTCAAGGACTGCTCATATATAGGTAGAAAACCTTAAGGGGTGTTCGTTTTAGCGATGATTTTTGGTTGAAATTTTACTGTAACTGACTTTTTTTACTGTAGCTGATTTGGTTTTTTGGGCATAATTAAATTTAAAAAAAATGTAAAAATAGAAAAAATATATTAGCCCATCACGGACAATGCAAAGTAACACGGGAAAAAAAAAGGAAAATACAAAAAAAGCCCAAGAAATCTAAAAAAATTCAAAAAAGACGAATTACCGAATAGTGAAAAAAAAGTAAAACTAGAAGCTGAAACTGAAAAAAAACTGAAACGAGCGGGTTAGATCTGGCCTAACCACGTCCATATTCATAAATTTTGAGCCTAAATAAAAATGGAAATCAAACATGTAACTTCTCGCACAACGTACCATGATAAAGCTGTCAAGAAAAATAACTTAGGAGGCGCTCAATATAGCTTCTGTGATCGCTAGCGGAGGCGATTTTTTTACTGTAGCAGGTACTGTAGCTACAGTACCTGCTACAGTAAAATTTATTTTTTTCATTTTTTTAAAATTTACTTATACTTTTTTCATTTTTCGTTTTTGGTTTTTATATTTTGTTTACATTTAATTATACTCAATAAACCAACTCAGCTACAGTGTTTTTTCAGCCAGCTACAGTATTTTTTCAGTAAAAACTAAAAACCATCACTATTCGGATCACCCCCTTATAGAACTCGGTTTGTATGCACGTGAGCCACTGAGGTGCCACCTGATTTCCATATTGTTTGTCATATTGGGCAGCGCTCAGAAGCACCTCGGCTTCTGCGTTTGCATTTTTTTTATTGTTTGCATTTTTTTTATTTTTATTTTTCATTTTTATCGCATTCTTTTATATTATCTGTAATAGGTTAACATATTTTTTCTATTTTTAAATCTAATTATATCAAATAAATTAATTCAACTATAGTAAAAAAAAATCATAACTCATCGTAATTCTGAATACCCTCAATTGATGGTGGATCTACTGCAGGTGGCAAAACGGCCGCTTTGACCACTATGGGCGTTATTTGGATGTCTCTTTTGGGCTTCCATCCATATCAGATTCTCATTAGGCCTCCAGTAAGACTAGTCCATAATAGAATCCGGGTTTGTACTGTGTTGTACCATGGACAGCATCATGTCCCAATTTTTTTTCCACGTTTCAAAAATGAAAAAAATATATAATCTTCCTTGTGTAAAGAACAGTCTTATTTTTCAACTAAAGGATTATACACGCGCACACACCATATACACATAATAGTACGTCCTTTTGGCATACGACTAGAAAGATAGATGGTTATGATAAATCCATAACCTCTAAGAATTCCTACCAAAACGTAATGGCGCAACTCTTAATACAACATTATACGTGACATTGTTCAATGCAACAAAATGTGCAGGCAGATAGATGCATGGTTCTGACGATTATCAATCACCCCATCATTACCTGCATTCTGCGGCCGTATTGTTCGTTTGCGTCTTTTAAGGTTCATCATATGCTTTCGCCTCTCGCATCCTCCTAATAATCCGGGCTCCCTACGTAGTAGGTACCATGTACGTATTTGGTACTCGTCACTGTGCCGTGTGGACGATTCCTCTGGAGGCCTCCATGGCCGCACGTACCCTAGAGCCCATGCAGCCATAACTCGGCCATGTCCTGCAGCCTTGTGCTTACTAGGGCTGAGCATAAAGTTTGAGGTTCACGAGTTACTTAAGCTTGTAATCGGTTCGGTTCGAGCTCGAAGCTTCCTTCAACGAGCCAAGCTCCTGCTACAGCTCGACTCACTAACGAGTTGAGCCCGAGCCACTTGCGAGTGACTCAGGAGCCCGATCAAGCTGAGGGCAGATCAACACATGCGCACATAACTACAGATCGCAATATCGCATAGACTTGCATCCATTGTCGGCGCGCGGTCTCCACTCTCTCGCATTCCCCACCCGCTTGTCGCCCCCTTGCGTCGTCGCCTCCCTTCCCACTCCCTTGCCCCCTGTGCCACTGCCGCCTCCCTCCTCGCTCCCCCGCCCCTGCCATTGCCGCCGACTCTCTCCTCCGGTCACCCCCCATCGCCGATCGGTTAATTAGCTGGCAGGTAATTCAGCCAGCTAACTAACCGACTTAATTACCTGTTTAAATTAGTATTTTATATATCATATTTATTCGATTTTTTAAATATAACAAATATGCTCATAATTATTCAAGCTTATTTGCTATATTTAAAATTTTGAACAAATATTATATATAAAATACTAATTTAGATAGGTAATTAAGCTGCTTAATTACCTACTGTATGGTGGAGGGGTGCCAGGCCACCTGCCGCATGGTGGTTAGACAATAGATGCGTGCCCGCACAGTAGCTGGGTGGTAGGCGCCTGCCGCAGGTGGCTGGGCTCTAGTATATACGTGCCAAGCCGTAGGGGACTGTCGTCAGGTTATTCTCACACGTATACGGCTATTTTTGCAAATATAGATTCAAAATATGTTATATGTGCTAAAAATTCTCCTTTCTGTCAGGGGCATGTACAACGGTAGAGTACACGATTGACAAAGGCAGCGTGTGCACTGGAACTAGCAGCCTGTACTCTTGACTTTGCCTGCACAGTGAAAGCTCTTGATTTGGTGGATGCAAATGTCTTCCCTTTCCAGATGGCACGAGCTGGCAAGGTGACAAAAACCACATTCATTCCCACACAGTGGCCAGCCAAGTGCTACTGTGGATCAAGGATACAAATCGATCTCACGGGACTATGGGAGCAATCAAGTCAGTGAAGTTGAGTTGAGATCAGTAGCTTATCTGGTAGAGATTCAGAGATAGAACCAACAGATACTTTGAGCATACATGGGATTTACAATTAGGAGGGAACAAACAAGACATTAGAGAGTTGAGATGGTAATCACTTGGAGGGTCAATCAGGGGAATACAGAAGCTAACAATCACAAGGGTCCTAGACTACTAGACATGATGCACGGCAGCAGCCGCAGCCTGATGATGATGCCTGAGCAGGAGAAGTGACGATGAGCTGCTGCATGTTGCCATTGCAGGGCGACCTCCTCTCTAGTCGCTGCTCGACGACGACGTGTCGGACGCGCAATCCCATGCAACCTCGTAGACCTGCACCCTGCGGTGGAAGCTGCGGTGGCAGCCGCAGGCGGCGCACTTGAGCGCGCCGACGGTGCCTCCCTCGCCTTCGGCGATGAACTCCCGGCACCCGTCCACGGCGTGCCCGCCGGTGCTGGCCGCATGGTTGCGACGGCACTCGCCGTACCGCACGTTGCAGCAGCTGAACCGCACGATCGGCTCGCACCTCCTCAGAACCACCAGCCTCTTCTTCATGAGATGAGCTCTCTCTCTCTCTGCCACTTTCTTTCTCTTTCTTTCTGTCCTCCCAGCTAGCTTGCTCTCAGCACAAAGCGACACCTCTGCATCACACTCCATATTTATAGCCGTCTTTCCTTCCGTCCTCCACCTAACGCATTGTTTCTCATGGACCAAGTGGTAAGGTGCACAAACTCCACATGATCATTCACTCATGCCTGTGGATTAGAAGCCCTAATTGGGCTGGCTGAATTGATGGTCCAGCGAATTCCACCTCACACTGCCAGAGCTGAACGAACAATTCTTGGGCCCTTATGGAAACCATAGATTGGAGTCCTCCCTTTCTGTCCTACCTCCTTCAGTGGCCTTTTTCTCTGTATGTATTTTTTTTCTTCACCTTTTCTTCCATCTATATAATTGGAGTGACCAGTTAAGGATACTTGAATCCTAAGAATCCCAAAAGAGTAGGTCCCTTTGATAGAAAGATATCGTCAGCGTTGCATGCCAGCCTAGATATCTAAGAAGGCAGGGTGTTGTTTTCCTCTGCTTAATTCTCTGGCAGGTTGCAGCCACGCAGGTACCTGTTCCTCATCTCCCTTCCTGTCCAATAGATTTTCTTTACTGTTTCAGCATGTGAGAATGTGTTAGACATGAATTTATAAATAGATGTAGACTTCTAAACAACAATTTTCTCAGTATGACATAGAGAAGCTAAGACCAATCATATACAGGAAAAGAAGGGATCACAATCATGCGATCGGCGCAAAAATGAAAACATATCATAATCAAGCACATAATTATTATTTCTTTCATAAGGGCTAGTGACTCGGTATAGAAGAATAGTGGTATAGGATGACCTGAACCTAAGAAGGATTAAACAGTGATGATACAATCTACTTGGTTAAATACCAAACATACCAGAAGCACTCGGACATTTCAGGGCAGCACAAAAATGCTATTACCTGTAGGCTGTGGATGGTCCCTATTTGAGCGGGGTCCAAGTTCATCATGCCTTCAGCTTTCTTAGGGGCTGCATCTACTTCAAAAGCAGGGATTTCCAACATCTGGCAGATAGAGACTAGAATAGGAACCTTCAATTTTAATGATACGGAATAATACTGCAAGGACAAGAGGGCGCATGCATATTTTAATATGTTAATGTTCAAAATGCAAAGCATATGCAGAAAGCACAAACTTGACAAACAAACGGATACCAAAGATTGAACTAGTACATTCAAATCTGCCAAAAACTGCAGGGACATGTGGATCCTATTTATCTTGTACTCGTCATTACAAAATTCAGGTCTTGAGATAAGAGAGCATAAGACCAAGAGAATAATATCGTGGAGAAAGACAAGCAATCATAGTTGCAATAATGTGTAGATTCAGAAATATTTGGAATTAGCGAACCCACAAGTACATTCTGAGCTGAAATCTAGGAGAGTATCGAATAATCAAACATAATGAAAGGGAAGGCCCAAGCCGACTTCCTTTCGTATTTGCATGCCAAGGACTAAATTTAGGTTATTTATAAAGCAATCACATCACCTTGCTATACAAGTGCAAAGGAGTGAACAAGAGATCACACGCAACAAGGCACAAACATGTTCATTCTCGTTCAGTAGACAAGGCTCACCCTTTGACAACTCAGAGGCAGGGATAATTTTACCGGCCGAAAACCAGTTTTATCGGTTTTACCGGTGACCTCCGGTAAAATCTCAAACCGGTTCCAAAAAATTTATTTTGCATAAATTTTATCAAATTTCGAATGAATTTTTGCCGAAATCACTTTCAAAATTTTCGGCCGATATTTTCAACCGATTTTTGGAGATAATCGGCCGGTTTGTATTTGAATTTCAAAATTTATTTGAATTTTGTGGTCCGAATTTCTTCGAAAAAATCCGAAAATCGGTGATATCGGCCTTACCGCCCCCCTCCGGTAAAATATTAAAACCGATAATCTTAACCCTGCTCAGAGGGCATTGCAACCTCATGTTGGAAATTACATGATACTGCATATTTTTTGTTGGGATAAGAGCACAGGATGAAATGAGATTAGACAACGAAAGCTTTTGCCTTTGCTTCTTAACCACCCAACTGTTGGAGAACATCGACGTTGGACCTATCATTTTCCTCAATACCCGATGCTACCAAGATAAAATTGCTCTCATAGTGTCGTGCCGGTGTAATTGTGCTTCAATAAATATGTTTGGCTAATTCAAATTTTACTTGTAGATACCATGTCTCACTCGCTATATTGCCTTGAAAAGAAATTTTATACATCTCAATGGTAGGCCTCCCAGTCAAGGACCTTGGTATTCTGTGGTAGACACTAGACAGAACAGTGGGGAAGGGAGATACAAATCATACAATCAGCTAGCAACCAGCTGGAAATATTAAATTAGTCACAGAAGCAGCATCAAATTGTCAATCAGCTGTAGCAGTGCGCTCATAGATCACTGTTCAACTGCCTTAGGCTTTCTTTGCTTTCAGATCAACCGTAGACCAAGTGAAGAAAGGATGCAGTGTGCCAATGGTCAAGTATGTCTTGTGTGACAAATGCAACAGAATATAAGTTGGCGATAAAGAAAACAACCAAGTGCACTCAAAAGCAGATTTGTTTAATGATCTCAATGGGCTAGCTTATTAGATTTACCTCGACAAGACAGGCAAACAACAAACCTCTAGATTCCATAGCTAGTTGATTTAAACTATCCAGGAAATAAAATAAGTTTCAGGTAAAGCAACTTGGTCATAATACAAAAAATGTACGAAGTAGAACTTTTAACGGCACTGAAATGCTGCAACATGGACACTGAATTATTCAACTGAAACACCCAGTAACAGGAAAAGGCTAACAATCAAACAAAAAGATAATTCTGGCGCCATGAATCCTTGCCATCTGCCAACAAAAGTGCTCCAGCATTTGCCTTGTGTAAGCAAATGATCAAAACATACATGATACAGCTTATTAACTGTGTTACGTACCTTGCAAATTTCAGAGTGAGAGAACAGAGAGAATGAGGAGGGAGTAGAAGGTGGACAGGAGTCAAAGGTGGACCAAGCGTCCGATAAAAAGAAGGGCTCCATACATATAAACAGTAGTAATTTCATTTTTTTCATTTGTTTCTAACTTTCTATCCTCATGTATCTTTCTTTGGAGGGATATTTTCTCTTCTAAACAAATAAAGGGATATTTTTCCATCTTACATCTCATTAATTACTTTTCTCAAGAAAAATATGTTATGCCAAAAGAGTTTTCACCTTTCTCTATCATCCATTGAGAATTATCCCTTGAAGTATGAAACCATGCATTGTAACTTCGAACTATACAAAACTGTTTAAATACCCCTTGGACGATTTTTGAGGGAGAAGTGTTTCTATACTTTACTCTCTAACAAGAGTAACACTAACCTTAAAACATACAAAGAGATAAGTAACATGTATCTACCATTCATGGTACTTTAAAAATTGTGCAAATTGCTGTTGAGAAAAGTATAGAAGCACCTTGCTTTTGGTCGCGATTTTGCAACTATGAAACGTTGGTAGGGTCGGAGACAGAGATTGCCGGCAGCCAAGGCAATCAAACTTGGGGAGCTCCGTTTGGCTTGTACCATCGCTCGGGTGAGCTTCGGCCATGTCCGCCATGTCCTTCGAATGTGCTTCATCGTCCTCTTCTTTTCCCCACACTCCATTTCCCTCCTCCTCCATAGGATAGTTGGGAACAACATCGGCTTCCTCCTCTCCGGCAACGCTGCCGCCATGCCAATCTCGCCATTCATGCCATGATCTGGTGAGTCAGCTACATCTTCTCATGTCCCCCTTCACTACAAACCTTGTAGGCTTGCCAATCAAGCCTGTACCTTATCGTAACGCCACCACACCGGCACACCCTCATCCTCGGCGATGGTTGCCATGGATGAACTCGCACAGGGCACCTCCAAGCATATGGCTAGCACCAATAGAACCCCCTCGGCTTGCCATTGCTTGCGACACGTCCACTTTTTGAGGATAACCTTTGTCTTGCCATCACCAGGTGGCAATGTCGCCACCACCACCGCCGTTGCATGTTGCGCCCGCCGTCACAGGCCATCTCTAGCTACACCTTCGCCGCTATCGAACCCGAAGAGGCCATCACATCCAATTCTGATACTTGTCAACTCCTCCATCGCCTTCCCTCGCTAGCCCAGAGCTCATCGAGTTGTTTCCACGGTGTCCTCCCTTTGTCGAAAACAGTGGCGAAGGAGGAGGTTAACTCAATGACATGTGGGCCCATTTCTTTCATGTTTTTAATTTCATCTACTAAGTCATCACCACATCACTAGCTACATCATTCACCACAGTGACAAAACCGTCTCCAAACCGCTCTAAAGAATATTTAGACAGTTTACATAGTTTAAGAGATATAATACCTACTTTCATGATTAAAAGGTTAAGCAGAGGAGCCACCCAACCTGAGGGGTCAAAGTAGACTCCTATTCTAAATAATTAGACACAAAATTATTCATGTACGTGCTGAAATGCTCTCTTAAAAAGTTAAAAGAAAATTTCAGAACAAAGTGAGGTAAATGGGACATGCACATTTGTACGTTGGATAAAACCGGATTGGATTCACGTCTAGAGGGGTGTGTGCTCTCATTCCAACACTTGGAGGCTACAGACTAGACGGATAGTCAGTTCATGATTAAAATTAGATGACTTTAATGATTCATGGGGCAATACATAGTTTCGTTTTTTTTAAGCATACATAGCACCACTACTCAATGATATTTGAAAAAAAAGTCTAATTTATATTGTCACGTTTCTTTGAGAAATGTCACATGCATGCTAGATCGAACGAGAAGGCTCGAACGGCAATGATAAATACGAAGTTAATTTTCGGCAAGATAATAGTGTTATAGTGGGAGAATTAATCTCTTAAGTCTTATAGACGGAGAATTAATCTCTTACAAAGGAGGGTAAAGAGTGGGTTCAGAACGGCGGCTCAGGCTTATCATTTTTTATCACAATAATTAATTTTTAAATAATATACCTTTTTAATATGAGATCTATAGATAGATTATAGTAGATATTGCACTGAGTTCAGATATACCAGTCAAAATTATATACGATTATTTTTTTCTACGTACTATTAATCACGATAGAACGAATTTAAAAGCCATAAATTAAAAACCACAGCAAAAAAAATCCACCCATAAATCAACATTAACCGGAAAGATAACAAAGCTCTATTATTTTTTGCATGCTATGCTAATTTGCTGTGCCTGCTAGTACTGTTCATCCGTATGAGATGCTAATAAGCTCGATGTTGAGGCATGCCACAATTTGTGCG
Organism: Melocanna baccifera; assembly: GCA_036346265.1. Taxonomy (NCBI): domain Eukaryota; kingdom Viridiplantae; phylum Streptophyta; class Magnoliopsida; order Poales; family Poaceae; genus Melocanna; species Melocanna baccifera. The sequence continues at coordinate 11,743,168 of CM070701.1, read as the reverse complement.
TTAGGGGGACAAATTAAGTTGTTTGGAACATTATTGGTTTTTAACGTAGTTTTTTTCTGATATAAGTATAAAATATTGTTTTTTTATTTTTGTTTAATTGAATATTTTAAAAAAACTAGCAGTCACTACACTATCATTTTAGCATAAAGTCAAAAGCCACGTACTTTCGAACAAACCTAAATTTAAGGCGCCGACCACGATCGATCCATAGATCCATATCTCACACAATCATTAATCCTGAACAGTCACAAAGATCTCGATCTTAACGGATGTACATATCATCAGCAAGAGTTCATCTGAAGAAAGCTTGCCAGGTTGCCATGCATATATGCTTGCAGGATATTCTTCAGGCCGGAAGCTAGCGTGCCCGCATCGCCTTCTGAAGCACAGTAAGTTTTTGCACAGACACGTGCATCAGAAATCCTGGTGCGTCATCTTAATGAAACGCGCGCAAACCTTTCGCGTGTTCTCGAAAAAAAAAGTCCGGGTGTGTTACAGACAGTAGTCGCGCCTCTGAAACTAGCCGGACTTGCAACAACTCGTTAGTTTTTGCGTGTTAATTCCCATATGTACAACTCATACATTGTAGTACGTACGTACTAGCTACCGATCGATCCCCATCTCGAATTCTCGATCAGTAGTAATAGTACTAGATACTGTACTGCTCATGCATCGATCACGCGTCGTCGTGCTTCATTTAATCGATCGGGAGATCGAATATTATGATTGGAATCGTGCACGCGTCTCTTGTGTATGTATGCATTGCAGTGTAGTATGAACTTGGCCTTAAATCGATCGAGTGAATGCCATTTGATTGATCCTTAATCTGAAGATCTTTTGCATAGTATGTCATAGACTCATAGCGCACTGATCTCGACCTGCATTAACTGAAGATTGACAACTTCAACTCGCACAGTGTTTCGTTTGATTAATTTCTCGGAAGCAATCAATTAATCAAGCAAGCAGAGTGAGATCTAGCTGCATGCATGTAGCATGTTTCGTTGCCTACGTTTATATGTAGCAGTCGTTTGGCTTTCAGCTTAGCTGTTCACCAACCATCTTGAAAGGAGCAGTACACACTCATATCTTGTCCCTACACGAGAGTTTCTGAAATTTGCTAGCTAGTTATTCAGCTTCGATCGCGTGCATTTGTTTCTGATTCGACCGTGCCAGCGTCAGGAAGATCAATACATGTCATGAGTGACTCAACGATGGCGCTTTCAGGTCAGACTCGGGGGTGAGTAGACTTAATTAATTTAATTAAATCGGTTTAACAATAACTGAAAAAAAACCTAGCTAGCTTTTCCAATACATATACCCCTCTTATATGCGTACACGCACAAGTACATATATATTCTGACAGATTGGATCGATCGCTCCCTTATTTGTCACCTGGCAGTACTCTTCACCATGCTCACCCATGCCTCGATCGATCGAGCTCGATGATAGAATCATTTCATCACAAAATTGTAAAATCAATGCCAATTTGCATTTGCCCATTGCATGCATATATATGCTAACTGAACTTGAATTTGAGGCAAATTAGGGCAAACAATCTGATTAATCTGTGAACAAAATCCCCAGACATGCCGCCCATTGCTCCCATCACTAATTAATCTGCACATGCCTATGCCCGGTCGGTGCATTCAAGGGGATAGTAATGATAAGTATTATATATAGCAGCGAAAAATAGCTGTGTTGGTGATGGCGGTCGTAGTTCTGCAGTCTTGTATTGTCAAATATTCTGATACCACACAGTGGAGGCAGCTGTTTCCAATGGGATGGATATACGGAAATGCCCCCAAAGTGCTGCGTTCTTCCATGGCCCTGCACCTGCAACACTCACTACTGCCTGCAGGAGTAAACTCCCATTGTTAATGCTTGCATGTTCTACGAGTAATGTCAGGAGAGATATTAGATGAAAATGACACCTTTTATGAAAATAGTGTAAATTCTATTAAAATTAAATGTACAAGTTTTCAAAAACTCTAAAAAAAATTATCAGCTATAGGTAAGTACAAGTTATATACCTATGTAAAATTTCAAGAACAAACTTAGGCCCTGATCGTTTCGGTTTTTTTCGACTTCAGCTTCTAGCTTCAGCTTTTTTTTTCACTATTCACTACACTATCCACTAACTCAGCTACAGTGTTTTTTCAGCCAAAAGCCATCGCTATTTCGATCACCCCCTTAATCCCATTTGTGAGATAAAAAGACACGTAACAAGCTGGGCTAGCATGGTATGAACCTCGCCCGTGCCAAGCCCGGAAAGAAGGCCTGATAGGCGGCACAGCATGGCCCGGTCTGTCGTGCTGTGCTTAGGCTGGCCCAGCACGAAAGTGGCATGGTGGGCCAAGCGGCACGGAGGCATGGCGACAACATAGTGGCAGGAGTAGCGTGGTGTGACTGGGCCACAACAGCCACCAACGTTGGGCGCACGCCGACCACGCCACTGACCGATGCCACTGCTCGCCTTTCCACCCGCACCACCAAGCAGCAAGGGTTGGATAGAGAAAATTTGTAGGGTGACTAGCCAGAGTCGGCGTAGGCTGGAGCTAGAGTCGGCTGAAGTCCCCCAAGAACGACATGGCCAACAGTGGTGACATCGACTGGCGCAGTGTCGGGCACACATGGTGACGCAGTGCCATAGAGGGCATCGGGTCAGATCGTTGGAGTAGATTAGGGTTAGGAGAGAGGTCTTCTTGGCCAGCGAATCGATGGCTGCGGTGGTGCTTGAGGTGGCGGCGCCTAGGGTGACGACACAATGTCTTAGGGTCGTAGGAACCGAGAAGTCGGTGTAGGTGGCACCGGATCAAGCAAATTTGGAAGAGGTAGATATCAACAGTTTGCTGAGGTAGATGGAGCTGGCGAACCCAGGCTACGGTGGCATAGAGAGCGAGAACAAGAGAATAGAGGGGGAGCAATGAGGCTGACAAGTGAGGGTGAGAGATGGGAGAGAGAGTTAGTGGAGTGAGTAGAGGCCTAAGGGGACACAGGACAACATTAGTTAGCATCAGGCCATCAACACTCAGCACGATAGGGGTGTTAGTCGGGCAATGGTTGCCTAGTTCGCCTAGCAGCTAGCATGGTATCGATGATAAGATGGAGCAGAGGCCAGAGAAGCAACTAGCAGGGAGGGAGAGTGGCAACAGTCGGAAACCAATGATGAGACGAAGCAAAGGAAAAAGTCAGAAAGGTGGTGGAGGTTGAGAGACAATGGGCAGATGCAATGTTCTCCTCCTCCATGGCTATGAAACCCACCTCCTCTGCTCATTTGTTCACCACCAAAGCACCTAGCTTCTCTTCTCACTTTTCTCTACTCAGTAGTCTCAATAGTCTGTACAATAGAAAACTCAACGATGGTATGCTACCAAGAAGTCGTAGCATGAAGGTGGCGATGGGAGCGGCCAAGCTTGGTAGCGGCATGCTATCGAGGAGTTGCAACACGAAGGCAGTATTGGGGTGCCTTGCTGGAAGCTCTCACCGTCGCTCCCCTAGTCCTCCTCCAGCTTTGACTCTCATTGATGCTCGTCAGCCCTCTCCAAGCATGGGAGACTACAACATGGAGGACTATCATATGGACGGTACAAAGGGTTACAAGGAGTACCAAGGCAATTCAGAGCCAATAGGGACACTAGATTTCTCTTCCATGTCCACAAACGGCAACATTGGTGGGTTCGGATCCGACACCGGTACCACTGGACGAAGGGCACTGTGCGGAAGCACATAACCTTTAGCTAGGAAATATGAGATGGCCAAACGATAGAGACTGCAACTTGTAATCAATTAAATGCTCCATAGGTAAATGGACGAGGCACTTGAACTAGCACTACAAAGCATGCTTGAGAAAGATGGGGGTGCACAGGCAAGAGGGAGGAAAACAGACACAGCTAAACTTCAAGACCGATGGCCCTGTGAGTACTTGGGTATACAATCCTTTTTCTGCATGTAAGAAAATTGCTAAATATATTGCTGCGAAGATCAACTACTTAGGATGGCTGAAAATCATGTATTTGAAAGAATGATCCAACACGGCTTTTGCCCACAATACCAACATGTTATTAAAAGAACTATGACATATGATATTTTACGGATCTATTGTAGGGAGCTAGCAGAACTAAAATAAGCTTTCCTACAAGTTCAGTTCTCTTTTACTGTTACTTCAGATATTTGGACATCATCATACCAGAGAAGTGCCTATCTTAGTGTTGTAACCCATTATTTATATGATGATTACAAGCTAAACAAGTGAGTCATAGGGTTAAAGTTAATTAACGAATCACAAACGGGAGAGGCCCCTATCGTGCATATACTAGACGTACTTAGTGATTTTAAGATAGATAATAAGATTGTTTATATAACTCTTGATAACACATCGACGAATACGATGTCTATGAACGTCCTCACTCCAAGGTTACAGACATATATTGGTAGATATGTTCTCCACTAGAGATGCATATTCCATATCTTGAACCTCGTTGTGCAAGATGATATGCAAGTGATTGGTGAATATTCAAACAATATCCACGATGCCGTTCGTTACCTCACGAGTACAACATAAGTGGTAGACAGGTTCGCAGAGTACCGTACAACCAATGGGAATGACCCAAGAAAATTTGGTATTGACATGAAGATGAGATAGAACTCGATATAAATCATGCTAAAAAGATACAAAGGTATGAACATATTATATATATCTTTGTCAGTGCTAACTATCAAAATAATGAATTGATAATTACTAATTTAGATAATCATTTTTAGAGTTTTAAGACCGGTAGTTACTAATTCATATAATCATTTTTAGAGTTTTTAAGGCCTTTTTATAAAGCAACTAAGGTTCTATCTGGTGTTTACTATACTACCTCTTGCTTAGTTATATATTTTATTTGGCTAATTACAAATAAGTTTGCTAATCTAGTGGGATCACCTTTTAGGCCATGCTATTACAGCAATCGAGAAAAATTTTGTTAAATATTTTAAATCTATTTCACATATATATTGCTTTGCTATCATTTTTAATCTTACAAAAAGTTAGTAGATTTGCAGATTAGTATAGAGGGAATATGTGAATATCTCAGTCTTAATTTCTCTTAATCATTTGAACATATAAAAAAGGAGCTTTTTCTTGTTTTCTGCTTGAATCATGACAAGCTTGACAATAGCACGATATCAGAGGCCTCACAGTAGGCGCAACAAGGCAAGACAAACTTGACAACCCACTTATGAAAGAAATTAAAGTGTAAGTCAGTTCTTCGTCCTCTTAGCCTTAGGTGGCTCTCAAGTGGAATTCTATTTCAAAGTTAAACCACTATCTAGAGCATGATTTTGCAAACACTAGTCCTAATCTTGCTGGTTGAGGCAACATAGACTTGCTCGAGTGGTGGAAGAATAACAAATGGATATTTCCTATGCTATACCATATCACACAGGATGTTCCACTTATTTTGGTGTCCACCATCTCTTTAGAAGCGATGTTCAGTATGGTAGAGAGAATAATTAAAGAAACAATATCATCCCTCATGCCCAGGATAGTGGAGTCAATCACATGCGGTAAGGATAAGGAATTGGCTAAAGAGCAACAACATCATCAACTAGACGATTCTAAGATCGTGTAGGCATACGATGACTTAGAATGCATGAATGATCATGATATTAGGGAGTAATTAGTATGTAGGCATGTTATTACTCTACTGTTTTACTTACCTAGGGTACCCCACTCTGGGACATAAAGTTTTTAATGAAAAAGTAACATTGTATCTGTAAAATATTAAGAAAATTTCCCCTTTTCCCCTAAAAATTTATGTGTCCATATTTTACATAATTACTTAAATATCAAAATTTCTTTTTCCCCTTTTCCCCTCTTTTTTCTTTTCCCCTCTTCTCTCTCCTCTCTCCTCTCCTTTTTTCCTTTGTCAGTGCCTCGGGCCTCATTCCGACCGTGCACCTTTTCTTCTTCTCGCTCTAGCCTAGCTCGCTCTGTCGCTAACTCTCTCTTCACTGAGCTCTCCTGATCGCTGATTCGTCGTGTGCCACAATCGGTTGCCGTCCACTGCCAACCGGTGCTCTCTCTTGGTTTCTCTCTCCAGCCTCCACTCCCTAGATCTGCGTCTGTGCTTTCACTCCTTCCCTCCACCATGCTGCTGCCACTCACTGGTCCTCACCTTACCGGCCTTGTTTGCCCCCCTATCCACCGCCCTACCACCACCACTCAGCCTCCCTCCTCCATCGCTCCTCCTCATCCTCCGTGTAACCGTCGACATTACTAGCGATGGCTAGAACCGTCTGTGATATATAATTATCACAGATAGTTCGGATTAAAAAACCATCTGTGATGTCTGTAATTATCACAGTCGGTTTTTAATCTGAACTATATGTGATACTTCACAGACGGTTCTTAAAAAGAATCATATGTGATAATTGCAGACATCACAAGCAGTTTTTAATATCACAAATGGTTCTTAACAAGAACCATCTGTAATAATTTCAGACATCACAGACGGTTTTTAATCTGAACCGTCTATGATAATGCCATGTTACTGATCTGTGGCATCTCTCATAGGATCCCGATCACACCCATCTATTCTCTTCGCATCGAACGGTAGGCACCAGTCTCCTCCTACCTCTCGCCCCTTATTATTCCCCCTCTCCCTTTCCCCCAATTTCATTCCAAGAACCAACATTGATGAGGACATACCTACTGCCCCTAGTTTATCCACTCCTTTGCAAGAAGCTCCAACTCCTCCAATTAAACCAACAGAACCGATTATACGGGTACGAGCAAAGAAACTACAACAATACGTGAACTTATTCTTTAAAGAGTATGCTTTTGATAAGAATTTGCTACTACCTGATTCTAGCACCCTGTCCAACGGGTCCAAAAACTTCAGAGGTCATTTTGAGACCCTAAGCGATGTTTTTTTTGGAGATGTCACTTTTTCGGAGCCTCGCGAAAATGGAGTCCATATGCAAAAGTTATGACTGTTTTATTCAGTATCACTTTAAATTGATTTGTGAAATGGATGTGCTTATTTCTAAAATGAATGTGAATTAGATATATATATGTATTTGTTGTATTTCTGCTAGTTTCGGAGGGCATGACTAGTATTTCATGAGACTAGCCAATAAACAGAAATAGATTTACCAATACAAAAGAATATCATAGACGGTTCCTTATGATAAATTGTCTGTGATACATCAGCTATCACAGACGGTTTCATCTACAAACTATCTATGATAATCAACTATCACAGATGGTTCTGAGTTAATAACCGTCTATGATAATCTGCATCATGGATAGTTTGAAAACTATCTGTGTTGACCTCATGTCATTACCGACCCATAAACTTAGACGGCTCATAAAACCGTCTGTGATGACCTTTTCTACAGTAGTGAGTACTTTTACTACTGCTTATAGTCTAGTCAGCCACTGCATCGATCTGTAGTAATGCACCATGGATCCTAGCTAGCTCACTACCAGTCATCACTTATGTGGATGTGATTTTATTCTCAATCTGATCTTGTAGTACAATTACCATATTCTAGTTGACTTGTTTATTCATGTTGCAATTACTATAGAGGCCAAGAAGGAGGTGTAGGCCCGTTCTTTTGACTGTCGCTGGTACGATAAATACTTCCAACTGATATGAATAGTATCGACTGATAGAAGTCAAAGCTACAAGTTAACTGAAAAGCCAAAAAGACTAGCACCTTAATGTGAATTCATCTCAAAAAAACTAGGAAAGAGGTGTACACAATGCTATCAGACACATGTCACACACATATCCCCACTCTGTTGTGCTCTCCTCCATCTTTATAGCTAGGTAAAGAATAGAGAGAGAAAGAGAGAGGGAAAGGTGTGCATTGCATGCAGCTAAAGTTGTAAACGAGCTTTGCTTGAGCGAATCTGGCTTCTTAAGTCTAAGCTTAGTAGAAGCTCAAGCCAAACTCGAGCGAGCTTGAGTTAGGGAACGAATCTAGATCTATACTTGAGCGCTGCTCAGGTAAACTCGATAACAATTGAAACAATTTAACAAGCACTAATTTTCAATGATAAGAAAAAGCTTGAGCTCGAGCTTAGCTCAAGTAAACTCGATAACAGTTCAAAAAAATTCAACATATTCTAATTTTTAACAATAAGAAAAGCTCAAGCCTAAGCTCAGGTCGAGTAAGTTTGGAAAGAGTTAACCTGCAGCAATATTCATAGTCAAATCAAGTCCTAACGAGCTATTCAAGCTCGGTTTGTTGAAACTTACAAACTTAGGATCAAGCTCAAGCTCTCGTTTAGAGCTCAAGCTGAACTCGAATTAAGCCTAAAACATACCAAGTTCGAGTATCTTGTGAGTCTCAAACTTCTTTTTACAATCCTAGATGCAGCTGATGATCTCTCTATCTAGGCTACCAATAAGTCCTCTCACATGTGCAGTAGTGGAGGCATGCATTTATGTCTTTGTTTTCTTTTGTGCTCAGCATTCAATTTCCACACTCTGAGTTCTTCTGCCATTTTGTTTAGTACTAGTATCGTGCATCTCCTTGGCTCTCACAAGTCACACCTGCTTCTTCCGATGCACCTAGCTAGCTTCTTTTCTTTGACCACCAGTTTCATTCAAAAAATCAATCTTTCTTCAGTAAACTACTACCAGTGTTCAACCATGTGTTCCTTCTCTATATATACAGCTACACTGAAATTTTTGAGGGAGAAATGTAAGATGCTGTACTCAAAGTCTTCATCAGGATAATGTATGGAGTAACATTAGTAAACTGCTACACCCAGAATTCACATGCATGCCTCAAGCATCCATCCATGCATGTAAAGTTTGCAAAGAAATCAGCTTTTGGCCATGAGGTCATGGCTTGCATGAGAGGGCTGTTTCTTTTTCAGAAAAGAAAGTTTTACTACTAGTTTCTACGGGTTACTAATTTATTAGGGTGTGGTGCATGCAGGAAGGGCAGTGCCCAGCATGAAGGAGAAAGGAAAAGGTCAATGGCGCCCTATGAAATCTGCAAGTGAGAGCGAGTAGCATTTAAGTCACTCCTTGTACGTTTCCAAGGCCGCAGGGCACTGCACTCTAGGTCCCTGCTTGTTTCCTTGCTCTTCAATTGAGCCTTCTCCATGGCTGCTAGCTTGGTGTATATGCATGTCTGCATGCATATCTATCAATCCATCCATGGGACACTGCTACGTCGTCAGAGTCCCGCTGTCCCGCACCAGTGCGGCCACACCAACAAAATCTAGGTCGCTACTATTTATCTTTTTAGTATTTATCTTTTGATATATATATATAAAGTACATACATAAATTATGTTATAAAAAATAAATTCTAATGAATTTTTAATGAAACTCACTTTACAATATCTTATAAGCATTATTAGAGCATATTCAAATAGATAAAGATGTATAACAAAACCACTGAAGCGGTATATAAAAAGTAGAAGTACGTACTACCAAGAGTATAGAACTATTTTCCTATGTATACATATATAATTACTATTCTACGCGTAGGTGTAGAATGTATGCTAAAAAGTTACTGTCGTGCGTGAGTGAAGTTACTGCTAAACACATATAGAGTTACTGTCAATTGTAATACTACATAACTGACAGTAACTCTACATGTATTTGGCATTAACTTCACTCACATACGATAGTAACTTTCAAGCGCGTACAGTGGGCGCATATGCAGAATAGCGCATCCACACACACACATATACTAGTTAGAGACCCGTGCGTTGCAACGGAGTTATAAAAATAATGAGACAGAACTTACTGCCTGACCAACTTCACACATAAAAACATTTGAGAGCAAGCGACAGAGAGATAAAGGTGGCCAGAATACGCGAGGAGATGAAAAAAGTGGAGGAGGTGGACGGTTGTATCTTGAGAGAGAAGAGGAGAGAGACGAATGGTCTAAATCAAATCGGATGGCTGAGAAGAGGGAGGGATGCTGTACCAACCACCAACTATATATATATAATCGCTTCAAATAATGTATAAAGGAATATTTTAATGGAACATCCTACCGAATTGTTGTTGAAGTAGAAATGTTTGGTGGAATATCACGTTGATCATCTCCTAATTAACCAGATTTCTCTAGGACACGAGATTAATTTGTTCTTACGATGTTAATTAGACTGTGATTAATTGGTAGCTTAGGCAAAACTCAATAACTAAAGATCATTATAACTAGTATGGTACACTTGTTTAAGGGTATTATCATGCTTGTACACCGTGGACACTATCGGGGAGTACATGCTCCCGGTAGTATTGAATGGCAACCCGGCGGCCAAGCCATAATTAGCCTTTGCTCTCAAGCTTCGTGTCATCCGGATATGCGGAAGTATCTATAAGGGCATCTCCAATGGTGCTGAGTCAGCTAGCTATTTGCATGTACACATCAGCATATATCCTATGTGGAGGAAAGAGAGTATGCAAAACACAAACAGCTAACTACTATTTCATCTCTAGTCTATAACGCAAAACGAGGCAGTCTCTATAAATGACTGTGTGTGCATGTAAACATCAAATAGCTATCCTTATAGATAGTTCTTTGAAATGCTAGCTTTTAGTGTGTACTATATGAATGATGTGGAAGTCTCCTAGCTAGTTGCTAGCTAGGACCATTGGAGATGCCCTAAGCCCTATAAGCCAAGCGATGGGTTGCACTCGCCGTCTCTTGGCCGACGGCAAAACTGGCTCGGGAGGAGAGCGAGCAACCACACCACACGCCGCGCTGACCAACGGACGCTCACCCAATCAGCAGCAACATCAAAAGTCAAAACCAACGAAGAAAACATCAACCAAAATGTACACAAATCAATTCACCGGTTGCTTGCTTAACACAAACTTTGATTGTCTCTGTTGAAAAATCATCGCTAACGAGTCCAGTTAAATCAATTTCTTCTATACAAAAGAGATGTATCAAACACAGAATATTACAAATGATAAATTGAACACAGAGAAATAGGAGAGAAATTTCTTTCTTTATTTCTTTATCTGTTTACGTGTATATTACAATAAGTAGGACTCCTATTTATATACTAAGTGGAGGGTGCCCACCAATGGGCCAAGTTTGCAGGCTCAAGCCTAGGTTTTCTAACACTCTCTCTTGGGCAATCATCCGACATGTTCATACCTCATTAAAATTCCATATAAACCCTGTGGGAAAAATTTAAAGAAAGAGTATATGATACATGTTATGTTGTATTGCACGAATTGCCTCATTAAAAATCTTGACCGAAAAACTTGAGGAAAACTCATTAAGAGAAAAAGAATACAATCAACTTAATTTTATTTTATCTATATGATTTATTCGTTGGGTACTCGATTTTTGTAATTAAGTTTTAATAGTGAGCTCGAGAAGAATCTCCTCCTGAATTCTGCACTGTTTTAAGTCTCATCATTCCAATTCCACGTACACATCTTTCAAAGTTAGATACTGGAAGTGACTTAATGAATAAATCTGCAAGATTTTCACATGACTTAGTATGCAGTGCCGTAATTTCGTCCATCTTTTACAATTCATGAGCATAGAAAAACTTAGAGTTGATATGCTTCATGAGATATCTTTTCACGTAAACCATTTGCACTTGTGTAATACAAGATGTATTATTTTCATAGATAATTGTGGGAGCTTGCATGATATTCAATCCATATGACTACCAGATATGGTGAATTGTTCATCGAAACCAAGCATATTCTCGTGTGGTTTAAATGATGTATTATGATTTTTGAGTGGTTCGTCAAAGTTGATACAAGATTTTGTTTAAACAATTTCCACAAAATGGTAGTTCCACCACATAGGAATACATAGCCTATTTGTGATTTGGCGGTATGCGAGTCTGACAAGTACCCAACATCTGCATAGCTAATCATATTTAGATCTTGGATCTTTCTGTAGAACAGTCCAAGATATTTGCTTCCTTAGAGGTATAGGAAGATGTTCTTTATCACCTGCCAATACCTTTTGGTAGGTTCTGCACTGTACTTTGCTAATAGATTTATGGCAAATGCTATATCCAGTCTAGTACAGTTTTCTAAATACATAAGTGCTCTTATTACACTTAAAAATGGGAATTCTGGCCCCAAGACTTCCTCCCCCTCTTCTCTAGATCTGTACGAATCCTTGTCTTATTGCAAAGATCTTCCGATTATTGATACTTTTGAAGGGTATGTTTTTTCAAAATCAAACCTCTCTAACACCTTCTGAGTGTAGGTTGACTAATGCACTAATATCCCTTCCGGGACATGCTCAAACTGCAAGTCTAAGTAATATTTGGTTTTACCCAAATCTTTCGTTTTAAAGTCTGATTCTAGGTAAGAGCTCACTTCTTTTATATCATCTAGGGTTTCGATGATATTCAGATCATCTATATACATTAAGATTATAAAAAATCCATTCTAGGATCATCATATAAATACACAGGGACAATCATCATTGTTCGTATAGCCTTTCTTAAATAGAAAGTCGCTTAAGCGATATATCATATTCGCCTGATTGCTTAAGCCCATATAGTGATTTTCTGAGTTTTACACTATACATGTTTTTATTTGCTCTGTCTTAGTTTGGGACAGAAATACCTGTAGGTACCTTCATATAAACGTCTAAATTCAAGTTTCTATAAAGATATGCTGTTACCATATCCATCAATTTTATTTCTAAATTCAGGTTTATTATCATCGAGATTAGCTATCTAAAGGTAATACCACCCATGGCGGGGAATATGTTTGTTCATAATGAACTCTTGGTAGCTAAGTGAAATCTTACACAACAAGCCTTGCTTTATATCTTATAACTTTATTTTTCTCATTTTCTTCAAATAAATACCCATTTATACCCTATGGGGTGCACATAGAGAGGTGTGCGGTTTATAGGCCTGGACACCTCTCTTTTATTTAGAGATAATAATTCAATTTCTATTGCATTTTTTCAATCCTCCCAATCTGATCTTTTCTTACATTCAACGAGCGATGCAGGCTCTAGATCAAGATCGATAATTGTGATAATTTTCTTTGCAAAATAGATATCAACATTGGTTGTTGTCATATTCATGGATTCTCCCATGTGCGCATAGTTTATAACTATTTTATCATGGGATGATTCTTGTGGTTCTTCTACTTGATCACTGCTCCTTCTAGATGAGGAGGCAAGTCCCTTCAATTTTGCAGCTCCGATGTGTGCGCACGCATCCATACTGACTTCTCCCTCTATGGTAATGTTCAGATCCGGTATGCCCTTTTCTGAAGGTGTCATACTAGTGCTAGGTCTCAACAGGCTTCCCTGCTGGTTCTGGGGAACGGGCAGTATACCTTTTCCGCTCGGTACGCACGCATAGGATCTAAATATCTTATTACGGATGGTTTAGATTCCTTTTGACCAATTCAAAAGGGAGGGGTAGGGTTCCCCTTACCCCTATTTATTTTATGGTGATTCGTGTATGGGAAAAGGGCCGGCGACCGAGGCGGCGACGACCCGTGCAAGGTCACCCGACATGGGATCCAGCGGCCAAGGTGGCGGTGGCCCGTGTGGTGCGCACGGCGTGGGAGGCCATGCGGGACGGCGACAGCGCATGGGTAGTCGAGGTGCGTGATGCGATGGGACCGACAGGTGAGGGCATGCGAAGCAGCGGGAGCCCGTGGCCAACGGCAATGCTCATGTGGGAGCGGCGTTGCTACAGCCGCCCGTGCGAGGCGGCGCTGATGTGGCGACGGCAGCTTCGAGCCGGCGGAAACCAAGCGGTGGCACGGCTCCAAGACGGTGGTGGTCGGTTTTTTCTCCTCTTTTTTTAATTTATTTACAATACAATCAACATCTGCTCTTTTTTCATGTAATCTTCCAATCCACATTGTGCCGACGACTTCCAGTCTCCTCCTATGCAAAAGAGTTGGATCAAATATAGAATATTGCAAATGATAAATTGAACATTGAGAGATAGGAGGGAAATTCTTTTCTTTATTTCTTTTTTTTCACGTATATATTATAATGAGTAAAATCTCTATCTATCGACTAAGTAGAGGGTGCCCGACCAATGGGCTAAGCTTACAGGCCAAGACCCAAGTTTTTCAACAGTATCTAATAAGAGGATAGAATACATGACACCAACACGGACATAACGGCCAACGGCAGCCAGACGAGTCCTACCACTATAAGCTCACATTTATAGTACGCACAGGCTGTTACAGCAAGAACAGTCGTGCACACGGCAGAAGTGGCGCCGCCGTCGCTGATGTAGATGTCGTCATGGCCACCACTAGGCCCACCCGCATTGCCATTTCCTGCGTCGTTGTAAGGGCATTGGGCGGAGGAGTTTTTCGTGAAAAGTTGCCGACACATAGGGGATTATCGCAAAACTGCATAAGTGGCTAGAGGTTTTCCACCCACCTTGATCCGGGCCTCATGATTATCATTTAAACCTTGTTCAGTAAAATACTTCTAATTGCAATAGGAAACATTTGTGTCATTAACATAAGACAGTCATGAGATTTCATGTCAATTAATTTCAAATCTTCTATGAAAACAAGTTTCTTCATGCTGGCGGAGTGACCGGATAGAACTTTCACACTATGCAAGTACTGACACAGTTCAGTTCTTTTGAACTTAGATAGAGTGTAGCAAACTAGGGGAAGGTATGTCTGGCCTTTATCGGTCTCTATCAGTGCTAACTCGGTCCTGATGTTCACAGTGACTAAATCACGATATGCGTTAACACTATCCTTTGTTTTGTCACAAATATTGAGTAAGAGACCAATCAAGTTATAACATACATTCTTCTCTACGTGCATGACATTAATGCAATTGTAAACTTCTAAGTGCTCCCAATAAGACAAGTCCCAAAATATTAACCTCTTTTTTCACATGTTCTTCTGACGAGTCCTCAACTTACATCTCTTTCCATGCACAACATTGATATCCTTGACCATTTCATAAACCTCTTTCTCGCCAAAAGATCTTTCTCGTCAAGTTATTTCTTTACCTTGTAGTATGGGTGATACCTTGGAAGGAACCTACGATGACGTATGTACACAGTTTTGCGCGCTAAGTAGTGTGGACAGACTTCAGCTCCTTTTGTATCAACCCTGACAAGTTACCAAGGGTAAAAAAATCATTGATGGTACAGAATAACATGGCACACAGAGTGAAGTTCTCTCGTCTGTCCGCATCCCATACCTATACCCCTTCGTTCCACAGTATTACAAAATCTTGCACCAGTGGTGCTGGGTATACATCAATATCATTCCCAGGTTGCTTTGGCACTTGGACAAGTAGGGACATCAAAATGTACTTCCACTTTATACATAGCCAAGAAGGAAGGTTGTACATGCATACAATCACGTGCCAGGTGCTACGTCGGCTATTCATGTTACGGAAAGGATTCATTCCATCTGTACTCAATCCAAACCTTATATTCTTCGGTTTCGCACCGAAATCTACAAACATCCTATCGATGTTTCTCCACTAGGCAGAATCAGCATCGCATCTTATCATTCCATCTTTCTTACGTTGTTCCGAGTGTCAATACAACAATCTTACATCATTTTTATTTGCAAATAAACGCTTCCTAAGAGGAATTATAGGCAGATACCACAACATCTTAGCAGGAGGTTCTTGCTTCACCTCGATAGCCTCCCCGTCATCGGAGTCATTTTTATGCTTCTATCAGGATGCTTTGCATACCGGACAAATATATAAGCTTACATACTCTTTACGGTACTATAACACTCCAGGACACACATTATTCTGGGATGCCACTAAACCACTCTATAACTAGCCAAGCTACAAGATACAATAAAACTGGCAACCTCTTCTAAAACATAATAAGCCAAGCGGAAGCATAATAGAACCATAACGCAATGAGAAAATATTAATAAAAGAACCACCACTACTAATTTTAACCAATTAAAATGAACCACTGTCTGACATTATTATTTTGAAATAAACATCAATGAGGAAAATAAATTCATAACTAAGATTCCGCAATTATTACAACATTAATGATAAGATGGTGTGCAATTGTGTTGTGCCGCTCTACCCTTCCTATGCATACTCAAGGATCACGTGGAAGGGGGAAGAG
Organism: Melocanna baccifera; assembly: GCA_036346265.1. Lineage (NCBI taxonomy): Eukaryota > Viridiplantae > Streptophyta > Magnoliopsida > Poales > Poaceae > Melocanna > Melocanna baccifera. The sequence continues at coordinate 11,727,106 of CM070701.1, read as the reverse complement.
TGAGATAAAAGTCTCAGCAATCAAACAGTTTAACAAGCTAATTAAACTACAATAGTGTAAGTTTCAATATTTATTTTTCACATTGACCACAATTATAGCCTTAACCACCATTACTACCAACAACCACAAATCATTAGCAATTAGGTATCGATTGCCTACTTCATAACCGCAACCACCACTACTACCAACATCAATAAAGCATTAACATAATTTTCTCACTACCCTTATTCTTTCCCGCAACCACAACCGCTAACAACAGTTACAACAAGAGAAAATACCTCATGTCACAACCACATCCTCTACCATACCACAAGGGGGTGAATCTCCATTCCTTGTCTATAGCCACATTCCTCATACCACAAGGAATTCTCATGAGCCAATTCCACATAAAGTTAAGAAGTTGTATTTGTTTGTAAATCATTCATCTACACCACATTATATAAGTATGCAAATGATACATCCACAATGAAAATACATATGATCCACTGCACCCTTACCCAACAAGGTAAGAGTGTGCATCATACTACGATAATATATGATGTTGTACCGGTATGGTCGCGGCTATATGCGGCGACATCCACGATGCAAAATGACATGTCATGCTATGAATGATTTGATAAACATGATTCATAGGGATTTAACCACAAAGATCAACAACATATTCATCACGAATATTACCTCTTAATCCACTTATGACTCAATAAAAACATCACCAAACAATCCACATTTAGTTCACCAAGATCAAAATCAATCTATTCAAAGAGAACACTCCCACAAAAATCATAAAATATTCATTACGAATACTACTACTATAACCATAGTATATTCACTAAGAGTACTACCACCTAGATCTCAATATGTTAAATAAGGATACTATCACTAGGACCACAATGTGTTCAGTAATAATACCACCACTAAGACACAATATCCTTGTAGGAATATTACCCAATGACCATATTTGTCTTATTAAGAACTATACCATATAATCACAATTAATCCGTCAAGACATAACCAACTGATTGCTAAATTGCTACCACATAAACCACATTAAGAAAGCATGTCAATAATGGCATAGCATCTCAAATTAAGAGGATTAACTAGTGTGAATGTAGAATGATTAACGAGTTAAACACTAACACATCCGCTACGTTTACTTGCCTCTACCGTTTAAGCGAAGCGATTACTCATGATTAGGAGCAAAACCACCTGTCCAAAAATTACTTCTTAGTACAAGTTTACAGCAAGGCAATCGCGACTAAGAAAATAAAGACACTGCTAAATCCCCAAATCCGACAATCCCCACTCCGCTCGACGATCTTATGCACTATCCACTACAACGGCGTGGTTTGTTATTTTTGTATCTTTAAAACTATTGGGCCTATCACAGAAAATGAGATATTTCTAAAAATTTTACTGAAATACCTTCAATTTTCAAGTAGAAACTTATTTTTATTTTGCTATTAACATGGTGTAATTTAACGCGCAAAATAGAGGACGTACTCTATTTCAGCAATCAGGCCAGTCAACTTCAAACGGACATAACCTTCCATACAAAGTTCTAAAATTCGTGATTTTTATACAGTAGTTAGATTACTGAATTACATACAATTTTTATAATTGTGGCAAAAATCATAAAAATTATCTACTACTCTGAATCTATACCCGAACAGCAATCTACTCGGACTACACCTCTGCCAAACAGCAATGTTCCCGACTCTGCTGCGCCCAAACCCCATGGGCTAAAATTCTGGAAAAATTACAAAAAATAGATCTTGTCGTCCTATACAAGTTTACTTTTGGTCAGACCCACAGGAAAAATCGTTTCAACACCCTAATCTATATAAACATCTGCACTGCATAAATCTGACTACGCGCAGACAGCAGAAAATCACTAATCGGTTGATCAATTTGCTAATCCCCTTTTAATCTCATACCAAGAACCCTAATTACTCTAAAAATAGAAAATTTTGAGATGAAGAAAAGTTACATAGGTGATCCCTTGATATCACCCCTCTTCTCTTCTTCCTCTTCCTCCCTTCCTTCTCTTCCCTCTTTTCTTCTTCCCTTCTCCCTTCTCTTCTCTGATTTTTTTTCCTTTGCAGCAAGGCAACAGGTTGTGGAGGAGGTGGAGGCACAATGGGGGAGAGGGGGTGGCGGCCAAAGGTGGGAAAATGGGGGAGGGGCCAAGGGAGGGGGTTTCATAAAGGGGCGCTAGGGTTTTGGGGTGCGGCCCCCTTTGGGCCAGCTAGTTCACCCTTTAGGACGGCTCAAAATCCTCATTTTTAATTATTTATTTTTTTAATTTGGATAATACCGTAATTTTATTTTCACCTCCTGTGATTCATCGAAAAATCAGAAAACACCGCGATTCCATTAAATATTCTCAGGGACATCGTAACGATGTTCAGAGCATTACAGGTAGAGAATATAATCATTCAGACATACATGTATTCTTTCTACTTTCATTCTCAATGGACAAAGAACTTTTTTGGTTTGATAGGTGGTTCTTGGCAACACATTTTCTTTTGGAAGGATGTTCGCTAGGAGACTTAACAATGCCGTGAAACTCTTGTCGGACCAACCATTGCTTGCCTTCAATTTCAGCAGTTTAAGAATGGATGACAACCTTGTATATTGTGGCTTGCAGCTCAGGAACAAAGGTTTCTCCGAATCCTTTATCAAACTCTGAAATTTACCAAACTCTCTATCACTATAGTTCCCTTCTGTATCGTGTAGCATCTTATCCAGATTGTCATCATGTAACCTATCCTCATTGAAAGCACAGTCTACAATTGGCATATCGTTGTCTCTCTCGACAATGTTATAACTATCTTGCTGTATAATCTTCTCTTCACCGTGACAAGTCTAACATGTATACTACTTTTTGAAACCCCTTCTAATCAAGTGAACTTCGATCAGCGCTGAGTTGATAAATATGTTTAGATTATGGCAATCAATGCATGGACAATGCATATATTCTATCTCCTTCTTCAATATATCCTGCTCGGTTGCTCTTATAAAAGACGACACACTATTAATGTACTCCTCATTCACACAGTTCTCAACGTACATCTAGTTTCAGTCCATCTACGCTACACATGTAATAAATTAGCTAGTATTAAATTAGATTATTAATGCTACTATAGCTAACCAATCTAGCTATTTACACACATAATTATCATTCACCTTATAATAAATTGTCCATATCTAAATTAAGTAGCTAGCTATATATTCATGAAGTTATATATATATATATATATATATATATATATATATATATATATATATATATATATATATATATATATATATATCAAGTAAGAATATATTGAAGTAAACTAGGAGTACTAATCTATTCTTAAATTAGAGCAAGCTACCGTATCTCTCTAAACCTAACTAGGTACGTAGTTAGATCTAAAAACTTAGCTTTCATGTCTCTGTTACGTACAAGGCATATAAGTTATTAGAAGCAAGTACTAACATCTAATCACCAAGAACAAATCGATCTACAAGTGGTATGTTTTCACCAAACTCTCTAAAGCCGATCGCTTCCTTCAATGCACGCAAATAAACATATTTGTCGAGACCACACTGGATATATAATGCATATCTCAGATGGTTCCAACTACTAACCATCTGTGATATGAAACTATCACGGATGGTTTGTATTAATAACAGTCTGTGAACTATCACAGATAATTATTTGTACAAATCGTCTGTGATATCTGCTATTATCATAGACGATTTGTATAAATAACCGTCTGTGAATTGTCATAGACGGTTATTAATAGGAACCGTCTGTGTTGACTTACATTATCACAGACAATTCGCATAAATAACCGTCTGTGAAAATATCACAGACGGTTATTCGTATGAACCATCTATGGTAATTACAGCACAGACGGTTCCATATAAACCGTCTGTGATGTAGCCGTCCAGTGTAACCTCTTTTGTAGTAGTGAAAAGAATATTTTAATGGAACATCCTTCCGAATTGTTGTTGAAGTAAAAATGTTTGGTAGAATATCACGTTGATCATCTCCTACTTAACCAGATCTCTCCATGGCACGAGATCAATTTGTTCTACGGTGTTAATTAGACTATGATTAACTCGCAGCTTAGGCAAAAATCAATAACTAGAGATCATTATAACTAGTAAGGTATACTTGCTTAGGTATTCTCATGCTTGTATGCAAGAACTACAACTCAGCAATTATTTTGACCGTATTCATAGCTAGTATAGTACGTATTGCGATCTTTTCATGAGCGGGGGGGTGTTCGTTTTAGTGATGGCTTCTGGCTTCTGGTTAAAATTTCACTGTAGCTGGCTTTTTTACTGTAGCTGATTTTACTTTTTGGGCATAATTAAATTTAAAAAAATATAAAAGTAGAAAAAATATATTAGCCCATCACGGACAATGCAAAGGAACACAGGAAAAAAATGCAAAAAAGCCCTAAAAATCTTTAAAAAATCAGAAAAAAACGAATTACTGAATAGTAAAAAAAAAGCTGAAACTGAAACGAGCGGGTAAATATAGTGCTAGATTCCATGGCTGTGCCTGTCACAGGTCACCATCACAAAGGGAAGAAAAATTAGGTCAGACGTCTTATTAGTTATAAAAGCTAATGTCAATATGATCATGCTGTCGAATTAACCTAATCACGTACGGTCTCCTACATATATAGGGTGTGAGACTGGGGCACTCCACAATGTCAATTTATTTCAAATCCTTTTCTTTGTGTCAATGCCTATCTCTAGTCAATTTAATTCGCATTAATTGGAGTTGTATCATGTAAATCATCACGTACTATGCACTTAACAAAGAAGGGCACTGTATTATTGTGTTTGCCCGTAATCTATATATAGACAATTTGACTATGAAATTCAAAATTCTACACTAAACGAAATCTGAAATGTGGAATCATGATTTAGAAATGTGTGTGTATCAATTGAATTAATATTTTTTGATGTCACATTGGACTTTGTTAGATGATATGTAACTCTTTTTCTTGGATTAATTAAAAGCTAATGTCATGGTTGTGTTTCATTGATGAAATACTATTTCATTTTACAAAACTTGTCATGTTAGACTAAACAATATCCCTAAATTTATTCGCCATAGACCAAAATGACCCCCTTTATTTTTGGCTCATTTGAGTTAAAGACAATTCTATTCAATAAATGAGAAGCTAGATACATCTGACAGGGAAAAATAAGAAGTATTTACCTAAAATTGTAAAGTGACAAATTTTTATAAGTATCATAATTTAGATTAACTAAGATCTCTTAAATCAAGGTAGCTAAGGGGAAAAGTTAATTGTGCAAAGTTTAATCAAAATCCAGATATATTAAGTACATTGTACTACAGAAAAGATTGGCTGTAGCTTATGATTTTCATGCATTAAATAGAATCAAATAAATGCATGACAGCTCTATGTTTAAATGAATCAGTATTAATTTTTAAGCATAAAAGATTATAATTTAAAAGGATGTCCCAATTCACAACTCATATAAATTACACATATGCATGATTCACAAATAAACAAGTTCCCAGATCAAAAGTGGGAATCTCTTGCCAGGTCTTGCTCAATCTTGTTTATTTTTATTTTATCTAATATTCAATATAAAGTAAAGTAATTTAGTAAAATGTTAGATTTAATTTTATCCAACCGTCCTGTCATGATAAAACCGGGTAATTTGTTAAGAAATTAAAATTTAGAGTGACAACGTTTATTTGAAGCGTTTGATGTCGAAAGGACAATTACGATCATTAGAAATTAAACCCACTTAGATCTTTTTATTACCCCTGGTTACGTAAAACTGCATATGATCAATGCTAATACAATTAAACTTCAAAATAAATAAATGCAAAAGAAAATATGTGGTAATTAATATAACTTAAGCATCTATAACATCTTTGTAGATCTTTTTGAAGATTTACAGTTCTTTCTTTCTCCCTCCTCCATGATCCATTTAGGACTGGTCACAACAATCCACCATTAGTAGCTAGTATAATTGTATAACCTTTTACATGATCAGTTCCAAACCCTAACATCAGAGAAATTAAACAACAACAAAATAATCTAACAAGAAAACAAGGATTAAACAAACTGGATCGATCGATCGACACCCAGCTCGATCTAAATCACCGAGAACTCGAAGCTTGTTAGGTTTCTGCTCAACTACTCGGCAGCCTTTGATTTCTTTATTTTTGTTCTTGCTATGGTCGATTAATTTCCGGATGTACGCGCGCGTACTTAGAAGAACTCACTGGGGTCCCCCAATGGCACCACGTCGTCCATCAGGCCCATCTCCCCGTGCCCCATGCCGTCGTCGAGTAGCCAGCTCTCCAGCATCGAGAACGCCGGCGCGGCGCCGGCGCCGGCCATCTTGCTCGTCTCGGTCGAGTCCTCGGGCTTCCGGGCTGCCGCCGCGGCCGCACCGCCGCTGTGGCTCGCCGACACGGACGCCGCGCCCTCCCCGGAGCACTGCGGCTGCTGCTGCGGCGTCGTCGCCGTCGTCGACGTCGACCCTGACGCCTCCGGACCCTTGCCGCCGCCCGGGCGCATCCACCCCTCCAGGAGCCGCGCGATGTTCTCCGCGCTCGACGCGTACGTCGCCGACCCCGGAAGCGTCGGCAGCGGCGCCGGAGCCGCCTTCGCAGGCGGCGAGGGCTCGAGCGAGAGCGCGTCGCGCAGCGCCTGCCGCGCCGTGTGGATGTCCGTCTGCAGCCTGCGCTCCCACTGCCCCTTGGAGACGGCCGCCTTCTCGACGCCACCGACACCGCCGGAGCCGCCGCCCTCCGAGACACCGTCATCCCGTCCGCGGCCGTCGCCGGCCTGCATCTTCTTGAGCTTCTTCTTGAGGTGCGTGTTCCAGTAGTTCTTGATGTCGTTGTCCGTCCTCTCCGGCAAGTACGACGCTATCGCCGCCCATCTGCACAACACACATCGCCGCACATCAGTATCCATGAAAGAGACAAAGAAAGAAGCAAATTAAAGACGAAATGAAATCGTCGCCGCACGCACCGGTTGCCCAGGAGCGCCTGGAGGTGTACGATAAGCTTCTCCTCCTGGTCGGTGAAGTTGCCGCGCTTGATCCCCGGCCGGAGGTAGTTGGTCCACCGCAGCCGGCAGCTCTTGCTGCACCGCATCAGCCCTGCACGCAGGCACCGGCAGAAAGGTTGGATCTTGCAAGCCAATTCCATCGACAACGAACGCACGCACGCACACAAACGCGTATCGATCCGCACACCGCACTAGCTATACGTACCGGTGTTGGTCGGCACGGCGCGCCAGTTGCCCGGGCCGTGCTCCTGGATGTAGGAGACGAGCATGAGGTCCTCCTCCGGCGTCCACGGTCCCTTCTTCACGCCCACTTTATCGCAGCACGGCGGCCTCCCCATGCCGGCGCCGCCGCCTCCTCCACCTCCTCTTGCACTTCTTGGGACGCGGTGGTTGGTACTGAGTGAGGGCCCGTGCTCGAGCTCGAGCTCGATAAAAGAGTCTTCTTGGCTAGCTAGGCAGAGAGGCAGGCTAGGAGGGGGTCCAAGTCCAACCAATTAAGCAGATGCGGTAGAAGGGGTGGGGGCGAGGTATATATCTATAGCGATGACCACCTTGGCTTTTGGCTTGGAGATCGACGAGGAGGAAGAACTGAACTAGTAGCTACTGCATGCGGTTTGACCTGAGTTAGAAGAAATTATTCATCATATACTCTCCTTTTAGACTGAAATTCAGAATTTACTCTTCGGCCCACATGTCAGTGACTCATCCCGACCCCATGTGTCAGTGACTCGGAAGGATAAATCCCGAAACTCTCAAATATGATAAGGATATATGACGAAGTTTCCCGAGTTAGAATGCTGAGCGAATAAACTGCGACATGACATGTACAAGCGAAAATGAAAAGGGGGGAGGAGAGCAGACACACAATAACCGGGCCTGAATGAATCTGATGGGGTTGGGTCCTTGCTGGTTCAGGATATCCGCCATTTTGGTTTCCTCTTAAATGAATTTAGTTACAATAGTTATTGCGTGTACCTGGTTGTAAAATGGGTTTTAAAAATAACTATTAATTGTGCATATCCTTTTTGTTTTGCGAGTGTTAAATGCAGAGATTTTATTAATTGATAGAATAATTGTGTGCTAGTTAAAGGATCAAGTTGAAAATAATAATTGTGCGCATCTGGTTGGTGGATTTAATATAATAATTGTTCGTATCTGGTTAACGGATTCAGAAGTAATAATTGTGTGTATGTACGCAGTGTATTCAATAATAATAATAATAATTGTGCATATCAAGTTGAGTATTTTAAAAAATAATTGTGCGTATCTGATTTGGCATCTGCTTGTCCCGGTGAATGTCAAATGTTCAAATTCAACCTTTTCCTCTAATTTATGCCTTTTTAACATGAATGTTAGTAATAGTATGTTCTATCACAATCCATTGCAATTCTTTAATTAGAAAGGACTTATTTATAAAAAAAAATAAAGAGAATGGGGAAGTAAGAATGATAGTTACGCAGTGAAATTGAAGCAAGTAGCTAGGGGGAGAAATTTCAGGAATGCTTGGAACACAGGAAATTATATGAATCAGCTTAATTTCTGTAGGGACAAAAGAAAAAAGTTTCCGTGCTCCAAACGGGTCTTTCTGATGGAATTGCTTAAGTTTGGTAGTACTCGAGCTGGCAAAGTTTTTCTGCCCTGACCGAGCCCGTCCCCCTACCAATCGGTTCTCACCCACGCACAACACTTACAAGCTATGAACCCACATCTCACCTATCCCCACCCACTCGCGATTCATCTTGACAGTAAATTGATATGTATCTGGACGTAAATGTGGTATTCTTTTTTTACTTCCACTATCATATATCCAGTATGCACCACGATAGGTGTGTCAGTGAACTCTAATGATACATTTAGTAAATTCGGGTTCTTGGGATCGCCTGGTTGTAAAAGCGGTTGCGTGGGGTACCTGAGATCGCGTGTAGGTGGGTCATGGTCGGGTCGCGCGGTTCATCTCGATGTAAATTGGTATGTATCTAGATGTAAATGTGAAAAATCTAGATCCACATTATGAGGTAATAGTATGTTTTAGTAATCAATAACTATTATATTGTGGGTCTACTATTTTTAATGAGTTAAATGAATAGGTTATATCCCATGGTGATAGTTGACTTGAGATGAACTCTTGTGTTGATCATCATCAAGTTATGTGTTGATACTTAAAGTCAAGAATCTGGATTTGAAGTAAAGATGTTCATCATCGAACTTTAAGATGATGCGCAAGGCAAAAGTATAATAAGAATAGGATAAGGGTATGTTTCTTAATCATTTGTCGGTCGTGGTGTTTGGTGAAAGACCGAGTTGCTAGCTTAGGTTGCCGTACTATTAAGAGTAGTCTTGACTAGTAGCTTGAGTGTATCATGTATTCATAGCTTATTTTGTTTACTCTAGTTCTCTGTGGTATGATGCTAGTATTTACGAATGTGTTTGAGCAGTCCGACCGATCCCTGTGTTCTTGTGTGGGTGGTTTTATCAGCCTAGTCCGTGACAGCTAGTTTTCTAGACGTTGTAGTGGGAGCTGGTCTAACCAGCCATCTGTTGGTGATCAAACTGGTCTAGACTGATTTTTCTAGAAACCGAGTTCAATGGCTAGTTTCTTGGTGTAGGATATAAATACTCCCTTGTGACCAATTGGACATGGTTGCTGGTGCCCTATTCTTCATTATTGTGCTAAGAGTAAGCATTCTAACCTCTTATGTGCATGTATTACATTTAGTGAGCTTGGAGAGGAATTTTTTTGCATCTATTGTACTTGGTTGTAACATTCTAAAATTTTATTTGCATTTTATTTGATTTATTAGAATTTATTTGGTTTTTTGGATTTTATTTCAAAGCTTAAATTAAGAAAACTTAATTTATCTATTTCTAAAAGCCAAAAAATAGTTTATTTTATTTTTCTTAAGTTCTCCTAGATTTATAGTATGTTTGTAAATTTTTCTGAAATTTGTGGAGGTTTTTTGCTATTTTCTAAAAAAATTTAAAGTTTTCTAGAATTTCTAAAAATTAAAAACAAAATTTAAATCCAAATCCACCCCAGGCTGACACATGTCAGGCCCAGATCGCATCCATCACCGCTGAAGTAATCTTGGCCACCCGTTCCCACTTACCCCTTTATTTCTATTCGATGTCTAGGATTCTTTTTCTTCGCCACATGGCATCCATCCGACTGCCGCCCGCCCCTCCTCTCTCCTCTGACCGGCTGGTGGGGCCCGCGCCCATCTTCTTCCTCCCCTCCCCTTTTGCCACCATTGGCCACCATTAACGCCCATGCCAAGCTTTAAAAAGCTTCGATTTCTACCCAAATAATTCCTAAACAAAGGGGCATTAACCTCCTCAGCTGCTTCGCATTCACGCTGCTCGTTATCCCCTTCCTTAACTCCACATAAATGATCATGCATTTTCCAGCCGTAATTAACTCCGACGAGGGATTCCTCAACGTATCTCCTTCCCCGAGCCTATAAGAGGCGTCCCTCGGCACCAGTACTCCTCACCTTACCCTTCCACCATACTCAATTGTTCTCTCGAGTAACCGAGCACTACTAGGGCTGTAAACGAGCCGAGCTCAAGCAAGCTTGACCTGGCTCGGCTCGAGCTCGGTAGAAATTCGAGCCGAGCTCGAGCGAGCTTGAGATTGCATCGAGCTTCAAGCTGGGCTCGAGCTCGGCTCGGAAGGCTCGTGTAGGCACGGCAGGGCTCGGTGCCGAGGGCCGGAGGGCATACCTGCTGGCGGGCCGGCGAGGAGGAGCGCCGGCGGCGGGGGAGAGGAGATCTGGCTGGATCCGGGTCGAGGAGGGGCGCCGGCGGCGGGGGAGAGGAGGGCGCGAGCGATGCGGCATCGGCGGCCGGTGCAGAGGTGGCATCGCCGCCTCGCCGGGAAGAGGCCAGCGCGCGGCCGGTGGCCGGCACGAGCCGGATCGGCCGATCCGGGGTGAGGAGGCGGCGGGGGCCAGGAGGCGCGCGCCGTGGGGCGAGGAGGCGCGGGGCGCGGGGAGAGGGACGGGGATGGGGACGGGTGGGGGGCCCGGGGCGGCGGCGGCGGGGGGAGGAAGGGGCGGGCGAGGAGGGGCGGTGCGAGGTGAGAGGAGGAGGAGAACGGGGCGGCGGGGCGAGAGGCGCGCGAGGGAGAGGAGGCGCGCGGCGGGGCGAGGAGGCGCGGCGGGGGGGGGGACGGGGCCACGGGGTGGGGAGAGGAGGAGGCGCGCGCCAGGCGGCGAGGGCGCCGGGGCGGGGCGATTTGGGCGAGGGGCTAGGGTTGGGTGCGGCGTGCGGGGGACGCGGGGGGATTTGGGGCTTTGGGCGCGGGGGGGCGGGGGGACGCGGGGGGCGTGGGGGGATTTGGGCGCGGTGGGGCGGGGGGCGCGGGCCAGGGGATTTTGGGCCAGAGGATTTTGGACGTAAGCTCGCGAATATCCGAGCTCGGCTCGTTAAAGCTCGCGAGTTTAGAAAGAAGCTCGAATTCGACTCGTTTGGAGCTCAAGGCAAGCTCGAATCGAGTCTAGAGCGAGCCGAACCTGAGTAGCTCGCGAGCCTCGAGCTTTTTTTACAACCCTAAGCACTACCACACCGTGAAGCTCACCATTTCGGCTTGAGTCGTACTTCGGCGAGGAATTCCCATTGGCCGGAGCAACGCCAACCCTCGTCGTCGTCGCCCTTGACTTCACCGCACTTGTGCGTACCCCTACCGCCCCTCCACCGAGCAAGAACGGCACCGAAGCTCCTTGCCCACCGAGAGCACTCGCCGCTGCTACCTTTTGCTAGCCGCCAGCGACCTGCTTATCCCCACCCGCTCGCCATGTGATAGTGACAATAAAAATGGATACCACATTTACATCCAAATACATCTCAATTTATGGCCAGATGAAAAGGTGGAACCGTCGTATCAAGATGGTAGTAAAAATGGATACTACATTTATGTCCAAATACATTTCAATTTATGGCCAGATGAAAAAAATGGAACTGTTGTATGATGGTGGCAGTAAAAATAGATATCACATTTACGTCCAGATACATTCCAATTTATGTCTAGATGAAACTATTTTTATGGTACTCATGAATTTACTGGATGTGTCATTAGAGTTTACTGCCTTACCTAGCCATAGCGCATGTTGGCCATGTGATGTCATCGTTAGTGTCATGGGTCTGGTGCAAGTGGGTGGGGATAGGCAGGTCACGTGGCTCAGTGGAGGGATGGGCTTGGTCGGGGTGAGGGGAACTAGCTGGAGCTTAGAATAACTTATTCTACGCTTAGGTATAAAATACTATGTGTGTGTGCAGAGAGAGAGGGGGAAGTTTTTTCCGTATTCCTAGGAGTATATACTCCTACCTTTCAATATGCCACTTTAACGAATGTGTTATACCTTTTTACCACTTTTGCTATAGTTAAATACTAATTCTAAGATACTCATATATGATATAATTGAAAACTTTTCATTGGAGCCCTTGATTTTTGCTATATACCCTTTTCTATATGTAAAAATAGTATATACATAAATTATGCTGTAAAAAGTGGAGTTTGATGAATTTTTTCATGAAACTTAGTTCTAAGTATCTTATAATCATTATTAGAGTATGCTCAAAGGATAAAGAGGTATAACTTATTCGTTTAAGCGATATATGAGAAGTAGGAGTACATACTACTAGGAATATGGAACCATTTTTCATATATATATATATATATATATATATATATATATATATATATATATATATATAGTAAAATCTCATTAAAAAATCTCCTTATGTGTTTACTCCTTATGCTTTATTAGTACGATTAATATCATTATGTTCCTCTCATCGTCAATAAGTTACTGGTGAAAACCGTTCGTGAATCAGAATTACCAATCAGAAGTTATAACTAAAACAAGAAAAAACATTCCAGTACTAATAAGGAATCCAAATTTATTGGTGGGTTGGCCATGTCACTAGTTGGCTTTGTCCTCGTATGAAGTAGGTGTATGTGGGGTTGGTTGAGCGAGCTCGTCTAACTGGCATGTAGAATATGCTATTCTACGAGTAGAATAGCGCTACACACATCCTGTTTAAATGATGTTGTTACACCTCTTAAATGATGTTCTTATACCTTTTTATTCTTTTGAGTGTATTCTATAATGATTGTAAGATTCTCCAAAGTGTTCCATGAAAAAATTTACCAAAATCCTCTTTTTATAGCATAATATATGTATATACTCATTTTATATATAGAAAAGGGTATATCGCAAAAATAAAGGACTTCGATGAAGTTTTTTGAACAAATCATATTGGAGTATATTGTAATTAGTATTTAAGTATACCGAAAGTGGTGAATAAGTATAACACATTCGTTTAAGTAGTATATTGGAATTGGGAGTATGTACTATCGGAGTATGGAATCATTATATGCATAGGTGTAGAATGCGCACTGAAAAGTTATTGCCGTGTGTGAGTGAAGTTACTACCAAACAAATGTAGAGCTACTATCAGGTGTAACACTACAAAACTAGTAGTAACTCTATATGTATTTGACAGTAACTTCACCCACGCATGACAATAACTTTCCGACACGCATAGTTTGTGCAAGCGTATATATATATATATATATATATATATATATATATATATATATATATATATATATATATATATCCACTTCTAATGTACAACTTAAACGAACGTATTATACCTTATTTATCACTTTTAGTATATTTTAAAAATAATTCTATGACAGTCCAATGTGATTTTGTTGAAAATTTTCATCAGAATCCTTTATTTTTATTATATACCATTTTCCATAGATAAAAAGAGTATACAAAAATTATGCAATAAAAAGTAGATTTTGATAAAAATTTTTATAAAACTAACTTTGGAATATCTTATAATTATTAGTAGAGTATACTCACAAGGATAAAGAGTTCTCAAAAGAGGACAGCATGGTGCATTGAATAGGATAGGGCTCGGCAGCTTGATTGGAGTGAACTTAGACGCGTGCATTTATTGGGTAGGATCTTTTGAACTGTGGTTTATGGTTTAAAATTATGAATTATGGCTGTTCGTGCGAAACAGTATGCAGAGAAAAATAGTCGTATGCAATTTTAACTGGTACAGCTGAACTTAATACACTTTTTACTATAATCTTCTTGTTGATCTTGTCTTGAAAAAAGCACCATTTAAAAGTTAGTTGTTGTAGCATAAACCATAAGCAACAAACCATAAATAAAAAAGAAGGCATCCATTTTCTAAGGCTGCCATCACCCCCTCGCACTTTTTCCCTTTTATTAAGCAGAAAGTTTTAAAAAAAATTCGTGCAACTTAAATTTTGTTTAGAGCAGAATCGTCTAGTTATCACAATTATCTCAGGATTTACAATCGTCGCAGGGTTAGAATATCTATGGTTTAGCGTACAGTGATGGTATATATATAGAGAAACACCATCTCATGCTGGAGGGTTCCAAACGGAGCAACTCAAAAGTTAAGCCTTTTGTGCGAAACTAAACGAGGACGACATCACAATTGAGTTGATAGTGTGCATGTGTATCCGCGCTAGCTAAGGGGATATTGCACAATCGACTTTCGCAAATCTAAAGGTATCTCTAATAGTGCTGAGTCAGCTAGTTATTTATATGTACATATCAGCATATATCCTATGTGGAGGAAAGAGAGTATGCAAAACATAAACAGCTAGCTACTATTTCATCTCTAGTCTATAACGTAAAACGAGGTAGGTTCTATAAATGACTGTGTGTGCATGTAAACATCAAATAGCTATCCTTATAGATAATCCTTTGAAATACTAGTTTTTAGTGTGTACTCTATAGATAATATAGATTCCTTATAGATAATACTTAACTAGGACTATTAGAGATACCCTAACTAGTCATCACAACGTCAACATGTAGTTGCAGGTTGAGACCGAGCTCTCTGGCCTTTAATTGGCTAGAAAACCAAGGCGCCGTATGCCACTCGAGTTACACTTACCAACGGTTAATTAGGAGCACGATGACAGCGCAAACATTTTGTTTCCTCCTATAAATGTGACTCCAATATATGGTTCACGTGCACTGTAGGCCTCGTATGAGTCTAAATTAGTTGCATGTATTGCACGGTCGGTTTTAAACCTTGTTGCCATTGGTTTTTAGGTTCTCTCAGCATTTGGACGCTGACGCCGGTGGTAACGGTCGGCGATGGATTTTTTTTTACTGTTTGTATTTTTGTCTTTTTACTTTTTTTTTGTTTTTCGAATTTTTGTGTTTTGTTTTTTTCTCGTATTCCTTTGTATTGTTCGTGATATGTTAGCATACTGTTTTTATTTTTGTATTTTTTAAAAAATTTAATTATGCTCAATAAACCAACTCAGCTACATAAAAAATAAGCTAGCTGCAGTGAAATTTCAATCAAAAACTATCGCTATTCCGAACGCTACCACAATGCAAAATAAGGTACATGCATATATATATATATATACTATTATAAAGAAGCAATTGGTGGTTGGTCCGTCCTCCCTCCTTTTCTCTCAGCCCTTCGATCTGATTACGAGATAAAATCCTAACCGTAAAAATTACTCCGCTCCCCTCCCCTCCCCCCGCGCCGCCTCCTCCCCTCCCTCCCGCTCCGCTCCGCCTCCACCTCCCCCCAATCCGCCTCCCCCTCGCTCTCCCCCCGCCACCCGGTCCGCCTCCCCCTCGCTCCCCCCCGCCGCCCCGATCCGCCTCCCCCTCGCTCTCCCCTACCGCCCGATCCGCCTTCCTCGCTCTCCCCGCTACCCCCGCCTCCCCTCGCTCTCCCCGCCGCCTCTTCCCCCCACCCCGCGTCGCCGCCTCCTCCTCCTCTCGCCGCCTCCTCCTCCCCCCATCCTCCGCGCGCGCCGTCGCCTCCTCCCCCACCCCTCCGCTCCGCCGCCGCCTCCTCCTCCCCATCCCGCGCCGCCGCTGCCACCTCCTCCTCCTCACCCCGCGCCGCCGCCTCCTCCTCCCTGCTCCTCCGGTCTGCCCTCGCCTCCTTCCCCGCTCCTCCGCACCGCCGCTGAGTCCTCTCCCCGTTCTCCGCGCCGCCACTCTCCCCTCCCCCGTCTCTCCCCCTCCCACTCGACCATGGCAACAAAAATGCGGCATGGGTTGTGATGTGCATCAGCTAAGAGCAAGGTGTTGCTTGTCTGGAACGATTTTGGTAAGGACCAGGTATACTTGATGCATGTCTGCAGATCAATCTGATATGTTTTCTGATACTCTTTGGTTGATACTTGATGCTTGTCTGCAAATCAATCTGATATGTTTTCTGATTCTTTTTGGTTGATAGCTCTTTGTAATCTTCTTTCTATTTGGGTATTGGCTGTTGCAGGAATCGAATCTGATCTATGTTGATCAGCCACGGACTGGTTCACCATAACTTCGATTCACGAGACACCCGTCACAATGAAGCTAGCATTAGCGATGACCTGTATGATTTCCTGCAGGTAATGATTATTCTTATTGGGACAGAGTGCATTCAGTTTGATGTTTAGTTGAAATGTTATGGCATGTGATTTAGGTCGAGGTGAACGTTTGCTGTACAAATGCGTCATATATTGTCTTGATGCTCAAAGTTAACATCGTTGCTTAGTTATGTTATCCAAGTTGCAAATTTGTAGTATGACATTGATGATACGAACACAACAGTAGCTTTTCGATATTTTACGTGTCTAAACAAAAAAAAAGGGTTCCATTTATTGTATTGCCAAAGTTAATTAGCCAAGGAGTTTAGGTAAACTAGAGTGACAATACTTGACAATCTAGATGCAAAAGTGTCCTTTTGTATTTTTATGATAAACTCTGTTCCTTGTAGGTTACTCTGTGGGATATTGACAGGCCTTCTTCGCTGGGCACCCAAAGTATGCTAACAATGATTTCTATATAACTGGGGGATCATATGCTGGGCTCTACATTCCTGCCTTTGCAAGTCGTGTGTACCAGGGGAACAAAAACAATGAAGGCATTCACATCAATTTGAAGGTGTTTGTTTTCTCTTTCCGGAAGCATCTATGTTGTTTTGCGTTATGCGAGATTATCGTTGTGGTATAGAACCAGCTTGTCTCTGTTTTGTTAGTCCATCACACAAGTAATCACACTTTACACTAAGAATCATGATGACACCTTTTGTGACATGAGAGTTGTGCTATGCTCCTTTGTGATTTGGTTTTGTGCATGAGATCCATTAGGAAATTTAACGGGCTTTAATTTGTATAATAGAACATGAATCTTTATTTGGTCTGTAATACCAAAATTGTAGTGAAAACACAATTTGGAAATATGTTGTAACACGTAAATAAGACATCGCAGGTAATGTTAGAAAGTAGTAATGGTCTTGCTTTTCATGACGTGTTTGTTGTACATAATGTCAAAATATTTGAACAGTGGATAAATAAGACAATATTTTGTTCAAGATGCTTTCCATTACTGGTTTTCCTGATTCTAGTTGTGTATTGTCACATAATATTTTCTTGATTTGAGCAGGGAACTCAAGATGGGTAAACTCTATGGAATGGTCCGAAAAGGAAGCTTTTTTGTGTCCTCATCTGAGAAACCATTCACAGTTGATGGAAAAGAAGCTGGTGTTTTAAAAAGCTATAGCTCCTTGAACAGCTTGAAGGTTAGTTTTTGGAATACACACACAAAAATAGGGCTCCCTCTAGATTACCAAGTCTTCTTTCTAGGACAAACAATAATCACAATGATTTGTAGACATACCTGCCTATACTCACAAACAATAATCACAATGATTTGTATGCATCACTTTTATTTGATTTTCCGTTGCAACGCACGGGCATCTTACTAGTATGTATGTATGTGTGTGTGTGTGTGTGTGTATATATATATATGGGGATGATGACACTTCTCTACCTCCTTCTATTGAGCCATTGACTTTCAAGGAGAACGGAGAATCGTGCAGGGCCAGTTGAGCTGTCCAATGGTGAGCAAAACCTAAACGGCCTTTCTCTCTTTTGTGCCGTTCTTCTAGTTAAGTGATTCTAGTTATTTTGATCTTGTTGAGACAGATAGACCTTACCGTCTAGTCTAATTAATACGAGTATTTATGTATACGGCAGAATCCTTTCTTATAATTTGGTTTCAACAAGGGTATTTTTTTTATGCTACGGATTATAACTTTTAACTGTAATTTGTTAATCTAATAAATAGTGGTTACTGAAAAACAAAAATTTACTGAAAAACCAAAAATAACAGGACCGGCCATAGCCTCCGCTCCAGGCTCCAAAAAAAAAGGTGATGCCTATTTGTAAGGTGTGTTTTTTTCCTTTATTTAACTGTAAGTCACGTTTTCGAATCATAGGTCACAAAATTCGACTTAAGAAAAAACAGACAACTTATACGGAATTTAGGGGGGAAAATATATGGACCTACATGGAAAATGGAATGCATGTTTTGTATAGCAATTGTTTTGTTCAATTCGCCAAACCGGCCTGGCTCTCTCTATTGATGACCGGAAAAGAGGTGTACACTGGAAACGTTCAGTACTATGCATGGCTGCACCGATCGTCCGGCCGGAGACCTAAATTTGTCAGAATTGAGCTGCTGGCGCGCACTTTTGCCTGTACTGTTTTGGACCGCGCGCGCATGCGATGCGCCCTTTTTCTGACCGTTTCTGATTTGGCTTGACGTTCGAAATAGACTTCTGGTTAAAATTTTATTATAATTAACTAATTTTTTATTGTAACTGAGTTAATTTATTAAACATAATTAAATTTTAAAAAATATAAAAATAAAAACGATATGTTAATCTATAGCGGCCTTAATCTTCACGACCTAGCAAGTTATATTTACCGGTGATTTACTACTATATCCACATGTTACGTATCCGTGAAGAGAATACATATATACTCCCCACTGTACTTTTTTCGTCAAAGTTTACAGAGTATTTTTTTTCTTTACGTATAGACTAAGAAGATATTAAAAATGATTAGACTACCTTTAATTGTTATTACTAAGCATTATATTTAGAGGGTGATCGTTTTAGCGATGGCTTCTGGTTTTTGGCTGAAATTTCACTGTAGCTAGCTTTTTTTTACTGTATCTGATTTAGCTTTTTGGGTATAATTAAATTTAAAAATGATTAGACTATCTTTACTGTAACTGATTTAGCTTTTTAGGTATAATTAGCTTTACTGTAGCTGATTTAGCTTTTACAGAGCATTTTTTTTCTTTGCGTATAGACTAAGAAGATATTAAAAATGATTAGACTACCTTTAATTGTTATTACTAAGCATTATATTTAGGGGGTGATCGTTTTAGCGATGGCTTCTGGCTTTTGGCTGAAATTTCACTGTAGCTAGCTTTTTTTACTGTAGCTGATTTAGCTTTTTGGGCATAATTAAATTTTAAAAAAATGTAAAAATAGAAAAAAAATTGTTAACCCATCATGAACAATGCAAAGGAACACGGGAAAAAAAGAAAAATGCAAAAAAAATCTAAAAAATCTAAAAAAATTCAGAAAAAGATGAATAATGAGCTAACCTAGCTACTACTCCGGTAGTGATCGCTACTCAACAGTCCATTCAGTACGCATTAATTCATGCAGGCATGTGCGCAGCTACACAGTTCCGTAGTACGTATATGCATAGATCACGCTGCAACGACGGAACTGTCAGAGGTTGGGGCCCCATGTGCAGTAAGTTCACACCAGCCTCTAGTCACTCACAGTGTGCTTGCATTGACCTCAAACAATTAAAGCTTGATCAGTTCGTAAAATGCATTGACTGCATGCAAGTATATACACGGTGCATGAAACGTACATGCGTACTTCCATTACTTAACTGTTGCACTTACTGTATATATTAATGTATACGGTGCATGTGCATATATACGTTGCGAGAGATCTGCTAATTGTTCTCGATCAGCCGTGTTGCAGCAGTGAACGTACGTGCAAATCCAAATACGGAGTAGCACGTACGTTCGAGAGAGTACAGCTCCTATGTATATGTTACCCACAAGAGAGTAGTACATATTAATTCATAGTGATTTTAACACGGTACCCAAATAATCATAAAGGTGAAGAACGTACGTACATATAATTCATAAGAATATGTATATATGTAGTACGTGTACCGTAAATCATACTGATTACTGAGCATCTTCAATGCTCTACCGTGGACAATCGATTGCTGCAGCATCTACGTGGGAGAGAGATACCACATCAGCAGGGATGGTTGCTTCTTAGGTTAGGAGAGCTTCCATTAATTCTGTGAGGCCTAGTCTGGAGTGATTTCTTCCCGAGTGCACTGGAGATAGGGCTGAAAACGAGTCAAGTCGAGTCAGTCTAAGCTAGGCTCAGCCAAGCTCATTCTTGAGTGCGGCTTGGCTCGGCTCGATTCGTTTATGAAACGAGTCAGAATGACAGCTTGGTTTGGTTTGAAATTTGGCTCGAGTTGGCTCGGTTGACTCGCAAGCCACCAGAACCCATTGCAACCAATAATTCTAAAAAGTTTCAACCCCAAATGCAACCAACCAGCCAAATGCAAACCTCTGAATGATCATATTTGATATTTCTGAGTGAACAATGGAATAAAACATTCATAGCACACACATACAATTTGATCTTTTGATATTTCTGAATGAACAATGTAAAGGGCATCAGTAAGGAGAATCTCTTACTCAAACCAAATGAGAGAGATGGCGGGGGGGGTCCATGTAGCTCCGCCCGGGGGAATGGAGGAGGGAGACGGCGCACGGGGGGCGGGGGAGTGTGGGAAGAAGGTGGCGGCGGCACGGGGGGAGTGGGGAGGGAGGCGGCAGCAGCACAGGGGCCGGGGGAGCAAGGAGGGAGGGGCGACGGTGGCAGCGGGGGAGCGGAGAGGGAGGCGGCAGTGGGGGCGAGCGGGAGGACAGATCGGTGGCGGGGCGGGCAGAGGAGAGAACTGACGGTAGGGGAGTGGGGAGGGAGGTGGTGGCGCGGGAGGCGGCAACGGGCGGCAGGGAATGCGAGAGAGTGGGCGGGGATGTAAAGTGGAGGGTGGAGATTGGAGACCAAGACTGAGCGCCGATCTTAAGTCATGTGCGCGCGCGTTGGCAAGCTGCCCCTGGCTTGATCGGGCTCGCAAGCCGCTCGCGAGCGGCTCAGGCTCAACTCGTTAGTGAGCCAAGTTGCAGTTGGGGCTTGGCTTCTTGGAGGAAACTTCGATCTCAAGTCGAGCTGAGCCGAGCCGACTGTGAGTTTGAGTAGCTCGCGAGCCTCAAGATTTTTGTCCAGCCCTAACTGGAGATGGCAGTGTCATAGCTTCAAGTAGTAGCTTCAGATATTGTGGGAGCTACTGTGCAAATTGGAGTACACCACCAGAAAACCAAGAAACCTGACGGGCAAGAATTACCTTGACAGGCCCGCAAACGATTGTCATGTTTTATAATTTTTGTGACGAGAATGATAATTCCGTCAGCAAAATTCCTATTTTGCTGACGGTTCATAGAAAACCGTTAACAAAATATTTTTTTGCTGATGGTTACAACTATAAGGTTAATTATTTGGCTCTTTCCACATTTCGGCAGATGAGAAAAATTGTGCTCCCCCATTAGACCTTCCTCCTCTCCAAGTTCTGAGCTCTATCCCCAATCTACCGCCTCCACACCATCCTCCGACCACACCCCACCACCTCCATCCCATCTCTGACCACACTCCACCCAGAGCCCTTCCTCCCTGACCAGTAGCCACTCCCTCCTCAATTAGCAGCCAATGCAATGGTGAGCTGTGTCCGTTGGAGGCTCCATATACAACAAGATTCATGGAGTTTGAAGCTACCTCGGTCATCCTTATTTTCTACAACTGCTGTGCTCAAGCTATCCTCACCGGATACCGCCATCACCCACATCCACGGACACCTCACCACCCACCAGTACCTACCTCAGCTCGTCTTCTCCTAGATCTGTCGTTGATGTCATCTGGCCACCATGAACCTGGTAACTGCCGAGCTCCTGCCGTTCTCAGACAGTACTTGTCTGTGCACCACATCCGTCTCCTGGTAAGCACTGTCTCTCTCACATTTTCCCCACCTCTCTTCTCTCTCTGTCCACACACACACATATAATGCAATCTTCTATAGCTGAAGCAATGATGCCATTTTTTCCCAAATGCGGTTGTGAAGTTGCAAACTCTGTTGTGGTGGACTGTTTATTTCTACGTGCTCTTAAAGCAAATGCCCTAGTTAATACATGTGCTATGTATCTATCTATCCATATGTGCTATGTAAGTCATGATGGTTTCTTACTTTCCTTATCTAAAGTAGACATATTTTACTCACCTTGCAGCAAGGGACTAGCTTGGTTCCTCCCATGTGAGCTAACAACTGGATGACAATGTTGCCAACCACGACCGGGTCAACTAGCGACATCGATGGTGGCAACAACCATGCTGCCAATAACAACACCGATGGATGGTGCAACTAGTACTAAACCTTGGATGCCTCTTGGATGGATTGGCATTGTTTTCTGGAAGTGAACCTTATAGATTGATATGTGTGTGGTAGTGAACCTAATAATGCTTATATAGTGCTCATGGATGATACTGGGTATGAATTGATGTCAATGAAAGCTAGAACCCTTTGACTTTGTGGATTTATGCATTGATGAGTACTATGAATCAGACACTAATGAGGTGTATATGCAGTCAACTAACTGATAATTTCTACAAGTATTGCTAAATTTTGGGTTGCTAGCATTCTTGATTGGTATACCTTTTTTGACGGGTAAAAATTATTAGGTTTATTTTTGCTGACCGGCAAAAAATCGTCAGGTTTAATTTTGCTAACGGGCAAAATTAAAAAAAGTCAAGTTTAATTTTGCTGACAGTACTGACCTATTAGCCAAATTCTTTTTATGGACAGGCAAAAAACCGTCAGCAAAATAACAGCCGAGATTCTTACAGATCATCCTATTGGTAAATTCTCACCAATCCTACAATTAATTATATTTATGATAATATGATATATCAATGTTTTCCACGTTTTTTTGGATATATATAAACAAACTTACAAGGCAAGCAATGCAGACAGAATTATCATTTACTTACTAAGACCTACAATCTCATCGCGATGTGCTTGATCTACCTAACATCAGCAGAAAAATAGCTTGGCCGGTTGCTATGCCGTGTTATTGGCATTGCTCCCGATAGTTAAGAAAGTGCCCACTAACCTTTATGGAGTACTTTCCAGGGGAACAAAACTATCTAAGGCACCAATTAATCTCTGATACTAAAATTGTTGGTCTACCACGGATGCACTTACATAATGTGTATACTCCCTTCTGTGAAAAAAATATGTCATTTTGGGATACATAGAGTCAACTTTGGCTATTGATATCTTTTAAAATATTGAGCTTAGATAAGCTTAGATACATAAAAATCATATGTGTTGATTTATCTCCAAAAATACTTTCATAATGTTATATGTTTGTCAAATTTTATAAATATATTACAATAGAAATTAGTGACCAAAATTGCGTTTGGGAACCATATCGATGTCTAAAATAACATATTTTTGGACTGGAGGGGGTTCGTATGTCCCATAGCAACAACTAGCTTATTACTCATTCTATATATGAAGGACTATGTGAGAAGATCCAAGATAGTGTTGTGATGAGCCATTGCAAATTTTGTGAAGTGGGGATTTGATTTTACAAAGATTGCACTTTATCTTGATCGCCAGAATTTTCAGTAAGCGATCGACCACTGGTAGTTCTTTGGTCGAGTGGCGGCGGTGTAACCGTGATGGTCAGACAGCAGAGCGGTAATACCATGGGTTACTTGCCGGTTGCAATTTTCCAGAGAGATCCTGTTGCATAGTATTTCAACTAGTCAGACCTACCTGAGTTAGCGGTCAGATCGGCCCAGATGGACAATTCTCAGATTTTGGGAATTTGGTTTTGGATTGTTTTGAATTATGTTTAGTCAGTGCATTAATGTTGTATGAAACATGTTTTGACTAACGTAAGTTAAGTTGTGAAGAATTTGTGTCCAAAAATAATTTCTTAGTCTTCGGATGTGCAAGGTCACTTAGAGTAAACCATGGTCAACAGTGATAATTGAGGATACACTGATGGAGGAGCCGAGGCCCAAAATGATCAAGGATACTGGGTGACATGGCTGAGCTCAAGCATAGCACAAAAAAGACATGGAGATATTGAACGGAAGTTTGAGCGATGGATTGCACCATATAGCTTGGTGGTCCAAGTGGTTAAGAGCGAGGACATGTAACACGTCTTCGGGTGCCATATCCTTCAAGAACCCGGCAGACCAAGAAGTATCATAATGCTTGGTAAGATATTGAACTATCTAGCTGGTAATATATTCATAACTTCATAGGAACTAAAATAACATGTTGCCGCTTGTAGGAAACGTTGACTGCAGAATCCTCCTAAAGCAACTTCTAAGCCATCAGGGATAGGGACAATGTTGCACGGTGTCCAGCTGACGCAGGGTTATGCTAAGGTCCAGGTGGACATGGTACATATCAATTTCATGGTCATCCTACTGGAAAAGCCTTCGAACAAAGACATCATAACACTAGGGGATGTCGTGCACACCTTTATCTCGAGAAGGGCATCACCTTGAACCATGTAGTGCTGTAATCTCCATATGGCAATGCCTCTCCAACAGAATCCTCAATGACTCCACATCAACCTTCGCTTCAAAAGGCCGCTGTTTCGGCTTCCGTAGAGACGATGCCGAAGAAACAAGAAAAGCATGCCAAATCATCTCCCATGAAGATGACTCCCAAGAAGGCGTACCACAAATGAGGTATTAAGGCCAAATCAAAGAAGATTAAGGCACGTTGCGGACCTTGGATGTTCTCGCTTGAAATGTCGTTGATCCCCAACACACTATTACCCTGCTTTGGAATAGGTTGCGCGAGTTTGTATACCTGGTACATACGGAGGAACAATGAGTAGAGGACAAACTGGCCTACTAGATTTACCGTGAGATACACGAAGAGGTATTTCCTCCACAACCCGGGCCTCTTCGTCGTGGGCTTCGACTACTTATTCCAACTTTCAACCTTAATGCCCTCAATGCTTCACTTCTATGATATTAGATACTGTAAGTGAGTACAATCAAGTTCTATATTTATGTAATTTTGATAAAATAACTCATTGCTTATGTATAGATACATGATGCAAGATGCCCGACGATCGCGAGAACCGGTGGATTTCCTCGACCCACAGTTGATCTCTGAGCAATGCATCACCCAAGATGCATCCTACATCAAGAATTACATAACGATGGAATTACTTGCTCAGGGTAACAAGGACTACATACTTGTGCCATACAAGCAGGGGTAAATGTTTCACTAGCTGCTATATAAATTTCATTTGTACTTTATACGCAACACAAACGTAGGTTTAATAACTATGTCAACATGCATAAGTACGTGGCACTAGATTCTTAAGTCATTGTACCAAAGTAAAACAAGATAATATACCTTGATTCCCTATTCAAGAATAATCATAACTTTACCCTTGTGCAACAAACACTCGACATGTATGCTCATTTCCTCCACAGATAAGTCTATTATAGTCTTCTCGTTGTTTGCAATGACTAAAGATAACTTTTTAGAATCTTGTAAGTCGTTCAGCGCTTATGTTGTCACGAGAGGGAGACACAAGGAATTGAGCGCCACACTGCAACACAGGACACAATTTTCGATACCCGCTATAACACAATAATCCTATATCACACTTTGTAATAATGCCTCTCAAACTGACTATTCATATGTATGTAATTCTATTTTTGCAAAACCACCAGCAGCTACAAGGCAATCTATATGCATTCTATATTTGCCATCATATGCAGGAAATCATGAGTGTTAAAACAAATGATCCAGATGTTTATCAATGTCGCAATAATTATTTTCTAATTATCAATTTAAATATATATGCTTACTACTTTACTCTTAGCAACAGAGCATGACAATCAAACCAAGTACATTCGATTTGAACGAACTCTCAGACGTTTGAGAAGGGCTCTCCACCTACTTGATTAAATATATATGCTTACTACTTTACTCTTAGCAACAGGGCATGACAATCAAATCAAGTACATTCGATCTGAACGAACTCTCAGACGTTTGAGAAGGGCTCTCCACCTTCTTGATGACGGAGGTCATTCACTCAAAAGGAGAGTTTCACTCTGGCAATATCGATTAATGCATGCTCAAACATTTGATTCAATTGTAATTCATTCAACTATAATTCATTCAATTGTAATTCACTTCGAGTTGTAATTCAATTGTAACTCTGGCGGCAATACACAAACATTCTTTTGTAATTGATTTTGAGTTATAATTCACTTATCTATCATTTATCTGTAATTGATTTTGTAGCTACAGTATCTGCTACAGTAAAAAAATCGCCCACCGCCCACGACGCAGAAGCCGTTGTGAGCGCGACCATAGAGATATTATAAATAACAATTATCTATACTATAGTAGAAAAAAAAGAAACAGCGGTATTTACCAATCAAAATCAACTCACCACAATAACGTCTATTTTAGATAGAAGAGAATACCGGATTTTTATGTAACAACAATTTCTAGTTCTAGAGGATTTCTATGATTAGCATTTTCTTTTTTGAGAAGCTGTGATAAGCAGCGATCAGTATGAATATGATTGATCCCTAAATCTATAGTGCTACTAGGCACACTACAGAGCTAGCGCGCTTTGTTTCTCCGCCGCACGATATTGGCGTCGCTTTCCGATACACGGCCACTTGATTATTTCTTACTTCGAGATCGGCCTGAGACGCTTTCTCCATCGCACGATCTACGGCTTTGCTTGTTTGGTTTTCAGTTTTTTATTTTTAGTTTTTAATTTTTTAATTTCGTTTTTTTAGTTTTTTATTTTTTTTCTCGTATTCTTTTACATCGTCTTGGACTAACCTTTTTAATTTTTATTTTTTTAAATTTAATTATGCTAAATAAGCCGCTACCAATTATAGTATAAAATAATTTAGCTATAGTACATAACAGTAAAAAATAAGCCAAAATGAGTAGTACCTTAAGCAGTTCTCTTCCACACTAGGGTAGCACTTAGTTTAGCGTTGACTTATGACTTTTTTACTGTAGCTAAGTTGGCTTATTTGGCATAATTTAAATTAAAAAAATAAAAATAAAAAAATATATTAGCTCAAACGGACAATGTAAAGGAATACGAAAAAAGAAAATATAAAAAGGCTAAAAAATCTAAAAATAATAAGAAAAAAATAAAATTACTGAATAGTGACAAAAAAGAAAAAAATCAGAAATAAAAATTAACTTTAACCTGTTTTAAACGTACCTAGATCATACTCAAGGAGGATTGACGCCCCGTATAGAATCATCAATGCAGTCCCCATTCAAACAGGACGAGACCAGAATTGACTAATAGCACTACTTATGTAAGATTTGATCATTAAATTTAAGTAATGTTTGACGTAGTACTTCGTTTTTTATAACATGTACAAGGAGTTGGAAAATGGCCAATCTATGAGGCTCTTCCGTTGTAAATTTCAAAGTATATATGGTTTAGTTTAGTGTAAGAGGCAGATAGACTAGTGACTACAACTCGTGAGCTGGTTGTGCATGACCACGAATATATGTATTAGTCACCAATGATAGTAGACGAAAACTTATAGAATATTAGGTGGTAATTTTTTTAAAGCAGGTGATAACTTTAGGTGCAAATGATGGTATTTTTAATGTAAAAATTAAACTCAAAATGAACTTAGGCTAATAATTTTTTGAACTATAAATGATAACTTAGGATGCATCTAATGATAAAAGTAGAAATATAGAGAAGTGGCTTGCATTTTGCGCTTCTTAAAAAACAATCCATCACGACTCAATAGTAGAGAAATGGTTTTTAGGGTGATAATTTATTAAAAATATAGATGATAATTTAGCGTGTAACGGATGGTAAGTTTTGAAATTTCTTTTAAATTAAAAACATTGATAATTTCTAAACTTATGGTGGTAGCATGTTAAAACTGTAGCTAATAACGTAGGACCAAACTGATGGTAAGTTTTGAAGGTCGAGGTTTGTTTTTGGGTTAAAAGTGATGATACATTAAAATGATGATAAATTCAAAAAAATATTATCAAAAATGCAGATGATAACTTAGGATGCAGCTGATGGTAATTTTAGTGCAACTGATTGTAAGTTTTAAAATGTTTTGAACTTATAGAAATGATGGTAATTTTGAACTTAGGGTGATAATTTCTTGAAATTATAATGATAATTTAGGGTTCAAATGATGGTATACCTAAAATTTTTCTCAAATTTGTAAACCGATGGTAATTTTAAATTTATGTTGGTGGTTTGTTAAGTTATAAGTAGTAACTTAGGATCTAACGGATGATAATTTATGTGACTTTCTTATGGTAATTTATTAATAATTGAGATAGTAACTTTTGTTTTTTTTAGTTGTATTTTTGAATTTCTTGAGTTACATGACATAATTTAGTAGTAAATATTATGAATAGAAGACCAAATATTTCTAAAATTATTCCATGAAAGAAAAAAAATGAGTAGTCTATAAAATTAAAGAGCACATAGGTGTTCTATAGTCAATCCCAATCATATATTGAAGAGGAAAAAGTTGTTCAAAAGATGGAGTCCATCAATAATTAACTATTTTAAATAATTAATGGCCCCAATAAAGACCCATTGGCCCACTTGGACACGTGGTAAGAAGGTGTAAATAAATTTAGTATAGGGTGGAGGCTACCGTATTTATCGGCTGCAGTCATGTAGGCAGTAGGCGTCATGTATAGGGTGAGAGTTACCGATACCTCTCCATCAAATTAACTTTAAACTCTTATTATTTCCACTCTTTAAGATCTTGGTATCTCATAGAGAGTCTCCAATATATTGAATCAAGATAGATTCAAAATTATACTATGTAAGTATTCTAAAAATTAAGTTTGTTTTTCTCTAATATATTGAACTAATTTCTACTAATAACTGGGACTTACGTTATATTAAAAAACCACAAAATAATAATATCCTCTCTCAACCGTACTCTCTCCTATATAGTTATTTAATGCTCATATGAATTGTTTAATACTTTGAATTAACTCCTAAGTAGTGTCTGGGTCCATATATTTTTTTGTTGGACTCGACTCATCCAATGTATTAAATGGATTTAATGTCTTCTCTCCTCATTTGAACCAGCTAAAACACAATATTAGAGGTGGTTTTAGTGCTAACTCAATAGACAGTTTGGTACCTCTTAAAATGGTAAAAAATCTCATCCGTATATATACTTGTTTGGAGCGTCCAGAGTTTCCAATGTGAAACCGTCCCTAAACTAGAATAATTAATTAATGTGAAATCAAGATTTGCCGTCCAATAGAGTTAGTACTTGTAGCTGGTTGACATCATATTTGATCATGGAAAGATGGATTAATTTTCTTGTTCCCGTAGTCTCAATCTCGGCAGCAACACCGTCCGTTTGTCTCTTAATCCAACGGCTTAAACAAAATTACAAATCACGAGTTGATATCATCGAATTGTGCAAGTTCTCACATCTTACGGACCGCTCAGCGTTGCTTCTCAGCGACAGCGTTCGGCTTCTCAGCTTTTTTTTTTAAACACTGTTCACTTTTTTATTATTTTCCTTTTTTGTTTTTGGTTTTTTTGTGTTTTGTTTTTCCATATTCCTTTGTATTATCTGTGATATATTAACATGTCGTTTTTATTTTTATATTTTTTTACATTTAATTACACCTAATAAATCAACTCAGTTATAGTAAAAAAATCAGCTAGTTACAATAAAATTTCAACCAGAAGCCATCACTATTCCGAACGCCCCCTAACATAGACAAGAGAGCAATAGCCAGCAGAGCAAGACGCCTGTCTTTTTAGCTTCGGTTTTTAATTGTGACTTATAACTTTTAGATTATCTGTGGAAGATAATACAGAATAACAGAAACTCACATGCGGTTTTGACCGATATAAATGAAATAACTTCAATGTGTACTATAACTAATATAAATGAAGTAGCTTCAATGTGTACTATAATCATCTTATAAACTCCGTCTTAAAAAGATATTTTATTTAAAAATTAATTATCGTAGAAAATCCAAAAGCAACTTTTAAAAATTAAAAAGAAAATATTCAAGACCACGTGTTACTGGAAACACAAGCGATGTGGTCAGCATGGAAGAAAAACTTGGCAATGCTCATATGCATCAATACATATATACATAACCAACATCAGACGTGTGTATACAATGTATCGTCATCTATCTCCAGCCGTTCATCAAAAGTAGACTTTTGTGCGTTGCTACAAAAAGGGGGTCCCAGCTGCACGCATGCACCGCGCACCAGCAAAACGAAATCGTCACATCCGTGTGATTTGTCATGGTCAGCAGCATGCGTCGCAGAAGACGACATCCCACGACAGATGTACACCCTCTGACGACGAGCTACCAGCCTACCGCTAAATGTGTAGAGATTACTCCGGTGCAACACATCCAATATCCGGTGAGAAAAAGGTAAACAATATACTCCAACAATCTCTCATATTAGACTCCACCAAATCTAAGTCATGGAACTTAAGGTGGGGTCACAATTATTTTTGTTAAGTATTGTATTAGTCAGATCTTAGATCTAAGATCTCTTTGACTCTAATATCATATTAAGTTGTATACAACAAACAATTCACTTAAAAATTTAATCTAAAAAGAAAAAGTAGACAATATACTTCAACATTATCAAACGTGAGATTGTGGGGAGATTTTTGTGCTCGAACAATGTACAAGGATCTTCACACTAAATAAAACAAAAGGTATGTGACAGTCGCCAATCGTAGGATAGTCTAGTATTATGGTACTTTATCTCTCTAATTAATGATCAGCTTTCACCATTGGGTGAATTATTTATGTGAGTTTTCTAATGGTATTTTTTAAAAATTTGAATCCGTGGCTTGTGAACTATAAGCTTAAGACGACTGCGCTAGCCAGTTATTCCGAACACAACAAACGTATGCGACGGTCACCTTGATTCAGCCTGGTTCAACCGTTAGGGCGTTGATGTACGCACGAATCTTTCGTCAACAGAATTTCAATGCAAACTAGACACTGCGATGCACGGAGGATCGAAGCATAGCAGAGAAGGGCCCACGCGTCAGTTGCCCACACGCGAAAGGCACGGTAGAGCAAGGTGTGAAACGGGTTCGCAGGCGTAGGGGCGGTCGACGTGTCGACTCGTCAAGGCAGGGCCGCCCTCTGATCTCAAAGCCGAAAGCGACGGATGCCGCGTCGTGACATGACGTTTTGATCGATCGAGACACGCACTCCCTACTGATCCCGGCAGACTTGTATGTGCGTCATCTTGTCAATGGCGAATGCTCCACTTCTTTACCGTGGTCCGCGTCCCATGGCTCCTCCTATGCTGCGTATGCAATCCCCCCTAATTCGTATTATTGTTCTTATTCATCCATGTCGATGTTACTTGGCACCA
Source organism: Melocanna baccifera (assembly GCA_036346265.1). Taxonomy (NCBI): domain Eukaryota; kingdom Viridiplantae; phylum Streptophyta; class Magnoliopsida; order Poales; family Poaceae; genus Melocanna; species Melocanna baccifera. The sequence continues at coordinate 11,695,596 of CM070701.1, read as the reverse complement.
GTTTGTGGCTGTTGTGTTTCAAGTATTATGCTGCTTTGTGAAACCTAGTTAGTTCGCATGAGAATATAGCGGTGAAATTTATAAGATGTAGAAAAGAGCATCTTAGGATCTGTCCTTTTTGGCTGCGGTTTATGATTTTTAGTTAAAATTTTTGAATTTTAGCTGTTTGCAACAGAGATTACGGAAAGAGATACTCGTTTGCGATTTTGGATGGTACAGATGTTGGACTTTTAACATGTACTATAATTAACTTGTAGACTCTATCTTAAAAAAATACTCCGTTTAAAAATTAGGTACTGTAACAAAAGCCAAAAACCATTTTGAAAAGCTGAAAAGAACATACCCTTAACTTGTCGCAAAAAAAGATAGCAGTTTCAATTTATTGTATGCTTGAGAAGTAAGAGCTTTGCAGAGATAAGTAAAACTCCTCTTCTCCAAAAAGTTTTAGTTCGTAGATCAGCCCCTCATGTGCTGTAGTTTAGGGTGTGTTTGCGACCAATGGTTCAACCTAATTCAGAAGACTGACATACGCTTATGCCTTATTTGGAACGTACGAATTTTTTTGTCGATTTCTACGGAAGACGAAGTATCAGTTTAATTTCTTGACAAACCACGGTCAAACTAGGGCGAGGAAAACTGTAACCAAAACTTGGACGCCAAAGGGGAGTCCCTAGAGCCATGAAACCGAACACACCCAATAGTCGCAGGAGGTTCAAAACAAGAACCCGTGTAGTCATCTCGTGCCAAGATGATGGGAGCGACCAAAAAGGTTATGGAGATCGCGAAGCAACTTGGATTTGTTTGGAGTTGGTGGGGGTTGGCAGGGAGCCCAGAACACTGATGTAGCAAGGCAGTTAGTACCCACAGTCATGGGCTCTAACAGCTCATGTTTGTCTGCATGCAGAAGAAAGCAAGGACAAGGAGATTAAAAACTTTTGCTATTTGCGATGTGGAGCAGATTGCATGTTGATACTGTCCCTGCTCTGAGTGGACTTATCAGAAGATGCATTGCTACCAAACTACCGCTTTTTGGCAAGGCTATACGTGTTGAAGCTGGAATCAGAGCCATGCCTGCCACTTTATCGTTCGGTTTGGAATGACAGAACCCGATCAGAATAGTTGGAGGAATCCGGTAGAATTTCATCCAGGCAAAGGAATAATAGCCTTCAGTTCTGCTTTCTAGTAAAATTCCTGTGTTCTAAAAAAAAAAGACCCTTCGAACCTTTGCTGCCCTGCCTATTTGCCAGCCAGATGCTATGGGTTTCGACTTGATTTTCTGTTTTCATATAGCGGTTTTTAGGTTTCTTTCCCAGTTCAAAGGGAACTGAAGAACTTAAAAATTACGAACTTGCTCGCTGTGTTATTTCCTATGTGCAAGAGAAACGCCGCCGGTAATCCTTCACCAGCTTGCCTGAAACTCTCATTGTGGTATTCTCTTGTGCAGGAGGAAAACTGCAATGCTGATGATCCTTCGCCAACTTGATTCCCCAATCCCCCACAACGACATACTAATGCTGCCATCTGGACAGACTGGAGCCCCTGCAATTCAGCTACTCCACACAAACTTAAACAACCAGAAAGAAAGAAAGAAAGAAAGAAAGAAACGCATCGCCAGACGCATACGCGTGTGCGCGTCCTGCCAACCCATTCAGGCAAATCAAGGACCCAATCTCGCAGCATTTAATCCGAGGGTGATGCGGCGGTGCCTACCACTCCCATGGATTCTCTACAATCCCCAGCGAGTTGTTGCTTTTCAGAGAGCGCGACACCAGCGCACGGAAAGTCCACCTGAACTGGGACACTACTGCAAGCTCACAGCGAGCGGCACAGAGAGTTACTACATGGCACGAGCTCTACCTGGGTGCCCCGAGGGCGCGTCAACGGCGACGTCGTGGACGATGCCACGCCGCCGTAGCTTCCACGGTGGCCAGCACCCCGGCCCTCCCCCGGCCACCACCACCATTAGCCGCTCGAACCCGGCGAGGATGCAGTGCACTGCACAGCGTGGTGAGGTTGCGTGCCCGAGCCGCAGCTGGCTTGTGAGGCTTCACTAAATGCGGCATTGATCGCCGCGGCACGGCCACCACCGGCATCATGCTCCAATTATTGATCAGAATCTGCACGTACTACTAATACCTCTGCAAATGTACCGGCTTCTAGCAGCACAAGATCGAGCACCTTTCAGCTTCAAGCATTGATTCCCCGGTGAAAGAACTCAACAACGACGCGTCACCTTGGTGGAATGTACAAGTGGGTGGGAAGAAAATGATAACTCTCTGGAGACCAACGTCTTCTAGGTCTAGTACTTCGCCATCAATGGGAAGAAACCAGGGACTGGACTGAACAGGGTTGGAAGAACTGCTGCCCCCATGCGCCATGAATGAATGCCATCAGATCAAGGGTTAGGCCTTCATGCGATCAGACTGGAACCACGATGCGCGCCTCACCGTGAACTGCAATTATTGATCAGGGCAGTATGCTTTACATACACTGACGCTGTGTGGATGGCTGCTTCGTCAAATGCAGACTTGGCAATGTGGTGCCCATTACCCAAGATGTGATGCTGCTGTATTGTTACTAAACGCACGAGCACAACATGGCACGTTGATGAATCTTACTGGCGCAATGGTAGGGGTGGGACTTCGACTCCGGCATAGTTGTCACACATGCGCATTCATCTTCTTGTTGAGCGTTACCTGCAGAAAGCTGTAGAGCTCCTCTGCAACTGCTAAGGGGTATTCTTCCTGAGGCAGAAGAGCACCTGGAACCTCTGCAAATTTGGTCACGCCTTTAGCGCCCTTGAGAGCCTCCATCTCGGCCTTCGACTTCCTGGGAGCATTTGCCGTCGACACAATCAAAACTGGTACATCTCCGCCCATCTAGCAAACAACTGCGGTAATTCTTCCCTTGATTGGACAGGATCAAGAAGGCCGGTCAGGAACTCAGAAGGGACAAACAATGCACCTTTTCTTTTGGTTAATTCGTAGCGGCTCTACACAATATCTGGTGTCACGTTCTCAGGGTTGGCATAGACATGGGACTTGTACTGAGACTGGATGGACTTCTCGTTGCTCACCAGAACATTGTACATCATCCAGATATAGCTGGGGCCCTGAGCGTTCCACGTAGAAGCCCATACCTATTGATAATAGTAGAGAAAAATGATTCAGCATAATCAATTTTAATCTTAAGAATTAACAGGCTGAGATGTCTGTAAAAATGCCTAATGGGAACCAGCTTATCACAGAATTGTCTACATAAGTACTTGTTATGCATCAAAATACTGCTTTTGCTCTAGCAAACCTCCATCACAAGTTCTGCTAGTTAGTCATACACTCACATATATATCAGCATAAGTTAAATCAATGATACTGTCACAGATGAAAAAGAATGAAAAGAAGTGTTGGAACGTGGGATTGGTGATCTCCTTATTCAGATTAAGCCACAAAACCAATTTGGAAAATGAAGTGCCTGCAAAACCATGCTACGGGCACTTTCTCTATGCAACAACATAGACAAGTTCATAAATGATAACCAAGGCCAAATATAATTAATGGACTCACTGTATTACTAAACCACCTACCAAATGCACTGTTCATTGAGCGGGTTACTCCAATAAGAACATGTGATACAAATGACGACATGAACACTACAGAACAAATGTCAATATGAGGTATGCAAAACAAACTTCAATCAGTAGATGGAAAGTCAGGTTCAGTATAATGATGTTCAAAAGGGAGTATTTCTCCTATTGTCCTGTTGCATCTATTGACTGTGAAGATCATCTTCTGTCTTCGCAACTTCATGGTATCAGATGGGGAAAGGTCTAGGCATCGGCCAGCACATGGAAATCTAGCTGTTGCCGGCAACAACAGCTAGATCAAGTCCAAATACATAACCTGCCATATCTATTCGTAATAATATTTAGGAAGTGAGTTGAGTTCGGATAGGAGGTAAGATATATTAGAAATAAGAGATTGAGTTAGATACTGTTGTTAGGAGTGCTGTCTATTTAAAGGACAGGTATTATTGTTAATGGAGTGGAGCAGACGGAGAATTACCTTTCCTATCTTCTTTATCCCATCTTCTCGTCTCTATCCAGCGCAGGTCTCCCTCCCCTGCGCACTCTTCCTTCTTCCACTCTTCCAGATCGCCTTCCAGCACAGCTCCAGCCAAAGGTTCTCACCCAAAGCCGCCAGTTCACCATCCCTACAACTTGCGCTCAGGAACCGGGCGTGACAACTTGGTATCCAAGCATATGGCCGACGATCAAGCTACTATCAATGCTGTCCAGGAGCAGATAGCAACATTAACTGCGAACATGACGAAGCAGATGGACAATTTAAAGGAGCGCTTCGACCGACAACAAATTCGGTTTGAGGAGCTTGGGGATCGTCTCACTGCCCCTGGAGAAAGACCGACGGGTGATGGCTTACTGCCAGCTCTGAGGGGGGCAATTCCAGCAGCGACCAACCACGGAAACAGAGGCTGGCCGGCCGTGGAAAAGCCACCCTGTTTCCACCGATTGGAGTCTCAGCCTTAACTGGCACTCTGAAACTAGTTTAATAGGAGTAAAGAACCACTACTAGACAAGCAGATGAAAGGGGACAAGAGAGAGAGGGGATAGAACGGATATGATTTTGAGAGGGAAGAATGAGAGGAAGGAGAGAAAAAATAGAGAGCAGGATTACAGGACCCTGAATAATGTGAGCCAGAAAGGTTTGACGGATTCCAAACCTGGTACACAGTGTCCTCATATGCATGAGCACGCCACCACAGTATTTAAATACTCCTTTTGTTTTATGTTTTAAGTCATGCAAGGCTCCTATTTGTTTTACTTTATAAGTCATTCCACCTTTTCAAGAAAAATCTACAACGTTCTATTGATCCAATAGTCTTCACTCTTCACACAATTGCATCATACATATAGTCAATATTTTCACTCGAGTGAAAAATCTTAAACAAGGCTAAGATGGTCATTTTATCACAATTATCAATTTTTGTAATAGGTGACATAGTGACTTATAATAACAATTGGAGTGAGTATAATTAAGGGTTTTAGGTTTTTAGTGAAAAAAAAGAAGGATCTTGTGTCATAGGATGTACAACGTAGCGCTTTATTCTTTTGATGAGACGAGCAGGTCTGTCGTATCTGATCAGTGATTATTATACTCTACCAATCTCATCCCTCTTTGTAACTGAAAGTTCAAGGATTCGCTACATGTACAGTAGAATAGAACACAGATTAAAAATCAACTCAAACTCAGGCATGCCGCATATGATGTATGTTAACAAGAGTATTTTAAATTGAACTCGAAATCTTGCTAATATCTAAGCAGTGTATAGCATCAAACTAATAACATTTATGTGTGTACTTCTGGCCCTTCAGGGTTAAAGCAAAGTTTTGCAAGCATTTTAATTATTTGCACCAATATGAGAATTTCTCCACTACCTGCACATCTACATTGTTGAGCAAACAAAAACCATGCAAGACTAGATGACTAATAGAACACGGAAGGTAAACATTGTGCTCATTAAACTGGCTATAACAACCAGATGATCTTAACCTCTCCTACAGTCCTACCCAACAATTCGAGAAATGCAACAGCATCGAAGCAGTTCGCACATTTCAATGGTGCTATGACTCGGAGCTTATCCAGCGGATTCGTCAACCACCGAATTCAAGGGTCCCATGAGCTCAGTCCGACAGGAAGCGGGGCCAAATGCTTACACGAGTAATCAATCACTAAGTGCAAGGCGATCTCACCTTGGAGGGAGGCGACGCAGGCTTGGAGACGGGAGGTGAGGCGACGGTGTGGACGGCGAAGCGCCTCGCCCGCCGGAGCGGAGCCACGCGGCTGGAGACCGCGACGGCGGGGGCGAGGAAGGCGGCCGCCGCGGAGGGACGCATGGAGAGGGAGTGGGAGGGGTCGGGATTTGGTGGGAGGTGGAGGCGGGCGCGACGGGGGAGCGGAGAAGGAGGAGACGACGTGAGCTGCCGGTGGAATCGGGAGTTCGGGACTCGGGAGTCTCAGGCCTCCACGCGACCACGTCCCTAATTTTGCTTCGCTTTTAAGTTCTTTAGGCCATTAATTTTAAGGATATTTGCCTTAAAAAATGCTTTTAAGAACTTTTTACATTCCATCTCTTTTCTTACTTGTTGATGTACTAATTTTTTGGTGATATACCCAATGGGAAATCTTAGCTCACAATATTTCTTTTAATTAATTGAAAATTCTTGTAAGCAGTTGCACATGTAAACCTTTGTGTAATCTCATGTGGCATAACAACTTTAGTACGAGGTTGCACGGACAGTGCCCTAAGCCAGAAAATCCTAGGATGAGAGTAAATGTGGCTTGCAACCAAGCAGTTCCAATTCTGTCAGTTGGGACTAAAGAGCGGCAAATATCTGCGAATACTTCTTCCCAGATCCACTATTCGCCGCCTCCGTTCTATGCACAGGTTTCTTTTTAATAAAAAAATCTAGAATTATTAACATAAGCAATTTGCTTCCGTATTTTTTGGTGTCAGTTATACAACCATGTTTTTTCAGTGGAAGTCATATCACACTCCACGATTTAAGTGGGCTCTTTTCGAGTTATAGCTTAAGGCATATGATATGTGGCTTTCTCGAATAAATAAAAGAAACAGTTTCTCAACTATTTTTTTAAAGTGGTTTATCAGTATAGTATTTTTTAAATAATTTACCAGTATTTAGTTCATATACAAATCTTTGTAAGCACTCCTACTAGACTTAAAAGTCAATCACAGTAGGAAAAAAACCCCACCAACATTGATAGCCCGTAGAAAGTAGAAACCAAATGAAAAAACCCGCCCTACAAAATTACCTCTCGACCTGGCCCGTAAACAATCACGCTGGCCCTCATCGGCCTAGCCAAGAACCCTAAAGGCAGCAAGTTCAGGCTGGGCCAGTGCTGGCCATACATAAACTTATGCAGGTACGATGGGCTGAGAGGCCCAAATTTCCCATTTATTTCCCCTCCTTTTTCCCCCTCCTGCTAAACCGCCCCACGCTATCGGTTCCGGCCACGCGGATCACACGAATCAAAAAATGCATGGGAACAAGACGAACGAACATAACAAAAAGCCGCGCGCAGAAGCAACGCAACCAACCGAACGACCCCAGCCGGCGTCGCGTTTCGCCTTTTCGGCCCGTCACTCTCGTGCGCCACCGCGCCGTCTCCCGTCCGGACCACCACAGCCACGACGGCCCACACATGCACTGATGGGTAGGGTTACAAAAGAACTCTGCTCACGAGCTGCTTGAGCTCACTTGTTTTAGATTTAATTCAAACTTAGTTTAAATTTTAGATGAGCTGAACTTGAGCTCAATTCCGAACTCGAATAACTGTTAAGGCTCGATTTGAACTTGAATATTTATGTATGTTAATTCTTATCGAGTTTACTCGAGCTGAGCTAGAACTTAAGCTTTTCTTACTATTTGGAAATTAATTTATATTAAATTATTTTAACTATTATTGAAGTTATTCAAGCTGAGTTCTAACTCGAGCTTTTTTTATTACTAAAAACTAATATATGTTATCGACTGTTATCAAGTTTACTTGAGCTAAGCTCAAATCTATATCCAAACTCAAACTCTAACTTAGATTTGTTTAAACTTCTACGCAACTCAAGCTCGAAAGTTCAAACTCGTTCAAACTTTGACTTAATTACAGCTCTATTAACACGCACCCCGTCCTCCTATCCAACATCCACCTTTTCATTACACGGCCGTGCTGGACTCGTCGACGTCGCCTCACGACCAAAAAAAAAAAAACACCGGTCGTCTCGTCCGTCCTCTCGATAAAAGCGCTCGTCTTTCGGTTTCACATCTCAGCCTCACGTAATCTTATCGCCGTTCTATTCTACGCTATTTCTACTTCTACTAGCAAGTAATATTCACTCGCCTTTCCGCCGGGCCTTCGACGTCGTCGCGCCCAACTTGCCCGTGGGGTTCACGTCATGGACCGAGTTCTTTCTCCTCTTTCTGGCCGAACCTTTTCGTACGCTAGCTAGCGCTGCACCTGGTCGTGCGTTTAGACGTCAGATTTTAATCGGTGTGTCCTTGACCTAGATTAGCATTAATTCAGGGAGCGTGCTGAGATAATCCTACCCGTCGCTCTCCCAGAAGCCGAGTATCTCAGACGAATGCACGGCAGGCAGGCAGGTCCATCCATGCCGTTAAGCTCCGATGATGTGTAGGCCTGAACAGAACAGAGAGGGAAAAGAGTAACGCTTTTGCATGATCCGGGTGATGTGTAGGCCTGATATTCTTTTTTTATTTATATTCCTTTGATACAATGTATCAATGTACAAATGTTATTCCTTTCTGCAGGATCGAGTATGACGAGTTAGAGTGGGTGAATGACTCTTCGCCCTATCAATGTGAAAAATGGGTTGTTTAACGCCATTTGTCGATTTTAATCTTCGGACGCCATCGCTGCCAGCTTCCCTACCGACGCGCTATGCTCCTTTGTGCCTAGATTACAGCTCGGTGCTTCCATATGTTCTTTTCAAAACTTTATGGTTCTTGAAAACCTTGTGGTCACCATCCAAATCTGATAGGAGCATTATCTGAGCCAACAACAACTAGGGCCACTGAAATCTAGGTTCCGCTTTTGTTTTTGCCTGGCTCCTGATCTGAGCTGAACGAAGTTGAGTGTTGGGTACGTGGGGGCAGACGCTGCCACTACACTTTACTACTTATAATCGACGTGAGCGACAAATGGCACCAAAAAGAAAATTGCTCTAGGTTGGACTAGCCGTGCACCATCCAAATATTTTAATTCCTTCGTAAAATCACATCGGAGCTATTAAAATCATTATACGAATCATGACGTAATTAAGTGGGCTGAAAACAATTTCTGGGATCGGCAGAATGGACAGCTCTGAATCTGTTGCTATGATATGCGTATGATGATGGAGAAACGATTAATAGCCTCTAGAATCTTTTGGTAGTGTTGATCAATCTGTTTTTAGAGGCAGAGTTAGTAGGCACATTTAGTGTTGATGTAGGCAGTGGAGCAATTCCAAATAATAACTATGAATATTTCGGAGAAACAATAATAGTACGACTCTTGAATGTATGACATTTTTGGGCTAAGAGTAGTTGAAGGTGTTGACTTCCGATCAAGCTTAATTCGGCACAAAATGATAGTTGAGTTGAATTTTCTGCAAAGTATAAGCTGTAAACTGATGAGAAACGTGAACATTTGTGCTGCGAAATTGCGAATACTTCAACAGAAACTGAAGTTTCAGCAGTCCGAAACTAACAAAAAATTCTCGTCGGTGGCTAAGTTTAGAACTATTACTTCTAGTTTGTTGCTCCCTGTAAGCCTAGAACAGCACGAGTGGACTCCTGAATGCAAACCTTTTTTTCACTATTTCTTTTTGCCTTTTTGTTTTGAGAACCCGCATGTAACTATTTCTTCTGTTTCTCCTCATCTGGCTACGCAATCAATATTTTCTGTCGCTTTCGGCAGTCTCTGGGCCTGTTTGCTGATGGCTGCGGCTGATGACTTTTGGCTGCGGCTGATAGCTTTTGGCTGTTTGCGACTGAAATAACCCTCATTCGTTAATTAGCTATTAGGCGTGATTAGTAGTAATCGCAGGGGTTAATTAGTTATTATTTAGATAAGCTAAGCCGTTAGTTTAAACCTGCAATAGAAATAAATTCTTTTGTAATCTTGCACACAATAACACAAGGGAGATTAATTCTGAATCATTTCTCACTTTATTAAAACTTTGCATTTACATTAGAAGGAATTGTATTACATAAAAGACTCATCTCATACAATTGCATATGCATTAAAAACACGATACAACAATTATTTGCACTGTCACAAGGATACACCGTGGCACGCATGTTGCATCTCATACATCCACACATACACTAGATTTGTTGCACACATGCTAGTACACAGCTATAAAGACAGTAGTACACATTTTGCATCTCATACACTAGGAATCACCGTCGAGCCACACACACCACCTTTTTCATCTGAGAGCAGCCAATAGATTAAATACCAAAAAAGACCGAACAAAAGGATAGAAAGTCCAAAAGCCAGTAGAAAAAGAGAAAGGTTGCCGTCAGAGCCCTCGAGGTTATCTCGGGCGGGCATTCGTTCACGGAGATACTGGCCGTCCAGGGGCGATCGGCACCTCTCACAACCATATTGGGTCATCACTCGGCGAAAAACAAACCTGTGTTGCATTGCAAATGCTGTAGCGAAAGAAAACCAAGCCCAACCCATGTTCAAGCCATCAGTCCAGCATGGCCCTCCCACCTCAACACCACAAGTGTCAAGCCAGCAAGAGCCAGCAGTTCCAGGCCCCTCTCCCCAGCTCAGCAAGTGTCAGGAGCCAACCAAACCAGCCCAACATTTTTCCCAGCACAGCCATCGGCCAGCACAACCTCTCAGGCATAAATATCTAGCACGGAGAAAGAACAACGAGGACCGAGACCAACACATGCTCATCGCGGACAACCACCCGGACCCCAGCGCAGCGGCAGCAAGCGGCGGCCAAACCGCTTTCCCGGATATTTTCGTGTAGCACAAAGTGGAGCAGCGATAAAATCGAGCGGATGCACCCCAGTAAGAGCAAAGCTCAGTTGCAAGCCTCCAGTAAAGAACCACACATTTTCCTCCCTACCCTCAAGCTAGAACCCACCACAAATCCCCACCAACCAACCAAAGCCACCTCAAGCAGCGTGAATGATCGAAGCCCGACCGGAGCAAGAAGCAAGCAAGGGACCGCAAGCCATAGGCTAAGGGACACCACGAGACCATCGGCGAGCTACGGTGGGACAACAACGCGAGCACCATCATCGACATCATCTTAACTAAAACCATCCATCAACCACCGACAAAGGTAGCTCACATAAACCCAATAACTCTAGCACTTCATTTGCGGTATACCCAATCATTAGCAAAGGTAGCTCACATCAACCCCAACATTACTAGCAATTTCAATAGCAAGTTATATCCAATCTTTAGCACATGAACTAGCGACATCACAATAGAGCACCACCATCACCATTTTGCTTGCACATCGGAGCATATAGGGTAAAGAGAGGGGTAGTACCACGATTGGAGGTAGGCGGCGCGCTCTACGCGACTAGACCAGCGCCCCGAACGCCACCCCACATTCCCGGCATGCGGGCGGCGCGGTCACCGTCGCGTCTAGTCACGACAACGCACACCCGCCATCCCTGCATTTGGGCTAAGATCAAGTGAAATAATCAAGCATCGGTTTAAGAGCATGCACTAGAATTAAAGGGAAGAATAAATCGGGCCTAGCGGGCGGATCGGCCGAAGGCCACGGATCCGGCGGCGGTGTAATCGGCGCGAGGAGGTTGGATCCGGGCTCCGAGCCCGGATCGGGTCGGCGCACGGCAGAAAGGAGAGAGAGGGGGAGAGCGGCGCGCGCAAGGAGAAAGAGAGCGGCGCGGCATGCGAGGAGAAGAGAGAGGGAGCGGCGCGCGCGAGGAAAAAAGGAGAGGACGCGGCTCGGCGCGAGAGGAGAAGGGCGAGAGGAAGCGGCGCGCGAGAGGAGAAGAAGCGCGCGCGCAGCTGGAAAGAGGAGGAGGGTCGGCGGTGGGAGTGCGCAAGAGGAGAGAGAGGAGAGTAGAGAGAGGGGAGGCGGCGGCGTCGGTGGAAGCGGCGTGCTGCGGCGGTGAAGGGCGGAGGAGCTAGACGGCGGCGCCCGGGGAGGAGAAGTGGGGCGCGGCGTAGGAAGAAGGAGAGGGGCGGCATCGGCGAGGTAAGGAGAAAAAGGGAAAGGGGGCGGCGGCTCTGGAGGAATAGAGAGGGAGGGGGAAGAGTGGGCCGGCCGGGCGGCTTTAGGAAAGGAGAGGGGGTTGGGCCGGCGCAAGGAGATGAGGAGGTGGGCCGGCCAGGAGAGAAAAAGAGAGGAAGTGGGCCGGCCGAAAAAAAAAAAAAGTAAATAGATATTTATGCATATATATGCATTTGTACATGGATACTTATATAGCTAAATAAAAATAAAGAATTATAAATAAATAAATTGATAAGATTAGAGGTTGTAAAAGCAAGAACTTGGAGGTATAAAATTATTCGTGACACCCGCATTTAGACTTTTTGCTGCATAATAAAAATAATTGAAGATGTTATTAACGTGTCTGAGGACTTAATTTGAATGTTATTGCATGAGTAAATTTATTCTTCAATATTGTTGCTTGATTAAACCTAGCAGTTCGTAGTCACCAGCCTTAAGCTAGCATTAGTGAACCCAGTCATTAGTGGTTAATTCGCGTGTAGTAATTTAACCCTTTGAAAACCGGTAGCCACCAAAATCCCAAAACCCAGAAGCCTCACGACTTATTACCTCAATTGCTAGTTTAGTTTATTCCTCGTCGAAGCCATAAGTTATTTGAGAGACGTATTATTAATTTTGCGTGGGCATTCGATCTATAAAGGAAGAATACTTGGGTAGAGCGGAGGCTCGGAATCTTTTGTATATCCCAGGCAAGCATTCCGTTGATCATTTTCTCAAGTATTTTCGATATCTCAGTATTTTGGATATTATTTAATATCACCCTGCATTCAAATAAAAAGGTTTTTTTTTTAAATCGAGGATATTGAGAAAGAAAGTTGGCGACTGATGGAGCAGTCGGCCACGTAAAGTAATAAAGGGTGGGCAGAGGGCTCCTTGGCAAGGTTCCGAATGGCAGGTTGGGGACCTCTGCGTAAGATAGAATATAAATAATTAACCCCTTCATCGTATGAATGGACCGTATTAATACGTATCAACCACATTTAAATGCGAGGGCGGACGGGATTAATAGTGTTATCGATGTTATTATATTCTCCATATGGGTAAGTATTAATCAAAGTGAACCCAAAGCGGTTGTGATCGGCAAGGGGATCGAACCTCGTGCAGAGGCGATCGATATTCAGCGAAGTCGTAAATCACGAGAACCCGAGGCGATCGATATTCAGCGAGTGCGTGAATCGCAATAACTCGAGGCGATCGATATTCAGCGGTGGGAATGCGCGAAGGCGATATATTCGCGATGGAGTCTTTGGGTGGGGTTGAGCAAACCGGCCCGACCAGCGGCTATGTCCCTTTGAGTGAGTTGGGCGAGGTGATTCCGTCGGGCTACCAATTGAGAATAGTCGGGTGGAGATATAATATACTTGATAGTTCACGAAAATTCTGTTTTACGATCTGAGCACCGTATCTTAGGAAATCACGGCAATCCGTGCGTCATTAGGATCGAATGGTGTTGGGTAAAGTGATACAAGCTGCGCAGATGCTAACCAAATCATGAATTCATGCTGTCTCGGGAAAGGAGATTACGGGAACTTACGGAAGTTTTATTTGTTCATACAAATGCTCGTTAGCTTTCAAAATAATAAAAATCGAAATCTTTCACAACCAAAACCTTATTTTCCCTATGAGCATAAAGATTGGTTTTGAGCTTGAGAATAAAGCAAAGAGAAAGAAGAAATAGAGGCATTTGGTGCATATTTGTTGTTTAAGCTTCTGAGTACTCTGTACTCACCCTTGCTATTATTTCCTTTGTCTAGAGGATAGCTTTTACACTGCAGCCGTAGGAGATGAGACCAGACAGGAGGGGCCCTACTCCCTTGGAGAGGGCTATGGTTCGGAGGATGAGCCGTATGGGGGTCGCCCCTCATACGATGACTGGGAGGATTAGAGTGGTTGGAGCGATTCGGGCTCCACGTTTTAAATATCTGTCTTTGGCCATATATTGTATTTTGTACTCTCTTCTATTGTTTAATTAGAAACACATCAGGACTTTTGTAATAGTCTTGTAATAGCTAGACTTATCTTCTTTGTATAGACTTTTAGCCTGCGTGTAATGCAATTATATGGAATGTATTATTTCTAATTATTGTTCTGCTGCAATATTCTGATGGGCTTATTACTCGTTAGAGCGGTGTTTTATCTGCTAAAGCGAGTAATAATCCGTTGACTAGCATAATTACCCCTTGGTAATTGTGTGGGTCGTTTCAGCGACAGAGATTGCGGAAAGAGAGATACTCGTTTGCGATTTTTGATGGTACAGATATTAGTTTTTTAACATGTACTATAATTAACTTGTAGACCTTATCTTAAAAAATACTCCGTTTAAAAGTTAGTTACTGTAGCAAAAGCTAAAAGCGGCTTTTAGAAGCCGTAAAGAACAGGACCTCTGTCTAATCCCATATGGTGAAAATTTGTCAGTTTTTACTCCATGACAGCAAACCCTTTCTTTCTTTTTTCTCCCACTGAAAACGAGTTTTTACTGTTGTTGCCAACATTTCAAGGGAAGATTAAACAACTATTGCCAAGCAGAGAACAAAGCTGAATCACGAACGACGCCTAATGTAGAACTTTCTATGCTTATTCCTCCATAGAATACAGACAAAGGCCAGTCCAGATCAAGAACAGACGAGTTACTGAAATAGAGTGAAACGCACACAAAGGCTTTGATTCACACAAATGGATCCATTCAGGTGATGACCCATCAAACATGTAAAGTGTGAATGAAAATGCCGAATCAACCCCCTGTGCCACTCGTTCCTCTAGAATTCGACATTCCAAACTACCAAGAACCAGTTGGCTTTCATGGACAAAAAGATGAAATTTGAAGGTGACTTGGAGGCCACCACCACTAGTTTCTTCTGGTCACCATCTAAATGCCTCGTCATGGTTTGGGTTTAACCCAAGCAACCTCTCATGAAAGGTGAGATTTTTCTTTCGCCGATGGAGATGGCAAGGACAACGTTTTCTCAGCAAGGACAAATTGATGTGGATCAATGGGTGCAAAAATATTCCATCTTGGAACATTAGGCGAAGGGAAAAACCTCTCTCTCGTTGTCATGGCCTGGTTCTCGAAGACTAGAAGTGCCACATAGTAGAATAATCAAATGAATAAGTTTCCCTGTGGCTAAAGCTTAGCAGACAAATGGCGTCACCATGAACTGGAGTCGTGCAAAATGTATCTCATTCACATTGTATAGATGCATTGTCGAAATATTCAGGATTTATTTATGTATCTTCCAATATCAGATACGTCGGACCAATCATGCAGCGTGTAGGCAAATTAATGTGGGCGATGCTCCAGGTTGGAACCAAACTGCGAACCGAATTCGATTTAAACCTCTTAGATGAAGAAAAACATTCCCTACGCATTTATCATCCGCCTGTGTTTAGTTTGAAACCGTATTGTGCTTCTACATAAAAGCTAATTATGGTCATATATCTCCAATTAAAATTAAGTGTCGATGTGACCCCGACTTGACTTTTGGACCATCACCTGCTGCCATCTACAGTATAATTGCTACAGTATAGACCTGTTTGTTTTAGTTTCTGGCAGATGCAGTTACTCCTAAAATCTGCAGCTCCCCTAAACAGTCTAGATTTTCATCCAGATTCTAAGTAGCTAGAAGCTACAGAATCCAGCTTCTCCAGATTCTGACTAGCTAGATACTCACTAGCTGTTTCTTAGAATCTACAGCTGAAACAAATAGACTCTATATCTGTACAACAGGTTACTTCATTAGTTCAGCTAAGATTAGTGTGTGGTGACCCCAGTATCCACCACCTCGCGGGCAAACCAACGGCCAGCGGCGCACCGGCGCCCTCACTTCTCCCCTGCCGACCAACACCCACGGAAGGATCAGTGTACGGTGTACTCTAGAGAGGACTGCTTGGCGCCAAATCATGTTCGCCTAGAATAGGATTTTCTTGGAAGTGTTTCATTCCACCGTGGCACGCATACTCGAGGCCCGCTTCAAACAGTTTCAGTTTATAACTTTCGACTTCTAAAAGTTATAAACTTTTTGAAATATATCGGTTTCTTAGTTTTAATTTATTTTTTGTTTTTATTTTTTTCCTTATTCCTTTGCTCAAAAAATATAACAGTGTTTTTTAATTTTTCTTATTTTTATTATGTTTTCTCATTTGTTTACTTAGAAAAAATTAACGACTGTTATACTATAATTATAGTCAAAAATCTACCACAAAAACCAAAGACCATAACTTTTAGCCTTTTGGAGCACTAAACTAGGTCCCATCAATTTTCTGCACGGGTGCATGTTCGCAAATCCCGGCAAAATGGACGTGCGACGAAGACTTTTTCTTTTTTGCGATCACCCGCACCTCCACCCTCGGATCAGGGCCGGGCTCCGCTCAGAGCAACCCGCGCCGATGCGCAGCGCGCGTGCGTGTAGCTAGCGCCGACGCGTGGACCAACCGCCGCGCTCCGTGCCCGCTCCGTTTTGTCTTGCCTCCTCCGATCTCCATGATCGGTCGACTCGGCCTCCCCCAACATCCACAGGCTGACGCGGCCGCAGCCCCGCGACGAGAATATATGTTTTTAAAAACTAATTTACTATTTCAATTAGGGAAGCTATTGATGCTTGCGGTGTGATTTACCATTGCATTTTGTCCCTTTTAAAAACAACTGTTTTCTTTCGACAACAATATCTAGAGAGCCATCATGTGATGATTAGCCTTTTTCTCCTGTGATAAAAAGTGCGGTTTGAGGTATCGCATCTCTTTCGTGTGTGGCCCGGTGATCTTAAATGGCATACGTCCGTCCGAGAGATTTTAAAGGTCCCGTTTATTTGAATTTAGATTTCTGACTTCTGATTTATTTTTTATTATTTATAATTTTAATTTTAATTTTAATTTTTTAGTATTTTTTGAGCTTTTCACCGGTTCTTTTTTCTCGTATCCGTTTGCATTATACGTGATGGGCTAACTTATTTTTTTATTTTTTAAAAAATTAATTACGTCAAATAAGTTACCGTCAGTTATAGTATAATTTTAATCAGTTACAGTACAATTTCAGTCATAAACCATCAAAATTTCAACCAAACCGAGCGACCTCTTTGATTTGCGTGGTTGAAGGTTGCGCTGTGATTTATTATTTCAAAAAAAAATTTGTAGACTAATTTACTATTTCAATTAGGGAAGCCATTGATGCTTGCGGTGTGATTTACCATTGCATTTTGTTCCTTTAAAAACAACTATTTTCTTTCGACAACAATATCTAGAGATGTATCAGGTGTGCTAGCTCAATTCCCTCCCTTAATACAAACGACTTGCGAAGATTTCGCCGGCAAAAAAACGTAAAGAAATTGCTTTCGCGAGAAAAAAATATTCTCGAGGCTAACATACTAACCTTCTATCATAAGCCATCCCATCAATACGAGAGCTCATTGTTTTCTTCGATTTTGCGAGCTCTAGCGTCCCAAAGATACAGGTAGGGATGGTGGCCGTGTTAACTGGAATCTGGACGGTTCATCCAGAGTTAATCAGCATGTTAGCTCCAAGAAAGGGTTTATGCCAAGTGAATTTCTTAGCCTTTTCCATAGCCACACGGATGCACCATAAAAAAGGAGCGAATCTCAGGTCGCACACGCATCGGAGGGGCCATTATTGTGAGACAAGAATCTCAGCCACAAGAAAAGCAAATCATACAGATGCTAAAACGATCGTAATGGAAGGTGCCAATGCATTACGCTACTCGGCTCGGCTAGTAAGGCAACCAACGATGCCATGCTAAAAAAAACCAAAACAAATATACATCCTAACCTTATTTTAGCAGTACTCCATTAACAAAGTAACATTGGAAAAGATCAAGCCGTAGAAAAATCCGTTTCTTCCATATAGCACTAATTTATCCTGCATCTGGCGCCTGAGTTGGACTCCTTTAAGATCAAAGCAGTGGGTCGTTTTACTGTTGCTATGGCTTTTAGTTTTTGAATTCTGACTGTTCGTGAGAGATAATATGCAGAAAGAAATAGTAACATGTGATTTTAAATGGTATAGCTGAACTCGTTACAGTATATAATATAATTAACTTCTAAACTATATCTTAAAAAGATACACTATTTAAAATTAAAACTAGTTACTATAGTAAAAAATAAAAAACTAGAACCAAAATACTTCTGAACGCAGCCATAATCAATGGCTGCCGAATAGTGCGACTGCTATATATATATACTTTGCTTACCAAACCCGGTTATCTTTCCCCGTGTATATTTGGTAGTACGTCAGCACCATCGATGGAGCCTCTCTCCCGTGCAAAGCTAACAAAGTATCGCCCAAGGAAACAATATGCAAGTGACCAAGCGTTACGAAAGTATAAACGGCATCTCATCCCCCCACCCAAAAAGAGGAAAGGGAAGAACGGAAATGCATGTGTTGGAGTTGGACGGCACCGGTTTGGATGGTCAGAAGTTGTTATATGGCCGAGTCAGCCTCCACATTAAAAGGGGATGCTAGGGATATTTGATCTAGCGATGCAACATTTTTGTCTGTATTTTTTATTATAATATTTTTTTAATTTTATATATGCAACATCAACTTTTATATCACGTATTTTTTTATTACATATGGTGATTAAAGATATTATACACATTATCTCATAATATTGTATCAGAACGTACAATGTGAATACTAACATCGTTCTTTCTTTTTTTTGGATATTGTATACATGACTAACAAATGTTACAAACATAGATAAGAAATATTGTGGAGGAAAATACTTATACTATTCTCTCTTCTTTTGCAAATATAGACAAAAAAAATAGTACAATCATGATCGAAAAATATTGCAGCTAAAACCGGACACCCGGATCGGACGCAGCATTACCCACATTAAAACCTAACCCCCCGCGCGACACCTGGTCGCACACGAAGCGGACTCCCCACCCGCTCAAAAATCTCACGGAAGCATTGACGCCGTCCGTAAACTGACCGATCCAAGCGCAGGGAAGAACCTGACCCGCCGCCGGCCAGGAGTTCTCGCCTTCCGGCCGGTTGCACGTTTGCTTCGTGGCTCGGCTCGGCGCACGAGTGTCACGTCAGGTTTAGGTGCGACCTGAGAAAGGGCGCTCGCTCGCTCGTTCCTGTAGCCGCCACGCGGTCTTTCTTTTGAAGCCCAAGCCTCCTCGCTGCCACGTCCGGATCAGTCGCTCTCGTCTCCCTCTCTATCTTTCTCCCTCCCTTCTCCACTGCTGGAAAGATAGATATGCGAACTGGTGGCGCGTTGTTTTCTTAAGCTCTCGCGCGGGGTCGCGGCGACCATGGTGGCGTAGAAAAGGGAGGATCAGCGGGCGTGTCGCCATTTGCTGCCGTTGCTCGCTCTTCTCCCTCCTGTTGCTGGTCACGCCTCCTTCTTGTTGTTCCTCTGCTGCTATGTTGGCTTGGAAGGTCAGGTAGCCAGGCAGCGGCGTCGGGTGGTTTGTTTGTTCGTCATCCATGGACGTCGCGGGAGGTGCGAGCGCCGCCGCCGGCTCCGGTGGGTTTGTCCACTCCGTGGTGGGGTACTCCTCGTCGCCCCTATTCTTCTGGCTCCTCACCGTCGCCCTCGTCGCCGCCATCCACCTCGCCTCCGGTTACATCTCCCCCTCCTCCTCAAGGTAAGAACGGCGGCAAGGAAAGAAAATTGCCATGGGTTTAGTTCTCTGGTGGTGATGGTTTTGGGACGCGATGGCTTGATTTTTTTTTTTTTTGCCTCTGCAGGAGCGAGGATAAGGAGGAGGAGAAGAGGGCGCGCCGCGGTGGCTTCGCCGGAGAGGAGATGGAGGAAGGGGTGGACAGGAACAATGATAGGATTCTGGAGATGATGCGCAGTTTCAGCTTCATGCATGCGAGCGAGGAGGATTTCGTCGAGGATATGGCCACGTACGACCGTGTTGTCGATGGCAGGGCGCACGAGACGTCGCCGACGAGCCTCAGCTTCAGGCTTCAGCGTCAGATACCGGAAATTCCGAGAGAGACGGCGGTGGTTTTGAGGGAAATACCAGTCCAAGAAAAGGCAGAACAAGAACATGAGGAAGAGAAACAATCATCACTTCCGTTGGAATCGGTGGCCAAGCAAGAGCACACGGATCAACCGGAGGAAGCAGAGGAGGTACTCGAGGCAGAGGAGTGCAGAGAGGTCGTGGAGGCAGAGCCAAAGGTCGTCTCAACCACGCACAACTACCGGTTTCTGACGGAGCGAGACTTCCGGGGCTTCGTCAAGGAGCCGGAGGCCATGACGGTGCGCGTCCAGGAGTCCTTTGTGCCGCTGCCGCCGCCGGTGCAGCATGAGGAGCGAAGAGTGGTCGACGTGGCCTCCCGCCGCGGCGGCTTCCTCACGGCTAACCAATTCCGTCCGGCGAACGAGCCCAGCGTGCGCGACAGCGTGGCTGCGTCTCCGGGGAAGAGGACGCCGTCGCAGAGGCGGAAGCCGGCGAACTCCCCCTCCGACGCGTCCAAGGGCAGCGCCGTGAGCGGGAGGACGAGCTTCGCGTCGGAGTTCTCTGGCTTCGGTGACTCCGACTCGGAGTCTAGCGCCAGCGACGGGTACTCGGTGAAGGAGCTCGTCGTTGACTCCGACAGCGACTGGTTCCTCTCGGAGAAGGACTTCCCGGCGGCCCCGCACGACGCCGGAAGCCTCAGGAGTTACAAAGCCAAGGTGCTCAAGGCCATTGAAGCCCTGGAGGAGGCTCCCAAGCTGGAGCGGTCTTTCCAAGACTCGGCGACCACGGTGTCGCCGGGCTCGGTCGACCAAGCTTCGCCGGACAGCTTCGGCGATGGCTCTGTCAAGTACCCTGAAGACATGTGGTCTCGGAGCCCTTCGCCGGATGCCGAGTACAAAGAGGAGGGGGAGAAGGGTACCAGAGAAGCCGAAGAGGCTGAGGAGAGGAACATGGAAGAGGAGGAGGGGAGCGTCGACAGGAGCGACGACGACGAGCGCTCCTCGGGCAGCAAGAAGATGGCAGTAACACCGGTGTGCGACGCTGATTCTGTTGTTGAGAGCAGCTTGGAGCATTCAGAGAAGGAAACCGTCACTATAAACGATCATTCAGGTGAAGCTGCTTCTGATGCTAAGAGGAGCCCAGAGGCAGCCTCTAAGAGAGAATTGGCTGTTTCGTCTCACCAATTTGCTGTTCCTGATGCTAAGAGGAGCCCGGAGCCATCAGAGAGGGAATTTGCCGGTACGAATGATAATTCCTTTGAGCTTGTTTCTGTTGATAGGGAAGAAACTGCCGGTATAAATGATAAATCAGAAGCAGCGGTTTCTGACGACAAGAGAATCCCTGAGCATTCGGAGAGAGGACTTGTGGATGCAAATGTTCAGTCTCGTGAACTTATGACTGATGTCTGGAAACAAATTGTCAGTAAAAATGATCAACCTGATGAATTGGCTTGTGATGATAAGAGAAGCCTTGAGCCATCAGAGAAAGAATTTGTTGGCACGAATGATCACTCAGATGAACTTATATCTGATGATAGGAAAGCAATTGTCAGTACAAATGATCAGTCATATGCAGTAGTTTCAGATGATAACAGCATCCCGGAGCCTTCAGAGCAAGAGTTCAATACAAATGATCA
This sequence comes from Melocanna baccifera, assembly GCA_036346265.1. Taxonomy (NCBI): domain Eukaryota; kingdom Viridiplantae; phylum Streptophyta; class Magnoliopsida; order Poales; family Poaceae; genus Melocanna; species Melocanna baccifera. The sequence goes on along the minus strand of CM070701.1, from coordinate 11,674,209 downwards.
TCAATACGGAGTAATCACTGGCGGCAAGAACATTTCAGAACCAACAGGAGAAGGGCATACTATTGCAAATGATCATACAGACAATACCCCTCGACATGTCCACTTTTCAGTTACCGGGAAGGCGAAGGTGTTGGACGAGGATGTACAGGATCAGGAAGACAAGTGGAAGGATTTGACAGAAGAGGAGGAGGACGAGTTGGAATCACTGTGGGAGCACCAGGACCTGATAGAGCAGCTCAAGCTGGAGCTGAAGAAGGTGCGGTCGATCGGTCTGCCGACGATCCTCGAGGAGTCAGAGACGCCAAAGGCGCCAATGGAGGACCTCAAGCCATGGAGGATCGACGCCAAGTTCCTGCGCGAGGACCCAATGGACGAGCTGAACAAGTTCTACAAGAGTTACAGGGAGAGGATGAGGAAGTTTGACATACTGTGCTACCAGAAGATGTATGCAATAGGTATGCGTAATTTCACTATTGCTTGTTTACCTTGACTTATCTCTAATTCCAGTATTTTGTTAGCACTTTACGTACAGCTGCGGAGCTATTCTTGAATCAATATTTAATCCAAAAATAAATCTTGAATTGGCTGTTCAACTCAGAGGAGAATAAGGAACTGCATTTCTTTAAGATAGTTAAAAGGACAACTGAAGTGGTGCTCACATTGCCTGCAACTTTTGCAACAATCAAACATTGCATCCAAATTTTGAAAGCTGGTTAAGGACTGGTGCAGCTTTATCTTGCTTCACCTAGCAATTTTTCAACTTAGTATGCTCCAAGAAATGGATTTAGTTTTATTTTTTTGCTTGTTTGAACTTTGAAGCTTCTTTAGGTACTAAATGGTGCTGCCCTGAATTTGACTGCAGATTTTCTCCAGCTCAGAGGGCCTCAACAATCCACGAACTCTCTGAAGACCTTGTCACCAACAGTGACATCCATCCTATCTCACGATTTCCGGTCTTCTCGCCGGAGATCTCCTGAGGACCCGTCGGAGCGGTTTCTCAAGGAGCTTCGGTACGACTTGGAGACGGTTTACGTCGGCCAGATGTGCCTGTCATGGGAGTTCCTCCGGTGGCAGTACGAGCAAGCCCATGACCTGCCGGAATCCGACCCTTACCACAGCCATCAGTACAACCAGGTTGCCGGAGAGTTCCAACAGTTTCAGGTTGTGGTGCAGAGGTTCGTAGAGGATGAGTCCTTCAAGGGCCCTAGGCTGCCAAACTACATCAATAACAGATGCGTGCTTCGCAATCTCTTGCAAGTACCAGTAATAAAAGGTTAGTATCAGAATTCAGAACTGAACAATTAGTTAGTCCATCTTACTACTGGATTTTGCCTGAACTGACTTATTCCAATGTGAATTTTGGATTGCAGAAGACAGCCTGAAGGATAGGATGGAGGATCAGCGCAAGGGGAACTACGTCATAACGAGCGAGGAGCTGGAGGACATCATGGAGGAGGCAATGCGAATTTTGTGGGAGTTCATCAAGGCTGACAAGGTCGAGACGACATCGGTTCTGAAGGGCATGTCGAACACTCATGTTGAGCTGCAGGACCCTTCAGACCATGATCTTATGATGCACATCCATGCCACATTACAGAAGGTAAGTTTGCACAGTAGCGGCCAAATAGGTGATTAACTACAGTGCCAGTAATAGTACTAGACTACCAGTTGCATGAGACTCAATTCTGAAATATGTGCAGAAAGAGAAGAGGCTGAAGGATCTCCTGAGGACAGGCAACTGCATTGTAAAGAAGTTCAAGAAGCCCAAGGAGGACAGATCGAACCAGAACCTCTTCTTCTCGCAGGTCGACATGCGTCTCGTGGCGCGGGTGCTGAGGATGACGAGGATCAGCAGCGATCAGCTGCAGTGGTGCAAGGCAAAGCTGGACAAGATCATACTGGTAGATAGGAAGATCCACAGGGAACCTTCATTTTTGTTGTTTCCCTGTTGAGAGTACATATATATTATATATTTCTTTGGTTCTTTCTTCTTCATAAAAGCATGTTCACCATGTAATCCACGGCTTGTAGGTCTTTTTAACCTTTTAGTAATTCAGTTCTTTACATAGGTCGGTAATTATAATTGTAACTTGATAAAAAGTTCATAAACCAGAGTCCATGCTATGATACTTACAGTACCTTGCTAGAAATTACAGCGTAAAAGAATCACTTCCTCCTGAGTGAAAAAAAACATCCATCAGAATATACAGATCGCTACATGCAGAACACCAGGCACGCTAGCCACTTGGGTAATTGCCGAGGTTGCAGTACAATTGTATACAAAAAGAAGAAGCAATAAGGGCCCCGCACAAGCAAGCATAGGCTGAATGCTTGCCCAGCTTTGGCTGGATTGTACTACCAGTCCACTGCACTGTACCACAACTATTAACTACACTGTCACTTCAGGCCTCTGCATGAACAGTGCTGTGCCCTTTTGCTTGCCACATGAGGCTTCTAATGGCGGCCTTACTGATCCTAACAACCCAAGTACTGCAGACACTGCAACAAGAAACAAGCATTTCGTAACTCATAACTGATAAGATGCAACCTAAAGAGGGGTTCACCAACGCAAGCGGCAGCCAAGTACAGGTGTGGCGGCAGGGAGCGCGGCAATGATGGAGCCGAGCGAGATTTGAAGGGAGGCCACCAAGAGCCATCCCCAAATGGCAGCAGCCCTACATGCAGCTTGGCCTTGGATGCTTGCGGAGCGCGTGTGTGGCGCCGCCGCGCTGGGGCCCGGACTCCATTATCGAGCCTGTTTTTTTTATTTTGACTTGTGATTTATGATTACAATTTATAACTTTTTATCTGTTTATGAACGAAAGTACGGAATAATAGAAACTTGTATATGATTTTGTCCGATATAAATAAAGTCTCTACAGTGTGTACTATAATCAACTTATAGACCTTATCTTAAAAAGACATTCTGTTTGAAAACTAGTTACTATAGAAAAATCGAAAAATAGTTTTTAGCAAGTGAAAAGAAGATATCCATCAACAGCAAATATGAGGCGTCACCACAGCAGGAAAATTTCTATCTCCGAAATTTCGCCGGTAACTGGTGGTTACCAGCCTTATCGATGGATACCGGTAAAATTTTATACCAATCAAGAAATTTCAAATTCATTAAAATTCATCTAAAAAATTCAAAAAACTTCAAAATTTCCGTAAAAAAATTCAGATAACCGGCAGTATCACTACGTTCGATAAAGTTTTCAAACCGGTATACTTTTCATGCACCAGAGGCAGAATAACAGATGCAAAAAGATGTAACAGCTGTGCTAAGCTGGCACCTTCGCAACGGCATTGGCGTGCGAGTTGGGGCGCTCATTTTAACAATGGCTTCTGGCTTTTGGCTGAAATTTTATTGTGGCTGTCTTTTTTTTTACTGTAGCTGATTTGACTTTTTGGGCATAATTAATTTTAAAAAAATGTAAAAAAAACATGTTAACCCATTAGGGACAATACAAAGGAACACGAAAAAAAGAAAATACAAAAAAGCCTAAAATATCTAAAAAAATTCAAAAAAAAGTCGAAATATTGAATAGTGAAAAAAAGCAGAAGCTAGAAGCAGAAACCAAAAAAAGCCGAAACGAGCAGAGCCTAGAGCTCAACGGTGCTGCTCCATGTACTTGCTGTCAGCTTTGGTGCAAAGACATCAACGAGTTGGAAGTGACATTGGGAAGATCACGAGTTAGCTAGGTGCTCAACAGTACTGCGCCGTACATAAACACATACATAAGGCTTAAATAAGTTGATTTATTAAATTATAGCTGATTTATTTTTTTATTATAATTAATGATAGCTTATTTAGTGTAATTAAATTTAAAAATAAAAAATAAAAAAAATAAGTTAACCCATCATGAATAATGCAAACAAATATGGAAAAAAAAGAAAAAGCAAAGAATTTAAAAAAAACTAGAAAAAGACAAAATTTAGAAATAGTGAACTAGAAACCAGAAACTGAAATAGCCAACCATACTCTCCATGAAAACCGAAGTACATATTGCATCAAAACTGAAATATGTTCGCATTCAGGTTGCATGCAACTCAAATAATTTGCCATTGAGGTTTTGGCTGCATCCGTGGCACTACATCGCTAGGAAGCCCTTAGTTCATTTCTTCCTCATTATTAACCTAGTTCGTTCTCTTCTCCCTCTGTCATGGCTCCTTGAGCCCTATGTAACTTGACTTTGCTGATTCGTTCTACACAGAGTCTGCACATTCTAGAATTCCACATTGCACATCATCCTGCAACGACACTTGTATTGCATAAAAAACTGTCATTCCAGATAATAATCTGCCAGAAGATAACGAACCACATCAACTAATTCCAAAACTCAAACTGTCACAGCCTACCAGAGTAGACTAAATAAAATTTTACTTTGCACTACCCAATCAATTCTAGACCCAAATACTACCCAATCAATTCTAGACCCAAATAAGGCAATCAAAATTGTGTATACCAACTTGTTATTATATAAAGTCGATTTGAGCCAAACAAGGTTGGGCTAATACAGAGTGAAAATTTATTTGGTCCACCCTAGTGCAAATTGAAAGTATGTGTTAACCGTGGTGCAAAGTGAAACAAGCGATAAGTTACCAGGTGCAAAATGCAATTTACTTTAAAATTCTTTGTCAGGCTACTTTATTTTTAATCGATTAAGAATTTTGTTACATGGTGTTTGGTATAAATGCTGGCACTAAAATGATAAGCAAAAGGGCTTTTTTTTCATTGATATTAGCCAAATAGCATGGCTAATCACATTTACAAGATGATGCTTGCCCTAAGTTAAAAGACTATCGGCTTGTAAGTCAGTTACAGATATCCTAAAATGGCCTTTATTTTGGCCTTTTGGCTTTCAAAAGCCCTTGTCACTCGAGGAATATGATATGATATGGTGACCAAGAGATTATTATCTAAATTCTCCAACTCATCTTGTAGTTTATCGGCTATTCGTTGAAGCATTTTTTTTCTTGTTGCTCTACATCTTTGACTACATCCATCAACTTCACCCTTTCAGAGAACAAGGATTAGAGCCATTGGTTGACTCAAAACTTTTCAAACTTAAGGGTGACCAATCGGTGACATCTGAAGCCTAGGTGCACTCTGGATCTGGAAATCCTTTCACCAAGGCAGTTGAATCGGTGCTCGAGAGCTTCAGTTTTTTATTCCTTGTCATCAAGATGCTCGTGGACGATGTGCATTTTCTGAATTGGCATCGTTCGCTGCTTTCTTGGTTAGTGCAAGGCAACTTTTCAAAGCATCATATACTACCACATTTGCCTGTCGAGTAAGGTAGACATCTCTTACAATATTGTACAACAATAGCAACTGAATTTCTTGGCAAATATGATAGTGGATGCTCGAGCATCTCTAATGCCCCTCGATGATTGGCTACTTGCATATAGCTTTGATCGGTAATTTCTATCCAAAGAGACCAGAAAAAGGTGGAGATGATGATAGCGAGTATGATTGGAGCAGGAGAAGATGCGGATTGCGCCATTGAAAATAGTTTGCAAAGAAGAAGATAAGTGTGTTTTCTAGCTTAAGGAAGGAATAGAGAGAAATTGAGTTTTCAATGATTCTTTCAATGAATTCTTTTCCTTTAAATAATTTAGTTGCCATGTGAAGAAGAAGGGTGAAGGAATGTGTCAGGAAATGAAAGGGCACAAGTGTGTTTTTATGACCATTGTACGACATGTTGAAAAGTAAAAAACAATAGAAGACATAATTGGATTGAGTTAATCTGATAGTAGCATATTTAAAAAGCCCATTGGCTTATGGATCATTTATCATTTCAATAAGAAAATATCATGCTCAAAAGTCATTAGTCTTGAAAGAAGATTTGGATTATGTGGATATCTTTCTAGGATTTGCTGATATAAATGAAAATTAAAATCACAAGGAAATCAAAAGACATTTCCATTAATATCGACAAAGTAACATAGTAATCATTTTTACAAGAGAACTTTGAGCTTTATACCAAAGTTAAAAGCTAAAGAAAATCCTAGATTTGCTGCTTCTAGGTTTCATAAGCTTCCTTGTCGGCCTTCTATGCAGGGGGATCAGCAGCAATGTCTTGAAAACTCTCCAGAAGCCGATTTGCCTCCTCGGCTTTCTTAGACATTCTGGCCACTTCGTGACTTAGACCAACAGTGATGAACATCATATCATATTGAGCCTCATATGAATCAATTTGCTCAACTTGTTCAACGAGATCTTCTAATTATACATCTATTACAGCTAATGCTTCTTAGGATTAGCAAGCGACAAAGTCGAGGATGAGGTTGAGAGGTATATCTCTTTCCCGAGAGGTGAAGAGTATCTTCTGTCAGTAGTGGATGATGAGGTCTAGGCAGTGGACAACCAAAATGATTGCCTGAGGAAGAGGTGTAGGATGTGACTTGAGGAGTTTTTCCAAACATAAATTATCGGCTACTTGAGTGAGGTTTCGGCTAGATTGCTCAGAGTGCAAAGAAGAAAGGAAGGAGAGGGTGATCGCCATGATGAAAGGTTGAGAAGACCAATTAGAAGGGGGTGAATAGGCAGTTTTAAAATTGTCTTAGGCTAAAATTGAGTTTTATATGTGGAAGCATAATCAAATTGGTTTGCATAATTATGGCCTAAAATGTCTAGTTCCAACTATATGCACTAGCAGCCTAAGTCTATGTCAAGGTTTGCAATGCTAGGTTGACAAACTATTAATTCAATTTTAAAAATGTAAATTGCAATAATGTAGAGCACAAGAGAGTAAACCACAATGACACATGATCTTTTTCACCGTGGTGTCGGAGACTTGTCGGTCTCCCCTAATCTACGTTGAGGTAAGATCAAATAAATTGGACTAGCCCCATGAATTGAGTCAAATACCTTAATTCCACTAGTGGTAGCTCTTTTTTTTCTCTAGATAGATAAACTCCAACCTTCACAATACGTTGGGTTCTTTTCACATGCTTCTTGTGAAGATTACCAGACCACGACGTCTCCACACCATCTAGGTGTTAGTAAACACCAAGAGTAACAAGTCAAGTCTCGTACTTGACTCTCACCAAGTGTAACACATGCACAAGTTGATATTCAATCCACATCTAGATACAACACATGTACAAGTTGATACCCAATCCACCTCTAGATGCAACACATGTAACTAAAGACATCACTCCTTACTCACAAAGTGTAACACATGCACAATTAAGAGAAGAAGCTGTCACCAGCTTAAAAGAGTGAAATAGGATACATCAATCTTGCCCTCAACCAACCATAAGGTGTATATATAGCCCCCATAAAAAAACTAGTTGTTAGGGCTAAAATCCTCAACTTTCAACCATGACAAGTGCTACCACCATGTAAAGCCCGATAGTACAGTGTAATATCCCAGATTTTTTTGCCTTTTATTTATTTTATTATATTGGATTTTCCTAGATTTAAAAATCCCTTTTTCTAAAATCTTAAATATCAAGCCTAGAAAGTAAGTTATTGAATTAATTATGTAATTATGGATAATTCAAGCTAAAACTATTTTATTTGGGTTCATTGCATTTTTTAGAATTTTTAGAAATTTTATAGGATTTATTTGGATTTGCTTGCTATTTTCTAGCCTTTATTTAAATTTTTGAGCTTTTCTGGAAATCAAAAGGAAAAAAAATAAAATTTTGAATTCTCCTGCCTCCCTTCCTCGACTGACACGTGGGTGGCCCAGATCGACCCATGTCGCTACCCGAGCATCCTGTCCGTCCACCTGCCCTTCTCTCGGGCCGACGCGTGGGCAACCCAAATTGTGTCACGTCCCCACGCCGGCCCATCTCCGCCATCCACCCCTCCCCTCTTCCTCCCTCTCTTCCTTTTCTTTACTGACCGGGATCCCGCTGCCATTAACACTGGTGAGCAATTCTCACCGCGTGCTCCCCTCTCCACCCTATATAAAGCGCTCCCCAGCCTCGCCTCATCCCACACCAGCTCCTGCCTCCCCCTAATTCTCAATCCCGAGCAGCCAAGGGGCCCCGCATCATGCGCATCCACTTCCCCCACTTGCTTCTACTCTGACGAGCTTCCCTTGCCACACCACATAATCTTGAGCATTGTCGACGGCACTCGGAGCATCAGCCCGTCGCCGCCGACCCAGGACGCTACACTACCGGGCCCAAACGTCATCGGAGCCACGTTGCACTGAAGAACCATCACCGTCGCCGCTTTTCATTTGCTGCTGACCCTGCTTCAGCCATTTTTGGTAAAATTCGAGCCCACCCTTGAATTGCGCATGCTTCCCTTTCTCTTTTGCACGCAACGCCAACTGCCACTGAGCCCTACATCGCTGGCGACCCTCGGTCCCAGCGCGCCACCTCTCACCGACGATGCCACATCGACTCGCCTCGCCCCACATGGCCACCATTTGGCGCTACCTGGCGGCCCATCGCAGCCCTGCATTGTCACCCGGCCACCACGCCATACCGCACCGGCTGAGTCAAACCGTGCACATATGTGGCAATGACATGGCGTGTCATCTAATGGCACAAGTCCACATGGCTGCTATGTGGCATGCCATGTCAGCACCGAGCCACCCACCGACCAAGTAAGCACCACATGTTAGACACGTGACATCCACATCAGCAAAAATAGCTATGTCATCTGCCACATATAGGGCTGATACACTACTAGAGAGCACACTCCGTAAGGATGCAGTACTGCTGCCAGGAATTTTCCAACAACAACACAACCCATATACAATCTCGTTTACTTATATCATTCAATTCAGCCAAGCCTACGCATATAATGTGTTGATCGCAGTGCAATTGGCCATGCCATTTTCCTCTTGTTCAGTTCAGCATTGACATCAACAATTAAATGGGCTTTTAGCTACTAAACGGCGGCCCATACGGTCCAACTAGATCGAGGCCGAGCTGCACGGCCCATTGCCGCATCAAGCCGATCCTGGCCGTCCGCGCTAGGTCAAGACCCCGCGAGCCAGCCATTTATATCCGTATCCGCCGCCACACGCTCGCTCCCCGCTCTCTTCCCATCCCTTTCCCCCAGCCTCTAGCCTCTTCCTAGGGTTTATCCACCGACTAGTACGTGGTGGCGGCGGCGAGATGGTGCAACGCCTGACGTACCGGAAGCGGCACAGCTATGCCACAAAGTCCAACCAGACGCGGGTCGTGAAGACTCCAGGTCCGGAGCCTCCCTTTGTTGGATCTTTTTTTTTCTTCACATTTTTTGATGGTTTCTTGATCTCTTTCGGCTAAGATTTTCGCTTCGTTGAGCGGTTCGTGGCTTGTTATTGTAGGTGGTAAGCTCGTGTACCAGTACACCAAGAAGAGGGCGAGCGGTCCCAAGTGCCCCGTGACCGGGAAGAAGATCCAGGGAGTGAGTGGCTGCTTAGCTTGTCTCCTGTAATGTAGTTCTTGATTTTTTTCACTTTGTGTTTGATGATATGGTTAGCTATTCGATGATTCAATTCGTATGGTGGTGGGGGTAGGATTTTGGGGTTATTGGATGAATAGGTGTGCTAAATGTAGTTGAATACTTGAATTAGTAATTGGTCCCAATCGTAGTTTCATGTAGTGTTGCTTTATGATGTTTAGCATCTTGGAGTCTTTTAGAATCTTTTTAGCACACAAAGTTGATGGAATTGTGGCGGAATCTGGAATTAGTAGATGACGACTTGAGCTTAGCAGGTGCGAAACTAATAATAACCAGTTGTTGGTCTTCTGTAATTTCGCGTCTTTGGATGCTAACAAATGATGCAGTTCGGGTGGATTGGATTTACTTGGTAGTTGGTAGTTCAGGAAAATCCGTTTTATTTTGTATTTGCTGCAGCTTATTATAGGTATTGTGTGTTTATCAGTTCCTATGTTGCTGTAGTTGTCCAGCAGCCATTCTGGGATACCACTGCTGCATTTTCCGCATTGTTTTGATCATAGTATCTATTTTCTTCTTTTAATCATGGTTGTTTGCCTCTTGTGGTGATACATAGACTTGAGATTTTTCCATATGTATTCTGTAACTTCTTCATTGCTCATATGTGTTTGGTGCATGCTAATTATCTTCCTGTTCATGTGTTCCGATTTTCGAGTTAAGTTTACTGTTATAAATTCAGATTGAATCTGTGTCAATCTGATCTTTTCTAATATGCCCATGGGGATTGAGATTTTACTGTTGAGATGTTTATGGGTGTGTTGTAGTCAGAACTTGTTTCATGTGGGCATTAGGTTATCTGCTTCGCTGTCAGTCTATCATGTTTGCGTACCCAATTCCTATTTCATGTTGCTTGGTGTATATATGTCTTCTCAACTGTATTGGACTATTGGTTGATGTGGTTCGCACTTCGCAGTATTCCAAAACTGGCTCCCTTTGTAAGCATTGGAGAATTCTATTACTCATATGTGAACATTCTTTTTGAAAATGGTTGTATTCTATCTTTGTTATGAATGTTTTCTGCACAGTGAGCCCTTTTGTTTCTACTTTATCGTAGATTTGGATGCTTGTTTTGATTAGGCTTTAGGAAAAACATCCATGTCACCAAATTTACCTTATTATTCTCCTGTACGCCTTCAACATTTCAACTTAATGACTCGTGACATGATAACTTCAATTCCAGATTCCCCACCTCAGGCCTGCCGAGTACAAAAGATCCAGGTTGTCTAGGAACCGCAGGACTGTGAACCGTCCGTATGGTGGAGTGCTCTCGGGAACCGCTGTTAGAGAAAGGTCAGCTAATAGTTTTAAACATCTTCTGATGTGATTACACCAAATCTGTCATGTATGTAATCTCACAAGACCCATGCTGCCTTGCAGGATCATCCGTGCTTTCTTGGTCGAAGAGCAGAAGATTGTGAAGAAAGTCTTGAAAATACAGAAAACCAAAGACAAGACAGCCTCGAAGTAGAACTTTGAAATGGAAGTGGGATGCTGTTCTGTAAACAAGGGAAAATATTTTTGTCGATTGTGATGATCAATGGTTTAGTCTCGTCTAGCTAAATGTTTCAGTATGAGGATATCACTGTTGAATTTGGGGTACTCGAAATCCTTCTACCGTTGTGATCCCCGGTTGCTTTGTTCACTTGTGAACCGCAAGTCGAATTTGCATAAGTTAAGTTGGTTTGAGCTAGTTCTGGCATTTGTTCGGCCTGTTGCAGTGTCGAAGTGCCTTTGTCTGTTGCTCTGATCTCCGTTGCCTTCCATGGTCGGTGTGTTGGCAGGTCATTCGCTCGCAGCATTCTGAGTCTGTTGGGAAAACAAATATGCAATCGTAATGTCCATTTTGGAGGAAAGAAAAAACACACCTTTACTAAGTATAGGTTTTCAACGAAATTCCTACAAACAGAAACTCACGGGATGCGTTTCTCAGGTCACTATTGTTGAGTGATGAGGATTTACTTTTACAACGGTTAAGAGACGCCTCAAATGTACTTAAAACTTCTCACGATAATTGAGCAGATGAAATTGTGATTTAAGAACGCTTACGATGGTTAAGAAGCCTTCAATTGTGCTTGAATACTTTTCGCGATAGGTAAGCAGATGAAATGGTGATTTAAAAACGCTTCGATTTCTTTCTATTGGAAAATTTTAAACATTAACATCTTAACATGAAGCAGACGACATTAGGCACAATGTTCTCTCTTTCTAACGGAAAAAATCATAACATTGTGATAATTAAAATAGTAGCAAAAAAGTCTAAAAAACTTTCGTTTTGTCAAGGATGGGATTCGAAACCTTCGAAACCATTCCGCTTTGTACCAGTACCTGAAACTGGCGCCTTAGACTAACTCGGCCATCTTGACTAGTTATTCTTGCTTTGTTCTGAACACTAAATAGCCAAGGTCCTAAGTGATTTCGGCTTGAAATCCAACGAGAATTTGAAGCCCAATACCCGTATCTTTAAAAAAACAAATTCCAAACGGTACAGGTGCATGTGAGATACCAAGTTCCCCTAAGCTCTACAAAGACTACGGCCTGTTCATTTGGCCTTTTAGGGTGATTTTTAACTTCAATTTTTTCAGAAACCGAAATAAGCGAGATGACTCTTTAAACAACTTTTCAAAACTATTTCTTCAAATAACTTCACAAATCTATCGGTGCATATACCATCCACGTTAGTATCTTCGTCCGCTCAAAAATCACAGCCAAAGTCGCCGGCCGCAAGCTATCAACTTGATCCTGTCCTCGTCAGCCGTTTCCCACAAATTGGCATCGCTGTCTACCGTGTAGTTTAGGCGCAAGCCGATATGCCTCCTCGCCTTCCCTCCTCCACCCCCTCACTCCGGCCCTCTCCGCCAGCTTCCGCACCCTCTCAGCCGGCCCCGCCTCCGCGTCCGCCGCGCGCGCCGGTGCCCCGCACACGCTCGACGGAATGCCGCGCCCGGACCGCCTCGCGAGGCTCCCCACCGAGCTCGCGGGCCTCGCGCGCCGCGGGGCACTCGCCCAGCCAGTTCTCATACGGCAACGCGCTCGCCGCCTGCGCCGCGGCTGGGCGCGTCGCGGTCGCCGAGCAGGTCTACTGCGCCGCCTGGAAGGGCGGTTCCTCGGGGAACGCCTACGTCTGCAGCGGCATGGTCGACCTGCTCGCCAAGAGCGGCTGCCTCGGGAACGCGCTCAAGGCGTTCGCGGATGGCGACCGGGGGAGCGCCGTCTGCTGGAACGCGGTCATCTCCGGGGAGCTGCGGAACGGCGAGGACGGGCTCGCCGTTGAGATGTTCGGTGATATGGTGCGGGGTTCCTGTGAGACGAACTCGTTCACTTATTCTGGGGTTTTCAGTGCGTGTGCGGCGGGCGCGGAGCTGTGCGTTGGGAGGGCGGTGCATGGGCTGGTGCTTCGGCGCGATCCTGAGTACGATGTGTTCGTTGGGACGTCGGTTGTTAACATGTATGCGAAATGTGGCGATATGGGTGCTGCCATGAGGGATTTCTCGAGGTTGCCGGTCCGGAATGTGGTTTCCTGGACCACCGCTATCGCTGGTTTCGTGCAGGAGGAGGAGCCAGTAAATGCGATGCTGCTGCTCAGGGAGATGGTGCGGAGCAGCATGTTGATTAACAAATACACAGCCACGACAAATACACGGCTACGAGCATCTTGCTCGCTTGCTCCCACATGTCTATGATACGAGAGGCTAACCAGATGCATGGCATGATCATGAAGACAGAGCTGTACTTGGATTGTGTTGTCAGGGAGTCTTTGGTTTGCACATATGCAAATATCGGGGCTATTCAGTTGTCGGAGAAGGTGTTTGAAGAAGTCGACACAGTAAGCAATAGAAGTATCTGGTCGGCTTTCATATCTGGGGTTAGTAAGCAGAACCTACCAAGATCAATTCAGCTGTTAAGGAGGATGTTTCGTAAGCATCTAAGACCAAATGATAAATGCTATGCTTCTATTTTCAGTTCTGTCGATTCAATTGAGCTTGAGAGACAACTGCATTCCTTGGTCCTAAAAGATGGCTTCATTCATGGTGTTCTTGTGGGCAGTGCACTCTCCACCATGTACTCTAGATGTGATGATGTGGAAGATAGCTACAAGGTATTTGACAAGATGCGGGAACGGGATGAAGTCTCATGGACAGCAATGGTTGCTGGTTTTGCAACACATGGTTGTTCGGTTGAGGCATTCCGATTGTTCGGAAATATGATTCTTGATGGTTTTAAGCCTGACCATGTGTCGTTATCTGCCATTCTTTCAGCTTGTAATAGACCAGAGTGCTTGCTCAAAGGGAAGGAAGTTCATGGTCACATCCTTCGTGTCTATAGAGAAACCACATCCATTAGCCATTGTTTTGTTTCCATGTATTCCAAATGTCGAGAAGTACAAACAGCTAGAAGACTCTTTGATGCAACTCCATGCAAAGATCAGGTCATGTTGTCTTCAATGATATGTGGATACGCTACAAATGGTTGCAGTGAGGAGGCAATCTCATTATTTCAGCTTATGGTGGCAGCGGTTTCCAGATAGATAGTTTTATATTATCGTCTATTCCTAGCCTATGTGCTGACATAGTAAGACCATTCTATGGTAAACTGTTACATGGGTATGCAATTAAGGCAGGCATACTGTTTGATCTATCAATAAGCAGTTCACTTATGAAGGTGTACTCCAAAAGTGGCAACATGGATGATTCTCGTAAAGTTTTTGATGAAATAAGTCTCCCAGATTTAGTTATTTGGACAGCTATAATTGATGGCTATGCTCAGCATGGAAGTGGTCGGGATGCTTTGGAGATGTTTGATTTGATGATTCGGTGTGAAGTGAAACCAGATAATGTTGTACTAGTGAGGTTTTTATCTGCTTGCAGCCGTAATGGTTTGGTTGAAGAAAGCTTTAACTATTTTAATTCTATGACAACCGTGTATGGTCTTGAGCCAGTGTTACATCGCTACTGTTGTATGGTTGATTTACTTGGTCGATCTGGGAGGTTTGCTGATGCAAAAAGTTTCATTGAGAGTATGGCTATGAAGGCTGACTTGATGGTATGGAGCACACTGTTTGCTGCTTGCAGAGTTCATGATGATCCTGTACTTGGATGATTTGTAGAAAATAAGATTCGTGAAGAAAATTATGATTCAGGGTCTTTTGCAACTCTGTCGAACATTCTTGCAAATTCTGGAGACTGGGAGGAAGTATTGAGAATCAGAAAATCGATGAAGGGTGTCAAGAAAGAGCCCGGATGGAATATGGTGTAAGAATTGAAACGGTTCAAGAATTGAAATTGGAATACAGCACAGTACATAGAAATATGTGTTTCATAAGTGTGCTGGCACGAGATCAACTATAGAGATATTAGTTCCTTGACCGAAGATTTGTATTCTGACCAAGACATATTGCAGTGTATGTTCATGCTTAAAACTTCCTTTCTTTGAGATTTCTTAATTGAATTCCCTGAGCTACTTTTTCATTAGTAAATGCACGAATATGGTAGGGTTCTCTTCTACTTTCAGTCGGCTTATCCTTGTATTGTCTACAGTAACTAGCTTTTAAACGGTGCGTTTTTTCAAGACGGAGTTAACAGGAAGATTGTAATAAAAGTATGCTGAGATCAGCTGTACTGGTCAAAATTGCATGTAACTATTTTCCTGTGTGTACTACCTCTCGCGAATAACCAAAATTCAAATATTTAATCCATAAGCTCGAAAGAACCCACCCCATCTTGACTAACTGAAATGATGACATATCATCTTAGGGAAATTGGAAAAGAGCACCAATTGGCTACATGTAAGAAACAAACAATGGAAAACCGAGCATAGCTCGGTTGGGAAAGAACAGGCGTCATCCCCTCCCCCGTCTGGCTTCGAATCCTAGGATTCGCCCTAGTGCTCACTCTCCTCTTAAGTGAATGCTAGAGCTCCTAGCCAAATTTCAAAGAGAGAGAGAGAGGATGACATTAATATTAAATTAATTCTTGAGCCTTTTGCACTGTTTACTGGACTTTGCACTGGTAATTGTACTGAATCTTTTATCTTAATAAACAGATCAGTGATGTTTGTTCATGTTCATGGAAAAAACTTGATAGTTATCCAAGGTTTCCACCGATGATAAAACTGAACTTTTCAGGCTCCTTGCAGTACTTAGTTTATTATTCACTTTATGATGGAAATAAGGAATTTGCATACTTGACATATAGGGCACACACCTAATTCTCAGTGAAAGTATTAAGGTATTCATAAATACTGAAGAATTTAACATACATAACCAAGTTATTGTTCTCTGTGTTAGCTTATCTGTTAACATGGGTATAGTTCATAAGATATAAACCTAACTGAAAATGTACAATGGCCAGTCTTTTGGTAACAGATGAAGATAGCTCCTGGTGTTATATATCTAACTATGTATAATATTTTTCTGTAGAGCAGCTATTGGGCTTCTCCGTGGGGCGTGGGGGGCAAGGGAGAGACTCGCATGGCGTGTTGCAAGTCCAATCATCTGAAGAATCTACCCCCAAATCAAATGGGAATTTTATTTTTGGTGGAATTCCACACTCATTGCCTGTACTGTATCCATTGCCAGGTTTTCTTGTATATGGATCTTCATCCCTATATCCAATGCCTCCATTTGTGTCTATAACCCAATCAACTTCATATCCATTGCCTGGTTCAGGCTGTACAATCTCTGTGTTTGGCGAGGCTTCATTCATGCTATTGATTATTCCAGGGGCTGTGCTGAGAAGCACTGATGTGACATCTGATGACTTATGCAGAGTTTGTGTTTCGAATGGCAAGATAATCGGACCACTATGGATGTCTTTGTCTGATATGTGAGTTAAAGATGGACTACAGTTGAAGCTTATGACTTTACATGAAGAGCTATCTTGTGAACTGTTGAGCTTCTGCCGCCGCCGCCCCTGCAAGCATTGTTGGTTATTGTACCGATGCACAGTTATTTCAACTTCTGCTGAGCAAGAGGAGCTTTCCAAAGCAAAATGTGAAGCTTGTATGGGCTGCAAAGCAGATAACAGATCTGGCTCTGTTGTTGCAGTTGACTGAGGATCCCAGGAGTGAGATAGTGCTCTTTGTGCCATAGAACTAGGCTTTTTAAATATCCTACAAATAGCCCAGGCGTCCTGTTCAAGAAAGAAAAGCGTCAGAATAATATGATATATCTAGATATTTTTTAATTTTAGTGCTATAAGTAAATACTTTGAATAAAATGCTTACATTGGCAGGAATGTTTTTGTCTGTTGGTATTTTAGGAAGTGATGGATCAGTGAGTGAAGGGAGCCTGAACTCATGCATCATCCAATCAGTTTTGATCCCTTTTGCCGCTCTCCCTTTATAAAAGACAAGAGACTTCTTCAGGCCTATGCACTTGGTTCCCTCAGAAGAGTAAATGGGCCTATCTGTTCCTGTTGCTTTCCAGAATCCAGCTCCTGTGACCCTATTTGGCCTAGCACTATTTCGATACTTCCGGTCCCTTGGGCAGTAAAAATACCATTCTTTCGCCCCAGAACGTGCAAGCTCTATCCAAGAGCAAGATAATAAATAAGTCAGAAAGTAATGGTGAATAAAGCAATGTTGCAGAAGTTCAAGGAGGATAACAATATATGGGTTGCTCTTCTGATGAGAAGGTACTACTTAACTAGGTCTTCGTGAGCTTGAAGATGAACAGATAGGTCAATGTACTAGTTGAAATATCATTAAAACCAACTTTACTATGTTGTGCCACTTTGGCTATTTTTTATGCTTGCTACCGTATTTGGAACTGTTTTACATGCATGCGCCAATCTTTTATCTCTTACTGGTGGTAATGGTTTAGAAGTCTTCATCTTTCCTCTGAGTAATCTGAACCTACAGGAATGACCATCCCCTTTTGGTGTACCTGATGCTTGAAATACTGCTATAAGTTTGTCAAACTTTTTTTAAGAATAACTTTCGACTCAAGTGGATGAGAGGCAGATAATTCTTTCTCTTATGCTATTCTTAGGTAACTTGCATATAGGATAATTGTGAAACTAGTTCCTCAATGTAAGCTATGCAAAAATATAGTCCAGCTTTATATGGTCTGGATGATGAGACCAAGTGCTATGGCTTTAACTTTTTTCCTGTGGCATTGTTTGGTTGAAATAAGATGGTGGACCTGGGGTACTTTTTAAATCCTAATTTATCTTCTAGTGGGGCATAATATCTGTCATCTGCATGTTACTAGATAGATAAACTGCCTTCTATTCGTTCTGTCGATGGAGAAATGCAAATTAGTATCTGCAGGCATTTTATTTGTTACTTTAAAAAACAAGCCTTCACAAGATTGAAGTTACTCATGTTCCATTCATTAACAAATAATAACAAGAAGCACAAAGAAAGTAGCAGCTTACTTGGGAGATCCCATGGGTCATACTTGTAGATGTCCAGCTGCCTGATGAGCTCAATGGAAAGAGGTTTCTGCTGAATTTTTCTCTTGAGATAAAAACCGACCAGCTCTTCATCTGTGGGATGAAACCGGAAACCAGGCAGAAGTACCTCCTCTGACTTGTACATATCACTTCTCTCATCCGGAACTCACAAGGGTGAAGCCTGATACATGTTACATGACTCTTGTACTATTTATGTGGATGTAGTGAATGGTTCTAGGATAGAAGTTGCTCAGGTGTAGACAAACTCGCGAAGCTATCTCTCTAAAACCGGTATACTATGCACACTCTATTATCATATATATTATTTGTTTGTGCTTGTGCAATGATGACACCACTCTTATAACTGACCACTGTCTAATGCAGTTCAGGAACTTATCAACCCAGAGAAGACAGTGACCGGCTCGATGGACCTAAACGTAAGAAACCGGCTCGATGGACCTGAGTGCAAGAAATGGGAAAGGAAGAAGAGAAGATGAAGGCCGCGAGTGCAACTTGAGAGGACATGAGGTGAGAAACTAGTGCTTTTATAACTACTCCTTCAGATGAACTGTGTTTCAGTTAGATGAACCTTCCCAAAAACTCCCTACTGTACAACTTGTATTCCGGGTCATGAACGTTTGTTGAGAAGGGGAAGGTTATGCTTACAATAGAAATTGCAGCTGCTTAAACATGACTAGATGAGGCCCACAATTCTGAAGGTCTCCTTCATTAAAAAAGGCCTTTATTCCTTCTATCTTTGAACCTATTTGATTTATTTAATCAGAGATTAATATCTCAATGAAGACAAGCTTAGCACCATCTGGGGATTATCAATACCTTTCAATTCCGACCTAGAATTATGATCTAGGACATCCTAAACAACCTCCAACAATACTCCTACAACAGTAGTAATATATATAGTTGTCAGTATCATAGAAATCATATACGTTTTGAACAAATTTTTTAGCATGAGTTCGAAGTTAAACACTTCCCAATACATTGTACCGTGCAGCAATATTACAGTCTCCAAGTGTCTTAACTTCTTCTTAGATTTATTTCTCTGCAAGAACATCAAGACATATATTCCTTCACTCTCTGGTTTAGAAAAATCCCTTAGCATATAATTGTTTTACAACGCATCATTGTCAGTAATATATGCTTCTGGATTGTATTAGAGATTTATTTTGTATTGAAAATTCTTTCTCTGTTCATGGAGTCCTTTTCCCCCCTCCGTCTAATTTGGATCTCACTATGGCAGTTCCATTCCATAAGCAACGTTCGTTTAGCTATTATTTATAGTTTTTGTATTGTTAACGCCATTGATGAGATGAACGTTGATGTGACAATAGAGTACACGTACTTGTGAATCTGTGATTGAAATGTTGTCCTCAACTTGCAATAGCTTAACTAAAAAGTTGGGGCACCCTTAAAAACTGCATTAATGTATTTCAGAAAATATTTGCGCCCAATGGATGTATATTGAAAAAATACTTTATTATCTCACTACAGTGATTGGCTGGCCTTAAATACTGTCTTCAGTATTTTATTAACCAGCGTATAACTCACTGCAAATTGTTCTGACGGTAGCCTATTGTAAACATATAATTTCAGCTTGCTTGTTTACAGTTCATTGCTCATTATGGCATTATTTATAAGAAAATGTTCTTAAATATTAAAAAAATGAACATCATTTATCGATAGCTAAATCCGATGACTCCGTCTTACATGACCTTGTACAGTTATTCAGTATCTCTTTTTCTCAAGGCATTAGATTGGCATTTTTTTACCATGGGACTTTCTGTATCATCTTTCGGATGCGTTGGGTTGGTTAAAACCCTGCATTGGTCATGGGTAACAGTGTGGCCATTCTAATGGCTTAAAGACAAGGTTTTGTCTGTGTGACCAAAATGTTGGGAAACGGGATAGGTTACACTATTGCAAATTAAAATTCAATCTCATAAACCAGGAATCTAAATAGGTAAGAGATCATGAATCATTACCACTAGACATACAGTGCAATAGAAGAATAGTTGAGCAATATGGTTCAACGTAGTATGCATCGTTACAATAGAAGTAGTCGTCCAATATTCTTCGAAGGCGATCCTCGGAAGTTGATTGCCCTATAGCAGGAGTCGATCTTCATGAACCGATTGTCTTCTTCTCGGATCGTCTCGATCAGCGTTGTAATCGTAACAGTGTCTCTACCGATGTTCACATGTCCAGAGATGGAACGCTATACGTCGGTGTGTTAGCACTAGCGTGTACAGTAGGGCCTTCAAATGAAGGCGGCTAGGATTTTGGTGAGTGGTGCGATCTCTCTTTTTTCCCATAATGCAATGTGCTCCTTTATATAGAGCTTTCGACCGAATCTTTATCTAATACAAGTAGAAATTGTATCCCACTTGGAAAGCCTCCAGCCGGATCCTTATCTAATATAAATATAGATTGTATTCGACTCAGAGTCTATCATCTAGATTCTTACTGTTCTAACCCGTTAAGTGTATGATCATGTAGTTTCATGTATTCTTGTTTGTAACCCGAAAATAACTTTCCATCGGTAGTAGCCCCTAGAAGAACATATTGACCTCTAAATATACACAAAGATCAAACCAGACGAATCTAATGCAATATGATCTTTAATCAGGTCTTAGTCATTTACGATTAGTTTGCAAGTCCTTACGAGCAGTTCTATCTGGTTACACCTAGTTCGTATTTCCATACGACCAGTTTGTGATATGTATGACTAGTTTACAACTAGCCGGTATACCCATATGACTAGTTCATATTTGGTCAGACTAAACGATCTATTCGTGTATTCTCCTTTTGCCTCACGATACCCGATCAAACTCCAGGTGACAAATGTGTCATCTATAGATTGGTCATTCTTTTTGCGATATAGTGATGGATAACTTCATATAATCGACTCTTTGACCACTCGTGATATATCTATACACTTTTTTTATCCAACCATATCAAGGGCCTTAGAGATATTTCTCCTGTTATATAGGAGGGGCAAATCATATATCTAATCAGTCACATTCCTTCATATATTTTATAACATACCCGAAAACTACCTTTATAACTAACCAGTTACAAAGTAGCGTCTGATAATCTCTAAGTACACTATTACACATATAGTAAACTATGCTAATATTAGATACAGGGAGTATAGATCATCATTATTTGAGACCAACTAATGACACATAAAACATAATAATTTCAACAGTATCTCAAGGTGGGTCAATCAAACACCATGTTCTTATGCGTCCACATTATTGATTTGATATCTCTATATCCATGATTCGTAGAACATAATCATCAATCAATATATACGCTAATATATATATTATAATTGTTCTACATAATGATATAATATTAGGGATAATTTATAATAACATCAAAACATGATTAAAGAGTTCCACAAACAAGTCATATACTTGTTAATTAATATGATAGGTATTTATTCAAAAGATAAAATAACATATTATTTAAAATATCATAAACATAGAAATGATACAATCATCTCTATAGTTGCCTCTATAGCATCACTAACATAAAATAGTATAAAAAAGGCCTCATAACAACTCCCATGACCCCCAAATTCCAGGCAGGGGATTAGTAACCCAATTAGTTCCACACTTCGGGATAACAAACGTGATTTCGTTTGGAACACTAGTTTTCTACCATGACCCAAACTGGATATGGGCAGATGGCTTGGGTCAAAGTCGAACCCTTCAAACACAAGCCTTCTTCATCTCTTCTTGCCTTCTTAGTTTATTAGTTCTTGGAACATTAGGGACCTATGTTGCCTGTGTTGACAAAGATCAATTCTTGCCAAATGGAGCTAAAACACGTTTGATTTCTTGTTTAAGTTGTGGAGTATACGAGTATTTTACAACTTTCGTGAACAACTTGCTAAGAATGGAGAACAAATGCGTGTTTAGGACTCCGTCTAATCTACATTATGGTACCCTTATTTCTTCCAACTTGAGCGAGATTTTCTACGGAGAAAGCTTGTACCTTGTATACTTTGACACAAAAAGAAGTCATAATGCTTGAAATTTTGGGACGATCGAGCCAAATGGGCGATAAATTATACTGGAAACTTGCAGCTAAAGCATTGTCTTGGAACGATGTACTCAGTTATTTAATTGGACAAGAAAATCGGAAGTCCCTTAACCCTTGCTCAGCTGTTCTTGAGGAAGACCATAAAATGTCATTCATACAAATATCCCATCGCTTATATCTTAGGAGCATACAAGAAATAGATAGATTCCTAAAAAAAAAGGTCACACTGTCACACAAAAAGGCAACTCACTCGTGTTACACTCACATTTATAAAGCGGATGAAATAAGTCTTGAGAGCTGCTTAGTAAGTTCATGGATGAAAGTAGTTTGTTTCTTAAAAAAGTAGAAATGAAAAGCAACTACAACTACAACTTTTTTTTTTGTACATTCCTTTTCTTGCAAGAAGAAATAATCTTTTGCGCAATCACGTGATGTCCGCAAAACATACAAAAGAAACATTTCCTACCAAGGAGAGTGACCCCAAGGTTGCATCTGAGAATTTACTTCTTAGAAGGAGCATTTTTCATACATCCCCGTCATTTCTTTGTCCGTGCACACTTACAGAATTTACATTACACTGCTTCCAAATCCTACGGGCCCTCATGACTGTTACAGCGACGAAAATGGACTGGGCAACTTCTAACATCCAGATAATATAATGAAGCCATTAACATCAAGTTTTTCCTTGAATGAAGTTACCAGATGAGACAGCAAGCCAGACTGCAGGTCAATCATATAGCAAATAAAGAACAACAAGCGAATCTTGGTGCATATTTACAGTTCCCTTCATTCACACAAAAGATCCATGTGAAAAGGAATGGAAAAACCTAGTGAGAACGGGATATGAAGAAAAAGTAGAGTCCAATTGGTACAAGTTTACCAAGTACACCTAGCAATGAATGAACAAACACCGCCCACGGGCAGGGGAAATCCACTGAGCCAACCTTTTTTTCGAGAACATGCAAAAGCTTTGCATATCATTTTAATTAAGAAAGAGAAAAAAATCTAGATACAATGCGAAGCATAGAACAAAATTCGCCAAAGAAGAGAAAAAAAAATTAGACAACAGGAAGAACTATCAAGATTACATAAATCAACTGCGGAGACAAGAAACTCCTCCTTCATACCGGATTACTCTCGACAATTCCGTTAAGGTGCTGAATTTTCCATTAAAAACTCTCGCATTTCTTTCTTTCCATAACAACCAAAACACCAAAAAAACCAATGAAAATTCGCACTTCATTGGGGCTCTTGATTTCCACACTTGTTTGCTACAAGGCATCCTCACCAAACCATAAAAGAAAGCATTGTAAGCCGACCTAGCCATGTAAATTGCCGAAGTTGACCATCTCCAGATTATCTTGTCTTCTCTGTTTTATGACAAATGGACTTGTCATAGTCTATTCTATAATTGCAAATATTCTCTGATTGCAACAATTGTCAAGCTCCCCTTAATGTCATTAACCCAAGCATTATCAAGTAATGCCTCTCATGTAATATTTCGAAAATAACCCTTTTGAGGACTTGTGTGTAAATAGCAAAAAGGGAATACGTGAAAATGAGATGCTTGAATTTTTAGAGGAGGAATTGATTTCCTTGAACGAGTCGTGTGGGGGAGTTGGAGTTCAAGTGGATCTCGTGCCGTGTTAAAAAGGGGCGTGGGGAGAGGAAGGGCCCAAACCAAGAAATAAACCTAGCAGCCTTTTCCTTTTCTTCTCTCGGCATCGCCATCTGCTATCACTAGCAAACCATCATTCTTCGTGTCGCTTTCAGCTACCCACGTCAATGTCCATCGCCAGCAACCGCAAGCTAGAGCACGCCAGGATGGCACACGCCATCGATCGCTAGCACCATATTAAACAAGGCTTAACAAGATCTGCCCGAATATTACAACACTCAGAAAAGAAGTGGTTCCAACTAATAATTATATGAATATGGAGACTAGAAAATAACTACACACTAATGTACTTGGGTTCATGTAAATGGCTCTCAGCCACGGCCTACTCATCCCAAACTCCATACATGGCATCCGTCTCGTACGAGTTGTACTTTGAGTCCTTTGCACTCCATCCAGCATGGTAGTTGTCCTCTATGTAGACTTTGCCTGAATCGAGTAAATCCCCTGAATTAACCTACCTCTAAATAAGAAAAAATAATAGTAAAGGTGAATACAAAAATACTCAACAAGCATGAATAGCAACATGCAATTTTCCACGCCAACAATTCATTAGCTCAACAATCTTGTCTCATTCATCATCATTTTGAAACTAAGTTTTTATGTAGCAAAAAGTTTTAATTATAATTTATAAATATACTAGTCATCCATATTAAAAAAAAGGACCACCGATAGGCTCCCGTAGTCTCCAGACCAGGAGACAAACATGAATCATGATTTAAATCCTACGTAAGTTGGTATCACTTTACCCATAGCTACTCTGACTTTAATTGCAATCGGTTTCATCGTATTTCCTTAGATACGATGTTTAAATCATAGTACATAGTTGTTTCCCTTATTTTCATATGTTATACCTCCACCCGGCTAGTC
The DNA here is from genome assembly GCA_036346265.1 of Melocanna baccifera. Lineage (NCBI taxonomy): Eukaryota > Viridiplantae > Streptophyta > Magnoliopsida > Poales > Poaceae > Melocanna > Melocanna baccifera. Next base: position 11,649,785 of record CM070701.1, on the reverse strand, counting down.
ATAGTCGTTGGCTCGAGTGGTTTCTCACCCTCGCCTGACACCTACCCGACTATGAGTTAGTCATTGGTCGGGCCAGACTCGCTTTCACCCGATACTCCACCGCGCTACTTACAGGCGCTTGGGTTTTGCCCTTTCTGGCCTTACCCCAACCTCATAATCATATGCTCCTTATCCATGTGGAGTGTATAGTAACTTGATAAGGTAATTGAGATCTGCCTGTCCTCGACAAGACCATGGCTGATACGATAAATACAGCCCGTTACACGAGTGAGAGTTAGTTTATCCTTATATAATATTCTTATGTAGAGAGCCCTGCACCTACCACTATATTTCCTTTTCAGGGCACCCGCCAGCCACCTATTATTTACAGTAGGACAATGACTCCTCCAACTGCCTATCTTGCTATATTTATCATCATCATTAATCTCAAGCACATGTTCATCATTATTATCATCAAGCACATTATTTCCTTCAAAATTCATTTCATGCAGGTAGTGATATTAATCTAGCATAAAAATAACTTTTAAGTGAAATTACTCTAATTCAATGATCAAAGGCATTCTTGCCTGGGATTTGGCAGTAAGTCTCATCTCAGGTGCGTTCAGGTAAAATCCTTCCTCTGGACCTGGTTTGTTCCTTGTATTTAATGCATATGCTATAGTTCAATTTGTAGATATAAATGATACACTAGGTCGACGCATTCCCGTGCGATTTCATAGGTCAATTTAGCCGATCGTAGAATTTATAATTAAAAGCTATGTTATATTGCCGCTAGATGCTAATTTACTCATGTGAAATTAAGGTGTGAGAGAGGTGTTCTACTACTCAAAGATGTTAAATAAAGTATCTAGCCCTATCCTTGAGCTGGTGGGGAGTATTTATACCCTCACCAACCAAATATAACAGTTGCATAAAATAATCCTAAAAAATTAGGATGAGCAGTAGTACCACTGTATAATTTACGGTACTACCGCACCTGTACTGTAGCAACAATAACAGCTATATCAGAGCGCTAGAACTAGTCGTTGAAACTCAGTGCGGTACTACCGCTGTTGTAATTGTGGTAGTTCTGATGTCCGGTAGTTCCAAAATTTTGGCGCGGTATTTCTGTTTGCTTCGAGGCCAAAAGTTGGTCCTCTCTGAAAAAAATATACTGCCCAATTTTTGGAACTTTCAAGTTCCGATAGTACCGCTTCAAGGGTGTGATTATACCGTTTTATGGTAGTTCCGCCGTTTAGATCTCAGTACTACAGTTTTCAAAGAGACTAAGTCTTTCAAAGTATGCTCTTTGAAAAGAAAAATGTATCGCCAACTACATGCCCGTACTTCCATGTTTCGGTAGTTCTGCACCACCATCCCGGTCATAGCACACTGCCGTAGTACCGCTATTTGCACATCGGTACTACTGATTTTTCTGACAATACACAGTTGGCTATCAATTTTAATTTGGAGTGTATGTATGATCCTAAATTGATCCAAATGGCACAACAACTTGTTGTTAAGTTACTTGCTATGATCCCTCTTAATAGTACGTCATTTAACCTATAATCCGATCTTTCAATCTTTCTCCTAAAACCAGTAAAATCAAAAAGGGATCCTAGACTACTTGCACCTTAGTCTTGAACCATCTTGATCCTCATGTTGACCTTTAGCATGCATATCATATTCGTCATAGGGATTAAATCTTTCAACCACTCAATTAACATGTTAGTCCCATATTCACATAATATCATTAATTACCAAAAACTATTTTTAAGGGCCTAAATGCTTTCAATGTGATGTTACATGTGCATGTAGAGCGTGGCAGAGAAGATCGGTGACATCTAACCTGCTCCTGTGCGTGCAACCAATAACACCGATGAGGAGGTTGACGAGATGCATGAATCAAACAGGAGCAGGTTGATGAGGATGACTCATGTGATGGGCTTGGCGAGCCATCCGATTAAAGAGGAATCAATGACTCATGTGATGGCCTTGACGAGTCATCCGATTAAAGAGGAACGGATGACTGGATCCTATCCCGTTGCTCGTGTGGTGGGTGGTATAGCATGTTGTAGCCATGTCCTTCCCAAAACCGGGCTTAAATGAGTTTTATAATACTACTCTTGTTTTGTTAAAACGTGATATATACATTAACAAGTTTAGACATGTGTGTATGCATTTAGGAGGAAAAAAGGCCATGTGTATATACATGGATTGCAATTAATTGTTTGTGCATACACGATGCATATGCACGTATCAATGAACTGTTCACATATCTAGCACTGTTGTAATATTTTTCTAATTTTGACCCCCTAGCACCTTTTTTTATTACCAAAAATGGCCACCTCGTCGAGCTCAGAAGGCGTGACAAGTGACACGTGTTACTTGCCGTACCTGGTAGCTCGGCAGGAGGTGGACCGTGTGGCACAGTGAGCTAGCATGGGAGGCGATGGTGTGGCGCGGTAGGCGAGCGACTCTAGGCCAGTAGCCTCTCGAGCGCCCTCGGCTTGACAGGCAGGCCAAAGGGGTAGGAATGGCAAAAAAAATACATTGGCTCAATTCAAAATTACTTCACTTATACTCATTAATTTGGATTTTGTTCTAACTTGACTAGTTAGCCCGCTTCTAAAAATACTTCCAAACTATACATAAAATTTTGTACGAAGGTGCAAGGGGGTTCGAAAGGGTAGATGAACTACTACCACAAACTCTCTGTATTAAGTAGTAAAGATATGTTGTTGTAAACAGTTGTCATAATGAACCATGTGCATAGTTGTTATGGCGTAATTAGTGACCACGACGTCTAGGGGGCACCACGATGTCATGGCGATGCCACGGCATTGCTACGCTCTACAAGTCTACATGCATACATATGTTGGAATGTTGGTCGCCTCCTTTGCTCATGCATATATACCTCTACATCATGCCTTCTCGCTCTCCCAAACTCACTCCTCTCCTCTCCCGGGCGCATCCTCTCCCCGCCACCTCACCTCCTCCCCCACCACCTCACCTCCTCTCCTCTCCCCGACGCCTCCTCTCCCTAGTGCCTCCTCCACTTGTCACCTTGCCTCCTCCCCTTCCTAGTGCCTCCTCCCCCTGCAGCCTCGCCTCCTTCCCCCGCTGCATCCTCCCTTCCCTGGTGCTTCTCCCCCTGCCAAGTCACAACGAAGGTCTCTGGCGTCCACCCAGCTCTGTCGCGATGCCTAGGTGTCACCTAGGTGACACTATAACAACCATGACCATGTGTATACCGACAAAGCAATTTGCAATGAAGGTGTGAATTACATGGCGCTGGGGTTTGATTAGATGCATATATTTGCTTCAGTACTCATAGATACAAATGGCAACATGCACGAATCATTAACCCTAACTATAGCTAAGATACATGTTCGCCTTTTGAAAGCCATGATTCAAGTCAGTCATCGTACATATTTGGGCCCATCGGTGCATTTTCCTTCTCTCCTTTGTGGACTTTAGCCCTTGTGACTCGGGCCCAGTACTCGACTTCTACAACTTGTGTAAGTTTGTCCCAGTCGGAGATAGCTTGCCGTTCAACGGGGGCTTCAGGAATCACTAGCGCCTTACCCTTGTCCTTTCCACTATCATCTGGGGTGTAAGGTTTCTAGCATGTGAATCTCTCAGGTGCCACTGGGTAGTTAAGCATGTATTTTTGCTTGATGAATGTCATGTCATACATATCTAGACCTTTTATCTATTGGAAGGAGCAGCATTTCGTGGTCTGCCGACATGGACAGAGTGGGTTAGAGATATGAGAAATGGAACATGCAATGTAAAATAACAAATACGTGCTTAAAAGAACTTCAATGCATGTGTAGTGCGCCCAAGTGGCGATTGCCAGGTGTGTGGACTGAATAATATGTGCTGGATTGCCGCAATCGCTCTGCGGCTGTGGAAACTCCGGTGGCACGGGTGTATCCTTATAAGAATTATCAGGGTATGATCCCTTCTTCTTGGCCACTTATTTTTGCTTGTGAAATATCTCTCCGTAGTTCGACATCCCTACTAGCAACGCAGTGACATGCTGTATCTATCCTCTCTTCTCTATCTCCTCTTCTCTTAGTTTCGAGATCAGCTTGATTGGAGTCTCGGGTTTAGTCGTGGGGATTGGCCAAATTTTATAGGAGGTCGGTGTACATTGTTAGGGTTAGGGAGTAAAGCTTGAATGCGTTGTTATTTCGCTGGGAAAAACTAGTATGTGCAGTTAAATCACTAGAAAAGCATGTGTGTGTTGTCCACTAGCTACGAAAAGCTAGTACGTGTTATCAAATCACTGAGAAAGCTTGTACGTATTGTCAAATCACTGGAAAATCTGGTGTATGCTATCCATAGGCCGCAAAAGCTGGTACGCGCTGTCAAATCACTGGAAAAGCCGATACATGCTGTCCATAATGTCTAAAATGACTACATAACATTTATAATATTTTTGTCAAGTTACACATGACACTTAGACCATGCTGTGTCATGTGGATACAATACATTACACATTACATGTCTACTTTTTAGTACATAGGTGAACTGGAGCGAGAGCAGGAGCGACTGTAGTTGGTTGAGCTGGAGCGGGAATGGGAATGGGAGCGACTGTGACCTTGATTGGTTTCTCCAATGTTGCGGATGATCAACAGGCTGGGGTTTGCATGCTCTTACGCGTGGTGCTCCTCAAGTGTAGTCCTCTAGTGAGTGACTGGGTTAGAGTAGGATTAGTGGGGATGATGGGGGTCTGGGAGAGCTGGAGCATAGACCATTGTTGCTACTGTATCCGCTTACGCTCAGGGACTGCGACATCCCTCTCACACTCCACTGCAACCAGGATCTTCTCACAATTGACGAACTGAGTGTGGTGAGTCTCAGGGTCTGTTCTTTTTTGCTGCGACTTATGGCTTTTAGCTAAAATTTTTGAATTTTAGCTGTTTGCGACAGAGATTACGGAGAGAGAGATATTCACTTGCGATTTTGGATGGTACAGATGTTGGGATTTTAACGTGTACTATAATTAACTTGTAGACTCTATCTTAAAAAAATACTCTGTTTGAAAGTTAGGTACTGTAGTAAAAGCTAAAAACTGTTTTGAGAAGCTGAAAAGAACAAGTCCTCAATCTAGCTGTAGCTGGATGTGAGGAGTGTTATATAGTCTCAAACTATATAACACTTGTTGCATGCGACGCCAAATGTATCTGATCCAACGGCGCATATGTACGTTACGTTGAAGAGGGGAAATTAATTACTGTGAGGTCTGGTAAAGTGGTAAAGCAGGGATGCCCCCATGCATCGCATCCTGTGCGCTCGTCGAGGAGTGCTCCCGATGACATGCTTGACCACTCAACAGGGCGAGAGCGGGCGCGGTCGAGGCCCAAGCCGCACGAAGCCCAGCTTTGGGCCAAGAAGCCGAGACCTCGGTCGGCGGACTCGGGCCGCGAAGACCATGTGCCGAGGAACCTGCCGCACACGCGGCCTAACTTTCTCTTGGACGTCGCGCGCCCGACGGGCTTCGATCGAGAGGCCCCCATCGCTCCGAAGGCCCGCCTCGTCTCGCCAGTCAGGCCACCTCGCAGCGGCCCGGGCGCGGCCTAGGTAGCCGCCTACCTCGCGCGGCCCCAACGGTATCAATTAATTTCGGCAATCCTCTCTAAAAAATAGTTAATTTCGGCAAAAATGGCTCCGCATGGGGCTGGAAATCAAGACCTCTAGCACAATTTTTTTTAAATAACCCATTAATTTTTTAATATCACAAAAATTAATCTCTGGGTAAAAATATCCTCACGTCGCCGTACCAATCGGCAGCGATGGCAATAGGGTTTTACGTGCCACCCACGCAAATCGATAATGCGTCTCCCAAAGAATGAAATGCGTGGATTCTAAAGTATGTTGAGGCCCTGATTTACAACCCACTACTAACATACTATGAGCACTAGGGGCAATAATATTCATGTTACTCCATATGCTTAGTTCAAATTACTACTTCTGTCTTGCCAAGAGGACATTTTTTTTGGATGTTGACTTGTAAACCCAACAGCAACTCCATATGCTTAGCTCAAACGACTACTGTTTAGCCAAAAATACATTTTAATTTTTTTTGGGACTTTAACAAAACACACGGTATCCAAATAGCTTAGTTACTTTATATACACCAGGTTACTCCCTGACCAACAAGCGATACACACTATCGAAATCCGGAGCACAAACTGGGAGAAATATCATGCATCTTTACACTCAGTACTGATATTGTAAGAAAGAAATTTATCTGGTTCTGTAATGGCAGCAACAATAATAATCCTTTGGTGATCCGTGCAAACGAATATCTGACGTCACCACGGACGCCGCTGCAGCCACAGGACAGGCACTCCTCGGCAGATATCTTCAGGGCTGTGGTTCGTGCTGAGGTGTAGCGGGCGAGTCTGGTGCAATGGTAAAATGCATTCCCCTTCCTTCCTCAGACTGAAGAATGAATGACACCTCTGTTGCTGCCAAAGCAGCTGCCTCCTGGATATGCGTTCATACAAAACATTGAACAAGTTAATGATTTACAAAAGGCTAAAAGCAAACTTAGATCCATGTCCCTGACCATGTTTCTTGAAACTAATCCTGTCGAAATGTCCATTGCATAATGCAAAAGCTCCATTAATGAAAGCAGTTCGAAATTTTCCCTCTAACATGAATTTTTTACCTAAATAGCTTCCAAAATAGTTGAATGCAAAGACAATGTGCACGGACTGAAAACTTTTAACCATGCCTAGGAGATTAATAACTCAGAAATCAATAGCATAAGTAGTTTTATTAACTAGGTTTATGGCCTCGCTTGTCAAGAGGAAGAAAACAGATAAAAGAAAAGATTCGAAAACTCAAATTCAAACTCATATACCACCAAAATAGATCTAATCGAATTCAAATCTCTCAGGAACATGGCAATGTAGCAATTATAAGGTGTTCCCGACAAATGTAAAAGAATAGAAGAAAAGAAATATGTATATATTGGCAACATACTGACCTGGCGCTGTCTGCGGTGCTGCAAGATACTAATTGCCCAAGCCATTATATAAAATGGAAGCAGAAAACCAGCAGCACGCAGTAGAAAAAGCTGTCCATTAATGAAGCATCAATACCAAGTTCTAATGACAATGTACAGCGAGAAGATGCTGAAAGTTTATTTTAGAGAACATTCTTTCACTCACTGAAAACATTGCTGAAGTATCGTCATCGTCTTCATCAGTTAGAGTCAATGCATGCCTCAATAATAAGAGAGCCATTAACTGAACATAGCAAAAAGTAAATAGGTAAGCAAGCCCTTCTGTACATGTTCAATTAACATAAATACATCTGTACTGCAGGAACTCACAACAAGCGCAGCAGAGCGACAAAAGGCAGCAGTGCTGGCATTCGTGGCAGAATAATCATCATATTCAGCTTCCATAATGTGGTTCTGTGCGACTGCAAGGATCCTAGGATCACGCAAGTCAAATGTCGTGCCAGTAATGGTCCAGCCACCACTGCACACCCCAAAGAAAGGAAGTTGCAATTGGATGAGAATACTATAAGCATGGCATCAGAAATAAAAAAAACAGCTTATGGAATTGAAGATAGAATCAAGCATCCATGTCTTGAATGAAACAAAAGCATGGTGTCCTGCCTTATATCGATGGTAGTTTCATCAGGATGGGGTCTGGGAGGTGCAGTGTACCCATGTTCATACGGCTGCAGTAAGGTATTTTCCAACAACAATTTAGGATCGTGTCTAGGGGAGAAGACATGATAAATGGTTTAAACATAAGTTCACCTCATGACAGATTTCACATGTTACATCTCCTTTCTCATTGCACCATCGCTGTACACAAGCCCGATGAGCATACTGCACCATACAAACTAAAGATATGTGAGAACATTATCCATGCACATTGCACGATGCCTATGGGACAGACTCCATTTAAAAAAAAAGAGTTTCAGAAACAAATCAGATAAGTATGACGACAAGAATCAACTTGAAGATCCTGTTATGAATATTGTGTGTATATTAAAGAGGTCTAATGAATAATATATATATGTGTGTGTGTAGTACAAATATTTAGGGGTATATACCATATACAAATAAGAAAACCAAAACATATAAGAAAAGACATAATACAATTCCAATTCTATCTCTAATACCTTAAACACCACCCCCATACACAGCATATGCAATAGCATTGCATTTGAAAAGGATTCACTAAAATAGTAAAAATCCGAAACCCGAATAAAAATCCGAAACCCGAATCTTGATGATGTCGTCATAGCGTTCGGCTCTTGAAAAAACTGTCAAATTAAACCGAAAAGGAATAAATAGAAGCATGACGGCGCATATCGAAACACAAGATGGCGACGGCGCAGTGCACAAGGTGCAGGAGAAGTGCGGTGGCCTTAGAAGCTCGGGGCAGCGGCTAGAGAAACGATGGCATCATAACGACTTCTACGATCTACACGCGGCTTAGAGAGAAGAACGGATGCTACCATGCAAAAGGAAGTTCATATACTTCTATGACCGACAATTAATTTATGGGCTCGTATGACTTAGAAAAATTAAAAGATAGAGGCTACGAATTCGGATAGATGCAACGAAAGACTCTAAGAAAAAAAACTCAAAAGTTAATAGCAGTAGAGAGAGAGAGAGAGAGTAGAAGTGTAGAACTACACATCCCCCCCAACACATTTCTCCCTACTTGGCCGCCACTCCCTCTTCTCTTCTCCCCTTTTTCTTTCCCTTCTTCTCCCTTTCACCCGATGCCTCCTCTCTCCCGGCGATGGCGTCCGGCTCCAAGTCGCCGGCAGCATGGGGTTGGGGCGGCCGGGTGGAGCTCGAGCTCGGGGACAGTTGCGTCCATCTCGCTCTCCCTCTGTGCAGCGGCCCAATCCAGATCAGATTTGGATGGTGGCGGCGGTTGGGAGGGCAAGCTGGCGCGGCAAGAGCCCGAATCTAGGCAGAGGAGGAGCGGGGGCAGCATTGGCATCGGCTAAAGGAGTGGATTCGGCGAGGAAGAGCTTGATCTCACCGAATCCACCGAGGAGCGGGTTAGGAAGGCGGTTGAAGTGGTCATCGCCGACGGCCGAGAGCCGGTGCTCACAGCAGTAGTGGCCAGATCCGTCCGCCCAAGCAGAAGATCCATCCCCCCTTGCCCACACCGACACCAGATCTGGGGTAGGGCGGCGTGGTGACGGCGGGATCTAGCGTGGGCTGCCCGGATCCGACGAGGCGCCGCCGCCATGGGAGGCGGAAAGGTGTCAGCAGTGATGGGAATCGTCGGATCCTGGCCGGTTAAGATGGATCTGAGCTCGACGATGAGGGAATCGGCGGCGACGAGCTTCTTGGAGGAGGCCAGCGGCGTGGTGGCCGAGATCCGTAGACAAACGTGCGCGGCGGCCGGCAGCCGAGAGAAAAGATCACTCCTCCCGGGGGCAGCGACAGCGGAAAATGATGGGAGGCTAGGTGGCGGCGGCGGCGGCTACAGTAAACCCTAACCTTTACTTTGATACCATGTTATGAATATTGTGTGGATATTCAAGGGAATATATCATATACAAATAAGAAAACCAAGGCATATGTGGAAAAGAATAATATAATTCATATTCTATCTCTAATACCCTTAACAGATCCATTCAGCTCGAATGCAAGGACTGGTGTGGACACAGACAGAGCTTGATTCCACCTTTCACATGCTTGAATATCATGCAAATACCCTGATTTGCTGGGGAGGTGGTTCACAAAGAATAGACCATTACTACTTAGGAGAGCAAATTTCATTCAGAGTTGTAAATATTCAAGTTGCTGGTTACTTCAAATTCAGATTATCCAGACACTTGCTACTTATGAAGTTGCAGTTGTTGCACTATCACGACAGTTTCATCCTACAGAGTACCGACCCGGACTCTAGATAAGATGCAATGATAACAGGAAATTCACGTGCTGTAGTTTTTTTTTTTTTTGTCATATCTTCTATTACTACAAATTGCAAGTCTTAATATGCCAAGATCATGTTATTCAAAGTGTGTTTTTTCTTCTAAAACACTTCTTCTTCATTGGCTACCTAACAAAAGATTCTGGCGCCATGACATTTTTGAAACATCACACATTTCATTAAGCATGTGCAATCTTTGTTACATTATTAAATTGTGAAATAGTACCTAGATAGCCGCAAGTTCCCAGATAAGAGTCTCCATCATATTAGATCAATATTCAATATAGTTTTCAGAGAACTGTGACATAATCAACCTAGGCCGAATTCACATTTGCAAATTGCCTATTGTCTATCTTAGATGGTCCATGCATATGGTGAATGGAAAGACAAGAAAATAAGGCCCTAAGCATGACACCACAGAAAATCCACGAGGCACCCACCAACAAAATATGGATGCCAACAGAGATCTATACCATGAATAATAAATAATAGAATATGACTGTGCAACGAGCCAACAAATCAAGTACAGTTCCTATATAGGAAAAACAACAATTTTTAACGAGTTCTTATCGGATGGGATATACTACTGTCTAACTAGTTAAGCTGCAGAACAATAAGATAACTGAAGCGTCATCATTTTTTTTAGGTGAGCATCATCAGATTTCTGCTGCATGGTTGTATGAGTACTCTAGTTATATTATCAGTACAGACTGCAATCGGTGGAGCATTGTTTTCCATTGTCTTTGGAAAGTTAATCAAATCAGTGTTCCAAGCAATAGCCAGCATTTCAAGGAGAGTGTTGACATCCAATCCGAGAAACAAGAAGGCCAGATTGCGAACAATAATTATCAGACAACCACATATCAACGTAAATACCAAATAGACATACAAATAAACCCTAATGAGTAACGACACAAGTTAATATTATCTAATCACATTATGATGAATTAATAGTTGCAACCAAAACTTGAAACAACCAGAGTTGATGGAATAATGTGAACCTTTAGACTTCCAGTACAAGCACATGGGCTCTCTAGATTTTTCATGCTGTCTTCCTCCTGGCAAATGCGACACTCCACCATCTGCAGGAGAGGTTCTTCTTCAAGAGAGCTTTCACCAACTGCCAGAAAGGTATGCGCTGTAGAGGGTGGCCGTGCAGTGGCTTCCCCCGATGAGGAGTTCTTGGCTGCCCCAGTGACCTCAACGGGTTCAGGCACCATTAGGCGATCAACGTTGAGCATTAGATGATCCTTCATTGTTGTAATAATTAATAACCTTTCGAACAAAAAATTCTTTTAGAAATCCTATTAGATCTGCTCAGAGTCCATAATCTAGTTGCTAAATTAAGCGTAGCATCCTGCTGAAAACAAAAAAAAGGGGGTTCAACCAATGTCATGATTTATTAGAAAAACCTACAGCAGAACAGTTATGAAACAGCTGAACGACCTACAGTATAACAGCTATGAAGCCGCTGAAGAAACTTGCCTATTGTCACAAAATGAGGCACCGGAGTCCTTGGTGAAAGATATTAAGAGGCACCAATGGTTCGAGCTCCACCTTTCTGCACCGAAGTTGTGCTATCAACAAATGTGGCAGCAGAACAGGAATATTGATAGCTCATAAGTCATAGCTCGTGTTTCAACCCAAAATCAGTCCAGATGAGACACATCAAAGATCCAACAGAATATTAAGCCAGTTAAAATAGGGATAACAAAATTGTTCTGCGAATATTAGTGATCATCCCAACATTTTTATTAGTGATCATCCCAACATTTTGAAGCAATAAGCTTGCTTCCACAAAAGAAAGCTAAAGTAAAATTCTGAAAGCACCCTCAATATTGGCTCATAGATGAATCATAAGCTCTGGAAACCAATAGTAAAACCATGGATATTACCCAAAAGACGAAAAAAAACACATTTCTCTCCTCCCAAATTCTAATCACAGAACCATAAATTATAAAAATGCCACATAAGCAACGCATTAACCTCCAAAAATCAGCTCGAAATCTAGCAACTTATGGGTCAAAAACTGAAGAAAAGTGCCTTTACAGTACGAAGCTTGCAGGGGATCCATCACAGATTAAGATCGCATTACCCAAGAAGAAGGTTTCTTCAGTCGCCCCCCTGGATTGATGAAATTGAGTGTGCTTCCACCATCACCCTCAATTCTATCAAACCAGAGGGGACAAAGCGATAGATGAAAACAAACAAAAGCAAATTTACAAAACTCTCCGCCCCCAATGAATATAGCAGAGAGCATTCCAACAAAAATCGCACCCCCCCCCCCCCCCAAAACACACACACACACGCGCGCGCGCGCATGAGCACGCCCACCCGAATCGAAATCCCAGCACAGCGAAGCGATCAACGCGCGCAAGAAACCGATGGAATCAATTTCCTCACAAGCTTCGCCCCTTCGCCCACGAAATGGCGCCTCAACCAAGCACGGATTTGAACACCATAAAACGCCCGGCCAAACCGAAAGGCGACGCATCGAATACCTCCAATCGCGCGGCAGAAAACACCGTGAATCGATAAAATCACATCGAATCCAATGAAATCTCCCCCAAAATTCCCCTCTTCCCCACGGAACGCCGCAGCCTAAGGGAAACCAGTCGCGCCCTACCGATCCCGCACAAATTAGCGGCCCTAGAAAAAACTCGGACAAATCTCGCCTCTCCCGACACTACGATTCAACGCCTCGACGAACAAATCGACGGAATAAATTAGCAGAAAAAATTAGGGGGAAATGGATGCGAGGGAGGAGGCAGATTTTCGTACCAAAGGTAGAACTCTAGTGCGACTCCGGCCTCGTCCCTCGATCTCGGCCCGTGGGCGCCGCTAATAATATATGCCAGCACAGGACAGGAGGCTGCAGGTGGGGCCCACGGGCGCGGTGGACCCGCCATCCGGCGGAAAGCGAGAACGCGTGGGGGCTACTTGCCAGCGAGGGGTAGCCCACGGCGCAAGCCGGCGTTTTTTAACGTTCTCTCGGTGTGCGTTTTGCGACGTTCAAAGAATCTAAGTTCCTTTTTCCCGAGGGGCAAACTCGTCTTAATTAATTAGGTGTTGCTAGCGACCGGACATTCAGGGGGCGTTTGGAATAGCGATAGCTTTTGGTTTTTGCTGAAATTTTACTGTAGTTGGCTGATTTTTTACTGTAGCTGAGTTGGCTTATTAGGCATAATTAAATCTAAAAAATGTAAAAATAAAAGCGGCACGCTAATCTAGAGCGGACGATGCAAAGGAATACGAGAAAAAAATAAAACACAAAAATACTAAAAACAAAAAAACGAATAAGGATAAAATATGAACAGTGCTGCTACAGTAATTTCGCAGCAGAAGCTGAACACAGACGCTGAGAAAAAGTTGATCTGAGCGTACCCTCAATCTGGACGTTGACATGATACAATCTGATCGAAACACTTAATAGTAATGTTTACAACATTATCATACAATATATGCAACAAAGAAACTTCACAAAAATATTGATGTTTCACTGGTTGTTACCGATTGTTGTATATATGAAATCAAAATATTACAATAAAAAATAAACACCGACCTCATGGCAGGTGGCGGTGAGGCCCTCGGGTGCGACGGCTACGAGCGGCGAGAAGGTGGTGTGAGCGGCGTGGATCCGACGTCGGAGGAGAAGGCCACTCACATCCTCGTGGCGCACTCAGCCTCCTAGTTTGTCGGGGGAGGACGGTTGAAGAGTAACTCAATGGTGGCGGTCGGATCTGGCGGCACTACGCCCAAGGACGATAGAAGAGGAACTCGACTACGATGTTTGGATCTAGCAACTCTGGAGCTGGAGACGAGGGTGGTTGGGCTCGTGGTCGTCGCCGTGCTCAATTATCGTTGGCGAGGAAAGGAGTGAGAAGCAAGAGGGAGAATGAGGATAGAGTGAGAGAAGGTGGGACGATAACGAGTGAGTTAAGGAAATATGAATGGACCGAGGAGTGGGCAGCGCCAGTACATGGGCTGGGGTTCCATATGGCCGAACGTCCAAGCTGTATCAATACTGTAATTAATTTCACAAACGGGACAAATTTTTATGGGTACTGTTCTATTATAGCCATGCGATTGCTCCAGGGATGATGATTAAACGGCTACTAATCATCTAATCCTATAATCACGTGAGGTCAATCTCTAGAATGAAACAATGTCTGTGCATGAACAAGAAAATGCCCCTTCTGTCTCTTTTTAGACATGCAAGAGCTTATTAGCCTTTATGCTTCAGAGGGACATTGCAATTGTGATGAATAAAAAGAGCTAGAAAATTCTAGCACCCTATTTAAGCGCACAAATGTGTAGCATTATTGCTCCTCTATAGTAAAGCAAAGTTTAAGGCACCCTTCTTTTCAGTTTATGGCTTCCCTAAATAAACAAATAGAATAACTTCTTCATCTTTTTTTGAAACGGTTTATTGGAACGGTTTTTTTAAAATAACTTATTGGCATTCAATTTATTTGCATAAACGCTTGCGTTGGGCCTAAAAGACATCAACAGTAGCTAAAAAGAATCCACCCTAATATCAGCAAGTTGGTGGGTATCATGCAGGATGGAAGCTATGGCCCTCCTTTTGTCCTTGCCGCGAGTCTCAGAAATTGGGTAGAGTTTTGAAAATGCTCACTATCTTAGGAAGGAAAACTTACTAGTGCCAAGAACATGAAGAATGGCAGAACGAACTTATCACGCTTGTACATTTTAAAAGTGTAGCGCATGGTTGGCTAGTTAGAGCAAAATTGCATGAAGGGCTCTACGCAGCACATCTAACACATGCAAATGCATCATCAATAGGAAAAAATGCAAGCGGTGTACTCTCCAGTCAGCATCAATTAGCGAAATTCTCTCGATAGGTTCACATTTTCTCATGTTGAGATACAATTAATGGCGAACCCTACAAGCCCCATGAAATTCAAGGCAAGAATCACCTAGGGAGATGAACAGATGCACCCACCCTCCAACCTCCACGCAGCTCTCCCTTGCCATATTCTTCATCCCTCATTACCCTCCTTGCCTTTGCTGCCTCGTTCCATGATTCAATGTGGGAGTAGATGTTCGCGACCATCATGTAATTCCTGCTTCTCCAGGGTTCCAGCTCCAGCAATCTCTCCTGCACCTTGTCGATGATGTCAATGTAGTCCTTGGAGCTGTCCTCCAGACATTTGGGTTGGCCTCGACGGGCATGCCCATAACAACAAAGTCATATTCTAGAGGCAATCGGTGTGCCCTACGATATCAACCATGGCATTGCAGTGCATCATCATTGGCTCAATGCCATAGACATGTTGCATTGTATGGAAGAACCGGCACCCCTCGTTGACCAGCCTGGTGTGGCTACATGTGTAGAACAACCCGAGAAATGTGACATAATTGGGCATGGCTGATGTGCCCTTCATCCTATTGAACAGCTTCAGCGCCTCCCAGGCCCGTCGCTGGGGCTAGGCGGCAGGGGCGCCGGCCAAGGGCCCAAGCAAGAGGGGGGCCATGAGCCCATGAGCAAATATAGGATGGATCTGTATATGTGTTCCTTCATCATAGTATATGTGCTCCAGTCCATCTGAAAGCGTAGAATACGCAATTGATTGATTAACATCTTAAATTGAGGTAACCATAATAGTTATTTTGTTATTCCTTAGTTTTTCTTCTATTGTTATATTGACATTGTCTTTTATGAACCAAATACATGCTGCAAGTTAATTTTACTAGTACTATAATACATGTTTTATCAATTATTATGTTAGCCTATAGGGCCTATAGTATTGCGCTTGCCCAAGGGTCTCTGTAACTATAGAGACGGGCCTGGCGCCTCCTAGGCTAATCCATTTTGTGCAAACCCCCATATTCATCGCACTCCATGCCAAACATTCCACACTATCATCCTCTCAAACAAGCGCCATGTGTACCTTACTGTGCCATACATGGCATACATGTTAATTGCTACCGTGCCGAGCTGAAGCATCATGTCCAGCTACTGGGAGATGACATGCCCATGCGCCCACTTTCCAAGTGCCAAGTTGCCCAGCTCGGCCATGGCAGACAGCATGACCACAAACATTGTCTGGTCGGGCTCGAACCCAGCCTCTACCATCTTCACAAACATCTTGACACACTGGTTGTCGCGATCGTTGTCCGCGAAGGTGGTGAGCGTAGTGTTCAAGGACACCATGGTGTGCTGCAGCATTTTGTTGAACACCTAGATGGTGCGCGCCAGGTGGGCGCAGGCTAAATATGCACCCATGAGGGTGTTTTGGACGTACACCATGGCCGCATTGGTGGAGGGAACAAGGTGGAAGGAGCCTGGGGCGTCCAGGAGTGTGTGGGCATCCAAGCGGAGCCCCCTGGTGAAGGCGAGTGACAGTGGTGGGGTCGGGTGAGGAGGCAAGCGAGGAAAGGAGAAGGTTGAAGTGGTCGAGGAGAGGGGAAGGGAAGGAGAGGAAGAGGCGATGGGCGAGGGGGGGGTGGATGAAAGAGGGTAGGGAAATGAGATGGCGGAGGAGGATGGGGAGGGGAGGCAGCTGGAGGTGATGAGGTAGGCGTGGAGCTGTCAAAGGCACGACATGATGGTGGCACTGACGATAAGGGTGTGGAGAGCGGACAAGAGAGTGGCCATGCCATGGAGGTCAGGTGCTTGATGTAGAGGTGGCCAAATGGGCCATGCCTATTGGGCCAGCCCACATCACGCTACTATAGGCACGGCCCAGGCATGACATGACCCCAGAAGGAATCGTGCCAGGTCGGGCCGGCACGAGGCGATGGGCCATGCCTGGGCCACCGTCCTGGCCCAGCGTGCTGGCATGGCACACCATGGCACAACACTCATACTATCGGGCTGAGCATGGGCATGGATATAGCACAGCACAACCCACACAACACCCACACAACACGGTGACCCAGTGGGCACGGTTGGCCCATCAGCATGCGTAGCCTAGTGAGTACGGCCCATTAAGCATGAAAATATGATTGTTAGGAATGGTTGGCCCTGGCATGGCCTGTTGTAGGATCGAGGAGGCCGACTAGAATGGGGTGAATATTCGGTTTTAAATTTTTTTTTGGCTAAAACCAAGTTTATAATACGGAAGCGTAAAACAATATGGTTTTGCACAATTAAGACCTAAATCAACTAGTCTCACTAAGTGCACCAACAACCTAAATCTATATCAAGGTTTGTAATCCTAGAGTGATAAGCAATCAATTTAATTCTATAAATGTAAAATACTTGAATATAAATTGAGCACAAGAAAACAAATCACAATGATATGGTTTCTTTTTACCGTGGTGTTCAGAGACTTATTGGCCTCCCCTAGTCTACGTTGAGATAAATCCAAATAAATTAGATCGGCTCCACGAATTAAGCGAAACACCTCAATTCTACTAGTGGTAGCTTTTTCCCGCTCCGGGTAGGTGAGCTCCAACATTCACAACACGCCGGGCCTTCTCACAAGTTTCTTTGAGAAGATCATCGAACATGACGCCTTCAACGCCGTCTAGGAGTCGGCAACCTCCAAAAGTAATAAGTCAAGCCCCTTGCTTGACTCTCGTCATGTGTAACGAATGCACAAACTCAAGTGAATATGAAATCCACCTTTAGATACAACACATTCAATTAGAAACCTCTCTCATTACTCACAAGATGCAGCACATGCATAATTGAGTGGAGAAACTCACACTACCTCAAGAGAGTAAAATAGAGTGCCAAAGATTGATCTCCCAACCAACCAATGGGGTATTTATAGCTCACACTATAAAACTAGCTGTTGGGAGCAAAACCCCTAAAATATCAGCATTTACGATAGTACCACAGTTATGGGGTTGATAATATCATTTTTCATCATAACGACTAGAAAAATAGCCGTTATTCGGTATTTACAGTATTACCGCAGTTATAAGTGCGGTACTACTATTTTTCGATCATACTGTAGTTATAAGTGTGGTACTACTGTTTTTGGTTTTTAGCATAGACGATGTTCGAAAAAATGGTCATACCTTTTGATTCTGATGTCAGAATTGAGTGATCTTAGATTCTATGAAAAGCTTATTCAGAGGGCTACATAACCCATCTATTTTCGTCATCTTAAACTTATTATATCAATACAGAAATTATAAGAAATCCAATGAGTCACTACCATAGTCTAAATCCAAAGAAATAGTAACAAACAATCTTTGATCATGCCAAGGGATAATGCATGACCTCCAACACTGTGCAAAACATATTTACAAACTTAGATCATACTACAAGGAGTAGGTACACGGACTTTAACTATTTACAAAACATATTTACAAAGTACAGTCACATATTACAAGGATTAGATGCATGATCCTCAACTATTTGCAAAATACATTCGTTAATAATAGCGTCATGTCATGGAGAGCTAGAGTAAGCGGGATTGAGCTATCAACACATGATGAGATTTAAGATACTAGACAAGACCCCTTTTAATAGTACAGCAAACCTATACTATTAATCCCGTTTTCCAACCAAACACCTAGACTGGTAAAAAATTAGAAACATATTCTTAGCCCTATCTAGTTATACCTTTACATAAGCATCCTCTTGAAGTTTGATGACGCACATCTTCACTTTAAGTTCAGGTCATTGTATTCTCTTGACTTGATGATCAACACATGATCGTCTCCTTTTTATGATCTTGATATGTATCAATGCATGGTACATCTCCTCTTCTTAATAGTCTTCAACTCATAAAGCTATCTTCTATCTCGAATCTTCACTTGATGATTTTCAACATATGAAGCCAACCAAAAACTTCATCATCATGAAACATAACTTATTCATCCAACTCATGAAAAATGTTAGTCACACAATGTGATTGTCATTAATTATCAAAACATATCATTAACTCATAATGGTAGGTCTAGATTCTTCAATCTTCCCTTTTTATTAATTGATGACAACCATTATAATTGCAAATAATTGAATATAAAGCCATTAAACTCAAAGTGTGGTACTACCGCCATTATAAGTCTGGTAGTTTCGCTCTCTAGTAGTTCTGATTTCATGCGCGAAACTTCCGTTTGTCTTAATGACCAAAACTTGGTCATCTCTAAAAAAACATACCGCCTATAAATCCAGTACTTCTGGGTTTTGGTAGTAACTCTTAAGAGTTACGGTCATACCACTGTGCGATAATTCCGCCGTTCAAAGGGAACTCTATGGAAAAACGTACTGCTAACTACACGTCGATACTTCTAGGTTTTGGTAGTACCGCACTACCATCCCAATCATACCTTTCTGTGGTAGTACCGCTGATTACACACTGATACTATCGATTTTTTTGACAATATATAGTTGGCTTTAAAATTTAAATTCAAATGCATGATGACCTTTCTCTTGAGTTATGTCGATCTTCTTATCAACCTTAGCATGCATCTCCAGATCATCAAACGAATTCGGGGACTAAACCTTTCAATCATTTGACATACATGTTATTCTCTTTTTGCAAACATAAATAATTGAATATAAAGTAATATGAGTATATATGAAGTACACAAATATGATATACTCAAAGGATATGTTTCAAAATAGAGATCCTCAATATATATGGAAAAGAAAATAGGGATCAATACTAATGAAACCACAAAACATAAAGTGAACTTCCTTAAATGTGTGCATACAAGGATGTGTAGTAAAAACATATGCACATATTCAAGTTAGACTTTTGATGGAGTTCAACTTATATTTTGAATCCGAGAAATGCAACAAGATATAAGAACGTAACGTCGAATGTATACCTCCGTGATTTTCACCTTTTTATCCAAAAGAGACTAAGCAATAATATACTTAACAAACGAGTTAGTCTCATATTTAGATTTATCATTAATGAGTTAGTTTTATATTTAGATTTATCATTAATCACCAAAATCAATCTAATTGGAGCTTGAACTTACACCTATTTGACCCGTTTAACCCCTTTAGCATAATTAACATTCGGATTTTTGAAATATCTAACTGTTTTGTGGCCATTTGAGAGTTTAAAATATAAAATAAATTCAAAAAATTTCAAATTTTTTTCTATAAATAGGTAGCATACCCCCTCATTCAACTACACCCAAACCAACAATCTATTCTCTAAATTCTCTTGTGAAAATTTCGATACACTTTGTGATAGTTTTGGTAAAATTTAGAATAATTTTGCCAAAAATCCAAAAAATTGAAATCCAACCTACAATCAAGAAAAGAGGTGATAATACTAATTTTTATATACTTATATTGTTCTTACTTTTCTTTGGTGCGATGTAAAATAGGTAATAGTGTAATTTTCTATTTGCATTTTAAAATTTTGCACATTTCTCCATGGAAAATATTGACAGTTTTCCTACGAGTGAATACAGAATTGATTCAGAAGATCTTTCATCCTTCGGGAATAAAATGCCTCCGCCTCCACCTCAAATGGCATAACAGACCCTGGCTATACCATTGTCAGCTCTACGGGTGTCTCTATGTCAACAAGCACTGAAGCGAAGAGGTCCAAATCCAGCACGTCGGAGGTATGGACAGATTTCGACAAGGTAGTGAAGCGAGACGCAGCCGAATCTCAGGTGAGAGTTATTGTTTGTAAAATATATCGTCATGAATTGTCTGCAAAGTTTTTTGGTGGAACCGGGCACTTACACCGATATGCCCAAAGATGTAAAAAACAAGACAATTTCTTTTGTAAATAATTCTAACCAACGAATTACAGCATATAAAACCTACAACATTGCGATGAGTGTATGTCCATAAAAGTTTGGTGTGGACATACCGGTAAGGTAGAACTCAACTTATCTCATGCTACAAAATATTTTACCTTGTAAACCCATACTTTCTGTTTTTATCCACACGCACTATCATTGACATACCAGCAACACACTATTAACTGAGCAGCACTAGTATGTTGCTGAGAAATTACTAGCATTTCTGAAACTTTTTTACAAAACCACATTACTTTATTTGGAGTATACTATCCAACATCTCGTTTAATTGTTCATCATATTATTGTGATTGCGACTCACTTGAAAGTTAATGAAAATGACTTAGTGTTATGAGAGGCTGCATGTGATATGAAAACTATATATTTAAAATATTGGAATGAGATTCTGTACTTATACACATTTGGATTTATTCTAGATCCAAGAACTAAAATTGTTGAATTCACTAATGTTTTTCACTTATAGGTGAGTCTGTATGGATAGATTGTTCTAACTATTTTACAATTGTTTGTTCTGAATTGTCTAAAGTTTATTAGAAGTACGAGCATAAATTTTAAGGGGTTCGCTTGTAACGACCTCCGCCAGCACCCACCACAGATAAGAAGGCAAATATAAAGGGCAAAATCTTTGATACACCAAATCAAGCTCTACATTGTTAAATGCTGGAGCAATCCATACCATGACCCGCGTGGAACTATCAATTTTTTAGACAGTGATCCCGTGCCTCACCATGCAGAGAACTTCAATATTTTGGAATGGTGGCACGAGCACAAGTTAACATATCTGATGCTATCTATTTTAGTAGGAGATGTGTTAACTATTTCTATCTCGACCGTTTCTTTCAAGTCTACTTCCAATCTTTCTGGAAGAATATTGGAGGAGAGAAGAACAAGCCTCACGAGTGAGATGGTAGAAGTACTTCTTACGGTGAAAGACTGGGAATAAGTTGATGTGTGAGCTCAATATTGCGTGATAGACATAGAGTTGGAACACGCGTTCAACAATCTCTATGTAGATGGTGGTGATGGCAGCGACGCTTCTTAGAGCATCCATGTATACATTGTACCTTTTCTAATTTTTTACATGTGATGCTAAGCTACAGGCTATACTCTTTTTTCTCTAGTAAGCTTTCCTCAAGTTGAGTTTTTTACTTAGCAAAGTTTTTAACAAAGCAACCATTTAAATATTAATAAAGTTCATTATTATATTTATATAATTTATTTTGTCTTTTTTAATTCTATATATTTTTTAAATTATTATGTTTTTTTCAAAATTTTCAGACCGAAACAGGCTAGTCGTGCCTAACTGGCCCGTCAGGCTAAACTGGCACGTGCTGGTCCAACACAGCACGAACCCCTGCTGGGCCATGCCTAGGCCACCGCCTTGGCGCACAGGCCAGCACAGCATGGCCTGTTCAGGCTGATGGGCTCAACGGGTCGTGCCTAACCGACCCGTGTTGAACAAGCTTGTGTTGGGCTATGCCATGCCGCCCATTTGAACAGGTGTGGCTCGACAAGGATTTGCTCCTACAAGAAAAATTGCCTGCTTTTCGGATGGCCTGGGCTGGTTAGCCCAATGGGCCTCCTCGATGTTTTTTTGTTAATACTTCTACCTGAAAATTTCTTCTTTCATACTGTACTATGAAACTGTGCAAATATGCAAATTATCATGGATCGTTGGTAGCCGATCGTGGAATTTAACAAAAAAAAAAGGCAACGAAATCAATCTTTATTCTCTTCTGACCAAATAAATGAATAAACGTCAGCGCTTCCAAGTCCCAACTAGTTCTGGGCTCGCCTGCTGCTATCGCCAAAAATCCGCACGAGACCACTCATCGATGCTTGTCATTACATGTTTCTGGCCGGTCATTAGTTACTGCCGAACTACTGGTCCATTACCAACTGGTCTCGACCGGTGGTAAACCAATCGGAAATTAACTGGAAATCATCTGAAGACTCTGAACCATAGTTTTTCTTGAGAGAAAATGGCACTGAACTGAAATGATCCACTGGAGCACAGACTTGGATTGACCGGATCGGATTAAGATTGTCCATGCGGCCTAGATCGCTGCCGACACTACCGGAATCAGTTTACTGCAAATGGAGGTGGGAGCAGTGACGACGAAGACGATGATGGCTAGTAGCCGATGAAATGTAACGCAAAGATCTAATCCGTTGCGACCAGCTGAGAGCTGCTATCAATAGCATCAAATGTCAATTACAATATGGTCCTTACATTGACAGGAACTTTTGGTAGCCCAAGCACAGTACATCTCACTGTAACTAAACAGACATATGTACTTAATTAATCAGTAGCCACAACCCACACATCATGTTTGGCCGCAGTTCACGGCATGATAACTACTAGCTTAGCTAGGGCACACGACATGCCGCAGTAACAACTCACGAGTAATGATTCATCGAAGTGATCCCAGCTCAGCGCCGACGCGGTGGCGTGTGGTGGTGGTTCGGCCCCGGGGGCCCGTAGTCCTGCGTCTCCAAAGCCATCCTCGCATTGATCATCGCATCGTCCTCTACCGGGACGAATCTCTCCATGTCCATCTGAAAGAATCACGCATGAAAATGATCACTCCTTCGAGAACGCAAAATACAGTAGTGAAGCATCTTGGGGGGGAAAACATAGCAAAGTGGATCGAATCTCTACTACTCCGTTTGCAACATGGGAATCCTATAGAATTATGCAAAATCCACGTACTCCGGCAAAATTCTTGCGTCGCAAACATGTCATAAAACCTTCTTTCCTTCGCCGAGGACCGGTGTTACACGTACGGAAAATCTGTTACAATACCTGTACAAAATGTTGTTGAATGGGACGGGAAGTTATGGAGGTCGATGTGGATCAGTTTAATAAAAACCCATGAAAGGTGCCAAGCGTAGTATTTTCCTCTTCCGTGTAAAAAAAAAGTGTAGGCTTTTAGTATCAGAGACTGAACAGTGTGGCAAAGAGCAGGCATATGGAAAAACCAGTAAATTACCGAAGACGACAAAATATTGCAATATTTTCCTATGAATGGTAAGAAAATTAGGTCATATGGTACCTTCGGCTTTGGAGTGCTCCCTTCAACCGATGGCATCTCACCAGCCTCGTGTAAGGACGGTCTCTGCACTCCTACACTCGACAGTGATGAATGGCAAGTTCAGATCTTATGTAATCCTATTACATCTTAGAACAACAAAGTGCAGCAATCAAATTAAGCAGGCAGTGAAGGATGCGAGCATTACTTGAGAGAGGCACAGCATTGGCGGGAATCAGGAGGTAGAATGCCAGCAAGGGGACAACTAGATAGAGTGGTGCTGATGCTTTCTCCATCGCACTGATCTCTCAATTAAGCAGTACTATTATCTCAGGCCACAAGGATCTCTCAATGGAATGGAAGCTGATCTGTTGGCTTCAAGTGCCTCATGGTCCTTGCACTTCTCCTTGGTCTCACGCCCTGGAACCCCTTTTATCGCACATGTCATCCAACTCTAGATCATTCTTTCAGGAAGCGAAGTCAAAAAGGCGAGGGGATTCACAAAGTCTAACCGGTGGGATCTAGCCCACCCTTTTGCCGTCTTTCTTCCCCCTCCACTTGCTGTTGAAATGCTCCTATTAGTCCATATCTCGTCGGTCTATATTGCAATTGGCAATTGCATGGTATGCCATTTGTTGAATGAGGAGAGATAGTGTTTTCTGTTAAAAGAAGACTAGATAGTAAGCAATAAGGCAATGAGTATGACTACTACATGGGCCTTCTGTACTTTCAAACGTAGGTACCTGTTTGACAAAGGTTTTGCCACTGTCCTTGGTCCAAACTCCATATAACTCAAGGAACAGCCCAGAAAATCTTTGCTAGGGGTATGAACTGAAACTTAGCTTGATGGAAGAATAGAATAATTTTTCCTATCAGACAAAATGTTTGGACCGAACAAATTCAAGGTGTGCAATATGCGTTAGATTTTTTTTTTGTTTGTCTAAATAGATGTAGCCTCCATATCAAAAGTCAAAATAATTGTCAGATTATACAAAATCCTCAGATCTTTTATTCTTGAAAACGCATGAGTTTTACATTTCATTCATTAAGGAGAAGGAAATCACAAAAAGAGTTCAAATCATATTCCTTGGGAGAGCTAGGAATAGAAGAGAACGTAGCAAGATAAACCAAAAAGCACTACAAAGAGAGTACTACTGACTACGACAAGCAACATAAGCACCCGACGACTCCTTAAGGAGGGGAAGCACCACTCAACCTAACACGTGTTGTCGTCGTCACCCATCGCACCCACTACATGCAACAACACGGCGACAACCTCACAGCAAAAGGGCCTCTGCTAATGAAATATGACGTCGAGAGGACGACCACCAGCAATGGACAAGCAACACACATGTAGAAAAATAAGGAGTGTAGGGTCAGGTGATCCAAGGCAACGCTTCCAAGGAGGGAACGACACCGAAAGCGTCGCCATCACCCAATTCGGCCAGAACCAGACCTGAGATTTTCACCCTAGACAACGCCTCCAAGATGACGCCTCTAAGAAGGGAAATGACGTCCAAGGACGCCGTCATCGTCAAATCATGCTAAGGAAGGCCAGGTCTAGGGTTTTCACCCAGAGCACGGTACCACACCACCTGGGACAAACCTGTCACCCGCCATGATTCGGGTGTGACAGTCTCACAAAGCTGCCCAGCCCAAGAGCAGCACCGCCCGCTGGCCTCCACACTTAGCAACTTCATCTGCCTCCCCGGCCAACTAGCGGCCACACCGCCGCCTACCAGCCGGTCATAGCCCTGGCCGACCATGCACCGGCCAGCCCCCAATCCAACCAACAAGGACCAACTCTGTAGTTGCATCCCTTCACCTCTATCCAGCTCCGGTGGCTGCTCCCAGCAAACTCCAGCTCTCGGCTCCTTCCGTCTTGGCCCGCCTAACCGTCGCAAACTAGAGCCGCAAAGCACTGCCATGCCACCCACCACGCAGTACATGCATGACCATGACACTCTGCGCCCTTGAGCGCCACCACGTGCAGCCCAGCGCCGACGTTGGCCGCTGTCTGCGTGCTCGCCCGCGCCGACGCCTGCGCCCGCCCGAGCTACCACCTCTACATTGTGGCCGCCTGCGCGCGCTGGAGAAGCCGAAGGTGGTGGAGGCCCCTGCCAAGTCCGGACCCGGCCCAGAGATGGCCAGATCTGGCCACCTCAGGTTCTCCCCGTTAGATCCAGCCGTTGGGCTTCACACTGTCACACCGATGCCAGCCAAATCCGCCAAGGAGTTAGACAGATCCGGCCCACGTCGCCATTTCGCCGAGTGGCCCACCAAGTGGCTGCGGGAGGCCCCGCTGCCGCCGCTCGCCAACGGCTGCGACAGCGAGGAAGGAAACATGATGGCGAAGGGTGGTTTTTTGGGGGCGGCTGTGTCGCCCCCTGAGTCGCTTGGGACCCAAGCGGTTCAAGAGACGTCATCTATTGGCTATTCCTCCACCTGGGTTGCCTTGAATATATACACAAAGGAGTTTCTTCTCATAAATCCTCAGAACTAGAACCACCTATTTTAGATTATGGCAGTACTTTCAACTTAACGACGGTCACCGTGAGAACAAATGGGACGGCTTTACTAATGAACCATATATGCAAAATTATGCAAAATGCACGGCAATGCCAAGATATTTTCATTCGGAGTTGTATGGATCATCCGTAGTGGGGCTGTGGGGCATGCACAAGGATGGGAACCTGTGGCTGGAATTTCTTGTTTAGCGGCAGTGGAGACGTTTTGAAAGAACCTATGGAAAGTGGAGGATCCTCTTGGTTCATTTCATCAAGTCCGTAAAAGCTTTTGTTCGTGCGTCGGTAAGTATGGTTGGTGTCCAAGATGAGTGCAAACTGTGGTGCTGGGAAAAGCTGGTCTGTCTCTTTATATTTGCAATGGGGACGGTACATGCATATGCATTTCGGCTCAATGTCGAAGTCTCTGGGAGTAGTGTTGCTTTAAAATTGAGAATGTGATTGATGATTGCAGAATGGTTAGTTCATGGAGTTAAGAATGTGGAATGAGCTAGATGATTGTGTTAGTTCATGAATTTTTCTAGTGCATATTCCACGTGCTTGCGCTAAAGTGCTAATTAATCAAGCTTATATATGACATTCACTCATAGTGGCATTTTTTTTATCCAACTAACTGATTTAAACTTGAAATTTCAAAGATTGTTGCAATATGATCCATATATTAACTCCTCGGTTTTTTTTCAGAATCTTATTGTATTGATTTTGCTGCTTAAACAAACAGATATGCATGTGTGCACCTAAGTCATGGTTTGCAGTGTCCCCATATCGAAGTGTGTATACTTTTTTTGCGAGGATATTGAAGTGTGTATAGGAAGATGTAGAGAAAGAAAAGCTCCGGTGCAAATTTTCCACACTGTTGTCTAGTGGAGTAGTGGCAATACAGGACCGAAGGACATGCACCCCAGTATCTATGCACAGTTCATAGACACGTGATAGAACTCAAAAGTCTCAAGCCAGTTCATCGCTACAAAGCACGAACTACCGTTTCTTCTTTTCTTCTTCTTTTTTTTGCTTTTGATTTCTCCATAAGTCAAAACAAATTGAATGTTTATTAAAGTGAATTCTCCAAATGACTTTACATGAGTCTAAAATCATATACGTTATCCGAATCGATGTTTTCATCGTCTACTATCTTCTCGAAAAGTACAAACAAAAAATATCAGTAGTAGCCAAAAAAAAATAGGGCCGTACTAATTTCGTGTTGGTTCACAAATCATAATCACCCTAACCTTACTCTCTAAGGAGTTTTCGTATTGGTTTCTACTTCTAATTTCTGTTTAAAAAAGTCAGAAACTAATATAAATACTTGGTTTTTTGAAACAGTTTCTTCACTCATCTCGCTTCTGTCTTGTTTCGATGATAAAGCAAAGAGTCACAAACGCATCACACACCATAATCCTTTCACTCTTGTCTCACGTATGTATCTCTCCTTCACTTTTATTATCGTTCATCTTCTCCTTTTAAAAACTACTTCTTTCAACTATTATTATTTATTTTTAATTAAAAATACCAGTCATAGTTAAAAAGGTATCGGCCGCAATAAACGGGAACACCCCCTGTTCCCCCTACTCTACGCATTTGGAGATGCGGCTTGTAGGCTACGCGCCGGGCCGACTGTTATTCATCCTGTGAACACGAATTATGTCGGCTGGCCCAAGATGATTTCCAGCAATGCTGGGCTTTGAAGATTACACTACGTTGTTATGGTTTTGTATTCTCGGTTTCTCACTCTCCAGCCTACAATTCGAGAAATCCCAAGACCAAAACAGGGATTAATTTATCTCAATTACTCCTAGTGAGATTCGTGTGTTCTAAATAGGGCTTAATTGCGATCGCGAGTTTAAGATCCATATGACGCGTAGGTTCTTTTTCGCCTCCCTTATTTTTTTGGGAGAATGGCGTCTTTGCCATTAGGGTTTCATGAGTTTGTACATTTGCCACCGCAAAGGAGCTAATTGCTCGCGTACCACTAGAAAGGTGTGAAATGAGTTCTTTTTTTGTCATTTTGACAAGGTCCAACAGGGTCGACCACAACCAAATGATAGTTTTTCCTTCCTGCATCTCTACTACTTAAAAAGAAGGGTTAGTGTTGGTTCATCCCACATGGTGGTTTATCTACCTTCCAAAACCATTAAATCCATATGTTTATCGCCAATCCAAGGGTCTAGACCCCGAGGTCACACCCACGCAAGATCTCCTACTCATGCTGCCCTCCCTGCTCGCGCTGCCCTCATGTGCTCTAACCCTACCCCGCTCGCCTCCCTCTCCTCTCTTGTCTACCTCTCGCTTTCCCTCTCTCGCATGTTGACGAGGGTTTTGCGTCTGATCTCTCTCTCTGTGTGTGTGTGCGTGTGCAACCGATGGGTGTGTGACTACAAGCTAGGGTTTGGGGTGGCGAGGGGGAAGGGAGACGCGGTGGTATGGGCGGAGGCGGCGGCAGCGCTCGAGGTCTTTCTCGCGGATCCATGGCTGCTGCGGCTGGTGGCCTAGGGGGAGGATCTGGCCACAATGCAGGTAGAGGTGCCGTCGGTGAAGCTGCCCGAGGAGGGGATGACAAGACACGCCGGGCAGCCATACATCACCAGGCGGCCGTCGCAGAGGACATCACCCATCGGCTCGAGGGCAGAGGCTACGGATCACCGGAGAGCAAATCTTACGTGCTCTCACTTCACCATGGCTTGGCTAGGGTAGAAATTTCAATTTCCTCTTGTGGGGCTTCATGGTGGTGGTTTCCTCTACCCAGTGGCGGAGAGAGGGGGGCCAGGGGGGCCTGGCAACCCCCAACCTTTCTCCTGAATTGCTGGTTCTTGGGCTCATTCATGCGCTAAATGCATACCTTCATTGCAAGTTGCCAGCTTGGCTTCCTTAGCTCCAAATTAGAAAAGTCACTATTGTTCCATTAAGTATGATTTCGATGTGAATCATTTTCTTTTCCATTAGTTCCTAATTAACAGGGTAAGAAGAACATACTTTAGATGGTTAGGAAAGTTGATCAATGGTCTAATAAGTTATATAACTTTGTTTTGTGATGAGAAGCTCGTTCATACATACATATGCAGTACTGGCTTTATAAAGTATTAGCTGCGATTTTGGAAAACAAAAACAATGTCTTCTTGACCTATTTTCAATGTTTTATGACTTTATCTATCTATATGTGCCACTCACCTAAACGAGTCCATGTTGCCCCCCCCCCCATATCCAATTCCTGGCTCTGCCCCTGCCTCTACCCTTGTCGTCTCCCCATCACCATCTCCCTCTAGGTCAAAGAAAAGCAAGCCCATCTTGCTTGCGTCTCCACTCCGTTTCCCCTAGGGTGCCACCGCCACCACGACCTGAGAGCACCACCAACCCACTAACACTATGTGGTGCCACCTCCAAACTCTAGCCCCGCCCTTTGCTTGGTCGCCACCGGCGTGGCTCCCTCCTCCATCACCACTGCCCACCTCCAACTCCACCCTGCGCCCACCACCACACCTCCCCGACTTCCTCCCCTCCCCTCCTCGTCGTCTTCTCTGAAGATCTACGGGTAGGCTATGCAAGCATAATTTCAAAAATTCTACCGCGTAAAAGGGACCTCCTCTAGTAATAGATCACGGGATTACCTCTAGACGCGCAGACTCGTAGCGGAAGTAGAGTCGATGTAGCGCGTTGATGCAGTTGTAGTCGTTCTTGCAGAACGTCTCCTCCTTTAAGTCCTTGCGTTCGTCACAAGTTGCGGATCGTCCTAGTGTTGAAGCTTCGCATCAACACCTCCAAGGTATCCACACGTACGGGGCAGGAACACCACGCGCCGGAGTGCTAGCGCCGGCGGCGCGGTATTAGATGGGGATGGTGTGGCAACTAGAGTTTCGGGAATTCCGAAATTCTCTTAGCAAACCCTATGCCATCTCCCCTCTATTTATAGGCATCCATCATAATGGATCTCGAACTGGAGGCCCATTAGGAACTCATGGCCCATAAGAATTCGGATCACTATCCGAATTAAGTCCCAGCCCTTTAAGTGTGCGACCCTATAGATTCACATACACTTAGACATAGCCCGAGTACTCCTACTCGTCCATTAATCGGCAATGCCCCTTAGCAAGACATACCGACTCCTAAGTATATGCAAAGATCATATCGGACGAACCTCAACAAAACTTATGCATTTCCCTTTGCCTCACGATATCGGTTAAACTCAAGGCGAGTACATGTCATCTTTGTTTGGTTAGCTCAACCACTCTTTCTCGATTATGTGACTTGAATTCCCGACTACGGTTAACTCTTTAACCGTGAATAGCATGGCCATGCATTTCTGGAATCCAATCACTCGAGAGGCCTAGAGATATCTCTCCGTTGCTTGGAGGGCAAATCCTATCTTGATCGACCATGCCTCAATGCATGCATCATAACAAAACCCGAAAGCTACCTTTATGACTACCCAGTTACGGAGTAGTGTTTGGCAACCCCTAAATCAGTCATTATGCATCTTGAGTACGTGTGACAATCTCAAGTCTTAAGGACATAGCATACGCTTTGTGAATGAAACCAACTGATGACGGTAAGAATGCAACATTCTCGCAGTGTTTCATGGTGGGTCGATCCAACCCCATGTTTGCTAACATGTGTCCATATTATTGGTTTAATATCTTTATATCTATGACCCGTGAAACATGGTCATCAACCAATACATATGCTAGTCTATTAATATGTGTCCTCATATGTTTGACTAGGGATCATCTAAGAATAATCATCGCAGCAATATAGAGTTTCACAATCAAGTCACACACTTGATAATAAATATTGACGATGTTATTCAAGGAACAAGATAAATTATCCAATAATTCATGAACATAATAAACAGAATCATCTCTATGATTATCTCTAGGGCATATCTCCATCATTCTCCACTGGCCACCACAAGCACTCATCCCCCACCCCCACTATAATTTCTGCTGCAAATCCTCCCAATTTTCCTTGCCCCTGTTGCAATTTTATCTGATCTCGTTGGCCACAACCCAACCCAAAATATCTCACTCTGTCTCTCTCGCCCACGGCAAAGGGGACGACACCGTGCCTTGGCGAGTGAGGCCACGACAATGGCGGCAGCATCTCGACAAGTGATGCGCAGGCTTAGCTGCACCTTGTCACAAACAGGGGACACCTGGATCCAGCCATGGCGTTGCGGCAGCTACGCGGTCATCTTCGCTCCAGATCAGAATTCGGGTGAATTGAGGCAGAGGTGGGGGATCCACTCACATCCA
Organism: Melocanna baccifera; assembly: GCA_036346265.1. Lineage (NCBI taxonomy): Eukaryota > Viridiplantae > Streptophyta > Magnoliopsida > Poales > Poaceae > Melocanna > Melocanna baccifera. The sequence goes on along the minus strand of CM070701.1, from coordinate 11,618,350 downwards.
AGCTAGAGATGCTGGATGCGGCTCAAATGCAGCTCCTCGGGGCTGAGAGTGCCAGGATCCGGTCAGAAAACGAGGGACGGTGCTCGGCGATGCGAAGGCCAGCACTGAGGCAAGCTGAGTCGGGTTGAATAAAGGTGACCGTCCCCAGGAGTAGAGATTGCTCCTCCCGGGGCAGCGGCTGGTGGCAGTGGTTGGCGGCGGTAAACCCTAACCTTGCTCTGAATGGTATAGTGGGCATGCAGTTTTCCAATGCATTATTGAATTGTTGCCTCTCTAAATTGAGTCTCTTTGAATGTGTGATTGAATGTGAATTGTATATAACTTGATTGGTGATCAATTAATGCAAATAAAATTGTTATCTTATGAAATAAATTTAGCCGTTAATTTGTGATGTTTTTAGGGGACTAACACATGTAGGAAACTAGAATGCATTCTTAAAATACTAGTAAGGTGCCCGTGCGTTGCAACGGAAAACCAAATAAAAGTTATGCATACTATCAAATATGCATACATAATACAAAATCTGGTAGCAACATCTATATTACCCCATTCTAAATACATACATAATACAAAATCTGGCATTATCCTTTTAAGCCGTTGGTTCAGATGATGAACAAAGGCTTCACAAGTCTCAAGTTTGAATATACATAATAAAAGCTCACAAGCAATCCTCACCAAAAATAATCGAGTTCAGGAACACGATGATGAGGATAACAACAAAACAAAACAGGATAGGGGCATATCCAATCTTCCTTAATCTCCCTGAGCAGTACTTCTCTTCAAAGCTTACTTTTGTAGCATTAGACTAAAAGCAGAGAATGAAACTTCCGTTAGTGGAGTTGAAATCAGTACCTAATGCACACACTCATGAATAAGTACTTGGGAGAACCAGCTCCAAAAGAAGGGGAGATGTTCAAAAATAGGAAATAAGAATAATTGTGAGTGCATCAAATCAATTCTAATCCACACTAATATATATGTTTGATTGCAACCATTTACCACATCCCACACCAAGATAGCTGCAGAGTGTATGAGCTATGAAATTTCTAAGGCAAATAAAAGAGGGCTAGCTCTTAAGAGTTAAATAAGAATGCCGTGGGGAACTTACAAGGATATAGGAAAGGTGTCGATGACCTTTGTCTGCTGCAAGTTGCACAGAGTAAACCCACTGCTATCCTTTAATGTGAGTTCCTCCTTGGTACCAAATGTACAAGAACAAAGCAAACTTCCAAATTTCCTCTTATAGCAGCCCAATGTAAAGGAGTACAACCTGCATGACATCACAAAAGAGCTTAATAAAAATGTGGATTGTGAAAGCTACCTCAAACAAATTATTAGCAACTCTGATATATATAATTTGGCTATTACAAGAATACATTTAACTTTTACATGCTCTAAACAAGAAGGAACATGAACAATGAAACAAAGCACACCATGCATAAATGTTTATAACTAACACCTAATAATAGATTAATTTTTCAACTATCATGCATGCTAAACAAATTTTGAAACACTTACAAAGAAATCATCTACCCAAATGAAGTGATAAAAAAACAAGTGCACTACTTTTTGAAACACCGAGTAATGTTCCTGAATCGACAAAGAAATCATCTACCCATTACAAAGGGCTTCGAATGAATTTATGGAACATTACTTTTTCATCGGTGGCTTCAATGAATTTATGGAACATTACAGTGGCTTCGAATACATTATCATTGTATTATGCATGCTAAATGAATTTTGAAATACTTACAAGAAATCATCTACCTATTACTCAATAAGGTTATGTATATCTAGCCAAAATACAACACAAGAATAATATATTAAGATACAAGATACCACCTTTCTCGATATCGAACACTTGATAATATGAGCATTGCATGATCGGATCGCGCTAACACTTTCGGACACATGCGAATCGAATATGACACAGCACATAGCACATAAGCATGTCATTATATCAACAACTATATTAAACAATAAATCTAATGCAAACTAACAATTTCAGAAATGCTTTTGCAACCTTGTAGAGCATAACAATTTCAACAATTTCAGCTGGTCTTGACGGAGCTCACCGGTTCACCTTCACGGCGAGCGATCCTTCAGAAATCACCACGACACAACAACACAAACGCATCGATTCATTTGTAATTTCAGCGCGTGAAGACTCGCCGGATCAAGAACCAACCCAACCTGTAAGGAAGTGCGCGAGAGACGGGAGAGCAGAGGAGAAGAAAAGGGCAAGACCTTGTGGAAGTCGGCGGGAGCGACACTGGGAGGTAGAACCAGCGGGGCGGAGTAGGCGAGGACGAGGAGGAGCACCGCTTGGGCCGCCATGGGTGGGGTGGGGATCACCACTTGGAGGACGGCGCGCGCCCATGGCGGCGTCGGCGAGTCGGTCCTCCAGTGCCGCACCTCCCGCGAACACCACCAACGGAAGGTCTCGATCGCCTTGAGCACCGCTTCCGCCTCCTCGGCTCGGGTACTCGGGAGTTGCAGCGCCTTCTTCGTCTTCCAGCTGTCCATCGCTCACCTCCGCGCCGCCGCCGCTTCTTATCCGGCGCCACCGTCGGAACAAAGTCTTGGCCGCGGAGGAGGGGAGGATGCGGCGGAGGAGGGAGAGGGATGGGGGTAGGAGGCGGCGCGGGGGACGGAGAGGGGAGGCGGCGGCGTGTGGGGTTGGGGGGAGGAGGGGGGAGGCGCCGGGGCTGGAGGTGAGGCGGCGCGCTGGGAGGGAGGAGGGGGAGGAGGCGGCAGCGCGGGTGGGAGGGGAGGAGGCGGGGCGGCGGAGGAGAGCGAGGCGGCGGGGAGAGCGAGGGGAGGCGGGGAGCAGCATGGCGCGGGGGGGGAGGAGGCGGCGCGCGGGGAGAGCGAGGGGGAGGCGTGGGGGCGGCGGGAGGAAGAGCGAGGAGGAAGCGGGGGGAAGAGCGAGGGGTAGGCGTGGGGGCGGAGGGGTGATGTTGGGATTTTAGGGTTTAATCAGATCGTGTGGCTGAGAAGAGAGGAGAAAGATCGAATGGTTAAGAAATGAGGGAGGGTGGACGTGACGGCAACCACCAACTCCTTCTTTTTAAATAGTAAAGATATGGTAAAGGCAATGGAATCACCTTATTCAGTTGTGAGCGCGCAACATTACTACCAATATCATTTTTTAATCTAATGAACTTTTCTATGATATATAATGTGCCTGATGGAAGTTTACTTATGTAATAAAAGCATAAAGATGTTATTATAGATAGCCAATGTCTCATTTTAGTGAACATTGTTATACTAGAATTTCAAATTTTTGTGCTATCTGTGGTTGTACGTTTAGACTTGCTAGCAGGGAAGAAAATACGTATGCTTCTAGAGCTGCAAGTTGAGAAAATTTGGACCATTGCTAAAAAAAAGAAGAAAATATTCATGCTTTTAGAGTTGCAAGTTGATAAAGTTAAGGCCAAGCCATTACTAGAAGACAAGAAAATGTACATGTTTTGACATTTCTTAGTTATTGACAACAAGTCACTTTTTAAGTTGTCTGAGTATTACAAAGTTCTTGTATTGGATGAAAGTAGAAAAATAAATGATAGCTCAACGATTGCTTTTCTTCATATACTTAACATTAGTCTTTCATACTTGCTGTAGAATGGATCTTTCTCTTAGTTCTATAATTTTCTCTTCTACTTTTAAATTGCCATTTGTTTACAGTGTTTTGACCTCTGGCGGAACTGCCATATGTTTATGAAATTTTGAAGTACATTAGTATTAGTTTAATTTACCCAAACGACAGCAACAGAGGAGCCAGGACGACCTTAGAGAGGCCTCGCCCAAGCAGCCAGATCAGGTGGCGATGGAGGAGGGTCGAAGATGACAGTGGCAGAGGCGACCTCTCGGAGGCGAAGATGAGCAACACAACAGCCTCAAGAGATGACGGGATGGGGCAGCAGTAGTGGCCTATCTAGCATCGCCAGTCAGGGAAGGTTGCTGGTAGCTTGATCTGATGACGACAAGGCGAGGGTGGCTTAGATCCGACGCAGTGGGCGGTGGGGTGGTGGGGAAGGCGTCGCCACTCTTTCAGGCGGCGGTGGAGTGGAGAGGGAGCTAGTAGGAGCGGGAGGTGGAGAAACGGCGTGGAAGGGAGGGCAGCATGGGCGCGTGAGGCAATGGATGCCGGCATCGTAGTGATGACCACTGGTAACGGGGGCTGAAGGTACGTCACCCCTTGTGTAGCCAGTCACCCGTTGGAGGAAACAAAATGTTGGCACCCTTGTCTCCTTTCCTCGTTTTCTCTCATTCACATTATCAAAAATCTTACATGGCAATAATTATAGACAGTTAATGTCATCCCATTGTACATAGTTTAAGATCGTCCATGGGCATCTTGGTCAACTCATGGTTTGGGTCGACATGAGTTGTTTGGGTCAAGTAATGTTTAACAAAACAAGATAAACAAATAAGCTAAAGTGTTAAAGTGACCCAGAAACTTGTATCAGCTGAACATGGCTGGCTACGTCAAATTCCTAGATGACCAACAATCTTCAGCGGTTGATCTTTCCTAGGGTTATCTAAGTCCATTTAACAAAGGCACAGAGACACCAGAGCCACGGAGTACTTATTAATTTTGTACTGGTTTTTGGAGTACCAACGATTAGTAGTATTTTATTATAACAGTAACAATCAGAGCTGACAGGTCACAGGGGTTGATTGTTGATCAATTTGTCACAGAGGAACAATCGAGTCTTGACGCATGCATCTATTTTTTTAAATATTATTATTACTAAAGGGTCTATTGCACAGACACATGTAAATTTGCTGAGTTAATTTTTTAGTCACTGGATCTAGATCCAACTACCTACATCTTCTTCACTCTATATATAAACCTACTCTTCCTAACTTTAACCCTACCTTTACTCCCATCCCATTCCTCTTTGCGCACTACCTCCCATTGCCTCGCCGACGTAGGCCCATCGGCCACCTTCACCCTCCGCCTCTTCCACCACCTGACGTGGCTACTGGCGTTAGCTCCACCCGCCACCTCCTCATCTGCCCCTCCTCCACTGCCTCTTTCTCGTCTCCGGCAGCGGCATCATCGGATCGGCTGTCCACCTCCCGCCACCTATCTTCTCTCCTTGGAGCTTGTTGTCAGAGGCAGAGCTAGGCTTCGGGCCACCGAGGCAATGGTCCAAGGCCCATATGAGGAATTCCTTAGTGTTTCATGATAGCTAGCAACAGTACAAGCCTTACCATCTTCATTTTCAGTGGGCTAGGCCCAAGGCTGGGTCTCGGGCTGGTTACGCCCTGTTTGTCATTGACTCGTCTGTCGGCGCCGCCCACCGACCTCCTCCGTCTCGTTGCCGAGGCGGCATTGCCGCTATCGCTACCCACCATCGTGCTTCCGTAGCCCCCTCCTCCCTCTAAGCTCAGATTTCGATGAACCTAAACCCTAACGCGCTGCCTCCTGTAAAGACACCGCCGTCGGTCGGAGAAGAGGCCGACGACCCTACGAGCACAAATCTCCATGCACAATCAAAATATGAGAAAATCAACTAAAACTTAAGAAATTTCAGTTGACTGTGCACACTGCACTAGCAAAAACGTATTACTAATCACGTTTTCATCTTCTTCCGAAGAGAAAATATTATGTTGATATAGTTTTCTTCTAAGGCGAAGTAAAACTTAACCACCCATATCTGAGAAGAAAGAAGATGCAAGTTAATTACTTAGAAACTTCTTGCTTTTTTTCTTTTTGATAGTATAGAAACTCTTGCTTTGGGGCCGCAAAAACCGCAAGAAAAGGCTTCATCTGCTTTTTCTTTTCTTTTCCATTCCTTTTTGGCGGCATTTGTCTGCATTTTTAATTTCTCCTCTCTTGGAGACCAAGCAACAATGGCTATGCCCTTTCTAAGTTCATTCGCAGCCAAAACAAAATAAAAAAAATGCACACACAACTCATACAACGGGAATGGGTCGATCGAAAATTCTGTATCACATGTGCCAACTGTTTTGTGCAAACAAAAAGACAATATTTCGTCGTAAAAAAAGAAGGCACAGCATTTCAGGGAAACAAAAGCGTGAATTATTAACATTGCTTGTTGGACGGCTCATCTGCTCGCTTTCCCACAGCTCCGTTCCACGCCTCCCTCCTTCCACGAACCCTCCTCTGCCGCTTTCTTCCAACCCTACCCGACCGGCCGCCGCTTCCCTTCCACGCGCGACAGCGAGCGAGCGAGCGAGCCGGTTCCTCTCGCCTTCGCTCCCGGCCCTTTCTCAAGCAGCTATATATGCGAGATCCTTGATCCTTCAAACCCTGCAGCATCCGAACGCAAGTCGCAGAAGACACGAGCAAGGAACCACGAGGCAAGGCACGAAGCAGAGAGCAGAGAAGGAGTCAAGAAGCAGAGAGGATAAGATATGGAGATGGCCTCGTCGTCGGTGCCGAGCACGTCCTACCCCTACCACAACATCTCCGTGACGCAGGCCGTGGTGACCCTCTCCATCAACGTCATCATCGTCTGGCTCTCCGCCGTCATCAAGTCCTCCTCCGCCGCACGCCGCCGCTCGGCCGCCCCCGCGACGACGGCGCCGGCGCCGGCAAGAGGCGCTGGAGTGGTCGACCTGGACGTGGTTCTTGGCGTGATGGGCGCGACCGGCGCCGCGTCGGTGGGATTCGAGGAGGCGGCCGCGCTGTTCGAGGAGGATGAGGCCAGCGTCGAGGAGGCCGCGGCGGCGTTCCGCGTCTTCGACCGCGACGGCGACGGGTTCATCGACGCCGGCGAGCTCGGGAGCGTGCTCTGGTCGCTCGGGTTCGCCGCCGGCGACGCCGCCGAGGACTGCCAGCGTATGATCGACGCCTACGACGAGGACAAGGACGGCAGGATCGACTTCCAGGAGTTCCTCAACTTCATGGAGAGGTGCAGCTCGTGATGTGGCCTGAATCCGTGGATCTCATGATTCGGTCGAATCCTTTGTTTGTTCATTCTATTTTGTGTTTTTCTTGGCCCGAATGATGCATATTGCATACAGGTCTGTGTACATTCAATTCGATTCTTTGTAGTAGTATGTTGCATGGGATTATCAACTGTGAAGCAAAAGAACTACGGAATTGCTATTATTCAGTCTCCTAAAAACTCACAAAACATCAATTAAATTTTCTCACATTTGGATTGGCACGAAGATTCATGCTCAGAAGGGTTCGGCACCTTCTTCTCCATCTGGTAGCGGCGATGGAGCCTTTAACAGAGGCGGCAAATTAGAGTTAGAGTACAAGTTAACTGGTGTCCCCGAACTTACAATGAGGTACATTGGTGCCACCGAACGTGGGAGTGGAGGAGGGCTGTGGCAGGGTCAAGTGGGGAAGGGGGTGGCGACAACAGATCGGCCAACCAATCATGGTGAGGACAGTGAGCCATTGGAAACCGGGAGAAAGGTAGGGCGGCGACGAGGATGTGGTGGAGGGGTGGTAGATGAGGAGGGGGTGGTGTTGGCGTCAAGGTTGTCACTTAAAATTTGATATGCATCTTGTTTATGATATCATAAATCTATTCCAATCAATGATTAAGAAAATCATTAACAAAGTTATAACCTTTTTGTTTGAAGAAAGGCTGTACTAAAGCTGGGCAAAAAACAAAAATGATGAATTTGACTTACTCGTGGGTAAATGATGGCTAAGATGACTCTAAATATATTCTTATACATTACAGCAAGTTAGAATACATAAAGAATCAAGGCAAAAATAATTGAATCAAGAAATTACTTAGAGAGGCTAAATTAAGCAAAAATTGGGCAACTTCAAGAGTTTTCCAAACCTAATGCCTAGATGGATGAAAATTTATTTTTAAGAATATTTCTATTACTTGATCATTCTTGGCTTCTAACAAGATCAAGAAAAGGAAAAAACAAGTTCAAAACTAACCAAAACAAGAGTAAACCAACCAAAATAAGAGGGGTCCATAAGAGATAAACAAAATTGATATATTGTTACCTGAGGTTAAAAGTTTTTTAGACACTCCACTTATAGAATAAGAGAGTACACTATAACACTCACTCTTTTCAAACTCTAATCCTATAACACTTGGTTTCAATAAGGAAACTTAAGATGGTTAGATGGTTAACTAGTGAGTTTTCATCTTAACCTGTTAAATGGATAAGACAAATAGCTTCATCTAATCCTAATAGATATTATCCATTTAGCATATATGGAAAAACCCATTAACCCCACACAACACGGATTTTACTCATATGCTACACTTATGCACGCTTTTAAAGCACATAAATCTGAATGTGCTAAGTCCTTAGCTTCTGATCTAACTTGATCTTCTTAGGTTCTTTTTGATCTAAACCGCTTTTCCAAGTACCGCTCGAGCGTCGTAGTTTTGATCCAATGTAGTTTTTGGTATTTTGGTTAGCTTATCAACATACCATTTCTTGATCCGATCTTCATCTTCCTTTACAAGAATTGCCATTCTGGTTCCACCGGATCACACATCACTTAGACTAACCAAACCACATGGTGCTACCTGTCGCTCAAATTTTCCTTCAACATTTCTCATCTTCCTTGTGCCATGCTTGAGCTCAGATATCTCACAAGGCATTTTTGTCATTCTGGGCATCACCTTCTTTATTAACGTAGCATCGATCCTCATCATCAACCATAGTTGACTTCAAGCGACTCTGCATATTAAAGATTAAGAAATTATTTTTGAATATAAGTTCTTCATAACTTGACGCACGTTAAGCAAAACATCCTTCATATAACACATATACACTGACCTAGGTCAACTCAAATCAATCTATGACTCAATTTTTCAAAATCATCAATTTTGGCCGAAATAACACAAGCTGGCCGGTTAGACCGTCGCCTCTGTAAGCTATCTAGAAAAATCAGTAAATTTACAAATTTTAAGTTTTTATTTCTTTAAAATAACAATGATTCATTACAATAAAATCCTGGACATTCTCACATGATTGTTTAGCCACAGTCGGAGGGATGGCCATGTAGTTCATGTATATCTACCCTCCAGACCTAGCACACTGGGTGGTTGCCAATATTCCAAGCCAATAGATGCTCAGATCAGATGTTACAGTACATGCACTACAGTACACAAGCTATATTATTTTTGCTAAAGTACCTATCACGTCATCTTTTCTACAATACTAGGATAAATCTCAGCATTTGTTTTTTATCCAATAGCTGTAGCATGTGAATTTGCTTCACAGATTTAGAGGATCCGGTTCCCTTTGTAGATGACAACCCAACTGGGGCGGCTGGGCTCTCCATTGGGGACATTGGGAGCCAGGTGACGACGGCAATGGAGCTGGAGGTGTGGGACAAGCAGATGGTGGCGTTCACCCAGGCTTGTGACCCCGGGTCCCCGGCCCAATGGCGGAAGACGGGGATGAGTTGGGGGAGGTCGACCACGACGCGGGTGAAGGGGTGTAGGACACGGTGGGTGGTGGTGTCCTTGTTTAGCAGGATGAGGAGGCCGTTGGTGCAGCCGACGATCTGGTGGCCCCAGAACTCCGGCAGGCAGCAGCGAAGGCGCCTGCCAGTGGTGTGGAACAAGATGATTTCACAGACGTCGACTGGGCGGATGCCGTCGCCGTCATAGAGCATGACCCAGCCGCGCGGGCGGAAGCGCGTGTCCCATAGGGCGGGGTAGCGCCCGCTGGGCGTGGACGCGATTGTAGTCCACGTCGTCTGCCGCCAATAGCCATGCCACGATGAGGTCCGTCAAGTCAGGGTGGAGTGACGCCCAGTCCCTCCACCCTCCTCCATGGCCTGGCACTTGCATGGGCAGCCATCGCAGGCAGCGAGCGACGGAAAAGGGGCTCCTTTACGCTTTGCTACGGCCGTTACAATCGAAAAGAGGCGCCTTTCTCCCAAATACCCAAAACCACACCAAGATCCCATGAGACTTGCGCCCCTGGATGGAAGCCGATCGGTTGCTCTCCTTTATTCTGCCCTGTCCTAAACATCACGCCACTCCCCATGCATATCTCGCCGCCTTCGTCCCCGCCTTTGAAGAATTACTACTCTGGAACATCTCAATCTGACCAACATCTTTTCAAGATATGGCTGCACATTCTGCCTGTGACTTCGGCTGTGGCAGAGTTGAAAAATTAGCTTTGGCTAAGTACAGGCAAGTTATCTGGCAAAGGCGGATATTAAATTCATAGCTAACTGATGAGGAGCTTCGGAACACGGGATGCTGCCCGTTGACTCCAGAAGAGATTGGGCTGCTACTGGCAGCGCTTGGCTTTGATTGCAAAACTCGACTCTATCTTGCTTCTCACAAGGTTTGACTCTTCTGTGCGCTTTCTCATTCTTGGTGGCAAAGTTGTGAAGGTCTAACAATGACATGCATCAACTATTAAGGTATGTGTTGGGGATGCAAGGATCTCTAGCTTGCGTAAACTTTTTATTGAGTTACATACACCAATTAATTCACCTAAAAATTTAAGCTGATAAAGAAAGACAGGTAATTCACTTATACTTCAACACTCCCCCTCACGTGGACTCCCTTAGGCTTAAAACGTAGAATAGAGATTGGTTATAATTATTTTTTTAATTACGTTAACCGAGTCTTAAACTCAAGATCTCTTGACTCTGATACCATATTGAGTTATATACATTAGTCAATTCACCTGAAAACTTAAGCTAATAAGGAAAGACAGATAAATTCACTTATACTTCGACACTTTTCCCTTTGATGGAGGACAAGAGAAGCCTTGCATCTGAAGAGGAACTTGCTAATGTTGAAGGGAAGGCTTCTGTATTAGCAGCTCTTGATTACTACATCAGCATGCACAGTGATATTTTCATGTCTGCGTCTCCTGGGAATATGCATAATGCATTGGTAAGTTCCGTTGGCTTCTGTATTTCCTAGATTACCCCCTTTTCTTTAGTAGTCTTGACCGGAAGAATTGGTTGATTTAGCTGGCTGATAACGCATTGAGTTTCCACTGCTCTACGTCAACATCCGTTTAATAGAATCCAGGTTTATGCAGTTCTACTTTTGTACCTACCATCATCACATCAAATTGAGACAAATGCTTAAAATTATCTCTTGCCATTTTGAGAAGGGGGTTGGGGGGGGGGGGGGATCAGATATGATATCACAAATTCAGCTTCGATTGGAAGCTGTTGGTGAATCCCACAAGAACAAAGTTCCACCACACAAAGATAAATACTACACATTTTGCATTGTCCACCGAATCCTCCCCTGTACATCCTCTGCACCATTTGTTTGAAGAAATAAGAGAATCTGCTCTCCACAAAATTAATCCAACCACTTGAAACCTCCTCGGAAATCACGAAATGCACAACTCAACCCGAGAAGGTCTGGATGATGGTGTTGTGCCATGGGTCAGACAGGTGCAGCAGCAGGTTCTCGAATGGCCCCTTCCCTGTCACATTGTGCTGCACCAGGAACCCCAGGAACGCCAACATTGCCAATCTCCCTGAAAAACATCCAAACACAAACATAAATTTCATCATCGGTTTAGCAAACAAGAGCTGTTCGATCAGAAATCAACGCAGCCCTCGTGCGAGAAATTCGCCAGGAGCCAGTCTCTCGCATCTCAACTGATGATTCCACGATCAAACGGCAGCTCATTTCTCGCATCTCGAATTAAACCACATACCGTTGGCAAGCTCCTTCTCCTTGGCCTCGAGGGTTGGGGCGAAGTTGAGCGGGTTGAAGACGCTGCCGGGGTAGCCGCACTCGTGCGGCGGGAGGCTGTAGCTCTTGAAGATGGGGTCCTGGTTGACGCAGCCGGGGTTCTTGATGTCCTGCCACCGCCGGATCTCGACGTAGTGGAAGAGAATGAACTCGACGACGAAGAGCGTCGACCACGACGCAAAGTAGGTCTCCTTGCCAGCGTCGTACCACTCCGGCGCGTTCAGGAGCCCCGCCTTGGTGAGCACCTCCGGCAGCAGCATCCCCGCCACGCCGAGCATCGCCCACCGCCCGTTCACCAGCTCCGCCTGCACGAACCACCGCAGGTCCTCCGGATCCTCCGCCAGCCGCAGCGGGTCGAACCCATTGTCGCCAGGCAAGCTGCGCAGAACAAAACTCACAAGTTATAGTGCAACCGTACTGCATAATTTGGCCGCCGATTTTTAGAAATTCAACACGCATGCATGCAATGTGTCATGCATGTGTTCTTCCTATATATATGCTGACCTGCCGTCGAGGTAGGCTGGGGATGGGAGGCCGGGGAGCCACTGGCCTTTGGCCTGGAGGGCGACGTCGCGGCGTGTCGGCCTAGACGAGGAGGACGCCAGGCCGAGGAGGCCGGGGCTGCCGAGGAACCGGGGACCGATCAGTGACGACGCCGACGGCTGGAGAGCAGCTACCAGAGCCAGGGGCGAAGCCAGGAAAACTAGGCATTGGGGTCACTAAGCTACTAGAGCATAAACTAACTATAGTACTAGTAGAGTACGATTCATGCTATGTAACAATTGGGATATCTCACACAAAAAGATTACATAAACAATTGAAATATACATAGACATAATAATTTTTTATATTCAAAAGGCAGGACATACTAGTTAGAGTGAAGTCAGGAAACCACTTGTTTACATAATTTAGGGGAAAAGAAACCAAGTCCCAAAAGATAACTTTGTAGCTTCAATTCTAACTTCCTGAAAGCAATGAATAAATACCACATGTGATAATTCAAAATTGACCATGGTAGTACAAACATTTTATAGACTAAAGGAATATCATTAAGTGAAACAATTGACCAAGTCCCCGCATCAGTATCTGATGATAGTTTTCTTTTCAAAAATCGTTCCATTATGCATTACCTAGAAGAACCAAGAAAAAGGCGTGACATGCTATTTATTTTGTTCCATGTTCCTAACTATCCATCAACCCATAATCTCTTAGTCAGTTTCCACAAAATCATTTTAACTTCGATTAATTAACACATGAACTTTAGTCTAGTGCCCAATTTGAAGTATTATTCGATCAAAAATCAAAAGCAAACTATTGACTATCAAAGAGAACATACAACAAGGAAAGATGAACTAGACCTCAATAATGTGTAATTATACTACCTGTCTACCTCACAGTCTCACTGCTATAGTGCTATCCTGGGTGGTGGGATGGGAACTTCGGAAGATGTCAGTCTCACTTGTACCAGAGGTGGGGCTGGTTAGGTCAGGTGATGAGGAACAGAGGGAGCTCAACTGATGATCTGATGCATGTGCTGGACTTGGGGTCTTGGGTTGCCAGCTGATGGCTTTATGCCTTAGCCAGCCAGCTAGGCCTGGTTGCCGACTGGATGATGCTGATGGGCAATGACTTGGGCTGGGCTGCTATGGCCTGGACTGGGTTCACTTAGTTTATGCTATTGGGTTCACCCACAAAATATACATAGGCTACTCATTGCACTACTAGGCCGCATTGGTGTCACTGGACCCCAATGCCACAATGCTGGCTTCGCCCCTGACCAGAGCGCGGGCAGAGACCGACGCCATCGTTTCTTCTGGTAGTTTTGGGACAGGGGAGTTTGGTTGGCTCGCCTCTATTTTGCTGCTGTGGTTGGCTTTGTATTGAGCTGCGCGCGGGTGGTGGGGCGTGACCAGCTGGGGGCGTTCGGCCGGGATGGACGGTAGATCTTGGCATGATGGCACGGTTTAACGGCTGGGATTTGCCGGTTGGTGGAGATGGACGGAACAGTGGATTGGTTTATCCGGCGTTATCTGGATGATGGATACGGGGAATCGAGAGGAGGGCTACGATTGGTCGCGGGAGCGCACGTTGGGTTGACCTGGCTGCCACGCTGGACGGTCGATGGTGACGTGCTCTACTCTGTGCTTGTTTCAGCCTCTTTCGATTCTTCTTTTTTGTACGTCATATACAGGGGGTGTTTCTTTGAATTACAGCTAATAGCTTTTGTTTATGTTTTTTGAACACGATAATAAATGGCGGAGACGTCAACATGGATGACACATACGTTTTAGGATCAGAAAACCGTTAAAGAATCTGCTTTAAGAAACCGTTTTGTTTCAACGTTTGACTTTTTAACTTCCAAAGAAGCAAAAATAGAAGCTAAAAGTAAAAAAGGAATAGAGCCATAAACTTTAGGACTGTGGAAGCATGCAGACTTGCAGAGCAACCCAGTAATGTAGCACTAGTAGTACCATACAAGTATTTCCTACGTCTTCATTATTGCTCTTGCCAACGCAAAAAACTAGGGAAAACATGAAACAAGGGACATAGAGTGTCATTCACATTTCAATCTAGTCAGGAGCGGGCCTAGAGCCTAGGCTGGGGGCTATAGCCTAGTCCTAGCCCATTCATTTCAATGGGCCTCAATGGCATCGTAGGCCCGTTAACTTCTATAGCTTTGCCTCCCCTTCTATAGCCTCCCTGCTGACACAAGTCATGCATTCACTCCCGTCGTGTGCATCTCCTCTCTCCAGACCCCTTCCTCAGTTCCTCCCAACTCCTAAGTCCCAACCATAGCATGGCGGCTCAGGCGATTCCACCGCTGCCAGTCACCTCATCCCTCTGGTGCCCTTCAGATCTCCGACTCTACCCTCCGCTAGTCCGCCGATCTGCCCACAACCCCTCCACCTCTAGGTCCGCCCTCCAGCCTCAAGGTCCTGGCCGCTAGCTCTGGCCTCCATCATCTACCCCTTTGGCCTCTGAGTCCTGACCCCCTACGCCCACGCTGGCTCTATTGGTATTGTCACCCCCGCTGTTATCAAGGAGCTCTATAAGGTAAGGCCTGGTACTACAACTCCTCCATCTTTCTTCTTCCCATATGCTTCTTGTGCCCTGGATGCTCATATTAGCAAGTCTTGCGTGTTCACACAGTCTCGGCTCTCATGTGTCGCCTCAACTCTAGCCAATCTTGAGTTCACATTAATCATGTATTGCATTCATATTAGTCATGCGTTCCTATTAGCTATTTCTGCTCATATTAGTCATGCGTTCTTATTAGCCATACTAGACTATATATATGTAATCATTTGTGACTTGTATCAATCAATCAATTGCGTGATTATCCCAAATATTCCACGCTTATATGGTATCAGAGTGGTGCCGCTCCTGAGTTGCCGCATTCATAGCTTCCATCGGGCTGCCCCTAGGAGATGACCTTGTCTCTATGATCTCTCCTAGGGGCTGCGCAACTCGTAGTTTAAGTCATATCGCCCCGCGACCGCCACCGTCGTAAGTCCTCTGACGGTAGTCGCCGTGTGGCGTGGCCCTTCTACGCCCCGCGATCGCCACCGTCACGAGTCCTCTGACGGCAGTCGTCGTGTCGCGCGGCCCTCCTAGGCCCCGCGACCGCCACCGTCGCAGTCCTCCGACAGCAGTCATCGTGTCACGCGGCCCTCTTACGCCCTGCGACCGCCACCGTCGCGAGTCCTCCGACGGCAGTCACCGTGTCACGCGGCCCTCCTGCGCCCCGCGACCGCCACCATCGCGAGTCCTCCGACATCAGTCATCGTGTCGCGCGGCCCTCCTGCAGCCCGCGACCGCCACCGTCGCAAGTCCTCCAACGGCAGTCACCGTGTCGCGCGGCCCTCCTGCACCCCGCGACCGCCACCATCACGCTGCCCTCCAGCAACACCAGCTACCCCGATGTGTGTTGAACGTCAGCTACCCCGAGCACAACGACGACCTCAACACCAGCTACCTCGACATGGCTTCCTCCTCCACGGCTACGATCATGGTCACTGCATTCTTAGCTACCTCGGCAACAAGGGTCTTTCATTCACCGGTTTTCATTCCAGTTTGAACGTTCGGCCTTCTCCCGTTCAGACTGCGGGAGGGTGTTAGCAAGTCTTGCGTGTTCACATAGCCTCGGCTCCCGTGTGTCGCCTCGACTCTAGCCAATCTTGAGTTCACATTAATCATGTGTTGCGTTCATATTAGTCATGCATTCCCATTAGCTATTTCTGTTCACATTAGTCATGCGTTCTTATTAACCAACCAGGCTATATATATGTAACTATTTGTGACTTGAATCAATCAATCAACTACGTGATTATCCCAAATATTCCACGCTTACAACTCATATGCCTGTCGTGCAAAAATTCTCAGTGAAATACTTACTCGAGATAGTACCATCCATTTCTCATTTTGTTAGCTAATTGCATTTGATTTGCTGCCTTTATAAGCTGCATAGATTTATAACTTCTCATATTACCTTGCTGTTTGATCCAAGATGATCTAATTGCATGTAATTTGCTATGCAAATTTGTCACTTCCTGTCAACCCAATAAGAAAAGGATGCTCCTTTTCCGTCTCAATGCTCATGTATAAAGAAAATATTATTAAGACTGAGTTGAGAAATAAAATGAATGACAAATGGATGAATGATAGTATGGTATGCTATATTGAGCGAGACATATTTGCTACAATTAGAGATGATGTATTTTGCAACGTTTTCAAAGTATGAAGACACGTCAGAATACATTACCCACTGGTAGAATTTAGCGGTATATTTGTATTTTTTTAATTTATCATTCATATAATGTTATTCCAATTTATGATTTATATATGCTATTTTGTCCATATAGGTTGCTATAATGCTTGATTAAATTTTAATGTAGATAGTGCCAATATAGCGTATAGAGCCCTGTCATAATGGTTTGGTGGAAAGACTCTTCCTTAATTAGGTATTTATTATATCTAGAATACTTTTTTACATATCATTAATATTAGTTGTTGTGTTAGTGTTTATATATTTTTGCTATGTTGTAATTTAATTTTAACCTATTGATGTTTCTAATTTATCATAAGTTTGCTCTTCTGTTGCTTCATTTTAGGTCCACCAGACAACCACGTAATCTAGTGTACTGCACCAAGGAACCACACACTACGCCACAAACAGAAGTCGATGAGCTCAACGCATATGTATCAATGGGTAATATTAAACATCTCCATTTATATGTTCCAAACGGCGGTATATTTTTAAATTTTGACTGTTTATATAAGACAGTATGAGAGAGAAATAGTCATATATGATTTTAATCGATACAGTTAAACTCAGTATATTTTATACTATAGTTTTTCTGTTAATCTCGTATTAAAAAAATATATTTTAAAAAGTTAGTTACTCTAGTACGGTCATGCCAAAGCCGATATTGACTCCTGCCGAACCCACCATTCGTCACGTATAGTGTGAGTGTAGAAGCTCCACATCTTGTGCTGTACCGTTTCTGACGTTTGGGAGGCCTAGAACGAGATACAAGTGGAGGCTCTAGGCCGTTTTTGACATTTCAGAAACACGAAGGTCTGTTCATTTCAGTTTTTTTAATGATTTTTAGCTTTTAACTATTAAATTTTAGTTAAAACTATATTGTAACGGTGGTTAGGTTTTTAGTTATTTAATTAAAAAATAAAGAAAAAAACTATTGCTATATTTCTACAGACAATGCAAAAGGAAAAAACAAAAAAGAAGAAAAGTAAAAAAAAATTAAGAAGCTAACTATTCATTCTGACTTTTATCTTCTAATAGTTAGAAGCCTAAAACTGGAGCTGAAATAAATAGGGCCTCAATCTATGTTCTTGTGCCTACAAGTTCCAACATAGTGCTGCTGTAGAATTCGACCATTCTTTCAACCATTCGACTGTTCGAGGTCCACCAGCACGCTGAATTCGACACAGGAAATAACCGCATATTTCAAAACAAACTGTGAAATGTCTACCACTGAAACTTAAATTCTAATGCCTTTTACTCTCATTTCACTGGAAAAACTTCTGTTATGTCCGGTATTCATTTTTCAACATTTCATTTCTACTATGCAAAATCATCACCAACAAACACGCACACACAAACCAGTACAGGGAGAGAGAATCATACAAACCGGTCCAATTTGAAAGTACATGCCTGCTCACACAATGAGGCCCATCATTTTTTATTTCCACACAAAAATGCCTGAGCCCATATGGTCTAGAGCCCAGTAAGGCCACAGGCCCACATCCTCAAACCCTAGGATGTCCCACAGCCACGCTATATATGCTCGCCATGGAACCCCAGAATCCTCTCCCACCCTCCTCCACCGTTAGCCGCCGCTCCAATCGCCGCGCTTGTTTGTTTTCGTTCCATCGTTTTCTCCATGGTTGGTTCATTCGTTCTTGTTTGCGATTTGCAAGCGCCTCTTCGGTTTCTCGTCTGTTGGTGGGTGTTCTTGGCCGTTTCGGATCTTGGATGGATGGGGAATCCATGGCAGCAGGTGATGAGAGCAAGACAGGGACATCAGCACCCTCTCTTGGGAATGATAGACTAAAGTCTTTAATGGGAATCTCTCTGATGCTTCTCTTCTCCCAAACCAAATTTCTTGATCTGTTTCTCTCTTTTTTTGGGTGGGTTTCTGTTCTTGATGGGAGTATTTTTTTTTAGTTCGCGGTCGGCTATGGGATTCGATTGGCTGCCGATGATGCATAAACAATGCACGTATTATCGGATTGTTCCATGACGATCTAATAAATATTGTCACTACCACTGAGGCAGCTTGAGATTTTCGTTTATTTGGCGTTCATGGTGTTCGGTTGATTTTGGTAAGAATGCAAATTGCCGATCATGGTGTTAAATATACTTTGAGCGTTTCGCCCTGAGATGAGCTTACCAGCTGAGGCACTTGCTTCCAATGCATCGTCAGCACCAACTGGATTTTTGTTGTGAAAATTCCTCCTGAACTCTTTTTTATATGCGAAATAGCAGCAATCTATATTCTCTGTATTTGATTCGGACCTAACTAAATCATCACGATTTTTGTTGGGAGCTAGCACAGGTGTGATCGGAGCATTGAAATACTAGCTGCCTATTTAAGTGAAAGGAGGACATGTGAACTCCTTAGAATTCGAAACCAAACTCCGGCATTCGGCTGCATTTTAGACTGAAGTACCTGATATGTAAGAACACTCTAAGCAAGATACAAAAGAAATGGTGCTCCAAACTAGTGCTACCTAAAAGGAATTATTGATCATATACCCTCCACTTAGATGGAAATTGAGGATTTACCCTCTTGTCCTACGTGTCAGTGACATATGATGACTTTATATGTCATTAAGTAGGGAGGGTAAACCCTCAATTTTTTAACTATAAGAAGGGTATATGATCTAAACCTCTTACCTAAAACTGCTCTTGCAATTACTCTGCATGTCTCACATTTCAAAGAGACTCCTGCTGCTGTCCATATGCTCACCAAGTCACACACTACTCCTGTCTTCCAAGCTATCTGTCGTTCCCATACTTCCATTGGCCACGATCAGGAGGAGATACAAGTTCATGGCACCACACCACTGCCATCTTCAACGTGTTCTGAACACTACTTGATGCTGCTGCATTGCATGTCAAGCCCGGTGAGAAGCTGGTTATTCAAAGCAAGCGATTCTTTTGCTGTTAGCATTATCTTCGAGGTGAACTACTCTGACGATGAGAACAGAACATTTGTTGATGGATGATTTCTCATTTAAGGGCCGCTCAATACGGCTTCTAAACACCGCGTTGGTTGAAAAATTACTGTTGAGTAGGGGTGAAAACGGATCGGATACGGACGGATAATACCTTTACCATATTTGTTTTCATATTTTTTTTCGGATACGGATACGAATACGGATAACTCGAATACAAATACAAATACGAATAATATCGAATACAGATACGGATCGAATACGAATCGAAACGAATACGGTTACGAATATTTATCGGAACATGAAAACCCCTTAAATTATACATCCACAATTAACAAAAATACATAAATAGTTTGTAACATCATGATTTTCTGGAGTTTATAAAGCCATGTTTTCAAAAATAAATTTTCTGGAATTAAATCAAGCTTAAAATAAATTTTTAGAATTTAAAATAATTTAATATAATTAAATTAAACTTTGGCATGAGCTAAAAATATTTTATTTGTGTTCCTCGAGTCTCAAGGATTTTTGGTATTTTTGGTGAATTTTGGGATTTAATTGCTATTTTCTAGAGCCTTTTGGATTTTATTCGGATTTTGGAAATAAGAAAACGGGGAGATTCTAGAAAATCCGGATATCCGGTTTCATTTTATCCGGATTATCCGTATCCGTATCCGTATTCGACGGATACTAGGCTTACCGTATCCGTATCCGATAAAAAAAATCCGTATCCGTATCCGTCAGAAATTATCAGAAAAAATCCGATCCGACACAATCCGTATCCGTATTTGTCCGGATCGGTCGGAAACTATCCGATCCGTTTTCACCCCTACTGTTGAGCGATTTTGCATATACGGCTTCTAAACACCGCGTTGCTGAAAAATCACTGTTGAACGATTTTGCATATACTGTTTATATTTTATCTTTATTCAATTTTTTTTGTTTTTAGTATTTTTATGTTTTGTTTTTTTCCCGTATTCTTTTGTATCATTCACTCTAAATTAGCATGTTATTTTTATTTTTATTTTTATTTAAATTTAATTATGTATAATAAGTCAATTCAATTACAGCAAAAGAATCAATCTACTTTATGGTAATTAAGAAACACATCACAGCTGTGTGCCTTACATTCGTACTGACATGTAAGCATGCAGAGCTCAGGGGCATTTGGAAGCCATTTTAATGTATTTTTAATACGGATTTTTTTCTTTTTTTTCTTTATATTGTTTGTTGAGATAAAATAATTTTTTATTTTTTTCAATTAAATAACTCAGTCAAATAGTAATTGTTATTATAATGTCAATTTCAGTTAAAATCTAATAATCATAACTAAAGGCATCAGCACAATCCGTTTCAAACCGAGCCTGAGTCTTCATTTGCGAGCAGTATTCGTCTGTTTTTTTTTGCTGCGGTTTATAGTTTTTGGCTAAATTTTTTATATTTTAGCTGTTTATGATAGAGATTACGGAGAGAGATATTCGCTTGCGATTTTAGATGGTACAAATGTTGGGTTTTTAACGTGTACTATAATTAACTTGTAGATTCTATTTTAAAAAATACTTCGTTTGAAAGTTAGATGTTGTAATAAAAATTAAAAATCATTTTGAAAAGCTGAAAAGAAGATGCTGCAAACATGCGGGCCCCTGTTTCGCACTGCTCGCCTGTTGACTGACCACGGACCAACGCTTGCGTGAGCCGCATTGGAGATCATACTCATGCATTTTCATGTTTACAAGGACATGCAATTCTCTTGCATGTTATAAAAGGGGGCATTTTCGTGTTAATTTAGCGGTTACATCAGCAGGATGCCAGATTTACTAGAACATATTTTTGGATTATAAATTAAGGACCAACTTAGCATCTGGTTAACAACTTAGTGTAGCTAATAAAAGTTCTGAAGCTCTGCCATTGGGGAGTAGCACCATAGAAGAAAAACAGAATTACTAGTTAAACTTCAATATGATTTGCCAAGAAAGAGTAGTTTTTTTCACAACTATTTTCCGCTGCTGATTTAGTTGTTTCCTGCTGCACAACACAACACAGCAACCGTAAACTGGCCAGCTTTGGCATAACAGGTCGGGCACGGGTTTGACCTTAAACTTGAAGCTCCAATGCCAAGATCGGACCTCGGTCAAGCAAGGCTACTAAGCAGGACAATTATTGACGTAGTAGCAACAGCAACAGACCAACAATGAATCAAATCGGGAGGCTGTTTTTTTTCCTTGATGATTTTGGCTTCTCCAAAAATTAAAATAAACAAAATAATTTTTTGAAACCGTTTCTCCAAACGGCTTTTCGAACCTAAAATCGTGTGCGCTGTCTACCGTCTTCTTAGAAAACACAAACAAAAAACATCAACCGTAGCCAAAGCTATCAAGCGCAGATCAAAAAAATATAGCATTTGGCTTGCATTTAACTGTCTATCACGTACTAGCTCCAAGTAGATTCGGTTTCTTACTTTCGACTTCTAAAAGTTAGAAACCGAAATGTACGCATAGACTTCTTAATTTTGACTTTTTTTTGTTTTTTCTATTTTTTTACTTTTTTTTTCTTTATTCTTTTTATCTATAAAGATATAAAAATATTTTTTATATTTTTATTTTTTAATTAAATAATTTAGAAAAAAAGCTAACAGATACTACAGTATAATTTTAACTAAAAATTAACCGTTGGAAGTCAGAAGCTGCAGCAGATTGAAGCAGACGTATCGTGTCCGTGAAAGAGGGAGCTGTTCCGCGAGCAGCCGAGCCAGCTGTGCTTGAATTCAGCGCGTGCAGCCGCAGCCTAGATACGAAGGTTTGGCGCAGTTCAGAAAGAGGCCGGCCGGAGGGGAAGAACGCTGGCTCACTGGGGAACCATGGTCTCTGTACATGTCCTGAGCCTGCGTCTAGTTTTGACTCGACAATGGGCAACGCCCTGCTTCCCCGGCTTTTGTTTCAAACATTTTCTGCCGTGAAACGAAGATCTCTCTCTCTCTCTCTCTCTCTCTCTCTCTCTCTCTCTCTCTCTCTGGTGTTCGGTGCCTTTTGTGATCCGACTCTGTCCTTGCTTAGTTGCTAGGTTTACTGGGGAACAGTAGGAGCTTGCATTACTGACAGTCTCTACAGCTTTTCACTGTTCGCACTCAGTTAGTTATATCTGTCACTGCTTAGTGCTTGCGAAATTCAAGATGGAGCGCATATATAGCTATGGCCTAATCCTCTCGTTTGGCTATAAACGGTTTCGACTTCTGATTTTTTGGTTTTCGATTTATTGAAATCAGAAACCATTTAGAACATGTTGATTTTTAATTTTAGTTTTTTTATCTTTTCTTTTTTTCTATTATTCCTTTGTATTATCTATGACGATATAACGTGTTTTTTATTTTTTTAATTGAATGATTCAGAAAAAAAAGTTAATATCCGTTACAGTACAATTTCAGCCAAAAATCAATAGCCAGAGCTATAAACCAGAAACTTAAGCTCTTTATAGCAGATCTATTTGGTCATGCTCGTTTGGGATTCAACTTTTGACTTTTAGTTTCACAACTTTATCTTTTTTCTGGTCTTTTGGTCTTTTTTGCTTTTTCTTTTTTTCGTATCTCTTTACATTGTTCATGATGGATTAATTTGTTTTCTCTATTTTTAAATTTTTTAAATTTAATTGCATCAAAAAAATCAACAGTAATTATAATGTAAAATAAATCAACTATAATATTAAATAATAAAAAATAAGCCAAAAATGAGTAGCACCAAAGAACAGAGAGAACCAGAGCAATTAAAGGTCACTGTTACATGACCAAAAAGGAAGTGTAGGGCAGTACATAGGTCATGGGGTTCCATGCTCCTACGGCAATGGAGACCTGGCTCCCCCATAGAGCTGGCATAGTTACTGTCTTACTGCCTGTCCCACGTCGCGTGTCCAATGCAAGACCATCAAGCTGCTGGTGCAAACGACAAGAATTGAACCTTCATTGGCCTATATAAGAAGCACAAGCAGTGCGCCAATACTACACTTGTAGTACACCCATCGTCTTCTGCTTTACCTGCTACCTTCTTGGCGGCTTGGCGCCATGAACTCTAGCTAACCTCTTCCTCTGCCCTGAACTGCAATGTGATTTCTCAGCGCATGTATGCAAGGAATCCTTTCTGTTGAACGAGGTTAATTCTATGTGCGTTTATGATCATCTTCTAGCTCTTGCATGTGGGGAGGAGGCTAGCTGCATCGTGTAGCCAAGGATGACTTGCCGGCGTTTGTTGACCGGTAGGAGGGGAGCCGGCAGGTCATTTCTGGCTACATGTTTGCCTCCTCCTCTCATGCCAGAGCAAAGATGTCAGATTGAGATGCATGCAAGCGCGCGTTCTGGAGTGCATTAATGTGCTGAGAGAAGCAGTGCGGACAGATACTAAATCGGCGCAGAAATTGAATTAGGTGATAATTTGTCCGTCATATTATGTTGTTGCTGTCAGTAGAATGGTAGATGTGATGATTCTTCGGTCTTTTATACCTTCATATATCTATTACTTAGCCATCAGATTTCTCTGTGATCTGCTTTGACTCTTTCTGAATGTTAATCAAGTACATCTTATGCGTGCGCGTACATACCTTAAGTGTATATTTGGTAGATTTGTATCATTTTCCAGGGAATTAAAGCTGGTAAATGAAAGGCTGTTACAAGGGATATCATACCCTTTTCTGTTGTTGTTGAAGCATTCAGTCTATTTGGTAGTAACTGTCTTCTTCATATATGTACTAAATTAAGAAAGAACGAACATCAACTATACATTCTGCAATAAGATCTGTTCATCTTGTTATTCAATAGTATCAGTACGTATTGCATACTGGTAGGGTTTTGACTTTTGACCATGATTTCTTCAATGCTAAGTATAATGTGCACGCTAGTTTTATATTGTTGAAATGTCTGTACATGCATATAGCCGCAGCATATGCCATACAGTTGTTCACTTTGGAGCCGCCTTCTCTTAGAACTGTGATTGGATTATGTGTTTGAAAAACTTGTTCACCTGTTACACTTGTACGAATAAATGTGGGCATCCATGATCAACAGTTTAGTGAGCCAAGTCGTTGTCGTCAAAACATTAGATTTTACGATTTTCTCGCAACAGTCTATCAGTCAGGCCTATTAGCTCAGTTGGTTAGAGCGTCGTGCTAATAACGCGAAGGTCGCAGGTTCGAGACCTGCATGGGCCATTGTTTTTTCACATTTTGTTTTACAAAAATACAAGTACAAACATCTAGTATGTCATTGAGGTCTTTTTTAATCTAAACAGTAAGAAGCTTTTTTCAAAATCTAAACAGTAAGAAGCTGCCAGTGCTTTTTCACATTTTGTTTTACAAAAATACAAGTACAAACATCTAGTATATCATTGAGGTCTTTTTTTAATCTAAACAGTAAGAAGCTTTTTTCAAAATCTAAACAGTAAGAAGCCTTTGAATCAGACGCAATGCTGGGTAAATTTTCATAGCAGTACATCCGTGGACCGGCCTTGGGGCGCGCTCAGCCTCTGCAGACGCTGGTGTTCGGTGTCAACGTTGAGCTTTTTTTCCTATTTATTTTTTTGTTTTTTTTCTGTTTGGTTTTTTTATGTTTTCTTTTTTTCGTATTTCTTTGCATTGTCTGTGATGGGTTAACGTGTTTTTTTTTCTATTTTTACATTTTTTAAAATTTAATTATACCAAATAAACCAACTCAGTTACAGTAAAAAAATCACCTAACTATAGTAAAAAAACTATAAGCACATCGCCATTCTGAATGCTACCGAATTGTCTCGTCGCAACCCAACTTGAAATGCATCGATTCGTCATTCATGACACTCTCTGAGCTAATTAAGTACTGCAAATGCAAGTCGTTAGCGATTATCAAGAAAAAAAATTCTGCTTAGGCTATTGGAAATATAGTTATTCCTTCGTCCCGCAATATAAGTCACACACACATTACTTAATTAATATTTAATAAAATTAGATCATATTTATCTCTAGTAGAAAGATTAGTATTAAAAAGAGTAACTATGATTCAATTTTATTAAATATTACTTAAATGATGTGTTTTCTAGATATGTGTGTCTTGACTTAAGTGGATTTTTTCTACTATGACTTATGGTTTATCGCTATGGTTTATGGTTTTTGGGTCTAGCGTTAGTGTTGTGTGAATAAATCGAATACCGATGAGTTGATAAAGCATTTAAAAAACTGTTCTGATAAATATTTTCAAAATGATAACGGAGAAACTAGTTTAAAAGAAGTCATAAGTCATAGTAAACCGAAAAGTGCAAGCCCATATTGGAGGACGGAGGGAGCAATGGGACCTATACTTTTTGTGCTAGTAAAGACTCCGGTAAGTCAGTAAATAACTGGATTCATCCCATGGCGTATCACGTGCAATACATCACATCAACCACAAACTGCCTCCTAATTTGCCTTCTAATTTCTCTATTACTTAAAAGAACTAGTTAGTGATTGGTACGTTCTCTCTTTCTCCTCTTTCTTCTTTCTAAAAAACGATTCACCAAACCTGATCTCGCCCGTTCGATAAGATTATAGATCGCACGCCTCCTCCTCGCCTCCCCACCCCCTTACCTCCACCGCCACCTCCGCATCTCGCACGCCTCCTCCTTCTCTCCCCCGCCTGCATATTTGTGGCGATTGTAGACCAGCCATTCTTCTGCAGGGTGGAGCCAAATGTTTTTGATGTGTTCTTTTGGTGTGCCACGCAGCAGATTCGACAGGTAAGCTTGCAGGTTTGCTCTCCTGTCCTGGTTCATGCATCTGCAGGTTAGTTCTTCAAGGTGGTGATTTGATTTATTTGCCTATTGCTTGTGTGGATACCATCAAGATGCCGCTCGGTTGGGCTGAAATATGGTGGTTTATGACTAAAATTGCAATATAGCTGACTGAAATTACACTGTAGTTCACCACAAGTCTTTATTCTAACCCCTTAAATAGAAGGGCTGGCCAACCACATCTAACCTTTAGTAGATACTATCTACTTAGCATAATGGGGGAACATGATAACCCCTCACACATGGGTTTTAACTCACACACTACACTTATGCACGTTTTTCAAAGCGTATAACCCCCGAATACGCTAAGTCATTAGTCTTAATCCAACTTGATCTTCTAAGCTTCTCCTTAATCAAAACTGATCTCTTAAGTGTCGCGGTTTTGCTTCAAGGTAGTTTCCGGTATTTTGGTCAAACTACCAAAATACTCTTTCTTGACCTGGTTATCTCTTTCTATTGCAAGCAATCAACATGTTTGCCACATGTAGGGGCACTACTCGCTTGCCACGCATCAGCAAGTCTCTCCTGTTTCGGTTTCACCAGACCATGCCTTACTTAGACCGACCAAGCCATATAGTACAACCCTGCCATTCGAACTCACCTTCAATATTTGTCACCTTTTTCGTGCCATGCTGAGCTTACCACCTCACCTGGCATCATCAATCATTCTGAGTATATACTCTTCCATGAGCGTAGCCTTGTTCCTTGTTGTTGACTGTGGTTGACTTCAAGCGACCCTGCATATCCAAAGATAAAGAAATCATTTTCAGGCATAAGTTCTTCACAACTTAACCCACGTTAGTCAAAATATGCTTTATACAACATTAATACACTGACCTAGATCAACCCAACTCAATCCATAAACTTAATTTCCTAGAAACCCCAAAAAGTTTAACTAGGCTGATACTACCGCATCTACAGGCCAGTACTACTGCACCTTGTAACTGGACCTTTTTGGAAATTAGCTACTACCAAGTAAAAATCAGAACTACTGGCTAGTGGTATGACTGTCACCATATTGCGGTACTATCGCACGGTAGTATGACCGCTCCAAAGCGCGGTACTACCGCATGCGGTATGACCGACTCCAAGCTGTGGTACTACCGTTTCCTAGAAAAATTCAGAAAACGATCCAGACAAAATGCAATCTTTGCAGAATTGAACAACCACTCCACAAAATTTGTAATGATTCATCACAATATTATCGTGGACCTTCTCACATGATCCTTCAATCTCCCTCTTAACAACATTTTGCATAAACACTCCAAATCATGCTCCAGATGTACATTTTTTACTAATCTTTCTCTCCCTTTTACAATGGAGTCATCAACATACATAAAAGAAAATAGAGTATGAATGAATTAAAGTGGTTGTATTTTATTCATTCGTAGCATTAGGAGTCATGAAAATTATCCAAATTAACTCTACAAGTATTACAGCAAGCCATATTATATGAAGTGGGTATTCTAGATCATGTCAAATCATACGTAGCAAAACTAAAGCCAAATGAGCAATAATCTAAAATTAATTAAATATTTAGCATGTCAAATTACTCAAGATCATAGTTTAGCTAAAGGTATCTAAAAATAAGCCAAGTCATATCAATATATGTAACTCTTTGTGACCTGAATCAATCAATCAATTGCGTGATTATCCTAAATATTTCACACTTACATGGTATCAGAGCAGTGCCGCTCCTAAGCCGTTGCCTCCATAGCTTCCGTCGCGCCGCTCTTGGGAGATGATCTCGTCTCCATGATCTCTCCTGGGAGTTGCATAACTTGTAGTTTAAGTCATGTCACCGATCATCCGATTGGCTATTAATTAGAGTTTTTTCTGGTTATCTTCAGATTGGGTTTCTCTACTTTTTTTGATGATAGATCGGTTTGTATCACCCTGCCGACCCGACGATGTTCCTCGACTCCGGACTTCACCGCCTTAGTTTTCACCTCTCCAGCGCCTTCTCTCCTACGATGACGTTGTGGCGTGACGCAGCGCGCTCGTCGACATAGCCCTCCCTCCACGGCCTTTCAAGTGCTCCGTCTACCGTCGTCATCACGCCAAATCATCATCGTCGGCCCGTCGCCCGCGAGCACGAGCCGTCGCACCACCGGGAGCCCGCACTTGTGGTCATGCCATCGACATACACCGGGTGCTGCTGTATCGCCCCTTAAGGCTGCTGTGTCGCTGCTGTGGTCATCATTGCCATTGTCAACGCCACCCCGCCAGTGTCGCATTTTTTCTTTTTCTTTTTTTTTCTTTTTTTCTTTTTCGTCCACTCCGATAGCAGTCGCCATGTTGCGCGGCCCTCCTACACCCCGCGACCACCACCGTTGTAAGTCCTCCGACAGCAGTCGCCATGTCGCGCGGCCCTCCTACGCCCCGCGATCGCCAACGTTGTGAGTCCCCCCTCTGCTATTGCGGCAGCAACACCAGCTACCCCGATGTGTGTTGGACGTCAGCTACCCCGAGCACAACAACGACCTCAACACCAGCTACCTCGACATGGCTTTCTCCTCCACGGCTACGATTATGGTCACTACGCTCTCGGCTACCTCGGCAACAAAGGTCTATCACTCACCGAGTTCCGTTTCAGTCTGAACGTTTGGCCTTCTCCCGTTCAGACTGCAGGAGGGTGTTAGCAAGTCTTGCGTGTTCACACAGCCTCAGCTCCCGTGTGTCGCCTCAACTCTAGCCAACCTTAAGTTCATATTAATAATGTGTTGTATTCATATTAGTCATACGTTCCCATTAGCTATTTCTGTTCACATTAGTCATATGTTCCCATTAACCATACCAGGCTATATATATGTAACCCTTTGTGACTTGAATCAATCAATCAATTGCGTGATTATCCTAAATATTTTACGTTTACAGGATAAAATTATAGAGGATTCTAGATTATAAAATTCGAGTCTGATGTACATGTGCTGTGTGGACCAGGAATTGCGGGAGCGGTGGACAGTGTTGCTGGACAATGCACTCGTCCATATGTATGTGAAGTGTGGGGCTGTGGAGGACGCACACCGCATGTTTCTTGAGATGCCAAGGCGGAGTACTATCTCATGGACTACAATGATCTCGGGGCTTGCGATTCATGGTCGCGCCGAGGAGGCATTAGACTTGTTTCACAGAGTGCTAGAACGTCCTGATGGTGCGACGCTGCTTGCAGTGCTGTTGGCGTGTAGCCATGCGGGCAGGATTCACGATGGACAGCGATACTTTGAGAGCATGGAAGGTGTCTATGGCATCACCCCAGATATACAGCACTACGGATGCATGGTTGACACGCTCTGCCGTAGGAGATGATTGCACGAAGCACTCGAGCTTGTGAAGACGATGCCGCTGCAGCCTAGTGAGGCCGTGTGGGGTGAACGTACTACTGGGTGGATGCAAGAGGGAAGGCAATCTTGAGCTCGCAGCTAAAGTGATTGATAGCTTGGTTGAGCTGCAGCCAGAGCGAGCAGCTGGGCACCCTGTGCTGCTGTCAAACATGTATGCCATCTGTCAAACATGTATGCAGATGGCGAGGGAAAGGGTGGCTGAGTTGAACGCCCGGAAGCCTGCCGGAATAAGCTGGGTGAATCCAAACCAGTCCAGCATGTTGGTAGCATACTAGCACGAGCTCAACTGATTGATCGGTTTCACTTACAAGACTTCATAGGAAACGTCGGTCCTCTGTGTTCCTCATGCTATGTGCAGTAGGCATCGGAACTTGAAGGAGCATTGCAATTATGTAACGATCAGGAGTTTGAGTTGACATTTTGCGTTCAGCGGTATGCGGATGCTGTACTCGAAAAGTTCAGATCTAGAGATGACAAACAAAAGGATTAGCCTGAAGCCCTGAAGCAAATCTTCTTCGCCTTCTAGTGAAACCATGAAATTATGGCCATTGCTGCTCTCTTTCAAGTTACACTACTACAGAAAGCCTAATACTAGACGTCAAATTACAGACGGTTTGACAAAACCGTCTGTGAACGACATTAACACAGACGGTTTTAATTTGGACACCGTCTGTGTTGATAGCGTCGGAGAAAACGAGTATCACAGACCGTTCTTACCAATAAACCGTCTGTGATATTTCCGTATCACAGACGGTTTCTATTACAAACCGTCTGTGATAATCTGTCATTATCACAGACGGTTTTTAATTTAAAACCGTCTGTGATAAGCTGCTT
This sequence comes from Melocanna baccifera, assembly GCA_036346265.1. Classification (NCBI taxonomy): domain Eukaryota; kingdom Viridiplantae; phylum Streptophyta; class Magnoliopsida; order Poales; family Poaceae; genus Melocanna; species Melocanna baccifera. The sequence continues at coordinate 11,588,032 of CM070701.1, read as the reverse complement.
ATCACAGACGGTTTGTATTACAAACCGTCTATGATAATCTTAGAATTATCGCAGATGGTTTGTAATACAAACCCGTCTGTGATGTTGTCTGTCCGATGTTAATATATAACTACAGATCGATCGAACAGTTTGTATTACAGGTTGCTTCTAATAACTTATAACCTACAGAACTACGTACTAAGACAAGAGATCATAAATTAAAAGAAAATTTATTACAAAAGTCGCACATAAAGAGCTAGATTCTAATCTTCAGTCCAATGTTAATATATAACTACGTACAGAACGGTTTGTTTTACAGGTTGCTTCTAATAACTTATAATATACGTACAGAACTACTGAGACAAGAGATCATAAATTAAAGGGAAATTTTTTACAAAAGTCGCATATAAAGAGATTCCCAGATTCTAATCTTCAGGGCTTCGTACGCTTCTTCTTCGACTTTGTCATCCGTTGGATCAGCCGCTGAGTTCTCGAATGTCGTTAAGATTGTCCTTACCCTCAGCACTTCCTCCTCCAGCCTGGGCAAATGATCAGTAGCATATTCCATAATCTCGAAGAGGATTGCATTGTAAGCTTCCTTTAATTTACAGTCTGTGATATTGCTATATCACAGACGGTTGTTTCTTACAAACCGTCTATGACTGTAGCTATCACAGATGGTTTGTAGTTACAAACCGTCTGTGATACATACTCTACAGACGGTTTGAAAACCATCTGTGATAACCTTCGATTATCACTGACCCATAAAGTCATACGGTTCAGAAAACCGTCTGTGATGACTTTTTGAACCGTCTGTGATAATGGTTTCTGTAGTAGTGTTAGCAAATGATACGTTTTGACTTAGCATTAATTGTTTTAGAATTTTTTTACAGTACTTACCAGGTAACACTGCTAGAAATGGACCAAGTTCCCCAACAGTGTTGAAGCCAATGTAGGAGCTACAGTGACATGCGGTTTTTCATCATTTTTGGATCAACAATGGATGGCTGAAATCTGTTTATCACTGTAGCAAAAAATGCTAGCTTTTACTATAGTGTTAGACAGGCATAGTGGCCGGCCGGCCCTATGGGCTTACCTTGGGCCTTGGGTCCACACATTCTAGTATATTTGGTTAGACGTCTAATATAGGCAAGGATCTCTCTTATTGGCCCATAATTCTATTAGCCATAACCCTAGACATCCTTGCCTATATATATATGTCTTGTACGGCACACCCTTAAAATCAATCTACTATTGCTTTCATGGTATCAGATTAGTTCGATCTTCGCTTCCGCTTCGTTCCATCTATTTACACCGCGGCTCCCTCGGCGAGTCTCTCGGCGCCTCCGCTCCACCTCTCGGCGACTCCGCTCCGCCAGCCTGCCGCCTCCCTCGGCGCCTTCCGCTCCCCCCGAGCGACGCCGCCCTAGCGCGCGTGCCCTCCTCACGCCGCGCCTCCCTCGGCGACTCCGCTCCCCCCCGAGCGATGCCGCCCTAGCGCGCGTCTTCCTCATGCCGCGCCTCCCTCGGCGTCTCCGCTCCCCCCCGAGCGACGCCACCCTAGCGCGCGTGCCTTCCTCACGCCGCGCCCACCTCCGCACCGGCCTCTGGCCGTCGTTGCGCCTCGCGGACGATTCCCTCGTCTTGCGCCCACCTCCCATGGCTGGACCACCTCCAGCCGCTCCTCCTTCCCCCAGCGCCGCCGCCGCCGGCACGGATGCCGCGCGCGGCACTCACCTGCAGGAGGATGACGACCCGGCCGCCGCTGCGCAAGTCGCCCGCGCTCGTGCCGCCCAAATCGCGCGGGAGCAGGCTCTCGCGCTCGTCGCGGAGGCCGAACGCGAAGTCGCCGCAGCAACCCAGGAGCGTGACGCGGCTGCGGCTCGTGTTCGCGCTGCGCTCGAGCGTGCTGCTCGCGCACGTGTTGACGCTACTGCCGATCTCTTCAAGGAGGACGCCCACGACACCAACTCTCACGCCTCTAACGCCCCCGCCATCCACAACGCCATGCTACTCCATGAGGCTGCTGCTGTCCTCAATCTCCATGCCCAGGCTGTTGCTGTCCAGAACATCCGCTCCCTTGTCAACATCGTCCTCGACATAAACTCTGCCAATTATACCAAGTGGTGAGAACTCTTTCTCCTCACTGTGGGCAAATACTCTCTGGAGGATCACGTCCTTTGCGACGCCACTGCACCAGCTTCCCCCGATTGGCTGCGCATGGATTGCGTGGTTCGTTCTTAGATCTTCAGGACCATGTCAGCCGACCTCACCAAGATCGTCATGGAGCGCGGCTCCACCGCCCGTGCTACCTGGCTTGCCATTGAGACCCAATTTCTTGGCAACCGGGAGGCACGAGCTCTCTTCCACGAGGCCAGCTTCCGCAACTTCATTCAAGGTAACCTGTCGATCACCGACTACTGCGAGAAGCTGAAACGCATGGCCGATGACCTCGGCAACCTCGGCGAACACATCTCCGACCGCACCCTGGTGCTTCATGTCATCCGCGGCCTCAATGAGAACTTCTCCGCCATCGGTATGCATCTTCAGCGTAGCCGTCCTTTTCCCACCTTCCTGGAGGCCCGCGCTGACCTCCTCCTGGAGGAACTCAACCTCACCCATCGCAAGACGACGCCCTCCATCGCCCTCGTTGATGTGCCCTCGTCCAGCTCCACTCCGCTGCCACCCTCTCCCTCGTCTGGTAGCTCCGCTTCCAGTGTGGTCTCCAAGCATGCTCCTCATGGCAAACGTGGCGCTCGCCGCGGACGTCCTAGCACCGGCACTGCCAGTGGGACACCTCTGCAGCCGCGGGCGGGCGGCCAGGGCGCTGGTGGATCCTGGCCCTCCTACCACAATTCTTGGTCCGGCTCCATCTACATGTGGCCAGGACAGCGACCGCCCCTGGCGCCCCTACCTGCCCCTGTACAACAGCGCGCCATGGGTGGTCAGCCGCAGCAGCCCGTGTTGGCTCATCAACAGCAGGCTCTGCTGGCCCAGCAGTCGCATGCCCTGCTCGCCGGAAGCCAGGGTCAGTGGGCCATTCCTTCAGCGTACCCCTACAATCCCACCGGCGGACTGCCCTCCTGGGATCAACATGCTCTGGTGGCATCATTCAACACCATGTCTCTCTCGCCGCCTCCACAACACGACTGGTATTTTGACTCAGGTGCTACCTCCTACATGACATCCGATGTTGGTACCCTCTCTCACATTTCCTCCTCTCGGAGTCCTATTCCTTCATCTATTGTTGTCGGTAACGGGTCTTTACTCCCCGTCACCACCACTGGCGCCACTCACCTTTCAGATTCCCTTCAACTTAATAATGTTCTTGTTTCCCCAAGCCTTATTAAGAATCTAATATCCATTCACCAGTTTACCACTGACAACAATTGTTCTGTTGAATTTGACCCCACTGGTTGTTCTGTGAAGGATCTCCGGTCTCGAAACGTGATCGTCAGATGCAATAGCACTGGTCCTCTGTACCCTCTACGCCTGCTTGCCGTGCCTAGCGCTTTCCTCGCCGAGTCTTCCTCTCTTTGGCATCACCGACTAGGCCACCCTGGGCAGGAGGTCCTCAATACCCTCATGCATACTTCCTCCATTCCGTCATGTAATAAAGAAGTTAGCACCTCTTTGTGTCACGCCTATCAATTGGGTCGCCACATTCGTCTTCCTTTTTCTGTGTCCACCTCACGTGCTACTCATAAATTTGACCTAATACATTGTGACCTTTGGACATCACTTCTTGTCAGTGTTTCGGGTTATAAATATTATTTGATCATTCTGGATGATTGCTCTCATTACCTTTGGACATTTCCTTTGTGACTCAAATCCAACACTTTTACTACCCTCGCTAACTTTTTCTCTTACGTGTCTACCCAGTTGGCACCACCATTAAGGCTGTCCAGTGCGATAATGGGCGCGAATTTGATAATTCCAGCGCGCGCGCGTTCTTCCTCACACGTGGTGTCCACCTTCGCATGTCTTGTCCATATACCTCTTCCCAGAATGGCAAAGCTGAGCGCATTATTCGCTCCACCAATAACATTGTGCGCTCCTTACTGTTCCAGGCAAGTTGTCCTCCCTCTTTCTGGGTAGAGGCCCTCACCACCGCCACCTATCTCCTCAACATTCTACCAACCAAGACTCTTGGGTCATCTACTCCTCACTTTGCCCTCCACGGCACACCACCTTCATATAATCATCTTCGTGTCTTCGGCTGCACATGTTACCCGAATTTATCTGCCACAGCCGCCCACAAACTTGCTCCACGATCAGTGCTATGTGTTTTTCTTGGCTACTCTGCTCACCACAAAGGTTATCGCTGCCTTAACATCGCCTCCAACCGGGTTGTTATTTCTTGTCATGTCATCTTTGACGAGAATTCTTTTCCCCTTGCCCAGCAGCACCAGTCATCCCCCGCGGAGCTTGACTTCTTGGATGTTTTTACTGACATTATGCCTACCCCTATAGGCCACACATCTTTTCTTCCTGCAGGTCCGTCTGTCGCATCAGCGCCCACTGTTGCCTCGCCCCTGTGCGTGGTCCCTGATGCCGAGCCGCCTCCTACACCCTTGGTTCTGGCGCAGCCTACACTCGCACAACCACGTGCGGCCACGGCGCCCGCACAGCCATGTGCGGCCACGGCGCCACCTCAGCCGGCTCCGGTCCCCTCCGTCCAGACTTCGCCCCTCCCTGCGGCTGTCCCTGCGCCGACTGCACCCTTGCCCCCTGCGGCTGTCCCAGTGCCACCTCGGTCACAACCGCACGCCGGGGGCAGGGATTTCCGCCTCATCTACTCTAGGCGTTCTGCCCCTACATCAGCAACCCCGCCACCTGCCACTCCAGTTGCGATTCCGCCGGTCGCGGTTCCCATACCGTCGGGCGTGGTTCCTGTCTCGCCGGTGGTGAACCGCCACGCCATGACCACTCAGGCCAAGCATGGCTTCCAGATGCCTGCATTCTTCATCGCCACTCCGCTTTCTTCGCTCCCGAAGACCTACCGCAGTGCTCTCGCCGACTCTAATTGGCGAGCCGCTATGGAGGAGGAATACCGTGCCCTTATGCAGAACAATACCTGGGACTCGGTTCCTCGCTCGCACAAGGCCAACGTCGTCTCTGGTAAATGGATTTTCAAGCATAAATTCCAGGCCGATGGGTCTCTCGAGTGCTATAAAGCGCGTTGGGTGCTACGTGGTTTTACGCAACGCCCGGGAGTGGATTTCGTCGAGACATTCGATCGGTTGTGAAGCGGCGGTGCGCCTGATGCTATCTCTTGCTCTTTCCAGGCATTGGCCAATTCATCAGCTTGATGTGAAGAATGCCTTTCTTTATGGGACTTTGTCTGAGACTGTCTATTGTTCACAGCCATCTGGGTTCGAGGATTCTACTCATCCAGAGTTTGTCTGCCGCCTGAACAAGTCCCTCTATGGTCTCAAGCAGGCTACCCGTGCGTGGTACAACAGATTTGCTTCATATTTGCTCTCTCTTGGATTCATTGAGGCCAAGTCTGACACGTCACTGTTTGTGTACCACCGCGGCACTGAGCTTGTTTACTTGTTTCTTTATGTTGATGATATTGTTCTCACCGCCTCATCCACCGAGCTCCTCCGACGCATTATCACTGCCTTGCAGCGAGAGTTCTCTATGAAGGACCTTGGTGAGCTTCATCACTTTTTGGGGATGCATGTGCAGAAGTGTCGTGGTGACCTCCTCCTCTCTCAGCGTCAGTACATGCTTGATATCCTGGAGCGAGCAGGCATGGCAGACTGCAAGCCGTGCAACACCCCTGTTGACACGAATCCGAAGGTGTCCGACTCCACTGGTGTCCCTGTTAGTGATCCCAGCGACTTTCGGAGTTTAGCAGGTGCTCTCCAGTACCTCACCTTCACCAGGCCGGACATCTCCTATGCAGTTCAGCAGGTGTGTCTTCATATGCACGACCCTCGCGAGCCCCATCTTGCTGCTCCAAGTGGATTCTTCGGTACATTCGTGGCACTCTCCACCTGGGACTCTTTCTTCAGCCATCCTCACAGTTTGATCTCGTGGTTTATTCTGATGCTGATTGGGCCGGTTGCCCAGACACACGGAAGTCCACCTCGGGCTATTCCATGTTTCTTGGTGATAACCACGTTTCCTGGTCATCCAAGCGTCAGAACACTGTGTCCCACTCCAGCGCCGAAGCTGAGTATCGTGGTGTGGCCAATGCTTTTGCCGAAGCTTCCTGGTTACGTCACCTGCTGTTGGAACTTCATACTCCACTACAGCATGCTACCTTGGTGTATTGCGACAACATCAGCTCCATCTATATGTCCTCCAACCCAGTCCAGCATTAGCGCACCAAGCACATTGAGATCGACCTTCACTTTGTTCGCGAGAAGGTGGCCCTTGGCGATATTCGTGTACTGCATGTTCCTACCACTTCACAGTATGCCGACATCTTCACCAAGGGACTTCCGTCATCGGTCTTGATGGTCAGTCGATCCTAAGCGTCCGAGTGCGGGCGCTTGGCTGCGGGGGGTGTTAGACAGGCATAGTGGCTGGCCGGCCCTATGGGCTTACCTTGGGCCTTGGGTCCACACATGTCTAGTATATTTAGTTAAATGTCTAATATAGGCAAGGATATCTTTTATTGGCCCATAATTCTATTAGCCATAACCCTAGACATCCTTGCCTATATATATATGTCTTGTACGGCACACCCTTAAAATCAATCTACTATTGCTTTCATATAGCATTATTTTGGTGTGGTTCTGTAGCAAACAATCCATGCCATTGATTCGTAGAAAAAAAATGGTGGGGAGCATGCTTACCGCATATCACTGTAGATCTCGTCCGCTAGAAACAAGTATAACTCAGTAAATTATAGTTTTTTAAGGGTAGTAAATTATAATTCTATTAATGAGATGTGTAAAGTTTAAACATCTCGGTTCATCTTATTTATTGTGGTGAAAACTAATCGTAACAGGCTAACAGCTCACCTTATTGTCACAATAATCATGAAACACTAATGCAAAATCGTAGTAGAAAAACAGACGCAAGCTGACCTAGGTCATCTCATTTTTCTTACCTAAATCTTCCTGGGAGATACAAAAGCACTGTTCTGGTATCAATTTGAAAAAATGCTTCAATCTTCTCTTCTATGTAAACCTATGCTGTATGTCGTTCTTTATGTCAACAAGTTGATATTGTCTGAATTCCTTCTTCTGGATAAACTGAAATCAACTATTTGTTGATACCAGCAGGGTCGTTTCCAATGTCACTCGAGAAGCTTATTGCACGTGCCAATGCCAATTGCAGCAGCAAGATGCCATCCAGCATGGATATAAGGAGTCCCTGGGAAGCAATCATCGGCGATAAACAGCGCGCCTCCCAATAGAGACGACATCTTGTGCAGGTTATGTGCCATTCTGAGCTCTGGTTCAATTGATGCTCTTCTTGCAAAGGAAACCTGCCATATATATTAAAAGTTAGATTTATCCAGCAAGTTTCCTTTCGAAAAAGATCTATCCAGCAAGGCTGTCAATTGATAATTGAAATGGTTTGTTTTAGACAACAATATGGCAGGTCATTTAGACAACTTGCCTCCATCATTCCGGTGTGGACAGCTGAAACTATCAAAGGCTGAAACGGCAGGAGCAACGTTGATGCTGCCATTAGTAGTCTCGGGTTCTCATTCCCAAGTGCCCTGGATAAGCACTGCATGAAAGTATGAAACACATATATGTTTGCCATGATGCACAAATTCTGATAATTGAACAATCACCCAGTGAGGAAATACGACTTACCAATGTAGTGGTGGCAATCATAGTATAGTCTGCCCACCTCAGAAATTTTCTGATTTGTCCTTTCGAAGAATGATACAAGCTTGAAGCTATTCCCACGCCGACCAGCGAATTCGCGTAGAGCGCAGTGTTCAAGTTCCGCCTGCAGCACCGGGTTCATGGCTTGTTAGTAGATATGTACTCAGCAAAGAAAGCAGAGAAGCATCCTGTATCAGAAGGTGTCTTGCCTTGGAGTCTGCAGTCCAAGAACAATGAAGGGCAGAGAGGTGACAACATTTGCAATAGTTTCACCGGCATGCTTGTCACCTGCTCAAAGAAACTGTCAGACAAAAGAGCTCCACTGAACAATGGATATTTGGGTACTGGTTATTTGCACAGATAAAAGTTCTCGTACACGTAATGCTACAGTGGATGGGCTTCAAGCATGAGGGTCTTTGCTGCCATAGCCGCCTGCAGCTAGGGAAAAAGACGTGTCAGTCAGATGCCATTAGTCTTAGTACTGCTGTCAACTATAGCTGCTGAGAGTACTGCTGTCAAACGTAGCTTACCGGATCAGCAATCTTTGCTGTTGTGTGCCGCCCTTTTGGGGCTCACAAGTTGACGAATCAATAACGCTGGTCCGAACGGCTTCATCGTCGCTCTGTGCCTGTTGTGGCGGTCGACGGCCAAGCTGTACCCCGTAGAGGCCATCCAAGACGCCTGGAGGTTTCCTCTCATTCATCTGGACTACCATTTTGTCGTACCAACTCGTGCTTAATTTGCAGCCTACTTAGAGCTGAGTAGATCGAAGTATACCTGAGCACTGCAAATAGACACAGCTATTAAACTCGAAAAAAAAACTGGTTCCAAGCTAGCCGGCCGGCCACCCCCAGAAGCAACAGTTTAATTCGTTCATCGATCACATATAGGTAAGCTATGTGTGGCATGGTTGCTCAAGAGGGCTGATATCCACACCGCGAACGAAGTCGTAGTAAACTAGAAGGCGCACCTTAAGATTGCGGACGATTAGCAAGCTAGCTAGCTAGCTACGTGAGATTGCAGGAAGCAAACGGCCGGTGGGCGGCGCGGATCTCCTGCCTCCTCTCCGATGGCCGGTGGGCGATGCCGGCCGGCCGGCAAGGAGATGAATAGGTAGGCGGCACTCGCGCGTGTCCGAGGGGACGACGGGTGGGAGGGGTTGAATGGATTCTAGTGCGCGAGACGCCAAGAAATGGGAGCGCGGGATGCCGATTCCAAACGGATCTTCCACCCGCCGGCGGAAGCTAGGGGGGCCCGAGCGCGAATATTCTCGCCCGCCGCGCGGTACCGGCCCACGACTTGCGAGGCCAGCCAATCCCACATTCCCATACAAGGAACGGCTAGTGCATGCGTACTAGCAACAAACCCCCGTGATCGAGACGCGACACAGGTTAGGAAAGCGTCGCTGCTACGAAATGCTTCGAGCCACGGCCATTTCTCCGTCGGATCGGGAGTTGGGCTGGATGGGCCGGCCCATGGAGATCAAGGGAGAAAAACGGAATCGGAGGACGTGTCTGCAGGGAGAGCACTCGGCGTACGTCCCTGACCACGTCGCGCCTGCAGGCCGGCGACCTGGAGCTGTCCGTCGTGTTAAGAAACTAAAGGATTTCTGATATAGGTAAATATCTAAATTATTTTTGATAATCTTTTACTATAAATATAGAGATATTGTACTATAAAAATCAATCTATTATCAATAAAGCCTATGTTCTGGTGTTCTATTCTCTTGGTGTTCCGTATGATTGATTAATTACTCTCGACGATTGTATTTGTGAATTGCATTGTCGTTCATTTATTCTATAGCGATTTCACAACACATCGATCAGGCTCGGCTCGATCATGGTCGGCAGCGCCTCCCATTGGTAATTGTTGCGCTGCTAGCAGCGGCAGCCTCTGGTGACCCTGCGCTCCATGTGCGTACGTGTTCAACTCGCAGCGGCGGCTTTGTCAGATGACCTGTGTCAGAGTGGTCGTAATGCAACTGTTACCGCGACAAACACGACATGCTAGTACCTGCTTCAGTAATCAGTATGCTTACAAGGACGTGTTTAGAACATGATAATTTTATTACACTAACGGATTTCTGATCCTTAGATTGGAATCCTGGCGTTACAAATGGACAGACAAGATGGATCGAGATCAACAAACTCACCCACTGGATCCCAATCCAACTGTCTAGGTAGGCCAAGTTCTTGACCGCCGAACGGTTGGAATTGGAAAGGGCTCCGGCTACATGGCCCCAAACTGTCGCCTATCTAGATAAAGGCGCCACGGCCACTTGCCCTAAACCAAGCCTAACCCCCATGGAAACCACTGGTGGTAAAAGACACCTTACTATTTTTCACGAGTCTGGATAATAGATGTGCACATAATCGCCATTAAAGTTTGCTAATCTAAGGTAAGAACAAAGCTATTAGAGAACGTCCTAATCTCCACCGCATTCTCCTTCTTCTGGTCTTAGAACGGCAAAGTAAGCGTAGTGATCTTGATTCTCAAGCTTTTAGGGGATTTAGTGAGTGAGAGTGAGTACATTCAACCATACTCTGCGAGCCAATACACAGAATACAGTATTATAGATACAAGGCTTAACAAATGGAGGCTCGGGTTTTTTTATTTGCTAAAGGTGTTAGTTGAAAAACATTAAATAGAATTTTTTTTAGACTTAGCATTTTTAACTAAACCATGATTTTCTTAAAAGAATGTGAAAGTGTGCAATATTAATAATAGTGCATGTTTTATCCACCTGTTAAATGATTCCATTCACCATATACTAATTTAGGGTTACATTCACGCATTATCATCACTAGGTTGCATCAACCTAGAAAAAATCAATTTAGGGTTATGTTCAACCGATAAGTTTTTCATTCCACCTATAGAGTTTTAGAAATAGATATTAACTTGAGTAAGTTTTCATACCCACCTACAATAGTAGGCATGACTGTTCGAACAATTTTCACTCTGTAGGAGTCGTACACTTACCCACAAGAGACAATTAACTTGTTTTGTTCCATACATTTCCTTAGATATGTGAATCAAGAAGATCTCGACAAGACCTTTACAATGTATTTTCTTAATGAGCTACGCCCGCTAAGGTTTTCACCTCTATAGGGTTACATCCACCAACACCAAAGGTTCCCTCTTGCGTCGCACGGTGGCTTATATCCAACGACACAACCCATGTTCAACACTTGTGGCGCAATCGCGCTGAATCAATATAAATTATTTAGCCATATCGCACCCATTATAGACTTATTATTACACTGTTTTATATTGAAAGGTCGTCATCATTGAGCTTCTTTCTCACAACCAATGTCTTATGAGTATCCATAGCCACCCCTTGAGCACTAATGATATGTCCCAAATAAGCAACAGAGGGTTTGCCAAACAAACACTTGGACCTTTTGAGAAAAAATTTGTGGCTCTTCAACACACGGAAAATTGTCCGAACATTGCATAGGTGAGCCGATCAGGATGAGCTATAAATAAATATGTCATTAAAGAAGACTAGAACAAACCAACGAAGGTATGGGCGAAGAACAGAATTCATCAAAACTTGAAATGTTGCCGGGGCGTTCGTCAATCCAAAAAGCATGACTAGAAATTCGAAGAGCCCTTGATGAGTCCGAAAGCTGTCTTCTCCACATCGTCTGGGTGCATGCGTACTTAATAATAACCAGAGCGAAGATCCAGCTTCGTGAAATAGCAAGCATGCTTGAGCTCATCCAAGAGTTCCTCAACTGCTGGAATTGGAAACTTATCTTTAATAGTCTTGTCGTTGATAGCCCTATAGTCCACGCAAAAACGCCAGGAGCCATCATGCTTTTTAACCAACAGCACCAGGGCAGAAAAAGCCAAAGAACTAGGCCGTATAATGCCTTGTTGCAGCATCGCAGCTCATTGTTTTTTCCAATTCATCCTTTTGTAGTTGGGGGTAACGGTATGGTCGAACAGCTATGGGCTCTGTCCCTGCAAGCAAACGAATACGGTGATCTTGCACACGGTCGAGAGGTAATCCAGTTGGTTCAGAAAATAACTCGGAGAACTCCCCCAACAAGTCTGCCATTAAGTCTGGTGCTGCACTAGAGAGAGTCAATGCTTGAGGCGAGTGTTTTGTCATGCCAGCCCAAGCCACTGATCGCCCCTTACACTGAAAAGCCATGGTGCCGTTGTCGAAATCCCACACAATTGGTCCGAGTGTGCGCAACCATTGAACTCCTAGAACAATGTCAAACCCCTCGATTGGAATGGAATAGCAATCCAGTATGAATACCTCATTGGCAATCTGTAATTCCGTATTATAGCAAACGCCAGTGCTGGTCAGTTTGTCGTTGTTGGCCACCATCACCGTGATTGTACCAGCACATTGGCATGCCCTTATGGTTTTGGTGCATTGCTTGTTAGCGCGTGGCGCTTTTCATAAGCCCGTGCAAGTGCCATGGCTATCTGCAGGTTGACCGGGTGTTGTAACGCCACATCTGTGCTGTGCACACAGGTTGCATGAGCCCCGATGTAAAAAGTTGAACTTGTCGCCGTTTCGACGGGGCGTCTGTATGACATAGTAGAGCAAGAAACCTCTCTTGGTATTCTTCAACAGACCCTGTCTCTTGGACTTTAGCCAATTCGCCCAAAAAATTGTTTTGGATGGGTGGCCCGAACCGCAAGCTGCAATATTCCTTGAACTCCCGCCATGACAGCTCGCCCTCGTTGTGTGCCAATTGGTAGTGCCATTGCTGTGCTGACCCAACCAGATGATAAGAAGCCAGCCGCACTTTGTCGCTTTCCGGTGTCTTCTGTCCCGCAAAGAATTGCTCTCAACTGTTGAGCCAATTCAGGGGATCCTCTTTACCATCGAACGTGGGAAATGTCAGCTTGTAGAGACGTGGCGTGCTCTGGCCGTCATCGAAGGTGTTCCTCGATGCAATTCTGGAAGAGGGTGCCAATCCGGGGGGGATCTACAGCAGCCCCTCTCCAGTTTTCCTCTCGATGGCAGCAATCCTCTCCTTGATGACGCTCAGCTCTGAGGTGAGTCCCGCCTTGATCTCATCCATCTTTTGAGTAAGCGACACCGTAAGTTCTGCAAACTGATTTGTTAGGCCGGTCAACTCGGAACTTCCCGCCATTGGCTTTGATACCAAACTGTCACGAGCACACGAAAGTGCTCGTAGGTGGTAGTTGTGGAAGACCGGTGGACGATGGGCAGGCCCCTTGAGTTGGCCTAGAGGTGCCGTCCTGTTCGCCGGAGATAGCAGAAGGGCGCTGGAGTTAGGGCGCCGGCAGCAGGGGAGACATTGTAGGAAGAACAGAGAAAAGGATAATAGATTAGTTTATTGCTAGTATTGTTCTGGTTGGTTATGGACCAGTTAGCATGGGACATGGGTAGCTGTCGAGAAATCAGTATGGCCATTAGAGGAGAACTGGGTGGCAACTTGTCTTCTAAACTTGGGCACCAGCCTTTTTGAAAGAAAACATGCTGAACAAGTTGCTTCTGTATTCATTCCTAATTATAATTCAGCTGTGCTTTGTCCAATGATGGTACTTTTTATTCTCTGCATGTTGGAATTCTCAAATTGCTTACCAAACCTGCAGGTTGATATTCATCCCTCTATGGTTGTTCGATGCTGTTGTTGCTCGATATAGATTCTCATTACCTGGTCTGTCATCACCTCAAAGTTGTCAAGTGCATTTGCTACTTTTGCTTTCCAAATTCATACATTCATTCTGAACTGGCTAGCAGCAGCTTAATTAGATTATTCAATGTTACAGCGGGTTTCATGCCATTCCATTGTTTTCACACCCTTGCTAGTTGCTTTTCAGCTGCTTCTCTGTGTTTACCTGGAAGGCATCAATAGTTATGTTATAAATATTGTGTGTATATTTAAGAGGTCCAAGGAACTCTATATATATATAATACAAGGGGATATTACAAGAAAATATGCTATATACATATAAGAAAATACAAAGACATATAAGAAAATACAAAATAATTCATATTCTAATCACTCTTAAACTCATGGTAGATCACACACTGAATTTGGAGAGAAAATACAAATGTTATACTCTAGTTTGTAACTTCGTGAAAATGCCAGCAATCTGCAACTCTGATGGCACAAACTATAAAGCAAGTACTCCCTCTGCACCTATGAGTGAGTGTATGAAACATTAACACCAATGTGCTTGGTGAGTTCATGTTTCACTGGGTTACGAGCAATACTGATAGCACATATATTGTTAGACAAAAGAGTTGTAGGTCCCATCATAGGCACTCCAAAATCTGCAAGTAGTCACCTTAACTAAGTAACCTCTGTTGTCACTGTTGTCATAGCTCTCAACTCAGCCTTTGCACTTGAACAAGAAACTGTAGTCTGCTTCTTTATCTTCCAAGCAATTAGGAAGGAACTAAGAAAAATACAGTAAGCAAAAAGAGAACGACAATTAGAAAGATCACTAGCCTAGGTCGCATTATTGTACGCCTAGAGCTGTTGTGAGATGGAGCTAGAAAAAAACAAACAACGAGAGATAGTCCCACACAAGTAGCGAATAACACGAAGAAGGTGACTGTAGTGAAGATGGGTAGGGCGAGCCATAAAGTGACTTAAGATATGAACAACATGAGCAATATCAGGACGAGTGCTCACAAGATACACCAAACTCCCAATAAGATAACAATATCAAGTAGAATCCTCAAGAAAATCACCATTAGTGCCACGAAACTGAAGGGATAGCTCCATAGGAGTCTCAGCAGTACGAGTGTCAGTCAGACCAGACCGATCAAGAATATCCTAAACTTAATTTTACTAGGAGAGGTAGTAGCCCTAGGGTATGGAAGAAACCTTAGTCCCAAGGAAGTATGTAAAAGAACTAAGATTAATCATTAGAAACTGCTCATTGAGATGCTTCTTCACATACGTGATGAACGAGAAATCATCACTAGTGATAAGCATATTATCCACATATAGAAGAAGCAGTGTTCTATCTCGAGATGAGACATAAACAAAAAGACTAGGATCGTGGGAACTAACAGTGAAACCGACAACGGTAATCACTGAGGTAAAATACGCAAATCAGGTAAGAGGAATTTGTTTGAGACCATAAAGAGCATGACGAAGACGACAGATATGCCTATCTGAAATAGAATATCTAGCCGGTGGCTGCATGTTCTCATGCAAAACACTATTAAGAAAGATATTCTTAACATCTAGCTGAGAGATAGATCATTGGTAAATAGAAGCAACCGCAACAAGAGTACGAACAATAGTCATATAGGCAACATGGGCAAAAATCTCATCGTAGTCATGATTGTACTCCTGTTGAAAGCCGCGAGCCACAAGATGAGCCTTGTAGTGCTTGATAGTATCATCAGATCGGGTTTAATCTTATACACCTAGTTGCACGTTATAGAGCGAGCATACACAGGTGTCAGTACAATATCCCAAGTCTACTTATGTTGAAGAATATCAAACTCCTTTGCCATAGCGACTTGCCACTCAGAATGAGGACCAGCCTCACGATAAGAACTAGGCTCAGTGACAGAGAGAGCATGAGCTATCGAAACAAAACCAAGATGTTCAGGAGGCCGAAAGGATATATGATCACAAAGGGTGTAACGAGAAGCATCATTAGAAGGATTTGACGTCAGTGTCGGCAAGATACTAGGAAAGGAGATTGGTGAAGGACGAAGATGCTTGGAGTGGTAAACTCTAGAGAAATAAGACGGTGGTGCTGCAAAAACAAGAGGCGGTGCTACAGGAGGCAGCACAGGAGGTGGGGGTACAGAAAGAACCCCTGGAGACAGACTAGGGGAAGGCTATGATAGTGGAGAAATAGGTGAAGAGTTAGGAAGAGACAACTATGAGATTGTCTCAACAATGGAAATAGGATAAGGAGCCGAATCTTGATAGAAGAAAGATCGAGATTCTTCAAAGACAACATCTCGTGAGATACTGATCTGTCAAGCAGAAAGATCGTAGCAGCGATAACTCTTATGCTAAGAACTGTAATCAAGAAACACACACTCAACTGATTAAGCCGACAGTTTGGTACGCTCATGAGGATGCAGTAGGACAAAAAAGGTGCAACCAAAAACACGAAGGTGAGTATATTGGAGGGCTCGAGAGTAGACGCTTATAGAACTGGCATCCTTAAGAGTAGTGGAAGACTGCATATTAATAAGATATGCAGCCGTAAAAATAGCTTCAACCCAGAACTGTGGTGGAACGTGAGAGGCAAGGAGAAGAGTGCGGACAATCTCAATCAGATGACGATGTTTACGCTCAACAACCCCATTCTGAGTATAGACACCATGACAAAGAGACTGATAAAGAGTGCCTTACTCAGAAAAACTGTCTAAAAGCATCAGAACAGTATTCGTCGGCAAAATCACAGCGAGAAGTATGAATAGAGGACTCAAACTGAGTACGAACCATTGTTGGAAAGCTACAATAGATCATAAGAAACTGACTACGATTAAACGTAGTGAAAAGCCATGTAAAGTGGGAATAATCATCAATAAAAATCACATAGAATTTATGCCTGCCTTTAAAGATAATAAACACATGTCCCTATACATCTAAATGAACTAAATCAAAAGGATGAGAAGACAAGGACTCACTAGAATGATAAGTAAGTTATATTTGCATGCCCAGCTTACAACCCTGATAAAACATGGTCGTGTCAACAGTAATATGTCCAAGAACACTCTGATGAACTAATGAAGAAAGGCGGGACTCACACAAGTGACCTAAACGGTGATGTCACTACGCAAAAGCTCCAGAGGTGGTGGCAGCAGTGGCGGTGGAGGTAGACGTAGATACGATAGGAGCAACTAAGGTGGATGGAAGGTGAAGGCGGTTAAGGATGTAAAGACCCTGATGATGCATACGGCGTCGGCTAGTCTCAAGTACCATCCCTGTCTATCAATCCTAGACAAAACATGTGTGAGAGTGAAAACTGACCCTACAGCCAAGGTCGGTGAGCTAACCCATCGAGAGAAGCTACATGGTAAGCTGGGGAATATGGGAAACAACTAAACCAGAAAAAAATCAGTGGACAAAAGAGTGCTTTGACACTTGACAGATAAAGGAGTACCGTTAGCTGTCCGAACAGAGATAGGAGAATTAGGAGGTCTTACTAAAATAAGAGATGTGGAGTCTGATGTTATGTGAAAAGAGGCATCAAAATCCAGAACCCAAGAGGTACCTGAAGAAGACGTCTGAGTTAGACTGGTAGAACCTACTGAGTTGTGATAGAGCTGCTGAAGTAGAGCCTGGCAGAGTTGCTGAACAGAGTCACCTCGCTGAGAAGGTCCTGACGTGCTAGTCTATCCTCCCATTGAGAAAAGGCCTCCCTGCCCCCTTGGATCGTGTACCCCCATGCGCATTGTTTCGCTTTTTCCACATCGTATAACTTTGATAGTCATGCTTGAAATTCTTTCAATAATTGCACTGAACCCCAATTGGCGAGAAAATAGGAGCGAAAACAGACACCTAAGGAGGAATTGTAGGCGAAGCAAAAGTCGTTGGTGTAGTCGAAGAAGAAGGTGCAGCAAGTACAATTGAAACAAATTGCTTTGCTAACCTGTGGTGAAGCTCCTCAGCATGAAGCGTCGAAAGAGCCTTGGTGATGGTCGGTTATGGCAAGCGGCTCAGTAGTTGAGCCCTGATAGGCTCAAATTCTGGGCGAAGATGACAAAGTCATAAAGGTGAAGGCGGCACAGTCCGTCTTCTGTACCTTATGACACTCCTGGCAGAGCGGAGAAGCTAGCTCGTCTAGCTGGCGCCAAAGACTAATCAGGGCTCGAAAGAAGTCGACAAAGGAGTCCTCCTAGCGAAGTGTCTCCAACTCACACTGAAGCGAAAAGAACTAAGCATCGCTGCTCTACAGATATCGCTCACGCAAGTACTCCCAAATCTGGTGAGTGAAACACAAACCAACGATATCTGGCTGGATGGAGTTTCGACGTTGACCACCAGGATAGCTCGAACACGGGCCTCATCCGCACACTAGTGCTCGAAAGCATCTATGGCATACTGAAATGCCTCATCAGCAACGTCAGCAGTATCCTCTGCCTCCTTGTCGGCCTCATCTTCTAGAGGAGGTGCAAAAGTAGACTGCTTGGGAGGAGGCTAAACCGATGATAGTGAACAAGGTCAAGCATTAGTGACAGATCCCTAGAGATGGAGACTATCGAGCGTAATCTCTATGAGTGAAGGCCACAACCCGTAGTTTGTTCTATGGAGCTTTATTCTCGAGAATAGGATTACAGCAGTTGGAATGGAAGTCACTGGTAAGTGACGTTGGATGGTATAGTGACCAAGGCAATAAAATCTAATAGACAATGTTGTACGATGTGACAGTTAGATGGATGTTTTTTTTATTTTTAAGCTGAAGACTAGAGCTAGCTAGGTAGGCCGTGCCCACGCAGGCCGGGCCGCGGCATGGTATTGTAGGCCCGGCCCGAGTATGGCACGACCCGACGGACCGGGCCGTGCTTGGGCCGGGAGGCCGACACGGCACGGGAGGGCACGACAACGGGCGTAAACGGGCCGTGCCGGCCCGGCCCAGGCAAATATAGCCGTTTTTCGACCGTTGTGGTGTAAAAAAATCCAAAAAATAGCAAACAATTCAGAAAAAATATAAATTTTTTCCTATAAATAGGGGGCATCCGGTCTCTATTTCCCACACCTCAAATCTCATTCTCATATCTCTATTTAGCTGTAAAAAAATTCGGAAGTGTTTGTGAAAATTTGGTAAAATTTGTGAGAAATTTGTGGAAAATTTTGAAAATTCGAAAAACTTTAAGGAATTTTTGGAGAGCTGCAGAAAAGGTAATAATGCTATTTTATTTCAATTTTTTCATATTGTTTTTTGATTGAATAGTATGTTAATCACTTAATTAATATTTCAATTTGTAGTTAATTCAATGGAGAACTACGATTTTCAAATCTCCGAATTCGGCCTCACGGCGAAGGATATGCAATCCTTTCAAGAAGGATATTCATCTACGGAAGGTCCACCTCCAGGACAAAATATAGAGGCAGAAGAAGCGGCCGACCTGGCAGCGCAGGGTCCAATCGATCCATCTTCTGCCGGTTCAACGAGTACATCGACAAGCCATAGCACGGGTTCAAAAACATCAAGAGCTACTACATCAGGAGTCTGGAATGATTTTGACAGGAAGTTCGGGATCGACGAAGATGGAAATTCGGTGAGGTATGCTGTTTGTAAAATTTATAGTAATGAATTATCTGCAAAATCTTCAAGTGGGACGGGTCACCTGCAATGGCACACTGCAAACTACAAAAGAAGGCAGAGAATACAACTGCGCCAAACATAACTGCAATATAACCCCGACGGCTCGGTACGCACTTGGGAGTACAACCCGGATGTGGCCCGCGAATCACTTTGTAGATTAATTGCTTCTCACGATTTACCTTTGAATTTTGGTGAGTCTGCTGCTTTTCAAAAATATATTAGGACTGTTCATAACCCTCGATTTAGTGTTGTATCTAGGCAAACCACAACTAGAGATTTAATTAAATATTATAACAACTGTCGTGAAAAATTGAAAGAAATGTTTAATACTTGTAAATTCTCTATTACTTTGACATCAGACGTATGGAGTGGTAGAGTTAGGGAGGATTATATTAGTGTTGTTGCTTGTTATGTTAATGATGATTGGGTAATAGAAAAAAATTATAGTACTTAAATTAATTAATATTTCACATACTGCTAAAAATATTGCAGAATGTATTATTAAAGTTGTAGAAGATTTTGGCCTTACGGATAAGATTTTTCTGTAACTTTAGATAATGCAGCTGCAAACACTAAGGCTATGAAAATTCTTACTCCTTTGTTTAATACTTATGCACAATCTTTCTTACTGCATCAACGTTGTGCTTGTCATATTATTAATCATATTGTTTAAAAAGATTAAATGCTTGTATTGATTCTTTTAGGGATGCAATTTCATTTATAAATTGTTCTAACCAAAGAATAGTTGCATATAAGAGTTTTTGCGTAGCAATGAATGTCCGCCCTAGAAAATTTGGCTTAGACGTGCCTGTTAACTGGAACTCTACTTACCTTATGCTTAAACATATACTGCCATATAAGAGCACATTATCTGTTTTCCTTTACACCCAAGTTCATCAATCTCGTTGCTCTTCCATTAGAACCCAAGTTAGAGACTCCGAACTTACTGAGGACGATTGGATTGTTGGTGAATTTTTTTTTCTTTTTTAGAACTTTTTCATAAGACTAAACTTTATCTTTTTGGAGTATACTACCCAACCTCTCCTCTAATTGTTTATAATATTCTTGAATTTGCCACTCACCTAAAAGCTTTTGAAAATGATTATGTACTTTGAGAAGCCGTAGTTGCCATGAAAACTAAGTTTTTAAAATATTAGAGAGAAATTCCTATTTTATATGCATTTGTCTTAATTTTGGATCATAAGGCCAAACTCCAAGGATTTTCAAATGTATTACAACTTTTAAGTGATGCTACTGGTTTAGATTATTGTACATACTATAAAGTAGTTAACGATAAATTACATGAGGTATACAACAAATACGAAAATAAATTTGGGTCTGTGCGTTTGGAAAGACCCCAGGTAATCCCTAGCACTTCTACGGGGACTATGCAATGGGGCAAGATATTTGGTTTGATATTTGGTTTTTCTTCTCAAGGTTCTCATGCAGGTACACATTAGTTAGGAGGAACAAGACGATAAAGCACTGGAGATCTATCAAGTTATCTCAATAGTGACAGCGTTAGCTTTGAGTATTGAACATCCTCTCCTAGTTGTAAAACTAGAAATAACATATCTAGTGCTATCTATATTAGCACGGAATGTGTTGA
The DNA here is from genome assembly GCA_036346265.1 of Melocanna baccifera. NCBI lineage: Eukaryota > Viridiplantae > Streptophyta > Magnoliopsida > Poales > Poaceae > Melocanna > Melocanna baccifera. Next base: position 11,567,392 of record CM070701.1, on the reverse strand, counting down.
CTGTTCCTGTCTCTACGGTCACCTCGGAGTTAACCTTTAGTTTATCTGGAAGAATAATCGAGGAGCGACGAACAAGTCTCTCCAACGAGATGGTCGAAATCTTTCTGACCGTTAAAGACTAGGACAAGTTGAAACAAGACTCCAACATACTACCCAAAATACAGACTTAGAAGAATTTTTTGACAATTTGTATTTAGATACTAATGAATAGGATTTTCAATATTTTTCTTCAGATATACTCACTAGTGAGCTTTATAGGCTGTACTCTTTTTTCTTTACTAAGGTTTTCTTAAATTGAGTTTTTACTTGGTAAAGTTTTTAATGAGGCAGCCATGTAATGTCATTTAACAGGTTAATAAAGCTCATTATATCATTGATAATAATTATCTTGATGATTAACTATGACTATATTTTTTAATAATTTTTTATATTTTTACAATTTTCTATAATTTTTCATCTATTTTCTATATTTTTTATAATTTTCTGTATTTTTTTTGAAATTTCTCGGGCTAAACGGGTCATGCCGTGCCAGCATAGCCCATTTAGCTGTAACCGTACCCATGTCGGCACGGCCACGGATCGTGCCTAGGTTCAGCTCTTAGTATGTGGACCGGTATAGTATATCTTATTTATTAGTCGTATCTAAATGGATTGTGTCGATTTCTGACCCGTTTTGTGCCAGTCCGATATGGTCCATTGCACAGCACTAGTGAAGACTTTTTATATGGAAGCCGATACGGTTTCCATATCAGTGTCTATACAAGGCTGACGAGGCGGCGGCCTGTCGGCGATGGATGCGGCGGCGGTCGGCGGCTATCCGGGCAGTGGGGTTTGGGCAGCGGCTGGGTCTCTCCCTCAGCGACCAGGTCTCTCCCTCGGCTACCGTGTCTCTCCTTCCTACAGGAGTCCGAACGACGGCCAGCGGCGTAGGAGCGAGGACCGGCGGCAGCGGCCCAGGGCGTCACCGGCGGGCAGCGGCGGCTGGGGAAGGGCCTCCCTGCCGAGCGGTGACCTTGGACGGCGACCTGCAGCCGCGACTCGTGGCGTCACCGGTGGGAGAGGACACGAACAGGCGGCGGCGGCTGGGGAGGACGACCTCGGGGGCGGCCGAGCCGCGGCTCGATGGCGACCTGACGAAGCGACAAGCGGGATGGCGACCTGATGACCCTAGCGGCGGCCTTGGGCGGCGGCGGCCCACACGAAGCGACGGCGACCTCGACGGCGGCAGCGGTGGTGGGATGGCAGCAGAAAGAGTTAGATTAGCGTAACCATATTATGAATATTATGTGTATTCATCAGACCCCATAGACAGTATATATAAGGAGTACAAAAGAATAAGCCATAAATATATAAGGAAATATAAAAGAATTCCTATTCTAACAAGTGAATCACTGAATCCAAAGCTTAGTGTGAATTTCTCCAAAAAGCACATTCATTTTGTTAAACATATAAGGAAATATAAAAGAATTCCTATTCTAACAAGTGAATCACTGAATCCAAAGCTTAGTGTGAATTTCTCCAAAAAGCACATTCATTTTGTTTGTTTCTCTTATTTTTCATCTGCCAGCTGAATGGTTCATCTGCAGGTCATGGTGAATCTTTTATAGATTTGAAGCTTGTGTTTCTTCCACTCCTGGCTTTGGAAATAATTACACTGGTTGGCAATTTCAGGTAATCGCACGATTCTTCAGTGCAAAACTGTAAATTTACTTGTATGTATCACTTGAGTTTACTAGAATCCATCAAAGAGTTTGTTGGAAGTATTTTTGGAACTGATTTACTTTGATGTTTTGGATTCTAAATTTGAAACACTTTTATGTCCAATTGATGTTCATTGGCTTAAATTTATACTGAGTCTGTGTGAACTGCCTGGTTATACTTTTTTCCGAAACAGAGGGGGAAACCCTCCAATTTCTATTATTAGAAACTGATACGGTTCTACATAACAAAAGAAAAGAAACAAAGAGTGATAGTTGCCGACTTCAGACTAAGAAGCTGAAAAATCGACTAGTTCACGCCTACTCTCCTACAGACTACTATCTAGATACTGCAGGTGTTACATCCATCTAGTTGTGACAAAACAAGAACGTGCAAACCATTATGAAAGAGGTTTCCAGATTCTGTTTTTTGTGATCAATTTCCCAGACCACGAGCAAGCAAAAAAACTTCTCCATCATTTCAGTCTTGCAGCGTTACTCCTCATCCACCAGTGATCCTTGCAACTCCAGGTCTCCATCCCCTGCTTGCTTTGAAAATCTCCATGGCCACTTTCTCAAGTAATCTTGCTCCCGAGCGAATTTTTTGTCAGCCGTCCTCCTTTGTCTGCAGTAAAGCCCAATGATTCATCCAATAGTAGGTTAAATAAACAAAAGATAAGGGGTCAGATGGCATTTTCTTCTCAAAACATACTGCATTCCGTAGTTTCTATTTGACCCAAAATACAGCTGCTACTCCAACAGTAACAAGTTTTTTCATTTTCCCTGGGAATTGATACAACCAAAAGCCCAACAAATGATCCATGTTCTGTGGTATGTAACTGAAACCAAAAGTACATTTTACTACATTCCAGATAAACCTAGCAATGGGACAATGTAAGAACAGATGATCCATAATTTCATCCGTACCACAAAATTGGCATTTATAGGACCCAATCCAGCCTCTCCTTTGCAGATTTTCTTTTGTCATGCTCCTTTTCAGACTTTCCTTTGTCATGATACTTTTTTTTTTTCAAAATAATCTTGACAGGCAGTTTGACTTTCCACAGAAACTTGTGTGGAAAACCTACTCCCTGCGTTCTTAAAGCCTGATAGAAGGATTTGACTGTAAAAATACTATTAGAGGTAAGCTTCCAGCGAATGGTGTCCATTCCATCAGTAAGAACAACTCCAGCACAATCAAGCTGCAGTTGATTCCACATATTTGCAGTGATCTCCCACAAAGTTCTTCGAAATTTAACCTTATTCCAGCCCCCATTGAGCACCTCAGCACCTGTAATTTTTTTTGCTGAAAGTTATGGCATAGAGCCTGTGATACTTGTGTGCTAAAGGAACATTTCCCAGCCAAATATCTTCCCAGAAATGAGTTATTTCTCCATTTCCTACTATCCTTTTACAACAATTATAGAAACTATTCTTCACCTTCATAAGGCCAGACCAGAAATGTGAGTCTCCAACTTTGAACTCCAATTGAGTGATAGTCTGAGAGCTCAAATATTTATTTCTTAAGAGTTTTTGCCATAATCCATTTTCATCCATTTTCAGTTTGAAGCTTCCAAATCCATTTGCCTAATAAAGCATTGTTCATGGTGTCTAGATCCAGCACACCAAGTCAACCTTGATCTTTTGGAAGACAAACAACAGGCCAACTGACTAAATGCATTTTCCTAATCCCTTGATCTTCCTGCCAATCTCTTCCTATAGAGATCCATCCTATTCCTGACCCCTACAGGTAATTTATAAAAGGAAAACATGTAGAGAGGTATATTGCTTAGACTTGAGTTTAATAAAATTAATCTGCCTGGTTATGCTGAAAAAGCAAATTTATGAACTATTCTAAGATACATTGTTTAAAAATAATTTGACAAACATTCCATACTGCATTGTCTTTTTAACCTTTGTAGGGTTTTAATTCACCGTGCTGCTGCCTAGCTATGGTAAGATTTTACAATAATGCAAAGTGATGGACTTCTATTCCACAATATATTTCACTTGGCAATAATTCAACCTGTACAGTGTCACTTTCACATGTAGGAAGTGCTGCAATATTGTCAAGAAAATCTTTTTATAATTTAAGAATGACATGATAGTGATTGATCATTTGTCATTTATAAGTGTATACCTGCTACTTGTTACTGGGTTGCTGAATACCTTTTTACAGGCTATTAATTACCATATTATTGACAAAATTGTCATGTGAACACATGACTGGACCTCTTTTGAGGTGAACAATTCTAATTGTCAGGAACTATGCTGTAAAGAATACTTCTACAATCTACAGTTCAACTAACCATTCCTAGTAGAGTATGCTTGTCTACAGTTATTCTTTATTGGGCTTCCTTTCATTTTTCATTCCCATTAGGATGTGTGGCGCTCTAATGCCTGGACATGGAGAAACAATGACTGATAAAGCAATTTGGGAGAGGCTTCCTGTAAGAATCCTCAGACTACATTGCACCTGCTGTTCCTTAATTTTTGGTCTGTGTTGACTTGTTCTCCTACCTTGTAACTGAATAAACAGGACCTATTAACCTTTCAGTTGTAACCTTTTTGTCCAAAAGTACAAATTCGTGTTAAAAATAGCAGCTTTCTCCAATAAAATGATATCTTTATGCTAGTTCTGCCAATCAAATGCAATTTGTGTGACAGAAGGTGTAGTGATAATTGGGATGGTTTTGCTTGGAGCCTTGGAGGCATTGGTATATGGAGCTCCAATCAGCTACACATTTTTAACTCCATGTGTTGTTAGAGGTGCTACATTTGCAACAATTTGTCGTTTAAGTTGTTGATGTGTTATGTGCAATTCTTTGCTGAACATATGACCATATCAAGATGAAAATATACAAATACCATGCTGTATTTTAAAATACTAGATAGCAAAAAGGGATATCCATGATCAATGCCATTGCTTTGAAGCCTTGTTGATAACTAGATGAATGTTATGCAGACATAGGCTTCATATAATCATTGCTAACAACTTCATTTTTTTCTTAGCACTTCAGGGTTGCCATTTCCATGGTATTTCTACTAGTGGTCACTTCACTCATGCTCCTTAAGTTGTGTGGTGAGCTATACAAATGCTATTGAGCTTGTTCCTTATTTTTATAGAATGTTGAGCTTGTTCTAGTTGTGTAATTCAGAAATTTCCATAAATGACTGACATAATATATTTTGCTATCTTTCTACTGGATTTCATCAAAATATCTAGCTTTAGTTTTTTTGCTAGATTAGCACAGTAAATTTAATAGGATTCACTTGTTTACTAGAAGCAGCATGCATAGTCAACCCTGGATAAGAATTTTGAAGTGCTTAGCCATAGGTGATAGAATGATAGGTCAGAGTACCAAGTACCTTTTGATTTTTGAAGTGATTGAATTATATAATATGCCATAGGTGATGCAGTTACTCTGGGTCGGTGGGATTTATTCATTAACTTTGGGTAAAAAAATATTTCCTCATTTTAAATCATGCTTGTAATTCCATGGAGCAGTTCTATCTAATTACTTCTTGATTTTTTTACAGGATTTCCCAGTGCTTTGCTTTTCTTGTGTGCACAAGGTGGTCCAATCCAATGGTTGGTAGATAGTCAATCGTTGGTGTAACAATAAATTCATCTTACATGGACAGAGACTGCAACTGGAACAGCAACATTTCATTTTTCTCCCAAAGGTATCCTGACTTCTTGATTTTTTTACAGGATTTCCCAGTGCTTTGCTTTTCTTGTGTACACAAGGTGTTCCAATCCAATGGTCGGTAGATAGTCAATCGTTGGTGTAACAATAAAATCATCTTACATGGACAGAGACTGCAACTGGAACAGCAACATTTCATTTTTCTCCCAAAGGTATCCTGATATAGAAAAACTATGTGTCTGCAAGACATTGGTGATCCTATATTGATAATTCCTATGGTAATTTTTCAAGTTCTTCTATGTATGCGCTTAGAGGTCTGTTCAACTCCATTTTCCGAATGCCTTTTTCCTTCAAAATTGATTGGTAGGCACTGTTTTGCCATCTTTCTTTGCTGAAACATTTTTTTGGATAACTTCTATTCAGTGTGGTACTAAATGTCTACGTATACACAGTGTGCCTTTTGGGGTTTGATATTTCATTTTTGAATTACTTCTTTGGAAAACATGACGAATCAAATCTCTGAGCTGACTACCAGCATTCTATATGTTCTGTCCTTCACACAGATTGTGGTGCCATGTGTGTGTTACTCATCCCAATTTGGAGTTAGGAATGTTTTAGGTGCAAGCTTGTAGTTGCCTAGTGTTTATGAATGCCAATATGATTATTAAATGTTAAATGTATGTTTGTTGAACTATTACTCGTCTGCAGTAACTACTAACTAGTCTAAGTACCCTTTATCTCTGTCTACATTCCTTGCAGGGTACTCCATCAGTCCATCTAATGCACGGTTTATCCCAATTCGAGCTATTTTCTTACCTATACTTTTGCTGCAAATGGCTGCTGTATGTTTTGCTGTTTGGAGATTCTTTGAAAGGCTTGTTATTAAACCACAAGATGGAATGATTAGTGAAGGATATATTTCTGTCTCATCAAAAATTGATGATTTGTTTATGATGATACAACATGGTTCAAGGTTTTGTTTGCTCTCTATTGTCACGTTATTACCCCAGGCCCTCTTTCTTATGTGCTTAAAAAATTACCTATCTATCACAGGAGTTGTACATGGAATTCTCATTTTGTTAATTTCCACTGATGGTCAGGCTCATTACCTGGTGGTCTATTGATGAAGATAGCAAAGAGGAACAGGCCCATCTATGCTATACAAATAATATTGGGTATCCACTGCATAATTCTATCTAGTTGCATCTTGTTTAGACATGTCATGAGCGTGTGAATATTTGGATCAATGGGTGAACTACCTGTGTTCTTTGTTGTATATGCCATGTTTTTACCTGTTTACAGAATGGCTTCGGTACTTAAATCTATGGAAAAGTGTAGTCCGTAGGAGCATGAATAGCTAGAAAACATAAAATATTTAAGTAAATGCTACATGGAGCTGACTACCACATTATTGGTGACATGGCATTTTTCTTATTCTTGTGTTTTCACCTTTTTTTGTTTGTGTGTGTGTGTGTGCTGGTGGGGTGTGGGCCCGGGGGGGGGGGGGGCGTTATGAGAACGGGTTAATGCGCTGCAGGAGATGTCATTGTTGGGCAAAGGTAAGGGTCTTTGTCTAGGACAGGGAAGAGAGAAGATAAGATCGAAGTTTAAAAGAACTAATCATGTTGAGCCCATAATCAGATATGGGGGATCCCATCTTATGTTACATGATCCAGCATTGTCATAAACGTTAGTTCATAACGGGATAAACATCTGTCAGGGAGAGGTCGAACGACGATGACTTGAAATAGAACGGCGTTCGAAGGAGAGCACTAGTTAGAGGAAGAAATAGATCTAAAATAGCCGGTCTAGGGAAGAGACCAGAGTTAGGAATCGGGGACTTAGGAATACTTCATTATTCATTGCTTGATGATAATGGATATATTCTGTTCCTTTTATAGGGATAACTCGACTTGACCTCTAAGAAATAATTTCTATCTCTAAGAAATTTATCTCTAATAGATAGAATATATCTATAATATAGTAAATCCATATAATAAGAAAATTAACTATTCTCATCTTTATTCTAACTAATCTAACCCTGTCATGTGCGTTTTCTACAGTACGCGGGTACTGTTCATGTGCATGAACAGTGCACACAAATAGTAATTCGGCAACCCCACCATGCGCGTCTGCTACAGTATGTGGGTACTGTTCATGTGCATGAATAGTATACACAAACAATAATTCGGCACATGACAACTTCTCCCCCCTTCGACGACAGCTTATCCTTGAGCTGTGGTGGCAGCTATGGTTGCAGTCCTTGGTAGATCTAATCTAACGAGTAATTGCGACTCTCACATGGGAGATTAACAATGTGTTGATAACGATTGATGGTGAAGACACGAGGGCCTTAGCGTTGCTCGATGTCAAGGAAGTTATCGGTAACGAGTAGCCAATGTGGAACAGCAGTGGCGTGCTTCATGGTAAGCAGAAGTCGTGAGAAAGGATCGACTACTTTGATACCAATTGTCATGAGTTTTAGTTCATAACGGAATAAACATCCATCGAGAGGTCGGACGACGACAATTTGAGGGAGAACGACGCTAGGAGAAAGAGGGCACCGGTTAGGGGAAGGAACGAATCTAGAGTAGCCGGTCTAGTGAAGAGATCAGAGCTAAGAATTGGAGATTTAGGAATACTTCTTCATTATTTATTGCTAATGAATAAATGCTGTCTCTTTTATAAGGATAACTCGGCTTGATATCTAAGAAATAATCTCTATCTCTATGAAAACCTATATCTAATAGATGGAATATATCTATAAGATAGTAAACTTATATAATAAGAAAACTAATTATCCTTATCTCTATTTTAACTAATCTAATCCGGCCATGTGCGTCTGCTACAGTACGCGTTACGCGTATGAACAGTGTGCACGAACAGTAATTCGGCATGTGACAAGCATATAGAAAAACTAACCAACTAAAAGGTAGTAAAACTTATTGCCTGATTTAATACAGTTTAGCTGTGAACCTTGCAAAGTTTTAAAATTGATTTAAGTCAACTGTTTGCTCCTCCATTAACAACAAGATAAGCTAATCACTTTAGAAGCATTATGAATGCTTTCAGGATTGTTGAATTCTTTCTTGATTGGTCTTGTTATTTCTCTGCAGATATAGTACCTTTTGCAGCTATCCACCAGAGATGGTAAAAGAGATGCCGAAGAAAGTTCTTGTCAAAGAGGTTATTTTGTTATGCTCACTGTACTAGCTTCTTTGTTTACATGGAGCTAATTAATCGTGTGTACTTTCAGGTACAGAGACTTCAGTTAGCCTTGGGAGAGCAAACCAAAATGGCAAAGCTTAGCCAACAGCAGTGCGACAGGCTAAAAAATGTACTACTTGTTTTTCCCTTTTGTCTAATATTGCAACATTCTTTTCATTTCTAATGCATCCATACATAGAGCTCACGAATGTCTACCAGGATCTCCTCTGATTTGCTGGTGTGCTGCACCTTCTATTATTGGCATTATTGCATTTTAGATTTTTTTTTTGCTTATTTAAAATGTTGAATCATTGTCATATGACTTGCAGACACTGTTGACTGTCACATAAAAATGGGTTAAGACTTAAGACGCATTACAGGTTTTTTTATTCATTTTAACCAGAACTTTTTTCCTGACCTAATACTCTTTTTTTTTTTGCATAAATACAGGATCGGATCTTATGCCGAATTTGCTTTGAGAGAGACATCTGCATTGTTCTGCTTCCATGTCACCATCATGTTCTCTGCAAATAAGCTTCTTTTTCATTCACTAACATGCGCATTCTCTGCATGTTACCAATCATCATTTTGAAGTTTTGAAGGTACACACTGATATGTTCTTACCACATTTTCGGTATCTTATGTTATTTATCTGTAAGTGGAGTTCCAAAGCTCTCTTTTTGTTGCTCTTGCAGACTCTGCTCCGACAAATGATGATCATGCCCGATTTTTTGAGTGACCATTGAGAACAAGTTATCTGTTCATGGTGCAGTGAGTAAAGCTGATCTATTATGTGACACTGTTTAGAAGTTCACATGTTGACAGTAGTTGTAGGATACCTACTTCTAGAATCAGCAAATATGACCACACTGATTCCGAACAGAGGAAGACATTGTTTTGGCTATGAAATTCAAACGAAAGCCAGAACAAGTCTCAATGTCAGAATGGAGTACAAGAAAAAAAATCAAGAGCTGCATCGCACATCCCTCTGCAGCGATATGACAAAGAAAGTGAGTTTGATTTTGAGTCTCACTCGCAGATAGTGCCAACATGAATAAGCACTTTGAGTTAGTGAATTTTGTGGCAGAATCTGCAAGTTCGGTTGCCCATGTATGCCATCTGGCCAGTTTTTCAAAAGAGTGCTTATTAACAGTTGACAGGGGAGCTGAGCAAGCATGTGCAGCAGGAACTTCAGGTTGCTAATTGTTCTTCAGAGTTCAGGAAAGACGTAAAATCTCAGCCTATTCTATTTCGATGAGCTTATAAGGCCGCGGCGCTAATGTGTCGCATGTTCTACTGGAGTTACCCAACTTGTAAAAGTATGCTTAGCTGCTTACCTTCATTGTACATGGATGAGACAATGACGCCAATGTCAGCTCAGTTTTATCTCAAGATTTAAGATCATGAAGGTCTCGTTGCCGGTCATGTCAGATGATGATGAGAGCGTCGATCGCTTGCGCTTGTCGACCTCATGCGCCTTTCCCCTGCATATGCACACGCCAGAAGGTCACTTTGCAGAACGAGAATTGGCTCGCGAGTCAAAACATTTGTGGCCACAGCCTTCCGTTTCTCCGTCGCATTGCCATGATTTGGCGTGTCTTGTGGCCTGCAATGCATGCCCTGCCTGGAGGTCTTGCCTCACATGGACATCATCCAAGATGGTGTTAGGTGCATCGCATGCTCCGCGTGACACAAGGACGGGCCGTTCCATTTTTGTCATCCTTATCCGTGTTTCTTTCGTGTGTGTAGGTCGCCTTTTGTTCGTTGCTCTAGTCCTGTTTTTTTCTTCTTTTTTTTTTTTTTGCCATACTTCTGTGTCATTCTATCCAGAATGTGATAGCGAGATAATGGACTGCTGGGCACATATTTTTCGTTTTCAGGATCTCGATCTCACTAGGGTTCAGAAAAGTTTGGAATTGGTCGCTGCTGGTAAAACTTTTAATAACAACATCCTACCCTTATCTAAGATAATAGTATAACTTCGATAAAGGCCCGTTCAATTCGGCTTTTGTACTACTAAGTTTCGGTATCTCGTCTCCTGCTCTGAAAAGTATGACTTCGAAGACTTTAGAAAAACATACTATAAAAAATCCTAATTAAATCCTAATAAGATTATAATTTCTATTTTTGGAAGTATGATTCCTACTTCACTTTAGAGAAGAGTTAGAGGAGACTATAAGCTATGAGAGGTGGTCATAGAGAACCAAAACATTCAAGCAACAAAGCTAATAAGCCGCTCATCCAAAGAGGAGATACAAGGTTATTCTTTAACACTATATTCTTATATAGAGTAAAGATCCGATGGTCCTAAAAGATTAAGAGAGTTGTGAGAGAGCGGCAATCTCTTGCACTCTTTTGAGATTGTGCTTAAGGAATTTGTGGTCGGCTTCACCAAATCTTTTCTCGTTTGTGGTGATTGCTTCAATATCGTTATTTTGGTTCTCTCTACGATATTCATATTCTTCATTCTTAATACCGTACATGCTTCTGACATATCTTACAAACTCTTATCCAATTCAGAGGGCTATTGCACATAAAAAGGTATATCAGAGTGTAACAAGTGGTATCAGAGGCAATGCCAGATTAATTTGATTTGTGGGAAGGTTGTTAAAGCGTCAGGTGGCACAAAATCAAGATTAATGTCAATGATGTGAAATCAAATAGAGAAATTTGAGGGTGGAGAAAATTTCAGTGTGTGATAATGCGTAGTGAATGATGTCCTTATCCAGTAGGAGTTAATTGGTGCTCTTGAAGGAGACAAACAAGAAAAGACATCTACTGAAGAATGAAAGGTGATAGAATGGAGGCTATCAGTACATTTCGTCTATGTCTCTTCAATAAGGTAAAATACTCAATGATCAAGGAGACTTCACCGAAAAATTATAGGGGAACTTAGAATAATTGTATATGCCAAACAGACTGATAAACTAATGGGTGCTAAAGTGACAATTGTACATGTTACACATGGAGAAATGTACATGGCTCATTGACCATCTCAATGTCTTCAATAAGCTTATCACATAGCTGACTAGTGTAGATAAAAAATTGAGAAGAATGACAAGGTTGTCATACTAGCATCATCTCTACCGCTATTGTGAGAGCAATTGGTGATGAATATTCTTGTCAGAAAAACCACTCTTAACTTCAATAAGACAGTTACATATTTATTGAAGATGGGGTCCTTGAAAAAGCTATCAAAATCTTCATTCTCAGGTGATCAAGCATTGGCTGTGATAGATGTTACAGGTAGAAGCAAAAGTCATAGGAGGAAGAAGAGCAAGAGCAAGGGCACATGTATGTTATCTATGTAGCGAGGAATGTTATATGATAAAAGATTGTCCAAGTTTGAAGCAAATAAATGGTGTGTGCTAAGTGGCAGTAGGAAAGGATGATATAGATGTACTATTCATCAATTAATCAGGTACTTCTCGTATTAGATTCAGGTTGTTGCTTCTATATATGTTCGGTGAGGGAGATGTTTGAAGAAGGATCTCTATGCTCGGTGTATAGAACTGTTCATTTAGTGGATAGCAATGAGTATATAATTACTGAGTTAGGAATGGTTACATTGGAGATGTATGATGGAGCACATCACGTATTGACAGGAGTTTGGTATGTTCCTGGCTTAAAGAAAAATCTAATATCTGTGTGGTCGTTTGAACTTGAATGTTGTGAGATATCACTTCAAGGTGAAGTCATGTAAGTTACTTGCAAAGGGCGGATAGTCATAAAAAGTATTTGGAGTAATAGATGATACCGATTGATGGGTACACCTAAAGGAAAGACAACCAATATAAGGTCTAGTAAAAATCCTAGTTAGGAGAAGAAAACCGTGCCGTCAATGGTAGGTAATCATATCACATTTGCAGTTATGTGTGAAACTGCAAAGACAGCTGCAAAATCTAGAAGATGCAAAGGAGAATGTGCGAGCTATTGGAAGAATGAAGACATGGTGGGACCAAGCACATAAGTACCAGCGAGCAGGTGGAGCTTGGAGACGGTATAAACCTATGGCATGGAAGGCTAGGAATATAAGGTGTGGTTAATCAAACTACACAACAAATGAGTTCTCAAGTAGAGAGTTTGGGCAGACTAGCCCGGATACTGACACACACACACACACTACGGTGATGTGTATGAGCCCTCGTAGTGGGGGCACTCCTGAAGGTCGAAAGGAAAACAAAAAGAATTACGGAGCTGAATTAGAGCAAAATTTTGGACGAGTACAATGACTTCAATAGATAAGAGTCAAGGTGAAGATTGTTGAGTGCAGTGACTCATATCCTAGTATTTAGAATTTAAAAATATGTGCTATAAGGAGTCCTAGATGAATCTAATAGAATTAGGATTTCTACTTTCATTTGAAGTAGGATTCCTACTCCACTTTGGAGGAGGACTGGAGGGATTATATAAAGCTATAAGAGGTGGTCATGGAGAACCCAAGCAACAAAGCAAAGAAGTCACTTATCCAAAGACAAAGGTGCACGAGAAGATTAGAGACTATGTTATTGTTTAGCACTAGATTCTTATGTAGGGTAAGGATTCAAGTGCCCTAAAATATTTGAGAGTGTTGTGAGAGTGCAATAATCCCTTGTAATCTTTTGATGTTGTGCTTAATGAATTTACGGTCGGCTTCGCTAAACTTTTTTTTTCTTTTGTCGTGGTTGCTTCAACGTCGTTATTTTGTTTCTCTACGAGATTCATCTTTTTTCGTTCTTGATACCATGTATACTCATGACATTTCTCATAAACTCTGATTTGATCCGAGAGCTACTGCACATAAAAAAAGAAATCAAAGTGTAACTATATATATTCATACATATATATCCAAATGCAAAACCGTTCTGCCCAATTAATTAGCTGCAGAAGACGTACTACAGAGTGTGAATTAGTGACCAGGTCAAGGCGTGCCATCGATCCATCTGCACGGGTCATTTCCTAGCTGCTCATATCCATATATACCTAACATCTCGACAGTGTTGCCTCTTTTGCCCTCTCAATAATTAATAGACAGGATGGTACACATATATTCGATCGATAGATTGATGTAATACACACAAAAAAATATACATCACCGGTGGATCGATAGCCAGACAGGTATATATTGCATTGCGATTTGCAAATACGGATTTGCTTGCCAGACGAACATGCGGATGGGGACGCGTCAACGGCAGGTGCAGAGAACGAGATCGTGCACCGCATTTGCTACATCGCAGATGCATTGCATGTAGTTACTTACGGCTCTACGTGCGTGCGAGATAGAGGGTAACGTCCTCTCTGAAATGCTCTCTTGTGCCCTACCTAGAAAGAAAGTATCATGGCCCCGATCTCTGAGTGGATCGGATCGAGCATCGAGCGAGAAGAATTCCATGGCGAAATGATTTGATGTGTATATACTAGCTCACTGACCTAGCTAGCTTCGACATGTGCATACATATCCGTTGATCCTTCTACATATGTTTGGGAGATGAGTTGAGAGCTCTCGATCGCACGCGCGTACGTGTCGGGGACAGGCAAGCATGCATGCGGCCACTAACACGCGAACGGTTTTTTTACGGAGGAGAGTCTCACGTACGTGATATGGTGGGCTCTTTGGACTAACGCTTAAATTTTTGGTTTATGATTCTTGAATTCTGTCTGTTCGTATAATAAATTATTAAAAAAATAATGATATACGATTTTAACTGATATAATTGATGTCGGTATATATAGTATCTACTATAATTAATTTATATATCTTATTTTAAAAAATATATCGTTACTATAAAAATTGAAAACTGAAAGCCCTACCGAAACGAGCAGCTAAAAGCCCTACCGAAACGAGCTAGTAACCTGCACATAATGCAGGCATCAGCATGAGGTAGTAGCTTTGCCACGACTAGCTAGCTAGTGTACTACTGTCCTGTTTACGTATTTATACTTTATGCACGTTTCCACATGCAGGCGCGAGAAAGACGTTTCCACATGCAGGCGCGAGAAAGAAGAGATCATCGAGAAACTTTGTAGATGTAGGCAAATCTCGCCTCAGCTGTTTAGGGTGTGTTTGAATGACCTGAATCGGATGGTTCGGTATATGCCCTCGTTAAAGTGTTTGGTTGTACGAATGAAACAACCTCGTTTGGGACGAGTTGGTTCTAAGCTGAGAAAATATTCCATCAAGATGCTGAACCAACTCATTCACTGGTGTGTCCACTCACCTCGCTTCCATGACTCCGACGAGATCCACCGGTGCGATCATCCAGCGTCGGCCAGTGGGGACAAAGAAAAGAAGGTGCGGGGCGAGATTTGGTGACAGTCAGAGGAAGCCGAGGACAAGGGGCAGCGGTGGCCGAAGGAAGGAAGACAACCCCTATTCTTCTCCCACTGCCATCCTCACCTCCGACCGTCTCTGCACCATTTGGTGCCCATGCCCTAGCCGACGTCGTCGATTCGCGCAACCCCCTCTCCGCAACTCCGACAAGATCCACCACGCCAGCCACTACTGCACCACCACAGGAGCTGCCGCTGAGGGGAGACGGAGGTCGCCGCTAGTAGAAGAGTGCCGAACGAATGGAGTTGAGGTCCCCGCCGTGGTGGAGGAGCGTCAAGGAAGAAGTCGGCAGCGGAGGGCCGGATCTAGCTATGGTGGCAGGCTAGATCTGGCAGAGGGAGCCGACGGGTGAGGTGCAGAGGGAGGCAATAGTGCATAGGAGGCGGCTCTGACAGTGGACACACGGAGGGCAGTGGTGGCTCTGGGTTTGGGTGTTTGGGTTGAGAGGTGAGAGGGAGAGAGATTTATACCGATTGAGGAAGATGGTTGAGATCAATTAGATCTTGATCCAAGAGTTCAAAAGACATGGGTATGTAGGGGTATTCTAACCAGTGGTTATCACAACCAATTTCATCTCATTTCATCCCTCCAACCAAACATCAACTTGTATCATCCCGAGCCGTTCCATCCTCCCAACCAAACAAAATCATAGATCATTCTATTCCCCAACCAAACATCCTACTGGCCAAAATACCAATCATACCGGCTTTGATACCGATCAATACCGGCAGGTACCGACGAAATTGATAATATCATCTGTTGAACTATATGTTATATTTGATAGTACTGCTATGTATTTGGAATAATATTACAAGTGACATTTGGTTTGCATATAATTAAATAAATATATCTTATAAATATATATACTCATATTATTATATTAAATATGAAACGATAAGCTAGTATGGACCGATACTGGAACATACCACTCCAAGAACCAAATCGGTATGGTCTCCAATACTATATTGACAACTTTGGTCCAAACTGTCCAACTTTGATCCAAGATTCATGCTCCCTTCCTTCTCTCCCCCTCTCTCGTCTCTCCCCCTCTGTCTCCGTCTCAACTCGACTCTGGGCATGGTAAGCCACTGCCTTCCTTTGGAAACCCTAAAACTCCACTGCTGTCATGCCACCGCGGGAAACCCCGCAAAGCCAAGGCATGCACTGCTTACTGCCAATGGTGGAGGCGGCGTTCCTCGTTGCCACCAATAAGGTGGTAGCGGTGGCATGAATGCCACGGGAAGAGGAGGTGTGAATCTCGAGGCATGACAAATGGCTGAGATAGCAAGGTTGCTACAAGTTCTCAAAGAAAAACTACACTCATTATATGTACATACGAGGTACGAGCATGAGAGCGTGCGGGACTATGTGAGAAGGTCCAGAATATTTGTGATGAACCATTATCAATGTATATTGAGTTAAAATTCAAATTTATGAAATATTTGGATTTTCAATCTGATGGTTTCAGCCTCAAGCGGTTAGATATGCCTTGTGAACGGTCTGACTGGTGCAACCGGCTTGACCGCTCGGTACGTGGCAGTCAAACCAGACTCTCGCATTTTTGGGCATTAAACGGTCAGATCAGCCATAGGGGCGATCAAACCGGGCCAGCGTTCTAAGTTCTAACTGGTCGCATGATGGCAGTCAGACCGATTTAAGGACCATATGAGAAGGTCTAGATTATTATTGATGAACCATTGCCAAGTTAATTCGAGAGGTATTACTACAAAATGTTATATATGATTAATGTGTACTAGCAAATACCGAAAAATTTTAAACATGTCGCAGGGCGTTGGTCCCTCCCTTCGATTTTTGTACCTCTACAACGTACGTGACGAAGGACCTATATGATTTCAAAAAGCTAGTCCTAGTCATTGGGAAGGAAGGAAAGACTATAATACAATAATATATGGAGGAAATATATTTACCTATCAATTAATTGGTCGATAACTGTGAAATTGGTTTTATTCTTCTTTAGGGAATCAAGGTCTATTATCTTGTTCCATTTTGGTATAATTACAATTAGAATCTAGTGGAATCTACACAGGTATGTCGTCATGGTCATTAAACCTAATCTCATATTGCTTATAAAGTAGAAATCAATAAATATAGCCACTAGTGCAGCATTTACCACTAATTGTAGGGCATAAGTATAAATTCCTTGTTACGGTGAGCCACCAATGCAGCTGTAATGTAATTCTCGACGAAGAATGTATCCTCCTCGATCGTATATATGGCAACCAAGCGTGGGTCGAGAAAACCAATAGGTGATTTTGATAATCTAGCTTCAGTCACCACATATATATATATATATATATATATATATATATATATATATATATATATATACACACACACACACAAAAACAATAAGTTATATATGACATTTATCGGTATTACATGAATGTAGACCGTGATTCTACACACTTACAGTGTCCAACATCGAATGAGTGAGGCATCGAGAGCGTTGAGTGTGAAGAGATCGAATAAATTCTCGAAGGTCCCCGCAAATACACAGTTATGAACATCGTGCTGCAAATGATGCGACCTGAATTTGACGGTGAGACCCGAGCACCATTGTCCCTCCGGCTTATTGGCCTGTTTCATATACCATATATGTAATCTCTTGCAACTCAGTCCTAGGGTTAGAAGGCGCCCTTTCAGGACGATCATCGGCTCGCCTAGCACGAATTTCTGAGCCAACAACAAGTAGAGGATATCATCATCGGTCTTCATTGATTTGCCCTTGCTGTCTCAACTGTAGGTCGACTTCATCATAGTCAACACATGGACAGTACATATATTCCACCCTCTTATTCAATATTTCCTCCTCAGCAGTTCTTATAAAAGTAGACACACCATTAATGTACTCTTCACTCACACGGCTTGCAGCATACATCCAGTTTCGGTGCTATGTTACACATATATGTAACAATTTAGTATTAAATATTAAATTAATTAATTAGTATACTAGATATATACCATATGCATTGAGACTTTGCTAGCTTAATTAACACAAAAGCTATTTTCTTGAAAACCAATTATAACGAACAATTTTAACCAATTTGGCTTGCCCACATGACAGGAACTGATCATGCATGGCCAAGTAGATGTAAATTAGACCATCTTCAATTCCAGTCATCAAAAGTTAGATCTAAATTTTAATGCAACAAGAAACAAATTACATTACTAACCATAGGTAGCCAAGAACTTGATGAATCTTTAATCACTCTTACCAAACAGATGGAGGGTACGTCGTCCACGGTTCTGCGCACAATTAATATAGTGGAATTATCACATATATTTTTTAATACAAACTGCCTGTGATGACTTAATTATCACAGATGGTTTGTATTATAAACCGTCTATAATAATTCAAGACAGTCCAAACTAAAAATCATCTGTGATATTTGGTAATATCATAGACAGTTATGGTAAAAAACCATATGTGGTGCTTCACAAACGATTTTTACCATGAACCATATATGATATTAAATATTCACAGACGGTTTTTAACAATAGCAACAGCACAAACAGTCTCTAAACTAAAACCATTTGTGATAGTATACATCACAAATGGTTTCATAAAACTGTCTATCATGTTGCGTTTAGTATTAAGCTTTCTGTAGTAGTATTTGACCTTTTCTGATTCTGAGAATGCACGCTATATGTTGGGTGCACTTGATGTGAATGTTTGAAAAATAAAAATCACTTCTATCAATGACAACACTGTTATGAGTGAGCTTACCATATATAAACTCTACTCGAAGTTGAATACATGTGAGATTGACTTCATCTCACGTCTTTCCAAGATAGAGTCGGTGGCCCTTGTGGTTGATCCTTGTTAGAGTAGTTCTTTAAATTCCTTGAATTTGGCTCTTTTATATTTTCATTGTTAACTTTACATTCTTTGAGTGATGAGCAATTAGATAAGCTTTCAATGGACGACTTAGCACTCCTATCCGTAAATTTATGAGAGCAAATAACAAGGTATGGAACAAAAGGACAGGGACTTGTCACTTGCTTTGAGTGTGGTGAGCCAAATCAAATTCGGGCTAGGTATCCCAAGCTCAAGGGCAAGGAAGGGAAGGACTTCTAAAGGCATCCTCAAGATCATGATGCCAAGTTTAAGAAACCCAACTACCATAAATTCGTCAATTGGGTTCTTGCTGTTCTTGAGAATGTTGACATGAACGATGTGTACATGAGGATGGAGGATGACTCCCGCGGCAAGAAGAAGTCCCAGAATTTCACCGGCATGTGCTTCTTGGCCAAAGGCAGCAGCACTGACATCAACTCCTTCGATGACGAGCCCAGTAGTGATCTTAACGAGGTATGCCTCTCTTTCAAAGAGATGAAACGTGCTCTTGTTGCTGCTGAACATAAACAAAAGAAACAAACTAAAATGATAAAAAAAAAATAGAAGTCATTAGACTCAAATCCATGAATCCTGGTGATAACTGTGAATCTTTCTCTTGCATGCATGATCAATTGGATAATCTAAAAATTGCTCATTCTTCTATTGTTAGTTAGCTTAAAGATGCTCTAGATGAACTAGAATATCTCAAGTCTAGTAATGATCATAATTATTTAAATGTTATTTCTTTAGATATGATTTATTTAGGTGCTATTCCTTTATCATGCGCAAATTATGCCCTACTTGAATTAAAACAAGATAGTGCCACTAAAGAATTGCATAAATTTAATACTGATCATACTTGCTCTCATAGTGAGGATAGCACACTTAAAATAATAGAAATAACAGAATTGCTTCTTCATTCTAGGGCTGAATCTTGTGAAATTATTGTAGGCTCATAATTGAACTTGTGTTCTTAACAAGACACTTGAACAAAAATGGAAAATTCCTTACGCATGACTGCATCTAAGAAAATAATTGATTATATTTCTTGTGCATGTTATGCTGAAATTGAGATTAATTTAGATAAGATACATGAGCTGTTTAGAGTCATATTCTAGGAGAAGTTGGGTAGGATTAAAGAAACCCTCTGTATGTCTCGTGAGGCCTTAAAACTAGAGGTTGCTATTCATAAAGAGAGATATGCTAGGGCAACCAACAATGAGTGTGTCACATGTGAGAACCTACTCCAAAAGAATGACTACATCAAAAAAGCACTTGACAGATTTTTCTAATGGGAAGAAAAACCACAACATGATCGTTGACAAATCTAAGGTGAGTGTAAATAAGAGAGGTTTAGGATTTAATTCCGTTGAGTATTCTAAGAACCACCCACCTAAAATTGTGAGAGCGACTGAGAGTGGCAAGTTTGAGGTCAAAATCCCCTGAGCCATCTATGACCATCTTTAGGTCAAATAGTTTTAGCCAACCTCCTTCTAGCAGGGCAGGTGCTTCTACTTCAGTTGGTCAAACCTCTTAAATTTTTAAGTACCATTGCACCTTATGCAAGAAGTATGACCATACTTCTTGCATACTTTGAGGTCCATTAGAGAAGCTTCTTCACCTGTGAGTGTCTCGAGAGTTAGGTTTCTTGTATTTCCTTTTAGATCTAGATCTAGATTTATAGATGACTTCTTTGGTAGTTCTAGATAGTGCTTTTAAAGCATCTAGGCCCCTAAAAATTGTTTTGGCAATTAATAAAAATATGTGAATATGAGACTAACATGTTTATTGAGTGTTTGAAAGATTTAGTCCCAGTGACGAATGTGACAACCTGAAAATGCATGCTAAAGGTCATAATGAGGATCAATATGGTTCAAGACAAATGTATAAATAGTCTAGGATCCCTTTCTGATTTTACCGATCTTAGGAGAAAGGATGGAGGATCGGATTTTAGGTAAACGCCATACTATTAAGAGCGATCATGACTAGTAGCTTGACAATATGTTCTTGTGCCATTTGGATTAATTTGGGATTATGCATATACTTTGAATTTAAATTGAAAGCCAATTGTATACTCTTAGAAAAATCGGTAGTACCGAAGTTT
The DNA here is from genome assembly GCA_036346265.1 of Melocanna baccifera. Taxonomy (NCBI): domain Eukaryota; kingdom Viridiplantae; phylum Streptophyta; class Magnoliopsida; order Poales; family Poaceae; genus Melocanna; species Melocanna baccifera. The sequence goes on along the minus strand of CM070701.1, from coordinate 11,546,565 downwards.
ACTCAGCGATACTAGCACTACGCGGTATGACCGGGAAGGTAGTGTGATACTACCGCAACGCGAAAGTATCGAGCTTTAGTTCACGGTATATTTGCTGAGTGAAACCTTTGAAGCGTGTTTGCTCCTCTAGAAAACGATAGTACCGGAGTTATAACGGCAGTACTATTGCATTACGATATGATCGTAACTCTTGAGCGGTACTACCACACCCCGAAAAGACCGAATAAATAGGAACTACTGCAGAGTGAAACTATCACGTTTACAATGGTGATAGTATGCGCCGCAATTTCAATGGCTAGTTTAGAGGCTCTGCAAAAGCCATTACTGTGATGTCAGTACAGGAGTGGTAGTATTGGCCAATGAATAGCGGTGCTACCACTCATGCCGATTTTTTTTTATAATCATGCCTCCACCACCTCAAGGATAGATTCTTGAGACTACATTTAACATCCTTGATCTAAAAGCACTCTCTCCTAGGGGTGAAAACGGATCGGATACGGACGGATAATGCCTCTACCATATTTGTTTTCATATTTTTTTCGGATACGGATATGAATACGGATAACTCGAATACAAATACAGATACAAACACGAATAATATCAAATACAGATACAGATCGAATACGAATCAAAACGAATATGGTTACGAATATTTATCGGAACATGAAAACCCTTTAAACTATACATCCAAAATTAACAAAAATACGTAAATAGTTTATCTCGTAAATAGTCCCTAAACGCACGCATGGATCGCACATTCGCATCAACGGCTGGATCGCAGGGAGTGAGAACGGACGGCTGGATCGTGCGTGGAGTGGGAATGGGCCGTCTGGGCTTCATTATGGGCTGGCTGGTTATGGGCTAAAATCCCGGATATCCGGTTTTGTTTTATCCGGATTATCTAACAACATCTCTAAGCTCGGCATCCCTAGCTCGAGTGTTGATTATTATCTAACAACATCTCTGAGCTCGCGTTCACTTGGTGGATTATCCTCGCCTTCTCCTCGAGGACTTTTGGCTTTTCTTAGTGGCCCTTAATTTTTTTTGGTGACTTGCAATTTATTTTCGATGTCTCTTAATTTGTTTTTTGCAGCCCTCTATCTCTTTGCCATCATAGACCTCACTTTGACGTACCACCCCGTCTTGAAAGCTATGCCTCGGCAGGGTGGCTTCACATCTTTTACTTTGACTCGACAGGTGCCATTTTGATGCGCCGCCCGCCTTGAAGGTAGAATCTCAGTGGGGCGTTCTTGTGTTGATGACTTTGACTCCACAGGCTTCACCCAGATGCGCCTCCCACTTCAGAGGCTATGCCTCGGAAGGGTGACCTCACGTCTCCAACTTCAACTTCACAGGCTTCGCTCCGACGCCCATCAGCCTGGAAGGCTGTTATATCCTAAAAATTTGTGCTTTATTTATCTTAATTTATTGGATTTTTCTAGATTTAAAAATCTCTTTGTGTAATTGATATTTGTGCTTTGGATTAAGCCTAGAGACGATGTTATGAAATTAATGGTGTAATTGTGCTTAAATCAAGTTGAAACTATTTTATTTGGATTCCTTGCCTTTTCTGATTTTTTAGAATTATTTTAGGATTTTTTTTGTTACCTGCTATTTTCTAGCCCTTATTTGATTTTATTAGGTTTTTTGAAAATCAAAATCGTAAAAATAAATTTTGAATCTCCCTTCTCCCTCCCCAGGCGACGTGTGGGAGGCCCAGATCAGCCTACGTCACTGCCCGCGCCATCTTCGTCGCTCCCGTCCCGCCCTTCTCTCTCACCGATGTGTGGACAGGCCATATGCGCCCAAGTCTTGCAGCGGCCCCATCCCCGCCACCCTTTCCTCTCCTCTCTCACTCTCACTAACGGGCAGGCTCCACCTGTCAGGCCCATCTTCCCCGCCGCACTGCCACCTTCCTTTCTTTCTTCCCCCTTTTTCCTTTCTCAACAGCGCCCAAATCCCCGCCAAATCCGGCCTCTCCCCTCTATCCTATCCTGACTTTTGGAAACCATGAGCACCGCTGGATCAAATCCCCTAATAGGCGTGCCCTCTTTCCTTTTCCCTATCCCCCTTTCCTTTTCTTCCTCTGACCATAAGTCCACCACCGCTATCTTCGATGAGAAATCCCACCCTGCTACCTCCCTCTCGACCCTATAAGAACCCCTCCCCAGCACCGCATCCTCCCACTCCGGGTCATACCGCCTCCCTTTCCTGCTCCCTGAGCACTAATCCCCCTCACCCCAAGATTCCACCACCTCAGTCGTTGAATCTTCTCCGGTGAGCGATCCCCATTGCCTCGGCCACCCCCAAGGAGCACCACCACCTCCATTAGCTTCCCCGTGCCCCAATGAAGCTCAGCGACCCCTTCACCGCTCGAGTACACTACCAGAGCATCGTGTCCACCGGAGCCCGAGCGTCGCCACCGCCAACCCTAGTCTGGCCACATCTGGTAACTCACTCGTGCCCTGACGCACTCCCCACACTTCCCTCTCTCTATTGCTCTTTTCGTTGACTATCGTCGCCTACCAGAACGCTGGTGACCATATGGTCCCTGCGCCGCCCCTCATCGACAAGGCTATGTCAGACTGCACAGTTGACATGGCCGCCACGTAGCGCCACTTGGCGGCCCACCTTAGCCAACATCGCCACATGGCTGCCACATCGCACGCCCCCTTGCCAACTCATACTACACGCCTATGTGGCATCCACCTGTAACACCACTTCAGGTATCATAATGCATATAGCACAGCAAGGTAACTCATACTACATGGCCGGTATGGTCACAGTTAGGTGTGGTGACAAAATTTCAATACAAATGACATGCTATGATATGCATGATATGGCTACAATTGATTCATTAGAAATATAATCACATAAACAACAATATGTATAATAAAGCATATAGCACAACAAGACATCTCGATTTAATTGTGGATTAATAAAAAAATCAATAATTATAGTAAAGGTAGTAAAATTAACAAGTTAAACTGTAGAAATAACCGCTACGTTCACTTGCCTCTACCGAAGGGGCGAAGAGCTCAAGCACAGTCAAGAGCGAAGCCACCTGTTCACAAGTCATCACTCAGCATAAACCCATAATATAATATTCACAGCTCAAAGATAAAGCACCACTACACCCGAAACCCATCAACTCCCTCTCAACTGTCGTCCCAACGCTAAGTTCACTGTAGCAGCGTTGCTTGCCTTTTTTCGTATCCTTTTATCCACTTGACAAACCACAACAACAAATAGCATTTTAAAAATTTACAGAACGAAAGGTACAACTTTCACGAAAACACCATAATTTTATTCTGTTATTAAATGGTGTAATTTGCAACAAAAAACAGAGGACAGAAACTGCCTCTAAGTTCTGACCAACGAGCTTCTACGGAGCACCACCAACTACACACTACTCCAAAAATTATAAAATTTTATCAAACACTATATTACAACATTATCTACAACTTTTGTTATTATGAGAAAATTCATAAAAATCATTAGGCCTCTGAGGCAGTAGGGGGGAATGAGGCGCAAGGGGGGAAGAGGAGCGGGGGCAGCCACAAGGGGGTGGGGGTGGTGGCCACACAAGGGGGAAATATGGGGCGGCTAGGGTTTAGGGGGGAGAATGGGGTGGCTGGGCCTTGATAGGCCAGCCAAGCCCAAGGTAGCCGACCTCCCTCTCCAGACAGCCTATAAATAATAATTATTATTATTATTTTAAATAATGTCTCAGCCTATACCCGCTAAATTTGGTGAATCTGCTAAATAATTCTAGGAATGTCGAAACGATGTCTGGGGCATTATATTCCCCCTCCTAAAAAGGATTCATTCTCAAATCTAACGCCTCAGAACCATGAAACAGGAGTATGACAAAGGAGGGAGCAACAAAGATAAACAACAACTACGAGTACTCACCAGCCTCGAAGAGCTTAGGGTACTTCTTCCGCATCTGATCCTCAAGCTCCCACGTCGCCTCCCGCTTGGACTAATTAAACCAGAGAACCTTTACATACTTGATGGTCCTCTTCCTCATGACTCTCTCTAACGAATCCAAGACACATACTGATCGATACTTTATAGTGAGATCCTACTCCACAGTAATCAGCTGCAGGTCGACCTTGTGTTCGGGATCCTATAGATACTTCCTCAGCATAGACACATAAAAGACATTGTGTACTCCACTCGTCGAGCCTGGCAACTCCAGATGATAGGCCAGGCTACCCACACAAGCAACCACTGGAAATGGACCGATGTACCGTGAGCTAAGCTTCCCGGTGGTACCAAATCTTTTAATTTTTGGATTAGAGTCTTTTAAAGGGAAATTGGTTATGAGTGGGTTGCATTAATAATCCTTTATTTTTAGTTGGGTTCCATTTGTAAAAGATTTTGGTTGTTCTTTGAGCAAAAGAATGAGAGTAGAATTCAAGGTCGAATCCTTTTTAGGAGGTTAGAATGTAATATCTCGATTATAGTTAACAGAGAAAAGTATTTTAGAAGGGAGGATGGTTTTAGAAAATGATTTTAATAGTTGTTTCGGGGGGAATTTTGTATAAATGACAGAACCAATTGGCCGCTCAGAGCTGACAGAAGAGTTATGCGGGTGTTCGGTGTCATAAGTTAGAGTTTGTTGTTGGGGACCTTGTGCTCCTCAGGGTGACAACTTGGCTTTGATACTAACTGTAACACCCCAGGAACCACACTACCCTAGAATGCTACTGAAACTACTCTACAACTAGCTAGATTTCAAGGAAATCTGGTACCATCTTCTCAAAAAAAACATAAAGACTACGTGGAAGCATAACAACAAAATAAATAATAGGATATATAAAAAATAACAATTTAGAAACAAAATATCCCATTGCCAATGTTTATCAACCTAGCTTTGATTGCTCAAATCTCACTAAAAACTAACTACAATTTAGCATTATTAAATTATAGTGCTCAATAATGAGAAGATAGAATGATTAGCAATCCTCTATCTTATTACAGTTTTGATTTCCCTCCTGTGTTCAAGTGATGAAATTTTTACTTGGCTTAGTTTTTTGTGTGACTTGGCTTAGTTTTGAGTGATTTCTCTTCTCCTCTTGATCTTGCTATGTGCTAAGAATGTGTAAGTGATTAAGATATCTCTTGAACACCATATCTCATCGATCTAGGTACTTGTCATTTGTAAGTTCTTGTGTTTACCTAATTTTAGCTCTAGAGAGGGTGATTTTGGGGTTTTGGTTTTATGGGTGTTTTGGCTTGAGTTTCATGCTATGATTTAGTTTGCTACGATATATGAAAACCCATCTAAGGTCATCTATATCATCAAGAATTCATGAGCAAGAGCAGATCGAGATTTTTCTCTTTTACCTGATTTTAGTGCAACTTTCCTTCAAACAAAAAAGATCATAACTTTGCAATGATTTTCTTAATCGTTGATTGGAATAGGTTTCTGACATCCTAGTGAAGGTGTATACCAAATTTCACGTGATTTGGAGTGTTGGTTTGATAGTTGGATCAATTTGTGGTTTTAACCTGGTTTTGGTGCAGCAGAGGTTCAAAAGCCAATATATTCCAATTTTATTAAGTTCTTTCTTGATCTTTGGTTGTGATAGGTTCTTAAGGTCATGATAGATCCTTCGTTCAAGTTTCAAGTCATTTAGAGTTGTGGATCAAAAATTTCATTGATTTTTGGATTTAAAATAGTGTTGAAAACTACGCTATTGATGTGCTACGTTTACTATTCATACACCTGAAATCACTGTAACAGCATAGTTGTTTTTGGATTTTTGGCTTCTTGATCTTCATAGCTTCTCATAGCTATTTGAATAAATATTCAGAGAATACTTGGGGGGATTTTGATTGGCACTATTCATACCCCCCCTCTCTAATCGCCGTTCTTGGTCCTACATCATGTCTATTTAACAGGTTAGAATGGAGAGTTACTAGATCCATCCATCCAACCATCTATCTTTACTCTTTGAGGCAAAGTGTTGTAAGGTTAGGGTTTGAGGAAGGTGAGTGCGGTAGTGTGCTCTTTTGTCCTCTAGGTAGAATAGCTATAAAACCTTCATTTTCAAGTAGTAATACATCAACTCTATTCATCTCTCATGGATCTCTTATATTTTGATTGATTTGCTCTTGATCTTGTTGGTCTTGATCTTCTTTCTCTCTTTCTTAATCTTGCTAAGTGCCAAAGATGAGTAAATGATGGAGATGACTCATGGAGATCAATTTTTATCCATCTAGACATTAGGTTTGGTAAGTTCTTGAAACTGTCCAATTTTGCTTGATTTTGGGCTCAACATGAGATTTCTTGATTTAAGGGTTTTTGCCTCAAATCTCTATGAGTTCTTGTTTGCTATGATATGTGAGAATATATTTAGAACCATCTTGGTAATCCTCGACCCACAAGCAAGTCATACTCGAAGTTTTTTGTTTTTGTCTGGTTTTAGTACATCTTTACTCAATCTTGAAAAAGGTCTGAATTTTGACATAGATTTAAGAGATCCTTGATTGGATAGGTTCCCGAGACTATAATCAAGTTGTGTGCAAAGTTTCATCTCATTTGAACTTATATTGTTGGAGTTGCACCAAAAACCCACATCGACTTAGGCTACAATTTTTATTTCTAGAACAGGAGAGCGGTTAGACCACACCCCCCTTCGATCAGACCACCCGAGGCCAATCAAATTGACACCGAGCCAGTGGTCAGGCACTGGTCAAACCGCTCCTGGTAATCGATTTGACCACCTGAAGCTAAATTCTTGGAATTTTGGTTTCTTGATTTGCAAAGCTTTGGTGTTGGCTTTCAATCCTAATCTCTATAGCGTTATAGCTATTAGAGTGAAAGATCAATAAATACTTAGAAAAAATTTGCAAACACCATTCACCCTCTCCCCCTCTATTGCCATACCAGTCCTACATAGGCTAAGGTCTGAATTTCGGCTGAGAGTTCTGAATTTTGGGAATTTTATTATGGATCAAGTCAAATTTTCCTAGGCTAGTGCATCCATGTCACATGAAACATGTTTCATATAGCGTGGGTAAAGTTGTGGAGGACTTGTGCCCGAAAATAATTTCTTGATCTTTAGACATGCTGGGAAGATTGGAGTCAACTATGGTCAACGATGAGGACCAAAACTACGCTTATAGAGGAGCCGAGGACTAGAAGATCAAGGATGTTATGTGAGATAGTTGAGCTCAAGTATGGCACAAGGAAGGCAAGGAATGTTGAAGGGTATGTTCGAGCGACTGTTACACCAAGTAGTTTGGTGGTTTAAATGAAGTGTGGTCTGGTGAAAACTAGAGCGTGAGAGACTTATTGATATAAGACAAGCAATTGATGCACCTACACATGACAAACATAGTGATTGTTTGCAAGTGAAGAAGTTGATCGAGTCAAGGAGAGTGTATTTTGGTAGTTAGCCAAATACCATAAACAATATTAGATCAAAATCATGGTGCTTCAGCGGCGCTTAGGAAAGCGATTTATGTCGAGAAGATACTGAGAAGATCAAGTGGATCAAAGGCTAATAACTTAGAAGGTTTGAGCTCATATGTTTTTGAAAACATGCAAGAGTTAAGTGTGAGTGTAAAACCCGTGTGTGAAGTTAACGAATTCCCCTATTGTGTTAGTGAATAGTATCTATTAGGATAGATGTGGGCAGGTTACCCATCTATTTAATAGGTTGGGATAAAAGCTTGCAAGCTAATCATCCTAACTACTTCGATCTTGAGTTCTACGGTTAGGGTTTGAGAAAGAAGAGTGAGTGGTGTGGTGTTTGTGCTCTCTTGTCCTCCATATGGAGTGGTTGTGAAACCTTCATCTTTAAGTAGCAATAGATCAACTTTATTCATCTCACATGGAGTGTTATTGTCTTGGTTGATTTGCTCTTGTTCTTGTTGGTACTTTGTCTCTTCTCTTCTTCTTTTTTTGATCTTGCTATGTGCTAAGGATATGTAAGTGATAGAAATATTTTATATAGATCAAATCTCATCCATCTAGCTACTGTGGTTTTTCTTGAGAAATCTTGATATGAGGATTTTGGTTTCGAATCTTTGGGTGGTTTTGCTTGTTGTGACATGTGTGATTCATCTAGAGCTATTTTGACTGTTCTTAACACACGAGTAAGTTGTATCTTAAGTTTTTAAAATTTGCCCGATTTTGGTACAACTTTATGTGTTTTGAGGAAAGGTTGAAACTTTGACCAGATTTATACGATACTTGGATGAAATAGACTTCTAAGACTATCAACAAGGTGTGTGCAGAGTTTTAATTCTTTTGGACATGGATTTGGAAGTTTGCACCAAATTTAGTTTTGGCTCGGCTAATTTTCTGTTCTAAGAACAAGGGAGCGATCAGACTGCTCCTAGGCCAGATTAGACCACTCATAGGCCCGATCAATCGACTGCCGATTAGACCAACGGATTGTGGCCGGTCAGACCATACCTTCTGTGGTGGTCAAACCGGTTATGGCTGAATTTGTGAGACCTCACTACTTTGGGTTGTTGCTTAAATTTAGGCTGTCAAATTTAATCTTCTTAGTTATTTAGCCACTGGAGTGATATTTTTGAATATTTGTGAGAAGATTTTTAGAAGTTACAATTCACCCTCTGTTGTTATTACTTGGCCTTTTCTGGGATATAGGTAGCTAGCTAGTTTGGGCTTTTCTGGGATTGGAACCTGGACATTTGAAGTGCAAACATATATGCACGAGATCGAGGGAGCAGAAGATGACAGCGAGCACGAGGGCGACGTACGCGAGAGGCAAGCTGAGAAAAATATATACAAAGCCTGAAGGCTAGGCAGCTGAGAGTTGAGTTGTTCAGAGACTAACACGAGTGAGATTCTCCGGGGCGGCCCCGGCCGTCAAATGACTTCAGTGTACGGCCATGTCGATGCACATCTGACGACGATCGATCTCGACAGGGTACGGCCGGTAGTCACCGCTCGCATCGCATGCTCACGGTCAGTGTGCACCTGGCCGGAAGTGCGTGGGGGCCCACGCCGCAGCAGCGGGTGCAGCGGCGGCGGCGGTCTCGCCGGCCGGCCAGGCTAGCTCTCTGCCTCTCGCATGACAAGATGTTACTTTCAAAAGGGACAGTGTGGCCGGGTATACGTGGATATATAAAACCCTAATCTTGTCGGATCTATATATACTTAATAAATTTGTCTTAGACAAATAACATTAATTTGAGGATATATAAAGCCCAAGATCGATGGAGACACGCATGCCTAATGTTGATTTGTGAACCCCTTTGTTGAAAATACGGATAGTTCCTCACGAAAAGAAGATGCGTTGATGATGATATCTGAGTGACACTCAGTGGTTTTTTTCAAAAAAAAAAAGCTCAAGTTTTTAGACCTCAAATCCTTTATCTAGTACAGCATACCACCACTCCATCTTCCCTTGTACTCTAGTGGCCTCTCCTTTCCATAAAAAACATTTGAATTAAGTTCTTATTTATATTAATTTTTAAAAACTATTTTTCTATAGTAAATAACTTTTCTGTAATACCTAATTTTAAAACGAAGTATTTTTTTAAGAGGAAGTCTACTAATCGATTGTAGTATATATTACAACAACTCTATTTATATCGACCAAAATCACACACAATTATCTTCTTTTATAATTTTTATTATAAACTATTACTATTTATAAATTACTATTTATAAATCAAAACTAAAATTCAACCGACGCTAATGTACAAAGCAAACCAGGCATGCCACGCGTGATAAGAAGTTAAGAAATGTCACATGCATGTGGTCATACTAGGAAGTACAAAACCTAAGCATGAGTAGCCTGCACATAGTACATAAACTACCTGGACTTGCCGTACAGTACCCACTAGTGAGCTCAACGTCACCTACCAGTCCGATGGTTTATTTTTCTTTTGAAAAGATTTGCAAGCGATAGGTGATTAAAACATAAAGCATATAAAGTACGAATTGATTATGCAATTATTTTATTTAGACAAGAGCATGCCCAACGTAGGCCAACTGGTAAACCATCTAAGTTTTTCTAGACCGTCTATGAACTAGGGTAATACCCGGGCCATTGCGCATATTATAACATAGTTATCTTTATTATACAACTCTAATGACTATGACTGAAAATACAATATTTTTTGTTACACAACTCTAATATATATATATAAGATTAATCTGTTCCGTTATAATCTGGTCTCATCAAAGCATTGTAGATCATTTTTTATCTCGATTAACGAAAGAATTTCTTAAATTTTTTAATAGTGTGAGATTTTGTTGCTCTTAAAGCAAAGAAGATGCCTTGAATCTCATTAGTTGCTTGCATTTATATAGATATAAACAACGGGAGACATATATTAAAGGCTCCTCCTTCTCTTTGATGGCAAGAAATTCCCACAATGATTAGTAAAAAAAAGAAAAAAATCAAGAACTTCTCTTATTATCGGAGACAAAAAAGATATAATTTACAACACTTATTTTGGTGGGACTAGATTATACCGGTATAAATTAATCAGATATAAATATTATAGCTATAAACAAATACAATTAATCGTGGCCACTAAGTATATATAACAAATACAATTAACCGTAGCCACTAAGTATATATTTATAACAAATACATTTATATTTTAAAATATAAATAATTAATCGTAACGTTAAGCCGTATTATACGTGGGTAACTCTGCTAGTTCGTGTAAAGACTGATCCGGAAAGTTCTATTGCTTTTATTCGATGCCTGTAAAGCATGATCCAGTTATCTTTTTTCTAGTTCCATATACTTTTGAGAAAAGTATAACTTATACATACTAGAGAAACCAGCTAGTGTACCCACGCAAATGCGCAAACTGAATAAGCGATGATATATGCATGACATATGATTTTATATAGCTCAGGTTCTTCTGTTTAATTTCTATGTTAGATACAATTGCCAGAATATTGTGTCGAATTATGATATCATAATTACTGCACCATTATAAGATAGTGGATATTTTTACTCTACTTAATTCGGTAATTTCTAATCCTCAGAGTGAACAAAATTAATGGGTTCGTATAACATCGTTTTAATAAGTGGAAACGTACGTACGTACGTACACATAATAATTCATACAAAATCGTACATATACACATACTGCTGCATGCAGAGACCACCCAAATATGTATAGACGCCCTGGATGCCCACGTGTCCCTACAGTACACCACTCGAGCCCTCGATCGATCACAATAATATCTTCATCATTCCCTTCCTAACTCTCCAAATACCCGCACGCCAAGCTAAGCTAGCTAGCTATAATAGAGTTTTGAGCTAGCTGCCTGCTGCACTGTTAGCCCAGGCTAGCTGCAGTAGTGACGCAACAGTTGATGGCCATCCAGCCACCATAGCGAAGCGAAGCCATTGCTCAAAAGCGCTCACTACCCTCACCTGTAACCTTGCAGCAGCTAGCAAAGTCACTGGCAAAAACAAACAAACGCATACACACCCACACTCTATTGTCCACTAATACCTAGCTAGCTAGCTAGCTCACTCCCATCTCTTCAGCTTCATGTGCACACCTTTCTCCGTCTCCAACCTTTTCTCCCTTCTTTCTCTAGCCTTTTCTATCCCCTTAAGCTTGATGCACACAGCAATGGAAATGGGCGCCATCCTGATCTGATCTGGTATCAACCATCTTACCTAGTCACTTCCAGTAGTCTCATGTGAAGAGGAGGAGGAGGAGGACTAGAGAAGGAGCAGTAACAGTACTAGAACTAGATCTGATCATTAGCCACAAGTACTACACAAATGTTACCTTACCCTAGCCCTCACCATTTCTGCATCTCCCAAGAATCCCCACAGCAAAACCCTACCAGCTTCCCCATGGCACCCGCGCATCTGGATCAGCACTACGACCACTTCTTCCCCGGCCACGGCCAGTTCAACTCCGAGACCCTGGAGGCGGTGCTCAGGCCGCCGCGGGCGGCTCCTGACCCGGCCGCGGTGACGACGGAGGCGCCGGTGCCAAGAAACGGTGTGGCCGGCGACGGCCACGCCAGGGCTCGGAAGCGGCCGTTCAGGACGGACCGGCACAGCAAGATCCGAACGGCTCAGGGAGTCCGCGACCGCCGAATGCGGCTGTCCCTCGACGTCGCACGCGACTTCTTCGGGCTGCAGGACCGGCTCGGCTTCGACAAGGCCAGCAAGACGGTGGACTGGCTGCTCACCCAGTCCAAGCCGGCCATCGACCGGCTCTCCGAGTCCTCGCAGCGCAACGCCAGCAGCGACGCGGGCATGTCGTCGCCGACGTCGGCGGAGCGCGGCGATCGCCGGCTCAAGGAGGCTGCTGCTGCTGGATCAGGGAAGGGGGGAGGGGATGCGGAGAAGATGAGGGCCAGAAGTGGTGGATCAGCGCTCATGCAGCAAGGCTGCGAGCTGGTGGACCGCGTCATGTCGGCGCCGATGATTGGGGAGTACTATTACGACCTCGGCGAGATGATGAGCAGCAACGGTGGAGAAGGCGACGACGATGGCAACTACGAGGAAGACAGCGATTTCTTGGACGGTATGCAATACTAGTTCCAGATTGAATTGCCTGGTTTCTCTAGTAGCTAGCAGCTTAATTAGGTCGATCTGTCAAGCACTTAAGTGTTGTTAGTTAATATGCATGTGTACTCATCTACTATTGGTACTGTTGACAAATCTTATTGTTTCATGTCGTTCTTGTGCTTTGCTGTCACTAGCTATGTAAGATATGGCTTTGTTTGATTGTTGTCTTAATTTGGAGATTAATTAGTTAGCTTTTATTGAAGTAGTCCTATGCTAGCTAGGGTGAAAATTGGATGACTGTTGAGTGCATACTCATGACTAGGGTTCTAAATTTCGCCAAACTTTCGCTCATTTCGTTGCTTTCGTTACACACCGAATGAAATATGATTCGGACAAATTCTGGCCAAATTTGTCCCCATTTGAATTTTGTCCAAATTTTGGTCGAATTTCATCCAAATTCAAGTGGCATTTGAATGTTTCGTCCGAAATTTTGAACAAAAGAACAATATTTCGTTCATTTCATTCATCTCGCTGCCCTCTGAGATTTTTTGCAAAACAAAACTTTGAACCCTGCTCATGACTCATGAGATGACACTAGATTGCACGCAGATACTTTGTTAATCAAATTATCCAAGATTTTGATCAAAAGGATTGCATAGTCTATATATTATTTCAGGTAAAGGAAACCCTTGATGTATACAAAATTCAGCAGATGCAGTTAATTTATGATCAAACACATTAGGAAAAACTTCATGTGAATTAAGAATTTCCAGATTTAGGTTCATTTGTACTTCTGTGTAAACTAAGGATTTCCTAATTTAGGTTGCGTCGGTACAAGCAACTAATCTCATTTCCTTCCGTGGCTAGATGACATATAATAGCTAGCTAGCCTCTGAGTTACTTCCACTAAGTAGATGGTTATCTCAAATACCTTTCCAGATGAAATCATTTGCAGGTGCATTTCTTGATTTGGATAATGGTTGGTGGCAGGATTCTTGAAGTGCCCTTTAAAACAGGGCAAAAAGATAAAATCACAAATTAAGTTGAAAATATTGGGAAAGAAGTTAGAACTTCAGATTTTCTTTATTAACTAAAAATTTCTGCAGTTTCCAACCTCACAAATATTCAGCCAAAAAGTAATCATATTAATTGAAGTGAAGTGGAACTTTAACCACAGTATTTAGTCAACATCGAGACCGAAGAAAACTAACCACAGTAAACCGGTAAATACTTCTCATGTTTACTGCTATAAATTGAAACTTTGTAAACAAACATAATTTCATCATGTAGAGCCAAGTTGTTGGTGTTTTAGAATGATTTGGTGTGATTTCATAATTATCACCCTATTTCAAAATGCACGCTATTTGAAAAATGAAGGGAAAATTATGAACCTCTTAGTTTCTTTCATATGTCTTCTGGAAAGACAGGGTTGACTTAGGGTTAATAAGGTCGTGTCGAACCTCTAATTATCCAAATTATTTACCAGTAGAGTAATGTTCTTGATATGGCACAAAAATGGATTTTGGAACACACCATCTGCTTTTGTTTGGAGAGTTAAGCGCCTAAATTTCTTTCAATGACTTTATATAATTGATGAACCCCCAAATATAATAATATAACTAATATAGACTTTTGAACCCCCAAAATATAATACTAACTAATGCAGCCTTTTGAACATTGTACGTATGTTAAAAAGTCAATTAAGGCATGTGTAATTAGTCACACAACATAAGATAACTTATATATTTCAAATTATCATATATGTAGTTATATTTAAAGGAAATAGTCATTGATCATACACAATATAGGATGCAAAATGGTGAGAATGTAGATTACGTAGTTGGGACCCATCTTGTCTGTGATAAATACGACAAGAGGATGACTCAAAATGCAATTGATTTTACCAAGCCAAATTAATTATCTAGGTAATTGACAATGATAATGCTATTCTCTTAAAATATTTTCTGTATCTTGGAGCTAAATCCACTTGTTTGCCTAAAAGTTGGCAAGCATGGCTAACCTCGACTAACTGCATGCCCAATATACCAATGATCCCCGCTAAATATGTCAAGTTCGCAAATAAATTTGTATAAAAAAGGAATTCAATTTAAAGAGAATCTCTCTCTCACTCTCTTATTTTCTAGAAAGTTGAGGAGAGGCTTTCTTGCTTAATGCACTTAGCTTTGACTATATATACACCTCGATCATGGTAAAGAAAAGGAGAAACTATGAATTATATTTCTAGATATATATACCGCACATGTGAAATGGGGAGGATGCATCCTTCTTTTATATACTTTATTACGTCTCAAATTTGGACCTCCTTGAGCATGACATATCTCTTTATTAGCATTAATTAATTTCTTAACTTCGTTCTCCAATCCTAAGTACACATATTACACATATAAAGCTTGAGAGGCTGGTTATTACTATCATGTTTTGTACAGGTAAATAACATGGTTCACTTTCTAGCTAGTCTTCATTTTTCAATTTTTCACCTTAGTTAAAAGTATCTACAACGGATGCAGCTATACTAAACAGGGACTAGAACTACTGTAACAAACAAGAAATAATGAAATATGTAGTATGCAAATAAGGATTCCATATGTGACAAATTAAGAGCCATGTACATATGCTCATGCCGAAGTAGTTGGCCACTAAATCGTATGTTCAAGGAGGGAGGAAAGGAAACATAGAACATGCGAGACGTACGGTATGTATACAGAAAGCTAACGAGCAACATACCTGCGTGTGAGTGCGAGTTCTTGGACTGAAGAGCGCGCATGCGCTTGAAGCAAACCTGCATCGATCTGCTTATGGCTAGAGATACGACATATGGAGTGGAGGACATGGAGCAGATCGAACAGGTATATATGGAGCCTGCTCTCCAGCTAGAGCTAGTAGCTGTGTTTCAAGAGAACCATCGGCCATGAGATAGTGGCATAGAAGAATTAATATAGCACGTTCGTACGTATATTTGAGCTTACAACGCATGTCGTCCTGACATCTCTGCGTGCAGTACGTGCACGCGTACGTACGTACATAGTACATATACTGTTACATACTGCATGCACGCCGCTAAGTACGTACGCTACTACTATTAGGCCACTGCAGATTTACAATACATGAGATCGATCCGTAGTAGATTCTCCTTGATTTGATTGGGTTGCCGCCAAATTACTGTACTTGCCGTGCGGATCGCTCTCTCCAATTAATTTGTTTATGTGTATGTCCGTGTCACCGAGACACTGATGGAAGCATGCATGTATGCGTGCGTATGGGCTTCGGTCTACGCTACCGCGTTGCGCCATTCACCTGAACAGTGGTAGCACGCACTCAAATAGATGCGAATGATCATGAAATCATACTCGCCATTGCATTTCCTGCCGAGAACGCACGGCAAGTACTGCAAGGTGCTTTGAGTAACCGTGGTGATTAGGTAAAGCTACTCATTAGCCTGGGAAAAGCTTCTGCCCTCTTGAGGCATCCTGTTATCTTACTCGTCATTCATTTTTCTCTCGAGATTCGTATCATTTTATCTCCTACTGTATTTTTTTTTTTGTTCTCCAAAATACGCATGCACATGTCTTAGGATAAAAGAGGGATAAATTTGACAACGGATGCGATAGAAATGTCCCATTAAAAGTTAAAAATCCACTTCTTTTCTTTGTTCCTGGGGTGAAGAGATGAACTGGTCAATGGAAAAGGCCCGCTGATCACGGCGTACGCCCGATCGATGGTGAGGATCAGGTGTGTCGCGTCGGCGCCCTATATAACAGCTGCGGAGCAACCCTAGCTAGCTAATTAAAACACCACGACGTGCGTGGGCCCGGCCGGCCCCGTGTTTTGGGCTCGTTGATCGGTCTGCTGCGCTTTTCCTGCCGAGCACCGACCGCGCGGGCGCAGTCGGAACTGTTGAACCATCCAAGCCTGCATGTATGCGAGCTTCTTCGATCTACCCACGATTTTGACGACAGGCGTAGGTGCGAAGCCAGCAGAGAGACTTAGCAAGGTTTGAGCCTCACCTTCTCTGGGTGAAAACCAACTCACCCCCACCCTCCAACGGTGGCTGACGACCGACCAGGCAGACGATTGGGCGACGTTGACCCCATAACCGCTAGACTAGAGAGCCAATTGTAATGAAAAGCAAAACAAATTCACCTAGTAAGTGATCAGCCCACTGGAGGGTAGGGGGAGTCGGACCTTGCGGCGATGCCAGCGAGGGGGGCAGGGGGTCGGATCTGGCGGCGACGCCGGCGAGGGGGGCCGAGCCGGGGCAGGGAGAGATGGATCTAGCGGCGACGCCGACGAGGGGGGTCGAGTCAGGGCAGGGCCGCAAGGCGAGCTGGACCGGGGTGCAGGGTGGAGCCGCAGAGGCCAGAGGAGCACTGGGGTTGGCAGCACGTTCTCGAGTGGAGAGAAATAGGGGGGAGCGGAGGCGTGGCCGAGCGGAAGTTGAGGTGCGGCCGAGCGGGAGATGCGGCGTGAGGCGTTCGTGAGTGGAGAGGGAGAGAAATAGGGGGGATTGGCCGATTAGGGGAAGAAGTGGCGAGCGGGTGCGGAGTGAGGGAGGGAAATAGGGGCCCATCAATGTGTTCTTTGTTTAGTAGAAATTTTGTTCTTTGTTTAGTAGAAATTTTGAAAAATAGCATAATCTATAACCTTCTTTACTAGCTCTAAAGTTCATATGTTTGCTTCTCCTTGCACTGGTATTATGATTTTGAATTTTTTTTTTGCATGTGTTTTATTACAAATAACACATAACCCAGTGAGCAATTTGTTGATACTGTCATTTGTGTAATATTTCTTACCTTTGGCCAAATATGTTTGCATCATTAGTAAAAACATAGTTTACAATAATGTTCTACGCAAAGCTAGCTAGTCCATATTCTACTGAGGTACTTTCGTTGTATCTATCTCTTTTTCTTTGTTTCTCTTCTATTCATATATGAATTTGAATTGTATAAGAGTAATATAATATGTTTGTAATGATTTAGTTTAGCTCACTCTCGATTTTATTTTTGGCTTCGCCACTGGGCAGGTGGTAGCTGAATAATCTGAGACCCCCAAAAAAATTGAAGATGACCAATCTGTACGCTTCATTTCATTCGTTTGTTTTTTAGGAACCTTCATTGTTGCATTAGGTTTGTTCCTTCGTAGCTGCACAAAATTCACCTCCCTTTGAGGCTTTGATAGGTAATTCTAGCTAAAATGGTTAGGCACTCAAGTTGATATGGTGGTTAATTTGTTCAAGACCTAGAAATTAAGGGATGGACTAGCGTCCATATCGTCCTGAGCGAGCAACTGTGCTTGCAACAGATTAGATCACCGGCTCCGATGCAACAAAAACACAAAATGCAGACAACATGTGCATGCAACTAATATAAACCATCAGTTCAACAAATACAGGAAACAATTTCAACAAAAATAAACCTTGTGCGACAATGAAAAATTAAAGCCACTCCAACACCTGCAACATTTGAGTTTGTTGTTCCGCAATGTACATCTGAAAATATATTTCAAAATAGAAGTGTATTGCTTTAAACATACATGTTTCTGTAGCACCCTGAATTTTAGAAGGGGCCACACAAAAAAATGATAAACCTTAATTAGCCTTCCTAATCTAGGCTTGAGGGCTAATAAAAAGGGGTCTGATTTTTTTTCTCTGTACGCAGACTTTTTCTCAATCAAGTTCCCATCTCCATCTACATCTCTCTCTGGGGAGCATAGGGTGTGTGGCCGTCGCCGCTGGCGGCTAGCAGCAGGAGGCACTCGAGCGGCGACGTTGTGGTGGCAGTGGTGCGTTGACCGATGGGAGCGGTGGCCAGGGGCGCGGGTGGCCGTGGCAGCCAACGATTGGCCAGCGGTGGCGGTGGTCGTGGCCGGAGCACCCAGGTGATCGTTTTTCACGGTCACATAGTTCGACCGGTCGGATGCATGGCCGAATCAGGTGTTCTCACGGTGTTTTGTTGGGTCGTACAGTGGGGAGTGATTCGCATAGCTGAACAGCGATTCACACGGCGAAATCTTATCGAACATGATCTTTTTTTGGCCAAGCAACCTCTTGCCGTCTTTCTATAATTTTATCTTAACCATCATCTGATTTGCCTCTGTTTTATCTTGTAGATTCATACGTAGCCTTTGAGGGAACGTTTGGACAGTTGCACACCCCGGATCCACAGTGCAGCGAACAGCTGAACGTGCTCAAGGCAAGTATCTCGCAGCCGCTAACTTCTCTGTTCCGCATATCACCTGTTCCATGATTAATTGTCACCACTACTACTAAGTTCAATTATCATATTTAAGGCTTGCTTGGCCATAGACTACTAGTATAGTATTTATACTATGATATTTTAGGTTGTCTGATTTTACATGCTTTTAGGTTTGTAAAATGCTCCATAAATAATGTTCTACTCATGTTTTTAATCAGCGATTTAGAATTGACACTTTAGTTATTAATGGAGGTAGCATATGAACATGATTTAATTTAGGTTCAAACCATTAGTACTTTTTTAACATTAGGGTTGCTTTGCTTTAGTTCATGATATATTGATCCATTACTTACATGATGTTGTATGTAAACCATGACGGTTTATATATATAATACCTGTCAGTCTAACTAACAACCACTTATCACGTAATAAAACTTGGATGGTTGACAACCTTGTATGAGCTATGTTATAGTATTCCTTTTAGATAATTCTTAGGTCTCTATCATTACTTTATCATTCCAAATCGCCCTCATATCAGGAATTATTGCTTTTCCGTTCTCAACCTTAGCAAATCATTTCACCTATCTTAACTTTATCCTAGTCTTCCTTTAGTTACCCTAACCTCTTACCATACTATCTGTTAATAACATGATGGTTATATGTCCTCGGGTTAGCCACATATAGATTTGGTGGTTAAACTAAAAAAATTCAAGTTTTAAAAAAAAAATGATGATTTTCACTACCTGAATATATCCTCAAGCAAGAAATTCTCACAATAATAGTGATCTTTAAAAAAGATCTAACATTAATCAGAAACAACAACAATAGGACTTTCACCAAAACGCACATGGATTGATCAGATATGGAAAACAGAGTTGCGTGGCTAATATAACTAGATTTTCTAATATAAAAGTGTCTACATGCTGACATTGTTAGTATGGAGCCGTGCAATTACACAGGATTTGGGGTTAGGTAATTTTAAAAGCTAAGCGGTAGGGTGAGCTCATCGACAATACTATTTGCCAAAAAGAATTCTTCTACAATATTGGTTTTCCCACTCTATTTTTTCCAGTTCATGCTTTCCATGGTTGCATCCGATATTCACACAGTGCATAACCTTGCCTGACGGCCAGTTGGCCAGTGTAATTAATCGAGTCCCTCCACCGACTTGATCTGTGCACTGTGGTCGATCTTCTGTAAGTGATACTTAGCTATCTAGGGTACTAGGCATACTGCCACCCCTCCAGGCCTGGCGCCTGCGTACAGTGTTAGCGCCAGTAATTTCTAACATTTCAAATCAGCGTCTTGACTGATGTCGTGACGTGACGGTCCTGCTCCTGCGCGCACGTCTTTGCAGTGTGATCTGCCCGGCTGCATGAGTGACGGATCTGGAACTTAGCAACGAGGGCGCAAAATTACGAATTTAAAAATGTAAAGTGTAATCAAAATATAAAATTTACAAGGATGACTTTTTTGGGCTAAAATCATATCAGAAGTGCAAATAGAACCTATATACACACACACCAGTGTGCAGGTATAGAATACATGGACAAGTTACTGATATTTCTAAATGAAGTTATCGTCGATTCTAAATAAAGTTATTGTCAAACTTTCATAATGCTGAAAAGTTATTATCGGTTTTGTATGAAGTTACCATCGGTATTGAGTGAATTTATTGCCAATGCTCATAGTACGTAGCCGATGGTAATTTTCTTCACAGTCGATGATAATTTTTCAAACAATCGGTGATAACATGCTGGAGCGCAAAACTGCACACAGAATACACGCAGGCATAGTAGAATAGTGCAACCGTCTGTGTATAGAAAAAATATCTTTTACTCCCGAGTGTAATTATTTCCACCTCTAATATACTACTTAAACAAACTTAAAATACCCCTTTATCACTTTAGCTATGCTCGTATTCTAATTATAAGATACTCCAATATCAACCACATGAAAATATTGTAAAAGAGCCCATAGTTTTTTTGTATATTTTGTAAACGCGTTCATATACGCACATAAAAACTAGTATATCTAAAAATATACATAACACATAGATAATCTTAAATACCCGTATACTACACATACATACTCTCTGTTACATGAGATATTTTCTACGTTGTGAGATACGATATAGAAGTAATTACATCTGAAGTAGAAAAGAGACTGTATGTATGTATGTATGTATGTATGTATGTATGTATGTATGTATGTATCTATGTATGTATCTATGTATGTATGTATGTATGTATGTATGTATGTATGTATGTATGTATGTATGTATGTATGTATGTATGTATGTATGTATGTATGTATGTATGTATGTATGTATGTATGTATGTATGTATGTATGTATGTATTCTTTCAAAAAATTTGGGGTGCAGCTGCACCCATGTATCCCCAAATACGCCCCTTCTGCACCTGTAATCGCAGCCACCCACGGCAAGTTGCCAACGCACTAAGAATACACCGTTGTGACGATGGGTATTACCACGGGCCGATACCCAAGCCGAAACCGGAACCCACCCCCACCGGCCCAGCCTTCTCCGCGCGCGGCCACACCCCCATGGCCTCATGGGCCACTAGCCCACAACGAACGCCGTGCGCGGGCGCGGCACGCAAACACCAGCGCCGCGCACGCAATTTTCTAGGCTCGTATTAGTCGATATGCCCCGTGCGCGCGGCGCTTGCCAACGCACCGATCACGTCCCGGCCCACCCGCCCAACAAAGTAGCACGTTGCCCGAAGGCCGAAGCGTCATTTTTTTCTTCGTTCGAAAATTGAAATAGGCATATCTAAGTATCATTTGCGTTGTTCTGCAGTCAAAATAAAATGTTTCATATATTTGATATTAATGTTCCAATAGTTAATAACGATATTCCACACATTAAGGTATAACAGTCATGGGCTAATGGAACACACGTTTGATTTTTAATGTTTCAATAGTTGAGACGATGTTTAAACAATTCATTGTCGAAGTTCACGAGAAATAGAAGAAAAAAGTATCAGTGAAACAAATCATAGTGCTCGTAAAACAATCAACACTATCAGTAGGACAATTAAAACCTATTCATAAATGAAAAATATTAGTGAGACCAATTACGACAATTAGTAAAAATATTTTATAAAAATATGGTGAAAATGACATTAAATAAAAATACCTGGCAAAAAATTTTCAAAGAAATGAAAAGGAAGAATAAGAAAGAAAGAAAAAAGGAAAATGAAAATGAAAAAAAAAGAGAGGGAAAAGAAAAGGACCTGGCGCATGTCTCTCGTCGGCTCGCGCGGTCCGACCCAGAGCGCCACCCGTCTCGCGCGGCGCATCACGTGTCAATGGGCCGTAGGCTGTAGGCCGCGGGAGCGCGCGCGGCGATAGTGCTACGGAGCCGCGCGGGCCGCGTATAACATTCCCGGGTTTGTTACCGCTCGGCCCGTTACGCGCAAGGAATTGCCAGCCCACATACACCGCGACCACCGGACGGAAAGTCTCGGCCGGCACGGCAACGCCCAGATGGTGCGAGAGCGCCCGGCCGGCCGGCCGACCCCTTCCGCGTGCGTCCTTGTCAGGGTTGCACGACATTCTCCCGGGACGGGCCCACCGGATCCACCGCTAATGCAGAGCGGGATGTGCTGAAAGCAAGCGGACGCGCCAGGATTCAAGATATGCCATGCCCCGTCGTTTTCCCTGAGGCTGCCATGTCATCGAGCGTTCGTGCCACGCCATGGTGCCGCGCAGACCGACGTCTCTCCTCGAGATCGATCGACTGCAACAGCCACCAACGCTAATTGTTCCGACCCTTTTTTTTTTCCTGTTTACACGACGACCTGTGACGTTAGCCGCACACAGCGGAGCTAGCTAGGGAACGGTACGTGATCTGTGGGTACGTACGTACGTAGCGTGGTGCGCCTATGGCCCTCCCCACATCACGCGCCGCCGAGCTGCATCTTGTCGGGGCGCGGCTGACCCTGCGCCCGCCCTACCCTGCAGCAGCGGCCAACTTGGCTACGAGTTTTGTCCTTTTGGCTTCTTGTTTTGTCCCCATGTCTAAACCCCGGTCCAAAAAAAGAACATACTAAATTAAGGAGACAAGGTAAATAAGATATACAGCTGAGGACTAACCAAAACATAGGATTAAGTGCATAAAAATAATCTTATACTACTATATCATGGTATCGTCGTACTTTTTGGTACAAATCATGGTTGACAGTGGACTCTAGCTACTGGCTAGATCTGCTAGCAGGCGTAGGAAATAAAATGGAAAATTCTGAAACACGGATCAAGTTGGCATCCCCAAAAATTTAAAGAAAATTTAGGGCTAGTCTAAAATATGCATCTTCCGCACCCTTAATTGGCCCTTAATTAAAAATATTAGGAGATAAATTAAGAGAAGAAAAAATCAAAGAAATTATCCCCAGGAAGACATGGAACTGGTTAGTGGATTTGGCCCGATAAAATAAGTAATCCACAAGTTAATGCATCTTTAGAACATGGTGATTTTGCTGGGTTCACATGGAAATTGTGTTGTTTCATGTGGAAATTGCACTGCTTCCTAAAATTATTGCAAAACTCTGTGTGTTGATCAGGCAAATTTTGTGCTCACCAATGTTGAAATACAAGTGAATTATCCATCTTTTCTTATTAGCTTAAGTTTTCTTATGAATTGACTGGTGCATGCAACTCAATATGGTATTTAAAGCTAAAAGGTCCTGAGCTCAAGACCTGGCTGGTGTAATTAAAAAAAATAATTGCAGCCAAATTTGATTGCACATCTTAGGTCTGAGAGAGGTGAGAAAGAGTGTTGAAATACAAGTGAATTATCTATCTTTTCTCATCAAATTAGACAATTGATTGGTACATACAACTTAATAACCAAATTCCTCAACGTTACTAGTCAATATGGAGCAAAAAGACGAACATCACATAGTTTAGTATGCAGACAGATACACATCATAAAAAAAACAATTGAACCCAGAACTGTTCAACATGCAATATGCACGACTTAATCAAAAGGAAAATAAAGGAACCATGCCTGCCAGTTCCACCTTCCATTATACCCCCAAAGATGGTACATTTGTACACCCATATCACCCTTCCATATGAAAAGAAGATTAACTAGGCACAGCTCTCCTCCCGATTTCCCAACACATGCAATTTCATACCATGCATGCCAAGAACATACAAGGGATACGTAAAACTCTCCCTCTTGCACCTTCAAGTTTTCTTTTCCCTCGTGCACACCATTAATTATACCCAAACAAACACACCCCCGGAGCTTGAAAATGGTTAAAACATATAAAGACTATGCGAATTAAGTTGCATCTGCATGCATGGAATATTTCGCGCTTGTAGCTAATGTCGGCACGTACAAGAGACTACACCGGGCACTGCTCTTGCGCGCCGTAGTTCATGCGCTGCCTCTTGATGCTCCCGCTGCCGCTGCCGCCGCCGCCGGACGACGACGTGTCACTGCTCGCCGTCCTGCGGTCTATGACGCCGCGCAGCGCCTCCTGCACCGACGTGATGCACTCGTGCCTCCGGTGCGCGGCGGCGCACTCGTCGTCGTCGATGCCGTCGGCGTCCATATGTCCATCCTCGTCGTCGCCCTCCGCTGCTCCCTCGTCCGCGGTGATGAGGAGCACACTCCGGACGCGCCCGCCGAGAGTGGTGATCTCGGCCCTGCGTGCGAGCAGCCGGAGCGCGGCGAGCGCCCGGACGATGTCCGGGATGAGGTCCGGGCGATCCTCGCAGCACAGAGACGCCCGCACGACGAGCCGCCCCTCCCCGTCGGCCGCCGCGTCTACAGCAATCTCGTCGGCCTCCGTCGGCAGCATCTGCGCCGGCCCGGCGTCGTCGTCGCCCTCGACGGCGGCCGCCACCATCATCGCCGACGTCTGCCGCTTCAGCTCCTTCACGTGCTCGATCACCTCGGCCAGCAGCGACGCCTTGTCCGTCTGCACGAAGGCAACAGCGAACACACGTACAATTACAACTTGAACAACCTGCACGAACATCAATCTATCCACAGAAGATGCACCCATCCTTGTCTAGGCGTTTGAACAGGATTGAGCACTACCAGTAGAATGATCAAGCTAGTGTGAGCGTGGAGAAAAAAGCTTACAAGAATTGCGGTTGCGGTGCAGCTTTTCGCTGCATTTTCATGTCTTTTTGAGCTTTAACACCCTAGCTAGGTTGGTGTAGGTGTGCGTGGTGGTGTCACATAGGACTATAGGAGTATATACATACTTCTGAGCTAGTTCTGACACGATATATATAATGCATTCTTGTCGCACAGGGGTGCAGTCTCTCTCTTTATTTGTTTCTGTTCTCCAAGCAGAGGCAGCGGCTTCCCGGCCGTATGAAAGATTTCTGCCCCCTCTTTTCTTGTCAGGAGTTCGGGAGCACATATGGGGGTGTCCGGTGCGTGGTGCGTCCTGCCCCATTGCCACTAATGCCCACCGGAGAACTAGTCTATGGGGGACCCATCCACCGTTGATCAGCCCCCATAGACAAGCCTTCCATGCCCACCAGGCCACCACTTTGTTAATGGTGTTTTATCCTTGCTTAATATGTTCCTGTATCCATATCCAGATACTTCTATGCACTTTTAATCCTATCTATTAAATGAATTACTTGTCATTAGTTAAGGAGGAGAAAACTCAAGCCTAATTCATTAGTGCTAGATCTTTCGAAGTCGCTTCATTTCAAGCATGGCATGATGCAAACTACATCTTGCAACAACATGCAAGTGAAATCGATCGAAACTAGCTACAGCTAATTGCCTTTCTTGAATGACCTAATCAATCAAGGGACATAACTACATATAGGTTGCATCGATCGCAGAACTAGCTAGCACCTGCCCGTTCATTAGCCATGATTCTTGTTTCACTGTGTTATTGTACTGTGATCACCGTAGGCTCAACGATCCGTGACTGTTCCATTATGGATCTTTTAACTTCGTGATACTTTAATTAGTTGCGCCTACCTAGCTATTACCAGTTTACCACCATGCACACAAGCACGGATCAAATTGAGCACTCGAGTTGGTGCATGTTATGCAACGGGATCAAAAGACAAACAGCAACGACAAGATCGTCGATCGAGATGGATACAGAGATCACCAAAACGGCACATGTGTGGATTGGTTTGATGCGTTTATAAATTACAGTTTGCTGAAGAGAATCACTCGAGAAGCTGAATGCATGCTCGTGCGTATATATGTATGCGATGATCGATGCATCGTATGATCACCTTGGTGGTGTTGGGGAGGAGGCTGCGGAGCCTGGCGAGGTGGCCGTTGATGCGCTGCCGCCGCCGGCGCTCGGCCTCGCTGTGGCTCCGCGACGCCGCCAGGGCCTTGGCGTCCATGATCTCCCGCGCTGTCATCCGCCCCAGCTCCGCCTGCAGGCTTCCCAGCAGCCCGGACACCACCGCCTTACTGCTCCCGGATTCCACCGCGAGCTGCTGCTGCTGCTGCGCCGCAGCCGTCTGGAACCCAAGCCCAAACACCCCGCCTTGCCCGCCGACGACGTCGCACGCGTACCCGCCCGCGGCGCCGACGAAACCGCCCACCGCGGCCGGCTCGGCGAACGCGGCCGGGCCGAGCCACGGCAGCAGCTGCGCGGCCGCTTCATGGCTCCCGTGCACGCCTCCTTCCCACATGGCTATGGGCTATGGCCTTCTTGCCCTTGGCGTTCTTTGGCTTTGTGGTGGGGGGCTGGCGGCTTCGACTGATCCGCTGCTTCTTTTTCCGAGCTCTCGGTCAAATATGGGTCGCCTTTTAAGCTCGCTGCTCGTGGCCACGGCGCAGGGCGAAGGCTTTACGGGGGGAGGTGGCTTTTTATCGTGCCTTTTGGCGCCGCGGCACGGTAGTGGTCGAGACGGCGAGCGAACCAGGGAGGCAAGCCAGGGGTCGTGTACGGCACTGTAGAGTGGCTTAGCTGAGCTAGGGGGCCTGCCCCCTGTCTTTCTAAGGCACCGTTTGGATTGAAGGAAAAACAAAAGAAACACACCTAATGAAATGCCTTCTCTCTCACCGTCTGGATTGGAAGAAAGATCCATAGTAAAACAAAAGAAAGTTCCTCATTTCCCTCGCTTTCACAGGAAATCAAACATCCACTCCTAGCTCCTGTTTTGTATAGGACCGAGGCAACAACATAGACAGAGAGGAGAGAGGCTTTTCTGTGTTCCAAACACCACTTTCTATATTTTTCTTATGTTTTTCAGTCATCTATTTTACCATTGTATTTCTACGATTTTTCTATGTTTTTTTCCAATCCTTTGTTTTCCATTCCCACGTTACAAACAGAGCCTAAAGATTTTTTTGGTTGATGTTGGAGTATTATGCTTTGCATACACTAGGGATGTGGCTAGGGAACGGTCTTTTTATAAATATAGCCTCCTTCATGATACTGTCCAAGTTCCATGCATATTTGAAGAAGTTTTAGAAATTGTTTGAGGCCGCGCTCAACTGAGCTTTGCCACCAGCAAGATCGACGATTTTTCTTGTAGCGGTATTGTAGCTACGATTGCACCTTTCTGATAAAATTTATTTTTTTCGTTTTTTTCTCTTTTAAAAAAATTTATTTATACTTTTTTCATTTTTGTTTTCGGTTTTTTTATATATTTTTTACATTTAATTATACTCAATAAACCAACTCAGCTACAGAAGTGTTTTTTCAGCCAACTACAGTATTTTTTCAGCAAAAACCAAAAGCCATCGCTATTCCGATCACCCCCTGAAGCAAGATTCAACATGTTTCAGAAAAAATTCAACAAGTTTAAGAAATGCCTCACGGGCTTTGGCAAAGTTTCACCAAAAATTTCAAAAATCAAACAAATTTCAAACAAGCTTCAATCCACCCATCCGCCGATGGCCCGCTCACTGCCGCCATGTCCCACTTCTATCTCCACACACCCACGCCCCGCCCTCGTGTGTTACTGTGCTCGTCGTCAGGGCCCTAGGCTTACATGCGGCAAGCACGTGCGCCCATCGCTGTGTTCGACATGTTTGCCATAGAAGTAGAAGATGGTCGATAGCGTCACTCGCCTTCCTGCACGCCACCGAGCTCACCACTGCTCCTGCTGGTTGTACCCCTGTGTGGCCAGCGCGGTCACTGACCTTCTCGTGCACCACCAAGCTCCTCTGTAGCAGCGTCTACCGTGATCGCTGCCTTCCTACACGCCGTCGTGCTCTCCCACACTGGTCACTCCACCACAAGAGAGAGAGGAGATTGTGTCAATGCAGATCAGATTTGTGTGGTTGGCTATACGTGAAATGGCACGGAGGATGTGAATCTGGAGCATTCAGTTGGTTGGATTGAACGGAACAAAGTTATACCGTTGTTTCTGCCTAAAATGTGTACCATAGGATAGTTTTTCTCTTTATAGAAATGTAGTAAGGATCTAACTATCAACTTTGTTTCTTTATACTGCTACTGATGACTTTTATTTATATTTTTCAAGATGACAGCCGATGATAGAGAAGCCGTCCCGTTTGCTTTGGTAGATAAAAGCCATAAAAAGTAAAAAAGAATGAACCCATCTTCTGTACCCTTTCACAAAAAGTGAACTGTGCAATTTATTTTAGAAAAAGCATAGAGTATGTTCTTTTGGGTTACGACTTTTAGCTTTTGGATGTGGTTTATAAGTCTAATAAATTGTGATTATTAAGAGAAGTCAAAATCCGCTGAATAGCCAAAAAAATCATGATCATGGAATAACTACTCTCGTCAAATCCTGATTACTGAAGTGTATCTTCTCATTGTTTAGAAACTGCAGGGCCGAATACAGAAGAAGTTATAATAGTAGAGGAATAGAGGCTGTGACTTGACAATTCAGGGCGCAGTTTGAAACCTATGCACGGTGCATCGATCGGCTGGGCAGGCCGTGGACCCAACAGCGCATCCCCAACGCGCCGAGTATAAAGCCGACCAACTCTGCCGAGCAGTCAAATGAAAAAGGGCCGGTGTGCCAGCGCTAGGGAACAGCAGGATGGCACTGCATGCCATGCCATACCACCACCGTTTGGTTTGGCAGCACAAGCTCTACCCTCCAATGGCATCACGTCCCTCTTTTTTTAGTTTATATTATGTAGTTTCTAGGTTATCTTAAATAAACAAATAAAATAATTTTTACCTTTTCTAAAACAGTTTATCAAAATAGTTTTTTTAAAACAACTTCTCATATTATCAGTATTCGATTTATTCGTATAAGCACCATACTAGGGTCAAAGTTATCAACTATAGTATAAAAGAATAGGGCACATATAAAACAACGCGACCTAGCCAGTGATGCAAAAAAGTAATAATACGCGTCTGTTCTTTGTGGTTATGACTTATGACTTTTTGCTAAAATGTTTGAATTTTAGCTGTTCGCGACAGAGATTACGGAGAGATATACTCGTATACGATTTTGATCGGTACAGATAATGGGCTTTCAATGTGTACTATAATTAATTTATATATTCTATTTTTAAAAATACTATATTTGAAAGTTAGGTACTACAGTAAAAACTAAAAATCGGTTTGGAAAGTCGGATAAAACATAACGATGATTAGGAATAAGTTTAGTGGTTAAGCGTGGAACCAGCTCCAACGTGGAGGAGCAACGTCCGAAGAGCGTAGTGGCGCACATTAGCGAGTAGTGGGGGCGCAAATCACTTTAGCAGCGCTGCAGCATTGTTTGAAATCAACGTAGCGAACAGTACCATGGCGCAAGTACTGCACCGAAGGTACTGTAGTATCCAATCTCGACGATTCTTTTACTAATCGAACGGCTCAGAATCACTGAAAGTTATGTTACTGCCTGTTCTGACTTGTTCGGCACGTCAAGGGTGTCTTCAGTTGTACTTATGACTCGTGACTTATAGTTTATATTACAGTAACTAATTTTTAAATAGTATATTTTTTAAGATAAAATCAACAAAAAAATATTATAGTAAAAAAGTATTGAACTTAGTTATATTAGTTAAAATTATATACAACTATTTTTCTCTGCATACTGTCTCTCACGAACAATAAGAATTTATAGATAAAAACCATAAATCAGGAGCCACAGCACATCCCAACCAAAGGAGAGGATCCAAATCCGACAGGCAGAGAGCGAGCTCGCTCCAGCCTACTACAGTACTACTCCGTCCCTCTACGGCTAGGCGGGCAGGCTATAGCGCTATAAACACGCGCTAGCCGCCGCTGTCCAACGAGCCACCGGAAGCAACAACGGGCGAGAAAAGGCGCACCTGTGCGCGAGCCACGTTTTGTCCCTCGGTCCTGCCGCGCGAGGCGAGTCTGCCGTTGCGCTGCGTGATTGTGTCCGCGCTGGCGTGTGCCGCGCGCGGCTTTTTGGCAGGTGCGCGCGCCCACCGCGGCCCACGCCTCCCTCCGCGCGCGGCAGTTATTTTTCCTCCCACCTTTCTCGTGCCGCGCCGCGCGCGGCCCGAGGCTCGACCGAATGATTGTGTGCCGCGCAGGCTGCCGCGGCCGTGCCTGGCCGCTGCGTGCCGCTCGGCATGCACGCTCCCTGAGGAAAATCGCGGGCCGGCCGGCCGGAATGTGCGCCCGTCCTCCCGTCGATTCGCTGCACGCCTCAAGCTAGCCGTAGCCGCGCGCTAGCTCGGCCCGGCCGGGACGCGCGGGCAGTTGGCCATTCGCCGGCTGGGTTTGTTAGGCTATACGTTTTTCGATCTCCTCGATGAATGGATGGATGCGTGGAAACTGGAAAGGGTACTCGCGAAAGTTGGCTTAAGCCCTTTTCACGCTCCTTTTCCTCTTTCCTTTTGCCTGAATTCGTATGTGCTGCATCATTGCGTCATTTGCACGTTCGTTTGAGGCTCGTGAGGCTGTCGAGTTTTTTTCGATCAGCAAGTTTTTTGGCCAGGCGGACCCAACACAATCGAGTTTCTAGATCCGCCACTAGATCCAAATAATCAAAATGTAGACCGCTTGCACGCGTGTGTGTGTACTCCTCTTCTGAATATGCAGCGAAGTGGCTGGTTTAATTAGTTTACACAACCTTTAACCGCTAATGGAGGAAGAGGTGTGCTGGTTTCTTTGGGTTTGTGGGCAGTGAGATGGATGGGTGGATGCGATGAGATCACATCGTGGATGTGAATTGGAGATGATGGCACCACCAAGGTTCTTCCATCCACCACTGAAGTGGGCCCCGCGTGCACTTGATCATCACCACGCCATTATGACGTGAGTTCCACGCGCTTTTCCCTTGCTCCTCTCCCCCGGAACAAAAAAATTTCCCTGGAAAGCATCCTCTCCTTTTCAAGGCCAAAAAAAAAAGAAGAGGAGCACATGAAAAATATTTGCTCGTAGTTCTTTTTAGAAGATTTACTTGAGCTGTGCACCGGCTAGCTAGGCAGGCTCATGCGCTGCAATCATAATACTGATAAGTGTTATCATTGCATCTATTAATTGGGGCAGGGAGCTGCTAATTTAAGAGCTTGCTTACAGCTTAGAAAGGGTATAAGCTCGACCATATACTTCGCAATATACAATTAGCTACTATCTTTGGTCACACAAAAAAGTAACGTTACATGATCAATCAAGCTATTAGAACTTTAGTCTTAGCCACAATGTAGTATTTAAACTGTACATGTGAAAATGAAATGAGTAAAATTTGTCATAACACAATACTTCCATCTTATTATAAATTTGGCAGATGTCACGAATGTTAATTGTGGTCCGGGTTGCACATTGAAGATTATGGAAAATCATAAACAACATTTTTTTGTGTGATTGGAAGGAGTATATATAGTAAGCATACAAGATTGCAAACCTATGGATTGGCAGTATAGTTTGGCCAGCATCGTGGCCATTCACCATTGCACACGATCTTTTCTCAAGCACAAAATATGCTTGGATTCTTGGGGGTGCTATATTCAAAGAATATGCATGATTCTTTCATTTTTCTTTTATGCGCGACATCGCTTTTGCCTGAGACATCCAAGACTCCAAGTAGATTGTGACACTGTGTTACAGATCCATGTAAAGAAACGCTGCTCGTGAGTCGACAAGAATACACTATTTGTAGGAGCCTACAGGCGGGTTTCTGTCCTTGAACAGCGAGGTGCCCTCCTTTGGTTGGATCCCTTGGGATCTTCCTGAAGTTGATCAATGGTGCCCAGATCATCATCCTGCAAAACCAGACATGCTGATATGTACGTACATGCGTGAAATTGGATTCATTTGACGCTGTTAGAGAGTAGAGGACTAGAGACTTCTAAGGGGGTGATCGTTTCGGCTTTTTTCAGCTTCAGCTTCTAGCTTTAGCTTTTTTTTCACTATTCACTACACTATCCACTAACTCAGCTACAGTGTTTTTTCAGCCAGCTACAGTGTTTTTTCAGCCAAAAGCCAAAAGCCATCGCTATTCCGATCACCCCCTAATTCTATGATGCTCTAATACGATTTGGTTGAAAACTTTTCATCAAAGTAATTTATTTTTGCTATTTATATATAAAAGGACTATGTACATAAATTATACTATAAAAAATAGATTTTGATGAATTTGTTCATTGAACTCACTTTAGAGTATCTTATAATCATTATTAGAGCATACTCAAAAGGATAAAGAGATATAATGATATTATTTAATCTGCATATAAGAAGTAGGAGTACGTACTCCCAGGAGTATAGAATCATTTTCATATATATGTATATATATATATATATATATATATATATATATATATGTATGTATGTATATATGTATATATATATGTATATATTGCATATATATATAAAATATGTTCTACTCCTGGGAGTAGTTACTCGCGCTCACGCTGCCATTTGATTGCATTGTGATCCGTGCACTCTCTAATGGGTTGTGGCCTTGTGGGCGTAAGGGCCCGCTCAAATTAGCTTTTTTTCGGTTTCAGTTTCTAGTTTCAGCTTTTTTTCACTATTCACTACACTATCCACTAACTCAGCTACAGTAAAAAAAAGCCAGTTACAGTGAAATTTCAGCTAAAAACTAAAAGCCATCGCTAAAACGATCACCCCCTAAAAAGGGTCGGATTTATTTGGAATACTCGATTCAACGGGATACAAGTTTCCAGTTTCGTTGGGCTCCTGAGTTTTTAGGGATTTTAAATTTCACGATAGATTTAGGTGATGCCATGAAACCTATTCTTTCCTCTCCTCCCTCCCAACGATGATGAAAACAACACCGGTGATGGCCTTGAATTGGTAGCAAAAGAAACATTGGATGAAGAGGTATGAATCTAGCTAGATTCATCTACCAATGCAACACCTGGCTTTTGTTGGTATTTGCCATTTTGTTGATTACTTGATCATTGATTCCAAATCTACCACCGTGTATGTGGCATTTGCTACGAGCTGATCCTAGTGCATGTTGGATCCTATCATGGAGGGGCACGGTTGCAATAGCAACGGGGCCGATTCGAGCGCAAGGCGAGATGTTGTGGCTTGATTCATCCGCCCTGGAGGTAGCGCGAGGCAGCACGGAGTCGTGGCGTGGTTTAAGACGCGAGGTCTAGAAGATGGTGAGGGCGGGCCGTGCGACGGCGGTGTGGCCGTGTGCCATCCACGTGCCCATCCATGCATGGGATGGCCCAAGGTGAAGGTGTAGGGGTGACGAGGTGGAAGTATACTTCTTTTTCTTTTATAATATACTAGATTGGTGTATTACAATTTGGTTACATGTTAGGTGCTCGAGCAAATTCCCCTGTGAGCAACCCTTTTCTTTCATAACTATTTTTCATAAATCTCTCATTATTTGAGTTTGATGCAGTATAGAACAACTCTGTAGTCATCCATCTCTGATGGAGTGGCTTTCATTGGTTCTTTCTTGAGATCAGTGGCTGCCATTATTGAGGAGGTGTGCACACTGTTTTGGCAAATGGAAAATTTGATCAATCCAAATTCAGCACTATACTAATCACGGATTTTTAGTATCGGCACTCTTGAAATTCATCATGAAAAGGTATATCTCGAGCTATGATGAGTTACATAGTTTTGCTTCCCCTAGTTAGGTGCTTGTTAAGATCTTGTTTTTCTTATTTATCTTGAACAAGGGAGATCAATCAAGTACTTGTGGATCTATTTGAAAAGTATAGCAATGTTGCTTGTGAATTTGCGTAAGGATTTATATCTTTATATGAGGATCCACTAGTTAATATACCTGCAATTTTCCTGAATTTGCTGACTTTCTTATGCATACATACTACTTTTTTTTAATACTCCATACCACTTTCCAAGTATCCATACTACTTTATTTTAAGATACTCCATACCACTTTTCAAGTTTATATACTACTTCATTTATACACTCCATTCTACTTTTCAAGTCTATATACCTTGGTTAATATCTCCTCTCTGTTTGTCATGGTTGCTTGGTGAGCCTACATACACCACAAAGAGATGGATGTCTTAGATACCAAATCACACAATAAGAACAGCTGAACATGGGTCATCAGTCTCATTCTGATATACATAGTTCATACACAGAGAGGGTTGTATCGGCTACCTCGGCCACATATGGCTGATGCATATCAACACTAATTAGTATACAGCTCCCATTTTTATAGACTAGTATGCATCTCTCACGTTCAGAATTTAGGTTTTAGATGCTGGTGCCTGACTAAACATGTCATGTGTTACGTAAGAATTCAGATTCTGCTACTCAGGATAGAAGAATTGCCATGTTGTATATTGGGAGAATACTCCCTTCTGTAATACACTCAAATCATGAATAGGTACAACAAGCCAGATTGTCAGACCCTCTTGTGTACATGTACATGTCTTTCTTTTTCAAGATAAACTCCCTATTCGTGTAGTATGTAAATCATTATAGGATGACCTGCTTTCACAAGCTGTAGAGCCGCTTGCAATAGTAGGTATTGGAAGCGGTAGTATCACTTGGAAGCTTAATATCTAGTTCTCTGAATTCAGTTGCTTCGAAAAGTATTCTAAGCGGTATTTACACTAGCAAAAAATCAATTCCTAGTTATCCTACCACTAAGAATATTCAAACTTTTCAAAGTGGTACATCTGCTTTACTATGTGATTGCAAGATGTATCAACACTTGTAACTAAACATCCAGGGATTTAAAATTTTAAATCCTAAATGCAGTTTGACTACTTGCAATAACAATCATAGAGCTAACAACAATATTTGTTATCGGTCATGTTTTAATTGTAAATAAGTAACAATGATAACAATCGTGTAGCAAAAAAATATACGTTAGAACAAAATGTGAAATGCAAGAGATAATGCACAAAGCAACAACAATACATATGTATCCATGACATTCCTCATCAATACATTAACATACATAAGTGTGTCATTGCACCAAAAGTGAGTCTACTTTACCACAATCTGTGATGAAGGTGTTTACACCAAAAGTAAGTCCCATGAACATACTCATATGTGTTGTATGTTGACACCAAAAGTATTGACCCATTAAGCTATGTCAACTCCCAAGTAGCTATTAACTAATCTTGTAGACTAGTCCATCTTAATACAAAATACATAGCTAACTAAAAGTCTAACTTAGAAATGCCATATTACTTCATTTCGTCCATTACTTTGCTAGTTATCTGCAAAAGAACAAACCAATGAGAATTAAATAGTCATATGAAAATGAAACATAAAACATGCATTTAGCACTTGCACATAAAACATGCATTTAGCACTTGCATGGACTTTCCACCTTTCACTTGAACAAAAAGCATCCTTTTAGTTTTGCTTTTGAGCTTAACTGCATTCCTTGCCCCTTTCACCTATAGAAAAAAGAATGCATCTGCTTCCCTAAGTCAGATAACAAAAGTGGGAATAACAACATATATTGTAATGTAGGTTCCCTATTCTGTTTGCAGGATGATTCTTTTTCTCCATGAAAAATCCATGTTGTCTATACTTCTAAGAATCCTTCACATATCAAGTGGTCATGAACAATCGATGTTTCGTACCAAGAGCTATTCACACACTTCTTACAAGGGTATCAAATCTGATTTCCATTTGCTGAATTTGTAAAAGCAAATTCTAGGAAGCTTTTACACATTCCACATACTATTTTGAGTGCCTACATTTTATAATTAAATGTAATCAGAATAACTAGTAAGCATTAAATGTAATCAAAATAACTAGTAAGCATGATAATTTTGTTATTACATTGACTAAATTGTTCAATTTCTATCAGGCTCATTCATCCACTGCTTATCCATGCTGACTCCTCAACACGATGTGTGAATAGCCTAGCTTACAACAAAAGCAGAAAGTAATCAAAAATAATAGAGATTGTGTGCTTAAAGGGGGAAAAAGGAGTCAGGGGACTTTTGATCTCATATTCATGGAAAAATATTGTATAGTTCATATCAAACACAAGGAAGAGACTTAGTATTGCACCTTTCAACATCACAACATATAATTTCATAATGCATCCTAAGTATGCAAACACAAGTAAACCCAATGTGGTAAGATGTAAGGAAGGTAATGCTTTCGTGTATTGCTTTGCATACACAGGTCTTGTTTGCACACATAAATGGGACAAATTTGCAGCATGGAATGAATTTATTCCACTAAGTTTTCCATAGCATTTGCATAGCCTCTTCAGTTCATATTTCCATAAAGCAACTTAGACATTCCAAAACAATGTTCAAATCCTACGAAAAGGCTTACTACGTCTTAACATCAATTCCAACCAGATAGAGCACAATGCAGCAAGCAAACCCACTAAAAATTGCATATGGATATCCAAGTTTCCAATCAGAACCACTCGCATGAGGGTGCTAAGTGATTTTGTACCTTGATTTGGATGGAAGAGGTGTCCTCCTGGATGTTGTTGTCGTCGACCTTGGCCTCCGACTACTCCACCGCCGTCGAGGCGCCAGCCTTCGACTCCGGCACCTTCGTCTTCACCAGCGAAGCAAACACCTCCGAGTCGCCAGCCAAAAGAATGGAGCTAGGGTTCAAAACAGAAACAAGATGAGTTTTTTTAACATGATTTAGTTATCAAGGGAGAATAAAGATGGGTGAGGACAGAAAAAAAACAGGTTGATGCCTTGAACCCTAGTTGAGGATTATGACCCAAATCCTTGGAGATGTAGCAGCCATCAGGAAGATGAAGAGGAGGAAGATGGGAGCAAGAGAAGGAATTAAGCAAGCTAGGAAATGTTGTGCGCTAGTGTTCTCCTGTGAGTGCAAGAAGAGGAAGATGGGGATCGGATGAATGTGTGCAATGCAGATCGGAAGATGGGGAGTTTTCTCTTGTGCTGGTTTGTTGCTACAGTGGGTCCCACCAGTACCATTTCATGGACCTGGGAAAACTTCTGGAGAGCCCGCCAAAATTTTTGCCTCGCCCACTAAACCAATATCCTAAGCAGTAGACCAGCCTAAGATTTTTTTAACAATCAGTTATACCGCTTGCAATTCAATCCATAATTCCAAGCAGTGAAACGACTAACGACGTATATCTTTACAAGTGGTAGGATATCTTTTGAAACAAAAACTTATCCTTGCTAGTTGTACCACGTGCAATAATAAATTTCACAAGCAGTAGTATTGCTTGTGATAATGGATCCTGTAGTGAATGAAACACGTCAAATGCATTACAAAGCCGGCCGTATACTCTCTACATCTTTGTTTTATCTAGAGTGCATACTCCCTAGTCCATTCTCAATGTATACTTCCAATTACTGCATGTACACAGTACACATATTAGAGATACTCCCTTGCCAAACAAATACACTAGTATTTTCCGTGTACTACCTCAACCTCTTGCCCGCCGATCTTGGAGGTTGGAACACGTCAAAAGGATCCTGGGAGCCAGATACTGCTTATCCGTTTTGTGCGGATACACGAACGACTGATTCGTGGCTTTCCTGAGTAATTAGCAGTCAGTTGTAACTACTGGATCAAACTAACGGATGTCTTGTCACCCGAAAACCCGATCTGATTGGTAGTATCTCAAAGTTGATTAACGATAGATATTCATATATATATATATATATATATATATATATATATATATATATATATATATATATATATGTGTGTGTGTGTGTGTGTGTGTGTGTGTGTGTGTGTGTGTGTGTGTGTGTGTGTGTGTGTGTGTGGGGCGCTCGTAACTCCCAAAATTTGAAAACCAAAATTAGCACACATTTTACGAGGACCAAAGCAACAACGGTGGTGAAGACAATGGCAACTAGACGTAAGACTTATTAGGGCCTGTTTGTTTTAGCTTCTGGCAGCTGCAGCTACTCTCAGAATCTGCAGTTCCCCCAAATAGTCCAGATTTTCATCCAGATTCTAAGTAGCCAGAAGCTACAGAATCCAGAAAATAAACTAGTAGCCAGAAGCTGAGGTTATCCAGCTTCTCCATATTCTAACTAGCTAGATACTCACCAGCTGCTTCTCAGAATCTACAGCTGAAACAAACAGACCCTTAGTCTAGTTTCTCCTTATAGTCTAGCCGACCACGCTAATATTTGAGTGAGCCCAATATTGGTTAGAGCCGAACCAATATCGGCTCTACTTGAGTTGTCCTAGTCGCTGTCTATGGAGATATATGTCTTTTTCATTTTAGTTTCCACTGTCTTTTGTAATGTAAACATTTGACCTACTGGCCCTATATATAAAACATATCACGATGTATACTAATTAAACTTTGATATGTAATATTATTATGGTCTATATTATGTGTATGAGATGAATGTTCGTATATCTATAAACACTACCTACTAATTTAGAAAATAGTATGAATTATTCATAGGGATTCAAATTCGCTAAATCTGGACGTGACACACTGTCCTACGTCTTGTCACGTCCCTCACGCTCAAATGGGGTCCATCGAGATTGACAGACGCACGGCCACCGAACGACAACTGGGCCCTTGGATGACCGAGCAATACATTCGTACTCTGGTGGCGACCAGGAAAACTGAAGAGTACGAGGGAACAAGGAGGCAGGGGGCGTTTGGAATAGCAATGGCTTTTAATTTTTGCTAAAATTTTACTATAGCTGGCTGATTTTTTACTATAACTGAGTTGGCTTATTAGATATAATTAAATTTAAAAAATGTAAAAATAAAAGCAGCATACTAATCTAGAGCGGACGATGCAAAGGAATACGAGAAAAAAAATAAAACATAAAAATACCCAAAAAAATCACTAGAGGGCAAAATAGTGCACAGTTCATGAAATCGCTGGATAGTGTATTCATCGTTGAACGCGGCGTTTGGCCGCTAATTTGAGCGGGGCCATAGAAATGCACGTAATTTGTGGGTGAATTGAGGTAGTGTGTTGGGATACGAAATTTGTTTGAAGTTGACTTTTTGTTGGAAAGGTTTTCTTTTTTTAGAGGCTTTTAGAAAGATAGGAGAGAACTTACCATCATCACCAACTTAGTCTTTTATATTAGTATAGTAAAGATTAAGATGTGTAGGTGCATCACAGCCATAGGTAGAAGCTTATGGACAATTTGAGTACAAGGAGAATGCTAGAGCAAAAATATGCATTAGCTGACGAGTAGTTAACGATTCCAGTAACCATATACACCTTTGATGCAACCATCCACCATATAATTACAAACTGGGAAAGTATTCGCAGAGCTTAGATTACAATGTGAGCAACATTTCTTTCCTCCTTGGAAATCCCATCCTGATCTTGAAAATCATGCAGCACAGGAGATCATCCTTGGACTTTTGGCAGGTAAAGTAGAGACCGTCAAAAACTGTTGCAAGGAATAGCAAACTCCATGTTACATTTAATCTGATATCAATCCATGGTCCATCCATGCATACCGCCTCAGTTCTTCATATGGGCTTGCAAAACCAGAAGTAGCAGATACGAAGAACATCCATGAGTCCACAATGAGATTACTAAACCCATGCAAACACAGCACTCTCATCATGATGCCAATCCAAAAAAGCAACCAAGGAAGTAAAAATGGGGGTAATCTCCATTAAATAAATGGGTCAAAGTAATTGCTTATCCTTCTGTAGCCTGCACCTTGGCACGCTTCTGTACTTCACGGAGCACAGTTAAACTTGCAGCCTGATCTTCTTGATGATGCCATGCCTTCACAACACGAAACAAATCCTTAATGGCAGCAAATTTGTCCTCCTGAGCACAGAGGGGCCTATCTTTAGTCATATACGGTCGTTTCCCATAATTGGCCTCGAAGTCACTTGACTTCTCGTTAGCCCTTTGAAGCACTGATGCAGGTATTCCTGTACATCAAGATGACAATTTGAGCATGCAGCACTTATTGTTTCCTTTTGGGCTAACTTCGTAAGGCCTCAGGAAAAATAAATTTTGAAATTTTGAGCAAAGGATGTATTGAGATTTGAGAAATAAAATGTTAGGTTGGAAATAACCTGCTAATCGAGCAACATTTACACCATAGCTTTTGGGGCATGAACCAGGTGTTAACCTATAAAGGAAAGACACTTCTTCCAAGCCGCCTTCTCCATTGCCTACCTCGCATGCCATATGACAAAGTGACACCTATGATGTGTGGTATTCAAATATGCATGTTAAAGCTTGGATAAGGTTGGATTCAGAAAACAAGATATGAAGCAATCACCTTGCTATCCTCATGTTCCACTGCTAATCTATGGTAATGCGTAGAAAACAAGCCTAGACACCGCACGCGATGAACTAGATATTCTAGAACAGATGCCCTGTTGTAGTCCATAAGGCAGCAAATCAATAATCTCATAGTGAGCATAATTGAAAATGAAAAGGAAACAACAAAAGAATGAAAGCATACAGGAGTACATAACAACGGAATGTTATGATCTTTAATTCAACTTACGCAATAGCTTGTCCATCAGAAGTTGATGTACCCCGCCCAAGCTCATCTAAAGCCACAAGAGAATTCTTGGTGGCTGATGACTGAAGCAGAAGTTGCACAAAAGTAATGTATCAGCAAACATGCAAATTAGTGACTGCATTCATATCTGTAAGGGAAATCTTACAAGCACGGAAGCAGTCTCCATGAGCTCCACCAAGAATGTACTTTGGCCAGCCATAATATGATCCCTTGCTCCCATGCGAACAAAGATGCGGTCAACAAGAGACAGCTCAAAGTTTTCTGCGGGAACATCTGCTCCAATCTGCCAAACAACTTATTTCAAGTCTGTGTGAACAAGCAATGTCAACAGACAAGATTGTGGATTACCTGTGCTAATATTATGGTCAGACAAACTTGACGCAAAAGGGTTGATTTACCACCCATATTTGGACCAGTAAGAACAATAAAGCTGGTATTTCCTGGCCCACCCATCTTAATGTCATTCGGTACAAAAGAACCCTTGCCTAAGGAATTACTTTGGAGAATGGGATGCCCAAGATTTCTTGCATGGAAAGTAGAAGTATCATCTGGACCATATGATTCCCTGATAGTTGGACGGCAAGTTGGTCCCTCGAAATAGTCACTTGCAATAGCAAGACTAATCAAGACATCAATCTCTGCATGGCAAAACCAAAGGCAGTATTTAGTGGAGAACTTTTGTAACAACATTTATTTGTATGTCCTTGTACATATAGGTTTAATACCATAATTCACACATAAGCATACATCTTTCCTAGGATGGAAAAAACATGTTACAAAATACAATTGATGAAAGGTAACCAGTTAATTTACAAAGTATGCAAAATTAGTAGCATTCTTTCAATAAATCCCTCCAGCCCTTAAAATGCGATATCATCATGTTAGTTGTTATGGCCTAGAATCCCGGTGATGCACGCAACAGGCTCGCGAACAATACCGCGGAGTACCGCAGTGCCAGATGAATAGTACCTACGGTGGACGAACAGTACCCGCACGGTACTGTAGCACCATGAACAGTACCACATAGTATTGTAGCGCCATACGCGTGAACAGTAGCTCGCGGGCGCAATTTCCTTATTATTTGGGTTTATTTTCTTTTATATTTTTTCCATGTATTAGATATAAGCTTTTCATTATTATGCATTAGTTTCCTTAATATAGAAATATATTTCCTAGGGATCAAGTTTAGTGAGATATGTTTCTTAGGAATCAAGTTTAGCCATCCTTATGAAAGGGACAGCATTGGATCTATTATCATCAAGTAAAAAAATATACAAAATTCTCTAATCTCCCTCTCGTCTTCAACAGGCCTCAGAACCTTGTCGGCGACATGGCCGACCGATCAAGGGCTAGTACTATACCCTCGGTCCTCGAACCCATACCACAATATTTGGTATCATAGCCACTCACCATGGCTTCTGATGCTGAATTATCTCCCTTGAATATGTTGATGGTTAGCAACGAGAAAATAGGGTTTTTACTCAACAATATGATAACCACCTTGGAGAAAGCAATGGAGTTGGTGGACAAGCTAAAGGAGCAGGAAGAGACGTCGCGTGCCATTGCAATGGTACCGCAATGCTGAATGAACAGTACCCACGCAGTATTGTAGCACCGTGAATAGCACCACACATTACTGTAGCGTCGTACGCGTGTGATGGATAAGTCATTGTGTTGTTGTTGTTTCTTCTCTCTTTAGGACAGCATCTCCTTTAAGGACAGCATCTCCTTTAAGGACAGCATCTTGACTCCTTTAAGGACAGCATCTCCTTTAAGGACAGCATCTTGACTCCTTTAAGGACAGCATCTCCTTTAAGGACAGCATCTCCTTTAAGGACAGCATCTTAGACTAGCTTTAGGACAGCTTTAGACTAGCATCTAGGACTAGCATCTTGGCATATGCTTGGCTGGTTAGCGGCCTATAAATTTGTATCCCCAACCCCTCGAGTTGGTATGGCATTGTGCAAGAAATAAACAAGAAAATTTGCCCCATTCCCAGTGTCATCCTCTCAATGAGAGTAAGGATCTTGCTATCACCAACAAAGAAGACTCCAACGAGTAACAAGTGGTATCGAGCCATACTATCCGTGCTGAGCATCTCTGCTCATCTCCTTCTCGGCCTCGCAGCGGACTCACCAGCTAGCAAAGGCGGCTCCCGGCCGTCCCCCACTCCTCTCCGGAGGCGGGCAGCGGCTTCGTCGGCGAGATCTCCTCCACGCAATGCCCCTAGTAGCGCGCCATGTCCGCAGGCGATCTCGGCCTTCGATGCGCCTCGAGCACGCGGCGTCGTGACGGCCGAGCTTCGCGCAGAGCAGCGCGCGAAGCGGCGGCGGCAGAGACCGCGGCGGCGCGAAAGCGGCGGCAAAGGCGGCGGCGGGCGCGGCGGCGAGCGAGGTGAAGCGGCGGCGGCGGCAGATGCAGCGCGTCGCGGCGGCGGAGGTCAAGGCTCATGCGCGGCGAACGGCGGCTCCATCTCTGCGATGGCAGCGCCGACGAGATCTTGAGCGGCGAAGAGGAGGCGCGCGAGGCGAGTGGCGCGATGGCGGCCGCGCGACGCCACGGCGCGCGGGGCAGCCAGACAGACGCGAACGCGCG
This sequence comes from Melocanna baccifera, assembly GCA_036346265.1. Classification (NCBI taxonomy): domain Eukaryota; kingdom Viridiplantae; phylum Streptophyta; class Magnoliopsida; order Poales; family Poaceae; genus Melocanna; species Melocanna baccifera. The sequence continues at coordinate 11,503,457 of CM070701.1, read as the reverse complement.
GTGGCGCTCTCGGAGGAGGCGCGACGACGGTGGCGTCGGGGTTGACGCGAGAGCGCCTTCACAGCGACGCGCTCTCTCCCGGGCCGATGCGTGGTCACCACGAGTACCGGCCGTCGTCGAGGGCGTCGGCCGGCGGCGAGTGGCCTACCCTCGCCAAGACCAACTCGTCGAGTGGGCGCGGTGATGAGGTAAAGCTCCAGTGCGGCATATGTGGGATGCGATCCGTCTGGCGGCGTCGACTACGACCGGGATCGACGGCGCCGGATGCTCTCATCGCCGCAGATCCGCCCGAGATGCGATTCGCTTACCAACAAGCGGATCGCCAAAGAGGCTTGGGACGCCATCGCCGCAAAGACGCACGGCAGCGGACCGCGCCGCGCAAGTCTACATTGCGTGCACTACGCAAGGAGTGGGAGAACACGGCCTTCAAGCGGTGAGGACGTTGATGATTTTGCTCTCCGTCTCAACACTCTGCGCGAGTTAGTGCGATTCGGCGACGACACCTACGGCGAGAGAGAGGCGTGGAGAAGCTCTTCCGCTGCGTCCCGAAGTACAAGCGGATGGCTCGCTCGATCGAGTCTCTGCTGGACCTCTCGCGATGACGATCGAGGAGGCGCTGGTCGCCTCAAGGTCGTTGACAACGATGAGCCACGGCGTCTCGGGACCCGTCACCATTGGCGGAAGCTCCTCCTCACTCGGGAGCGCTGGTCGCGCGGCCAAGGTGACGAGGAAGAAGGAGCCTTCTTCCACGACGAGCGACCACAAGCGTGGCAAGCGCGGCAAGCCACGCAAAGACGCCCGAGCGGCGCGAGGACGTCCGAGGTGATGACCGTGGGCGCCCGTAGCGCTGCTGGCGGCAAGCAAAAGGCGGCACGAGGCGACTCTTGCCACAATCGCGGCAAGCTTGGTCATTGGGCGAGGATTGTCGGCACCACGACGTGGCGAGCCCATGTCGCGCGGCGGAGGAGCGGCGGCTCGTTTCATTGCTCATGCGAGCACCGAACTATCTCCGCGCACCGGCGCGATGGCTCTCCTCCACCTTGACGAGCCAAAAGCACATGCCCTCCTCGCCTACGGCTCAAACAAACGACAAGGCCGACGGGTGGTGCCTCGACACCGCGCCACCCATCACATGACCGGTCGGCGGAGCTCTTCGCGAGTTTGACTCTAGCGTCCGAGGCTCCGTCAAGTTTGGGGCGCCCGCGTGGAAATCAAGGGCGTCGGCTCCGTCATCTTCACCACCGTGTCACGGTGAGCACAGTACCGCTCACCGGCGTCTACTACATCCCCGATCTGCGGAACTCCATCATCGGCTTGGGATACCGGATGAGAACGGCTCGCGTGTCGAGATAGAGCACGCGGTGCTGCGGATTTGGGATCTTCGCGCCGCCTTCTTGCCAAGGTAACGAGAGGCGCAAATCGACTTTACATTCTTCACGTGCGGTGGCACAACCCTCTGTCTCTCGCTCGTCGGACGACGACGGCGTGGCGATAACACGCAGCGCTTTGGGCACCTTCACCCGAGGCCACGGGCGGCTCGGTGCTACGGAAATGGTGCGAGGCTGCCGTGCCTTGACCATGTGGAGCGATTCTGCGGCGTCTGCGTGTTGACGGCGCAGGCGACTCCTTTCCTCGGCGGGCGAGTTTCCGAGCCAAGGAGAGGCTCGAGCTCGTGCGGGGACTTGTGTGGCGGTGACACCGCCACACCGGAGGACGACGCTACTTCCTGCCGCTCGTCGGCGACCTCTCCCGCTACATGTGGGTGATGGTCCTCGGCGGCAAGGGAGAGGTGCGGACGCCATCGCGCACGCAGTCGCCGGCGGCGAGCGCCGCAAGTCGCGTCTTTGCGCGCCAGACAACGGCGGCGAATTCCACGGCGCCGGTCGCGTCGTCTTTGCGATGAGGCATTCACGCCACTACTCCACGCCGTCTGCCCCGCAGCAGAACGGCGTCGTCGAGCAGCGCAACCGAGACGGTTGTGGGGATGGCTCGGGCTCTCCTCAGCGAGGGATGCCGGCTATCTTACGGGAGAGGCGGTGGTGACGGCCGTCTACATCCTCAACCGCCGCCTACCAAGGCGCTCGGCGGCGGGGCCGTCGACGAGGCTTGGCACGAGCGCAAGCCGGCGGTCTCCCACTTGCGGGTCTTGGCTCCTCGCGTTCGCCAAGGAGCTTGGCCACATCGGTAAGCTCGGCGGCGAGAGCACTCGGAGTGTTCGCCGGCTCGCGGAGGGCTCGAGGCCTACCGCATCCTCGACCTGTCACACAACGCGTCCGCATCTCGCGTGGCGTTGTGTTCGACGGCGCGAGGCCGGGCGTGGGACAAGGCGGTGGGCGGCGGTTCGACTTCAACTCTTAGGGACTTTGTTGTCGACTACGCCCACTTCGAGAGCGGGGAGCTAGCGGCTCGTCTTCACCAAGCTCGCCCACCTCGACACCTTGCTCGCCACCGGCTCGGCGAGTGCTCCACCACCTTCGCACCGCCACGCCCGCTCTCTCCCGCACCGCGCCACACCACCGGATCGACCCCAACGGCCGGTCCACGACGAGCGGCGCATGGTGGAGTTCGCTACTCATTGTCTCACGACGAGGACGCGTCGACGCTACCACGACGGCGAGCCTCTGCGCTACCGTCACGTGGGCGACCTCCTCGGCGGCACGGCCCTCGAATCGGCGCAGCGCGACCTCGCGGCGGAGCCGCACCTCGCACAGACGACGGTGAGCCTCGTTCCGCCGCCGAGGCGGAGAAAGACGCGGCATGGCGTGCCGCGATGCGAGAGGAGATGGGCGCCGCTCAGCGGAACCAGACGTGGGAGCCGGCGGATCTTCCCGCCGGCCACCGCGCGATCACCCTTAAGTGGGTGTTCAAGCCGAAGCGGGATGGCCGGCGCCATCGTCAAGCACAAGGCTCGCTTGGTGGCACGAGGCTTCGTGCGGCAGAGGGGTCGACCGATGATGCCTTCGCACCGCGCGCATGGAGTCCGTTCGTCTACTCCTCGCACTTGCGGCCCGGGAGGATTGGCGCGCCCATCACATGGACGTTAAGTCCGCCTTCCTCAACGGCGACTTGAAGGAGGAGGCCTACGTCCGTCAGCCGCCGGGATTCGTCATCCCCGGCAAGGAGGGCAAGGTTCTCCGCCTACGCAAGGCCCTCTACGGCTTGCGGCAGGCACCACGAGCCTGGAACGCTAAGCTGGACTCCACTCTCAAGCAAATGGGGTTCCAGCAGAGCGCACACGGCGCGGTCTGGGCGGGCAAAGCGGCAACGCCTGGCGGTGGCGTCACGTCGACGACCTGGTGATCACCGGCTCCAAGGAGGCCGAGGTCGAGGCGTTCAAGGCGGAAATGAAGACCGCCTTCGAGATGAGCGACTTGGGGCTCCTCTCCTTCTATCTGGGGATCGAGGTCCACCAGACACCCAGATCTCCCTTCGCCGACCGCCACGCCAAGCGCACCGTCGAAGTGGGCGGGCTCACCGATCGCAACCCACCCACACCCTATGGAGGAGAGGTCGGCCGAGTCGTGAGAGCACGGCGGAGGAGGTGGACGCGACGCAATCTGGGCGCATTGTGGCGCCTTCGCTACCTCGTCCACACGCGTCCGGTTTGGCGTTGGCTGCCGGCTCGTCGGTCGGTTCATGCAATGGCCGACGACGAGCATCGGCGGCCGTGAAGAGGATCCTCCGCTACGTTGCGGGCACCTCCGACTACGGCTTGCACTACCCGAGGTGTCCCGCGGCACACTTCATCGGCATGCAGCGGCAATGACCACGCAGCGACATCGACACCGGCAAGAGCACAAGCGGGATTCTCTTCTTCCTCGGCAAGTGCCTCGTTAGGCGGCGATCGATCAAGCGGCGGTGGTGGCCTGTCCACCGTGAGGCCGAGTACATAGCGGCGTCCCACCGCCGACTCAGCGCTCTGGCTCGCTCGATCGCTTGGTGATCTTCTTGGCAAAGACAGGCGGTGGCGCTCGGGGTGGGCGGCAAGTCCGCTCTAGCTCGCAAAGAACCCGTTTTCCACGAACGAGCAAGCACATCCGGTGAAGTACCACTTCATCCGAGGTCGCTTGGATGAAGGCGACATCAAGGCGAGCTACATCAACACCACGGATCGCCTTGCGGACTCGCTCACCAAGCCTCTTGGGAGGTCAAATTCCTCGAGCTCGCTCTAGGGTCGGGTGGTTCAACTTTTCCACAAGACGACGCACAAGACTTAGGGAGAGTGATGGATAAGTCATTGTGTTGTTGTTGTTTCTTCTCTCTTTAGGACAGCATCTCCTTTAAGGACAACATCTCCTTTAAGGACAAAGATCTTGACTCTTTTAAGGACAAAGATCTCCTTTAAGGACAGCATCTTGACTCCTTTAAGGACAGATCTCCTTTAAGGACAGCATCTCCTTTAAGGACAGCATCTTAGACTAGCTTTAGGACAGCTTTAGACTAGCATCTAGGACTAGCATCTTGGCATATGCTTGGTGGTTAGCGCCTATAATTTGTATCCCCAACCCTCAAAGTTGGTATGGCATTTGTGCAAGAAATAAACAAGAAAATTTGCCCCATTCCCAGAGTGTCATCCTCTCAATGAGAGTAAGGATCTTGCTATCACCAACAGCAAGACTCCAGCGAGTAACAGCGTGAACTACTGCTCATGAGTGCAATTTCCTTATTATTTGGGTTTGTTTCCTTTTAGATTATTTTCATATATTAGAGATAGGTTTCTATTATTAAATATTAGTTTCCTTAATTTAGAGATATATTTATTAGAGATTAAGTTTAGCGAGACATGTTCCTTATGGATCAAGTTAGCCATCCCTATAAAAGGAACAACATTGTAGCTATTATCATCAAGCAAAGAAATATACAAAATTCTCTAGTGTCCCTCTCTTCTTCAACAGGCCTTAGAGCCTTGACGGTGGCATGGCCGGCCAATCAAGAGCTAATGCCCTATCCTCGGTCCTCAGACCCATACCATAACATAGCTGTCTAGCATCTAGCAATACAATACAACAAACATACAACTACAACCACACTTTCGGTAAATTTTGAACTATCATGGCAGATCAGGGGTACATTGAAAAGAACAGGAGCGATTAGATGTAGGATAATATTGGACAAGGAGTACTGCTCTGCTAGGTTAAACTAAAATCAGTGTACAGCATGAAATAAAATAAATCAGATGAAGTGTTACCAGCAACTACAGAAACCAATTGTCTCCATTTGCTGTGATGCTCAACAAAGAGATGAATCAGCTTCTGAAGAATGCCTTTCAATTTTGACTCTTTCTCTGCCTCAGCTTTAGAAAGTCTTGATAATAGTTCTGTTATTTCTGGTGTCCAGTATCGGTAGAAACCCTGTGTGGAAAATTAAAATTATGTTTTAGAACTTCAATGCTTACCGTAAATCTCAGTTTGAGTAAAAATCTAAGTCCATATAATACATTTTCAACATGAGCTCAGGCAAAGTAAACACCCAGGCTCCAGAGCCAGACAGTTATTGTTATCTTAAAAGAAACCACCCCAACAAGAATTTGGCAGTAGATGATAAATGGATTTTACTCCAATTCTGAGTCCCAGTAGATGATAAATGGATTTTACTCCAATTCTGAGTCCTAGGTCACTTTCAGTTGTACACATAATTCCCAATCAATGTAAATGTACTTGTATAAGGGTATCTAATTAACATTAATAAAAGGTTTCCCAAATCAGTATTCAGAGGAACATATCAAAACAAATCTCAACAAAATTGTCCAACTCTCTACTACTTAATAAGAGGAGTTGGTGGTACGTTCGTTCTTCCGCTACTCCTCTCCCCTTCTCATAGTCCCGATGCACTGACATGTGGGCCATTAGGCCTCGCTCGAGCGTACATCTCCCCTCCCATCTGCAGACGCCACCGCTCCTCCCTCCTCCCCTCCCGTCTATGCCAACGCCACCGCTCCTCCCTCCTCCCCCCACATCCACACCTACCGCTGCCGACACCTTCCCCCTCTCCCCCACCTGCCCCTCGTCCTTCGTCCCCTCTCCCTCGCTTGCTCCTCCTCCGTCGCCCCCCTCCTATGTCGACGTCGGTGCCGCTCTGTCCACCACTGCGTCCGCCTTCGCCACCACCCCTTCACGTCCCTCCCTGCCGTCCTCCTCCGCCGTGCTAACTCCCTTGGTTGTCAGTGCCTGCTCCCGGCCTTGGCCATCCACAAAAAACCCTAACCCCTCTCCATCTATCCTCCTCCGCCGCCGTTGTCTCCTCGCAATCCCGACCATGGTGAGCTCTCCACCCTCCTCCCCTCCCTACCTCTCCACACGACTATCGCTTCTCCTTCCCCTCCTACCCCCATGGCCACGCCATGGAGAGGCTCACCGCCAACCTGATATGGAAGAGCCTGCACTTCTTCAACTGCATCAAGGAGAGCAAACTCGACCTCTGAGGTTGTGCACTTCCCCCACCCATTAGATTTATTGTTCCTTTTTTTCATCTTCGGAATCCATGGATTTCTTCAATTTGTGAGGTCAGGAGGCGGTCGGGGTGCTCAGAAGGAAGCGACAAGCGACATGCAATGGTGATGCCATCGCTCACAATAAAGGGCAACGGAAGGTAGTCGCTCGCGATAGAGGCTCGGCACAATGGCGTCGACGGTGTACAACCATGTCATTGGTGTTGTATCTTGTTGCCTTGTTGATGCTCATTCGTAGAATTCTTTGGAGGTGATCGATCTCTGAAATTGGTTGTTTGGAATTGTATCAATTTAGCAACTTCACTAAATATATACTTCTACATAATCTTTCCTGCTATAAGTTTTCTATGCAATTCCATTTGTGTTTCGCAACTTAATAGTTTAAGAGCAACCTGCATTCTATTTTTGATCTCTTCTGCTAATAGATAGTTAATTGAAAGTTTATTCATATATTCTGTCTGTAACCCGATAGCATTTTTTTGCAGGATCATCACTTTAATTGTGCAATGTTAATAATTGTGACATTTCTGGATCATCATCACCTGCACACTAGAACACCGGGTATTTAGCCATAAGTGAGGTAATGACTTTATCTAAATGTTAACTATTCAAAGTATAATAACCTAAAAGCATTTTTTTGCTTCACATTAACTAATTGGTGTTCTATATTTTTAATTAGAGTTATAGATATTTGTTGAGGTAGGCATGCATGATATGCATCTAATCTCACAAGAAATAGATTTCTTGATTATTGGTTAAGTGTTGACTACTAAGGCTTTTCTATGGCATTGGGTGTGATAATGTTTCAAATTTGACTTGCAATTACCAAGCTGATTGGTCATACTAGCCATACCACTAAAAAGCATTCATATTTGATCTTTTACTATCCTCTCATAACAGCATTATTACAGGTATAGCATTGTTAATAACTTGTATTTTGGTAATAAAATTAGTGATTGTATCTGCTTATTTAGGAGTTTCAAAAACAAACTTTTAATTTCACTTTTAGCTTCTATTCATTGTTCTTTTGAGAAACTGAGGACCAGTTGAGCCCAGTGCACAAAAAATAATGATACACTCCATCAGATGTTCATTTCCTTTGCTGTTCTCCATTTGCTTGTTAGAAACCTGTTATCATTTTTGTCTCTCTAACATGGTAATATAAAAGCGCACATGATGATTTGAGTTGCTTAAGTTGATACAGTGCCTAAGTTGTTTTGTTGATGAATTTAACAATTGGCTTTGAGATTAGAATTCACTCAATTCAGTAAGTCACAACAGATTGTTATTTCAAGAATCCCTCTATTTGTGTGTGCATGTGTGTTTCCCGTGTATGTTCCATCCATGTGTGCATGGATGTGTTCTGTGTATATTATAGTTGTGTTAAAACTTAGTTCCGATGTAAAAAATTTAGTTTTTTTTAAACATCACAGGTAGTGCAATACCTTCATTGTGCATGAGTATGGGTGTCACGGCAGGCTTAAAAGGGTTTCTTCTCTTTGCAATTTTGCATTTCATTCCAAAAGTAACCTTTTTCTGATGCAAATGTGATATGTACTTTATTCAAAATAATAATAATTAGGTGATGTTACATAGCTAGGTAAGATTCTTTCTTGTAAAATCTAGCTTTAATTTAATTAAGTTGATATGAGTTTACACCTCCCAAGCTTTTCAGATAGGGATATTTGACTATATGCCACTGCAATGATCTCATTTTTGAAAAATACCATTGCAATCATGTTGCTTCGAAAAATGCCACTGCACTCCACTTATCAGTTATAAGTGTTGGATGATTGCAGTGGCATTTTTCAAAATTAAGACGATTGTAGTGGCATTTTTCAAAGTATTGGGATGACAGCAGTAGCATTGCAATGGCATTTTTCAAAACTGAGACAATTGCAATGGCATTTTTCGAAAGTCCAGGGTTGCAATGGCATTTTTCAGAGCTAAGACAATTGCAGTAGCATGAATTGAATTATCCCTTTCAGATAGGTGGAAGCTATTTCATTGAGAAATTAAAGCTCCGCTTTTTCTGCTTCCGAGAAGCTAGAAACTAAATAATCTTAACCTAGCATAAGTACACTTATCTCAACTAATGCAGTATAGTAGGGGAGCACTTTTACAGCAATGTTGAAATTCTCTGTTTTTATTGATGGAGCTTCCATCTCAATATGTAAGAGCTTTGATCAAAAGATGTAAGAACTTAAACCATGAGTTTTAGTATATGGTTCACACTCACAGATTTGCATACTACTTAACATGCACATGAGTGTTAGTATTCTATTGTGGACCACACTTCTAGGCAATCTGGCCAACAATCAGGTTAACTAATCAGCATCAAAAGCATCTACTGCTATGTGTTACCTTCATTTTATCTCGCGTACTAGATGGCTACTGATTCCTATGCGCTTAACAGCTTAAGAAGCGTATAGCATCTTAGAATTTGTGAGCTGACTTTCTCTGGCTGATACGCAGAAGGAAATATATATAGCGAAACTGGAGAGAGGAAGAGGCTTCCCTCCATATCTTCTGCTTTACTTTTGGCAGCTGCAATTGGTGTCATTGAAGCCTCGGCTTTGATTCTGGGGTCTGGAATACTTCTCAACATTATGGGTGTCTCACATGTATGTCCAAATGCCATATTGGTGTATTGATGCTATCGCAAATGGCATGCAAAGTAGGAATAACAACTCTAATATCCTCCATTCCTTTGTTAGGTACACTTACCAATTACCAGGAAATTGTTTAGATAAAACATAAGTCAATTATGAAATTGCTTCCGAATATCAGAATATGGGTTGCAATGACAAAGTGACGAGTCATTGGATATGTTTCAGTTTTTACTGTCTTTTGTAACCTAATATTGGTTAGGATACAGAAATAGTCTCCAACACTTGTGATATTAAACATGATTGCTAACCACGGCTGCCATGTGGTCCAATACTTGAGATGTTATACCACCTTTAATTTCCTTGACTTTTTTCTTTGTGACTAACAAATTCAAAATGCACTTTAATATGGAGATGTATTTTATTGCATCACCATAAACACTCTTCCACTAGAACCTTGATGCAGTCTTCTTTATTTTTTTTATTTGGGAAGGCACCAACTATGCGTAATCCTGCAAGGTTATTTCTTTCTTTAAGGGCACTTAGTGCACCTGCCATTGTAGTTTCTTTGGCTATTCAAGGTGTCTTTCTTGGATTAAAAGATACAAAGACGCCTCTACTTTACAGCACCTCTTAAATGCTGTTTTGTATTACTTCCAGATTGATCAGGTTATTGATGGTGTTGATGATCCATATTACACCATGTATTTATGTTCTATTGTTACTTTTATCTTCTGCTTGGACTTCAAATATATTGGATTGTGATTTCATCCCTTTGTCAGGACACCTGATAAAGTTGTCAATATTAATTTTCTCTTGATGTCATATGCCACTTGAAGATCAAAGATAACAGCTCATTAGAATAGACTTGTTGGTATGATATTACCAACTTGAGCTTAGATACCTGAATTATTTGTTACTAAGCGGCGCAATTGCTTTTTTTTATAGAACTACACGCAATTTTATGTTTTCTACACCAGAATTCGAAAGGGGCCTGAGTTTTATGTGCTTCACTGAAAGCACACATAATCTCAGCATCTTTTCATGTGACGTGCTGCCTACCTGCTATTTGTTTTTGTTCCTTTATCTATTAATGAATTGCTGCATAGTGCCTGCCATGGATATGAAGGTTAATTTTTTCTTTTATTTGTATTTTGTTGACATCAAACTTGGATATCTTCCTTTCGCCAATCGAGGGAATGTTTGGAGTGGAAGAATTTTGGATTTTACATGAATCAGTTTGATTCGTACATGAATCATTGCTGTTATAAAAGGAGCTGGTGGTTGTAAGTCCGTTCTCGTCCAACCATCCTATTCCTTTGACTTCTCACTACTCTCCACTTTTCAATCGATCAAAGCAACCCTCTTTCATAGCATGATTCTCTACATATCCAATGAATTCCGTTGCAACGCACGGGCACATGACTAGTAAAGCCAAAAATGGATAGACTGAAAGGTTATGAACAATACTGTTGGAACTAAACATCGAGGCATGGCCATAATATTGCAACTAAACATTTAGGCATGATCATAGAGTTTAACCTGCTGATTATATCAGTGGGCATCATCAACACCTTAGAACTAGATACTTTGACTACTGTCCAATTGATTACATATCTCCAATCTCCATCATTATCCTTGCATTAGACTTTAATCTAATTTAAGCTAATTAAACAGCGGTAGGTACATATTTTTTGTAAATGCATACCACACTAGATAGATCTGCAGGTAACTACCAACACAACAAATAATATGCAACAGCATAAGTTCAGTTATATAGTGATGTATTTGTATTCAAATACAGGAAAAATCCTGTTTCATTACCTTTTTAGTAGACTGTAACTCATAGTTCCTAGGAACAGAACCTCCCAGGCTCTCAGACACTTCAATAAGGTACATATCCTTCCCAACATTTACATACTTAACCTGCACCGTTGTCAACCAATTATTAGAAATTGCCAAAGAGACTATTAAATGATAGGACAGTTTGAAACAGAAGCAAGATGTAGCACTACCGATGTATCTCTCAACAGCTTTCGTTGCTCCTTCAGGTATTTCTTTAAACTTGATTCAATCCCCTCTATTGCAGAGCAAGCAGCATCATATTCAGGATCACAACCTTCACGAGGTATAATCCGACCATTATGATCAGCTTCTGACCAATCAAATGCATCTTTGAAGTGATCTAAAATAGATGATACATTTGGTAGCCCTTTGCCTGTAAACAGTTAACACTTGAAAGGTTACCTTACGCATTAAAATCCATTAAAACAATCTAATAAGCAACCAGACCAAGGAAAATAATAAATGAAGAGCAAACGGATCACATATGGGAGCACCAAGAATAAAAACAAGGAAATGCCTCCAGTGATAGACATTGTTAAGGATATAGAGTTGAATTAGAATATAAAGTTTATATTCTATTCCACATATGTCTTATCTCTATATGGCATATCTCCTTGTACTCTCCTGTATATATGGCCTCTTGGGCCTCATATCAATACACACAATATTCATAACATGGTATCAAAACTAAGATTCAAACCTCTCAAAATTTAGCCACCGCACGTCTCCACTGCCGCTGCCCCCAGGAGGATCAATCTCTACTCCCGGGGGCAGCCTCCTCATCTCCGGTCGGTGGATTCTCTTCTTTTGAATCAAGCTGCTGCTACCTCGGCTCTAGATCTGGCCGCCTTCTCCACGAGCTCTTTCGCCTCTGGTCGTCGCCAGGCGTGTGGGGGATCCATCTTGCCGCTGCTCTTCGTCAGATCCGGCCGGATCGGGGGTCGGAGAGGCGGTTTCCTCGGCACCGCCACCGCCCTTGGGCCGCACCACCGGCAGCCAGCCCCCTCATGCCCGTATCTGATCACGCGAGCTTCCCGTGTTCGGCAGCATCTTTGTGCTCTCGCGAGGGCTCCCGCACCGCAACTCAATACGACGCCGAAGGCGGACTGCTCGGCGCGGGCGAGGCCTTGGCGAGGTGCTGGTGGTGCTTGTCGTGGCGGCGCTTCTGGAGCTGTTTTTGCTCCAGCTCCGACCGTCGCACAAAGCTCTTCCCGCCGAAGTCGACCGTCGCAGCCTTCCGCTTCTTCTCCAGCTCCCGCTACAGGAGATCCATCGCGCCGGCGATGCAAGCCTTCTTGCCGCTTCTCGGAGAGGCAGTGCTGGTGCGGCTTTCTGATACGGCTTTGAGTCTGAGTCCGTCTCTGCCTATTTGACGCCGCCAATAGCCGAAGTGGAGATCCGCGCACGCGGCTTCCTGGGATTTGGGGGCCGGGCGGAGGTTATGGCGGGCGGGCGTCCACTTCGGCGACCTTATGTCGAGACTTGTGTTGGTCGGCTTTTTGATGGATGGACATTCCCAGATCTATGGCTCGCTGGTGCCTGGGCATATGTCACCGACGGTTCTCATGGAGTGTGGGCCGACGAGGCAGCATTTGTGCTGTTACATGGTGGCGTGGACTAGCTCTTTGGTGTCGGTATTGGAGCTTTTTTTTTTTTGCTTTCGAGTTTTACTGCTCATTATCTTGCTGCGCAGTATTTTGAGTCTTTTAGGATTTTGAGCCTTCCGCTGCGTCCAATCAAATCCATAGTCTCTATCTTCAGTTGTTTAAACCATGCGAGTCCACAAAATTTTGTGTCAAACAATCGATTACTTTGTTAGCCTCAGTCCATCCTTTAGGATTTAGTGTGGTCTTTTGTATAGCAGCAAAAGCCGCTCCTCTCTAAGCCCCGTGCAGGTCATAGAAGTCGTTTTAAGCCACCGCTTCTTTTTGAGCCGCTGCTCCGAGCTTTTAAGGTCGCCGCGCTTTTTATGCACTGCACTTCTATTGCGCTTTTTGTGCATTGCGCCGCCGCCATCTCGGGTTTCGATTCACCGCCGCTTCTTTTTAAGCCGCCGCCCTGAGCTTTTAAGGCCACCGCGCTTTTTCTGCACTGTGTTTCTATTGCGCTCCTTGTGCATTTCGCCGCCGCCGTCTCGGGTTTTGATCTGTTTTATGAGCTGCCACCATACTTTATAGGCTACCGCACAACCTCGGATGGAGATCTTCTATTTTCGACACAACTTTCAAGAGACGCATGGTACGATGATGTTTCAATACTTGGATTTTGGATTTTAGTGTCAACTCTTTCAAATGCAATGCTATTGCATACGTCTTGCATTTGAGGGGGGTGTTAAGGATATAGAGTTTGTATTCTATTTCACATATGTCTTATCTCTATATAGTATATCTCCTTGTACTTGTGACTTACAATGGGATCTTAGAAGTCCATCAACTCCAATAGTGAAGATACCAATATATAGATAACCACATGAGCCTATAGTATATGGGCCTTGATATACTTAACACCCCCCTTCAAACTCAAAGTGGAAGTGGAGGTTCTGAAACATTGAGTTTGAGCAAGTGAAGCCGATGTTGCTCTCGAGTTTGTGCTTTAGTGAAAAAATCTGCCACTTGCAGTTCTGAGGGCATATACTGAAGAGCAATTGTTTTCTGATGACAATGAGACCGAGTAAAGAAGGCATCAACGTCAATATGCTTTGTAAGTCCATACTTCACAGGATCCTTGGCAATTTGTATGGCTCCAGTATTGTCACACAGAAGAGGTGTAGGGGCATCACAAGAAATACCAAAATATGCTAACAACCATCGAAGCCATACAATCTCTGAAGTAGTAGTGGCAAGAGATCAAAGTTCTGTCTCTGTACTAGAACGAGATACAACCACCTACTTCTTAGACTTCCATGCAAGAGGAGAAGAGCCAAGAAGAATGCAATAACCTGTGACAGAACGATGATCTGTTGGATCACTCGCCCAGGTGGAGTCCGAGTAAGCATGAAGCTGAAGCGGACTGTCACAAGCATAGAACAAACACTGAGAATATGTCCCCCTTAAGTATCGTAGTACACGAAGCAAATGTCCAAAATAAATGGAAATAGGAGCACTCACAAACTGACTCAGAATATGAACCGCATGAGCAATATCAGGTCTAGTAACAGTGAGATAGACAAGGCTACCTACAATATGCCGATATCGAGAGGGATCCTCAAGAGGTATACCATCAGTAGGACGAAGTTTTAAGTGAAGATCCATAGGTGTCGCCGCCGTGCGACTATCTGTAATGCCAGAACGAGCATTAAGGTCTTTATGTATTTAGACTGAGAGAGATAGTAGCCCTTTGCAGAATGTAACACCTCAATCCCTAAGAAATAACTGAGCGGACCCAAATCATACATCTGAAATTGTTCACCAAGTTGCTTCTTCACATGAGAAATATGTTCCACATCGTCTCCCGTAATCAACATATCATCAACATATAGAAGTAAAGTACGTCCACGTGGAGAGAGATGAATAAATAGAGTAGGGTCATGATCACTAGATGAAAACCCAGAAGCATGTATCACAGATACGAAGCGCTCAAACCAAGCACGAGGAGCCTGTTTAAGACCATATAGAACACGACGAAGGCGACAAACATGACCAGGAGGAGCATCAACACCTGGGGGTGGTTGCATATAAACTTCTTCATGCAAATCACCATAAAGAAAAGCATTCTTAACATCCATTTGAGAGATGTTCCAAGAAGAAGTAGCAGCCACTGCAATGAGAGTACGAACAGTAGTCATATGAGCAACTGGTGCAAAGGTCTCATCATAATCTCGACCCTGAGTTTGCTGGAAGCCTCTAGCAACAAGACGAGCTTTATATCTCTCGATAGAACCATCAGATTTGGTCTTAATTTTGAATACCCATTTAGATGTAATATGCACTGCATGTGACGGTAATGGAATAAGATCCCAAGTGCCTGTACGATTAAGGGCAGCAAGCCCCTCAGACATAGCAAGCTGCTATTCCGGAATATTAGAAACTTTCTGGTAAGTGGACGGCTCATCAACAACGGCATTCACATGGAAAACCATACTTGGCAGCCGGGCCAATGGCAGTACGATCTCATAGATTATATCTTGGACCAATCTGTAACTCATCAGGAACAGTATAAGACTCATCAATATCATTAGAAGCATCAATAGCGGTCGTATCAGGACTGGCCGTGGTGGTAGAACTAGATGGAGGTGCTGTGAGGTTTGTAGGACGACGATGGAAAACACGTGTGATAGGTGGTTTAGAATGAAATAGAGGTGGTGCAGGAGGAGGCGTAGTCCCCTGTGAAGGTGGCGTGATGGAAATAGAAGGAGCAGGAATGGGAGTAATATATAGAGAAGGTGTAGTGACATCATCATTGGATGAAATAGGAGGTAGACACAGGAATGATGTGGGTTTTGTGGGAGAATATGAGGGCTGAGTAGAAGGGTTATAAAAGAAAGGACGGTCCTCAACAAAGGTCACATCACGAGAGATACGTATGCGACGAGAAGAAGGATCATAACACCGATAACCTTTATGCTCAGGACTATACCCCAGAAAAACACACTCAACAAATTGTGCAGTCAACTTAGTTCGCTCACGAGGTGCAAGCAAAACATAGCAAGTACATCCAAAAACTCGGAGATGATCATAACTAGAAGTACCAAAAAGAACTTCACCAGGACATTGGCCAAACAGTTTGAATGAGGGTTGTCTATTGATGAGATAAACAACAGTAGAAACAGCTTCACCCCAAAATTGAGAAGGAACAAAAGATGAAATCAAAAGTGTACGAGCAGTCTCTATAAGATGGCGATGTTTACGTTCAGCAACACCATTCTGAGCATGAGCGCCAGGACAAGAGAGCTGAGCAAGAGTGCCCTCAGAGGACAAAAACTGGCGAAAAGCATCAGACAAATACTCACCACCAGAGTCAGAACAAAAAACTCTAATAGGAATAGAAAACTGTGTGTAAACCATGCGAACAAAAGACTGATAAATAGAACACAATTGAGAGCAATGTTTCATGAAATAAATCCATGTATATCAAGAATGATCATCAATGAAAATAACATAATATTTGTGACCACCCTTTGTAGCAAAAGGTGCAACACCCCATACATCTGAATAAGATCAAAAGGTCTAGCGGAATGAGAAACACTAGATGAATATGGTAGTTGTATTTGTTTTCCAAGCTTGCAACCCTTACAATGAAAACTAGACTCAATAGGTGTATGACCTAAATAACCTTTATTTATTAATGTGGATAGCCGGGACCCACAAAGATGACCAAGACGATGATGCCATTGGGCAAAGGAAGAACAGGCGAAGGAAGAGCCGGATGCAGCGGATGACACACGAGCGGAAGACTCAATGGAAGAAGGAAGACGCAAGGTGTCTAGGATGTAGAGGCTAGGAGCACCTTTACGGCGATGGCCAGTCCCAATCACTTTCCCGCTTTGACGATCCTGAAAAAAACAAGATGAGTCATCAAATCCAACAAAGCAGTTTGGGTCGGTAACTTGACCAACAGAAAGAAGATTCATGGACAACTGAGGTACAAAGGAAACATCAGGTACAGAAAAATAAGGATTGCAAAGGGAACCCTGGTGAGTGATATGACAGGATGTACCATCAGCTGTCTGAACGGAGACTCCATCAGTGACCGGCTTGCAAGCGACCAACTGGGACTGATCAGATGTCACATGAAAAGAAGCCCCTGAATCAAGCACCCAAGATGACGAAGGAGCATTAACAGGCGAAGTAGCGGCAACAGACACTGAACCTCTAGGAGTAGAACCAGTACCACGACCACGAGCAGCACGACGTACACGATAGTCGGCCAACTTCTCTGGATGATGAGCAAAACAATTCTCTGGAAGATGGCTAGTCTTGCCACAATGCTTACAGTGCTCTGAAGAGGAACTTTTTGATGCACTAGTCCTCTGAGAAGCTGCCAACACACTATGAGGTACAAATGCAGAAGACATAGACTTGAGACGTGTTTCTTCTGCAAGTAAATTAGATAATGCCTGTGCCATGGTGAGAGCAGAAGAATTGTGAAGCAATCGTGTACGAATGGAATCATACTCAGCCCGGACTCTCATGACAAATCTGTAAGTAAAAAACTTTTCAATAAACTTATGTGCTAGACAGGAGACAGCTGTACACTCAGGTATCATGGAAGTCAATGATCCCATCAGACGATCAAAAGCAGAGTAGTACTCATCAATGGACATATCATTCTGCTCAATCACATGAGTTTGCTGCATGAGATTATGCAAAAGAGCACCACTATCCTGAACATAGCGCTCCTTCAAGTTGTTCCATATGCCCTTGGCTGTTTTGAACTTAAAAAGACTCATAATCATGGATTGCTTAGTACTATTGACCATAGCAACCATCACTTTCCCATCATTAATATGCCATTCTTTTAGTACAGCAACATTGCTACCATCATCCTTAAGCACAGGTGGATTTTCAGTTAAGTGAAAAAGTAAACCATAGCCTCTTAATGCAGTCTCTACACAGAAAGCCCACTCTGGATAATTCTGACCATCTAGGGTGAGATTGATAACTATTGCATTTATTTAAGACATGTTGAGAAGTGCTAGAATTTGACCAACAGCAGAACAAAGAACAAATAGCAGTTACCACAGTGGGTGTCGATATGCAGAGATATAAGTCCGGTGATGAATATGCTCAAACTTGAATGCAAAGATCCAACAGAGCAAAGAAGACAAAGATAAATACCCAACTCAAGAAGAAGACTCAACTCGGCTCCACCAACAGGGGCACCCAATATCAGCAGCACCCAACTCGGCTCCACCAATCAGAGGCACCCAACTCGGAACAAGCGTCCCCAGGCGCCCCGACCCCAGGCGGCACAGACGAGGCGGAGGTCCCCAGGTGGCGGATCGAGACGGGAGGAAGAGCCGGCGGCTCCCGGCGGCGAGGCGTGGCCCGCAACCGCGACTTCCCCAAAGGCGGCGGCGGATCCCGGTGGCGGGGCGGCGGAGCGCGCCCCGGATGGATGCGACAGCACCCTCAGGCAGCGAATCCCGGCGGCGGGGCGGAGGCGCAGCGAGGCTGAGGCGGCGACCCCGGGCGGACGAGGCGAATCGACCCGGGCGGACAAGGCGAATCGATGGAGATCCAGACGGCCCCCAAGGTGGCGGCGCCGAAGAACCCGAGGTGGATCTGAGCCCCCAAGGTGGCGGCGCCGAAGAACCCGAGGCAGATCTGAGCGAGGCCGGGCGGTGAAGATCTGAGCGCTGGGCGACGTGACGCCTCCACCAAAGGCAGCGGCTCCGGGCGATGAAGGTCCGCGACGGCGGCCGAAGGAAGTGGTCCGCGACGGCGGCCAAAAGAAACCGCAACAGGCGGCTACAGAAGAACGGCGACGGACGGGGGAGCCGCGACGGGTGGCTGCCCTCTCTGCAGCCAAAGAAACGGCGGCCGACTGGCCACTCGCGACTGCAGGGACCCCTAGGATCGTGGGTGGAGGATTAGACTAATCCTGACCTAACCCTAATTCGTAGGCTCTGATACCATGTGACTTACAATGGGATCTTAGAAGTCCATCAACTCCAATAGTGAAGATACCAATATATAGATAACCATATGGGCCATATGAGCCTATAGTATATAGGCTTTGATATACTTAACAGTACTCTCCTATATATAGCCTCTTGGACCTCATATCAATACACACAATATTCATAACAACATATCCTATAGCTTAATTATTGAAGAAAGCTGTTATTCCTACCTAGTGATAGCAAATCATTTAATAGAGAAGACCCCTCTGTGCCTGTCAACATACTAATAGAAGAACATGTTTGGAACATCTGCTGGCAACCACGAAGAGCAGCAGTGAACTGTTGAAGCCGTCTCTTTGATGCATCTTCATAAAGAACTACTGACTTTGAATTCCTCCCATTTTCATCGCTGCAATGAAAGTGTAGCATGAGTCACTCAGATTAAACAAAGAGATCGTAGATTTCAAAGGTCCAAAAGTAGGAAAGCAATGCAAATTCTATAGCTAAACCCAAAGCAATAAATGATAAAATCCAAAAGGCACACAAATCCAGCTTGTTGCATGATATCTCAACTAATTAGTAGGCATATCATATGATACTGAATTACCAGCTAGAGAAAAGGCGTGCAAGCAGACGCTCCATGTCTGGGAGCCTAGACAAATCCTTACGGAACCGGATAGCACATTCACGTCCAACTCCCTGAAAAGAAGAATAAATAATTAAAAATAGGAACAATCATGGGTAACATGAACAGTAAAGTTCTGTACTGCAATACTTTGTATATACAGTACAAACAGATATACAATCAGAACAGAACATATCAGTTTGAAATTTCATATATTTTGTTTTGACCATTCATAATTATGTCACAGTTTAATTCATATTTGAGGAAACTACATAAGTTCTCCACTGAATAAATGACCATCATACTTCATGAAGCTCACAAAACAGTATCACCCCAACACTAAAACATGGGATCAATGTGGTGGACAGGTTTCCTTTGCTCCTCGGAGAAGAGTAACTTACTATCGTCGTGTGATGTTCTTTAAGCCACAAAACAAAGGAACACCAACAGGCACATCAAGGTAGGTGGAAAATAAGCACTTGATACCCTGGTCATAACTAGAACTAAATAACAATAGCCAAGTTCAAACAAACATGTACTGAAACATATTAAATAATAACATGTTTGAGTAGTTCCAAAATTTAGCAGCAACAAAGCAATTACAGAAAAGAGAGAAGCTGTGAAGTAATTGTGAGCATATTGAAGGAACAGCAGCAAAATAAAATTGTTTTATTTACTTCCATAGAAGCAATTGTGTTCTACAGTATAGTAATTTGAGGGGGGGGGGGGGGGGAGTAACCACATGGAGATATTCCTACAGTTCTCACATGTAGATCATATTCACAGATATAATATATGCGAGCACTTAATTATTTTACACTCTGAACACTTCATCTCCTAATATGCCATATATATAGAGGAGTACAGGAAAATATGCCATATAGAGATAAGGCATATATGGAATAGAATACGGACTCTATCTCCTAATATGGACTCTATCTTCTTAACACCGCCCTTCAAATGCAAAATGCATGCAATAGCATTGCATTTGGAAAGAGTTGATACTGAAACAAAATTTGAATACTTGGATGTAAACGGAAGACTCAAAAAATGCTAAAAGACTCGAAATACTGAGCAACAAAAATACTAAGCAAAACCGAAAACACCAAAGATCTGACAAGAAAGAGCCACGACGGGCGGCTGCAGAATGCGGTGGTGGATCTGACGAGGAAGAGTCCGTGACGGGCGAACGACGGTGAAGGGATCCGCGACGGGCGGATCTAACGAGCGGACGAATCTGACAAGGCGTCAGGAGGACGCGGCGGCGGGCCGACCCGACGCGCGGCGCGGATGGGCAGCAGAGGGAAGCGCGACGCGGCGCGCCTCTCGCATTTGAAGGGATGGATATGATGAGGCGTCGGGTGGTGGAGATCCGAGGATGAATACGCCTGTAGGGACCGCGACGAGCGGACGACGGCCGACGCGCAGGCGGACGGCACCGAGGAAGCCGCGACGCGCCGCCCTCTCAGAGTCGGCGGGCGGATCGGCGAACGGACGACCGACGAGGTGCCGGGCGGTGGAGATCCGAGATGAGGACGCCGCGAGGACCGCGACGCGGGCGGCGGCCGAGGAAGCCGCAACGGGCGGCTGCCCTCTCTGCATTTGAAGGGATGGATATGATGAGGCGTCGGGCGGTGGAGATCCGAGGATGAATACGCCTGCAGGGACCGCGACGAGCGGACGACGGCCGACCGCAACGCAGCGGCAATGGCCGAAGCGCGACGCGCGCGCCTCTCAGTAGTCGGGCGGATCTGACGAACGAACGAATCTGACGAGGTGCCGGGCGGTGGAGATCCGAGGATGAGGACGCCTGCAGGGACCGCAACGGGCGGACAGCGGCCGACCGCGACGGGCGGACGGCCCTTTCTGCAGAGCGGACGAATCTGACGAACTCCACCTGATCTGACGAAGACTGAGTCGGCGGAGGCGGATGTCGATTGGGCTTGCCAATAGTGAGCAGATATTTGAAAGCCCTGGTATTTTGATTGGTGCCTTGGTATTAATAGTGAGCAAAAAGGCAACTTTGACCGGATAAAGGCAACTTTGACTGGTTCTTGGTATTTCTCTCCACAGTGATATCCCACAGAGACAGCAGCAGCAGTAGAAAAGGAATCCACGGGCATGGAGTCCACGGGCGGAGCGTGGAGTCCACAGCACAGAGACGGTCGGCGTGGGATCACGCGCGCAGCAGCAGCACCCCCACCCGCGCGCACTCGCAGCAACAGCTGACGAGGCGAGGCGGCGGGCGAGGCGGATCTGACGAGGCCGGCAAACCCGAAGGCAGAACGACTAGATGAGCCCGAAGGCGGCGGCGCTGATGCAGCCTGCCGGATCGAGACGACGGTGGCCCGGATCTGGGCGTCCTCGAAGGTGGTGGCCGAAGGCGACGGCGCAGATGCGACGCGCCGGATCGAGGCGACGGTGGCCCGGATCGGGGCTTCCTCGAAGGCGGTGGCTCGCCGGGCCGGATCAGCCGCCGATTCACGACGGGGATGGTGACGGGCAGCCCAGATCTGCAGAGTAGGGACGGCAACCGAAGGACGGCGGCTGCTGAAGAGAGCCGCGACGGCTTGCAGGGACGGCGCGACGCCGAAGGAAGAACGGAGACCTGGACGGGATCGCAGCAGCCACCGGATCTGACGAGGCGAGGGCGAGGCAGAGGCGGCTCCCCCAGGCGCCGAGACGGAACCCATGGACGAGATCGGAGCAGCCGTCAGATCTGACGAGGCGAGGGCGAGGCAGAGGCGGCTCCCCCAGGCTTCTCCAACGGGCCGCAGCAGGCGAAGCCGCGATGGGCGGACTTCTCCAGGCGGCGTCGAGGCGAGCGGCTCAGAGCAGAGCAGCCGCTCGCCGAATCCAACTGGATCGGAGCAGAGCCAGATCTGAGAGAAGCCAGCAACAGAGGTGGGCTGGATCCGATCGGATCCTCTCGTCGGTTAGCAGCCGCCGAGGAGTAGAAATTGATCCTCCCGGGTGGTCGCGTAAGATGTACTGGCTCGATGGATGTTAGGGTTTGAACTTTAGCTTTGATACCATGTGACGAATATTGTGTGTATTGATATGAGGCCTAAGGGGCCATATATATAGAGGAGTACAGGAGAATATGCCATATAGAGATAAGGCATATATGGAATAGAATACGGACTCTATCTCCTAATATAGACTCTATCTCCTTAACATAAAAGAAGAAAGGAGAAAAGTTATTGGTTTATGATGTTCTGTATATCCTAATTTGGGATTAGTGAACGCTACTTTATGAAGCAAGAAAGATTTATGGGTTTGTTACACTTCTGACTAAAGATTAGTGAACCCAAAGTGGCATCCACAATTTCATATCGTCTTTTCTAACTTATTTCTCTTACTATCCTCTGGTACACATAACTGATGCTGCAAAGAGCCAAAGATTACCTATTCTCTGCTCAATCTGAAGCATTACTATCAAATATTGCCTAAGCAAAACATGCACACGCAAGCGTGCGCACACATCAGCTTGCATTTACTTTGTTAGGTCATGATTGTTGATTTATTGCTTTAACTTTTCTAAAAGCATTTTCAAATGATCCTTCCTGAATAACAAAACAAGTTTACACTTTTAGGAAATTTATTATTTCCCTAAAAGAGAAACCTTGAGAGTAGCGACGGCACTTTGACGTTGCAGTATTGCTTTGCGGTCGTACAATGGCCTTGCAATCCACTGTTTAAGCAACCTTTTTCCAAGTCCAGTAACGCAATGATTCAATTGTGCATACAAGGTCCTGCAAGAATAAGCAAAAATATCTTTTTTTTAGAATGTAAGCAAAAATATCTTGACACCAGAATATAATTTCTAGAGAAAACTAAACAGTTTGAAGCAGGCGGTACCCTGTGAGACCACCAATTCTGGCATTCTCTAAAATCTCTAGATTTTCCAGTGCTGCTGCATCAAGTATCATATGCTTTCGGATATTATTGATAAGCCCAGAGCATGTAAGGGGCTCAAACTCGGCACACGGAAGCAATTTCTCATCCAGAAGGGATTGCCTTAAATAAAACAAAGAACCTCCAAGGGCAGAAAGCGCATATGTTCTATCACCTGCTCCAATAAGCTCACTTATTAGGTCAGGCAGACAGCCCACATTGTTTTGTACACTGACAGTGTTTGGTGATACAGTAAGATTATCCAATGAGTTGTAGTATTGCTTTATCTCATGAACAGTATTATCTGCATCCCAGAATTCCGTAGATGGAAGCAAATCATTAATCAAAGGGTCTCTTGTATTGTTTTTTATTGCCTTCTCAGTTTCTGGGCTCAACATCTTAGCAGGTTTTATGATTTCCACAGGCCTCATTTCAGACAAAATCGAACATAACACATGACGTTCAGGGTCGTCTTGAAACTGAAAATCAGAAATTGCACAATGATAAGAGGCTACACAATTAACAACATGGCTCTAGAACAATGTCTAGTTTGAATGTTGTTTTCTGCACTTCAATTCAAATGAAAATGAACCCTTGGATGTAGAACCACCAACCTGTCCTACAATAAATTTGCTTGTAGAAACATCAACTATGCAAACACCAATTGTATGACCGTCTTGACTCTTCTTTGAACTATATTGATAACTTTCAGTCACAGATAAGAGATATGACGGGTCTGGATTTGCCAGCAGGGCCTCTCCTTCTGTCAGTGTTCCCTTTGTAACCATTGCACAAATTTCACGCCTCACAACCTTCAGAGTAAAGCATGCCAACCACAAGAATCACTATGGTCATGTTTCCAACATATCAAGTAACAAAGTTTGAAATTACAGAAAAAGCGTAGAAGAACAGGATGTTGCTAAAAAGTGTCCAATGTCAATCACAGCCACATTTGGGATACAACTTTAAGGTCATCATATTTGCATGTCAGCATAACAAAAAGGCAACCTTCGTTGATCGTGACATCTAAACAAACCTTGTCTTTGATACCCGTCTCCTTACGGCGAAGTTCAAGCTGCTCCGGTGTTTCAGTTTGCTCCACAACCAGAACTCGATAACCCTGTGATGCAATGAATGATTGAATGGTATTATGAAAATGCAATTATTTACCATTGATGGCTAATATTACATCAAATATGTCCTGACCTTTTTAGCTAATTTCTCCAAATTCACTGCTAAATTCTTCTCTGGGAACCCACAGTGAGGTTGATCACCCTAAGATAATAGGATACAAAAAAAAATGAACACCAAGTTTTGGATCATAAGAGAAGATAAAAGCTGGATCGTATAGTAATAGCAGCAAAGTCAATGAGCATAAGGAAATATTCCTACCTTCATGTACTGAAGATCAAGATCCTTTGCCCCAACATGTGCATCCATCTCAAACAATTCATAGAATTTGCCCATCTGTTTCAAAATTTTTAAATAATCACTAAACAAGACAGCCTCGATTTTAGTACTCAACAACCACGGTCAAAATATAAATGCACCTTGAAGAACAGAACCTTATCCATGTGCTGTGATTTAAATTCCCACCATTGCCTCTATTAACCAAGACTAACAGTTAGCGTTAGAGACAAGTTGCACAATAGAAAATGAGATGTATAGTTAACATGGACCTATTACCTGTCCACCTGTCAAGCCCTTCAAGAACTGGGGAGGCAAGGAAAGAGTTCTTGGATCATAGCCTGGGTTTCCAGGTCTTCTCCCTTTTGCATCTTTGCGCCCTCTACAGTTGAAATCAATTATAACAATAAAAAAGATAGAGTGAAGTGTATGCCAACAAAATATTCCATTGTTTCCACAATGCATGTTTTTGCCAGAAATTCTCTCCATGCAGCGCATGACAGGAAAGAGAAACATGCACCATGAGAGGAAAGAGATAGGAATAGGTACAAATTTTCACCTTAATGCATGTGAAAAATATATGCACTATAATAACGCATACACATATTTAAGCTCCTAGGGGCAATCAAAACATGACCAGCCTACAGTCCTACACTCTTAGTGGAATGTACAATTGTGTAAAGGAGTTAATATAGGAAGAACAAGTATGTGACATCACCAGCTGAAAAATCAATGCAAAGAATATTCTTGTCATGTCTCGAAACTATATAGGCAAAATGTAATAAATGTCCAATAGCATCTAACACACTGATCTCATCATGGTTAAAATGAAATTAAGCATTGAGAAAAAATATTGCATGTGGACCTGGTCAAATAAACAGCACATTTCACCTCAGTGTCAATGATCATGAGAAGAAAGTACAGCAATGCTCTCCCAAAAGGTGAAAAGCACAATTTTTAAAGCAACTTAAGGGTCTAATTTACAACCACCCACTACTCCACTATTAACTGTACCGCCTTTTTTTGAAAGAAATGGGCAGGAGCTCTGCCATTGCATTAAGACGAAGGTGAAAAGTTCAGAAGGAGAATACCAGTATTAGCTGGCCAGGGAAAAACGAAAAGCATGGAAGCAGTGCAACATGACTACAGACCAAAAAACCAGTGAGGCATACTGAGTTATTTCAGAACTTATGCCTGTATACCGCTGCTCTTAAATTGTGTAAGATAGGAACTGGCACTTGTGTAAAGATTCAAGAACAATACATAGACCAACTTGCTAATGTAGATTTCTCCTTCCAATAACATCAGAATTTTAATAGTATGTGCACTGATTTCATCAAACTATCTTTTAACATTATTTTTCAAAGGAAAAATAGCATTATTATACAACATTGACCAATCTAGCTTGGAGTTCCCAATATTTTGGACAATACTGTACAATGTTTTCACCAAGCTGTAAAAAACAGCTTTATTTAACATTGCAAAAGTAATTGATGAAACTAGCATTCAAAAAGTACTCACTCTTCAAGGAATTTAAACTTTTCAGCCTGCCGCTGCCCAAAGAGCTCAGCCACCTCTCCAGTAAGAGCAGTGTGAGCATTCTCTAAAATTTGCTCCCCTGTAACAATGGCAACCAAAAATTACGAACCGAACAACCAAACCCAAACTCATTAACAATTCAGATTGCACTACTCACTCTGGTCACAGCTCGTTGGCACTTTTAATTCGACTTTTTCAGGGGTGTTAGCTGGTTCAAAGCTGAACTTTTTAGCACAATCCAATGTACCCACATCCACTTTTTTCCTCTTCTTGGACAATGTTGACACTGACAATGATGCTGAACCCAAACCAGATGCCGACCGGGGTGTCAACACCAAAGCTGACACCGACGATGAGTTCCTTGGCTTTCCCTTCCGTGATCTCACCGCAACAACCTCTTCATCATCTTTGGCATCCAACTCCACCTCCTCGGAATCATTCTCCGCCGCAGCATCTATCTTCCAGTCCTCATCCTCGGTGGAATCCCCAATGTAATCCTCATCCTCCGCCACAGCTGGCGATTTCTCCTTTGTGGTATCGGACATCCGCCGAAGACGCCGCAGCTTCCTCGCCGGCGGCGGTGTCGCCTCCTCATCGGCGGCCCACTCGAACTTCTCCTTCCCGAGGTCGACCTCCTCCTCATCCCCATCGTCGTACTTCACGCTGTGCCGCCGGGAGCCCCCGTCGTAGGCCTCCACCCTCCCCTCGTACCACGCGTCGTCCAGAGGCCAGTACACCCGTAGCCGCCTCCCCACCACCTCCGCCGCAGGAGCCGCGGCGGCATCCTGCTCCTTCTTCTCCTCCTCCTGCTGCTGCTGCTGCGGCGGCGGCGGACGCGGATTGGGAGGGCAAGGGGAGGGCACGGCGAGAGGTGGCTTCCTCGCCTTAGGGTTCGGCAGCGACGGCGAAGGTTTGGCGGCAGGCTTCGGGGTGAGGGCGGAGGGGGAGGAGAAGAACGCGGTGATCTGGCTCTGCTTCCGAACGAGAGGGGAGCGGCCGTTGCTGAGGCGGCGCGACGACGACGCCATTGGAGAGTGTGGGGGAAGGAATGGTTGCTTTTTTTCTCGCGGGGTTTAGGGTTTTTGAGGGGGAATTTTTCGCGAGGGGATTAATAAGGGAGGTGGGTGGCTAGGGGGAAATGGCGCGGGGAAGTGGCGGGAAATGGACAGAGCGAGGGACGGAGGGTGGCATGTCAGCGGCCGCCGGAGGCGGCTAGTTGCTGCGGCCGAGCGTGGGAAGGATGGGGTCTCGGTGCGGGGGTGGTCGTGGGTGGCTGACAGGTGGGTCAGAGGTGCAATCGGATCGGATATCTCTCGACCGATCGGCCGACCGGATAGCTTCGGATAGGATTCGAGGAAAATTTTCGGTAACCGACAGATTTTGTCGGATACGGTGTCGGAATCGGATAGTAATTTTCGGAATCGGTATCGGATTCGGGAGAGCAGTTTCCGACGGATATGTGAATATCTGGAAATTTATTCGGTATTATCCGACAAATGCAATCGGTATTATCCGGTAATATTTTTTGGCTTGGTATTTCCGTCCGTCCGTCAACCCAGCCCACTTGCGCTCAGCGCTTACCCCCCACCCCCCGGCCCTTCCAGACCACATCGGCGCACCGCGCACCGCATCCAAATCCAGCCGCAGCCGGCACTTCCGCAGTCCCTACTCCCTAACCCTAACACGGCGGCCTCCCTCCATCCAGATCCAGCCGGCACGGCGGCCTCTCTCGGTCCCTCCATCCGGATCCAGCCGGCACAGCGGCGACCAGCGGGCGCACTTGCGGGCGGCTCCCTTGCTCCGGATCTGCTGCGTGAGCTGCCTGAGCTCCCCGCTCCAGCCTTCGGCGTGAGCTCACGAGCTTTCCCCTCCGGCATCCGCTACAGTGCGAGCTCCCTCCCCCGACCCGCAAGCCCCATCCGGCCTCCGGCCACGAGCTTCCCTCGCCGGTGCCCTGCCTCCCTTGCTCCGGATCTGCTGCGTGAGCTCCCGCTCCAGCCTCCGGCGTGAGCTCACGAGCTTTCCCCTCCGGCATCCGCTACGGTGCGAGCTCCTCCCGCACCGCGAGCCCTCCGCCTCTAGCGCGAGCTTCCCCTCGGCCCATGCCCTGCCTCCCCTCTAGCCTCCGACGCCGTGCCGCCGAGTCCGAGTGCCGACGCTGGGTATGTAAAGTTGTACCGTGAATGTTGTTAATTGTTATATGTGTCATAATTTAGTAATTAGTATGTGGTCCGATTCGATGCATATGTCATCATTGTGCTAGTGTGTTTGTGATTTGAATAGGATGGAAACGCAAGTGGAAGTGCAATTGGTGCCGCAGCTTAGTGCAAGCATTAATGCACATAGTGGGAATGCAGGGCAAGTGGCACCAATAGGAAGTGATGAAGTGGCAAAGAATCGAACATGAAGCGGAAATCATCATGGAAAATGAGCCCCGTGAAGAAGCAAAAGAAATCTACCTCTATGGTTTGGCAGTACTTCACAAAGACTTGGGAGAAAAAAACTGGAGCAGATAGCATTGAAGTGAAAGAACTCTGGGCAAAATGCAAGAAGTGTAGTTACAAGGGTCGTGCTGAGACCACAAGGGGTACAAAGGCCTTTTGGAATAATGTGGAATACAAGCATTCTGTAAAGCAAGGCCAACTAACAATCAAGCTCGAAAAGAATGATGACAACGCTGTTGTGCAGCCATACAGGTATGATCCAGAAGCTAGCCTAAGAAAGTGGCAATTGGCACTTGTTATGCATGAATATCCCTTTAATATGGTTGAGCATGAGTACTTTGTGAACTTCATTAAGTCATTGTGTCCTGGGTTTTCATTTAAGTGTCGCACATCCACAAGGAATAATATACTAGAAATATTTACAGAAGAAAAGGAAAAGTTGTTTAATATGTTTAAAACTATGTCATGTCGCTTTTCTGCCACCATGGATATGCGGACTTTAATTCAAAATAAAGGGTACATGTGAATCACCGTGATGGAGACGGGGTGCCCGATCTTTCGATGAGATTGATAATTATCGATTTGGTGGCGGTGACTCTCGCGATCCGACTACAACCGTACGACGTCGCTTGCGCCTTAGCAATCGCTGAACTAACTTCGAGATGTTATTGATCTTGCTGGAAGCACGATCAACCTGAACACGAAGTTCAATCCCTGCAAGCAATCGAAGAACTAGCAAGAATAAGACGAAAGGCAATCTGGTATTACGAATAACAAAGTTGGTATTGAAAAACAAAGATGGGATCCCGAATGTAGTCTTGACAGGTGGTCGTCTGACACAACTGAAGAACCAAAGTTTGCGAAATGGCTAAACCTAAACTCAACGAAATCCAAGTCCTAGCAGGGGTGGTGACTCCTATTTATAGAGAAACGACCAGGGGGCACACTAGGGTTACAAGGCCCATGGGCCCAAGTGGTGGTGGCGCAACACCCTTTTTGACTCGGACTCAGGAATTAACGTAGATTGTTTTGATTATTGCGGTTGGCTCGGATGGAATTTGAAGATGAGGTTGGATCCGTTGGAAACTATACTTCATAAGCTTTCCATGCAGTACAAGAACGCCCCAAACGGAGTTCGTATGAAGAAGTTATGCCCGTTTGAATGTGGTACCATCGCAGCAGTCCGACTCCGATTCCAGAACGTGTCCAACTCGGATTCTTGCTTGACTTGATCCCAAAGTGACGTGGTGACCTCCATGATTTCGTCCTTGCATGTCCATGACTCCATGTCCCTTTCTTTCATCTTTTCCCAGGTTCCTAACCACGATTAAATCACTTGCATTAGGTAGCGGTCTATTCTCAGTAATATATGAACCTAGGGATGACTTCACCTGGTAATTAAGTTAACGAGCACGAGCTCGAGTAAGTGGTCCTTGTTGTGGATGAGTTGTATCCATGGAAGGGATGTCCTCATCATCCTCCCCTTCTTGCATTTGAGTCGTACTCGATTCAAGTTCATCTACTTCTCTCAAATATGGCTTCAAATCTGCAATATTAAATATAGGGCTAACCCCGAGGTCTACAGGCAGATCAAGTTTATATGCATTATCATTAATTTTAGCTAACACCTTGAATGGACCATCAGCTCTAGGCATTAATTTAGACTTTCGTAAATCAGGAAATCTATCTTTACGCAAATGCAACTAGACTAAATCACCAGGTTCAAAAGTTAAACTCTTTCTACTCTGACTACCAGCAATCTTATACTTAGCATTCATGCGCTCTATGTTTTCTTTAGTTGTTTCATGCAATTTAAGTACAAATTCAGCACGCTTCTTAGCATCTAAATTCACTTTTTCAGAGATGGGGAAAGACAATAAATCAATAGGAGCACGAGGATTAAAGCCATATACTACCTGAAAAGGGCTCATCTTTTGTGGTAGAGTGTAGCGATCTATTGTAAGCAAATTCTACATGAGGTAGATATTCTTCCCACGCCTTCAAGTTTTTCTTTAAGATAGCCTTCAACATAGTTGATAGCGTGCGGTTGACAACTTCAGTTTGTCCATCTGTTTAGGGGTGATAAGTAGTACAAAACAGCAGCTTGGTACCCAATTTAGCCCATAATGTGCGCCAAAAGTGACTCAAAAACTTCGCATCTCGTTCTGAAACAATGGTATTGGGCACTCCATGTAGTCGAACAATCTCTCTGAAAAATAAATCAGCAATATTTGTAGCATCATCGCTCTTATGGCAAGATATAAAATGTGTCATTTTAGAAAATCTATCGACCACCACAAAAACACTATCTCTCCCCTTCTTTGTGTGAGCTAATCCTAAAACAAAGTTCATTGAAATATTCTTCCAAGGAATACTAGGTACCGAAAGAGGCATATATAAACCATGTGGATTAAGTCGGGACTTAATTTTATTGCAGGTAGTGCAGCGAGATACATAGCGCTCAACGTCGCGCCTCATCCTTGGCCAATAGAAGTGTTCAGCGAGGATATCCTCCGACTTTTTGACATCAAAATGACCCATTAGTCCTCCCCCATGTGCCTCCTGTAACAACAAAAGACGAACAGAGCTGGCTAAAATGCATAGTTTGTTAGCTCTAAATAAAAATCCACCATTGAAAGCAAATTTATTCCAGCATCTACCATTTTTGCAATTGTACAGGGCATCTTTAAACTCATCATCAGAAATGTATAGTTCCTTTATTGTCTCCAAGCCAAAAATTCTACAATCAAGTTGAGACAACATTGTATACCGTCTAGACAAGACATCAGCAATCACATTTTCCTTCCCTTTCTTGTGTTTTATGACATAAGGAAAAGATTCAATAAATTCAACCCAACGATCATGTCTACGGTTCAGTTTAATTTGACTTCTAATTTGTTTCAATGATTCATGATCAGAATGGATAATAAATTCTTTGGACTATAAATAATGTTGCCATGTTTCTAAAGTTCGAACAAGTGCAAGTAATTCCTTATCATAAGTAGAATAGTTCAAACTAGGTTCACTCAATTTCTCACTAAAATTAGCAACAGATTTACCTTCTTGAATCAACACACCACCAATTCCAATTCCGCTAGCATCACACTCAAGTTCAAAAGTCTTACCGAAGTCAGGAAGTTGGAGCAATGGTGCATTTGTGAGCTTTTCTTTGAGAAGGTTGAAAGCTTCTTATTGCACTTTTCCCCACTTAAATGAAACACTTTTCTTTGTTAATTCATTAAGTGGTGCAGCGATGGTGCTGAAATCTTTCACAAAGCGGCGATAGAATCCCGCAAGTCCATGAAAACTCCGCACTTGTGTGACCGTTTGTGGTGTTGGCCAACTTTTTATAGCTTCAATCTTGGCTTCATCTACTTTAATTCCCTGCGGAGTAACAACATAGCCAAGAAAACAAACTTGATCGGTGCAAAAGGTGCACTTTTCGATGTTACCAAACAAACGTGCATCCCTCAAAGCAATGAAAACAGCACGTAAGTGTTCAAGATATTCATCTACTGACTTGCTGTAAATCAATATATCATCAAAGTAAACTACCACAAATTTACCAATGAAACCACGTAAAACTTCGTTCATTAATCTCATGAAAGTGCTAGGGGCATTAGTTAATCCAAAAGACATCACTAGCCACTCATATAATTCGAACTTAGTTTTAAATGTCGTCTTCCATTCATCTCCAAGTTTCATTCTAATTTGATGGTATCCACTACGCAAGTCAACTTTAGAAAACATTGTAGAGCCACTTAATTCATCAAGCATATCGTCTAACCTACGAATAGTATGACGGTATCTAATGATAATATTATTGATAGCTCTACAATCAACACACATACGCCATGATCCATCCTTCTTAGATACTAAAATGACTGGAACAGCACAAGGACTAAGTAATTCACGTACGTACCCTTTATCAAGCAATTCTTGAACTTGGCGCTGAATTTCTTCAGTTTCTTCTGGATTTGTCCTGTATGGTGCGCGGTTGGGTAGTGATGCACCGGAAATTAAATCAATTTGATGCTCAATCCCTCGAAGCGGTGGCAATCCCGGTGGTATATCCTTCGGAAAGACATCTTTGTACTCCTGCAAAATGTTAGTGACAGCAGGGAGCAAAGAAGATGTATCTCCTCAAATGAAAACAAAGTGGTTTTGCAAACTAATACATAGCAAATAGAATTACTAGCATCCAATTCAATCATATCAGATTTAGTAGCAAGAAAACTAGCACCTTTCAATTGTATTTCTTTTTTGTTCACATGAGTAGATTTCAGTTCTTTCTTCTTATGTTACGCAAGTTCTGTTGCTACAATCTGATTTTCGCTCTTAGATTTCTCTAGACTCTTCTCTCTACTAGCTCTAGCAAGTTCATCTTTAACAATTTGTTCTTGAGTCATAGGATGCAGCACAAGAGAGTATTGATTATTTCTACCATGATGCACACAGTCAGTATCGTATTGTCAAGATCTTCCTAATAACAATGAACAAGCTTGCATAGGTACAACATCGCAATCTACATAATCATGTTAGAAACCCATAGAAAAGTGTACTTTCACCATTCGTGTTACCTTCAACTTACCACTGTTGTTGAACCATTGAATATAGTATGGGTGGGGATGAGGTTTGGTTGGCAAAGCAAGCTTCTCCACCATATCCATACTCGCCAAATTGTTGCAACTCCCACCATCAACAATTATGCGAACCGAGCGTTCCTTGACAACGCCCTTGATTTGGAACAGATTATGGCGCTGATTTTGCTCGGCCGGAGAAACTTAAGCACTTAGTACGCGTTGCACTATAATGCTCAAATACTTGTCGGCATCTTCGGCGCCAACATGTTCCTCATGATCCGATTCTTCTTCATGTCCTATAGGGTCAGTTGCAAGCATAGTATATGTTTCATCATCAAAATCACTAGCAGAGTAATACCCACCATCATCGCGTATAATCAATACACGCTTGCTTGAGCAGTCCCGAATCATGTGTCTATAGCCTTTACAACGATGGCATTGAACGTCCCTTGTTCGTCCGGTCGAACCAACTGAAGAGGAGGTTTTTGCAGGAAGTTGTGGTGCTGATTTGTGTGATTCAGAAAATCGTGGCGCCGAAATTGATGTAGTAGGGCGCTGCTTGTTGTTGGATTGTGATGGCGCCACAACGGACGAGGGAGCAGGAGTGCGCGGAGTCCATGAATTGGTGCGACCTGCAGAAGAATTAGATCGCATTCTCGTCTCAAGCGCCCTCGCAACTCACGTTCACTTTGCAAGCAAGATGAAACAATCTAGTAATGGAGTTGTAATCTTTATAATCAAGGATGTCTTGAATTTCTCGACTCAACCCTCCCAAAAACCTAGCCATGGATGCCTCCTCATTCTCAACTAACCCACATCGCAACATACCAATTTGTAATTCCTGATAATATTCTTCCACAGATTTTGCACCCTGTCGTAGACATTGCAGTTTATTTAACAGATCACGAGCATAATATGAGGGAACAAATCGATGGCACATAAGCAATTTTAAAGCTCCAGATTTTCCAGACTTCATTTTTTCAAGCTCTATTTTCCCGTTTTCTTTCCAACGGATCAAGAAACGTCTCAATCGGAGGTCGTATGCAAAAGTTAGGGGTTTCTCTCTCCTTTTTTTTGTCGCGGCTCTTTCTATCTGCGGCTGCCTTTTCCTTCTTGTCTATCTACTTTGCTCCCCGTGGATGACTCCAGATATGGTTCGATCTACTATGATGTTGATTCGGACTCTAATCCCACCAACCAAGTCTTATTCCAAGTCCAATTCTGAGTCCAATTCCGAGTGGTGGTGGCGCAGCACCCTTTTTGACTCGGACTCATAAACCAATGTGGATTATTTTGATTATTGCGGCTGGCTCAGATGGAATTTGAAGATGAGGTTGGATCCGTTGGAAAGTAGACTTCATAAGCTTTCCATGAAGTACAAGAACGCCCCAAACGAAGTTCGTATGAAGAAGTTATGCCCGTTTGAATGTGGTACCATCGCAGTAGTCTGACTCTGATTCCAGAACGTGTCCAACTCGGATTCTTGCTTGACTTAATCCCAAAGTGACATGGTGACCTCCATGATTCCGTCCTTGCATGTCCATGACTCCATGTCCCTTTCCTACATCCTTTCCCAGATTCCTAACCACGATTAAATCACTTGCATTAGGTAGCGGTCTATTCTCAGTAATATATGAACATAGGAATGACTTCACCTGGTAATTAAGTTGACGAGCACGAGCTCAAGTAAGTGGTCCTTGTTGTGGATGAGTTGTATCCATGGAAGGGATGTCCTCATCACACCGTGCACTAGGTAGATGATAATTGGTAAATGCAGAAAAGGATATTCAAATTCATACATGTGAAAGGTAGCCATACCGGGACAAATCTAGCAAATGAGTTTGTGAAGGGTGTGATGTCTATGAACCTTGAAAAGAAGTTATTTGCTTTAACTCTAGATAATGCATCATCTAATGACAAATGTGTTAAAGAACTTATTCCAATACTCCATAAGCATGCTCCCTTGATCTGTGATGGAGACTTTTTCCATATGAGATGCTTATGTCATATATTAAACCTTGTTACTCAAGATGGATTAAAAGTAATTGCGTCTTCAGTCCAGAATGTTAGAGATACTGTTGCAATTGTGAAGAATTCCCCATTGCAGTGGGAGGAATTCCAAAAACGTGCATCTGAATGTGAGTTGGATGTCACAAGAAGTCTTTCATTGGATGCTACAACAAGGTGGAACTCCACTTTTGATATGTTGAATAATGCTGTTTATTTCAAGAAGGCTTTTCAAAGGCTACTATTCTTGAATGAGAGCAAATATAGAAGATGTGCTCCAAGTGAAGATGATTGGGATATGGCAGTGTCTCTAACTAAGTGTTTGCAGAAATTTTGTGATATAACAATTATCTTTTCTGGACATTCGTATCCAACTGCTAATCTCTTTTGGCGGAAATTTTGTGAGATCAAGTTAGCAATTAGAGATTGGGTTTGTGATTGTAATGAAACCATTTCTACTATGGCAAAGTCAATTGAAGTTAAATATGAGAAGCATTGGGACAAGTCCAATAAAGCTCTTGCCATTGCATGCTTTCTTGATCCAAGATATAAGCAAAAATTGGTAAAGTTTTTTTTTGAAGAAGATTCATGGTGACACGTATGGGTGGGAAGTGAAATTCAATGATTTCATGGATGTTGTTCACAAATTATTTCAAACTTACAAGTCTACCACTTTTGAGGCAAAGGCTACCACTATAGTGGCAGTTGTCGATTCTCAAACATGCGGTGTTGACCAGGAGATTGAAGACTTCTTATATGATGCTAATGTGCCAAGTCAAAGTGAGAAAACTGAATTAGAGACATACATGAAAGAACCACTACTTCGGTGGATTGATACTAATGACGCCAAATTTGATATATTAGATTGGTGGAGGGGTAAACAAGGGACTTTCCCTATTCTATCACGATTAGCCCGTGATGTATTATCTATGCAAGTGTCAACGGTTGCCTCTGAGTCGGCGTTCAGTGCTGGTGGACGTGTTGTTGATCCTTTTCGTAGTTAACTAGATCATGAGGTGGTCGAAGCACTAATTTGTATCAAGGATTGGACGGCTGCGGCCAAAAAAGGTAATAAAAATTATTGATTCATTTACTTCATATTTTCATATGATTTCCAATTTATGAATTTCCTTCTACCCAATAAAATGTTAGGTTCCAAAGAGAAGAAGATTGCATCACTCATGGATGAGTTCGACATGGACATGGTGGCTAAGGCTATAGAGCATGAGGTTTTCAAGTTTCTTATCTTACTGTTGGTTGGATTGCTTGTTGTTGTTCATGTTTAACTATATCTTTAAAATTTTACTTGTAGGATGAAACCTGGATTGATCCTGACAGTGATTGATGGATTGGGGATTGCTTGCTGCTGCTATTGGACTGCCTATCTTTGCTAAATGTTGGACTGCCTGTTTTTGCTAAATGTTGGACTGCCTATTTCTTATCTTATATTGTTTGCAAAATGTTGGTTGTGTGCTGTCGTTGGACACTTGACTAGTTGGCTGTGTGCTAAATGTTGGATTGCTAAATGTTACTACTGTGTGTTGATAATATTTTGATGCTGTGCAAATCTTGACACTAGCTATGGAGTCTCTACATGTTTTTCATTTGTCTTCTTGCGTGTTATCCGATGAAATATAGTTACCGTATCGAATCCGCTCCGTATTTGTTCTGTATTCGTGACCGATATTATCCGCGTTCGTATTCGTATCCGACTCCGATTCCGAGAAAAAAATATGGTATAGGATACAGGATGAGCAATTACCGACCGTATCCGATCCGATTGCACCCCTGAGGTGGGCTTGGTCGTAGGTCAGATCTGACCAGATAGGCTAGGCTAATTGGGTTGGTCTATCGTTGACCTAACTTAGATTCGATACATATAAACAGTAACAAACCATATTGTCTCGGAGCTCACTACGACCGGCTTTACAACGAGAGTTCGAGCATGTTTAATCACTATGACTCGCTGGGCTGATATGAAGATCCGTATTCCACTAAAAAACATGATCCATCCATGTGTTTTCCCCAATGAAACCTAGACACATTGTGCGAATGTTCCTATCCCATCCGGTGCTAGGCAGTGGATTCGATTTCATTCGTACCACATAATAGCGTGCTTCCATCTCCTCGGCGTACCATCCATGCTCCACTTGAATTTCCTTTTGATCGTTTCCTCCTCGGATTGTGCAATCTATGTCGAGGTAGGAGGTGGCCTACAAAGTTCAGGGCATTCGAACAAGCCAAGGTGCAGTGCCCATGTGGTTTCAAGAATTGGGGGGCAGGATGGTGAGAAAGGCACCTCCTTTTACTCCGTCGACGGCTATAGCGCGATGGAAACGCAAGGGTGTTGGATCTGGATTTTATCGATCTGGAATCCCTTGTTATTCTGACACACTATTTCCTAGATTAGTAAATAGTATTCATAGATATATTATTGAGCATCAAATATATATCTTGCAGAAGTATAACTAATACAATAATAAAGTTATACATGGGCCGATCAAGCTAAAACCATTAAAAAGTAGCAACGAAAACGAAAAACTATACTCACGTGGGATCCGTAGGATATACCCATAAACAATCAACTGGGGCTCGCAACTTAGTTCTTGGCATCATCATCTTCTAGTCATGTCAACACCTCTAAATGGACGTAGGGCTTTTCTTTCTCCTTCTCACTTACTGAATAATAATAAATGAGCAACAATGAGTACAAAGATAATCGGCAAACCATACATAGAATACAATTAAAATAGATGCAAGGCAGAACTAGGAAGGCTTGAGATTTTTTTATTTATGAAAATGCCACCATTTTGAAATACAGTTATAGAAAATTCTTATGACCTAGTAGTTCTCACTAGAACCATGCTTTTTTTTAAAGATTGTAAGTGGTGCAGTAATAATAATAATTTTCGGTGCAGGTTCCATCCACCATATGCTACTTTTGTTACTAGTGTTACATCCACGCAT
This sequence comes from Melocanna baccifera, assembly GCA_036346265.1. Lineage (NCBI taxonomy): Eukaryota > Viridiplantae > Streptophyta > Magnoliopsida > Poales > Poaceae > Melocanna > Melocanna baccifera. The sequence goes on along the minus strand of CM070701.1, from coordinate 11,465,522 downwards.
CGTGTTTTTCATCCCACTCATAAAGTTGATGGTCTTGTCATAAAAAGTATCAAACGACTCAATCACATTTCAGACTTGTAGGAGACATTCAACAACTTCATAAAGCATCGCTTGAAACTCATTCATGAGAAGTGTGTATTCGGAGTTTTTTTTAGGAAAATTACTCAAATTCCTTGTCTCGGCCAGAGGTATCAAGGCAAACCTTGAAAAGATCAAGGCCGTCGAACAGATGCGCACTATGACCACAAAGAAAGAGGTTCAGAAACTCACCAGATGCATAGCGGCTCTAAGTCATTTCATCACACAACTGAATGAGAAAGGACTTCCTTTCTGCAAACTTATAAGGAAACACGAGGGTTTTAAGCGATCGAAAGAGGATAATGATGTATTTGAGGATGTCAAGAGATATCTTACGAGTACTCCCATTCTGGTTTCTCTGAAGCTATACGAGACACTCTTAGTATATTTATCCGCCATGTCATAGACAGTAAGCGCAGTACTGGTCACAAAGCGTGAGAACGTTCAACGACCAGTCTACTATATAAGCGAAGTCTTATATGGGTCTAAGGAGCACTATTATTAGGTCCAAAAACCCTTATAAGATCTCCTCATGTCTTCGAGGAAACTAAAGTATCATTTTCAGGTGCACAAGATAGTGCTGTCTGAGTTTTCCTTAGGTAGGGTCCTCTAGAACAAGGAAACAGCGGGGCGCATGACCAAATGGTTGGTAGAACTTTGGGAGTTTGACTTCTATTTCGTATCCCGAATGGCCGTGAAATCCCAAATCTTGGCATACTTTGTCGGTAAATGGACAAACCCTGAACCCGTTGAGGATCCCAAGTACAACTCCCACGACCAGTGGACAATGTAATTTTATGGGTCGCTTACGCTAAGTAGCTCGGGGGCTGGGGTGGTCCTAAAATTTCCTGCAGGGGAGACCTTAAAGTATGTCATTCAACTACACTTTTTAGCTACCAATAACGTGGCTGAATACGAAGGTTTGTTGACTGGCATACGAGCCGCTAAAGTACTCAAGATTCATCGACTACTTGTGAGAGGGGACTCTCAACTAGTCATGAATCAGGTCAAAAAAGAGAACCAGTGCTCTAACTCGACCATATCTCAATACTTGTCGGAAGACAGGAAGCTTGAAAAGCACTTTTTTGGTTTTGAGTTACAGTATATCACTCGGAAGGATAACTTTCTCACAGACCAATTAGCTCAAATAGCTTCAACTTGATTGCAAGTACCACAGGGAGTCTTCTTGGAGCAACTCCAAAACTCATCTCTAGTTGAAGCACCAGAGACAACTCCTAACGAGACAACCTCTATACAATATGAGGAGACCTAGATAGCCACTATCTATGAGTATCTTCAGCAGGGTTCAGTACTCGATGATGATCTCGAAGCAGATCGTCTAGCCCATAAGGACAAAATGTACACTTTGGTTGATGGGGTACTCTACAAACGGAGTGCTCAAGGGGTTCTCATATAATGCATATCGCAGAAAAAAAATGATTATCACTCCTTACTGACGTACACGAGGATATTTATAAGGCTCTTATCTCTTATAGAATGTTGATCGAAAAGGCCTTTCAGCAAGGTTTCTGCTAGTCGATGGCCCTTAATGATGCCAAAGAGTTCATTAAGAAGTGCGTACAATGTCAATTTCATAGTTAGTAGATACACCAACCAACTTAGCCTCTTCAGACAATTCCTTTATCTTGGTCTTTTGCGACCTGGGGGCTTGACATCCTAGGACCGTTCCTAAGGGCACTAGCAAGCTTTGAGTTTCTTTTTGTGGCTATTGATACGGCCACGAAATGGATTGAGGTTGAACCTGTAACTGGGATAACAGCAGAAGCCGCAAAGAGGTTCATGATGAGAAGTGTGATTACTCGATTGGAGTCCCGAGTTGGATAATTAAAGATAACGTTAAGCAATTTTCAAGCGTAAAATTCCAAAAATTTTGTGATGAGTTGGGTTCCAAACTTTGTTATGCCTCGAACACTCATCCTTAGAGTAATGGGGCCATCGAACGTGCGAATGGCCAGATAATGTAAGGAATCAAGACTCGAGTCTTTGATCAACTTGTAAAGTGCTCGAGGGCTTGGGTACAAAAATTACCTTCAGTATTATGGGCAATTTGTATGACTCCAAGTCGAGCTACAGGAAAGACTCCCTTTTTCGTAGTTTTTGGGGCCGAAGCTATGCTTTCTCCAGAATAAAGATCCAGTTGACAAGAACTTTAATGACTCTAACCAAGAGCAATCTCGAGCGGATGACATCAACCTACTAAAAGAGAAGAGGAATCAAGCCTTCATCCGATCATCAATGTATCAATAGGCCATGCGTAATACTACGATCATAAGGTCTAACCTCACAGTCTTACTGTATGTGACTTGGTATTAGGGAAAATCCAATTCCAGTCTCATCGAAATAAGCTTTCCCCTAAGTGGGAAGGTTCTTACACCATGGTCAAAGTCACATTTCAGGCCCTGTGCGACTTGCTATGGAGGATGGTCAGATTCTCTCGAACTCTTGGAACATCGACCATTTATGTAAATTCTATGTATAACATTTCTACACTTTTCAATAAAGCTTTCATTTTGTGCAAATCTTTATTGTCGTATGTTCAGCAGAGCTTCTTTTATATTTGTTTGTCCACTTCTAATACATCCATTTTATTTTTACTGGTCGGAAAAGGGAACACTACTAGTCGAAGTCTCTCCTCTCTGCATGTAGTCCTGCCCACTAGAAGGACCTTCCTAGTATCGCGCCGTTTATAACTCTTGCTATCAGTACAAAACAATTTGAGTATTTGTCTTATCATCGTTCATATCTTTCAGTTAATCAATCTGGTCGAAGTGAGATAACATTACCTAGTCAAAACCTTTCCTCTCTACAAGTGGTCCTGCCCACTAGAAGAAACTTCCTAGCGTCGACTTGTTCCTCAATTTGCTACCAAAACGTGACAATCGAATTTGACATCGATGTTATGACAAGTTGCTCTACTCTTTGCATACTGCGCTATGTACTATTTGCTTTGTTTATTTGCATAAACTAAGTAAATAGTCATAGCTAGGATAGATTTATGAGTATAACTTATTCTTAGTCGTAAATTCATTCTCTTTTTCCTTTTTTTTCGTCTTATGAGTACTAACTACTCAACAAGACAGATTGCAGGAAAAGGAAGCCAAATTTTCATTCATACAGTTATGTTCGTTACAACTCTTTTATTTACAAACTTTTTTGACTCGAGTTGCATTTCTTCTATGACCTTGCGATCGGCTGGCTTGAGTTATTCGATTAGTTGGGCTGCCTCTTCTATAGAGCAGGCGCAGTTGTGACCGATTGGATGGAGGTTTAGGTTTTGGCTGCTTGTCTTGAGTTTTGCCAAGGAAAAGCTTACGTTCCCTTTGACTACATCCCGAATTGAGTCGGCTTGCTCGGTCTTTAGAGTTGTCAAATGCTTATCGAGTGCTTTGACTTGAAGTCCGATCATTCTCATATGCGCGGTTATCGTGTCTTCTGTGGGATTCATTCTCTGAGTATCAAATCCAATGAGCAGATTGTTGAGAAGGGCGATGTTGTCTTGATGGATGGTCTTTACTGACTTCATCTCTTCTCGGCTACAAGTCGAGGCTTCGGTAAGTTCCTTTATTTCAACCATGGCCTCTGCAAATAGAGCAATAATGGTTAGAAGATTACTCATTAGGAGACTAGTCAGAAGGAAAAGTTATTCTTACCCGCTAGTTGAGTGTCAAGTTTATCGACCTCAACCTTGTGCCACTCTACGAGCAGCTTATTTCTTTCATCTTTCTCCTTAACGATACGAGTAAGCTCTCTGGTCACTTTGGCCTTCTCTTCAACCTCAGTGTGGAATTTATCCGCTTCGATCTCTTTTTTTTTTGTTAAAAGAGGAGAGTTATGAGAAGGCAAAAAACACATCTAAGTAAGCAGTTTTAAGTCCCAAACTTACTTTTTATTTTCTTTTCTAACGCATTGCTCTTGGAGTCGGCCTTCAGAAGATTGTCTTAAGGTTGATGACTTCCTTCTTAAGCTTCTGCGTTTTGATCTTCTCGTTGCTCTTGAACAAAGAAAAGTTAAAAGAAGACATGAGAACTTGGTCGAATTATCGAAATGAAGTTCGATTACGAGAACCAGTAACTTGCCATGTCTTGGCTTTCTAAGAGAGCTTTGCATTCTCTTGTCGAATGAGCGTGATCTGCCTGTGGTACTAAGTCATAGTCGCCATGTTCTCCAACACTCTCTGAGTATAAAATGGAAGTGAGAAACCAAAAGACCACGTACGGGTGTCTACGTACTCGATACTTACATTCATATTCATTCGGGTGAAGTTGGCGAGCACACCCCTAGAGTCTTTGACCTTATCAAGCTCATCGACCTTGTTCCATCACACATTTTTAAGATTATCGTCGTCAAAGATGTATCCCTTGTCAAGAAGGTCTTTGGGGGTGTAGGGCTTGAGGATTAAAGAATGTCGAGAAGAAGTTGGAAAATTCTTCTTCTCCCCAAAGTGTATCTTCTTGAGGTCGAGAAGGGGCATCTTCAATGATCTCCTCCTCAGCAGAGTGCTCGGAAGGTTCGTCAACCTCGTGATAAGGTATCTGTACCATGCCTTTGGTTGCTTGAATTTCAGTCTCCATGCCACTTACGTTGTCGTAAGTGCTACAGCTCCAGCAGCAACCTCTGCTGCTACAGTGGTCATTTCTTCGACCATCATCTCCACCCTTTTTTGACTACAGGCAAAGCCGTAGGAGGCTTCTACGTAGGAGTAACTTTGGCTGATAGAGATGCCAAGCTGAACAGCATAAGAGTGAGTTGGCATTCAAGGAGACATAAAAGGTAAATATCATGCTTACGTTTCCATTTAAGTACCTTGTTGTTGCACCCTTAATCTTAAACTCAGAAGAAACCTTTCCCAAAAGTTTCTTCATTTGCTTCTCTTCAACCACGTCTGGTCATGGAGGAATGACGGCATCTTCGACCATCTCTGGTCGAAGGTCTTGAGCAAGGGACACCGCTCTTTGCCCCTCTTGTTCCTTTTGTCCCTCTTGGTGATCGAGATTGGTTTTCACTACCTAGAGGGCAACCTCCCTCCCGATCATAGGTTCTGCTGTAGCAGTCTCCATCATAAAAGACACAAACCTCTTCTAGTTTTTCTTTTTGAGTTGCTTAATAAAGACTTAGGAAACGCCAACTGAGTAAGTTGGTATCGAGGATGAAGAGTACCTTAATCTTAGAAATAGGTTGTTTGAATACGACCGCCATTATTTCACTTGCGGTAGTTGTTTCCGTAAGGAATTGCTGCACAGGGCCAGTTAGAGCAGCGGGGGCAGGAGGAAGAACAGCAAGGGGAACAACATCACTCGTGCTCCCCTTCTCCTTCTTGTCGTTAGCCTTGGTCAGCTGACATCTTTTAGGTGGAGGAGTTTGAGCCTTCTCTGCCTCCTACTCTCCAATCACCATCAGTTCGACCCCTTGGTTGACCTGACGATCGATCACATCTATGCTCTGCAAAGAAAAGTAGAACACTATTTAGTTGTTCTCTAAAACTATGTAGATCTAAAGAAGAAGTCAATTTTTTTTTATTAACTTTAGGTGTTTTTCTTTCTCTTTGGTAGACACATCCACCAGGATACGAGGAGCCACCACTTCAAGTGATGAAGTCATGAGCTTGACCTAGGTATTGGTCTCATCCAGCTTGAGGTCTGTTCAAATAGACAAAATGATCAATATACAATGCTCAAAATTTAATTCTTCGATTATGAGTATGATTGCTACTTACCGTTCTCGTAGTCTCTTGTAACATCAGCAACACCCTAGTATATCCACATAGTATGTGCTCGTTTTTTCAGGGAGCTGATGCAACAGGTGATATAGTCTTTCACCACGTGCAAGCCGGTAAGCCCTTTGTTCCTCAGCTCCTTGATGGCTGAAATGTAGGGGCGATCCGAGTGATGTCCTTAGGAATCAACTTTCAGGACATGTTTTTCTCTGCATCCTTCCCCACAAAGGAGAGATTATCTTCGTTGGTGGTCCTCCAGTAGAACCATATGTTCTTCCAACCCGACTATGATGACCAAGTGAACATCTAGATGTACATCTCCGTCTTGCCATCGTGGAGCTTCAGTCCACAATTCTCGGCAATTTCGACCTATTGGCTCATCTCGTAATAATAGCAAAGGAGTTTGAGATTCAGAGGGATGCCCAGATATGCCTCCTAGAGGTACATGAAGACATTTAATATAGTGATCGAATTGGGAATTAAGTTCACCAATTTGACCGCAAAGTACTCGAGTATGGTTGTGAGGAAAGGATGAGTTGGGAGTCAAAGGCTGCACTCATAGTGAACCTGAAAAACGGGGAGGTATCCAATTTCTCCTGTTGTCTAATGTTGCACGATTGCTTCAATCCATTTGACAATCTTCCGCAGAGGAATCTTCTTAGCAACCTCCAATGCCTTCACATTCACCTTATCCATCTCTGACACAACCCAATTGAATGAAGACTTTGTAATTTTCCCTGTTGAATGGTTCGAATTTGAAAAAAGACTAGAGAAAGAAGATAAGATTGTCAGTAGCAAAAAGTGAGAGGGAGATCGGAGCAAGAGGGGAAAGTGAAGAGATTGAAAAATTACCTCATGTAAGCTTTTATAACCATGCGTTGATTACACGCCTTAGGAATCGAACGGTTATTTCGGGAACCGCTCCAGCGGACAGATTTGTGAGAGTCGATTGGAATTCTTCTTGAAATCCGTCTGTCTTCACAACTTAAGCGAAATCACCTTTTTGACCAAGTGCGCTTCTAGTTGAAAAGAATCGAAAAGGCATTGTTTTTTTTTATCATTTATCATCTATGACTTCTCTTGCCTAAGTAAGTTATTTTTATTTAAAATCAGGGGACTAGACGATGAGGATAGAATATTTCTTAAATTATTGTGTCATTATATACTCTAAATATACCCCTTATCAGTAAGGGAGAAAATTCACAAAGTAGTCGTAGGCTCTACTGCGACCATCCTATAGTCGTAAAGCTGTCATACAGCTACCTGGTCTTAATCTTTCTACTATCTTATAATCATAAGTTCTCGTGTGAGTATGAGATAGTCATAAGTGGTCCTACGGCCACCTTAAGATTGTAGACTTTCCTGTGACCAGTATATCTCCGATTAGCATGTTCACGATGATCTACTACGCAGTGGACTCGTTAGACAAAGTAGTTAGAACGTGTGCTTATGTCCAATGACCGCACACACGATCTCTCTCTAACAATAACCGTCACACAACGAACAGCTAACCATATCTCTCTGGCAATAATCTTCGCCAGATGGTTATCTCCCGAAATGACAAGGCGTCTTATGGCATGGGACAACTGTCAGCGTTTCGTCAACTATATAAGGGATGATGTCTGAGAGGAGAGGGGAGACATCCAGGAGATTTAGGAGAGACTGCAAGTCCTTTTCGCATTACTCTGTTGTAATCATCCTTTTTGAGCAATAATAACATAGAACGCAGTGTTGTTATTCTCCAAGAGAAGGCCCGAACCTATATAAAAATCCCTGTGTTTTCTGTGTACTCATAGCTTGTCCTTTGAGAGAGTTTTTCCTAAATCCATACAAATTATACATAAGATTGATATTAAAACATCGACAATTTTATTAAAACACGTCTACATTCTTTGCGGCATTTTATAAAGGCACTTTATTATGCATATAAGGAAATAGACATACTACATATAGGCGTTAAATTTTGTTACTAGTATAGAGAAACCAAACAAAATAATATCTAAAAAAAATGAGTGGACTCTTACCAATAATGGTCCTTGAACTCTAATCCTCATGAAAATATTTCTTTTAGACTTGTCTCATTAACCACTTGAACCTCACAAGCTCACTTGTTTAGTTTTGTCTTACAATGTTTATATGTAGTTTTTTATCAACCACCTAAAAACACCTCTAGAGGGCGAATTAGATAGCATCTCAAAAGCATCTCTACAAGATAATTTTTAGCATGTATCTCGAAAATGTCTTAAAATTGTCTCAAAACCATCTCTAGAGTACAAAATTTTGGAGCGATTTTCAAAGTGTCTGAAACAAATGCCATTAGACTATAGAACTCATGATTTTAGAGATATAGTGGAAAGCGCCTCTAGAAAAGCATCACTAGGGGTTTTTTTTTTGCAACGTAAGTTACCGTATTGATCTTATATCTGGCATTGCTAGAAAGCTTATGATCTATTATTTTGTTGGGGTTCAAATGTCAATTAACAAAATGATTAATTAACTTAAAATATGGGGTTAGTTATTTAATTAATTGTTACTATGCATATAATTTATCAGATTGTTGCTTAGCAAAAATCGTTATTACTGACCAATGGTCCGCATGTTATCGTGACAATGAGTTATATTTTAATAGGTTTACATTTTAACAGTGCTCTCTACTAAAGTTATCCTTCAAATAAATAGGATTGGTATACTAATTATCTTTAATTACCATATGACACTAATTGACTTTGATATAGCTGTTATACGTATATATTGTTCTGGGACTATTTATGGCCTCTTGCTCATTGGCTTTGGACATCATATTTAATTAAATTTGTATTTTAAATTTTGGGATAATGACATGACAATTATCTTTTATACAAAATTATATTTAATAGGGTCTTCCATTGATATTTGAGTTTCTAAAACAAATTTTGATGGCTTCATTATTAACATCTATTTCTATCTAAATTTTTTAGGAAAATCATCAATTAAAGTGAATACTTCAACTTAAATATTGTAGCATATTAATTAATTTGTTCAACCTAATTTGTTAATATTTTCCCTAAGAAGCTTTAATTATTATTTTCATTTGACAAAAATATATTTTAATTTAAGTGACAATGACATATTGGGTAGTTACCTTAATCGAGTGCTTCATTTTATTATTCATTTAATTATATTCAATTTGGAATTTTATTGCAAGTTGTTGTGATATTTTAAATCTTGTTTGGTTAGAAAATAAAATCATGTCACGATACAAAATCGACTTTATCACATTTTTCATAATTTAATCATACAATAGTTATTAGCCTCTACTAAAATTGCTAAACCTTGTTTCATGCAATTAATAATGATTTAATTCTCAATATATTTAATTTGAATAAACCTTTATTCCAAATTCATAATTAATTTTGCTATTATTTTTATTTATAATTTAATTACATTTTATCAAATTTCTTTTTGAATTCTCATTAGCATTTGAATTTTAAAATTGATCAAACACTTAAACATTTCAATTTTTCCTTCCATTATGTGGGGCCCTGTAACGTCCTAAAATTTCAAAAACTAATTAAATCGTGTTCAAATCATCATTTTCTTCATTTTTGGTGAATTTTCAAAAAACAACATTATTCACACTATTTATCAAAAATTTAGTAGTTAAAAATGAATTTATGAAATCAATTAGTACCTTAACATAGGCTAGAAATAATTTAATTGGGTTATTAATATTCTAACGTGTCTTTCCAAAATTTTCATAATTTTTGGAGCTGGTTTATTAATTTTAAAAATTCAAACTTAAGTTCTGCAATTAAATCAATTAGAAAACAAATTAAAAATCCATATTTGTCCGTGGGCCAAATCATTCCCTGTTCACCCAGCCATTCCTATTCTAGCCTAGATACAGCCCGTGTGTCGTCCTCAGCTGAAGTTGCCTGCTCTTTTCTATTTTCCTAATGTGAAAGCGTTTTCTTGTTGTTCTGCCTTCTTACTCGAATCTCCTCTTTTTGCAGCTGACTGGTGGGCCCAGGACCCACCCATTAGGTGTCGTCATCCACCTCCGATTGCTGCTATAGTGTTGCCCAACTGCACCATGGATGTCATGACAAGGGACTAGCCGAGTGGGCGGGGGTCCCACGGCATGGTGGAGTCGCGTGGGTCGCTCATGCAGGCGCGCCAGCCGGAGTAGGCAATGCGGAAGGCGATGTAGTCCACCAGACCACCATGTCCCCGACCAACACCTGCAGTGCGACGAGGTGGATCATGTCAGCGGGAAGCGATGCCTAGGCACTCTCCTAAACTGGCACGGTGGTCTGACGTCGCTTGCAACCGGTGTGCTAGCACCCTTCACACTTGTTCTTGCATTCGTCATCATCGTCGCCGTAGCCGTCACATCTCCTCCGGCCAGAGCTGTTGCTGGATTAGAAGGTCGCGTCTTTCCCACCATACACTCCCCGCGCCGTGGCCAATGCTCTCATGTCGAAATTGCTGTGGATTACAGCTTAAGCCTCTGACTTTTGGTTGAAATAGCACTATAGCGTCTATTAGCTTTTTCTGAGAAAAAATGAAGAAAAATAGAAAAAAACGTTATATCATCATGGACAATGCAAAAGGAATAAGAGAAAAAAGAAAAGAAAAAAGCCAAAAAAATGAAAAAACTAAAATATGCTGAAATTAAAAGCTGACGTGTTCCAAGTGGCTTCTGTCTTAAATAAGCTGAAAGCCAAAATAAGCTAGAAGCTAAAGTCATTTGGAGTGGAGCCTAAATTGCATTTTCTTCCTTTTCTTGTTTTTGCATTTTCTTAGCTCTTTTCTTTCCTTTGCAGTTGTGCCCTGAACCTCAAGTGTTGCAATGCTGACTTTGCATAAATATTTTTGTTACATGTATGGTCGGTCCATTTTGGGCATGACCATGTCAAAGGTTTCCAAAGTTGTCTGCCTCATCAACCACACCCCTCTGCACTTCAACCTTGGAACATTTTACTCTACCCGCCTCATCGACCACACCCCTCTACACTTCAACATTGGAACTTTTTAGTCTGCTTCGACACACCCCTCTACACTTCAACCTTGGAACATTTTACTCTGCTTTGACCTACACACTGGTGACATCATGCATGCGGTCACTAGTGCTACCAAACTCGCAGTCATCAACGTGAGCATTGCCCGTTAGCATGCCACTACCATCTCCTGCCATAGCCTCCCATGTCACCCACCTCCTTCACCACCACCCCCACCACCACCCCCACCTCAACCTCCCACCATCTTACCTACCTTGGTTCCGTTGTTAATGGCATCTCACGACCAACAAAGCCATCATCACCTTGCCACTCTACCCCCTTTACCATCTTTGTCTTCCATGTGCTACTGAACCCTCTCACTAGCATAGTCATAATGAACATAGCCGTTAATGCTTCATTAATGTCACAATTTATTAGCCACCAGGATTCTGAGGTTAAAGGCCAGTGATCCATAGAGGTGACCACTAGTGTATGCAAATCCTCAAGGGGAGCCAAGGGAAGGGAAGGAAATAAAAAAATGGGTAATCACCATTTTAAGTTAATTTTGATGGTCAAAGTTCATCGAAAGCAAAGCTATTTTTGTCTAGAGATGAAGATGGGCCTCGTTTCTTAGCAACACCTTGGGAAGTGGAGCTACCGGGGGGTTTCATCAGGCTCTAGCCTACCCTCCGGTGGTCAGAGCTGTCCACCCTCCCAGTCTCGCCAATGACATGCAATGGAGCATGTAAAGCATCTCGCCCGCGATGGCATACCACAAGTGAGCGAGTTTCCTGGGCAAGTGTTGCAGAGCCGGTGAACCTAGGCCATTACATGGGTCAATCCTGTTAGTGATATGCCCTAGAGGCAACATGGAGATGTTGTATATATCACATACTGTGTTTATGATACATTACTTTGTTCCTTGAAATAGACATTATCATTGTTGATCAATGAGTATGTGACTTATTCATGAGATTCTTAATGCTACAATGTTGCTATTTCTAAATAATCCCTGATCATATATCATATGAGGACCAAATATGATTCAAAGACAAAAGATCAGCATACGTATTGATTGATGATTATGTCTCATGGATCAGGGTATGGTGATACCAAATCAATAATATGGACATGTGTTAGTGAATATATGTTGGATAGACCTGCCATGAGAGACTGCAGAGATTTCATGTGTCATCAGTTGGTCTCAAGTAGTGTTTATGTAGAATCCTTAGACTTGAGGTCATCATGGTTCCCAACATGCGTAGTAGCTTATTTTGGGACTACTAAATACTACTCCGTAACTGGATAGTCATAAAAGTAGTCTTCGGGTTTGCCATAAAACATGTAGTGGGATGTGAATGATCCAGATAGAATTTGCCCCTCTTTATAGGAGAGATATCTTTGGGCCCCTCGATATAATGGATTATGAAAGTGCATGGCCATGCCAAGGTGATTGAGGAGTCAATCACAAGTTTATAATCCATGATGGAATTGAAAGAGTGATTGAGCTATTAAGAGGATGACACAGGTCTCGCCTTGAGCTCAATCTATATCGTGAGGAAAAGGGATTCGTACATGAGAACATTATAGGTTCAGCCGGTATGATTTTTACGTATACTTTGGGGTTAATATGCCTTACTAGAGGCCGCTATTAACAGGGTGACCGGAAAGGCGTTTTCGGGTCACGACCAAGTATACGTGAACCTACAGGGTCGCACGCTTAACGGGTTGGAACATTAATTCGAATATAATTCGAATGTGGGCTCAATTCGGATAGAGATCCGAATAGACTCCTATTGGGCCTCGGTCCACAAGGCCCAAGTGAGGAGGTCTATATATATGGAGGCGAGGGGCTGAGGGGATACTCTCCGGTTAACCTCTAGCATAACCCTAGCCATCACCTCCCGAGCCAAACCCTAGCCGCTCACGAGTGCTAGTACATTCGCGATCGGCATTCCAGCCCCGGACGTGTGGATACCGGTGGAGGCGCTGCTCGTTGCGGTGTTGATCGGCGTCAACACCTACAGATTGGATCCACTCGTGGTGTGGTTCATCGCGTGGAGGAGACAATCTGTTCGGGACGATCAGCTAATTCCACTACTACCTTGATGCGCGTGGTTGGATCGGTTTCCAACTCTTCTTCCGCTACGCTGCGCGTCTAGTGGTAACGATCCATGATCCTTCCTTAGCATGATGTCCTTGTGTGCACGGTAGAAAATTTTTTATTTTTTGCTTTCGCGCAATCCAATAAATCCCACAAGACATCATGTGGCTGGCAGCCCATCATGCTGTTAGCGGCCTATGCACTTGGCGCCCTCCATCCCACCCGAAGTAATCAATCCTCAATTGACCAATTTCCCATTCCCATTCGGCCATTCTTCCTCAATCTCAATTTTCAGTCATAGATGCAGGTGTCGTACGGCGCCGGACGGGCGGGTGGCAATCGACATGGGGAAGGCCTTGGCAGCTCGACGATCGGCGGACTGGGAACTGGCAGCGGGGCTGGCGAGGTTGCAGCAAGGCAGAAGGTTGAGGGGGTAAGGGGCTAGGGCTAAGGGGCGGTAGTCCGTAGCCATAGGAGCACAACTGCATAGGGCGACAGAGTAGACCTGGCAGGCTGGCACCACTGGGGCCTGGGGGTTGGCCTTGGCCAGTTGGGACTTGGAGTGGAGTAATCGAGCACTCAAGCAAATCAGGGAGGCAAGGAGCCGAGCAGAGCACTGGAGGTTGGAACAGTTGACTAGATGAGTAGATCAGGCTGCGTTGCAAAGGATTGAGTTAAGAATTGACTGATTGACTCAATTGAGCAAGTAGTTGATGTTTTGATGACCCGATGAATGATGATCACTGATCAGACATAGTCATATAGATCATAGATTCATATATATCATAGTATAGTATAGATTCATATAGACATAGTATAAACTTGACATAAGCTCATTTACTCGGAGAGCAATATTACATATCACCAAAACATAGGTATTCTTTTAGAGAAAAAGCATAGGTATTTTGTCTTCAACTTTTTTTCATAATTTATAGTATAAAGTCTATTTCTAATATTTATTTTATCATCAAAGATGTGTAAATTTACTTGTTTATTTGTAATTTATAAAATGAGGCCTGGTTCATTTTGGCTTTTTTAAAGCCACTTTTTTTAACAGTAAATGACTTTTCTACACTACATAATTGTTAAATAGTGTGTCTTTTCAAGATAGGGTCTACTAATCGATTATAGTATACATTGTAGTGACTTCATTTATATCAGCTAAAATCGCACGTGAGTATCTCTCTATAAGTTTATCTACAAGTTATTACTATTCATAATGTAAAGTTAAAAACAACCTGAATTGGTTTAGCAAAAACCAATATGAATACCTCCTGAACTTAATGTCATAGAAATATCTACTTTGGACATTCACTGCAAAATCCCCAACTGGTTCAAGATAGGATAAGAATTCTCGACACACAAAAGCTTACCCTCAATACACACTGGGCTCATGTGCCATTCACAAATAGAGGAGAGTTTCCTAGGGTATATTGGGCAAGTTCTTTTTGGTTTCTGTTTATGGCTTTTGGATTATTCGTAAGAGAGAACGAAGTAAAAGAAATCACATGCAGTTTTGACCGATATAAATGATTATTACAGTGTGTACTTTACAATTAACTTGTGGATCTTACCTTAAAAAGATATATTTTTTTAATGCTATTTACTCTCACCTGCCACCCCACTGGACCCACCATGGCAGCCACCTCTTCGCCACAACATCTACTGACATGCGGGCTCCATCATAATGCATCTCCACATGTCAGTGACTCCAGAGATGCGCTAAACGGTGCTGGTGCGCGCGGGCCATTCAGGTGGCGCGACGCCATTGGCGGAGTGGCCGATGCGGGCGCTTGTTATTTAAGCCCTCCTCCGCTCGCATCGCAGCGCAGCCCATCAAACCACCAACACCACGAGAGCCCGAGGCGACGCGGTTCGACTCGACTCGCTGCGACCCGACGCCACCGCCGCAAGCTCCCCCCGAGGTTAGGGTTCCCCCCAATCCCATCTCCTTTAGCCTCCGGCTCGATGTGATCGGTGCGCCGCGCAGGCACGGGCAGCGGAATCCGTGGGGGATTGTTGCGTTTGGGGGTTAGGCTAGATCTGGTCGTCTCGATCTCTGTGGATGCGTGTGGTTTTGGGCGGTCTGTCGGGCGTATTGCTTGCTTGATACGTTCTGCTGTGGGATATGGGAGAGGGCGCGTAGATCCGCTTGGTTTGCGTAGCCTTTACTGGTTTTAGCATGTGTTTCCTTTTGAGTTAGTGGAAGTGATAACCTTTCAATGGAGAATAGAATGATTTGAGGAGTTTGCGTAGCCTTTACTGGAACAGATTGTAACTGTTTACAACTTTACATACTTTACATCTGGGGGGTTAAAATATCAGGGCTTTGTTAATGTATTCGTTGATTGGTGCAATTTTGTTGATCTGAGTGGGAACGAAATACTATTTGTGGAGAATTAGATTATTTAGAGATTTCTGTCCTGTGGTATTTGTAATTATTGGATCTGATTTACGCATGCCGTACTGTATTACCTCACTATCTTGTGATTGTTGTTTAGTCCTACCATTGTGTTTTTGCTGATACCAATATTTGTACTTGTTTCTATAGTATGTGAAATATGATCAAATTCGTAATGCAAGTGATCGGATTTCATGTTGTGTTAGAATGAGTGACGGATGAATTTGTTGCATAGAATAACATTCTTTTCTGTTTAGTGGTTTGTTTAAAATTTATGCCAATTTTATTGTTTTACAACGAGTCAAACCTGTTTTTTCTATGCTAAAGTTGGTTATTCTTGTGCTCATTAGAGGCACAAGCCTTTTATGGGGATGGCATGTTTGGTTGATTCTGAACCTGGCACCTGCGTAGAATGCATTTTTGTTCCATTCAGAAATATGAATCTGAAGGACAGTATTAATCTGAAATGGGATGAGCGTTTCTAATGCTTATTTTTAGCAGCACTATAATGTATCTTCTGTTGCCTGTTTGCATACATGGCTTATATGTATTTTGTTTGTGGTTGTAGTGAATTGATTTGTCAATCAAGATGTCGCGTGAGGAGCATGTCTACATGGCCAAGCTTGCTGAGCAGGCGGAAAGGTATGAGGAGATGGTTGAATACATGGAGAAGGTGGCTAAGACAGTAGATGTCGAGGAGCTTACTGTGGAGGAGCGTAACCTCCTCTCTGTTGCCTACAAGAATGTGATTGGGGCTCGCCGTGCCTCATGGCGTATTGTCTCATCCATTGAGCAGAAGGAGGAGAGCCGTGGGAACGAGGATCACGTCGGTCTGATCAAGGAGTACCGTGGCAAGATTGAGGCTGAGCTCAGCAAGATCTGTGACGGTATCCTCAAGTTGCTTGACTCACACCTTGTACCTTCCTCCACCTTCTTTGAATCAAAGGTGTTTTACCTCAAGATGAAGGGAGATTACCACAGGTTGGGGGTGCACATATTGTACCGTGTAGTTGAAAAATAGTTTCAAATAATTCCTGATAGGTTAATTTCTAACTTTATGTAGGTACCTTGCTGAATTCAAGACTGGTGCCGAGAGGAAGGAAGCAGCTGAGAGCACAATGGCGGCCTACAAGGCAGCCCAGGTTAATTTGTTAATCATTACACTGCTTGTACAATAATTGCTTGAGCTTTCAGGCGCCTTGTAGTTTTATCGTCAATGGTAGATTTGTTATGATTACTGCTTGTGGTAATTGTTGGATTATCTTTTATGATCTTTATTTTTTGGTCTACTAAAGTAAATAACATGTTTATCCTGAAATAGTTTGTTGTACAATGTACTTCGTAGGATATTGCTCTTGCTGAACTATCTCCTACTCATCCCATCAGACTTGGGCTTGCCCTCAACTTCTCCGTGTTCTATTATGAGATTCTGAACTCACCTGACAAGGCTTGCAACCTTGCAAAGCAGGTTTGTGCCACTTTCTACTTTATGGATGATAGGCCATGCTCATTTGCTGATGACATGCGTTGCTCAAGCTAAGGCTATAGATGTGCATATTTGGTTATAAAGACGAGCGTACTTTTCTGCTGGAGTATAAACGTTGTTTTGATCTCATGATACCACATGCTACAATTGTGTAATTTGAGTACATTGTTTGTAGTGGGAAGTCATATAGTTCTCATCCAGTTTCCAGCATTACTTCACGTCAAACGTCTATATTTCTTTACTGTCATTGTTGTACATATTGGTTTGCTAATTGTGAAGCTGTGTGGGGATGATTTATTGGTAACTTACCATGATATTTTCTGCATAATAATTTATTTTGGAATATGAACTTGAACATGAGATGTCTGTCCATTGTATTAGCTGTCGGTTAATTGTTAGGTTAGTGACAATAAGTGAGCTTATCAAGGGTATCATGACCTTAAGAGTTCCTTTTCCTTAGCATGATTCCACTCGAGTTGTTGCAAGAGTTCCTTGTTCTTAGCATGATTATGCTCAAGTTGCCCCAGCATCTCTTGTTTTTTCATTTCAGTTGGACCAATCATTCTATGTGCATTATGGATTTGCTAAAATTTTCTTTAATCATTCTATGTGTATTATGGATTTGCTAAATTTTTCTTTACAGGCTTTCGATGAAGCCATCTCTGAGTTGGACACCCTGGGTGAGGAATCTTACAAGGACAGCACATTGATCATGCAACTCCTGAGGGACAACCTGACCCTGTGGACCTCCGACATCACGGTATTTACTGTCTGCTAGCTGAATCTATGCATTTCTGCCTCACAATACAAGGTTCTTACTGTCTCTATTATTGGCTGGATTTTAGGAGGAAGGCGCTGGTGATGATAACAAAGAAGCCCCGAAGGAATCAGGAGACAGCCAGTAGTCGAAGAATTGGTCCCGTTGTCTTTAGGGCCCTTGATTTTTAGATGCCTATCTATTGTGAAAGGCCTTGTTACATTGTGATCTGTTCTAGCCTTTCGTGCCCCCGCTCCTTTTTTTTTCTCTCTAGGTTGCTAGTGGTCGCAATAGTTCCCTTCGCTTCTGCACTACCTAAGGTCCTTGTGGACGGCCGGTGTTATGATCTCTTGGACATGACTCCTCTCTGAGCGATCTGTTGCTAGTTTTCGGTCCATTCTTGGTATCAAAATCATATCGTGTTGATCATATGATGTTTGTTAGAATAGCATAGGGACAATACTCGGTTTGAATTGCCTGAGTCGCTGATACATCTGTAACAGCCTGACCTAAAATCCGTTTAGTGCCCAGCCTACCATAGGGTAGACCAATGCATATATAGCACCACACCTCCAGTTTCATCATCAGTTCATGTAAAATTGTTAAACTGGGAGTATATTTATATCTAATAGGTATTATATACAATTACAACTCACTTTACAAGCAGTATGTGATTAATCCCACCACTACTCTATATGGGTTTTCATGCTAACGGGTCAAGGTATTACAGAGAATGTATATTTGACCACTAATTTATACCGTGATAGGGGTATAAATGCCAATAAAATTATAATATTATGAAAGTCTTTTTGAGAAATCTACACACAATTTTTATATGTCTAATCAAAATGTTTAGAAAGATACACGTAACCAACGTTTAGAGAGATTGACTGTATTGTATCCCACAATAATCCTTTTGATTACAGCCTTAAATCAGAGGAAAACGAATTAGTCGAGAGAAAAGAAAAAAAAAGATATTACGTATCTATTAGATGGCTCACGTACATGATAATGTTAAGATCTTTCATGTAAGACAAAAATAGTAATTGTATTTGGTTTCAAGCTCGAAAGAAATATGGATCGTATTTGGTTTCAAATACGAAAAGAATTAATAAAGTGAACTCACCTGGCTCTTCACCGAAGGCCTCCTCACTATCCTCTGTTGGGCGTATTGTTGTAGAGGATGAGGATACTCCCTCAGCCTTTTCTCGCGGTGTGGCCTCCGAGGTCTCAGCATAGTCTGTTTGTACTCGTAACAGACCCCCATGTCAAGGTTTGCGTAGTAGTCAGATCAAACCAGTTCTCATTATTCCACTCTCCTGTCATAAGGACATCAGAAGAAAAAAGAATTCGCTGACAGAGATTACCAGAGTCTTGGAAAGAGTTTCCCCATAGATGGTGCCAACTATCGGTGTTTTAATACCAATCTTACGTATGATTTGTTTAGATTCGGGGAAAACTCATAAAGACCTAGCTATGATCACACAAAGAGGAGACACGAAAATTTTTATACAGGTTCGGATCTACTCCTGGGAGAATAATAACCCTGCTTTCTGTGTATCTATTGCTCAGAAGATTGATTACGACTGAGAGAATAATATGAAATGCCTTGCACTATGTCTTGCTTCAAGCGGATTCCATCATTTCTCCTCCGACATCAGCCCATATATAGTTGACGAAGCGACGGCCGTTATCTCGCGCCAAAAGACGTCTCAATACTTCGGATGATATCTGTCCGACGGAAGTTATTATCAGAGAGACATGGTATACCATTCGTCGTACGGCGATTGTTGTCAGAGAGAAATCATATGCGGTTATTAAGAACAAACACACGTTCTAACCACCTTGTCAGACAGACCTACGACGTGGTAGGTCATCATAGATAAGCCAGTTGAAAATACATCGGTCGCAGGAAAGTCCACGACCATGAGGTTGTCACATGACAACTTACGACAATATGGCCGTAGGACTTACGACTATACAGTCGTAGAAGAGCTTACGGTTGAGTGGTCGTAAAAGAATTTATAACTACTGAGTGGTCGTAGAATAATTTATGATCATCTTATAAAATTTCTCTCTTTTCTATAAGGGATATATTCGAAGAATATAATAATATAATAATACAAGGATTATTATATCATCTGTGAGTGAATCAGCCTGCCATTGAATGGTGTCACGCGACGCGGTTAGGTTCGATCATATGGCCCATCCTCGCTTTTCCGGGACGTGTGTTATTGGGCTGAGCTAGCTATCCGTGACAGAGTGTTGATATCGGGCTGATCTGATCGCCCGCCCTCTCAAAACTCGTCCTCGGCCGCGGGCAGCTAGCGTCCTGCCTGGCCTTCGCGTCAGCCATACGCAGCCCTACGCGCCGCGTGCGCCGGAGCGTTTCGACCCGCTGGCCCGTCGGCCACTGGGAGCGAGCTGCGACCGCGTAGAAAAGCCGTCCTCTCCTCTGTCTTCGGCCGCTCGCTCGCGCCCAGCTGCCCGTGCGCTGCGTAGGGCAGGCCTCGGTTTAGGTTGGGCCTGGGCTACGAGGTGGGAGGCGTTTTCTCGGCCTGCGCGTGGGGGTGGGCAGGTGGCTGGCTCTCTGGGTGGATTCCTAGCACTGGGCCGATGGGGCCAGACTTTCTACTCTATCTATTGGGTTCACTTCATCGAGCGACACGGAGGTTTTTCTTACAAAATTGGGCCGACGCTGCGCAGCTGCTCTGGAGAGCTCTTGAAAGTTTTATGGCGGCCAGTCTCTCTCTTTTTTT
This sequence comes from Melocanna baccifera, assembly GCA_036346265.1. Taxonomy (NCBI): domain Eukaryota; kingdom Viridiplantae; phylum Streptophyta; class Magnoliopsida; order Poales; family Poaceae; genus Melocanna; species Melocanna baccifera. The sequence goes on along the minus strand of CM070701.1, from coordinate 11,445,224 downwards.
CCCCCTTTCTTCTCTCAGAAAAAAAGCAAAACTATTTTACTAGTCTTTCTTCTTTGTTTCAATGTTTTTCTCCGATCAAACAGCAGGTACATGGTGGCGGTGGCAGCAACGTGCACCGATTTTTTTTCTCTACTATACGCCCCTACGGAGAAAGGTGAAAGGGATGGACGAATCTTTAAAATTGACTCGCACTAGCACGAGCATTCACATCGTCTTCTTTATGTATCTTTCTTTCTTTCTTTCTTTCTTTTACCGACATATTTATCACGAGTGGCTATTGCTCGACCATTTCTCCGAAACTGACAGAAAATATGACCATGAGTGCCATGTTTCTGTTGACTACACTACCTACGTTCCAAATGGCCACAAATTCAGATGGAATTGAGGGTTCAGCGCTGCGATTCGCCATCAAGCGGCTTTCACCGGCCCCAAATGTGAGCCTCGTTCAGTCAACCGCTGCGCCTACGCACGTTTCAACTGAGCTCCGGAATCTGAACTCCGATGAACCGTATCAAAAGGTGATTCTTTGGCTTCAATTACTCGATCTGTTCAAGACAAAAAATGTGAGTGAATCATTTGCTAGCACCGCTGATCCTAACTGTCCGTGGTGGTTACTGCAAGGAAAAAAGGCCATCAAGACGTACGTGTTTGTCGAGATTACAACGGGCTCATGCACAACAGCATCCACGCGAGTACAGCCTACTTAGGACATGTTCTGTACTTGTATTCAGAGTGAAATGGTTTTTGGTAGGGATCCTGGAGGAGTTCTATGTTTCTTGCAAAGTCCTGCGAAATTCACGCGCCTCAAACGGCCCCTTACGGGTTTTCTCACAGGTTAAGTTCCATGCCATGATGGCTGCTTAACTTGCATCAGAAAGTACATTTCTGTTCAGTGCATGAGGTTGGTCGGTTTATCGGGTTGGTGCAACGATAAAATGTCAACAGTCTGAGCATGGCTGATTTTGATCAGTGTGAAGAATCCTACCACTTCATGCATGGTAGGTGGAGCTCATGCAATGCAGCAGCACCCATTGCTTACTCGTTCTAAGCTTATACTAGTTGGTTGGTGTGTGTTGTTCCTATTCCCGCCAAGCCTCGGGGAGTCGTTGGCTCGCACGCGGACTCGGTGGGCTGCTGTGGGCGATTCCACTGACCACAAATAACGATACAAACGATCCATGCCTCCATGAGATGACCATCGCTACTCCTACAGAAACTAAAACTGGACCATCGTGAAACGAAGAAGAAAAGGAAGACGAACGCGTCGTCATGCCGTCGACAAAAAGTGCTAAATGATCAGCCGTCGAAACCATAGTGTTTCATCGAAACAACGACGAAGATTGCCGGTAGCACTTGTGCCGTCTTGCATCACCCTGTACATGCCGGTGCAGAGCTGCTGTATTGAACTAGAGCTCAAAAGGCATGGGTTCGATTAGCTGATGAAAGAACAAAAAATTATATACAAACGATCAAACTTTACCAACCATATCTAGTCAAGAGAGGTAGGTTTGGTGTCTTAGCTCTAGCAGGCGCAGCCTTCTTCTTGTGGGCGATGTAGTCCAACTGAGTTTGCTGCCTCTGCTTTAAGTAGGACCCTGCCTGTCTGATGACGCACTCTTTGTCACAGACAAACATTAGTACTACTACTGCTACTACTCTTCTACATTCTCTTACATGCACTAATCAACATCTTTGTTAACTTCTCACATAAAAACTTACTTACCAAGAGATTACCAAAGCTAGGTGTTAGGCGAGCAGCAGCAGCAGCAGTCCTACCGGTACGCATAAATCATGCAGCTCTGTCTCCGAATAATTAAACAAGTGAAAGGTGAGATCGATTGCAATTTGCAAGTAAGCACAAGTTGGAATTTTAGTGTGCGTGCCACGGGGCCAGTGCAGTGGGTTAGGTGCGAGGTTTGTTCAAGCAACACGTTTACTACTCCCTAAATGAATAACTAATCTTGATTACCAACTTTGATTCTTGCCCTTGCCTTAAATAACTAGCTCTAGCAGCTCACAAGATGATCATCACGGGGATGCACGGTCAGCATGACGACGGAGCACGGATGCTTGCTAGTGGGGCAATCGGCGGCATAAGGCCAACTGTTGCTTGGTTCAACTGGTGTAGCGTCTGGTATTCTAGGTCACACTAAACAAGGAGCAAAAACAGTAAGACCAAAATAAGACCTAATAAGCTGAACACCCAAGCAAAGCATGGACGTTTCCTAACTTTCAAAGCAAAAGCTTAGTTATGCAATGTGAGTTTACAGCAGGAACTATGGAGCCAGCTGGGACTGCCTTGCCTTTTGGGTTGACTTTGGTTTGCTGATACTTGAAGAGAACTATTCCAATCGTAGGTGATGCATGTATCTCTTGACCGTCTATTGTCCTCTCCACACTGTCTTCTCAAAAAAATCAACAGAAACCAATGCTTCTCTCTTAGGTAACCCACACGGTTAGTAGTAAGAATGAACAGGTCAAGCATAACCAACAAAACAGGAAAATACAGTAGGAAGAACAGGAAGTCAGATCCAGAAATTAAGCAAGCGAACTCACAAAAGAGAATTCGCGAGGCTATGGTATCCCAATGTGGTCGGTTTTTTGCCCGCTAAACATAACTCGGTCCGCAAAATGATGGCGTTTCGAAAATTGTTGAGCCTTCATTTAATTCCTATCATATGTAGAAGACACATATATGTATATGTATATGTATGTGGTGTGAATGGATGTGTATAGTTTGTATGTGTCTGTCTTGTATCTCTCGAAAATATATTAGCTCTAGCAGCTTCGGCGCACCTTCTTTTCGCAAACAGGCTACTTGGTACAATAACAGGAAAAGAAGAAGAACGAATGCGCTAGCTAGCATCCGTCCAGCAGACCAGCAGCCAAACCCTGACAAAACCTGTATTGGCATTTCCAGAATCCTAACAATTGGACGCTAGCAAATGGCAAGAGCTGGCTGTCGTGCCAGCTGATCTCACAGGTCAGTAAACTAACCATCTTACACAAGCTTCCAAAGTTTAGTTGGCACTAGCTTGGCTCTTCCCTGTTTTAACGGGTCGATAAGGCTGCTAATATGACCTCTTAAACGGGATGGAATCGGCGGCCTGCTAGAGCCCCGTGTCCCTGGTTTTGCAAAAGAAAACATCTGAAATTTTTTAAAAGAACAATTGAGCACGTGTCATACTTTTCATTGTAATTGATGATTTGCTCCATACCTATATGTTAATAGGACAAATAAGATAATTCATCAAATTACAAGTTTATGTATGTGGTAAATGATCAAAACTCCCCTTTTTAAATCGTGGTGACACCTGACCTAACCAACGGCTGAGGGTTTACATGTACCTTTTTTTTTTTTTTTTTTTGCAGAAAAGCTCTCGTGATTTCGGAAATGGCAAGAGATGGCGGGCTTGCCAGTTGATCTCACAATTAAGTAAACTAATCGTATGCAAGCTTCCAAAGACGAGTTGGCACTAGCTTGGCTCTTCCCTGTTCTAATGGATCAATAAGACTACTAATATAACCTCCCTTAGAGGGGACGGAATCGGCAGACTTCCAGAGCTCCCACATCCCTAGTTTTGCAAAAAAAAAAAAAAAGCTCCTGAAATTATTGAAATCGCAGCGACACTGTAGGTTCGAGAAAGCGACTAGAAGGAGATTGAATAGGAGCCACACGCATAACGGTTTCTCTAAAATTATTTCCCCTAAGATTCTTAGAGTATTTCACTTTAATAGCTATGAAGATAAAAGACTAAGCACCTACAAAAAAATCTTTAAGAAAAATCGAGTAAAATGAGACTTTACCCCTTAAAATAGCACTACCACCATGTAAGATACGATAATACCTTTGGGGTATAGTACTTAAAGGAATACGCGTAGGCTACGGAAGCAGAAAACAAAACTTTTCTACCGCGCACCCAAGAACATCATGCTAAGGAAGGATCATGGATCGTTACCACTTAGACGCCGCAATGCAATGAAGAAGAATTGGACACCGATCCAATCACGCGTCGAGGTAGTAGTGGAAGTAGCCGATCGTCCCGACAGATCGTCTCCTCCACGCACGCCGATCGACCTCGCAACGAGCGGCGCGCCCCACCGGTATCCACACGTCCGGGGCTGAACGCCGATCGCGAGTGTACTAGCACTCGTGGCGCGCTAGGGTTTGGCTCGGGAGGTGGCGGCTAGGGTTTTGCTAGATGTTAGCACCGACGAATCCCCTCACCCCTCGCCTCCATATATATAGACCTCCTCACGTGGGCCTTGCGGACCAAGGCCCATTAGGAGTCTATTCGGATCTTTATCCGAATTGAGCCCATATCCAAATCATATTCGAATCGGTGTTCCAACCCGTTAAGCGTGCGACCACAGGTTCACGTATACTTGGTCGTGACCGAAACGCCTTTCCGGTCACCACATTAATAGCGCCTCTAGTAAGACATATTAACGCCAAAGTATATGTAAAGATCATATCACGAACTCGTAATGTTCTCTCATGTACGAATCCCTTTGCCTCACGATATAGATTGAGCTCAAGGCGAGACTGTGTCATCCTCTTAATAGCTCAATCACTCTCTCGATTCCGTGATGGATTATAAACTTGTGATTGACTCCTCAATCACCTTGGCATGGCCATGCACTTTCATAATCCATTACATCGAGGGCCAGATATCTCTCCTATAAGGAGGGGCAAATTCTATCTTGATCATTCACATCCCACTACATGTTTCATGGCAAATCCGAAGACTACTTTTATGACTACCCGATTCACGGAGTAGTGTTTAGTAGTCCCAAAATAAGCTACTACTCATGTTGGGAACCATGATGATCTCAAGTCTAAGAATTCTACATAAACACTACTCGAGACCAACTGATGACACATGGAATCTCTGCAGTGTCTCATGGCAGGTCTATCCAACATATGTTCACTAACACATGTCCATATTATTGATTTGGTATCACCATACCATGATCCATGAGACATGATCATCAATCAATACATATGTTGATCTTTGTCTTTGAATCATATTTGTTCCTCATATGATATACGATCAGGGATCATTTAGAAATAGCAACATTTTAGTATTTAAGAGTCTCATAAATAAGTCACATACTCATTGATCAATAATGATGATGTCTATTCCAAGGAACAAAGTAATGTATCATAAACATAGTATGTGATATATACAACATCTTCATGTTGACTCTAGGGCATATCACTAACATGTGACACCTCGTCTGTGTGAAATTAGACCTATGATGGTCTATACGTGTGTCCACATGAGGGTATGGATTAGTCCCATATTACTAGTTTAGTATGAGAAACACTAACATATAAACCCATAGACACCATTTGTAATAACTTCCAGTTAACCGTTTTGAGTGAAGCGAGGACGAAAGCGCAAGCAGATTATTACGTGACGTGACTTATCTATAATGGGGTTAGGCCTAAACCGGTTTGGACCCTAGAGCGTTACAAGTACTACCGCTCATTAGTTGGTGGTATTATCTTTCCCTCGAATCAGCACTGAAAATTCAGCCCGAGCAAAATAATAAACTATACAACTTTCACATGGAAAGTCCAACTGACTTGAAATTTAACCAAGATAAGATCACAACCTTAAGAACCTACCTCAACTAAAGGTCTTAAAAGAACTTAAGAAAATTGAGATTTTTTGGCTCTTTAAACTCTGCTACATCAAAACAGCCTAAAACAACAAATTGAGACTACTCTTAAATCTATATAATTCTCCTCTTCAATTCGTGAACAGTACTCATGGTTTGGATAGCCCTTGGTTGATTGCTTCTAGTTTGTGCAACACATTACTAGTGCAATCTCTCTTATCATTCGTTCAATTCTTGCTACTGTTACCATAGCCGCAAGGAGAAAAAGGAAGAATTAGGTTTACCCAAATCCCTAATTCGCCTATCCCTCAAGAAGAGAAGCCATTGCTGCCATGCTTGCCCCAACCGCAAGGAGGGAACTCATATTGTTTGCTAACCGTAAGGAAGGAGAAGAAGCCACCCAAAACCCTAATTGGTATTGTTAGCCATAAGGAAGAACACCATCAACAACCTAGCAGCAAGGAAAAAGAGGGAAACACCATTGTTCATACTGGCCCACATCTAATCCTAGTGGATACTATTGACTAGCACAAATGGGGGAACCCATTAACCCCATACAACACGGATTTTACTCACTCACACTACACTTATGCACATTTTTCAAAGTATATAAACCAAAATATGCTAAGTTCTTAGTTTTTTTATCTAACTTGATTCTTTCAGTTTCTTCTTAACCTAAACCGCTCTTCCAAGCATCACAGTTTTAATCCAAGCTAGTTTTCGGTATTTTGGTTAACTTACTAAAATACCCTTTATTGATCCGGTCTTCATCTTCCCTTAAAATTAATCATCATGCCTGCTACATGTAGGTACACAACTGGCTTATCATACATCGGTAAGTCTCTTCCATTTTGGTTCCACTGGATCGTACCTCATTTTGACTGACCAAACCATATGGTACAATCTGTCACTCGATCTTTTCTTCAATATTTCCCGTCTTCCTTGTGCTATGCTTAAGTTCAATTATCTCACTTGGTATCATTGATCGTTCTTGGCCTTGGCTCCTCTATGAGCGTAGCTCTAATCCTTGTCATTAACTATGGTTGACTTCAAAACTCTCTGCACATCCAAAAACTAAGAAATTGTTTACGGGTATAAATTCTTCATAACTTGACTCTCGTTAGCTAAAACATATATCATACAACACATATGCATTGACTTAGGTCAAACAAAAACACACCACAACTCAACTTGTGGGCCAAAATACTAACATCTCAGCTAGAGCTTTTCTTTTCCATGGTAGAAAGGGCCAAAGGCAGTGAAAAGCTTTGTTAGCCTTCTGCAATACCGTATCATGTTAAAAATAGGTCTATGAGTGAGGCATATTTTAATTTTAAAGCGTGCATGGTTTAATACCATATTGCTAAGATAAGGTGGAGAGACCAATTTATACAGTGGAGTCCATGCCACTCATTGAATACCGTATTTGTGTATTTTCACATGAAAATCATGTGATTTATGACTTGCAACGCATGACCGCACCGTGATATGGCACGCCACTTGGCAGACTAAATCTATTTTATTTTTGCTGAACCTTGCATCATCTCTCTTTTTGACTGGTCATAAGACTGCTTAATTGTTATTATCTGGTTTGAATATTAGTAGTTACCAATGAATAATGGAGTCAGTTACTTGAAAGTATTATTTTAGTTTAATGACGTTAATTACTAAGGGTAATTAGCATGTTAATAAAAAGGCTTGAAGACGTCCAGACTAAAAGAAATGAACTCCTCCATCTTCTTCTTCCATTGTCTTCTTCCTCTTTGGAGAGTTTGTACTGACTGTTGAGCGACCGAACCTCGTCGACCTTTCTTCTCGGCGTACACCTGGAAGAAGAGGGAGCGGCTATCTCTAAGCCATTGCCACAGAGACTACCTGCATGGGGCAACAATAAGGTTTCTGGGCAGCACATTTGCCCGACCGCTCCTACTTTGCTTTATGTACGTCCTGTATTGCATCAAGTCTGCACTGCATAGAGCTTGCGCTGCTTACTATTCTTCATCAAGATCAACAGTAAGTTGTTCATACATTTGATTGACTTTGATATTGTATTTTCTTTGTGTAATTTCTTAAGTACAATGAATAGCCTGCTATTAGTTATATGTTTTGCATCATTAGTTTATTGTATTTGTCTCCTAGTAAAATTTGAAATTAAAATATTGCTTACATATCTAACATTTCAGAAAGATTATTGTGAACTTTGTTGCAATACATAAATGGTTAGTACTTCTAATGCGATGACACCTAAGAGGTTTTCTGGTCAGAACTTACATATACGGCAGTCTAGGGTCAAGTTTTGGCTCATGTCTTTGAGGCTGTTGTGGGTTTTCCATCCACAGTATCCATTTATGGTTAAGCAATTCATGCAATTTGATAATACAAATAACACTGCTCTTGGCTGCATTCTGACTGTTCTGATAGATCAGCTCTACGATGTGTACATAGACTACAAGTCCACCACAGAGTTATAGGATGCACTAGAATACAAATATACAGAGGTAAAGGTAGGTCGCTGGCTCTATACGTGTGAGCGATTTTTTTTGATTGTAGCATGGATGAGGCTAAGTCCATAGTTGGATAAGCTCACGACCTCTAGCTACTAGTCGGTGAGATTGCGCACCTAGGCTGTGTGTTGCCTCCTAAGTTTGTGGCTGCGAAAATTGTTACTAAACTCTCTGCTTCTTGTCAGGATTTTACCACTAGCCTAAAATACAAGAGGAAAGAGATTTCTGTTGAGAATTTCATTGCTGCCCTCGATGTAAAAGAAAAAGAAATAGCAAAGGATGCACCAAGCATCTCTGGATAAAATAATGCAAATTTTATAGAAAAAAAGACTACAACAAAAAAGTACAAACCGAACAAGACAACTAGCTTTAAAAAGAAGGAAACTGAGAAAAAGAATTTGAGAGACATCACCTTCTTTGTATGCGGAAAAGACTGTTATATGGCGAAGGACTGTCGGTTCTCTAAAATCAGAGATGGTGAACAACCAAAGAAGAAAGCTGTCAACATGATCATAGGCAAAGCCTCGGCTTCATGGGGGTATGGTAATTCACTTGTTGTCTTTTTAGCATGGCAATCCACAGATTAGTGGATTGATATTGGTGCTAATGTTCACGTATGTTCTGATATTTTCTTGTTTTCTTCTTACCAGACAGCAGGGGCTTCCTCCGTTCTAACGGAAAATGATTCGCATGCTTCTGTTCTTGGTGTTGGCACAGTGGATCTAAAGCTTACTTCAGGGAGGATTATCTACTTGAAGAACGTGCATCATGCTCCTATAATAAATAAGAACCTTTTTAATGGTTCTCTTCCATATAGGGATGATTATAAGCTAGTTTTTCAATCAAATAAAATTGTAATATCTAAGTTCGAAAAATTTGTTGATAAAAGCTATGAGAGCAGAGGCTTGATTCACCTAAAAACTTTAGAGTCTTGTTATAATCTGACTGTTGCAATATGCTTAAATAAATATGAGGTAAATATTTGGCATTATCGTTTCTGTCATATTGGTTTTGATAGTATTGCTAGATTATCCAGATTAGATTTAATTCTAAAATATGAAATTATCAAAGGATCAAAATGTCAATCATGTATGCAAACAAAGTAGCCTAAAAAACCCTTTAGGAGATTAGAGGATGAAAAAACTTGGCACTGGTAGATGGGCGACGGGCAGGGTAGGAGGGTGGTGGGTGTTGCCGGAGGGCGGTGGCGACGAAAGATACTAGCATTAGGTTGGGCGGGGGCAGCACGACAGGGAGGGGTAGGGACAGCGCGGCGAGACAGCGGGGGCGCTGCCGGCCGTGGGTGGTGGAGGGGGCAGGTGTAGAGCTGCTCCGACGAGAAAGGAGGAGGAGGCCGTGGGAGGGGGCGGTGCAAAGGGAGCGGCACAGGGTGGGAGGTAGCGCAGAGGGGGTGGTGACGAGGGAGCAACTCAATATGGCGGTGCGGGGTGGTGACGCGGAGGGAAGGCGGGGTCGGGGGCGTGGGGTGGGAGGCGGTGGGATTGAGGGATAGGGTTAGGGGTAGATGGTTTATATAGGAAAGGGGAGAAGGATCAGGCCCGTCGCTGGGGCTAGGCGGCAGGGGCGCCGGCCAAGGGCCCAAGCAAGAGGGGGGCCATGAGCCCATGAGCAAATATAGGATGGATCTGTATATGTGTTCCTTCATCATAGTATATATGCTCCAGCCCATCTGAAAGCGTAGAATACGCAATTGATTGATTAACATTGAAAGGATTGAAAGTGCAGTTGCTATCCGTAACGGGGAAGCCTTCCGATCCGTATCATGTGAGGAGTCCGTGCAGTACCGATATCCGGCGTATGTGCATGGCTATAACGCTAATACCATCGATCGAAGAGATACGCTACGTCGTGCTGCGGAAGACGAATCGCGATCCCCGCGTACTGCGGCGACTATGAGGCGCCAACGCCCTTGGAGTCGCGCCGATCATGGGCTCGCGGCCACCGCGCACCGGCCGATCGACGCCGGCCTGTTCACCTTCCGCGGCTCCGCGCATCCGGCCATTCCGCGGTGGCGGCTCGCCGACGGCAGAGCGACTCACGGCTCGCGCTCTGCTCCACGCGACGCGCGCGCCGCGCGCATCGTGACTCGTGAGTTCGTGTTCGTGACATCGCTCGAGTCTAGACGCCGGCTACTGTGTTGTTTGTTTGGCCATGTATTTACGTACTTAATTTCCTTCATATTTTAGGTGGTGTTACAACTTACAATGTTGCCTAAGAAGCATTTGTCTGGTTCTGAGAAAAGAAAAAAAAGAAAACGAGAGGATGAGTTTATTGAATCTCAAAGGGGTGCTTTACATAGATTCTTTCCGGCGCCAAGTAATGTTAATGTTAATGAAGATGAAGAGCAAGAACCTCATCACGGACAGGAACATGACCATAATTTAACTGCAGAAGTTCAGGTCAATGAGGACAATATGGCGGAGGAAAATTTGCAGCAGGGCAATATGGCGGAGGAAAACTTGCAGCCTTCATCTGAAAATCCAAATGGTAATGAACAACAAGATTCTCTTTTATCTATCTATGATCCCCGGACATGGGAAAATCTTGACAATAGCAAAAGGGATATCTTAATTGAAAAGGGGCCTATGAGAGAATTGAATCTGGAGTTCCCTTTGGATGCCATTGGTAGACATTTTTCATATGCTTATTGTTCCAGAAAGTTAACTAATGGTGAGGTCGTTGATAGAAAGTGGTTGGTTTATTCTAAACATGTGGACAAAGTTTATTGTTTTTGCTGCAAGTTGTTCAAATCAAATCAGAGCAAGTCTTTGTTAGCATCTGAGGGATTGAAGGACTGGAAGCGTCTTAGTGGGAGACTCAAAAAACACGAGAACAATGTTGAGCATTTAACAAACATGAATACATGGAATGAACTTAGATTGAGGTTAAGCAAAAATCAAACTATTGATGATGATATGCAAAGGGAAATAGCAAAGGAGAAAGAGCGTTGGAGGCAAGTTTTGGTAAGAATAGTTTCTGCTGTGAAGTTTCTTGCTAAACATAATTTGGCCTTTAGAGGATCAAATGGGAGGTTGTATCAAAATAATAATGGTAATTTTCTGGGCACAGTTGAAATGATTGCTGAATTTGATCCTATAATGCAAGAACACATCAGGCGTATTGAAAATAATGAAATTCATCATCATTATCTTGGCCACAGTATTCAGAATGAGTTAATATCCCTTCTTGCTGATGCTGTGAAAAAGTATATCTTAAGGATCATAAAGGATGCCAAGTACTTCTCTATTATCTTGGATTGTACCCCAGATGTGAGCCATGAAGAACAAATGACTTTAATTGTGCGTTGTGTCAATATGTCAAGCAACATTCCGAGAGTGGAGGAATTTTTCCTAGAGTTCTTAAAGGTTGAGGACACATCAGGATTGGGGCTTTTTACTGTAATGTTGGATGCACTGGGCTCTCTTGGTTTGAATGTCGATGATGTGAGAGGTCAAGGTTATGACAATGGTTCCAATATGAAAGGAAAACATCAAGGTGTATAGAAGCGTTTGCTTGAAATTAACCCAAGAGCTTTATATATGCCATGTGCATGTCATAGTCTAAACCTGACCCTTTGTGATATGGCTAAATCTTGCAAGACAGCTATTTCATTCTTCGATATTATACAACGGATATATGTATTATTTTCAAGTTCAACTAAAAGGTGGAAAATTTTGACTGATAATGTTGAGAGGCTGACTGTCAAACCTTTGTCTAATACTCGTTGGGAGAGTCGAATAAAGAGTGTGAAGCCTATCAGGTATCAAGCTCCTCAGATAAGGTCAGCTTTGCAAGAACTAGAGAGATCTTCTACTGATGACCCAAAAACAGTGAGTGATGCTCAATCATTGGTTACTGCACTTGAAAATTTTGAATTTTTAGTTGGTATGATTATCTGGCATGATATTTTATTTGCTATGAATATGGTGAGCAAAAAGTTGCAGTCCAAGATCGTGTGCATGGATGCTACTCTCAAACAAATTGAAGGAGTCATCTCATTCTTCCAGAAGTACAGAGATGAAGGCTTCTATTCTAGTATTGAGGTTGCAAAATCCATTGCATCTGATATGGATATAGAGCCAAAATTTCCTGTAAAGCGTCAAGGTAAAAGGAAGAAGCACTTTGATGAACAAAATGATGAAAGTGAAGAAGTCCAGCTATCAGCTATATAATCCTTCAGAGTTAATTACTTTCTAGTTATTGTTGATGCTGCAATTGCTTCATTGACTAGTCGATTTGATCAGCTGAAGACATTTGAAAAAATATTTGGTTTCTTATTCAACTCAACAAATCTGAAATCCTTGGATGATACTGATCTACGGAAATGTTGCACTACTTTTGTTGAGACCTTTTCTCATGATAACAAGTCCGATGTTGAGTTAGATGACTTTTTCTCTGAACTAAAAGTGTTGCAAGTAACTTTGCCAAATGATTTGATGTCAACACCTGAGATTCTTCAGTTTGTGATAGCTGCAGATTGCTATCCGAATGTCTCTATTGCTTATCGGATACTATTAACTATTCCAGTGACAGTAGCATCGGCTGAAAGAAGTTTCTCCAAATTGAAACTATTGAAAAATTGTTTGAGGTCAACCATGTTACAAGAAAGGTTGAATGGCTTGGCTATGTGCTCCATTGAGACGGATATTTTGGACAACATTAATCTTGATACTGTGCTTAATGATTTTGCATCAAGAAATGCCCGAATGAGTTTTTTTAAGAAGCATTGAAGCATTATGGTCTTAAATTGAGGTAACCATAATAGTTATTTTGTTATTCCTTAGTTTTTATTCTATTGTTATATTGATATTGTCTTTTATGAACCAAATACATGCTGTAAGTTAATTTTACTAGTACTATAATACATGTTTTATCAATTATTATGTTAGCCTATAGGGCCTATAGTATTGCGCTCGCCCAAGGGTCTCTGTAACTATAGAGACGGGCCTGAGAAGGATGGAGACCTTTAGATCTTAATTTAAGAGTTATAAATTTGGATGATTGTTAAAAAAAACATTCAGATGATAATTAGTCACACTCTTGATGAAAATATACTCGAGTATCTGATTCATCTTTAGGCAGCGTTTCAGGAAATTTGCACAACTGCTTTCATGTGTGTGATATGTCATTGTCAACACAGTGAAACATTATATATTATTACTGCATGTCAGTCCCCTTAGTATTACAGCAAATTCCTGTAGCACACAGCCACATAAGTAACAAGATCTTTTTTCCAACAGGAAAATGCAAATGTCACTTTAGTACCCCCCCAAGTAAATTATATTAGGATGATACACATGAGGTTTGTGTGGTTCATTGTATGATTCAATTTGATACTTCAGTGAGGCAAAGACACAAAATTAACCAGGAAACCTTCTTGCAAATGGTGTTCGACTCACTATCTCTGCTTGTATGCTTATGTACCCAAGTAAGATGAAAATGCCCTTTCTTTTGTCTAAAAAAGCCTTCTTGTGATGCGTATCGGTAGCGAAGCTAATTGCTCTTGCTCTTTTGCTTTGCTGATGTGTAGGCTAAATTCTATTGGAAGGCTTCTGATGTAGCTGCTGTCGAAAGAAAAATTGAACAGAATTACTCCCGTTCAAAATAAGGTGAAGCATTGTTTATTTCAAATATCGCATTGTTTAAACAAACATATGGTATGAGGCTGTTCTTTGTGCTAATCGTATTAGTTTCAGGAAAGGTATTACAGTAATCGCGAATACAAAACAGTTAATGCTGCCACGGATTATGAAGTTTGTTTAAATCATACATCCAACTTTGATGTGTCTGCTACCAATTAGCTTGGCATGTATAGTGTAGGCTCACTCTTACATTTAGAGAACTTGGCCTGTCGCTTTTGTTGTTTCATGTTTGCTAGCAAAAAGAATCTGTTTGTTGAATGTGGGGAACAGCAGAGAAGAATTAAATGATTTTTTAGGTTCTATCTAGGCACCGTTCAATTTAGTTCCTGAGTTCTGTTTTTTTTATTCATTAATTTTATCTTTTTCTCTTTTTAGGCTTTTTTGTCTTTTCTTTTTCCCGTATTCCTTTACATTATCCACAATAGGTTAACATATTTTTTCTATTTTTAATTTTTTAAAATTTAATTATGCTAAATAAATCAACTCAGCTATAGTAAAAAATAAATAAATCAACTACATTAAATAAATCATAAGTCAACGCTATTCTAAACATCCCTATACTTATGTTTCATCGAAGTGATAGAGCAAGATCTAGCTATTACAGCTTAATCCATTAGTCATGCTCGTCATCTGGCGTAGTTTCTCAGTGACTCCATACGGAGTCAATGCCAGCATGCAAGGTTACAGAGTGCTGACTCACAGAGCAGAGATCTTCATTCCTAATTCACTGTACTTTCTGAGGTAAAGAAGCATGCAGCTAGATTATTTGCACTTATTTGATACTTAATGAGCTGTGATCAAGCTTTCCTTTTTTTTTTGCTTCCTGCCATTTTGTTTCTACATAAGAAAGATTATTTGTATCTGGCTCTCCATGTACATTGCTTATTACACGCCAAGAAGGAGAAAAAAGTCCATATAATAATGTCTCTCTCGTTGTTTCACAGCTGCTAAAGACCTGCCAGAAGGCTCAAGCATAATTCCAAAACTTTTGGGTAGTAGTTGCGCTGCAAGACCATTTGTTAGTTATGTTATTCTATGGTTGTAAGCTCTGGGACTTTGCCAGGATAGAATTCTATGCCTGACCTATTAGCACGAGCTCATCATATGCATATGGCAGTTGTAGAGGATATATGCGTATATAGCCATTGTCTTTTGTTAGCCTTGCTATGCATCCTAAAATGTACAGGTTATGTAATAGTATCATAACCGATGCTATGTTTCTATATATGTTGTCTTCTCGGTCTATGTATATGCAATATGGCATGGCCGTCCAGCATATGTTAATTTCGTCTGCAATGGTTAAAAATGAACCTTGCTTATTTGATTTTCATTGCAGTCATGACCGGCGCAGCGTAGCACGTCTAAGGGCATGTTTGTTTCAACTGTAGATTCTGAGAAGTAGCTGGTGAGTATCTAGCTAGTCAGAATCTGGAGAAGCTGGATAACCCCAGCTTCTGGCTACTAGTTCATTTTCTGGATTCTGTAGCTTCTGGCTACTTAGAATCTGAATGAAAATTTGAACTGTTTGGAAGAGCTGCAGATTCTAGGAGTAGCTGCAGCTGCTAGAAGCTGAAAGAAACAAACCCTAAGTAACATTGGATCGCGAGGAAATGTACCGGAAGCTAATAAGCAAGCAGAGATGTTCTCCTCCGTGGACATGGATGGGCATCCCGTGACTCCTGGGCTCCTGTCTGCCTTGTCATCAGGCTAAGATCGGTCCATCTAAACCCAAATTATTTAGCTTTGGAAGCTATTTATAATTGCATACACACTACAAGACACCAGTACGTGTCTCATCAGTACTGTGTGAGCATGTCGTATTATGTATCACCTCGCTGGTGGGTGATGGCTCTCGTCTGAACGGTCTAGCCTAGTCGTTTTTTTAGATAAGGGGCGGACCCGTCAAAATTAGTTTATAATTAAAATTTTACTGTATCTGATTTATTTTACATTATAAGTAATTATGATTTATTTGATATAATTAAATTAAAAATAAAAAATAAGTTAACTCATCACAGACAATGCAAACGAATATGAGAAAAAAAGCAAAGGCAAAAGACTAAAAAAAGCTTTAAAAAATTAGAAAAAAAAAATAGGAATAATAAAAAATAAATCAGAGCTGAAGTCGAAATGAATGATACTTCATTTTCAATACGAAAATGAAACCGGACACTGGGCTTAAACTCCGTACAACGTTGTTCAAAATTTTCATGTTCAATGGTTGAAAGAGAGCTGGAAAACATTAGCTGCTTCTGTCCATGTCGATTGCAAGAATTAAACGATCTAGTGAAACTATGACGGCGACATTAAAAGAGACAACAGCAGAGATATGTTAAGGACGGAAATTACTTTTCAACATTGAAATTGCGTATTCCCTGTAAAAGGAAAAAAAGGAATACTTTGTGCAACCTAGTAAATAATATTATTAGTGGAGGAGAGTTAGGGTTAGTTGAGAGAGTTGGGAAAGAATATAATACTTTGTACAACCTAGTAAGGAAAAATAGAAATTGCAGTGTGTAATATTGTAAGCCTCACCGTATAAGTAACCATAGTAGAGAGAGTTAGGGTCTAGAAAGTTAAGTAGAGGAGAGTTATGATTCTTAGAGAGAATTTTTCAAGAAATGAGTTATGACTCTTTGTCTTAAGCTTTTTTGTTGGCTAGAGAGTGGCCGTAAATATTTATCTTCAAGTATCAATAGATATTCAAAATTCATCCAAGTCTTTCTCATCTTTATTTAAGCGTTGAAATCTTAATTTGGTTTGATTTTTAGTGTTTCTTTCTCCCTCTTGATCTTGTTGTAATTCATGATGAGTAAAAAGTATAAGATGAGTCTAGTTGATTAATATTCACCCATCTAAATCACTCATATATCAATATTCAAAATCAAGCCTAGGGCCTGTTCTTTTCAGCTGTGGCTGATAGCTTTTGGCTGTGGCTGATGACTTTTTGGCTGTTTGCGACAGAGATTATGGAAAGAGAGATACTCGCTTGCGATTTTTGATGATACAGATATTAGTTTTTTAACGTGTACTACAATTAACTTGTAGACCTCATCTTAAAAAAATACTCCGTTTAAAAGTTAGTTACTGTAGCAAAAGTCAAAAACGGCTTTTAGAAGCCGTAAAAAACAGGGCCCTAGTTTTGCTTCTTCTTTGCACAAATTTAGGTCTTCCTTGTCAAGATAGTTTATCTCGAATTTATGTCTAGATTAGCTCATTATGACGTGTAAGAGGAGATCTCAAACATCCTCTTGATTGAAAACTTGTCAAGCAAGAACTAATTTGGATTTTAGAATTTTAGGTGTTCTTGAGATTTATATTTGATTTTCTTTAAATTAGTGAACCTAAGTCTAAAAATTTTATGATTCTTGATTGGTTTGGATTCCTAATGGCTTGAACAAATAATCCGAGACATTTTTAAGTATGAGAACAGAGGACCGGTCAGACCGACCCTAGACCTATGGTTAGACCGGTTAGATTTGCGTTAGACCAGTGGTTAGACCGGCTAGGCCCGGTCAGACATGTTTTAAGCCTACGGTTAGATCGGCCTAGTGAGACCTGAATTATTTTGTCCTTCAGTTGTTCTTTTGGCTATCTGGCTTCTGTTCCATGGTTGCTTCCTTCAATCATCTGATCTTTTTAGTTTTCTATAGCTATTAAAGTGAAGAAACTTTCGTATTTGCAAAGAATTAATTTTGTTGAAGTTAAAAAAAAAGTAAAGATCATTCAGCCCTCTGATCTTTGCCGATAGTCCGGAGAAAGAAAAGGTCATACCTCCAAATGCGTCGGGCACACACGCATGACCGATCACACGAAGTGACTGATTAATTACCTGCACATCACGATACCCAGAGAACCCCGCATTTCTGCAGATTTTTCGTGTGCAAGATTTGACCGTCATTTTTTTTTACTTTCAATTACGAAAACAACAAATGAAAGAAGAACGTACACCTAGTTCAACTAACGACCAAGCTGGGATATGGGATTAATCGGGCTCGGTCGGCGTCGACCTTCGGCAGATCCCAAATACTTGTATTTTTCGTTGTTTGTATTTTCTACAGCGCTGTTAAGATTGCTAATCATCATAAGCTGCCTGCAAATTTCTTTAAAATAAACCAGTTTTTTAACCGCTGGTCTTGCATCGTGATTCGTGCTCTGACAGGAGGTGGCAGGTGGGTTAGGGCTCAGTCTTAGTGGTTAAGAGTTAGGGATTCAACACAACTCAGTCGACGACGGGCATGAAGGACACCAGTTCAAGCTCGATGGGTTCTGTATTTTGGTGAGCTTACTGGAGCTTGAACTCCATGGAATTATTCCTCGAAAGAACTCTGTGGGTTTTATTTAGACCCTGCTCAATATGGCGATCGGTGATGGCTTCTAGCGATCAGATCACTGTAGCAGCGACCAAATCACTGTAGCACTTTTGTCTCTATTTGATTTTTTGTTTTTTTTAGTATTTTTGTGTTTTGTTTTTTTCCGCATTCCTTTGCATCATCCGCACTAGATTAGCGTGCTATTTTTATTTTTACATTTGTTTAAATTTAATTATGCCTAATAAGTCAACTCAACTACAGTAAAAAAATCAGCCAACTATAGTAAAATTTCAGCAAAAACCAAAAATCATCTCTATTCCGAACGCCCCCTTAGTTTAACCAAGATCGAGCATGGACATAGTGACAAGACTTTTTCTTTGCGTTGACCTACACGAGGGTTTGACCTCGCACAACTGCCTTAGAATTTGAACTAAGACTCTCGCATTTCGAATGCTTAGGCACCACACAGCCTCTCAAGTCATCCACTTTTTCTTGGTGTGATGTTTACATTGAGGGGTGTTCAGAATGACAATGGTTTATGATTTTTTTATTATAACTAGTTTATTTTTTTACTGTAACTGAGTTAACTTATTTAGCATAATTAAATTTTTAAAAAAATTTAAAAATAAAAAACATGCTAACCCATCATAGATAATACAAAGGAATAGGTAAAAAATCAAAAAACAAAAAAAATAGAAAAAAACAAAAACCAAAACAGTGAAAAAGAAGTAAAAGCCAAACACAAACGTCGGTTTAAAGCTATTTTGAGCGCTGCCTTAACTATGTAATACTAAAATTTTACACAGATTTTTATTTTATTGAACTCACCGAGCCCTGAACTCCATGTGCGCTTGATTTGGTTTACCAAGGTTAGGCATCATGACATGATTTTTCTTTGACTTAGAGTTTGAGAAGTCGATGTCAATCCCACTGCGTGTGCTTACACATCATTCGGTTTCATAAAAATTGCAACAGATAAAATGTTAGGGATTGCGAAACAACACCCGAGTATTATTTTTGACTCGAAACACTTAGATTTTTTTATATGTATAATATTTTTTATCTATGTATGTAATATTTTTTTATGTATACAATATTTCTCGGCTATAAAATATTTTATAGATAGGAAAAATATTATATACATAAAAAAATTGCATATATGAGTGAAAAATATTATAAATATGAGCAAAAAATATTACATATATCAGAAAAAAAATCTGGGTACTCTGAACTATAAAAAAATACTTAACCGACTAGGCAGCACCAATATTACGATGATGCAATCTTGAGATAAAAAGTGAATAAAGTGGGTAATCGTATTAGGGCCATAGTGGAGTAGGAGCAGTATCTAGAAAAGGTAGTGTGAGCCATATATCATACCGCAAAGGTTCATATTCAAATTTTAAAAGACGTAGAAAACATTTTTTAAAATGGAAATACGGAGTATACAACATTGCATTTCCCGTTTTCTCATGGGAACACCTACAAATTAAAGTGTCTTTATGATTCTTCAAAAAATTAAAAGTGTATTTATCTTTGTTTTTAGTAGCAATAGTAGTAGTACAGTGGCAATAGTAACAAGAAAACGGAGATTTGACTCCGAGGCTCCAAGCACACCCGACAACCTTTATAACTCCTCTCTCTCGCTCCTCCAACCTCATGTACGTTAACGCAACCTCCCAACTCCTCGCTAATCACGTTACACCCGCGCGCGCGCGCCCGTCTCCACCACTTGCCAAGAAGGTAGGTCGCGGCGCGGCCATGGGCAACGCTCTCGCCGGCAGGCGGCGCGCGGCCAAGGTGATGACGGTGGACGGCGCCACGGTCCGGTACAAGACGCCCGCCGCGGCCGGCGCGGCGCTGCGGGGCCACCCGGGCCACCAGATCCTCGAGTCCGAGGAGGTGCGGCGGTTCGGCGTCCGCGCCCGCCCGCTCGACCGCGATGCCCCGCTCAAGCCCGGGAAGCTCTACTTCCTGGTCCAGATCCCCCTCGGCGGCGTCGACGACCAGCGCGCGCCGCGCAAGACGTGGTCCGGCGCGCTGCACGTCGGCGCCAGGGAGCGGCTCGAGAGCCTCATGCTGTCGCGCCGCACCGTGTCGGACGTGGCGGCCGTGATGCCCTCGGCAGCAGCAAGGGCGGCCGGCCAGTCGCCCCGGCCGTCGTCCGTGGAGGTCGGCGTGGACGGCGCCGTGCGGCTGCGGCTGCGCCTGCCCAAGGCCGAGGTGGCTCGTCTAATGAAGGAGAGCAAGGACGCCACCGAGGCCGCCGAGAAGATCATGCAGCTCTGCGTCGCCAGGGACCAGGGCGCCGCACCGGCACCGGCACCGGCGACCGGCGCGCCGGTGTCGGCGCTGTCGAGCAAGAAGACGGCCACGAAGAAAGAGGTCCGCATCTTCCTCCGTGTCCTTAATTTCGCGCGTCTGAGCTCTAGCTCAATTAGGCTTAGCTGATAAGGACGTCTCTTACGTGATATAATACTACTGCTAGCACAAGAAAATCACCACTGGATCAATGTAGTATAACTTGGCCGTACTACCCTCTTCCAAACGTATCGTCCCACTAAACGTGTATACGCGTGTGTACTCTATACTGTTCACTGAATAGTGAACAGAACCTCCAGAAACGAGACACAATTAGTTCGATTTCAAGGATCGGGATCAAACTCAGACCGGAGGGGTGAACACCTAGCAACTAAGAAGAAGCTTCTCTCACTCTTCTCCGTCATATTCATCGGAGAGGTTGGCACAACACGACACAGCAGATGGAGAAGGCAACCAAGAGCACATGAGTACTAATATACCAGTATCTCGTATCCGTATCTGTACACTAGTATAACTAATCAGTCTACTCTACTAGCTTAAGAATGCGTGATACGTTTCTGGTCAGGCATGTGAGCTTGGGGGGACAGCTAGGACGGGCTCGGTTTGGTTATGGTTAATGTAAAGCAATCATAGGCAAGCAAGGTCGCGATCGCATTCACTAAGAACCAGGTCAGGTCAATTTCAGTTTTGGTTTGGGTAGTAGGTGACTGATGAAGAGCAAACTAATGTTCTGCTCTTAACAAACCTAGCGGCGAAGGGTGCCACAGGTCACATGACCAAGTACGTGCCAATCTCGTCGTGCATGTGCCTAAGATTCTGGAGTTTGTTAGACTAACCGCAGTCGCTGTACGGTGGCACGGCTGCGGAGGCGGCCCGTGCTGTTGAGTGTTGAATGGTGCTCCTCCGTTGCAGGATGGTTGTGCATTGGATCGGGGTTCGGGAGTTTCTCTGAAAAATGTTTTTGTATCTAGGGAACCGAGAGGGTAGATATTTTTTTAAATTTTTTATCTATATTTAAATGTTTCTGAAGAGGTTGAGTGATTTTAATTAGTACGCTCTGTTAATAGAGGTATGCATGATCATTTCTTGTTAATTTTTTCTTAGATACCCCTCTGTTTCGTTGTATTTATCTACAGTCTACCATCCATACAGACCAAGAGCACTAAGTTTAAGAGATAGTTAATAAGAAATAATTATACTTATCTCTATTAAATGACATAACATAATAATTATATATATTGAAACGGATTTTTTCAAAGTTATGGACAAATATAACGAAATGGAGGGATTATAATGCTTCTTTGGTACGTGTGTATGGTAGCTACGGACAAATATATTGAAAGGAGTACTGCTAATGATTTTGCCATTTGTGAAGTGCTAGTGGACTTAATTAGACTGCAAGCACTGGAGTATATATGTGTGGCTACTTCTAATTCAAAATAGAAATCGTTTTAGCGAGTTTCACTTTGGTTTGCACATAGTTAAGCATTGGTTTTTCAAGACGACATTTTTTTTTCGCTGTCCATGGTGGTGCTAGTGAATGATATTTATTCTTTCATTGGTCTCGACAAGAGCATTCACGACCAGCTAGAATACATCGGGGTAGTTCTACTTGTTCATTCTAAGTTGGTAAGATATCGATAATGATCTAATGGACTTATAAACCTCTTGGTTAATTGGTGATTTATTCGCGATAACCGAACTTAAAAGATACTAGTGTTTACTACTTCTGTTTGCGTGTGGACTCGTTAGTCCAAGTTGTTGTTAGTCCGGACTCCAGACAATCATCATGAGCCATGGGTTTTTGCTTTTCGGTACAAAAAAAAGGGAGTTTATAGTGCTTCACAATGCTTCTCTTTCAAGGGAAAGCGCTCATTTGTCAAGGCCTGCAACAACCCATCCCAGTTTCCTCTTTCTATAGCAAAATCAGTGAGAATTTGATCTTCTTTACGTCTTTTTATGTTACACTAATCTAATGCTCCGTTCTAAACGCGAAAAATCCTCATCTATAGTCTCGCGGCCATAAAATTCGTATAAAACTCATATGTTCCAAATAGTTCTTTGAAATTGTTCAAAGCTTGAAGTGTATGCATGTATTACTTACATGATTTTGCTTTTCTGGATTGTAGAAGCGGACAAGGTTTGTGACAGTGCCAGACGAGATCATCGGATGACAAAAAATGAAGAAAGTGTTTGCTTTTCTTTTTTTTTTCTTTTTTTTATCTTGTCGAAATTGCTGGGTTTGGAACATGAGAAGCTGCTCGCATATGGCTTCCTATCTCCCCAGAAGTTCTGAACAAGGATGGTCATGATCCTTCTCTTTCTCTCATAGGCGCTGTAGTAGTAGTAGCATAATTAGAAAAGAAAAAAAATAGCTAATCAATGGCATGTACTGTACTGGTGTGAAGTGGCTAGCTTCTGCAGCATCCTGATCTTATCCGACGATCCGTATGATCACTTGATCAGAGCACGTATCTATCTATTTTGCTGCTTAATCAGTTCTTATCATCTCCCTTTAATCCTTTCCCGCTCTTTCCTAGTTCCTACTGCGTGCCCACGTATCTTATCACTTGTCTCGCGCACTTCGCACCACCCTTTTGACCGGTGATTTTCGACGAGCTTAACAGCGACGTTAATCAGTAGCTTTTGCCGCCCACGACTAGAGGCGGTTGTGCCTCGCTTCTCCGGCGCCGTTTTCCACCAGCCGTCGCCGCCGCCTCTTCCTTTGATGCTAATCTTTTCCAAAATAACTGCCGCATCGGCAGCAGTGGGCTAAAAAGTGTCGGATAAGATGAGGGTTAGGTAATGTTTTTTCTCTTTAAATAAACACCCTACTTGATGAGGGGATTGTCCGACCTTCTGATAAGAACGATAACTATAACGTTAATAACGAGGCTACTTGACTGAAATGAGCAAGTCCGTCCTACAATCGCTACACCATATCCTTATCGTTACCAACCGTGTCCAATACGGATGATCTTTCCTGCAACCAATCAAGAATCAAGAAAAAAAGAAATAAACGTGATATGAATTTATGAATGAAATATGAAGTTTCATTGAACAATGGAGAGGTCTAAAGTCATCATAGTTAGTCTAGTTGACATAAGAACACAACTGATGTTTTCTAAATAAAAATCAATTTAAACAAGTCTAAACCCTAAAAGTGACATCCCTAACAGTTTTTGAGGGGTTAGAGATGTGATGAGAATGTCCGTGAATGTGGGAGAACATCCCACTATAACTCCACAGTTGGGCTCAAACTGATACAAGGCCTAGGGCTTAGATTTGAAACTGATTCAGACTTAGGATTACGACGTGCTCAGGTAGAGTTTTAAAGTGGGACTAGAACTATTAGAAATAGGACATCATAAGCTTTCCAATAAATCCAAAATCACCTCATTTGGACTCCATATGCATTTTCTATGCTCGTTTGAAATCAGCACTGTCTCCGTTGGCCGAACTGGATTCTAGAACATACCCAGCTTTCATTCTTGGTTGTCCTGGTTTCAAAGTGACGTGGGAACCTCCAATGCCTATCCCCAGCATGTTTGTAACTCCCTGTGTCTCTACTTAGTCATTGCCCATATTTCTAAGCACAATCACATCACATATATCAGGCAACAACTCATTCTCAAAAGCTGAATTAAACAACCCTAGGAACGAGCTCATCTAATAATTCAACTGTTGTACACGTGCCCTCATCATAGTTCCTTGCCTAGCACCTAGTGGATGAGTGATGTGTGTATCCAAGAAAGTAATATCTTCATCATCCTCCCTCACTTGAATTAGAGTCGTCCTCGACTCAAACTCATCTTCTTCTCTCACGTATGACTTCAAATCTGCAATGTTAAATGTGGGACTAACCCCACAGTCTGCAAACAACTCAAGTTTATATGCATTATCATTAATTGTTTCAATAATCTTAAAAGGATCATCAGCTATAGGTATCAATTTAGATTTTTTTCAATTCTAAAAATCTATCTTTTCACAAATGCAACCAAACAAGATCACCAGGTTTAAAAATTATTTCATTTCTACCTTTACTACTAGCAATCTTATATTTCTAATTTATACGCTTTATGTTTTATTTTATGATTTTATGCAACTTAAAGAACAAATTCAACACCTTTCTTAGCATCTAAATTTACCCTATCTGAAGATGGCAGAGGTAACCACCTAGTCGATAATTGCTCCTTCTTGCACCTGATGAAAATCAGAAATCATGTTCAACTCAATAACAAAATTAAAATTGAAATATCATAAGTTAATCAGCCAGGTCTATCCCGTACTAGACATGTATTTTGCACGATAAAGTTCAGATCAATAGCGCATAAAATTAAGCCATTAAATATTACCCAGGTGAGACTTCCACATCACTTGAAGTAAATTCACACTTCTCCGGCCCTTTACTGCATGTGATGGTGAACCCAACGAGACTATAAGCATGGCTAAGGATAGTAAATGTACAACTCATGTGACAACTAGTATGGTATCACTAAATAATTTTTCATGCTATGGTGACAATGGAATCATGGCATTCGAATTATCAAATGGGGGATTAAGGTAAATTGGACAATAACTATCATATACAAGAATTTAAAATAAAGTAAATAAATAATAGATTTAAAATATGAGTTCAATATGATCAAAGGACACAATTTCCTTGGCCTTGCTTAGTTACTTACTCTCGATCTTCAAATCTTGCTTTAATTCTATCGAAGACATGATCTAACGAGAGAGAAAACACAATGAACTACAAAATAAATTTAAATAAAATTCAAATTAAACTCTAAAAATTTTAGAACTAAAACCAAAAGATAGAACTCGATTTTAAATGAATTTAGAAAAAAAAGAATGGGATCAAACAGAGCTAGGACGGAAGAGAATGGGCTTTTGAAAAATTAAATCTAAAGGTAAATGCTAAAAATTGAAAAAGATTATTGTGTTGTGGACTCGGAGCATGGAATAATTGGTCTACGGAGGACTCGCTCATGAAAGAGTGAACGGTGTAACTCGACTGATGACGTGGCGACTGACGTGGTGGCTAGGGCTGATGTGGCAAGACATTTGGCATGCTAACGTGGCTCCAGGATGGTGGTGATGGTGTCATTGAGCCGATCCAACACATTGTAGATCTTCTCCATTCTCTTATTGACCTCACGATTGAAGCGTTGCACAAGCATACTTGTGTCAGGAGTGAGAGATCCGACACTCTCAAGTTCAGAAAGTTGGCCATCATTTTTATCACCATGTTTCAAATTTTGTAAAGTTGTCATTGTTAGTAGAATACAAGAAACTCATAAGAAAATTTGTTAGCTCACTATCAACTACTAGGTGTTGCAGACTACAGAAGTATCATACTCTCAAGCTCTTATCAAATGCTTACAAGATTCTTACCAAGTAAAGCAGGTGGTACAACCGGTGGTTGGTTCATCATAACTTGACTAGAGTGATGAGTATAGTGATTGCCGATACGTCGAGACCTATTGGTTAGTAGTATATTTAGCTTAGGCAGACATTATATCAGTAGTAAAGAACCGACAATATTCAATTTTAGAATTACACTAGCTAAATAATAGTCCAAAGTACTGGTCTAAATTGCTGATACAAACTAGTACTCGACCCTAGCTCAAGCAAGCAAATACTAGATGACACAAGAGCTATATAAAGAGAGCTCAAAATTGGGAAATGAACAAAGCTAAAATTTTTTCTCTTTTTTAACTTGTGCGGCTCTTTTTCTTTTTTTTGCACATGCCTCTTTTCTTCTTTTTTATATCTTGTGCGGCTTTTTTTTCTCTTTTTTTTACACTTGCCTCTTTTTTTTAGCAACACGAATATTAATCTCACTAAAAATATGATCTAGAAACAAAGATTACACAATCTGGGATGAAAGAAAACGAGTGCTTATACTTCGGATGCTGTTTTGAGGCCTTAAACAACCTTTTTTTGGGGGGGGGGGATTGTCACTTTTTACAGAGCCTTGCATGGTTAATCTTTGACCTATTTGTCTATTTTTGTATGTAACTTTTTGTTAGCTTTCCAACGAGCTAAAGAATGTTGCAATCCAAGTTCATATGCAAAAGTTATAGCTGTTTTAATGAACGCTGCACGAAACTATCCTAGACTCATGTTGAAAAATTCAGAACCCGAACATAACTTTGTCCTAGGTGATTCGGCCAGCCAAAATAAAGGGGAAAACTAAGATGATCTCTATCTTTAAAAAGATTTGGTGGCACAACCTCAACAGCGAAGAGCAACTGCCTACCTTAAAATAAATCTAACCAAATTTTTTGTTTTGCAGATACAATACCTGAAACTAAAATCAAAGTACTGGACCTAGACTAGCAACTAAAACTTAATGATGGACAAAAATTTAACATGATAAAATGGAAACTAAAATCATGGTAGGTCAACTGATGATACTTAAGAATATGATATCAACTTGTGATACTTAAGAATATAACAATTCTTGCAGTGTTTTATTGTAGGTCAATCCAACACCATGTTCTCTGAACATATGTCCATATTATTAATTTGATGTTCTCATATCCATGATCTGTGAAACATGATCTTTAATCAATATATGTGCTGATCTATAAATCATAATTGTTCCACAATGATATAGGATTCGTGATAATTTAGAATAACATTAAAACATAAATAAAGAATTCTATAAATTAGTCACATACTTGTTGATCAATAAGAAAGATATTTATTCAAAGGATAAAAAATATATTATTTAAAATATTATAAATATAGAAGTGGTATAATTATTTTCATGTTCGTCTCTAAGATATATCACTAACATTCTTTTTTGTTGCGACTGATTGCTTTTAGCTGCTGCTAATGGTTTTTTGCTACACTTTTTAAGACGATGGTAGATAATAGAGACACTGACGCAAACGGCGTACACACCAGCGAGTTTGAGAAGCCATTTGGCGAAGTGATTTCAAAAAACCATCACGTTTATTTTGACTTCTGAAGAAGGCAAGGGCTAAAGACAAGCCGAAATACAAAAACAATAGAGCCTAGGAACATTTTGAGATGCAAAACAATCGGGCCGACCTGAAATGCCCTTAGGTCCAGTTTAGGCCGGATCGTGGGCCATCTTCGGGAAAAACTGTGAACTGGGCAGTCGGCCTAGACCGACCCAGTTGCACCCTGCAGGCTGCCGGGAGCATCGTACACCCGTAGCAATCTCGTATATAATCCTTGGCAAATAGGCAGCCCATTTGAATGTTGGGCTGTCAACTCTATGGCTACCCCCAATATTGACTTCATTAGATTTGGTTCGTGAGGCTTAAAGCCCAGTAACGTCCAGAGAGTACAACACGAAGAGAGTTCATTTGCAACTCACTGATTCTTGAGGTATCTGTTGGAGGAATAGCTTTGCATCTCCGAGATCTGCTCTGTAGAAGATATATATAATATACAGATGGAAGAATTGCAGCATGCTTAGAAAGGACAGCAATAACTCTCATTTGTACTTAAAAGCTAATTATCTCATCGAAAGGTATTCTAATCATTTATATAGATCCAAAAACTTATAAATACTCTATGTATATCTCATTTGTAACTTAAGTTTAAAAGAAATACAAGAAGACATTCTAACTAGCGCGCCTCCGTGAGGACTCCTTGAGATTTTTGACCATTGTCTAACTAGCGGCTGAAAATGTAATGTACCTGTTGTTAGTTTTTTCTGTATAATTAAATTTTAAAAAAATAAAAAATTATATCAACATAAACAATGCAAATAAATAAAGATAAAAAAGAATAAAAAACCCTCAAAAAGTCTAATGGCTAATGGCTTATGAATATGACTTTTAAACCTAATGCCTCTCCCCGCCGAAGTCTCTCTTGAGTCCTCTGTTCTTCTCCAACCAAATTCGTCTACCCCACCTACCGTCTCCCAAAATCAGCCCGTAACAAATTCGTCGTTGCATTTCTTATCAGGCATATTGCTGCCCGTCATGCAAGGAGCCTTCAGAATCACACGTCAGGTGCTACGTGCACCAGCACGGCAGCCTATCAACCAGTGTTAAGCGTCTCCTATCTCAAAAGTTGCAAGGCGAACATGATGGAAGGATATGGATGTGGCACAGACGCATGAGGTGCAAGCTCAAGGATGGGAAGTTCCTAGAGCTCAGCTTTTCAAATCATGTGACTGCCAACCGAACTGCGAGTTGTGGGCATTCTCTCCAAAGGGATTGCCTCGTTTCTATGGGCATGTAGCTTGTTTGTTTGTTCCTTAGCTCTCTCTGGGTCTATTTGAAGCCGTTTTTATAAGTTATTTTTGTCTTTTGTTATAGTACCTAACTTTTAAACGAAGTATTTTTTTCAAAACGGGGTCTACAAGTTAATTGTAGTACACGTTAAAAGTCTAATATTTGTACAATCCAAAATCACAAGCAAGCATATCTCTTTCCGTAATCTCTGTCACAAACAACTAAAATTCAAAAATTTCAGGTAAAAATCATAAGCCACAAAAAAAAAAAAACAGGTATGGAGATATGGTAGCCGCCTTCTAGTGTAGTCCTGTGGTTACTTCATCTGTTAACCTTCCACCCTCAGCGCTAGATTTCAGTTACCACGGTACACAAGAGTGGGTGAAAGGAGGTGCAGTTGCGGTATGTTGTCAAATAGTTTTATGCCAAAGAGATCGTTAATCCATTTCCATGCTCCACATCCTGAACTTTGGTTACGGCAGGGATAATGTAATGCTTGCAACATAATTTTGTAGGTATATGGCGAAATGGAATCCTTACACATGGACGTATACGATTTCCTTAATAATATTCAGAAGAGTACCATCACCATGGATGAACCAGTAAAAACAGGCATACAGAAGCAGATGGTTGAGATGAAAGATTTGCTTAAACATGGAAAGAAATGAATATGAGGTGGTGCCTTCTTCCTTTTCTTTTGTTTCATTTGTCTCAAGCTTCAGTGTGTTTATGGTTGATTTTAATGTAATGCTTTTTGTTTGGCAGGCTTTGCTTCTACCAGTTGTAAGGGAGAGTGCTCATTCGATGAAATCAACTGCTGATATTTTGGAGCTCAACCGTGTGAGACGTGGTCTCCTCCTAGATGCTTACATCTGGGACTGCAGGCTGTGCAACATTTTTTTCATTTAAAACAAATAGTCATATTTCGAGAACTGTTTCCCATAATCCAGAAAATCTCCAAGACACCAGAGTAGAGGAAGGGAAAACTGAGGTGCTCCAGACTGTTACAAGGCATGGAGAAACGCATCAAGAACCTGCTAGGCTGCCACATGTCCAAGGCGCTCTTCAGGAAGTCCAAGAAAATCTCTACTATCTAGAGAGGGCCACTCGATGAATGACGAGACTATCTTGGTTGAGACAGATTTGCCGATAGGAACAGTGGATAATTTGGTGGGTGATGCAGGAGATCTTGACTTGGTTTTCAGCAAATTCAGTGTGTGGGAAAAACGACAGCCTCTGTCTAAAGATTCGATCAAGATGGAACCAGTTGAGAGGTTGCCCTCAATTGCGTCTATTTTATCAGATACAATAGGTATGGCATGGAGTGGATCTAGTGAATTAGACTATAATCTTCCACAAGGTTTGACAAAAGCAGACGAAAATGGATCTTTTAGTTTGTCGGGCAATCCAAGTTTACAAGAAGGCGATCTCTGTAACACCCTAACTTTTGGAAGAAAAATAAAATGTTAAGGAAATTTAGCGTTTATTGAATTTGGTGTTATTTGGCAATCTTAATCCTTTGGGTTTTCAGAAATGCCTTGGTCAGGGGTTCTCTAAATTAAACAAAGAAGTAAATCAAGACTTTTACAGGAGAAATAAAGTATTACAAATAATAGGATGTGGTGGGTACAAATTAAAAGAGAGAATTCAAATGGGACATATGTGCAAAAAAAATAATATATCCTGTAAATAATAATAAAAAATCTAGAACATAATTGAATTAAAATCCAGAAGCAAATAAATAAATAAAAGTACAAACATAACATGTAATAACCATAAAATATATACTAGTGAATAAAATATTTGGGCCAGCTGACCGAACAAAACAGCCCGGCCGACCAGCCCCCTCGCATGCGCTCTCCCTCTCTTTCTTCTTTTCCTCCCGCCCCTTGCCGCGTGCCCTTCTCTTCCCTGTTACTCCCGTGCCCACGCCCGTTTTTCCTCTGTGACTCGCGCGCGCCGACGCTCTCTGCTCTCCCCTCTCCGCTTACCTCTGTAGCCATGCGCTGCCCGCGCCGCGGCCACACTGAGCTGCGCCCACACCGTACCCGACGAATTAAAGTCGTACCACGGCCCCGATCACCCAAATCCTCGCCGCTGCCACCGTACGCTGCCGCATCCCCGCAAATCCTCTTTCCGATCGGCCGAATCCCTTTTCACTTGCTCTAGCGTGATCTCCGCACACTGAGCCTCACTCCCTCGGCCACAATGGCTCGCCACGTTGCTTCCCTTCTGCTATGGCCGTGCGATTGCAGAATCCCGCCATTTATTGCCGCCGGGAGCTCTCCCCGTAGCTAGGTCTGCCCCGCCCGCTATAAAGCCCGCCAAGACTTCCATCAAGCTCCTCACACCCTTCTAACGCTCTCATCGAGAGCAATCGGATTTTCTAGCTCTATAGCTCGTCGGAGCTCACTTCTTCCCCAATTCCGGCGATCGGGCTCGTCGCCGATCGGCTCCACCCTGAGCCGATTCCTTCCACCCGGAGCACTGCACGGACCCGGCGACACCATCACGGTCATTCCCTGAAGCTCCCCGCGCATGTGCTGCTCCCTCACCGTGAAGTCTCCCCGAGCTCCGCCGGCGCACGCCGACAAACTTCCTCGGCTAATCTCAAGTCACCAGGACCTCCGAGGTAGCTTCACATACACCCATAGATGCTCCCTGCTCAGTTAATTGAACTGTAATGCCGTGGTTCACCGTATCGGTTTTCCCCTGGTTCCGTCGCCGCCATTGCTCGCCGACGACGCTTGTTCGGCCAAATTGGTCGACGAGAGTTCGGCTAATTGACCGTGGGATTGTGGGAATTCCATTCCTCGAATTCTCCCGATCGGCCGTAGCCCTGTCGCCGGGGATAAGCGCCGGAGCGAGCTCCCTCGCTGCGGGCGCGAGGTAGACGATGATTGAGCAACCGCATTTGAAGTGGGTCATCGGATGGTAATCGAACGGCTCGTGCCCAACCGGTACGCGCGTGCGCACGCCTGCATCCGGCCCATCCGATGTCGATCGGGCGGCCCACGCGGCTCCCGTGCATTCTCGCGCGCCCGCGTGTGCTCAGAGCCGACCGATCGGGATCGGGTGATTCTCGCACTCGGTTGCCCACCGCCCGACGCGCGTCGCCTTCTTACATTTTCTTGATTTAACTCGGGTTGTGAACTTTATACATGAATAACTTTTGCAATTTAAATCCAAATTTGGTGAAATCAATTTCTAAATTCATCTAAATTCGCCCTCTGTCTAGAGAAACTTAAATCAAAAATTTATCAGCACAAATAAATCTTTGGTGCAAATTACTTAGTTATGTTAAAGTATAACTATAGAGTTCATAATTAATCCTTGTTGAATCTGAACTCAAGAGGGAAATTTCTAACATACATTAAGATAAAACTTGTTCAAGGGAATCAAGACCATAAATTTCTGAGTTCTTGTGAGTCCTGTTGAGATTTTATTTGGCAGTGTTAACTTATTTTGCTTTCTTTAAAAAAATATGCGTTCAACCAAACGTTAGCATACGAGGACCAGGAAGCAGAAGCGGAGGCCAACCAAGACCAAGACCAGCAAGACCCGGATTATTGTGAACCAGGCGAGTTAATACTTTGATCATGTTTGAATACCCATCTTTGCAAATTACTTAGATTTAAATTATCAACTGAATGCCATTATTTTATGTGCTATGATATGTTGTTTTATCACTTTAGTTAGTTGTCCCATTTAATGGTTGCCACTATTATAACTTGCCGGCATATTATTTTATGAACCTTGTTAACCCTAGTAAAAGTTTTAGATGTAGTTGTTTCCAAAAAGGAGTAACACGTTTATGTCATATATGGTTTAGAACTGCTTAGTTGTTGGGGAAGTCAAGAATACCCTAATGTCATATGTAAACGTAAAAGAGCAAATTTTGGGAAAAAGTGGTGGTTGTTGGTTATGTTTAAAATGATCATTATTTTATGCCCCAAAAAATCTCAAAAATTGCTGATACATCTGGGCGGATGGTTTGGGGGTGTGGTGCACCGGTGTGCACGAGAGTGGGGTTTGTAGTAGAACCGTCCAGATAGTTCAAGGACCGAATCGGGTCATGACCTCCCATTGTAAAACAGTACAACCACAAGCTAGCAAAGTATATGCATGACTAACTAATTTGCATCGCCAGTAAAGGAAAGCACTTCGGAGTGATCACGGGTCGTGGTGCTGCAGGGAAGCCACCGTGTGGCGCAAGAGGGGGTCGGGAAGACGAAACCTTAGCGAGTGCAATCCTTTACTAGGTGCATTGTAAAGGTCATGTGGTAATCCTTTTGATCTGTATGTCTAAGGAAACATACGGAATATAACAATGGGGTTATCTCTTGTGGTGAAAGTGTACAAACTCTGCAGAGTCAAAACTGTTCGAACAGCCGTGCTCACGGTCAAGGGCGGACATGGGAACTTAACTCTGATATAGTGCTGTTTCAAAACAATTTTTAAAAGGTTGGGATTTGGAATGGGAAATTGAAGGACGAAGGACTGTCCTGGTTTGAGTTGTCCTAGGTGTTGTCCCAGTGATAAGTTAAGCGGCTATAACACTGAAAAATTGGTTTGTGGTACAAGCAACTTGGGTAATGGATGAGATCTGTACTTATTCTATAAAATCTTTTATCCAAAGGTATTATAAATTTTGGTCCAAAGGTTAAGTCTAGGAATTTCTTATACCTCTATCTTAAGTCTTTTAAAGATGCAATTTCCGGCAAAAATAAAATAAACTTGAACCTAACCTTTGTCAAGCCATACATGTTATATACTTGCATTCTGTGTATTGGCCCGTTGAGCACGGGGTTGGAGTGCTCACACTCGCATAATAAATTCCAGAATCAGGAGAGCAGGATCACTACGCTTATGAAGATGCACCATGCCAAGGAGTTGGCGAAGGAAACTAGGGCGATTATTAAAATGCGTGGTCCTAGGTGGTAGACTTGTCGTAAGGGTACTCGTCTATATGGTCAGAGCCTGGTAATATAGACAAGTCCATTTACCCCCAGTCAACTGCCGGTGGCTTATGGTTCCGCTACTTTTGTTATCTTCCGCTATTATATCTTTTGGATTGTAGTATTTGGCCTGAGCGGCCGTTATGTAAGACAAATGTCCGACGTGGTTTACTTTTGAACTCTGATGTAAATTATACTTTATTTTGACTGTATGATCATCGTTATGCGAAGTGTGGTCTGAATCAGTAATGTACTGTGAGCACTATCTACTGATCCAGGGAATAGTGCGATGGCATCACAGAGGATTCCGGATTGAAAATCCGGGTCCGACAATCTCCCCAGCTCGAATTCATCCATGTGATTCTATATTCGGGTTGCATCAACAGGAACAAACTGGATTATTGCCTGCTTCATTGCATTTGTCCTTGAAATTAGCTGATTCCTTTAGAGATTTGACAAGGCACAAGCCTTGTAAAGGATCCGGTGACAAACATGCGGAGGGCCTTTTCTCAAATATCTCCCGGTGCAAGAGGAAATTTGAATGTTGTTCTTAAAGGACCATGTGAGAAAGGTCCAAGATATTATTGTGATAAATCATTGCAGATTTTGATGAGTGGTTATTTGGTTTTGCAAAGATAATATCTTATCTGGATTGTTTTCTAAGCCTGTCGGGAAAATTGGTAGTTCTGTAGGTATTGGCGCGATCACACGTCAAAGTGATAGCACCGGTTTGGGTTCCGGTCATACTATAGGTCTGTGCTCTGATTTCTAGTTGGCGGTACGTTATTTCCAAAGATCCAGTTTTGAGATGCGATGTGTGGTAGTACCGGTGCAAGAAAGCGGTAGTACCATAGTGCGGTAGTATCGGCTTTATGGAAGTGGTAGTCATAAAGCTGGTAGTACCATTTTAAGCAGAAATTGAGGATTTTGGGTTTTGAGTCATGGATTGAGTTGAGGTGACCTAGATTATTGTATTAAGATTGTATAATACATATTTTGCCTAACGTGGGTTAAGTTATAAAAAACCTGTGCTCGAAAATAATTTTTTTACTTTGGATGTGCAGTGACGTTTGGAGTCTCCATAGTCGACGTGTGAGAATTTGGGCTACGCTTATAGAGGAGCCGAGGCCCAGAACAATCAAACATGTCGGGTGAGATGGTGAGCTCAAGCATGGCACAAGAAAGACGTGAAATGTTAAAGACGAGTTCGAATGGCGGGTTTGCACCATGTGGCTTAGTTGGTCCAAGTGAGGTGTGGTCTGATGAAACCAGAGTAGGAGAGACTGACGTGTGTCAAGCCAACAATGAACCTACACGTGGTAAGTATGGTGATTGCTTATATTAGAAGGAGATGGTCTGGTTAAGAATGGTATTTTGATAGTTTGGCTAAAATAGCAGAATCTGCCTTAAATGAAAATTGTGACGCATGAGTGGTGCTTGAAAGAGTGATTTAGGTCAAAGAGAAACTATTTTGATTAAGATAGATCAAAACTAAAGGACTTAAGAGTTTCAGACTTATGTGCCTTGAAAAGTATGCATAAGTGAACAAGTATAAGTAAAACCTGTATGTATGGGGTTATCAGTTTTTTTATTGTGCGAAGTGGATAATATTCACTAAGAGCTAGGTGTGGCTGGTTAGCGCATCTATATAAA
The DNA here is from genome assembly GCA_036346265.1 of Melocanna baccifera. Lineage (NCBI taxonomy): Eukaryota > Viridiplantae > Streptophyta > Magnoliopsida > Poales > Poaceae > Melocanna > Melocanna baccifera. Next base: position 11,409,958 of record CM070701.1, on the reverse strand, counting down.
TGAATTGGGATGGAGACTTGTGTTAACCATCTAATCCATCTCTTTTATGCTCTTATTCTAGGGTTAGGGTTTAAAAGTTGAGTGCATTGTGTGCTCTCTGTCCTTTAAGGTGGAGTGACCATAAAACTTACCCTCTCAAGTAAGCAATATATCAATCTTTGTGTATTTCTATATATCTCTCTTGTTGTGATTGATTTGCTCTTGATTTGGATGATTTGAATGTGTTTTTTCCTCTTCTTGATCTTGCTGTGTTAAGTACGTATAAAAGATAAAGATAATCTCTAAGAATCAATCTCCATCTATCTAACTATTTTAATAGCAAGTTTATGAAGAAACCTAGTTCTTACTTGATTTTGACATCATCGAGTGATTTTGTGATCTAAGATTTTTTGGCTTGATTTCTTTGGTGTTCTAATTTACTGTAGAAAGTGGATTTATTAATTATTTTTTATATACTTTTTTTATAAAAATATAGCTTCAAAACATAAACCATAATGTATAAATGCACATTCAATATTAAAATCTACATTATATATATATATATATATATTATTTTTATCGGGTCCCCATAAGGCCCTATGGGGGGTTCTTTGACGCCTGCCCCCTCCTCGTCAACTAACGGGACACCGCCCCAACGAACCCGTGGGGGGAGTCCTCCCGCCCCTGCTCCCATGGGTATTATCCCCGCGAGGCCCTGCCCCCATGTGGAAATTGCCATCCTACTTTCCAAAGAAGCATTTATTAATTCAAAATATTCCCTCCGTCCAAGTTTATAAAATATATTTTTTCTTAACACATTGATCAAGATAATAAAAAGTGACTAGATTATCTCTAATTATTATGTCTAAGTACTATATTTAATGTATGTATGTAGAGAACATCAAATAAAGCTGAATATTTATTAGGGATATAAAAAAGAACATCATACTAATTTTACATTAAAAACATAAAATACATCTTATATTTTTAGATAATACTATTTAAAAAATATGTCCCACAAACTTTAGACAACGGTGTACATGAATTTATAGTTCAACAATCTAGATGTGCCTGTCTCACAATTTTTCTTTTGAAAAAATTCATATATTGTGGACAGCAGGACAGCACTCGTGGGCAGTCGGTCATTTCACCAGAGCTAAAAGCCAGGGGCGCCCCGCGACAAAAACAACAAAAACTCGCAGGCGCGTCGCCCTCGCCCCCGGCCACGTCACCGATCCGAGCGCGCGCCCGTGGTCCCCCTCTCCGCCCTCCGATCCTGAGGCCCCGCCAATCCCACCGTCCATCCAGCATCGCACATTCGCACCCCTCCCCGTCTCTCGCGAACCGGAAAAAAATTCAAAATATTTCGGCTTGCATTTACATCAGGAAACGATCCCGTTCACACATGGGGATTTTCACCATACGTGTCTGACAGGTGGGCCCGACGTCGGGAGGTAACGAACGAAGCCCACATGTCAGTTATGTCACGCCAATCTCGCCATGGACTTCCCCCGTATACGCATCGGCATCGCCCATCTCTTATCCCACTCCGTCCTCGTCTGACTCGTCCCCTTCGGTCCTTCCCCGATCCAAATCCAAAATTTTCCCCTCTCCACATTTCACTCTTTCACAGTCTGTCTCCTCTACACCTGTACTGCAGCGGAGAGCTCGGCTCGGCTCTGCTCCGCCACCGCGGGCTGTAGCCAGTCCTGTCCATGGCGACCGAGGAGGTCCCCAAGCCCGCTGCCCTCCCGCCCTACCCCGAGGTAAATCGCCTCCGGTTCTTGCTCTGCTTCCGTTAATCCCGCCGTCGATTCGTCCGCGGGTAAATTCTTTCTTTGGTTCTTTAATGGTCGCGCGCGAGCTCACCGTCTCCTTGTTCGGCAGATGATTCTGGAGGCGATCGAGGCGCTGGACGACAAGAACGGCTCGAACAAGTCGGCGATCTCGAGCTACATCGAGGGCAAGTACGGCGACCTCCCGCCCGCGCACGCCTCCCTCCTCACGGCCCACCTCGCCAGCATGAAGGAGACCGGCGAGCTCGTCTTCTCCAAGAACAACTACTTCCGCGCCGACGCCCCCGGCGCGCCGCCCAAGCGCGGCCGCGGCCGCCCACCCAAGCCCAAGGACCCCAGCGCCTCCGCTGCCGCGGCGGCTACTCGGGACCCCTCCTCTCCGCCGCGCCCCCGCGGCCGCCCGCCCAAGCCTAAGGACCCCGTCGCCGAGGCCGTCGCCAAGGCCACTAGCGGCATGCCCCGCGCGCGCGGCCGCCCGCCCAAGAAGGCCAAGGTCGAAAGGGAAGCCACCATTAGCGCGCCCGCTCCAGCACCCTCCGCGGCCTCTGCTGCCGGTTCCGTGCCTGTCAAGCGTGGGCGTGGGCGCCCGCCCAAGGTGAGGCCTGCGGCCACGCCGGTCGGGGAACCGGCCGCGGCTTGACTGGCTTCGGTTCTCGAATCTTGCTGCGATGGCGATGGCGGTAAGCTCTAGGTGTAAGTGTGCTCTTCGATTATGTTTCGTACTAATTGCGGCGCCGCGTAGTTGCTCAGTATGTGTTGTAAGCTAATCTGGATGTGTATGTGCACAATGGATGGATTTAGTGTCGTAGTTGACTGTGCTGCTGAGAGGGACCGAGTAAATATTATTATTGCCTCATGTTGACGCTTGCTGATTATGATTATGATGATGTTGTTTGCTGCGTTTGTCGCTGTTGGCTTGACCCTGTGTCCCTGTTCCTGATTGGTGACTGCTGCTTGGCTTCTTGCATTGTCAAATAGTGTTGAATTGGTGCGTGATATGTCAGAGAAAGTTTATGCTCGAGCTATCCACGGATTGTGTGGTTGGGCCTTGGCGTTTATGAATCTGTTTGGTATCGGATGGATAGTGACCTAAAATTCTTCTATTATGTATAGCACCTGCTATCTATGCATAGTTCATGCTTCATACTCAACATATCGGCAAGTGGAATTCTTCTAGTGTATATAACAATTGTTATCTACTACTGCACAATTAAATCTTTCTGCGGTGATGATGGAGATAAGCTTTAGGTGTAATTGTGCTCTTCAGTTTATGTTTCGTACTAACTGTTGCAGGATGTAGTGGCTCAGTATGTGTCGTTGTAAGCTGATTTGGTCGAGTGTGTGTACCATGAATGTGGATGAAGTGTCATAGTTGACTGTGCGTCTGATACTGAGGCAGTTAATATTATTTCTCTCTTGTTATTGCTTGCTGATTGTGCGGATTATGTTTGCATGTTATGTTTGTGGCCGTCATCTTGACTTTATTCTTATCGGTGGATGTTTCTTGCGTTGTCAAATAGTGTTGAATTGTTGTGTGAATGTCGGAGAAAAATTATGTTAGCTGTCCATGAATTAAGTAGTTTGTTGGACTTCACTGTTACGAAACTGTGCTAGCGGAATTGATGTGTGAATTGTTCTTGATGTTAGAGTGTGGACTGTAGAATGATTGTTTTCTAATTGAAAGTGTTCTTTACAATTCGTGCTTGGAGGTTTTACTTGCTGATTATATATGTCTTTTTTAGTTTGCTTGTTTGATTCATTAAGGCGTCTAGTGGTACAAGCCGTTTATGGGCTGATTTTTTTTCGCTATCAGCTTTATGAATTTGTTTGGTATAGGCTGGATAGTGCACTCAAATTCCTTGTGGAAATAACACGTATCATGCAACTTTGCATAGTTAATTCGTATTAGGAGGCGTTTGTATTGGTTTTTACTAATAGCTTTTGATTGTGTTTTATGTTTTTGGTTGAAAATGAATAGTAATAGCCGAAAGAAGCAGCTTTTAGAAGAGGGGGTGAGCGGTGGAAAAAAAGTGGAGAGATGTGTGCGTATGATGGGAGCGAGAGGAGTGGGTGGAGAAGATGGCTCGGATCTTGACGATGAATACTCCCCTCTTCAATTCCTTGAGGGGTCTAGACAGACCTCTCGGGAACACTGTGATGCAGTTGGATTTGGCGGAAACGTGGTAGAACTGCGGGACGGTGAGCTCCGCCTTCAGCTCCAATGGTGGTGATAACTTGAAGCTCCCGATCCAACTCTAGAGGCGACCTCAAGGGTCGTTGCTAGGGCAAAGGGAAGAGGGCGATGTAGGGTTGTGATTTCGGGGCTTGGGTGGCCCTTAAATAGTCAGGGCAAAGGGAAGAGGGCGATGTAGGGTTGTGATTTCGGGGCTTGGGTGGCCCTTAAATAGTCAGAGAAAGAAGAGATTGAAACAGAGACAGTGGCGGTGGGACGAATTCAGAGAAAAGGGAGGAAGATGAGCATTGCATGATACTATTCATCCAACAACCGGGTCCTACTAGTCGGCGAGAAAGAGAGATGAGGTGGGTTAGGTTGGGCTAGGGCATGCGGGCTAGTGTACGGGTGGAGAAGATGGGTTGAGAGAAGGGATTTGACCCACGAGGATTTTAGAATTTTCAAAGAATTTTTGAATTTCAAAAATTGAAATAAATAGAATTGAGCTCTAATAAATAGAAAATAAACTCTACAAATTTCAGAAAATTAATAAAAATTCCTTGCAACACAGGAAACCTAAATAAAATTGGTTTCAATTTAAATGATGTTTATTTTAATTTTAGAAAATTCTAATTAAACTTTAATTAATTTAAGAAAAATCCAAATGGTTAATTTTATTTTAAAAACTTTAAAAAGGTAGCAAAACTAGGATGTTACAATTAAGGGTAAAAAGCAAAGCATTTTTTAAATTGCAGAAATTTCATTTCACTTTCTTCTGTTGGATTAGAAGTTGACCATTACTTCATTAATGAAGAAATTATGGGCTAAAGTTATGGACTGATTGTTTCTTTTCGCAAATAAAAATGTTGTCTAGGGAGGATGTGAGTGTTATTCTATTAGAAGTCCTTGAAATTTCAACCATCAGATTCGGATTCAACAAATGACAACCATCCTCAAGCTATATAAGTAACCTTCTTCCCCCATCCACCAAATCCTATACGAGCCCTACTCGCTGTCGCCCCACACCCCACTGCTGTGTTGTTGTCGTCCTCACCACCTATGCTACCCATCGATGAGCTATCGTTGCTGTTGTCACTCCTGTCTCTTCCTCTGCCCAAGACGCCCACAGTGCCACTCTCTTCCTCATCTCTGGCGAGTCGATGCCATGTCGTGCCTCTTCCTCATCTTTGACCCCCACCAGCATGCCGCCTCCCTTCGCCACTTCGTCTCCATCCCTGGCACCGTTGCAACCCACCAGTGTGCCCTACCTACCGTCGCTTGCACCTCCTGATGCGGTTGCCAGCGTCGAGGGCGTTGTCGACGCCTTTTGCCGCCTCTTTTATTGCCACATAGCCCCGCCCAACCTATGTCATTGTCCGAGCGCCGTTTTACCTGTCAACTGCCGCCCATCGCCCTCCATAATGCCCGCGACCATGCGCCATCGTCACCCCACAACCACTGCTGGTCTACTGGTCCCCTCCATCCCTCTAAATTTAGGGTTTCGGTGGATCCAAACCCTAAATTGGGTAAACCTCAAACTTTAACTCGTTGGAGAGCTGCTGACGTCACCAAAGATGAAGCCGGAGCGCGAATCTTAAGACATATCGGATGGATAAAAAATTCAAGTGCTCCCAAGATGACAAAATACTCGAGTAATCTTTAGCAATTCCCAATAAAAATAAGGGAGCGGCACGGTGTCCCCGGAAACATTTTCTGTAGGTACTTGATTCTGATATTTTTCTGGCATGATTTGTTTGAACCCTTGATCGTAAATTTGAGTTCAGGTTCACCACTAAAATTTTGTGGGCGTTCTCTTCATTGAACTGAAAAACTTGAATCCCCCCACAGTGAAATATCTCTGAACTACAGAGTTGGCTTAATTTCGCTTGAACGTGATCTTGCCAAATCTCTGGGAGCTCCTGCTTTGCATTGAACCTTGCATGCTTGGTAAGACTCGCAGTTTCTAGCCATGGCACTGTTGTTTCCATTGAAGTTGAACCACCCGTCGGAGTGTCGTAGCAGGCAAGATGTTCACCTCCACCGTTGGTTCCGTCCATCTCGCCGGACTCTGGTCAGCGGCCTGCCCGAGGTCGTCGACGCCTCGACGGCATCCAAGGTTGGGCTCGTCATGGACCATCCTATATTCCTACTGTCTTCACCGCATCATCCATGGACTGGACCATGCCCTAGCGAGGGTTTCCTACCGGAAAGGCGCCTTTCTATAAATACGCTTTCTTCTGCGGAAAGCGTCCCTTACGTGTCGCATACTCGCATGCCCCCCCGTGCCACACTGCCACTCCGGTCCCTTCACTTCATGCCCCCCGTGAAAATTACTCATATAGCACTTCTTTAGAGCCAGTTTGCTAATATACCACTCAAGTCGAGCATGGAGGATAGAAAGAGGAGAGGTCAGGTTGGAGCTTGAAGAAGGGGGGAATGAATGCAGACTAACGGAGTGCTAGACGGAGGGGGTCTAGTAACTAGTGAGTGCAATTAGAGCAGGAGAAAAACTTTGAATAGTATGTTTAGGCTCTATCTTTTAGACTACAGTCGATAATTTTTAGCTACGATTATTAAATTTGATAAATAGTATCGATTAATAGAAATCAAAATCAAAATCTGATTAAAAAGTCAAAAAGAATAGGGCGTTAGCAAACCTCTTCAGAGCAATTTACTACAAAAAAAAAGTTGGCTGGGCCGTAATTACTTGGCCCATTCAAGCACGTCCTAGTTAAGGCAGTCTTGGATCTATGGCCCAAAACCCGATGAATGGGCCCGCCATCTCTACAAGGCCCAGTACATCCTCACCTAGCTGGCAGGGAAGCACCGACCTCATTGCATTTCCCAATCGGGGCTGGCTGGGTCTCCCCATCTCATCGTGGCGTGGATTGCTTCTGTTTTTTAAATAATTAATTTTTAACTTTAAATTATAGTATTATATTTACATTTTTAAAATTTGTAGAAATGGTCATCTATCGCTATACAATTGGGTGATATAGACAAGTCGTCTAACCGTTGAGCGACACGAGACCAAGTCGCCTAACCGTTGAGCAACACGAGACCATATCGTCCAATCGTTAGGCGACTTTAACCATGTCGCCTAATGGTTGGGACGATAAGACCCTAAGTCGTCCAACTATGTTGTGCGACATGAATAAGTTGTCTAACAGTTGGATGATTTTTAAAAATATATAATTACTTTATTATTCTGATGAAAATAATTGAAAGTAAATGGCAATTGTTGTAGGTAGGTAACATATAGTAAATTTTATTTGTAAGTTATTTTTTCTGAAATAAAAGGGTAGATAATATTGGTTGATGCGTTTATGATTTTCGTAGATTGTGAATGATATGAAATTTGTTAGACATGTAATAATATTTTGCAATCGTCGTATGTTATTGTAGTAATAAATTTTTTGAAGAATTTTATAAAGGTGATTAAGGTAGCGATAATTTATAAGTAGAAAGACAAATGATATTATGATGCGATTGAAAATTTATACATAAAGAACTTTGTATAAATGACGGAAGAACAATATGATCCTTCATCCAACAAGGGGGTTACACGGAGAACTTTATACACGGAGAGCCGGCTGCCTCGCGTCGGCTGGCGGCGCCCCCACGCTCGCGGCCGCGTACCTCGCCGGCGACCCGCCCGCAGCCGCCGAGGAGTTGGTGAAGAAGCTACTCGGGAACCAGCCCGGGAACGGCAAGTACAGGAGGGTCAGGCTCGGGAATCCTAGGATCAAGGAGTCCGTGGCGGACAGGGACGGCGGGCTGGACCTCCTCGAGGCGGTGGGGCTCAGGGTCGTGGACGAGGCTGGGGAGCTCTTCGCCGTGATGGACGAGGCGCCCGAGGACGCGAGGCTGAGCGGGATCAGGCAGGCCGTTCTTCTGCTCGAGAGGTCCTGGCCTTCGGCTCCACCGCAGGCAGAGCCCAAGGAGAGGTGCCCAAATGGGGTTAAGGATCAGCAGCAGGTTAAGAAGATCGTTGATCGACAGGTGAGCACCTGTTTAGTTTAATATGGTCTGTCAATTGCTTATTTCAGTAGTTACCCTTTCCGTCAATGAATTGAACTGTGTCATCATACTGTGATAGTATGATCTGCGTTTCAGACATACTCATGCCAAATTATGTTTGGACATGTTTTGCACGTAGTCATGCTAAATTAAGTTTGTTTTCATACTAATAGCTCACAAGATGGCAAACTAGTATAAATTTAAAATTAGTACTAAATTCTAAAATCCTGTTGTCTGGTTGAGATAAGGAATGCTCCACAGCAAATCCTGTATTCAGATATAGGTATGTATTTTTCCAGTGTGTTGCCATTTCCTTGAGATATTAATAAGTAAATATTACGCCCAAAACCCTTGCACCGTCATATATTAAAGTTATTTGTTGGAAGATTAGAAATTTAAGAAACTAGCCAGTACATATGTATGATCCTTCCTTTCCTTTTACCTTCGTGCTTGACGTTTGTCCCTTTTTGGTATATTATAATGTTTTAAGTCCATTCAATTGAAGTAGAGTCCCTTCTCTTGTTCCGAACGTTGTAGGATTTTTTGGTAGAAATGCATGGAATGATATGCATATACTGCTGCCTCTATAATCGTGAATATATCTATATCGGCACAGAGAAAATAATAAAGACCAAGACACCACAAAAATGACATGCCATCTATTTTTTACAACAACAAACCCTTTTGTCCCAAACAAGTTAGAGTAAATTAAGAATAAAATCTCCTCAAAGTTAAAGAAATAAGAGACTTATAATAAAACCTACAATGCTAAAATCTTAAGACCTACATCCTGCCATCTAAACCGAGAGCCTAAAACACCATCTTTAAATATTTTTTTATGTCATAGTTCCGATAGATAGATCACTAACTTGCATGCGCTCCTATCCAAAGCCAACTCTTTGAATATATTTCAATCCCTCAAGTCTTTTTTAACTACTTTCTCTCACGTCAGTCTTGTTGGCTCTTCTTATGTTTTCGGTACGTTTTAAAATTCCATTACATACCGGTGCCTTAGAAGGCCTCCGTTGGAGAAGTTAAAACCATCTCAAGCGATGTTGATCAAGCTTCTCTACAATTGGTGCTACTCCACTCTATCACGTATATCATTATTGCTAGGAGTGCAATTGGAGCGGATATAGGCTGATTTCCCTTATCTCGTATCCTATTCTATATTTTTTTCTAGGAATTGGAGTTAGACACGGATAGTGCCGGATACAAATACGAATACGGACAGTCTCAGACACAAATACGGAGCGAATATATGTCGCTCCGAATACGGTTAGTATCGGTTATGAATATTTAGTCAGATAATATGTAGAAACAGAAACCATATATGTCGCACGTATAAGGATCAATAAACCATATTACATGTCCAAAATGCAACTACATCACCACATTAGTAGCTTAACAAGTAAATTTAACTATATCACACGATGATAGGCAATGAAAAAGGCCAATAGAATAGGAAGTTGCAGATTTTACCTCTGCCAAATAAAGACTATGTAGGATGTCGCTTCTTGTTGGAGGGACAGACACCGAAACACAAGATTCCCGTCATATATAACTGGGTAGACTGGAGAGTTCTCGATTATATGAAAAAACTTCTTCAGCTTCATGTCGGACTGCCGCATAGAAAGCATAAATTATCAATAATTAAATATATAAATATATAGAGCACCTAACTACAAAACTTTAAAAAATATAGTTGTCATCCTCACACACAGCATTAGTAAGTGTTACAACGGCACTACAAAAAATGTGATGTAGCTACTTCATAGAATTCCATCAATTTATCAGCTCTGAAGCTTTCCTCCTGAATCATACAACAAAGAAAACAGAAGGAAGAAAATGTAAGCCTAAATGTGCAGCTTTCCCACCAACTTAAACAGAAGACTATAATGATGCACTAAAAATAATGTGCAAGAAAGACATAGTATATCTCCTTGTTGCAGTAGATGAATTCTTTTACCTGCTTTAATGGGACAAAGTTGATTTCCTGTGGTGGTAGAGCCTGGGAAAGACAAATAAATATATCAAATAACAAGAATGAGAGAAATCAGCAGAGGCATTATATTGCCACATGATCAGATAAAACAAGTTAGAAAGCAAATAGTTATATTTTTTTTGTCAAAATGGAAAGGTTGTCTTGAGTATGGAAGAAAGTCTCGGGCTCACCGGGAGGAGACACATCTGTGTTTCCTTGGGAAATGGCTGAGGCCTTATGCTGGGGTGAGTCAAGTGCGGTATCCCTCTTCCCATCCAACCAGTCCAAATGGTTGAAGATATCGAGCACTTTAGTGAACTCTTTAATACCAAGTCCTTGTTTCTCTTGATGACTAACAGGCTTTGTTGTAACATGTGAAGTAGTTGCATCCATATAAGAAAATAACCTAGCATCAACAGAAGTTGGATGTAAAAATTCATTTATAAACAGAAATAGGCTAGTTTGCCACTTGATATAAACACTTGCCTTGGCTGAAAAATCTTTAGGGAATTGGTCTTTTGCATTCCATAACATGTCTGTTTGATCACGATTAAGCATCAAGTTGTTTGATCTGATGAAAGCCTTGTTGAACATAATCTGGAATACCATCTCTTCACGATCCAGATCCTATACAAATTGATACACTACAGGACAACATCACCTTGGACATGACATTGAAGGTTTATTTTCATCAGTTCGTCTGCCTAAGTTCATAAATGTCCATTTTTTTGTGATGGTTAGTCTGGAAAATCAATATTACAATAATTTTTTAAAAATATATTAGAAACTATAGATTTCAAAAGCATCGTATTCCAAGACGAATGTCTAATACTTAACTTCACAGTCCACAAACAAATAGAATCGATACACTATTACGGAATCCTAATTCTTCTCAAATCTCAACATGACATTATCTTAACTTGCGAATCTAATTGAAGCATGCGAGCTAATCGGTGATTTGACGAGTGTGGTGGTGAAGCCGAGAGAGGAGGCAGCATCGACAGGGGAGACCACGAGGAAGGAGGCGGCGGTGCCTTCTAGGGTGACAGCCGACGAGGGAGGAGGCGGTGCCGACGGAGGAGAGCTCGAGGAGGACGAGCACCAGGAGGAAGCGGTGGATGCCTGTGCATCCCCCTCTTCCCGAGATTTGGCGGTGGCGAGGAGACTCGGTGGCGGCGGCGAGGACACCCGGTGGTGGCGGCGATTTGGAGGCCAGCGTGGGAGGGAGGGTGGGAGGCAAGGAGGGTGGCTATGATGGGGATTTGGAGGGTCTGTTCTTTCTGACTGCGTTTGATGGCTTTTGGCTGCGGCTGATGGTTTTTTGGCTGTTTGCGACAGAGATTGCGAAAAGAGATATACTCGCTTGCGATTTTTGATGATACAGATATTAGTTTTTTAACGTGTACTACAATTAACTTGTAGACCCCATCTTAAAAAAATACTCCGTTTAAAAGTTAGTTACTGTAGTAAAAGCCAAAAGCGGCTTTTAAAAGCCGCAAAGAACAGGCCCAGAATTTAGGGTTAGGGCAGCGGCGGTGATTTGGAATTCAGGGGGAGCAGCGGGAGACCGGGAGGCGGGAGTGTACATACTAGGGGTGGATCGACTAGGTGAGGGCTAGAGAGAATTGGATAAGTAGTAGAACTGGAGGTCAGATCAAGATGCTGCACCTGGGTATTTTACAAATAGTTATTGGATATTTTTTAATAACTATCAAGCTAATTTTTTAGATAGCTCAGTATCCAACGGATACTTTCTTCCCGAATCCATTTCCATATCTGGCAAAAACTATTCAGATCCGCTTCTGTATCTGGCAAAAACCTTCAGATATCCAACAGTACGCTCTGAATAGGATCTAATCATTGCGGATTCGATCCTGCCTTGTGTGACCACAAATCCACTGTAGCATCCTTATCTCTGCTATACTCATCTTCTGTACATGTTGGCTTTTAGTCGTCTAGCATTTTGCTCCATATAGCATCGCAGACCTGATCGCCGTTCTATAGAACTTAGCCTTTAACTTTTGGGGGACTTTTTTTTATCACACAAGACATCCGATGCTTGATGCTATTTTACCCACCCCACTCTTATCTTGTGGTTCACATTTTCATCAATCTTGTTGTTCCACTGTAAAATCGATCCCAAATATTGAAAAGTGTTCTTCCTAGACACTATTTGTCCGTCCAGATTAACATCTCCACCATCTGCCCTGGCACTGCTAAAATCACATCTCATATACTTAGTTTTAGTCCTATTAATTTTAAAACTCTTCGATTCTAAAATTTTCCTCCACAACTCTAGTTTTCTATCGACACCTATTTTACTCTCATCAACTAGAACTACATCATCAGTGAAAAGCATACACCAAGAGATTTTCTTGTATGTCCTACGTGACCTCGGCCATCACTAGTTCTACTACAGCATTCAAACAGCATTCAAACATGATCCTAATTAAGTGTCAGATCCATATTCTCGGATTTTGTGTTTGAATATGATGTGAATTGTGGGGATGGATATTCTTGTTCAGGTAACGCTGTTGCAAACTTGCGATTGAGGAAGCTAAGTTGATACGTTCCAGGCTTCCAGCTTGTACTTCCAATACATCTTCAGTATGTATTGGAATAAGGGAATTATTCATCATATACCCTCCTCTTAGACTGAAATTCAGGATTTACCCTCCGACCCACATGTCAATGACTCATCCTGACCCCACGTGTCAGTGACTCGGGAGGGTAAATTCTGAAACTCTCAAATATGAGGAGGGTATATGACGAAGTTTCCCTGGAATAAGATACATATCATTGTATCAGGGACATATCAGTGTCTGATACATCATGCATGTGTATAAGCTAGCAAAATTGTTAGATGTTCAGACTATCAGTGTGACCTATAACTCTGGCTACATCATATTCATTGTCATATCAACATTAGTTTATTTCTCTTTTGTACAACATGTTGCATTGTTGCAACTTGCATCTAGTAATTACTGTAACTTATTAGAATGGCAACTTATTGAATTGCCATGACAACTTCACAGATTCGGGTATTCTTAAATGTTCCTGGAAGTTCTGTTGCAGAAAATGATCTACCAGATTCTTTCTACAAGCTTAGTAGTGAGGAGACAAGGAATGAGGCTAAGATGAGGAGGGAAAGGATAGAACAATCAAGATTGCTAATTCCGAAGTCATGTAAGGAGAAACAGGCACTGGCTGCTCGACAGAAGTATAGACATGCACTTATCCGAGTTCAGTTTCCTGATGGAGTGATTCTCCAGGGTGTATTTCTTCCAGCAGAGGCTACCAGTTCACTATATGAGGTATTTCCATGCTTGTTCCTCTTTATGATCTGTCATGTTGAATATTATTCGAATACCTTATACCTCTCAATTGAGAATGAGTAGATGGCTTATTGTTGCTGGCATTTAAATGAATTCTTGGACATGTAAACTCTTACCACTACGATATTCACTTTCTAGTTTGTACTCTTTATTATTTGGCAATTGGCACGATCAGTCCGAAGAGTAATTAGCCTGGTAGCATTTGTCAAGTTGGCCTACCAAGTCACTATCAGTGCGTGATTCGTTGTCTCTGCCTCTCTGGACATGACATGCTAATACATTGTTTTGAAAATTAATGTTCAAAGCTGTGCCTTGGAAACCATGAGAAGTCTAAAACATCACTTCTTTGAGAATGGATTGAGCAGTCAGTATCAGTAGATATATAGAACTTGTGATCACAATGTCTCTTAAGTCTTCACCCCAAGGATGGTACATGAAGTAATACAGGAGTAACAGTGTTAATGTGGTCTCAAATCAGTTTAACCTCGGTAGAAGCTAGTGCAATGGTAATTAGATGCTGTCATGGTGTGAACCCTGAATGCTACAGAATCACGTCCAATCTCTAGATTTTCCTTTGTTGGCAGATTGGTCCTGTCGGACCTAGAGTACAAATCTTTGACAAAGCTAAGCACATTTACTCATTTTATTGCTTATACTGTCCATTCTCACCAAGCCCTATTTGTGTTGTAAATGCTGCTATAATAATGAACAGAATCCACGGACAGTACCTACTAGTACGCGCCTTCCAGCATCCACGATCATGTGAGCGACCGTGCAGGTTTACATGCCATTGGGTTGTTTTTGTGTGTGCGTATGTATGTGTCTGGGGTTGCAAGTCTTGGCATAGAAATGATATAGCAACCTTTTTCCGTGTGTGCACGCTTCTTGGCAAATCCTGATGCACAACCTCTCAGTACTATACAGCTGAATTCCAATTTAAAATGGACACTCTGGATCAGGTGATACTGGGGTTTCAATGTTGATAATCTTGGACGACTTAAGCTCTAATAAAAGTTACTAAATGCCGAATGGGATAGCTTCATTATAATATAATACCCTTGATAGTGTAAACTGGGTTTGTTTATATCCAGTGAACGGCCAACGCAGCTTGCGTGTGGTCATTCTAGACTAGCTTTTATATTTGTAGTTTGTCTCATCCGCTTTGAAGCAGCCATGCTTGGAATTTGATCTTAGCCGTCCAGCTGTTCCTATGTCACGCGTGCTACCTTATTTTCCAAAACCAGGAGGGCGAGCACGCTCTCTACAAGACGAAGGCCTAGTCCCTTCTGCACTCCTCAAATTCGAGCCCAATAAGACTGGTTCGGTCGCGTTCACTGGCCTGCTAGACAAAGCTTCTTGAAGCCAGTGAACCATTTACTGCTGCATCTTCTTCATCAACTGTAAATACCTACTAGCACTTGATTGGTGGGCTGCTGAATTCCATAGATCGCCCCGCTCAGTTTGGCTGCGCGTTGGGCCGTAGCTTCTTTAGGTACTCTCTAGGTACTGTAGTGTTTTTGTCTTTTGTCTTTTTTTTGTTTTTTTTGTGTTTTTTTCTGTATTCCTTTGTATTGTACATGATAGGTTAACATGTCGTTTTTATTTTTATATTTTTTAAAATTTAATTATGCTCAATAAGTCAACTCAGGTACAGTAAAAGATTTCAGTCAGAAGTCATAAACCATGCTATTCCGAACGCCCCCATGTCTACAACAAATACTTCATGTTACACATTTCCCCCTGTTGCGCCGTACTTCGGATAGCTGTAATTCACAGGGGTATGTGGGCTGGATCCTTGATAGGTTTTACATACATCGCTTGGCAATTGACATACCTTTATCCTGTGCAAGCAGGCCGAGAATTTATCAGGCCTAAACTCAAACCGGACCTTGAGCGATGAGTGGGCTCTGCAATGTGTACAATACATGAACACATTTTCTTAATTTTCGCTTTTGCTGTTGTGACCTGTGAGATCGATCAATATACCTGCTGCAGGCAAGTCTTTGGCCCTGTTCATTTGAGCGTATGGTTTTCTTCGTTTTTCGTCGTCGTTTTGAAGTGGTTTATCATGATATTTTTTTCGAAACAGTTTTATTAACTTATTGCAAGTTCTTTTCTTCCTGAAGATTTAAATGTTATGTGAAGACTAAATCATATCTTTCACTTTCTACTACTGTTTGTGTACATGTCGTCGCTGTTCATCACGAATGCTAGCACATGGCAGGCGATCGATGCATGGTTGCGCTGATTTGCCTGGCATAGGAATGAGCAGCTCCGGTTCCTGAATTCAAACACTTCACGGCCTCGCGCACATGCGCGCCATGATAACGGTAGAAAAGGCAGCCCACGTGTCAACCAACACTAAGAAATTCCATAAACTACGGCGTCCTTTGGTACGTGAAGCTAGTAAGCGTCGTGGCCAACGATTACAACTATAAAATCATTATGAGTGCGTGTGCGTGTGCGTGCGCACATCTCTATGGCCGCATGCGTGTGTGTGGACGCGCGCGCATCAAATCTACCGAGTTGGCGAAAAAACAAGTCGGCCAAAATCACGACAGCTCGCGTGGCCGCTATGTTTTTAACGTCAGCTTGCAGCTGCGCACATCCGCTTCACTGTATCAATTAATAAACGAGCCCAGCCAGCTTGCCGCTCACATGTCCCTGCAATGATTCCCCAGTTGCAGCTTGTTAACGTTTTCTGTGGTTTTCGCCGTCGCTTTGTAGAGCGTGACGCCAGCCGGCTCGTAGATTTGGTACAAGAATGCTTGCGATATCTTTGACTGAATCGCGCGCCTCTCTCTCTCTCTCTCTCTCACCTTTATAGTCAGCTTTGCTAGTCTAAACCCTTGGCTACGCCAGCTTATCTTAGTTTGCTGTTTTCTTTAATTCTTTTCCTAACCAATCCTCTGCATCATGTCCGTATGATAATGGCAGCATCGGACTCGTTTGAACTTTAGGGCGCGTTTTTGTTGATTGTGGTTTATGACTGTGGTTTATGTGTACATATGTTTTTTTGACAAATCCGTATGATTCTAACCTTTGTATTTGACAATAACTGTCCGATGATTGTGGGTGAATAAAGTATGCCATCCATGTGTGAGTTTGAGGAACCGACGAGGTTTTTCTCTACTGGTAGTAACCACTAACTTTTTTTGGCTGCGGCTTATGACTTTTAGCTGAAATTTTTGAATTTTAGCTGTTTGCGATCGATATTACGGAGAGAGAGATACTCACTTACTATTTTGGATGGTACAGATGTTGGGTTTTTAACGTGTACTATAATTAACTTGTAGACTCTATCTTAAAAAATACTCCGTTTAAAAGTTAGGTATTGTAGCAAAAGCCAAAAACTGTTTTGAGAAGCTGAAAAGAACAAGGGATGGCACCAGGAGATTGAAGGACAACAACACAAGATTGTAGCATGAGTCGCATATCGTTCTTTCAGAGTATTGTAAACTCTCTCTCAATATAAGAATGCATGAAGAAGGGTTATTATTTTCTTTGGAGAAGTCTTGAATATGTCTAAAAACACCATGTCTCTCTTGCATAATCTCGAATCGTGTTCCCGCACTCACTTCATGATATCAATAGTAATCCATCGACAACTTATAAGCCTTATATCAGATTAAACCCTGCGCCAAATAGCTTAAAGCCTCGGCTTCTGACTTTCAGAAGTTAGAAGATATTTGGAACACGTTAATTTTTTAATTTTAATTTTTTTGTTTTTTGACTTTTTACTTTTTTTCCCATTTAATCCTTTACATTATCTGTAATGATATAATATTTTTTTCTTATTTTTGACTTAAAAAACTAATAATCATTACAACATATTTACAATCAAAAACTAATAGCTAAAACCCAACCCGCGTGGAGCAGCCCACTAGCCTGTAAACCTTGGAGCAACCGCCAAAACCATAGCACGTGATGTCACAACCAGCCATCAACGCTGCCAAGCTACTCGGCTCCCAAACCCCAATAATGGAGGCCATCCCACGCGGCTTGGACCACACCGGGCGACACGAAGGAACGTGCGCGAAAACGGAGAGCTCATCGCCCGCCCAGGGGCAGAGTGAAGGAGAAGCGCGCGAGCGCGAACCGGCGACGGATGGACGGACTCCGTTGCCCACCCACCAACCGTCACGTGGACTCGGGATCCGAACGCGAAAGGGACCTCCCTCCCCACCGCCGCCGCCGCCGCCGCCGCCGCGCCCAGCTCCCTCCTCGCTCCCCGCCCGTCCGTCCCGTTGCGCGCGCGCGCACGAGCGATCGCCGCTTGGCTCGCTGGTGCGCGCGCGCCCGTGCATATCCACGCACTGCTCATGCACAGCGCCGAGGCCACCAGCGCGGGTCGATCAGTACGGGGTTTTCTCTGTGCGGTTTGGGTCACCTTTAGGCTTAGTGGCTAACGTGAACGCGGTTTCTGCCTTTCTTTTGCCATTACGAAGAATACACGCGTACGTACACAAACGTTATTTCTGCCTGATCGGGAGACTCCAGCAGGCCAT
Organism: Melocanna baccifera; assembly: GCA_036346265.1. Classification (NCBI taxonomy): domain Eukaryota; kingdom Viridiplantae; phylum Streptophyta; class Magnoliopsida; order Poales; family Poaceae; genus Melocanna; species Melocanna baccifera. Next base: position 11,392,163 of record CM070701.1, on the reverse strand, counting down.
AAATCTACGTACGCGTATTTTTTTTCCCCGTAATGCGGAGGAGATCTGTCTCCGCGTATATACGTGCGAATTCGCCTTGCTTGGTTGTTAAGCCGAGAGGACAGGGGACGTGGCATACGTACATGGAGTGCCACCGGCCGGCGCACCGCTAGCTAGCTAGCCGGCAACTTTGCTGCCTGCACGCATCGGCGCCTTTTTACCAACGCTACTACTCATCGCCTTTGTTACAACAACACTCGATCGGTACAAGGCATGAAAAAGGTGGTGCACGTGGAGCTTGACTATTTGGTACAATTTTTTTTTTGGAAAGGTGCATCACAGTTAAGGGAGTTAGTTGGGACCTTAGCTTAGACTCATTCTGTCATGCATGATCAAGAAGAGGTCCCCTTGCTACTTGCTAGGGTTTGATGGTGGATCATCATAGTGATCTCATAGATGCATGGTTAGAGAGAGAGAGAGAGAGAGAGAGAAGCAAAGCATGAAGGATCTTGCAAGGAAGAGAAAGGAAGAAAAGAATGAGAGATGCAATGCAATGGAAGGCAAGATCTTCACTTTTTTTTTGTTTGGGGCCTACATATATGCGTATTGCTTTCACGCGTTTATTGTAACATGTGATGGTCTCTCCTTTTTCTCCTCCCTTTCTTGTGCTTGTTTCTTTTCTCTCTTTAAAAGTTCCACGCCCATTTTTGGGGTACTGTGGTGTATAGTGCAACTACTGTTGAAAAAAGAAACGCGTTGCACAGCTAAAGTGAAGCAATGGTAAAATGAAGTGCTAAAAACTTATAGTAACTAAGACTCTAAGAGTAAGAGGTCATGGGGTTAGATGCTAATAATTCCTTAAATAATAATAATAATAATCTACCCTAAAACATAAGAGTTGAACTTTTGCATGCATTTAGCAAAAAAAAAAAAGCCGGATGGCCTAATTAAGCTCGGTTGACATATACTTTATCCGTCCCGCAATACAATTCCCCATTATTAGAAAGTGACGTTTCACAGTATAAGTCCACTGAGAGAACTAAAATGTAGCTATTACAATATTTCTACTCTATACCCCTGCTTTAATAATGGATGAGTTCTTTTGGGCTGTGTCTTGTAACTTTAGGTTTAAAATTTTGAATTCTGGCTGTTTGTAATAGAGAGTATGGAGAGAGAAACTCGCGTACGATATTAACCGATATAGATGAAGTTGGAACAGTATCTACTACAATCGACTTTTAGACCTTGTTTTAAAAAGTCACTCTGTTTGAAAGCTAGTTTCCGTAGAAAACCAAGCTATAAACTCAAAAGAACCCATCTAACAAAACGTGGTTAAGTAGTTGTAGTATGTTATTTAATAAAGGTACAAATGGTCCAATGACAATATAACAATTTTTCTTATTTTTTTCTTAGAAAAACTAATATCCACCATAATATAATTTTAGCTAAAAATACCCGGCCATAAACTACTAGGTGCACCCCCACCAATAGATGAATCGCCCGTGGGTCCCACTCCACAGTGTCACACGCAGACACACCAGCGGTGGCCATGTTACACGCACAGGAAAAGCGGGGCCCGGCCTCGCAGCGCGCTCGACGGCGACAGGTGAGGCCGAGCTGGCCCAGCACGTTGTTCTTCCTGGACATTGTATTTGTGGCTCGTGTGGCCTGGGTGAGAGAAAAAGGAGTAATATCTTATGCAAATGCGTGCTTAGAAATGGAATAAAATAAATGATTAAAATAATGGGACACAGAGTACTTGCCCGAAATGGGCAGACAGCTGCTACCGGGCGTCACGTGACCTCGTGCCCGTTTGGGCGCAGTGTGGGCCCGTCCGGTGAGACGTCGGTGTCAGCCCGGCCCACGGCTTCTTTTTTTCTTTCTTTTTTTTTAAAAAAATCTACCACGTGAACATCAATGGCATATTTCAAAGCACAAATTTTAAACCTAAAAAATGTAGAGTACTAGTGGTGTTTATTTCGAGGAGATCTGAATTTAAATCAACAATGATTTTAAATATATGGAGAGCATCTCCTCGTGATCGCCTAGTGGAAAAAAGCCTAGTTGAGAAGCAAATCTTCTGGGGAAGACCTCACAGTCTCACAGATACTGCTACATAACTCTAAGAACCACGTGGTATCATTTGGAGACTCTTATGTGAGTCCCTCCTCAGAGAAGGTCTCCTTTAATACTACCACATCGCTCTAAGAGTTTTCTTAAAATTATGTATAAGTTCTTTTTTACAGAAAAAACTTTGCTTTTTTAAAAAATATGTATGGATCCTTATTTATTTAGAAAATTTTCTTTAATAAATTTTTGTCTCTATTATTTTGATTTATACAGTGGCTAGTATGACGTGATGCTACGGTTATACTGCTAGTATATATTATATAGGGAGGCAAAACTCAATTAGTTGTTGTCTCGGTGGAACCTGTGGCTGTGGATGCCTCAGTGTCGGGCGTGCAGCGCGGGACAGCTACTGGACGGAAGCGCAACCACAAGCCGTACGCTCCGGATGCGTTACACCACAACAAAACCCATACGCCTAAGTGCGCCGCGTATACTGTGTGTACATGGCCACAATATTGTACTACTAGTCTATTGGGTGTCCATGTGTGTATATATAGAAAAAATATCTTCTACTTTTAGGTGTAATTACTTCTATCTCTGATATACAACTAAACGAATTTGATATACTCTTTTATCATTTTCGGTATACTGATATATAATTATAAGATACTTCTATGTGAACCACACGAAAAATTGCAATAGAGTACTAGTTTAGCGTATTTTCCAAATATCTTCATATGCGCATATAAAAAGAAGTATGTCTGAAAATATATATATACCACCTAGATAATTTAATATACTTGTATATTATACTACATACCCTTCGTTACGCTAGATACTTCTTACGTTGTGAGATACGATATAAGGAGTGACTACTCCTAGAGTAGAAAAGAGCTTTAATACATACACACATATACACACATGAAAATGATTCTATATTCCTAGTAGTATATACTCTCACTTGTTATATACCGCTTAAATGATGTTGTTATATCTCTTTATCCCTTTGAGTATACTTTAATAATGATTATAAGTTATTTCAAAGTAAATTCTTTGAAAAATTTAATCAAAATCTATTTTATAGCATAATTAGTGTATATACTCTTTTTATATGTAGAAAATGGTATACAGCAAAAATAAATGGCACTGATAAAATTTTTTCAATCAAATTACATTGGAATATCTTATAATTATTATTTGAATATACCTAAAGTGATAAATAAGTATAATATATTCGTTTTCAGTGTATATTGAAAGTGAGAGAATGCATTCTCGGAGTACGAAAAAGGCTTATTTATATAGTCAAAGAGGGCGTTCAGAATGGCGGTATCTTATAGTTTTTTTACTGTAACTGGTTTATTTTTACTATAACTGAGTTGATTTATTTGATATAATTAAATTTAAAAAAAATTAAAAATAAAAAACATGTTAACCTATCATAGACAACGCAAAGGAATACAGAAAAAAAAGAAAAGAAAAACTAAAAAAAGAAAAAGCTTGCAACAATAAAAAAAGAAGTTAACACCAGCTTCTGAAGCCTGTTTAAAAGCTAACGTAAAGCGCGGCCAAAGATATCTCTTTTAACTATTTTGCTTGAAGACAATATTGTGTATTTCCATACGTGGTTTTAACTTAAGGCGATGAATGTAGACATCTGGCACCTGATTTTTCTAGGGATAAGCCAAAATTTCATCTATCAATCAGAATCCAACGACTGAAGCATACACGTACCGAAGCACGTCTAATTAACCGTTTCAAAATTCGACATAAATATATACTATTCATGTTAAATTAATGATGACTTTACAAAAGTAGTATATGTACCTTTGTGTGCTTCTTTTCCCTGAGTAAAGCCTTTTGCTTTTCAAGTAAAAAAACGAGATTATAAAAATGAAATTATATTTCTCCAAGCTCGACAAGTGTCCACAGATCTAGCCAAGACTCGTCTCACAAAAGAATATCTATAGCTAAGATGCATGGATCTCTCAGGAAGCGTGAATAAATATACGTAGCATCTTTCGAGTGTTGGTTTTTTTATGACGTGGACTTATGTGAGTTTATATATATATCTTTTTTCTATATCCGAATGTAATTACACCTTACGTTGTATCTTATAATGTAGAGAGTATCTTGCGTAACGGAGGATATGTACGTGTAGTATACAGGTATTTAAGACCATCTAGTGGTATGAATAATTTTTCAGAGGTGGTATGTATATTTTTTTATGTACGTATATAAAGATATTTACAAAATACGCTAGAAACTATGAACTCGTATGCAATTTTTTTTCATATGATTCACATTGGAGTATCATATAATTAGTACACGAGTATATCCAAGATGATAAAGGAGTATTTCAAATTTGTTTAGGTGGTATATTAGAGGTGGGTGTAATTACACCCGGGTGTAAAGGATATTTTTCATATATATATATATATATATATATATATATATATATATATATATGTGTGTGTGTGTGTGTGTGTGTATGTATATATATATGTTTTCTATTTTGGATAGTTTAAATATATAAAGTGATTAAATAAAGTATTTGTTAAAAGCTTGAGCATCTAATAAGGATAATATGGACTTGGAATTCATATCTGTGTAAAGTCCAATTTAGAATCTGACTGTGGTGGAGAATACTATGGTAGAACGTCTAGGACCATTTGCTAAATTCCTAAAGGAATGCAGGATTGTCCCTTAGTATACTATGCTAGGTTCTCCTAGTATGAATGGTGTTGCTGAGAGCTGAAATAGGACTCTTAAGGATATGGTGAGGAGTACGATTAGTCATTCTACCTACCATAGTCTCTCTGGGGAGAAGCATTAAAAACTACAGTTTATTTACTTAATAGAGTACCAACATTACTACAAAAAGGTTTATATTAGACGCCTCATCACAGATGGTTCATAAAAACTGCCTGTATTAAATGCAATCACAGACGGTTCTTGATAAGAACCGTCTGTGATGTTGCGGAATATCACAAATGGTTCTTATTTAAGAACCGTCTGTGATATTAGCATATCACAGACGGTTCTTAAATAAGAACCATTTGTGATATTTCGCAACATCACAGACGGTTCTTAATTAAGAATCGTCTGTGATATGTTTTCCGTCGTACACATCCCTAAAATTTCATAATTTCCCGCCTGAGTTCGAGTATGATTCCGTTTTGACACACCTTCAGTAAAAACAGGCATAACTTTTGTATATGGTGTTCGTTTTCGACGTTCTTGTACTCGTTGGAAAGCTAACGACGAGCTCGATAAAAAAACGACCCACTTGCTCCAGTCGCCCTCGAAGGCCTCCAAAATTGGCCATTTGTAGCCTCAAATTCGAATCGCAAGTTTTTGAATTTTGGTTTTGCCAAAATTTTTGATCTTCCCTTCGAAATTTGGGGTTTGTCTCAACTGTAAAGCTGTAGATCTCGTTGAAATCTTTCAAATGAGTATATATAAGCCATACAGAACTTTCCTATTTTATATTTTAAGACTAGTTGTTTATATTGTATCGGTATATATATATCCAATATTACAGACAGTTCTTACAAAGACCGTCTATGATACTATTACAGACGGTTCTTGGTAAGAACCGTCTATGATAAATTGGTCTCTGACCGCTGGGCCAGTCAATCCTCCCCAACCCAACTCCAGCCAATAGAAACCGACCAACCCACACCCCACAGATCGTCCCACCTCTCCCTCTCCTATAAATACTCACCTGAACTCATCCCCTACCCTCTATACGCTCAAAATCTCTCTAGACTCCTTACTATCTCCTGCTCAATCGACCTCTTTGTGGTTAGAGCTCTCTCCATTGTTTTTTCTAGTATTTGATTCTCTAACTTTGTGTTGCTACTTTGTGGCGTTTAGAGTTTCCTCCCTCTGTTGTTTCTTCTAGTATTTGATTCTGTAACTTTGTGTTGCTACTTTGTGGTGTTTAGGACTTCCTCCCTCCATTGTTTCTTCTACTTACAGTGAGGCGACCACCAAGAAGGACTACCCGAGCTACATCAGGGACGAGAGACATAGATTGTGATATTGTAATAGTGAATTGTAATATTGTGATATTGTAATGGTGGATTGTAATATTATGATATTGTAATGGTGCATTGTAATCTTGTAATGGTAGATTGTAATATAAATAGAATTTTCTCTGCTATGTTTGCTATCGTATTTGCTTGTTTTCAAATGGCATAGCTAATATTTCCTAGGGCTAATTCAAAAATAAAAAAAAATTTAGGTATAGAATGAACTATCACAGACGATTTTGTAGGATAAATCGTCTGTGAAGAACATCACATACGGTTCTATATATAGAACCGTCTGTGATAGTGTTTTTCACAAACGGTTCTAGTTACAAACCGTCTGTATTGTATTTATGACAGACGTCTCACAAATCGTCTGTGATAATCTTCGATTATCACTGACCCATAAATTCAGACGGTTCAAAAAACCGTCTGTGATGATGATTTCTGTAGTAGTGCAACTAAAGCGACTAATAGAATCCTGTATGAACAGTAGATAGGAAATAAATCTAGTATCAAGCATGTATGTACATGGAGGTGTCCATCTGAGGCAAGGCCATACATGCCTAATGAAAGAAAATTGGATTTTTAAACTGTTAGTAGCTATTTTGTTGGTTATTCTGGAAGATCTAGGGCTTACAAATTCTATGATCTTACTACTAAAATAATTTTGGAAATAGGGAATGCCCTTTTTTGAGAACGTTGAGTTTGAAGGGGAAGATATGGTTAGGGATATTAATATTGAAGCAGTTTTTGAAGGGGATTTATTTTCTCTTCCTCTGGTTATTCCCAATAATGATCGGGATTAGGTTATTTTACTTGGTGTTATTGAGGGTTTCAGTGAGATTTTGTATTTTTTTTATTATGCTCATGAGACAATACAGATTTTGTAAAGACCTTCAGTTATATTCTCTAGAGTAATAAAGTTTATGTTCTTTACTCTAGATTCATATCATCTCATTTGTTTTGAGAAGATGTTTTGACTTCATAAGGAATAAAGTTGGACCAGTTGGAAATAGGCATGTTATGATCACATCTCATGTATTTTCCATGCTACACATCCATATTTGATCCATGTCGTTCTTTTATGTTGACATATGTAACCATTGATGAGTCTAGTTATGCTTAAAAGTGACGAAGACTGCTTTGATCCTATGTTAATATAGTTGATAGACCGGATTGTTTTAGGGATGCTCATGACATAGGAAGTATTTTTAAGCTTATAAAGTTTTGATATGTATTTACTCATTTGGTTCAAGTGGGAGATTGTTGGATTTTTTAATGATGTGAACCTACATGAGTTTATATACATATTGGCTTTCTATTTTGGATGGCTCGAATATATAAAGTGATCAAATAAAGTATTTGTTAAGAGCTTAAGCATCTAATATGGATAATATGGACTTAGAATTTGTATCTGTGTAGAGTCCAGTTTAGAGTCTATCTCTATTGATGGGTCCGGATAGAATCCGATACAAAAGTCTATAAATAGGGAACATATCCTCTCATCGAGGTAACTAGCTATACATATACACATTTGGACTATCACAAGGTAAAATAAAATTTGGTTTCCAGAGTTGTTCTGACGTAGCGGTAGCGACGGCAGCCATGGGTAGAGGCTGAAACTAGCTATATATGACACGCATCACGTTTGTGTTTGTGCACACCACACACTCCACCAGCTTATGCCCTAATACTTTTCTCATTACTCCTCCTGACTACCATCACCGGTGAGATCACTCGCTGCATGCTCGTCGGGATGTGGCCGACCAATGTATTGTACCATGCTGCATGGACCAACGTATTATTGTTACAAGTATATATCTCACAGTATAAATCACCTAGAAACATAACGAGTCCTCACTCCCCAGCCGTTCCAACCACACTATCTGCAGCCATACATTTGCAAGGCACGTCCTGAACAACACCAGCTTGATACAGCGAAAGTTAATTCGCTATTGACTTGCGAATTAAACCAGTTAAACAACACGAGATCCAATCATTCAGATTAGGGTTTAAAACTGGATCACGTTGAGCGCATTCTGGGGGGTATCTTGATTTGTTTAATGGAGCTAGGTCGATTCCCTTTGCATCTGTTCTTTCTCAGCCATATCTTTGCACAAATCACACCGTTAGTTTAGAAAACTATGCGACTGATTCGTGACATGTGTCCTCGATCTCATGACGAAGCAATATTTTCTTTAGAGATGCATGCATGCGTGGATACGATGTGGCATGCTTCCTTCTAATTATGGGCATGATATCTGGTGGGGATTAAATAATATTTAATAAATAGATTTAATGTTTATAGTAACTGTCGGATAGAGGATCTGTCTGATAGTTTCTTGGAGCAATGCATGGGCTAAGCTGAGTATTGACCACCCCTTGCTCCACATGTGGACCTTATCTTTTAATTGGATATTAAATCCACCACAATCAACCATATGTGGTAGTTAAAAAGGAACATATGCCTTTATCTCTCTGATATAACCGCATGAATCTAATCCCTATCTCCGATAATAACCGTTCCATGATCATGCTTAGAAGATGTCTCGCTAACAATAACTGATGACCACGTACGGGATTCACGAACCGACGAGGCGTCTCCCTATGGGTTGCGATTGCCACCCCTTTGATGCTTTATAAAGAATAGTACCGGAAGATAAAGAACACACAGAAGTATATGGAGCCTAAGATAGACACATACTTTTTGTAGTCATAGCCTTGCGTATCCCAATATAATATTTAGTAATACAAAATTACAGGAAGTAAGGTTATTATTTTCTCCAGAAAAGAACTAAACCTGTCAAAACGCCATGTCCTTTCATGTGTGATCTCAAGTATCGTGTTCTTTATGTTTACTTTATAAGATCGGTGATAATTTATTGACAATATGATATGACGTTGCATGCATGCATGGTAGAGCTAGCTAGCAAGACTTGGTACCTTTTGATATAAAGCGTAGGTATAGCATAATCCAGCTAATTTGATGCCCCTATCACCGCAAGAAAAATCCCATGTAGAGGTATTTTTCTAGATGCGTTTTTTAATTTGTCTCTAAAATAATGTGTTATATAGTCTAGAGGCACTAATTAGAGACTTTAAAAATTACCCCAAAATTTTGTACTCTAGAGATAGTTTTGAGATGAGTTAGAAATACATGCATAATTTTATGACGTAGAGATGCTGTCTAATCTATCTAAAGTTTTTGTTGTGTAAAGATTTTTTTGAGACGCTTTTAACTCTTTTAGAGGCTTTTTTTCGTTGGTTGATATGTGCTAAAAGAACCACATATAAATATTGAAAGATACCACTAAGTATGTGAGGTTAAGGTGGTCAGTGCAACAAGTCAAAGGAAGTATTTTCATGAGTTCTAGCCATCCTTTGTAAGAGTTCACAAAATGTTTAGATTTTATTTTCTATGATACACTATACTAAAAACACAATTTATCGCCACTAGTTAATGTCTCTATTCCCTTAAAGACACAATAAATCGAATTTATAAAACGCCACAACGAAGATAGAGATGTTTTAATAATTTATCTCTGCACTCTTAGAGACGGCATATAGAACGTGTTTATATAGTGTTTTTAAAAAATATCTCTATAACAACGTAGAGACAGGAAAAAGTACCTCTACTAATTGTCATCAGAATTGAAAAGAAAAGTCCAGAATTGAGCATGCGTCCGCGTTGTCCCCTCCAGAAAAAGTTAGAGAACGTTAAAGATGGCAGGGAGGAGGAGGACAAGCACGCATTAAAGTCGAAAGACTAGAAATGACATGTGGCCCGACTCTAAAGAGTCCACAAAGATCAATCTTGCCAGCGCGCTCTTTAACAAAGCTACGCTAGTGTTGCTATCAGAACTACGTTCCTAAGCCAATTGGGCGCCGCCGAGTTTGAAGACAGACCGGCTGCGTCATGTAATTAAGCATGTAACCCTGATATTTAAGCTCGAACCTACTCGATGTGCACCCAGTTAGTAACAGGATTTAACTCAGGGTATACTCTGTATATTAGAGATGGGGATCTCTGCCCAGCGCTTGTATTCATGTCGCTTTGCTTTCTCTGTAGCTGATGAGTGTTTGTGCTTGCTTCCGCTCCGTCTGCCGCGTGTATATTTACTTAGGTTCCGATCAAAAAATGGAGATCAAAACACTGTTTAGCGATTAAAACACTGTAGCATCGATTAAAACATTGTAGCACTTTTGTCACGTAGTGATTTTTTTTTGTTTTTTGGTTTTTTTGCGTTCCGTTTTTTTCTCATATTCCTTTGCATTGTCCGCACTAGACTAGCGAACCTTTTTTATTTTTACATTTTTTAAAATTTAATTATGCTTAACATACCACTCAAAGAATGATAAAAAGCGATCCATTCTGTTTTTTCAAAGAAACCAAAAGCTATCGCTATTCTGATCACCCCTTTAGCGGGGCCACTGTTAATCACCGGTTAATCACTTATGGTTTGCGCGGCGTGGCGCTGCGTAGATGCAGCTAGTTGGTAGTATGTAGCTAGCTCCACATGACCTGTGCTTTAAGACTTTGTTCTTTTAGCTTATTAGGAGTATATTTTATCACGGCACGCAGATGGAAGCCCCCTCGCAAAACTGGCACGGTCTCTCACAAGTTTGACAAATTGTGGAATATTGTTTTTTGATGAAAACAATATTGTTTGAGACCTGTTTACTTACGAGCATTATTATTTGTTAACTTGGCATATACATCATGCTTTACATTTATCATTTGTGTCTTAAAATTCAAGAATACCTTCTAGCCTATCAAACTCTCGATTCTGCCCTTAATTAATGTACATCCATATACCCTAAATTTCTTAATATGCATTTAATACCGTACACACGAAATATAAAAAGTACTACATGTACGTAAACTCAAAGCTTTGCGGTTGTTATGCTCTATCGTGCTGCGTGCGTTCCAATTTAGAACACCAATGTATTCCTATGGTAATATCTTGTCACCAATATATAAAAATTTAGAAATGATTTCGAAAAGGCATTGCAATATGTACACGCCTCTCCATGTCACCTCACTAAACAAGTTTATTCTTCCGGACAGTCGACCCGTAGCTGTTTTGCAATATGATCCAATTTAAGTGAAAATTCTTGTAAAAATCCAGAAAACAATGCAAAAGTTTATAAGAATTGACCCCACAGAGATAAATAATCACGTATTTGATCCCACAGAGTTACAGTCGTGGCTATGCCACTGTTTTGAAAAACCCAATAGAAAAGGATCAGCCACACTAACTTCAATTCTATTTTAAAAATCCTACAACTTTTAAAAAATGTACTAGAAAAGAAACAAAATAGCTGTCATGGCTATGCCACTGTTTTGAAAAACCCAATAGAAACGAATCAAACTCTCATTTAAAAAATCCCGCTTAACTCAGCTTTTTTTTAGCTTTAGTTTTTTTTCCACTATTCAGAAATTCATCCCTTTCTGATTTTTTTTAGATATTTTGGGCTTTTTTGTATTTTCTTTTTTCCCCGTATTCTTTTGTATTGTTCATGATGGGCTAACATATGTTTTCTATTTTTACAATTTTAAATTTAATTATGTCTAAAAACAACTCAGCTACATAAAAAAAAGCCAGCTACAGTAAAATTTCAGTCAGAAGTCAGAAGCTATGCTATTCTGAACACCCCCTAAGATCCGTTCAAAATGGTTTTTTATCTGAAATAAGCACTGTAGCAGATGTTAGCTTTTAGCTAAGGTATTTAATTAAAATAAAAAATAAAAAATTATTATATCTCTATAAACAATATAGAAAAAAACCGTGTTAAGAACTATTTCTGTCTTTTGAAGTTAAAACGAAATCAAAATCGTTTTGAACTAGCCCTAAAAAGTCGAGTGCGCATGCAACCTGGGATGGCTGGAAAATAAAAACAAAACCTACTTTATTATTTTTTTCTCGACACAACTGTGTTCTATAGTACTATAATAATGCTTTTTTTACCGGATACAAATCTACCTTATGGTGACTTGAACTTTAAACTAACATAAATAGTGAGAAAGTGTAAGGTAAAAAGTTATGGTAAAAATAGTATAAAATAATTAGAGAAATAATTTACTGTTAAAAATATTGTCTCTAGTGTTGTTTTTAGGTGATGTGGAAATCCTTAAAAACATCTTCGATAGTATTATCTCAGTTATCTCTTAGTTATTTTAAATGAATAAAATTCTATACGGAGGAGAGAATAGTAAGTGGAGATAGTATATAGTTTCTTACGGTAAAAGACAACTTGAGCCTGTAATCTAACACAAATCGTAAGAGGGTGAGGCAGCGAGTTACGATAAAAATAATATAAAATAGTTAGAGAAGTTATCTTTAATACTATTTTAATGTTATTTTTAGATGAGATGAGTGGTAGAGATATTTCCAAGGACACATGTCCTAAACGTGGCGTGGGCCCCCGCCGATGACAACGCGCCCGATCCGGTCACCGTGGCCCGGGCCCACCTTCCCCGGTCGCCATGCCCACCCCACCTTTCTAATTAGTTTGATATCCCCAATTTATTTTATTTTCCCCAGCTCCTAATCTAATCGCCCCAACTAAATACATAAATAAACAATTAAACGAACACTAAGCACACTCATAGTTATATACAAGAGAGAGAGAGAGAGAGAGAGAGAGGTAGAACGTTCAGGGGAGGGGAGAGAAGCTTCAGAGCGAGTGGTGTGGTGTCTGCCTATCTATCTACCCTGGGAGGGCAAAATCCGCAGCTCCCTTTCCTGAGCCAGCTGGATGGAGAGGGATTTCCTGGGCGCGATTGGGAAGGAGCAGCAGCAGCATCCCGCCCAGGAGGAGGGCAGGAAGGAATCAGGTAGCCTTGCTGTCTTGGGGTTTCTTCTTGATTTGGGATGCGCAGCCCCTGTTTGGCAATTTGGCGTAACGAATCTTGGGAGCTAGGCGGCCATGGCCATGGCTCGCGGATACGTTTCGTGCTCTCTTTCTCTCTCTGTCTCCGTCTCTGTCTCTCTCTCGTGTTTCAGCTGCTTATCGTTGCACCACCGCGGTGCTGTGTCTGGCCTCTTAATCCGCATTTGCTTGCGACATGGATGGGCTGCAAAATTCCGGCCTTTCTTTCCTCCCTTCTTTCTCCCCATGTTTCTTGCTTTCTGTTCTTTCGGAAAAAGAGAGCTCTTTTGGTACGGCTGCCTAATTCCTTTCGACGGCTCCCTTGCCGTGTATGCTCGATTTGGTCCAGAGTTAATGCTTCAAGAAAGCGAGGATCTTTTGGGGGAGAAACTGGCCAAATCTTTCCGGTGCTCGCGCATGTCGTTTGTTGATTTCTAGTAGCCTCGGCTTCGCTGGTAGGATGGGGATGTTTAACGGATTCGTTGTTCTTGGTTCGTGTGTGTGTATATATATATATATTCTCATGAGTCCACGTAGAAATATCTTATAATTAATATAAGAGTATATCCAAGTTGATAAAGTAGTATTTGAATTTCGTTTAGGTGATATATTAGAGGTGGGTGTAATTACACCCGGTGTAGAAAATATTTTTCATATATATATATATATATATATATATATGTATGTATATATGTATGTATGTATGTATGTATATCTGTATGTATGTATTCGCCGGCGTCCGATTCTGATCGAGTGTTGTGTGTGTCTTGCTGTGTGCAATTCGCAGCTTACTTTGGAGGAGGAGCGCCGGCGATGGATTGGTCCTTCGCCAGCAGGGCCGGCACCGCGCCGGCGTTGATGTCGTTCAAGTCGGCGGCGAGGGAGGAGCCGAGGGAGCTCCCGTTACCCCAATTCTCAGCCTTCGACGGCGTCAAGAAGCAGCAGACCTCTCATGTCCTGACTCCACAGGTAGCTTGAGCTGCTATTCTTGATTTATGATTCATGTTGCTTTTGATTTGTACTAATAGTTTTCGGGTTGTCATGTTCTGCAGAGATCATTCGGCGCCGATAGCCATGGCAGCCCGCAGTACGCCCCTGTGCATGGTACTCACCGCGGGCAGCAGCCACCGCAGCATGTTCTGAATGGGGCTAGAGTGATTCCAGTCTTGTCGCCGTTCAATCCGAACAACCCAATCTTTAGGGTCCAGAGTTCGCCTAACCTTCCGAATGTCATTGCTAGTGGTGGTGCGTTCAAGCAGCCGCCTTTCGCTGTGAACAATGCCGTAGCTGGTTCTACTGTTGGTGTGTATGGAACAAGGTAGATAATTCGCTCTGTTATTGGGTTTGTGATTTATAAAAATGGTTGTCAAGTTAAATTTGAACTGAAATATAGATTGTCTTACTTGCAAAGAGACATGCCAAAGGCGAAGACGGCGCAATTAACAATCTTCTACGCTGGTTCTGTCAATGTATTCAATAACATCTCACCAGAAAAGGTACAATCTCGTTGTCATGGATGGTGCATTTTCATGTTAATGTGGCCGTGTAGGTCTCCCGCTGAAACTGTATAATCATTGTTTCTCATTATTACAGGCTCAGGAACTTATGTTCTTAGCCAGTAAAGGATCTTTTCCAAGTGCATCCAGTACTGTTGCTCATAAGCCAGAGGCGCCTATTTTCGCTCCAGCAAAAGTTGCGGTGCCTGAGGTTTCACCTGCAAAGCAAATGCTACTTCAGAAACCACAGCTTGTGTTGCCTCCTGCGTCAGGCATTTCCAAACCAATCTCCATCGTGTCTCAAGCTGCAAGTCTTCCCAGGAGTGCCTCTAGCTCTAACTCTGACTCCACAGTTCCAAAATCTTCTGGCCCATTGGTTGTTCCTCCCACAAGTCAGCCTCCATCGACTCAGCCTGCAATACTAGCCACTACCACTGCTGCAGCTATTATGCCAAGAGGTATGTCTGTTTACTGCTTGCACTGAGTGTTGCTGTTGTTATCATATTGTTTAGTAATTTTTTGTTGAATTGTTGCATTGTATGATGTTGCTGTTGTTTCGTTGCAGCTGTCCCTCAAGCTCGGAAGGCGTCCCTTGCCCGATTCTTGGAAAAACGAAAGGAAAGGTAGAGTTCATGTTCTTACTAAGTGTCCTAGAACAATTACCAGTTAATGTACTTTATTTATTTGAGTACTGCAACTTAGTTCTACTCAACACCCTGCATTTGCGCCCAGAAGCTGATCTTCATCTTTGCATGCATCATTTGCAGAGTGACAACTGCCTCGCCGTATCCATCAGCCAAGAGCCCGGTAGAGAGCAGCGGCACAATTGGGAGCGCCAATGACAACAGCAAGTCATCCTGCACGGACATTGCCCCCTCAAGCAACCATGACGAGTCACGGTGTTTAGGCCAGCTCAGGAATATCAGCTTTAGTGGGGAGTCCCCCATTACAAAACTACAGATCTGATCTGATCTGATCATTGTCCGGTGTCCATATATTCGGCCATGCTGACTGATGCAAAACCGTAAAAATATTTTGCATTCAGGCGAGGAGGGCTCGAGCGATAGGCATGATATATGTTATTGATGTTGTTCTTATTCTTGTTTATGCTGTGCTTTGCTTGCTTGGTTTTACTGTAATGCTGGTCTAGCTGGTGCAACCCCACCTAACAAACAAGAGAGCTGTCACTTGCAGACTCTTGATTATTTTTTTGCCCTTGCGCCATTGTATTGCAGAAAGAAATATGTTAGTTTAGCATTATCAAATTATAGGCTTGCAAATTTCGCGCCATCTATCGCGAAACTGTACTGTTGTTGTTCTTGTATTATAAACTTACAAGCTGCAGAATGCAAGAGCAGTTGTTGCATACTCGTACATGTTCTGGTCTCTTACATCACTGGCAAGATTTGTACAGAGTGGTAAATGCTTCTGTATGTCGTCGTTGTGTTGTATCTAATGGAATGCTGATGGGGTTGAAATGACACTGTGATTGATCGGTACCGATTTTCAGATACTACTCTGGACCAGTCAGTACTAGGTTTACCCGGGGATTGGTGGCAAACTGCCTTAGTTTAATTAGGTGATTTTGCTTGAGACTCGAATGATGGTACTCTAGGTACTGGATGGCTGTATGTTCAATTATTTCTTTTCTTTTCCTTTTTTACTTTCTCCTAATTGTTTGTGTCATCATTTCTGTAGCTTCAGTGATGTACACTGAACCTCTAAGCTGTCTTAGTATCTATTTGATTGTGCTTCTCTATGGAATGATATAATTACATAGACTATTCATCATGTCTAATGTACACCAGAATTCTAAGAAGGATGTCACTAAATTGGCATTATGCCTTTCGAAATCCACCAGAAAATCCATGGAGTTGTAACAACAAGCAAGTAACAGCTAACATTTCAAGTTGCAACATCGTGTTCCTTCTTTCTTCTTTTGGCGACGAAAATACTGACCTTTCTATTGTTCGCCTGTATTAACGTACTGGCTGGGTACTTGTTTACTAATTTTAAGATCTTGACCAAGTGTTAGCACTTAACAGCACTTGCAAATATACTCCCGTTGGGTCAGAAGAATTTTGTAGCTTGAGCAGCGAGACGTTGTTTGCTTGATTGAAGGAGCTTTTCGTCTAGCCGAACGGCGATTCGCACGGTAAAATCTTAGCGAACATGATTTCTTTTGGCCGAATGAATCTTTTTCTGTCCTTCCATAATTTTATCTTAACTCTCATCTGATTCGTCTCTGTTTCACCATGTAGGTTCACACATGATCTTTAAGGGTACGTTCGGACAGTTGCGCACTTCGGATCTTTCGTGCAGTGAGTCCGCCGAATGTGTTTAAGGCAAATACCTCGCGGCCATTAACATTTCTGTTCCCATACTTCTTCTTCTATGATTATTTGTCACCATTGCCATTGAGTACATCTACTATATTACTAATGCTTGCCTGGATATAGGGCATGTTTGCTTTTGGCTTTTAAAAGCCGTTTTTGGCTTTTGCTACAGTACCTGACTTTCAATCAGAGTATTTTTTTAAGATGAGGTCTACAAGTTAATTGTAGTACACGTTAAAAGACTAATATCTATACCATAAAAAATCGTAAGCGATAATCTCTCTTTTCGCAATATCTGTCACAAACAGCCAAAAATCCATCAACCGCAGCCAAAAGCCATCAGCCGCAGCCAAAAAGAACAGACCCATAAATTTCTAATCTTGTTATTATACTATGATATTTCTAGATTACCTTGGCTTGTATGCTTTTATGTTTATTATAATACTCAATTATTAGTGGTTAGAATTATGCTTAAATCGTTAATGAGGGGTAGCATATGATTATATTTTATACTTAGGTCTAAACCACTAGCAATCTTTAATACCAAAGTTTCTATGTTTTATCTTCATGGTATCATGATGTATTGCTTGTATAAATTCTTATGTGAGTCATGGCTGATATATATTAATAATTATTAATTTGACTAATAATCATTTATCATATAATAAAACTTAGTTGGTTGTCAATCCTTGTGTGAATTATGTTATAATACATCTTTTAGAATAATTCATAGATCGTTATCGCTATGTTATCATTTCACATCCACTTATCAGGATCTAATGCTTCTCTATTTTAAACCTTTAGCAAACCCTTTCACTTATCACATCTTTATCTTAGCCTCTTCATAGTACCCTTAATTAGTACCACATAATTTGTTCATAATATAACAGTTACCTGACTTGAGGTTATCCACCTATAGGGGAGATTTGTACCCACTTGGTAACGTACAGGGGACCGTACATTCATTATTCAGGATATTACACTCCATCTGCGGTTATACAGTTGAGAACAGTGATGTGCCTGACTATTCTCGTATAATCGAGTATGTGAGAAATAATCGCCGGTGTCGTTACTACAGTTTGCTAAATAACAATTATATTTAATTTCACTATTCCTGTTACCTCCATCTTTGACCTTTATCAATGTTTCTGGTAACCTAATTATATTGTACTTAACATGTGTTAATTACGTGATAAAATTACTTGCCCTTACCCACCTTGCTTGCGACCATTGTTGGGACTTGATGAGATTCCCAAATTTCACGCTTGCTCTTTCTATTCTCATATAAAAGGCCAGTGGAGTGATTGCAACATGCATGGGTGGGAGCACTCGAGTTTTCAGCATCGTGACTTGCCACTATTTATATTATCTTATTTATTCTTTATTTGGTTAAAAGTGGATTGGTCCCATATTTCAAACATTTACTTACAACTTTTGTTGGTTTTATAATAAAGTGCTAATAAAGTTTTAATTTCTTTATGATTTCTATTGCTTCTTTTACTTATTCTTTACTTTGGCGATGGCGTTCTACAGTAGTATCTCATATTGGTATGTGAGATGCTACAAACATGGTGTAGACCATGCCGTTTCATGGGACCTGTTTACAAAAGCTTAGCTGAAAAGCACCGGAATGTCGTTTTCCTTAAGGTGGACATTGATGAACTAGGCAGTGTTGCACATCGCTGGAATGTTGCCAGTGTTCCAACATTCTTCTTTGTGAGAAATGGCAAAGAGATTGATAAGGTTGTTCGTCCTGACAAGACCGGCCTGGAGAAGAAGCTTGGCCAGCATGGCTCATCCTAAACAATGAGCTATCATCTTACTCCTATGGTGTACTCCTAGTGGCTCTGACTTAGACTCACAATAATGAGTGCTTATGAATAAAAGATGGCCTACTTAATCTATGTGCCTTGCTGGTGCAGGTGCGTGCACTCAAGGAGTGAATTTGTTACGATGATCCATGAAAAATAACTCCAGCAACCTACATGCTGATTGTTTGCCTACAAAATTAATCTTGGTCTTACTGGAGCCTTAACTCTGTATCTATAGTGATGTTTTTTCTGTTACTACTTACTGCTGCGAGTCAGGTTCATGCAGATGCTACCTTGTGCAAGCAAAGTTCTTGTATGGTTTTACTTTTCAAAGTTAACTTCAACATTTCTCATTCATTCTCTTAAATATTTCCCTAGCACAATTTTGATATGATAGATTGAATATTTGAATCAGATTGCCTGTTGATGCCATTATAACTCACTTATCTCTTTCATTTGATAATTGATACAACGTCTGCTATAAAGATAATTGAAATAAATAAATAAGTAATCAATAAAAGCACACCTTCGTTTTGAGTGAACATATGGTATGTTATTCATAGTACAATGTGCATTTCCATATTTTTTTTTCATATTCTAGTGCTTTTATATATAAGAGCATGATATTATGAAAGAATACATGGATTAGCCAAGAGTTGAACTCCTACATTGACCAAAGCCTTCTAATTCGCAGTTGTCAACTTGTCATGTTTTTAACCAACGTAGAAATACAAGTAGGTGTAGCCTTGGGTACAGATACCTGAATTAATCAAAATCAAAATTGATTTATTGCTGTCTTTCAATCAATGCTTTTAAAGACAAACTTTCGATAACATATATTAAACTGCTAGTAATGTTTGTAAGCTGAGATAAAAAAATGCATCCCGTAAAAAAAAAGGAAAGAAATGCACACAAACAGAGATGGCCTAAATAGATTTTGGTATGCCTTTGCTGGAAAGTTATTTACTTCCTCTCATTCTTGGAGTAGAATCTCAGGACCACATAGAAGAAGAGTCGATAGAGCACACCCCAGGCAAGGAGGATTGCAACATCTACCCAAATGTTCTCGATTTTGATATCCATGGTGGAGAGCACATCTTGGCCTATCAGGGGGCATGTTGGTGAGGTAATGTCTAGCCCCAGTTTGTTATGGAGGTCACTTGGTGTGATTTCTCCCAGAGGTCCTGGTGAAAGCTCATTGAGTGTGCCAACGTAGCAACGACTTCCTTTGAACTCGTTCACAAGCAGTGCCTCAAATGGATACTTGATTGCAGAGATATAGTGAAGCCAACTCCAAGCAACAGGGATCTTTGTCCGCTTCAAGAAGAACCCACAAGTGAGGAAGAAGAGTGCTGTTGTTGCAATCACGACAGCATAGCCAGTGATGTAGCTTGGAACAAGTGCGCTGACCAGCATCACATAGGCATTGGTTGTTATGAGTGATGCAAAAAGGATGATCCAGAAGTAAAGCAATTTGCTCTTTAAATGGAGCATGAACTTTGTGATCACTGCAAAGGTGAAGCCCTGAACAGCAAAGAACGGAAGATAGACAATAAGGGAGGATATCACATAGGATGAAGCACGGTATGCATTGTGGGACCTCTCACGAATGAAGATGAAGCGCTCCTGGATGAATGTTGGGACTGCATCATTGGAGGAGAAGAAGACAAGGCAAATCGCAAAAATATAGAAGTTAAGGATGCGGTTGATGGTTGGGTAATCAGCACCACTGAGGCGGTGGAACAACGTTGAGAGGATGAGCGCCATGACTGTGAGAACAATCTCACGCGAGAGGAACAACTCTGGTGTGCGCACAACATTCAGTGCAGTACGCCATGAAAGTACTGCAACCTCCCTGAGCCAAGGATTGGCAAACTTGGGGCCATCCTCGGGAGCATCTAGTGGCTCAAGATCAAGTTGGTACTCCTGATAGGTTGGCTCTTCTGGTTTGGAAACTGGTTCTTGCGGAGACGCAGGAGGTGGGTTGTGTGGCGTAGTCATGCGGCTGCGTTGGTGGCTTGACATTGGGGTCCTTGATGGTGTTAGAGCTGGAGTCCAACTAGGCCTACGGTGTGGCGTCCCTGTGACACCATTGTAAAGCCAGACCGAGAAATCTTTATAGAATTGTGAAGCTAATCTTGGATGATAGCCTGAGGTTCCAGTATGCAGCGGTGTTTGTGACTTTCTCTCAAGAGAATTGTCGAAATCCTCCTCCTCGTCATCGATATTGTAGGACTCGAAGTTTGAGAAGGGGTTAGCACGAGGTGTTGCGCTTGTGAGTGAAAACTGGTTGCTTTTAAGCTGGATCTGTCGGAACTGCACTGACTTCTGGTGTGGTGTCCTTGGTGTCTTTGGTATTGGAGTTTTTGCAGCTTCATTGGGTTTTGTGCCATCCCTCTGGTAGGCAACCAAAGGCTCAAGCCCGAGTGTTGATTCATCATACTCCTTGATGACATCCAGGAGATATTCAATGCTATTCTCACCATCAGGCACTGGTCGGCCAAATCCAGCAAGGTATGTGGGAAGTGTGCTTGGGCTGCCTAGATAGATCAACCTTCCTCTGGATGACGTATTAGAAGTATGACCAGTTAGATAGGGTATAAGGAACAGTGCAGTATGACTGGAAAATAATTGCCTGTCCAAAACGTCAATTTTGGAAAGTAATTGGCAGTTCTAAGAACACTAAATGGAAAAAGTGAAATATTTAGTTTTTATCACCTTGCAAGGATGACAGTTCTATCAAGAAGCATCTGTATCCTGAAAGATGGTTGATGAATTGTCATGAGCACAATGCTTCCTCCTTTTGCAATATCCTTCACTTTCTCCACCACACTGTACGCACTAGTGGAGTCGAGGCCGGAGGTTGGTTCATCGAGAAATAGCAGAGATGGTTTATGGATTATGTCTATACCAATTGACACTCTGCGGCGTTCTCCGCCGGAGACACCTCGTATCCCTTCATTCCCAATGTATGTGTGAGCTGTTGTCTGTTATTTGGCATTCAAGTATGGTTATCAAAAATTTGAACATGCTTCTTAGGTGCAATTTTTATGAAGTTGCAGGGGAAAAAATATTATTAGATTATTCTGCTGATTTGCTTAGCTTTTGCTTGGGAAGTACGATGAATATATGTTTGGAAGCCTAGGCTATGATTTGTGGCTAGTATTGGTCAGTTTTATTGCATATTTGCAGTAAGTGAGAGGCCACATGACTACAATCTAGTATGATTGAAAATATCAAAAAGGAAAAGCTGAAACAGGAGGTCTGGCAAGCCATGTAGTAGTGATGTCATTGTTTATTGCGGTCTATTAAGGTTCAGAATATAGCAAAGCAATGCACATTTTAGTGCTTGAATTCATGCTGATTGCGAGATTGTATTCTTAGAAGCAGAGGTGCATAGAATTCATGTCAGTAGTAGTAGATTGAGTGAACAAGAGAAGGCTAGAATGGAGGGCATTAAAGGGGCACCTGCAAACCAAGCTGCTCTATGAGTTCCCAAACTCGCTTCAGCTTCTCAGCCCTCGAGAGGGATGGAGGGAGCCTGACTTCGGCTGCAAATGCAAGTGTCTCCAGCACCGTAAGCATGGAAAATAGCTGATCATCTTGCATCACATAAGAGGAAATCTGCTTCATATAGCTCGTGGTTACCTAAGCAAGTTTCAGCGCATAGAAAACTGCATCATTCCTTTCAGCACAGCTGGTACATAAATATGCAATAGAACACTTGTGTAAATCTTACAGGTCGTCCGTCGATGCTGACAGATCCCTCAAGACTCCCTTTCGCAATCCTTCCAGCGAGGGCGTCGAGGAAAGTGGATTTGCCAGCGCCACTAGGGCCAAGGATTGCAGTGACCTGGCCTCGGAGTGCCTGCCCGGAGATGTCATTGAGCAGGTACACCTCCTTCTTGATCTTGACTCCATCTTTCTTCTGCTTCTTTATGACACTGTAAGACAGGTTCTTGAACTCGAGGCCCTGGCCGGGGAAGTTCATCACCTTATCACGCGCTGGTACAGGGCCATCACGCTTCCCCCGCACATCCGTGGCGTCAAGGAGGCTCTCTAGGCTTTCCTTTCTCTCTGTGCGGCGGGCAGGCATCTCAGCGGCTCTCCGAGTGGCCGCCTCGCCCGCCCTCTCTTTCCGGTGGGCCGGCATCTCGCCTGGCCTCCGGGTGACCTTCTCGCCCGCCCTCTGCATGGCCGTCTCGCGGTGCTGCTGCTGCTGCTGCTGCTGCATCCTTGTGTTAGCTTGCGGTGCTTCTTTGGTCCAAAGGATCTTATGTATAGACGTTAAGCACTGCTCTTGCTGCCAACAGGAGCGTTTCTGAGTATGCAATGCTGCAATGGATGTATCCAAGCGGCCAAAAGTAATGTGTTTTGTCTCATGTTGTAGCCTTGGAGGTGATGTTTCCTCTGGCCTTGGTTTTGCAGGAGGCGTTTTGGTGCATAGCCATGACGTTGATATAGAGGCAGACTAGCACAGGGGATACAACAATATGCTTTGGCTTCTTCTGGCTCAGCAAGTAGCAGTAATTGTTACTGGAACAGCTTGGGCTAGTAGAAAATCATGATTAGTTGATTACTCTATTGACACGCTTTGCTGGATGCCGGCTGCAGCGGGCTCAACGGACGGCATCATTGACACTGTCGTCCGGGCACCCGATCGGGCCTCTGCCGATGCAGTGTTAGGTCTTTCAGAGCTCCCCTGGTCTCTTGTTAGGTCTTTTGGTTTGTAGTTCCCCTCTAGGTCTTTCAGAGCTCCCACAAGAGAAGTCATTTGCCCGTGTTGCGCAGTTGATTGCCCGGCATGCAGTGCAGGTAAATAAGTGGAGCTAGTATTCTGCCGTCGAGTCTACTGTGCCATTGCTGGAGCTGAGTGCTCTGCGGCCCACTGTTGCTCTCATTCCTTCAGAGTTGTGAGACCGAGAGGACCCGTTTGTCTTTCGCACTTGCAAAACGAGGAAGGAAGAGCAATATACTTGAACACTCAACACACCAGGTCTAAGACATAGACTTGAAGCAAGCTCCATGTGTTGGTCGGATCTTGAACTTATCTCTCAACTCTAATACTATATTAAATTACATACATCAATAAGTTTATCTAAAAGTTTAAGTTGACGAAGAAAAGACAGTCATAAACTTCAATACAGAATCCTAGAGCAACTAGATCGGAACGATTTGGGAGTAATTTGGAACAAATAAAAAATGGAACTACTAAACATATGTCGTATGGTTTTTTTTTGGAAAGGAAAACAGCCGACTCCTCACCCTACGATCCGCTTCAAGATACGTACTCTGGATGGTTGGGTAGTGGCCTTCTTTGGCGTGTAGGATGAGCGAGAGTGTCGCCGCGGTAGCGAGCGCGTGCAAAGGCCACAGCCACCACCAGGAAGCTGTCTCATTGCTGTCGCCGCCGTATGCCCCCTCCAACGAATGTACGTTCCGCTGAATACTTCCCTTTTTTTTTCTTATATTAAGATGTGCTAGAGGCGGGGTGCCCTGATGCCAAAGGCGATGTCAACCCGTGGGGAGGCCAAGGAGCTATAATGGCCGTGTCGTGGCGGGGTTGGGGAGGAGAGGTGAAGCCCCGACAGCGGCACCGCGTGTGTGTGTGTGTTTGTTGGGGGCAGCTGGGTGTGGTAGGAGGCAAGATGCAAGGCATGGAGGTGGGCGGAGCTCCACGTGCGAGCATGGGGTGAAAGATAGACGTTGAAGAGGGAGAGAGAATTTAAAATTTTGACTAATTTTTTTAGAACAAACAGTTGCATAAAACAGAAATAAAGCCAGTATGATCTGTGTCATGAAACTGAGGTAGCAGTGTAATACCATACTACGGGGAGCAATTTGTGCCGATCATCTTACATCGAAATTCTAATACAAACCCATGTCTTATGTATTTCCCAGCAACATGTAACACCTCAGACACCAACATGAGATGCTACCATGAAACATCATCGTCAAAGATAATATAGAATTTGCAAGTGAATTCAAGCTTTAAAGAACTTTATTTAATAAATCAGTGGACGCTGTAATAAATGTTTGAACATGTGATCGGTTCACTTTTAACCAAAAGAAAGAGACTATAAATGAATAAAATAATAGTGGAAAGCAATGGTACTGAAAATGTGAGTATTCTCACCTATGCATGATGCTATCACTCCACTGATTTTTTTACCTAAGAACGGAAAGAGCAAGTGTAAGATTTAGAAATCTCAGTAAGCACCCAACAACAGTCGCAACGCAGTAAGTAGAAAACAAGAAAAGTAAACCAGCAACAAGTAAGCAACCAAGATTAAGGTTAAGGACTCAGAACTAAGTTACCAGACTGATATGGGATGAAGACTGAGACAACGACAATGCCCACATACCCGGCTATACGAGAGTAGTCAGGCACGTCATCGTCCTCGACTGTATAACAAACATAATACAAAGAGTGCATGGACATCATAATACCCAGCTATGCGATTCATTCATTGTAATCAAAGAGTGCATATTACAAACATAATACATACAAAGCTTACAAACAAATTCACCAGCTGAACATCATAGCAGGAAACACATCAAGGATTGCTACCAACAATAACATGGACATCACTCTCTCTTTCTCTAACTTCCTCGCCTTGCCACTAAGTTCAACTACTACAACCTGTTTTTCAATCAGAGATCTTCTGCAAGCACCTAACTCTGCATCATGAATAGCCATCACCTCTTGCAACTACATGTCATCATCACGAACGCAAGGTCTCAGTGCCAAATTCTCACTCCTAAGTCCCCTAACCGTGTCACATAGATTGCTCAAAAGTTTCTTAAAAAATGGAGGTGTTTCTAGGTCGAACCATCTCCATAACTTGCATTCTCCAGCCTAACCAAGGGGGAAAAAATTTTCTGTCACAAATCACAAGCCAAAGAAAAGCCAAAACAAAGCCTTAAGTGTGAAAACAGCCATATTAGGACTCAATCGAAAACCAATTTACTCACTCAAGCTCTCGCGCAAGTCAAGTACCTCCTCCCAGGGTGTGCTTTGCTCCAAGAAATCCATCGCACCACCTTCGTCTTGCACTTGAACTAGATAGCTGGTACATATTCCAATGGCCACTTTCTATACGGAATGGGGGGAGGAGTGGGCTTCTTCGCCATCCACCCGCTGCTAAGAGGTGAACGTTAACATGCAAGAGCTAGTGCTAGGCGAGCTTGCCATGCCCTTCACACCAGCTCGGGCCAGGCTAGGGTTCTGGAGGGGAATGAAATCCCCAATCAATCTGGCATGAAGGCCGTCGTGCCTATCCCTCTTAACCCTTACGCTGACGCGGATCACAAGCCACGTCAGGGCCGCGTGTCATCCGAGTTGGTGCAAAACAGGGGTGGAATCGCCCTGGGGGGAATATTTGCCCAGTTTTGCAGCATGGAGGTCCACAAACATCCGATTTTGCACTTGAGGGTTGGATTCTAGACGAGAGTCTGAGTTAAAGGGTGTAAAGTAGACTTATTCCAAACATAATAGAAAAGGAAAAAGGTCCATATTATAATCTTCAACTATGTGTGACGGCCAATGAATCAGGTTTTAGCAAGCTAAACTAAGCTCACATATGCTTGTTTTAAATAGTGTAAAATACACAATTGGTCATTAAACTTGTATGGGTCATTCAAGTGTGTCCCTAAACTTTAAAACTTGCTATTTAGGTCCTGAAACTCATATATAAGTTTGGTCAGAAAGCGGTTGTGGAAGTTGACGTGGCATCCAGATGACATTGGTAGCTGACATGGTACATCCTCACCTGGATAGCACTGGTAGCTGACATGGGAAGACCTAAAAAGTTCATGATATTATGAAGGGATTTTTCAAGATAGACCTACTCAAGCCATTTTTTTAATACTTGATCTAAATATTCGTAGGATATCATTGGCCAAAGTAGTTTTACTGCACACGTATTCTAAGACAATCTTTTTTTTGACTACACGGATTACTAGCTTAATTGTTTGCAGACCTGTTCATATTAGCTTCTAAAAATTATGTTTCTACAACAGCTAATTTTCAAACAGAGTGTTTTTTTTAAAGTGATGTCTATTAGTCAATTGTAGTACATACTGTAGTGGCTTCATTTATATCAGCCAAAATTGCATACGAGTGTCTCTCTATATGCTTCTCTATAAGATATTACCTTCATAAACTAAAGCTAAATAAAACTAAAAGTTAATATGAATAATCTATATTTCGGCAGATAGGACAGAGGATTACTGTTGTAGTGGACGATGCATATGGGCTGCGGTAGGGACGTGGACCCCAAGTGACAGAACGAAAGCTAAAAGAAGTCCATGTAAAGTATTAGGATTTTAGGACTTCGGCCTATCAAAGCATGTAGGCCGTCGAACCCTCAGTAAGAGGCCTACTTGGCACAAAAAATCACTACCAATGCGCAAAGTTTAGACAAATTTGGGCATGTTTTTCGATTGCGATTGAAGTCTTATCTCTATGACCCATGATTTTTATCTCTAAAATAAGTATTTATATAAATAAACCGAATACTGATAAGTTATTACGAAAAAATCATCCCGATAAGGCGTTTTGAAAATACAGTGACGACTACTCTGTTTATTTGTTCGAGAGAAGTCATAAGAAAAAAATGATCTTTAAGAAGGGGTCGGATCATGTAAAAACCGAGGGTCTGCTTGGAACGTTTCACGTGAATTTAGCTGAAACATTATAATTTCTACATAAATTCAATAAAATGCCACGTTCCAAGCAGTCCTAACTTGAGTAGAGGGGTGAGTGAAGAATGCCTTTTGGGGGGTGTTTTTGGACTTTTTCCACACGCGTTCGTACAAAGGCACACTATGTCTTTTTACTTATAGTTTCTCTTAAATAAATAAATAGAATTATTTTTTTACTATGTTTTAAAGTAGTTTATTAAGATAATCTTTTTTAAAAAATTTATCAACATTTAATTCATTTACATAAGTGCTCACGGTAGGACTAAAAACTATAAGCAATAGCAATCACCCTTATCTGACAATTTTCGCTGCAAACAATGTGCTAGCTCTGGTAACCACATCTCATCGAACTCTAATGCTTCGACTCTGCAGCCTAGCTACCAGGGCCCAGTCGGGCCAGATAGGGCCGGCGGTCGTCGAGCGCATGATCGCGCGGCCCATACCTGGTCGACACGGCTACGCGCAGCCGGCCTGTTGCATGTCGCCCCAAAATGCATTTGCCTGCCGGCTGGTGCCCACTGAAAAACTAACCTAAAAAACCTCAACTAGCTGGCTAGGGACGACAGCATGTAATACAGGACAGATCGGCAGCTGCAGCAAGCATTCCTCCATCACCAAGTGATTGGTCGCCAATCAATCATTGCAAAGAATCCTAATCTCTGCTTTGCTCCATAACTAATCCGGCAGCTGTTACTCTAAAGTGGTTTGGTAGGGTACTTAGTTAGGCCTCTCTTTCGTGTCGTGTTCAATGCTGAAGTAATTAGGAATGCAATCTCCTCTAAGGCCATGGGGTGTATATATGTACATCCTGATTTGGTGAGATGATGTTGTTTATTCCCCCACTTTTGTGGGCCTTTCCTGCTTTCAATCGTGCCGCGAATCGGACTGTAGCCAGGTGAATCAGAGTGTGATGATGGTACTGGAGGCCGATTTGTTGGAGAGAATTCCTTTCAGACAGGTCATCGATAGCTATGTTTACTATTTCTTTTGAGCTGAAGTGCTGGCTCTTCTGAGGAAGGCGTGCAGGGCACCACTGAAGAGTTTTTTTTCTCCCGTGGTGTAATATAAACTAGCAGGGTGGCCTGCACATTTACGTGACTATATTTATTTTAAAATTTTTAGTATCAAATGATATAACTAAGATGTTTAAGAATATATTTATATATCTTGTAAGTTATTTATGATTTTAATACATTATAAACATTGAAAATGATAATAGAAGCTTGAAGAAAAATATAACTTGAGAAATGTAATTAAAGTATGAGCTTGATGGATTGAGATTCTTAAAAACGTAAATACTCTCCATCATGCATGGATCATATAGCTACATGTCTTTATTCTTCCTCCATTAGTTACTCTTTTTCTAAATGTATGTATGTACATGTATCTCTATTTAATCTCAAAACAATACATGGTTATATATGCCGCAATCGTATTATTTTACATGGTGTTAGAGTATATTGCTCATGATACACCAATTTACCATGGCACGACCTACTTTGAACTATAATCCTTCACACGTCGGCTGCTCCATTGAACCATGTGTCTTCTATCTCTACTCGCCATTAAAACTTTTCTGCTTGAACCTCTAATAACACGCCTAATTCATCAATCCCTCTTAACTATTACTCATTCTAGTACAATCTCTTAGCTGCTACCCATTCTAATACAATACTCCACTACATAGTTATCTTCTAATTTTCTCAATTATTGCTTAATACTTACTTTTGGAACATCACATATGCATACATGTGCAACCATCCATGATTCCTACTAAGGACACCCATCACACTATCTCAAGTGGCTCTAAGCCTATTTCCTATGGTTGCGATATCTCTACTTTGAGTTATTTGCTCTTCTACTTTTGTACGTTCGTGCTTTTATTTGTATAGATGCATGCATGTATATACACATGCATGATGTTATATGTGCTCGATGTCCCTTTTATCCCATGTCGATCGTTTTTCTTCTTTAACATTGGCCACCTCAAAACTATGGCTTCCTCACTAACCGCGGTCATCTAGCATCTTCACTGATACTAGTATGTTTATTTTAGTCACTGTCTAATGATATGGAGAATTTTCTCGCCATCCTAGGTGACGTTGTGCCTCATACCAGCGATGGTACGGTCCTAGCTACCTAATGGCCCTATACTGTTATAGCTCATCTTCGATGCAAAGCTTCATATTCTCTCTGCTACAACTTATTATTGAGTTTATTTGGATACTAACTTCTTCAACAATGCTGATACTCATCACTCGTCGTTGTGGCCCTTGGCTCCTTTGAGTCCAGTCTTTCTCTTCAACAATTTCAGTGAGTAACACAACATTGTCCTTATCAAACGGTTAATGTGGATAGCACGACAGTGTCCTCATCTCCCTTGCTATTGTCTCAGCTCTTCACTTTTCGATGGGTTTATGTCTTTTTGTTGAATAAATCAACACCATTGCACTCTTTTGTGGTCTCCTTCAGCACCACTCATGCTATTCTTGTTATGAATTTTATTTTTATTAAAAATTTTATTTATTTTATTGGAGTTCGTATACAAATCAAATTGCTAATTTTATTTTATTTATATTGAATTTTAGATATTTAGGTATTTTACTTTGCAATTGTTTGAAAATTAAATTGCAACTTCTATTGTTTTTACTCCGAATTTCAATTATTTTTTGTTGAAATTTGTATACAAATCCAATTGCTATTTTTTGTTTAATTTTTATTTGAAATTATAGTTATTTAGGGATTTCACTTTGGAATTTGTAGTTAAATCAAAATGCTAATTTTATTATATTTTTATTTGAAATTTTAATTATGTTTTTGTTGGAATTTAGGTACAAATTCCATTGCTAATATTTGTTTAATTTTTATTCTAAATTATTTTTATCTAGGAATGTTACTTAGGAATGCACATTGAAACCAAATTATTAATTTTATTTAATTTATCTAGAATTTTAATTATGTAAGGAGTTATACTTTATAATTGTACAAAAATCAAATTACAATTTTTTTATTTTCAAATTCTAATTTTATTTTTTTTGAATTCATACACAAATCCAATTGCTAATTTTGTTTAATTTTTATTTTGAATTATTTATATTTAGTTTTACTTGTGAATTCGTATGGAAATCAAATTACTAATTTTATTTTATTTTTTATTCTAAATTTTAGATATTTTTAGATTTTATTTTTTGTTGGACGCACCATGATCAGTAGTGTGGATCTTTTTTCTTTGATTAATGTAGGAATTTGTACTCGTTTAGAGCAAACGTGGTGGCTCCTTTTGCCTTTGCTTTAATAATATAACTAGCAGGGTGGCCCGCATATTTGTGTGTCCAGATTTGTTTTAATGTTTTTAGTATCAAATGATATAACTTAGATGTTTAAGAATATGTTTATGTATCTTGTAGGCTATTCTGGATTTGAATACGTTATAAACATTGGGAATGACGATAAAAACTTGAAGAAAAATACAACTTGAGAAATGTAATTGAAGTATGAGCTTGATGGATTGAGATTCTTAAACAAATAAACACTCTCCATATGCCTGAATCATATAGTTGCACGCCTCTATTCTTCCTCCATTAGTTGCTCTTTTCCAAAATATATGCATATGTGTGCATCTCTATTTAATCTAAAAGCAATACATTAATTATATGTGCGGCAATCTTATTACTTTACATGGCATTAGAATGTAGTACTCACGCATATACCGATACACCATGACACGAACTATTTTGAACTTATAACCCCTTACATGCCGACTATTCACTTTTCTGCTTCAACCTCCAGCTGCACAACCAATTCTTGATCGATCCATCTTAACCATTCCAATACAATCTCTTAACTGCTACCTATTCTAATACAATATTCCACCACATAATTATCTTCTAATTCTCTCAATTATTGCTTAATGATGATTGTTACAATATCAAATATGCATACACGTGCATATATACCATTCCAATACAATCTCTTAACTACTACCTATTCTAATACAATATTCCACCACATAATTATCTTCTAATTCTCTCAATTATTGCTTAATGATGACTGTTACAATATCAAACATGCATACACGTGCATCTATTGCTGATCCCTACCAGGGTCACCCATCACGTTTTCTCGGGTGACCCTAAGTCTATTCTCTATGGTTGCGCTATCTGTACTTTGAGCTGTTTGATCCTCTACTTCTGTACATCTATGCTTATATTTGTACAAATGCATATATGTATATACATATGCATGATATTATACGTACTCGATGTCTCTTTTCTCCTATGTCGATCGCTCCTCTTTTTTAACATTGGCCATCTTATCTCTATGGCTTTCTCACTAATCGTGGTGATC
Source organism: Melocanna baccifera (assembly GCA_036346265.1). Classification (NCBI taxonomy): domain Eukaryota; kingdom Viridiplantae; phylum Streptophyta; class Magnoliopsida; order Poales; family Poaceae; genus Melocanna; species Melocanna baccifera. The sequence continues at coordinate 11,360,511 of CM070701.1, read as the reverse complement.
TCACATCTTCACTGATGTCGGTATGTCTGCTTTAGTCGCTGTCTAATGATATGAAGAATTTTTTTGCCATCGTAGGTGATGTCGTGTCCCTTACTAGCGATGGCATACTCTTAACTACTTGATAACCCCATATCGTTATAGCTCATTTTCAATGCAAAGCTTCATCCCCTCTCTATCAAAGCTTTCCTATTCTTGAACTTATTTGAACACTAACTTCTTTAACAATGCTGACACTTACCACTTCTTGTCATGACCTTTAGCTCTTTTGACTCCGGTCTTTCTATTCAACGATTTTGGTGAATAGCACAATATTATCCTTGTTGAACAGCTAAGGTGAGCAGTACGACATTGTTCTCATCTCCCCTACCATCATCTCGGCTTTTCCCTTCCTAGTGGATCAATGTCTTTTTGTTGGACAAATCAACATCATTATACTCTCGTAGTCTCTTCCAATACCATTTACGCTATCCTTATCATAACTTCTATTTTTATTAAAATTTTTTGTTAGTTTTATTAAAATTACTAATTTTATTTAATTTATATTGAATTTAAATTATTTAGGGATTTACTTTGCAATTGTATGGAAATCAAATTGCAAATTTTATTTTATTTTTACAAAAAATTTTAATTATTTTTGTTGAAATTAGTATACAAATCCAATTGCTAATTTTTTGCTTAATTTTTATTAGAATTATAGTTATTTAGGGAATGTACTTTGGAATTCGTATTGAAATCTAAATGCTAGTTTTATTATATTTATGTTCCAAATTTCAATTAATTTTTTGTTTGAACTCGTGTATAAATCCAATTGCTAATATTTGTTTAATTTTTATTCTAAATTATATTTATTTAGGGATTTTACTTAGGAATTCATATGGAAATGATATTGCTAATTTTATTTAATTATTCCGAATTTTAGTTATTTAAGGATATTATTTTAGAATTCAATGAAAAACAAATTGCAAATTTTCTTTTCTTTACTATTTGAATTTCAATTTTATTGATTGGAATTCATATGCAAATCCAATTAATAATTTTTGTTTAATTTTTAGTGCGATTTACATTTATTTACAGATTTAATTTAGAAATAAGATGATAATAAAATTGCTAATTTTATTTTATTTGTATTCGTTGGAACTCATATACAAATTCAATTGTTAATTTTTGTTTAATTTTTATTCTAAATTATTTTTATTTAAATTTTACTTAGTAATTCATATAGAAATCAAATTGTTAATTTTATTTTAATTTTTATTCCGAATTTCATTTATTTTTAGTTATATTTGACATGGACTCTTTCTTTTAATCTGTGCTGTTATAATCTGGACTCACCACGATCAACTGTGTGGATATTTCTCTTTTTTCTCTGATTAACTTACAATTATTTAGATATTTAATTTAGAGGTTGAATCATAATCAAATTGATAATTTTATTTTATTTTTATTCTAAATTTCATTTATTTTGTTGTTGCAATTCATATACAAATCCAATTGTTAATTTCTGTTTATTTTTTATTTTAAATCATTTTTATTTAATTTTACTTAGAAATTTGTATGGAAATTAAATTGTTATTTTTATTTTTATTCCGAATTTCATTTATTTTTTGGATTGTATTTGACATGTACTGTTTTTTAATCTAGATCATTATAATTTGGATCCACTACAATCGACGGTGTGGATCTTTATCTTTTTCTTTCGATTAACGTAGGAATTTCTACCTCTTAAGAGTAAATGTGGTGGCTTATTTTATCTTTACTTTAATAATATAATAGATAGATTGTGTACAAGTCGGCAAAATTAAGCGTGCATGCGCTGCTACACAGACATATATACGCACTGATGTAAAAGCCCAACTTAACAAGATGGCAGAAACATTTTTGGATTTGGGTGACTTGGTCCCATTTCATTGTGTATGCATGTGTGAAAGAGAGGACCTATATATGCATGAAACTTGGAAATATTCAGTGCTTTCAGAGCTAATATTGTATCCCAACTCTACCAAGTCAAGTCAAGCAACTAAAAGACTTCTCCCAAACGATGATCTAAGTAAATACGAATGTGAATACATGCTTTTGTTCGCTAACATTTCATTATCCACTCTTTTTTTTTGGTAATGTTGAAACTTTCCAATCTCAGCTATATGTTGTAGGTACCAACCCAGATGGTCTATTCTATGTCATGCATAAATTCACATCTCCATTTGACATTTCGGATTCAAACCCACGAATCGAATGGAGTCAATTCAAGAACACCCTCGTGTGAGAGGGATAAATGCCATTCCGTGCATGCATGCCACTCGTGGGAACACTCGCGTTTTATAGTACTCGTCAACTGAGACATGACATACATAATCTCTGAATTAGCTTGGCGTCTCATGACATAAACGTACCAAATCACTCCAAAACATGCATTGCCACAAGTGTCGTGGATCGTGCAAGTTGCATGCATATTTTTCCAGTATATGTCACTGCTGACCATTCTTTTGTTCAAACTAGAACATATCTAAGAACAACCTAATACAATTTTCTCTGTAACAAGAAAAGAAAAAGGAAATGAAATGAAACTTGAAGTTTTCAGGATTATTAATCTCCCTTGTAAGCACATTTTTTTGTATGGTTTGTTCATAATGTTTTGCTATCTGCTGTTTGTGATGAAAAATCATGAAAAGATATTTGCGTATGGTCAACTTGGCGATCCTGGTTGCATATGTGGGAGGTTTGTGTGCCGTTAATTCTTCTTGAGAATCTAAGACACCGCCGCAAAGGTTGAATTTGTATATGCTCATATGTCATGCAGAAGAAATTGGTTACCATTTCAACTGGTACATAGTCCACAGATGTAGACAAATGCATGCAACTTTGATGTTGAATTGAAAACTGTTGAAAGGCAATTCAACTCAGCGTGTGACAGAGGGAGTTGTTCAGAACTAGTAGATCGATGGTTAATCACATATAGATGGCCTGCTGACCTCATCGTGATATCATGAGTGATGAGATCTTGCATAATGCGTAGTTTGACTAATGTTTTATTCACTCATGTTGGGGGAAAACAATACAGAATCGATCCATGGAGTCTGTAAGGCCGGAGATCGATCCAGGTTGATATAAGATGGATAGGGTAGCGCGATTTCGAGGATGGAGACGGTTCGACGCAGTACATCGACGGCCCAGCGGCGACGTGGCTCGCCGATCGGGCGCGGTGCCAGACCTTGTCAGAGCTGGGAAAGACATCCAGATCCAAATCCGGTGCCGCACCGCCATGACGCCGTGGACCTCGCGCTAGTGTTGAGGAGGACGCCCAGATTCGGATCCCTTGCTCTCCGGGCCTCCTACCTAGCGCCCTGGCCCTCCTCACCATGCTGCTGCAGTCTTCACCACTGTGCGGTCTTCATCACCACGCCGTGGCGGTGGCAGTGGCTCCAGCGTGTGGTGGCAGTGGGGAGATGTAGAGAGAGAGAGAGGAAGAGCGGTAGGACGGTGGTGGTCGCTCTGGTGCACGGTGGCGGTGGGGATTCCATGGGAGGGTTGAAGGAGGTGAGGGATCGATGCTAGGGGTACCGGAAGAAGACGTGGGTATTTTCATCAAAATTGGTGTATCTTCAATTTCAAACCTTACAGTGGTATATTTTAAAAGTGAAAATTTTGCAGTGGTACGTATCTATAAACATGTGAGGGTTAGGACTGAATACTAATGAGCAGAACCATGGCCCGGATATGAATCATCGACCGCATGATCGATCGGATGGCCTAAACTAGATACAATTTCCATTCGCGGTCAACTAGAGATCCTGTCAGTTAGAGACCCTCTTCGACCTATGTACAATTTCCAGCTATGTAACACGGTGTGAAAGCCACCTCCATCGATCTGTCTTTGACACTAGGAAAGATCTTTTGCCGCCGTCTTTGCTTGTGGTTGTGCCTATCACAGTACGTACGACATCAAGGGCACACACGCATGCATGCGTGGTGCGTCAAACATGTTCACACATTCGGTGTTAATTGGTGCTCACCTCAGATCTTCACTGCAAAGTCTAGGGGTCTAGTCACGCAACTTAATTCGTTTGTCCCTTGCATGGTACTATCTCAAAGGTCATAACTTGCATGATTTCTAACCTGTGCAGTACGTCCGGTTTTTAGTTATTAATAGGCAGGCCCTAAAAAAACTTGTTAATATATATATAGGGCATGTATACATGGACTGTTGTTGGTATAACTGCCCCATTCTGTATACAAGTGCATGCTTGTCGTACAAATAGTTAAGCAAACTTGGCTCTAATTAATTCAACTCTTTCGGTTGTTAATTTTAAGATCTTTCCAGTTTGACATATGCACCTGAGGGCACTTACAATTCACCATAAGTTTGAAGGAAAAAAACTTGGGAGGCTTGATAATTTCTCATGTTCTATGGACACGGGTCAATCTTTCAATTCTCACAGAAAATAACCTCTTTTAATCAACTTGCTGGAAATCCCAGACAATGAGAAAAAAAAAAGAATCGTTAAACAACACTCGACTATTTTTTAAAGTAAAATTAATCTAATTTTTTAGGCATTGGATTTCCATCCAACCTACAGCCCCTCAAAAAAAATATAAGTATTCCGAATCTAGAACGTTAGATCTTTATCCAACGGATCCGCTTATATACCCACTCCAAAAAAAATATGAGTGTTCCGAATTTGGGGCGTTGGATCTCCATTCAACGGATCCCCTCATATACCCCCTCCAAAAAAAATGTGAGTGCTCCGAATCTTGAGCGTTAGATCTCCATCCAACGGTTCTAAAATTTAACTATTTTTACCTAAAAAACAATTAAATATTATATAGACAGTCTTGGAAAAAAAATACCCAGATAGCCACCTTATTTTACCACATACATACAAGTTGCCACGGCAGACTTATAGCTAGCTAGGGCGAAATTAATGAAGCCCAAAGTTATCGTGCATGTCGTCAACAAGTCAAGGCAAAACACAACGGTAGAGAAAATCCCGGTGAATTTTTCATCAAATATATCGTCTACGCCCACTCATTGCATAGTCTTTTACACCCAAATTCCTTCCGTTTACAGTGACATGTACCAAGGGCACTACAAAGGTCAAGGCCGAGAAGGAAAGCGAGGGAATAGTATTAGAGAGTAGAAAGTAACCAGCGTTGACTAAGACCCTATTTAAAATGGATTTTGATTTCTGGCCGTTTTAAACAAATTAGCTTATTAATATGGTTTTCCTCCCCTTTTTTTCTTTGTAATGTCTATGAAGATACAACGGTTTTTCCTTCTATTTTTCCCTTTATTTTTCTTTAATTGAATATCTTAGCTAAAACTAACAACCACTATAGTGTCTATTTCAGTCAAAAACCAATAACTGCAACCAAAAAACATATACAAAAGTCATGCATTTTGAATAGGGGCTAAGACGTTGTAGCACTACGTACCATAAAGAGAAATATCATCTCTCTCTACGTACTGCGTACACTTAGAAAGAGCCATGGTGATCTCAAGAAAAAAACAGAGTAATAATGGATATGGCGAGCATTTAGTTCATTGTGAAATGTTACTGGTCTTGTTGGGATTTTATATATTCACCCCATCAGCCAAAATTTAGTTACCAGCCATGCAACGCTCAAATGCGACAGCTGACTGTGGCAAAGATAAGAAAAACGAATTGCACTAAAGCTTTTCGAAAAATTATGTATTGCTTACTGCTTAGCACCTCGATTGTAGGCTAAGTATTGTACAATTTTAAGTGACTGAATTGGAGATAACAATAATTCATGTGCCTAAAGATGAGTAAAATCGTAATAAAAATGGCTTGTGTTCCGCAATCTTCCAAAGAATAACACCATTTCCTCCCATTTCATCATTCAAATTCCTTTTACTTACATGCTTATGTGCATGCCAAACACATGTACCTAAAAGAAGCCTGAAAAAAAATGGTTGAGCAGATGAATTTAAAAAAAAAAGAGGGTGCATATGTCTCTCTCACACGACCACTTCATTTCTTTTTCTTATTCTCTCAATTCTCCCTCTAATTGTTCTAAGAGGAGCACTACTCAAGTACTCGGTGCAGAGCCGATGAATTTTACTGGGCAGTAACATATACGTACGCATTATATATGGCAATTAATTTAGTTATAAAGAATAAGAGATTTAGCTCGATCAAGGCATCAAGCCCATGTCTCCTGGTGATCAAATAACGCAATCCTCTGGTACGTGTTGAAGGGATCCTCGAACTCCCATGACGTCGGGCCCGTGACCATGTCGTCCAGCCCCATCAGGTCCATCGACTCCGGCCACTCCATGATCGGCGGCAGCCACTCGTCCTCGAAGCAGCCGCTCGACGCCGAGGCGGAGGACGACAACGAGGACGACTCAGGCGAAGCGGTGGCGCTGCTGCTGCTGTTCGGCGCCACTGCGACGTCGCATGGCAAGATGATGTCGTCCAGGTGTATCATCGGCACCTCGTCGGTGTAGAACACCTCGTGGCCACCTGACCGCTGACTTCCCGCGGCTGCCACGGCGGCCTTTTCCTCCTCCGGCACCTTCTGCTCCGGCGAGTCGCCGGCGGCGGGCTGTTGCGGCTGCTGATGGGGAGGAGAGGGCTGGATAAGGGGCCTGTGGGTCACGGGGTCTATCCCCATCTTCTTGAGCTTCTTCTTGATGTTCGTGTTCCAGTGGTTCTTGATCTCGTTGTCCGTCCGGCCGGGCAGGTGGGACGCGATCTTCGACCACCTGCCCCACATATATTGTTAGTTGTAGTCCAACTTGTATGGCACCCTAATGTTCAATTTCCCGCGAAACAGCATCCGCAGTTTGGCTTCAGGAATTAACCTACCTGTTGCCGAGCTGCGCGTGCAGGTCGATGACCGTCTTCTCCTCGTCCTCGGAGAGCAGCCCGCGCTTCAGGTCCGGCCGGAGGTAGTTGGTCCACCGCAGCCGGCAGCTCTTCCCGCACCGGAGCAACCCTGTTTGCACAAACGCGAGTAACGTCAGGACATTGACCAAAGGCTGTGAGTTGAGACATTCCGGCGACCGGCGAGCTATAGGGGTAGAACGGACACCCACCGGCGAGCTTGGGCACGGCCCTCCAGCAGCATTGGCCGTTGCTGAAGAGGAAGCTGACGAGCTTCTGGTCCTCGTCAGCCGTCCACGGCCCCTTCTTCAGCCCCACCTTGTCGCAGCACGGCTGCCTCCCCATGGTTACTCGCAAGACCACTCACAAGAATAGCAAGCAGAAAGCAACGTCAAGCCGATCAGCTCGTGGCAAACAGCTGCAGAAACTTTGATTGATCTGGGTAGTACCAGGCAACAACTAGCTTTAAGCTACATGGTGAGACGCCATTGCCACCTTCCTTTATAAAGCAAGGAGGAGGGGGAAGAAGACTAACGGGCCGGTAGCTAGGCCATCGATCTAGGGTAGCAACTGACTGCAAGTTGTAATCGCGATGGCGCGTGTGCGTGTGGTGTTGAGCTGTGGACCACGGAGCATGGAAGTCTTTGTCCGGGAGGGATGACGTGGCATGGGTGATGAGGCTGGAATTCGGGGCCCCCACGTGGGCGCTGCCACTCGGCCTGGCTGCTCGTTTGTTGCGTTCCAAGCTTTTTTATTTGATCCTCGTTTGTTGTTCAATCAAGGGTTTTTTATGGGATTATTTTTGGCCTTGAATTAGTCCATGGAGTCTTTCCCATATTTATGTAGGAAATAAATCTGAAAGATATGCATATTGTGGTTGTTACGATTTGCACGCTAGACAGCTATATTTTAAATTAATGCTTCCATGCAACTTCAGATAGACAACTATAAGACTGTACAGACCATAAGTTTAGTTGCCTGTGGTTAACACCGGGGAAAATTGTATCGCCAAAATTTCGGTGGTTACCTGTGAAAATCGGTGTTATCGGTGAGCAAGGTAAAAAAAACATACCAGCCAAAAATTTTGGACCTATTTAAATTTTGCCAAAATTTCAAAAACAATTGCTAAAAAACTGGAAAAACCGGTAACTGGTGAAATTAAAAAAATTGTCTATTTTTAAGTCAATTTTGGCCGGTACAAATTTCATAATTCAAATTCCAATTCAAAAAATTTGGTAAAAACTAAAAGAACAGTTAACTGGCGAAATTTCAAAAAATTTCGGCCATTTTTCAGTTGATTTTGGCGGTACAAATTTTGTAATTCAAATTCCAATTTAAAAATTTTGGCAGAAGAACCGGTAACCAGCGGTATTCGGCCCTATTGTTGCCCTCCGATAAATTTTGGCCGTCGATAGATTTTTTTCCCTGGTTAATACTAGTTTGTGAATGCCAGACTCTCCGGTTTCTCATTTAGTTTAGTACTTTGTGTAGTTTCATTTATATACGTCTACAAACAACCAGTAATCTTCGAGGTACTTCTTTTGCTTTGGGGATCTAGAAAATCCCATGATAATATTTAAATGAAAAACAAAAATCCTAGAAATTCTTTCATTAATTTAGAGAAAAAAAATAGAGCATCTACACCATTTATTTCGGTGGGACTACATTATAGTGGTGCAAATTAATCATGTATACATACAATAACTATTACAATTATATAGCAGATAAAACTATATTTTCCAAAGGTAACAAAGTTATATAACAAATACAATATCGCGTAATTGTGTGAGAATTTCCGCTAGTTTTAGAAATTATAAAGCATTAATTTTCCACTTTGTAAACGATACTTTCATAATCTCTTATTTGTCCCTAGCTACTACCTATTTGCTGCACAAACCTTACTTCGATAGTAATAAGCGTATCCCAAACACACTCTTGTTGCCTACATATTATACTGTCACGTAACGAGATTTCTGGTAAACAAAAGAAAATCCACCTACTTTGAGAGTAGAGGGGAAAAATTAACCGATTTAAGCAGATAGTGTTTGAAGAAAATAAAATCCACTAAGTAGAGTTCAACAACCAAACTCAAGCAATATTTTGTGGAGCCCATGACCAATCCTATCTTGTGACGTACCCTTTCTTAATCTAATTAACTTGATCTTCGATCTTCGGCCGAGAAGGCAGTTGTTGCATGCGAACTTGACCATTGAAGAGTTCAGTTCAGTTATTACTTTTGAGGTTCAGGTATCATCTACCAAACCACGCAAAACAGCACATTGCTGATGAATGTAAATAGGATAACAATAAGCAGCGGTCAATAATTCAGAGGTTCGTGGCGTCAGTCTTCTCAAATCTTTTGGGCAGAATTTTGGTAGGTTGGGAAACTTTGACTGATGCCATGCAGTAGCGTTGGGGCTGACAATTGCCAGCACACGAAGCTTCCAACAAAGAAACGAAATTAGTCACACGTACGTTTTCTTGACATTCTTTACTGTATATATTGCACTCAAGGTTTAAACTAATAGAGTAATAGTCACGTGCGCGTTAATTTCCAAAAACAACGGAACATTTTGTCAACAAAACACGGTGTTTGCGGCGAAATGCGGTATAAGGAACTCGAACACTTCCGAACACGTTCTGAAATTAAGCAATGACTTCACTGATTAGATCAAAGAAGCCAATTTAGTACTCTAAAAATTCTGACCTTGCATCATCTAAGCTACGAACCAGCCAAACAGTAAGTATCAAATCGGGACTTCAGGAACAGGTTGAATGATCAGTTCGTCAATTGACTGACTTATCGAGCATGCATGACATGTTTGCATCTGATTTCTTGGTCAGTTTTGTGCACAGTGGTCTACCTATCAATTTTCTCCATTCTTCCTTCTCGAAATGTCATCTCTTTAACAAATCATTTCCCATCCAACTAAAAAGTCTGAACTCTGACAAGGTCTTTCAAGCTAGAACCTTCAGAGATGAAACAGCGATGCTTTCGGTCAGAATAAACGTATATTATTCCCAGTAGAATTAAGCACGTTGCAGAATACAAGTGCCCTCGATCAAAGCACATGACTTGTGTTTAACCTTAGCCGTCAGTGGCTGCGGTCCACTGTCGCTCAGGATTTACAATTTTCCGAAGGAAATTTTCAGGCACGTGGAGGATAGTTGCAGTTGGTCATGCAATTTTGGTCTTCTTCTGGATGGCTTTGACATCAATGGCAGAATAAAACAAACTGCAAAATGAAAATAAGAGAGACTGATCGTCGGTCCAGTCTGGCAATCGCTGTACGGTTAACGGGTTAAGGATGTGGTTAGCATCGGACATAAGTCTTGGGAAATCTTTGCGCCACTTTTAACATAGAGAGAGTGAGGAAAGGAATGAGCATCACTCATTCCTGGACAAGCTCAGCAGCATGAGCATGCAAGAAGGCAACCCTTTGACTATTTCTGTACCATGCAGCAGGCCCTTCTTTTGCTAATTTCCCTCTGAAAGTTCAGATGAAGGGTCCCCGCGTTACCTTAGGTCTACAATTACCTCGGAGCGGCAGCGCTCCTTGGATGGTCTACCCCGAGCCAAGCCCGGGGCCAACCCTGGATAGAGTATGCGGGATTGACCCTTGGAAAGTCTGAGGCTAACCCCAGGCGGAGTACACGGAATTAGCCCTGGGAGCATTCGGGGTTGACTCAAGGAGGACCCCGGATGAAGTACGCAAGGTCGAGCGAGATGCACAAAGTTGATCTGAGGAGGACCCCAGACAAAATACTTAAGGTCGGGCGAAGTGCACAAGATCGATCCGAGGAAGACCCTAGACCAACCCCGAACGAAGTACATGAGGTCGGGTAAAGTGTGCAAGGTCGATCCGAGAAATACCTCGAGCCAACCCCGGGGCCCCGGACCTGGTGGGCTTGGTGTCAGCCATGGATTCTATTCATGAATTCCGTCCATGAATCGAGTCGGTGCGCCGGCCTAGGCGAGCTATTGCCGACCGCTCGGATCAGCGAGGGGCTACTGTTTGTTGGAGCCGATCAAAGAACTTGACTCAGATCACGCGCGACTGCGCTCGGCGTCTCCTGCTGCTTCTTGGGATGCGCCTCCTTCACTTCCTGTTGAACCCGCTGGTCGCCTGTACGCAGGAGACGCCTGACCTGGAGCAGTGCTCTGCTCTTCACATGATGATCATGCATGAAATAGCACCAAGATTTATCAAGCCGAAAGCACACAATGAGTTTGATTTTCTACTTTTTTATTGCTTTTCCTGATGATCACAAGAGGCGCTGCCTCCATGCTTATATAGGATACAAGTAAGTACTAGAGTCGGACATCAGAACCGAGCGGCAAACAAATATGAATACGAGACTGTGACGTATTGCATGCATGTAGCTAACTCCCTTGAGTTCTGGCCATACACGCAACTGTGACGTATATGCAACTCGATTAAAGCAAACATTCACCCCCTTAATCTTGTTGCTTAGAGTAGCGCTGTTTTTTTTTGTCAGCATCTGCCTCGATGAAATGTGCCTGCGCTTTCTCCCTCTTGTTGGGCTTCTGGCATTCTGAAGCAAAGTGTCTATAATCGTTACAATCAAAACACCTTACTTTTGCCTTGTCAATTCGTCGATATCGACGTCCACTGCCGCCACCAAAACCACCTGAGGAGCCTTCATACTTCGTTGATCGGGCCTCCCACTCTGCGTGCGTCAGGAGCAAGTGCTCTTCGTCTCTGTCATTGTTGCCGTAGCGGCGTTCTCTCTCTTCCTGCATCTTCAAGCGCCCGATTAACTCTTCGTTCGACATATTTTTTATGTCACCGAATTGCTCAATCGTGGTGACGACGAGAGAGAATTTCTTAGGCACTGCACGAAGAAACTTCCGCACGATGTAGGCCTCTTCCATCTTTGCACCTAGACCTTGTATCTTGCTGACGATTGTCGTCAACCTCATCGCGAAGTCATCAATCTGTTCGGTGTTCCTCATGCGCAAATTTTCAAACTCGCTTATGAGGTTTTGTACACGCACCTCCTTGACGCGATCGGCACCGAGATGCATCACCTTCAGAGTATTCCAGGCCTCCTTTGCGGTTTCCTTCTCAGCTAGGACCAGTAGCATGTCTTCCGGCACTACGAGGAAGATTGCCACGAGCACCATTTGATCTTGCCGCTTATTCACCTCTTCATCCATGACTGCGTTCCACACGCTCTGAGCGCATATGAACACCTTCATCTTCACGGCCCACGTCGTGTAGTTGCTTCTCGTGAGCATGGGATACGACAGGGAGATGCTGCCCTTGTGCGCCGACGCCTTCGGCACGCTCCCATCGCCGATCTTCAGAACGCCCCCATCGGTGGTGACGTTTTTCGATAAGCTCGAAGACGACATAGATGAAGATGTACACGAACCTTGCTCTGATACCAATTTTTGGAGCCGATCAAAGAACTTGACTCGGATCACACGCGACTGCGCTCGGCGTCTCCTGCTGCTTCTTGGGATGCGCCTCCTTCACTTCCTGTCGAACCCGCTGGTCGCCTGTACGCAGGAGACACCTGACCTGGAGCAGTGCTCTGCTCTTCACATGATGATCATGCATGAAATAACACCAAGATTTATCAAGCCGAAAGCACACAATGAGTTTGATTTTCTACTTTTTTATTGCTTTTCCTGATGATCACAAGAGGCGCTGCCTCCATGCTTATATAGGATACAAGTAAGTACTAGAGTCGGACATCAGAACCGAGCGGCAAACAAATACGAATACGAGACTGTGACGTATTGCATGCATGCAGCTAACTCCCTTGAGTTCTGGCCATACACGCAACTATGACGTATATGCAACTAGATTAAAGCAAACACTGTTGGGGAGGGTCCCCACGATATCTCGGGCCCACAACTAACTCGGAGCGGCGGCGCTCATTGGATGGCCTACCACGAGCCAAGTCCGAGGCCAACCCTGGATGGAGTATGCGAGATCGACTTTTGGCCCCTAGGCGAAGAACACAAGATCAGCCCTAGGAGCGTCCAGGGCTAACCCTGAATGAGGTGCACTAGGTTGACCCTAAGGAGGACCCCAGGCGAAGTACGAGAGGTCGGGCGAGGTGCGCAAGGTCGACTCAAGGAGGACTCCAGGCAAAGTATGTATGGTCGGGCAAAGTGCGTAAGATCGACCTAAAGAAGACCCTGGGCCAACACTGGGCAAAATACATAAGGTCGGACGAAGTACGTAAGGTCGACCTGAGGAAGACCCCGGGCCAACCCCGAGGTCCCGGACCCGACGGGGCCCACACGGAGCAAATGACCGGAATACCCCCAGGAGTAGGCTAAACTTTAAAGGTAAAGTTGTAACTACGCAGACCTCTTCCTCTCCCCCTATAATTAGGACTACTTGTAATGGGAGAGAAGTGGTCACTCTTGTAACCCTAAGATATTTTTTTTTGAATTCACTTGGTGGTGGTGGGGATTCATCGAGGTGATTGGGATACTTCATAGTGGTTGAGCTATTTCAAGGTGGTTGTGCTACTTCAAGATTTCTTCACACTTATGACGGTCTTCGTATTCGTATCCGATCAGAAATACTTATAAATTTACTATGTGGGGGGCTTGTACCGACCACATATCAACTGTCGAGTCTCGGGGCGCGTGTTACCGGGTCTTGCTGCGTGAGACCCGTGTTCACATAAATGGCATGGGTTCACACTCCACAGTTTACACGCCGGATGGCCTCTGACAACGATGTTGGTTTAGTCTCTGAAAGTGTGGAGCTGTGAACTGCCGTAACTTTGTACCAGAGTTCAGAAGTGCCCTTCACTTCATGGCAAAGACAGGAGATTGGACGTTTGGAAGAACAACCCTGTACTTGCCATGGAATCGACTGATGAAGGGTGCAGCATCGTTTCTTGGTGTTCTCCTTTTTGTGTCTTCAGTTCTTATCAGCCGTTTTTTTCCTCTTCCGTGGGGACATGAGAGGCTGTCTGATTTCAGAGAGTATCAAAAAGTATCTCTGATGCGGCCTATGTGTCGTCCGCTAATTCTTTTTGTGCTTAGTCAAGCTCTTGTGCGGCGCGTGAGAAGGCTAATCATGTGCATGCGTGAGCTATGCGCATGGAGCTGGGATGGAAGAAATCAGGATCACACGAGCTACGAGTTAAAAGACATGTGCAGCTAGGAGACCAAGTACTTCATACTTCATGATGTTTGTTCATATTTTGTTTGGTTTGGATATAGCGGAAATGCTAAAGATCTGTCGACTGCTTTTCGAGTTGAAACCAGTTGGATGTTTTTCGTATATGCAACATGTTTCGTCTATATTTACAATATTTTTCGTCTATGTTTACACCATTTTCCTATGTGTGCAATATTTTTCACATCTATGTAACATTTTTCGCTGAGAAATGTTGTATGCTTAGGAAAAATATTACATACAGGGACGAAAAATATTACAAACATAAATGGTTCTATTCAGCCTAGAAGGAATCATGCATTCTTACAAGGAATCGGAAGTAGAAAAGAAAGCTGCCATGTAAAAAATATTACCCACGGCTGCTTCTAAACCGTGGGTCGCAGTATCAAGTGTGGAGTCCTGGTTGGTTACCAGGTTAACTCATTGCGGTGGAGTCCAAGTAAAATTAGGGCTGGTTTGTGCGTGTATGGCCTTAGGCTGAATTATGTCATGCCCAAATAAAGGCAGGTGCGTCTATTGTAACACTCGAGAGTTTCGACAATGGATTGAATACACCGTGAGTGTTTCTGGCTTGTCCTTGCTATCCAGTTTGGTGAGGTAAATCCACCTATTTGTGAATTCCGATTGGGAATTACACTTGGCGTGGGGATTCTTGTTGCATGCGGGGAGTTTACTCGTTGGATCGTGAGATCCACTTGTCATAGGTTGTGCGTTGTGATGCGCACGGTTGAGGGCATTTATCTTGGTACGGGTTGCATCTGTTCATCAGATTGTAAACCTTGCTAGTTATCTTGGTGTACTCTTGCTGTTCCACTGTGAAAGATCGAGCCATCTATGGATTAAAATCTCACCTTTAAGGTTTGATCCGCATCAGTTTCTTGTCACACCTCTTTAGAATTTTCTCTCCAGTGTAACATCTCAAGAGGAATTCCATGTCACAACTCTTTAGAAATGTGCTCTCCTATGTAAAATCTCAGTCAGTGAAAGCTTGATTCCGCTTTGCCATGGCGATCAATTTGATTCCCTCACGAAACTGATCGGTGTTGGAACTCGACAAGATCGCAGGAATTTTGGCTGGAACTTTTGTTCCTTTCAGACTCTGCTCTGTCCGATGATGTAATGTGGCGTCCTTGCATTTTATCGCAGATTGCAAACAATTTTAGAACAATTTTCGCGGATCAGTCATATCATGAATGGAAGCCATCACAATCTAATGAGAACTGAGACAAAATTGGTGAGTGGTGCCATCTGCTCGGTCACTGCCCAACCATTATTCACCATTTCATTACGCAGTTCCAAAATCTCAGCGCAACGTACAGAACGGATTGCATACTTGCAGCGTGATTCTTTCTACAGTGTTCGGATCTCCCAACTGTCATGTTCACATTGTGAGCAGAAAACCCGCAAACTCTGAAAGGCATTAAGGCTGTGGAGAACCTCTTGAGAAGTCAACAGAGACTGCATTCATTTTACTCGGAGAAGTCAACGTGATAATTCACAATTACCAGCTTCTCTGTATTGATCTCACGAATTCAACAGGTCAGTGCGTTTGCTGCTGGAACAGACTGAACAGTATATACATATCAAATATACCTAGTGATCTCATCGTTACAAGAGAGCACCAGCAGATCCATTCTGATACCATGCTTTTGGACCAATATCACACACTGTATGTTGCTGACAGGCAAAGTGGTTGTACCGTGGCAAAAGTCCCATCAAATTTGCATGTCCCTCACAGTATGGCCTGTTGCACGTTCTGTATTTTGGGAGCTTAAATGCTTAAGCAAATATTCTTTGCACACAGAAGTCAGAGCAGGCAGGTTCATTTTCACCAAGTTCCTCCAAGCCGACGCAGCCACAACGTCTTTCACATTTAGCAAAGCAGAGGAACCAGACTCTGCACCCGGTCAGCATGCATTTGTTTACCTGAATTGTTATCCAAATAGCAACAAGCTTTAGGCAGGTACACCAAACCTTCCTTTTGCATTTGAAAAATAGTAGCTCAGGTCAAAGTTGCTAGACCTGCGGAGAAACAAGTGAAACATTCAAGGACTAGAAATTTTGAACCAACTGCTAGAAGACGAAAGCAGCAACAGAATAATCACCAAGTTGCTAGCTTACCTGTCTGCGGAGCAAAATAAGCACCGAGTTCCCAGGCCATTCGTTAAAAGCTAGCTATTCCAACGGAGGGAATGCAAGAAATTATATGTTGTTATGGATACTGAGACTGAGACAACACATGTGGCGTCATCAACAAGCAAAATGTAACGAGTTGCCTAAGTCATTCCAAGAAGTTGCAAAGGACATTGATTATCAGTGAACATTTCTACTTGATGTAAAAAAAGGTAGCAAGGGACCTACAGTAATCCCAGTGGATTTAAACACCAGCCTTACATTTCTGCACCAAGGATATCAATATAAAGAAGATGCCCATCATCAGTGGTTAGTGTTTTCTTCAGGTCATGGTTCTAAAAAAAAAAACTCGACCTGCGGGGGAAAGAAACCCCTCGGGCATTTTTGCTTAAGAAGAAGATCCTCTCACGCAGATCGAGAAACCCCCGAACCCCTGCCCCCACCCATACACAACGGCATCAGCCCTCGTGAGAGCGACCAACGACCTCGACCACGACCAGGGCCAGCCTTAGACCTGTGCTTTGGTGCGGGAGCAGGCGAGGGGGTTTTTTCTCTCAGCCCCTTGAAAATCCGCTCCCACTGGGAGTCGAACCCAGGACCTGAGGGGTGCTACTAGAGCGCTCTAACCATTACGCTAGAGGCCCGTTCGCTTCAGGTCATGGTTCTAAAAAGATGATTGCCGGTCTGGTCTTGAAAACTGTATTATTTAGCAGTTCATAGCAGTGGACGACACGCTGGTTAAGGACTTGCACATTTTGTATGATCTACCTACCATATGGTATCCGAAAAAAAAACCATATGGTTGACCAACAAACAATAAAGTTCAATCATACAAGATATATACTTCGACTTAATCATTCAACACATTCGGGAGAAATAATACAAATTTCAACCTACACTCCAAAAGCTCCATAAGCTCAGTCTTATAGTTTTATTAGCTCAAATTTTAATTCGTTCCTCATTTTTAGGTAGACCCCCTTCTTTGACATGAATGAACTCCAACTAAACAACAAGAATATAGTCGGTCCATCCCAGAAAAAACCAAGGCCATCCTTCCAATTGTAGGATCTCATGCTCTGCTGATACCTCTACACACAATGGCATATCATTTTGGTTCATATGAGAAGCAGCTACATACACCAAACCACAATGCTTACGGCTTCATCATGGGTGAAAGAATATAGTTATCTGTAGTACATTTGCTTGTTCTAGACCTTGACCAGATTGTGCGAGTACACAGCCATACTGATCAAAAGTTGAGGTGAGATGGGGAAATCGTCCATGGACATAGCTTCATTTTGGGCTGCAATGGACTGAATATATCTAGGCAAGCATATGATACCCACTGGACCAAATCTAATCTGCATTATGGGTACGTAGATCATGATTGGGTTGCATTTTGGAGAAACAATAGCCCAATTAGCCCCAACATTTGATAGAGAAAATAAGCAAACACCTTCACACGCATAACAACAAACACCATGCGGGCACCGCCCATACCTTCACGGATCCAAACACGAGAGAAGCCAAGCGCACGAGCACAGCCTGCGCAGGTCCCCTCTCCCATACCTCGGTGGTGCATGCATACGCACGGCCCGCACTCGGCGCCAGCGGCGAGGATACCGGTCCGGCGTCGGGGTCGCTGGAGGGGCGCCGCAAGGACCGTTCGCCCTCACCATCGCCTCGAGAAGCGTGCCTCCGGTATCTGGTGGCCTACGGGCGGGTGGTTCTCCGGCCACGCTCCGCCACAGGATACGCCTCGCCGGAGCCCTCCCCGGATGCGGCGGAGGCGTGGAGGAGACGGAAGGAGGGGGGTTGGGGTGCCGACGCTTCTCGCAGACAGGTGGGACCGGAGCCCTCCACCAGCAAGTTTTTCCCCTCGATCTAAAACGGTTCACTACTGATCCAACGGTAGAAAGAGGACCCACGTAGGATCGCCGTTTTATCGATTCCGTAACGGGGCTGTTTGTAAACTAGCCGATGGGTTGCGGCAAAGCGCAACGCGCGTAACCAGTCCGTGTCCGTGATAGTAGAGAGGACGTGCGATTTAGCGAAGCATCACGTGCGACACTTCCTTTTTTTTAACAAACGTAAATCAGGTAGCATTTAAGTAGTGTTGAAAAAAGGGGCGAAAACATCAAGTGCGACACTTCCTATCATGTAAATCAGAAAATATGTGAGTAAGAGATTATAGATCATTATTACTAGACATGCAGTACAGTGAAAGTAGAGTTAAAATAACCGATTCAACTTACAGCAAACCGTTTCCTCGCGATCATCTCGATTAGCGTCGCTGTCGTAGCAGCACCTCTATCGAGATGAACACATCCAGGGAGAGAACACTGTGTGTCGGTGTACTAGTACCAGTGTGCATGGCAGGAGTTATGAGAGGTGACGGTTGGGGTTTTGATGTGTGTTTTGGAATACCTCTCTCAACCCTCACACATCTGCTTATACAACTTCTAATTGGATCCTTATTCGATACGAGTAGAGATCGAATCCTACTTAGAAATTATTATCCAGACCATTATCATTTCAGCACATTAAATATGTGACCCTGTATATTTATGTACATTTGGTCGTAGGCTGAAAACTCATTTTCGGTTTATAAATCGGCAGCGGTCCCTAGTAGAACATAACGACCCCAAAATATATATAAAGATTATATCGGATAAACCTATATAGTGCTTATATATTGATCCTTTGCCTCATGATAACAGATCAAATTCAAGGCGAGAAGTGTGCCATCCTATGATAGCTTGATTTTTCACTCGAACCTATAGTTGATTAGTCAGTTGTGATTGACTCTTCAACCATATTTAGCATGGTCATGCACTTTCTTAATCCAACCACATCGAGTAGCCCAGAAATATCTCTCCTATTACATAGGAAGAGCAAATTTCATCTTGATTATTTATATTTCTTCGTGTGTTTTATAGTAAACCCGAAAGTTATCTTTATGACTACTCAGTCACGAAGTAGTGTTTGGTAACCTACATACACTATATATGAAACCAACTAATGACACTTAAATATAACAATTTCCACAGTTTCTCATGCTGGGTCAACCCAACATCATGTTTCTCTAACATGTGTTCATATTATTGATTTGATATCTCATATCTATGATCCGTAAAATATGATCATCAATCAATGCATGTGCTAATCTGTAAATTATAATTATCCTATATAATGATATAAGATCAGGGATAATTTTGAATAATATCAAAACATAAATAAAGAGTTCCACGAACAAACACATAATTATGGATCAATATAAAAATATTTATTCAATGAACAAAATAACATATTATTCAAAAGATCATAAATATAGAAGTAATACAATTATCTTCATAACTGTCTCTAGTACATATCACTAACATCTTCTAGATGATTTGTCAGGCAACCACCGGTAGGAGTTATCTTGTCGTGATCCTTTTCTTTTAAGAATTGCATCTTGTCGTGAGCTAACAGTTTATAATGAAGAGATATATTGTCGATTCTTGACTTCTTGTCGTCTGCCAAATATGTCATGAGCTTAAGCATTTGTAGTTTAACTTCCACAAACTTTATTTCAGTATAGATTGCTACGTCCCGGTGTGGATAAACGGTCATGGCATGGTAACAAATTGATGGAAATCAGATTACTATTGCTGAGCTCATGCACTCTGATGTTCTAATCAAGAGACAACAACATACTGAAGATGTAATATATACATTAACATGCTGATTGGCTCAACTGGTAGTTATCTATTATAGATACATTGAGGCAGCAACATTCTAAAGGTGTAATTGTTGCCATATCTTCTTATCTTTTCATCTATCCAATTAATATGTGCATTAGATCATGCTTTTAGTTTAAAATTATTGTGATAATCAATTTTGTTTTTATCATGTATATATTAATACGTTCATGCTTACTGCCGCTAATCAAGTCCGTCCAGGCTCCCAAATTATGTGGCTCCGTTCCGAAATTTTTCTATTTTAGCCCTTTTTTTGAAAAATATTCACATTTAGACCCCTGGCAGTTTTAATTCCATTTTTGGACCCAAAGGTCGGCGCCGTGGGACACGGCGCCGAGATAAAACGTCTCGGCACCGTGGGACACGGCGCCGAGGTCGCGTACCCGCTCCAGCGTGCCGTCCTGCGTGGCGCCGAGGTGGTACCACCTCGGCGCTGTTGGTCGTGGCGCCGACCTCGGGGCCGTGTGTCGTGGCGCCGACCTCGGCGCCGTGTGTCGTGGCGCTGACCTCGGCGCCGTGGATCTTGGCGCCGAGCGAGCTAAACCTAAAAATAGCAAAAATCCCCGCCCCGATCTCCCGCCGCCTCCGCCCACCCCTCCCTCCCGACCTCCCCGCCGCCTCCTCCCCCCCCCGCCCCCCCCGCCCTCCCGGCCTCCCACCGCCTCCCCCTCCTCCGCCGTCCCCCCCCGCCCTCCCCCCCCGCGTCCCCCGCCGCCCCTCGCCCAACCCTCCCTCCCGGCCTCCCCTGCGCCTCCTCCCTCCCGACGTCCCCCGCCGCCTCCGCCCACCGAGCCCTTCCGGCATCCCCGCAGCCTCCCTCCCCCTCCCGGCCCCCCGCGCCCCTCCGCCCACCCTCCCCTCCCGGCCTCCCCGCGCGTCCCTCCCCTCCCGGCCCCACCCGCCTCCGCCCACCCCTCCCCTCCCGGCCTCCCCGCCTCCTCCTCCCCTCCCGGCCTCCCCGCCACGTCCCTCCTGTCCCGGCCTCTCCCGCCGCCCTCCTCCCCTCCCCTCCCGACCCCCTCCTCCCCGCCTCCCGCCGCCGCCCGCCGCCCCGCCTCCCCGCCCGGCAAAACTTCGAGTGCTTCCTTTTCACTTGGGAGTTTGGAAAGGTATTAAGGTAGTCGTCTTGTTGTGAAATGCACATCATGTGTAATATTGTTATGAAGTAGGTCATGGTTTGAATGATCGATGATGTAGGTCATGGTTTGAATGATCGATAAT
The DNA here is from genome assembly GCA_036346265.1 of Melocanna baccifera. Classification (NCBI taxonomy): domain Eukaryota; kingdom Viridiplantae; phylum Streptophyta; class Magnoliopsida; order Poales; family Poaceae; genus Melocanna; species Melocanna baccifera. Next base: position 11,339,391 of record CM070701.1, on the reverse strand, counting down.
AGTGTAATATTGCACATCATGTGTAATATTGTTATGAAGTGGAGGAAATAGTATGCCATGCAAATTTTGAATGATCGATGATGTAGGTCATGGTTTTTATATGACTAATATTGTTATGAAGTATGAACTGATGTAATAAGTATAGCTTGTTTGGGTTTTTCTCTTCCAAAGTAGGGAATGTAATAACAAAGGAGGTAGTGTTTTTATTCCAGGACAATGTTCAAATTTCTGCTTTGCATAAGATATTGGAGATAAACAAAATGTACACAAGTTTTTGGATAGCATATGTTATCAAATTTTCATTTTCCACATGAACATTTTGTACTATTGAGAAGGTGCCCAATACCCAATACGAAGATATCAAGATGTTATTTATGTATGCCTTTAAGCTTAGCCAATGTCTCTATGAGCATATCTTATTAGCATTTACTCATTATTTTAGATCTTGTATTATGTCATCTCCTTAAGATGCATCGTCTCTGTATATTCTTATAAAATGCTATAATTCGAACTCCCCATGTGTTGAAATGTTGTATAATACTAAATATACTTATTCATGGGAAAAAAGGGCTCATGTAGTAGAAAACGGGTTAAACAAGTTGATCACAATGATATGGGTTTGAATTTTGGCCTTAAACATACCTCGATGTTTCCTCAATTGTGAATTAATGAGATCTTGTGGAACCTCTAATTTGCCACTTAACATGCAACTTCTGCTATATGAAGAGGTATTCTAACTCTCTATTTGGTATGATAAATACGCCTTTCCATCTCTAGTGTAGGAATGTTCTCCCTAATCGATACTATTATTGCCCACATCGCCATATAAATCAAGGAATTAGAACTGCTAGAGTGGTTGTTCCATATGTGTGGATATTTTTTAATGTTGATTCTTTCACTCATTTTCTGTATGATCTAGATATAGTGTATCATTCTTTACCTTCTATTATTCATAGTAACCATTCAACATGTTTTATGTATGAAGTAGATGGACAACCTAGTGACCCTATATCATGGAGGCAGTGTGACAAGTGATGATTATGGAAATGTTTGATTTGTTGAAATGCAAAGGGTGCCTCTGATATTCAGTGATAGGCCGTCGTTTAGTGAGTTGGTTGCCAGGACCCGGGAGGAGCTACATTGTCATGCAAACGAGGAGAGTATCACAGTTGAGGAGTTACTTCACTTCGGTTCGAAAGACACAATTCTAAGGTGGTTGATCTTAATTGGTTGTGAGGATCAGTGGGACAAATATGTCAAATTGGTTATGAGGAATGAGTTCCAATGTTTGGACCTTGTTGTGCGGAAGGTGTCCATTGATCCCACCCCTCATGGTTATTCACCGGAACTAGGTGATCAGGCACCCTTTGACCCTCCGTTGCCGGACCTTGCGGTGGATGTGGAAGAAGTGCACGAGGTGCTCGATGCTCTATCCGCCCGACGAGGTTCGATTTCTCAACCACTTTCGAGTTGAATGTGTCGTGGTGGCCCCTCTGGATCATCCCAGTAAGTGTCGAGCAACACTATAGCCTTTTCCAGTCATTCCATTCTTTTGTCTCGATCCCATCGTTTTCGTGCTTATGATGCAGGAGACATTATTTATAATGTGGGTGTTCCTCCCGTTGCTCCATCTGGCAACGTTGAAGAAGTCTGTAGGGACTCCAACAGTGTGGATGTTCAAATTGTGGATGATCTAGAGCCTTACGAGATCGCAAGGGCCGTTGATTCTGATGATGACCGCCCTTTTGGAGAGCTGACCGAAAGTGATATTGAGCTGATTAGGTGTTATTGGAGACTCACAGCTTCCACCTCCCTTTCGGTGAGATGACTATTACGCTCGAGGACACTCAGAAGATGCTTGGTGTCGCCATTCACGGTCGTCCAGTGATCGGACCGTGCGTGCCTACTGGTTGGAGAGCCCGAGTAGAGGCCTTCCTCGGGAGAGAGCTTCCCTCGAGGCGAGCCATCGCACTCGAGTTCCAATCACCTGGCTCCGGCAGACTTTCGCAGTGTGTCCTGAAGGTGCGGACGAGCAGACGGTTGCCTACTACTGCAGGTACGGGTGGATATCGACCCAACTCGTCGTCTGATTGTACATATACTTAGTTTGATTTAATATCATTTTACATATACTTGCAGGGCATGGATCATTCACTTGTTTGGCTGCGTTCTCTTCCCCGACGGAACGGGGGACAGCGCGTCGTGGATGTACATCCACTGCCTCACTGACTGGGACACGGCGGGGCAGTACAGCTGGGCTTCCGGGGTGTTGGCCTTCCTTTACCGCCACCTCTGCGAGGCGTGTCGTCGGACTTCGGCGAACTCGTCAGTAGGTGGTTGCCTCTACCTCCTCCAGCTGTGGATGTGGTGTCGCCTACCAGTTGGTCGTCCCACGGTTTTGCCTTCTCGTCCATGGTTCGCAGAGGTTCCTCTTCGTCGACGTCCGACATTGGCATATCTTTGGGACCGGTCTCGCCTCCTACGCCAAGACGGCGTGCCTACCTAGAGTTCACGAACGAGCTAGATGCGCCACGGCCTCCAATGTAAGTTAATTCCCTTTGGTATCGTGATTTTCATTTGTTTGTATAGTACCTTACAAGTTAATTGTTGCTATGCAGTTAAGTGGGAGCCGACGCGAGCAAGAGGTGGAGGCCATTCATTCAGCGCCTTTGTGCAGATAGACGAGGCCCTCTACGGGATGAGGTGCCCCTAACTGCTTTCTATGTTTGTTGAGTATCACCGCCACAGAGTAGCACGTCGATTTGGTATGAGGCACCAGTGGCGATAGCGCCGTTCTCCACGTCTGTGGCCTTGCACAAGTAAGTGCCATGCAATTTCAATTCTAACCTTGAATTCTAATTGAGTTTCCACTAATTTTACTTATTGGGTTACGTGACATGCGATTTGATCGTCGGCGATGAAGAAGGTCACAGACTTGACGGCACCACCACGTGTGCGTGCGGGAGTGGGGACACTTTTAGGACAACGTGGACGACAACGACGAGCCGCACAGCAACGCGCACTTCCGGCGGTACCAAGTTTGGTACCAGGCTTCGACGCGGACCAAGCTTAAGGGACAATGGACTCAAGATGACTATGCCGACATTGAGTCCTCGGCGATGAAGACACCGCCACGATCGCCTACTCGACTTGGGGCGCAGGCGGAGACGGCACCGATCCTGGACCGAGTGGTAATGTTCAATCTCATTGCTTATATTCCAATAGACATAAAAACCTCTACATATAGCCAAATATCCATTCTTGTGCTTGTTTGCGTGGCAACACATCAAGCGATCCGTCTGGGACATAGAGAGTTTCTCCAGACGATCGGCGACGTCGGGACGCGTAGCTTCCTAGAGGTAAGCTTCGACAAAGCCACTCACAAAATTGTTCACCTATATTCTTCGTATCTTGTTGGTTAACAAAATGTTGGGCGACAGAGGCTAGCGGTCGGCTACGCCGCATGGCCGGTCGTTGTGGTTGCAGACGGCGCGGCGAGGGCGTACTCGTGCCTCCGACCGGACTTGCGGACCCGACGCGCAGGGTCCACAGTTGAGCTCGTCCCCACGACGAGTGACACTTTCCCAGCTCGGGCGGTCACCACGGCGACGAGGACGAGGTGGAGCGTACTTACGATGAGATAGGCCCGCCTCGGCTCGTTGACGCGCGCCGACTCACTGCGGCACGCAGACGCCGCCACGAGCCTAGCCGTTACACTCCGAGCAGCGATGCACTTGGTAAGGGTAAGGCTAGGAGGCGTGACGGGTTTTGTAATGAGCTACTTGTTGTACATACGAGTATATGTTATATTCATGTGTTATTTGTGTTTACAGTGGCTCCTAAATTTCTGACTAACACGATATAATATATTCGAATGCTTTTTGTAATTGAGATGTTGTAACGTCGCATGGTTTCGATGCAATCATTTATGCAATTGTTGTGTTCGTCTTCACATGCGCTTGTGAAATTATTTTAACTACAATAAAGGCATCATTTTAATATGACAAGTACTTTCATTGCATTACATGCACATACATGAACTCTCCAGTGAGAGACGACACGATAACAACAAACACATGGTACAACATAGCATAAAACATTAGCAACATAGGCGAGATCAACCATACACCTCGTTGCCTACATACCAAACGAGCCTCGTGGCACCCACATGGAGTATTCTTTGAGGTGGACGCCTCGGGCGTGGTGGCGTCGTTGTAGTGGCACGCACATATGCAGCTAGGGTTTGCGCAGCAACATCCGTGATCGTCGAGCTTCCTATGTTCACGACCTCCTCGTTGCCCCTCTCGCGTTGCATCTGCTGGCGGAGGTCGTTGTTCTCCTCGTTGAGAGTCTCGATTCGCTCCTCCAACTCAAATATTCGCTCTCATAATGTATTCACGTACATGGCAACATGTCGTTCGTGAGGCGGGTCGATCCAGCGTGAGAAGTCGCATTTCGCCATCTGTGAGAAAAAACGGTTAACAAGGAGGATCCATAAGTAGTAATGAAAATTGAACTATTAGCAATTTCTACCCCTGAGTGTGGGCATCGGAAGAAACGTCGCCCGCCATCGACTAGGCCATCCAAGACCTGCACAACCGCGTCCGTATTGTGTCTGCATTTTCGCCATGCAGGTTGAGCACGCCGGCTTGGTATCAGGCGGTACTGTGAATTGAAGTTCTCCCTCCTTTCCAATGGGAGGTCTTCCTTGGGACCCAACTCCGATGGACCCTCGACTTCCGACATGGTATGTTTCGCATGACGGAGAAGGGGTCAGCTTCGTTCGATTTAAAGAGTTCTCTACGTGAGGGTCGGGGACCAAGAAAATGACGCACCGACACGTGTTCACGACCTCCGGATAGTAACGGGGCCCCTACGTGCACGCGGATGGAAAAGGCCCGAGGAGGTGTCATCATGTCATTACGCGTTGTCGGACAAGACTCGGCAGCTTTGTGCAGCGAGGGTGACGAGTGGCCTGCTTTACGCAGAGACAAGATGAGATGGGGCCGCTCTTATTACGAGACTATAGTCTCAGAAAAGCTTACATAGAGCCATTTATTGCTTCACCGGATGCCTTCATGACGCAATGACACGTGGTCACGACCTCCGATAGTAACGGGGCCCCTCGTGCACACGGATGGAAAAGGCCCGAGGAGGTGTCATCATGTCATTACGCAGTTGTCGGACAAGACTCGCACTTTGTGCAGCGAGGGGGAAGAGTGGCCTGCTTTACGCAGAGACAAGACGAGACGGGGCCGCTTTTATTACGAGACTAGTCTCTGAAAAGCCTACATAGAGCCATTTATTGCTTCTCTGGATGCCTTCATGACGCAGCTGTTACGTGTTCACGACCTCCGGATAGTAACGGGGGCCCCTACTGTCGCCCATGGACTATGCCTTCATGCCTCCATGGACTATGCCCATCGCACGGATAACTCGCCTACATTAAGGCATTCTATGTCTTCCATACCACATCTCCTCCTCAAGACATCTCAATACTACTACACATCAATGTCTTCACGGAGGTCCGACCCATTTGGAGTGCCGGAGTGGCATGAGCGTCCGGTGCCATTGCGGCTTTGGACGATGTTGTGCGCCCGACGGATCGAGTACAACGAGCCAAATCGGCCGTAGGTTCTTCAAGTGTCGGACACGGATGACGACTTCGTGGTAACGACGACAACTAAATCATTTGTTTCTGGTTATCGTTTTTCAACTTTATCCATGACATCTACCACGCCACACGTAGGCTTGCACGTTCATTGAATGGGTGGATCGGGTGTCGCCGGCATGGCCAGGTAACCGGGCAGTGCAGGTGGAAAACAAAGGACAATACTTTGTCAAGATGACTCAGGCTCGCGAGGTGGAACAGCGGATGCGGCTTGAGCAAGAGCGCCGCGTGAGGGTGGACCAAATCCGTCTGAAGGGCAAGGAGGATGAGTTGCAAAGGAGGCGGGAGCAGTTAAGTCTACGTGAAGCAGCCATCAAGCGTCAGGAGGAAGAGCTTCAAGCTCGTGAGGCAGCTCTCAAGACCAAGAGTGACAGGAAGAAGGATGTAGCGGAGCCATCTTCAGGGCGCGACAAAAAGGGGAAACAACCACGCTACACCCAAAGAGACAAAATGTAATAGACCCAGCAAGTTATTTTCCTAAGGTATGCATGTTAGGACTAGTGGTGGAATTCTCAACATTACCAATCTGAGTTCCATGGCAAAACAAAGATGCTCAACAGAATGGCCGCTAATGAAGTATCGATTCACACTGTAAACCTTTCTGTCAGCAAGGCCTTCGAATCTTGCCAGAAGCTAAAAGTCTTCACCAGGATGTCAATCAAATATGTGTTTTTATAAGTTTAAAATCTCAATGCATTAGATCATTGAGACCTGTAGCAAGAAACCAAAATCTTGAATGTGTATACAAAAATTAGTTCACGTGCGTCCGAACCATCCAAAGATCCCAAGGGGGATTTTTGCCCTTTTAGGTTTCAGCAGCTCGGCGCCAAGACCCACGGCGCCGACCTCGGCGCCACGACCCACGACGCCGAGGTCGGCGCCACGACACACGGCGCCGAGGTCGGCGCCACGACACACGGCGCCGAGGTGGTGCCACCACGGCGCCACGCATCTTGGCACGCCGAGCGGAGCGCGAGCTCGGCGCCGTGGACCACGGCGCCGAGATCGCGTTTATCTCGGCGCCGTGTCCCACGGCGCCGACTTTTGAGTCCAAAAACGGAATTAAAATTGTCAGGAGTCTAAATGTGAATATTTTTTTAAAAAAAGGTTAAAATAGAAAAATTTACTCTGGCTCCGTTACTGCAGAGCAGCAGCCTGATTCATTGACGAACGACGACGCAGACCTGCGACTGATCTCGGTCTTGCAGGACACCAAACTGGCCCGATTCTAGAACATTCTTCTTAATCGTTTAATTGTTCAATATCTAAGTGCCTCGATTATCTTCCTGGCGTGGACACGTAGGCCGACCTGCTACCGCGGCGTGGAGGCGAAGCTGATGGATACTTCTGCTGGCTGCCGTGTCAGCTAACTCCTTATGGAAAAATTGTGTGAATTAGGGCTAACGGCCGGCTTACACGACACGGATCCAGTTCCCTGTCAACATTGGCTACCTCAGTTTGTGGCCTTCATCTGTTGCTGTTGCCGTGCCTGATGCCCTGATTGCATCGCATAGCCAATTAATTTGTCAGTGTTGTCCCTGAAACCCCATGTCTAATCTATGAACAGGCCACACAGTTTCGATGAAGCAAGAACAAATCAAGCAACGCAACTGCCAAACATGCATGACAAGCAAGTAAAACTCCCTGGTATTTACATCACAAGAGAAGACAAGAGGCACAACACATCATGTACTATACACGGTGATACCATGCTGCCATTACCCTACCGGCAAGACGGCAAACTAAGCTCTGGTTCCATGCATGCAGAGAACATGGACAGGCGTCATAGAGAGCAGGCTCATGTATACGTCTCGCTCTCCTATGTATTTACGACAGACCGGCTGATCGAACGGGAAATGAAAAAAAAAAAACTATGTACTACTACGCTCGGTCCCCGACCGGGATCGCGCTCCCGGCGCGCCGGAGCGGCGAGAAAGAGCTCGAGGTCCGCGGCGACGGCGGCCCACGGAAACCGCCGGCCGGCATCGTCTCCAGCAGCTGCAGCTTCAGGAGGTGCTCCCTGGCCTCCTCGTCCTCCTGCTTGATCCTCCTGACCTGGCAGTGGATCAGCAGCACCTCCCGCTCCTGGTGATCCTTGAGCAGCACTCCTCTCCTCGCACCTTGCTCCAGCGTCTGAGCTCTCTCCTCCATTGGAACAAACGGCGATCTTGATCTCGCCATACTGACACAAGCTTAAATTTGCTGAATTTGTTGACCCCAATCTGTTGGTGTCACGGTATATATACAGAGAGCTGGAGAGGGAGAGGTTGCAAGGTTTGGGTTTGCTTGTGGTTTTTGTATGAAAGTGATGGCGGCCGGGTGGGGAAACGTGGCGTGGCTCCCGAGCAGGAGCGGTCGTCTCAACTGTTGGGAAAGGAACGCCACGGCAGCCAGCCATCTCCAGTTTTTCAAAGACGCGTATTAATTGTGCAGGATTTTGCTTTGCTTGGCTGATTTACGCGGTTATTTATAGCAGCATCGTGTGTGTGTGTTACGCTTTTGGACTAGTCATATGGAAGGTCTGTTTTTTTACTGTGATTTATGATTTTTAGTTAAATTTTTAAATTTTAATTGTTTATAATAAAAAATACAGAGAGATACTTATTTACATTTTTAGATGGTAGAAATGTTTGGCTTTTGGACTAATCAGGTGGAATATACTACTCCATGTGCTTGACGCAGAGCATCCAAAACATAGCCTTTTTTCCTTTTTTTATGAGCAGCATGTAGTATGTTGTTCTGACAACATTGACAAGGTGTTTGTAACTCTCTGCAAGATCCTGTAACAAAAGGCTGAACACTTTTGCCACTCAAGATGCTGAAACAGTAAGAGGAGAGTTTTCTTGTTACATGGCCTTGTCGATCGCTACCGGTTACCGAACTGAATTCACAACGCGTGCCGTCTGGCACACTCCAAAACTAACAGATGAAAAGTAGGCAACGACCAAAACTGACGTTTCCCAATCTCGTAGATACTCTATTAACTGTGGCGCACACCAGATCACACATGGGAGGCATGGAGCACGGTCCATTGGGCGTGCATGCAAAGCTGACGCAACTGAGAGATTTCACATAAGGCCCACTCGTTTCAGTTTTTGTTTAGCTTCAGTTTCTAGTTTCAGCTTTTTTTCAATATTCAGTAATTCATTTTTTTCTAAATTTTTTTTAGATTTTTTAGGTTTTTTGTATTTTTCTTTTTCCCCACGTTTCTTTTTATTATTCGTGATGGACTAACATATTTTTTCTATTTTTTAAAATTTAATTATACCAAAAAAAATCAAATTTACTATAGTAAAAAAACTAACTACAGTAAAATTTTAATAAAAAAATTTAAAAATCATCGCCAAAACGAACGCCCCATAGTTTCGCTCCCGTCTCAAGATTGCTCGCACGAAATGCATACGCATGACACAAAAAATAGCGTGGCAAGTGCCGTGAACCAAAAGGTTTACCACCGCATTTTCTGTGGCCAACCGTAGCTGACAACACGCTTATCATCTGACACACCACAAGGTAAAAGTAAACAGTAACTATATACAAAGACATGTGTGCTTTTGACTTTTATCTCAACATCAAATCGTTCATGATGTTGAGATAGAACTGGTAGGCAGGCGACTAGTTCCAGCGGCAACGTTAACCTGCAGCCAACTTTTCCCCCCAACAAACTACTTGGACAAGCCTTCCACCTCACTACTGTACTGCTAGTAGTAATTGATGCAAGTAAGTAGAGTTGGGAGTTGAACCAGATTTATCTATGCCAGTCTAAGGCCCAGTTTACTTGGCACAGTCTAAGCAAGGTACAGGTACGTTACGTGACAGGCCATACTGGCACAGTACGAACGGTGGGCTAGGCCAAGTCTGAAAAATCGGCTCGTCAGGTAGTACAGCACGGCATGGCATATCATGCCGTGCTTGGATCGGACCGGTCCGACGAGCATAGCAAGCATGGGAGGCACGAGTAGCACACCAGCACCTGTGGTTGCCTCGGCCTCTCACCTCCTGTCGTCGTCCCACGGATTCCCCAATCCCCACAAGCTATAACAAAGATTTCCCAATCCCCACAAGCCATCACAGAGTAGAGAGGGGGAGTAGAGGGGAAGAAGTATACCGAGCCAAGAGGAGGAGCCGTCGGCCATCGGTCCTGTGTCCCACCTCACCGGCTCGTTGCCTCCCGCCTCGGCCTCAGCGCCACCTCCCGCATCGACGCCGCTTCATCTCCCGCCTTCCACGCCGCCTCCCACACCTAGTGGCTGAGCAGGTGAGGGAGGAGTGGGGTGCCGGCGGCACAGAGGAAGAGGGGGCCAGCAGTAAAGTGGCGCGTCGGGGGGAGAACAAGGCGGCGGTGCACGAGATGGGAGGCACAGTGGATGGCCGAGGACGCCGTGGGGGTAGATGAGCTGCGGGTGACCGGAGGGAGTGTGGTGGAGAAGCGATGGCACGCCGGTGAGCTGGCCTGGCCTCGCCAGCGGCCGAAGATGGAGAAGGATGTGGGAGAAAAGGGGAGCAAAGCAAGGCTAGGGGAGATTCGGGAGAAGACAAACCGGGCTAGGGATATTGAGGATTGGGGATTTTGCTATTTTATGTTTAGCCCTCCTTGTTCTGTAAAATTGCAATAAGGTTCTTCTCTCTTTGTATTTCTTCGATTTCGGCCATCCGGAAGTCTGATTTCTTCGCGGTTTGATCCTACGCATCCGTGACAATAGAAAATATAACCAAACATATATGTGTGATATATATGAGATGAGGAGAAGGATGTGGATGGTTGGATATTAATCCAATAGCTGAAAAAAGTGACTAAGATATGCTATGATTTAGGATGAGCTTATTTTTGCGCTTGTGATATGAGATGTTTTTTGCTGTTCTTTCTTAAAAAGCATTATCATACAAACATAGTAAGCATTTTTCAATGTTTCTCCTCCTTAGGTCACCACCACCGAACCCTAGGTTGCATCCTCGCGGCTTCTTTGCTTCTTTGCGTAAAACTAGTAGGGTTGGAGAAGAAGATCAAATTAATTTAATAGGTCAAACAGATTTTCCGCATTAAAAGGTCTGATTCCAACCACTTTGTCACGCTGGAAGACCACATCGTGCGCATTAGAGAGTGCCTTAAAATAGTTATATAGGAAAAGTCAAACTCTAATGTACTTCCAAGTGGTTTTTTTTACAATTTTGTCTTTACAAATAAGCATATTCTAATATATATTTATAATTTTTACAACATAGCGCACTCTATTGTTATTTTATTTTATGTAAGCAAATTACTACTATATACGCTTCTAATTCTAACGTAGCTCCCTTCACTAACTACCTTTTTAATTCTAGCATTTGATGAGATAACCAGCCTATGTATGTTACAATTAACTATTATATAAATAGAGACAATATGTTTTAAGTGCGTGTATTATAAGTAGTTACTAAATGTTCGAGAAACTATTTAAAATTGATTTCTTAACTATAGTAAACTGCACTCATGACTCTGCTTGACCTTTTTTATTTGACTAGTTGAGCAGCTCTATGTTGGGCGATGAGCTAGATGGTCACGTACACCACAGTGCGATTTGCACCCAGGTATGCATGCCATTGGACTAGATGGCCAAGTTCAGAGGCAGAATGGCATGAGACAATAGTATGAAATTTTAACTAAGTTTTTAACGAGGTGGGTACAAGAGAAAGGAAGATGGCGTTTGCCGCCGTCTTCGTCGTGTATAGTTACTTCGGGTTAGGCTTAGGCTGGCATGCTTGGGCCTAGTCCTAGGCGAGGCGGGCTGGCATGGTGAGGTGACTGGGTTAAGTCGGCACGACACGAACCTCCCAAAACACGGTGAGCCTAGGGCGTGCCGGCATGGTACGGCCCAATGCCCACCTCTACAAGCAAGTACCCTATTTTATTTGGGCATGTAAAATAGTATATATCAGCTATTTGTAAGCTTATACCACATAAAATTTTAGGTGATATAAAGAAGAGAGAAGGAAAGAGAAAGATAATGTCTATTATTTAACAGATAGTCTTATAGACGACTTTTTACTCCATAATATTGTATGGACAGCTATATAGATAACACATTAATTATATGATGTCATTACAGATAACTATATAGATAATAATTATATAAGTTATCTTTAATTCTATTTATAGATGATATAAATATGTATTATAAATAACCTCCGTCTATAATATTGTATATTTCCTACCTTTATGCAACGCTATTATCAGAAGCTACCAGGGTGGATTAGGACGTTGTGAAACTTTGTCAATGCTCCACGCCTTCTGTTCCAGCCGCTGTTGCTCTCGTGATCATCGTCGCAAGATGATGAAAGGGGCACGCAGAGTAACAGCGTCCATTGCTTGTTGGATAGACGTGAGTACCTTTTTTGGGATTTGAAAATATACCATCGTAAAAAATATGTATTTAAGGATTTACTATTTATAACTTACTGACATATAGACTAGGACTCATATATCAGTAAGATATACAATTACAAATCCTCAAATAAATGTCTTTACAATGGTAAATCCTTAAATAAATATCTTTACAATGATAAATCCTCAAATAAATATTTTTACGATGGCAAATCCTCACTTATTCCCTTTTTTAAGGAGATTAGCTTAACGCCGGTGCTTTACTACTGAAAAATTCACATTATCCCAGTACATCAAGTTGATATTGTTGAGATTGGCCTGCCTGGTCCACACCATTGGCTCCGCCTTTATGCTCAGGCATGTCATGTCTCTATACCCTCAGATCTGTTGCACACCTAGTAGAACTTTGTTTTTTTTTTTTTTGCTAGAGAATTTTTAAGGTAGTGGAATTTATTTTTTGTTAGATTGATTTTTTTGTTTTGTTAGATATTTTTAGAAGGTGCAAAAAAAGTTAGAAGGGACGGATTAAAAAACACCACCAACTTTCTCTTTTAAACAATAACGATAAGACGAGTTCTAGGTTGTTGGGTTGTTCGTCCTAAGGTCAGAGCACAGAATGCCCAGGCCAGTTCGGCCTGGTTGGTCTAACCCATCATTCAATCAGCCTTGCTCGGGATTGAATGGGGGAAAGTCTAGGCTTAGCCATTAAAAGGTGGCATTTATCCAGCCCAATGAACTGGGCCCAACCGCCCAACTTTAGGAGTGAGTCTCTCCCACACAGTCTCACTACCGTACGAGCTGGAGGAACAAGTGAGTTTTTGGCACTTTTAATATCGCATTTGCTAAAATAGCTATAACCATATGACAAATATACAAATATTATTTTAGCCGCACGGCCACTGGATAGCAGTGCTATGGAGCTGACACATGACTAGCGGTGCCCCGTAGGCATACGGCAGGCGCCAATCACTTGGCCACCGTGCGGCCAAGAGCCTGCCACACGGCCACGAGGCAGTAAGCAATTAAGCTGGCTTAATTACTTGCTTTAATTAGTAATTTATATTTATTACTTATTTGAATTTTTAAATATAGCAAATAAGCTCAAAAGTTATAAAACTTTATATATAGCCTCCCGACATAACATATTTAATTGTATAATTGTTTATAATTTTATCTGCTATGAATGTTGCTCAAAAATTCATACGATTATGCTATTTGTAGGAGTTATTACATATAGCAAATGAGGTTCAAAAATTATGAAATTTTATGTGTATCCTCCTGACACACTTGACCTAATTGTCTAATTTTTGGAAAATTTTATGTGCTCCAAATTTGATATATTAATTTATATTAATTTAATCATAATTAGCGATATACGATGCCCATTTAAATTGCAGTTTAAATTGTAGGCCACGCGGCCACCATGTGGTGGCTATCTTTTGTAGTGCGTGACATCCCTTGTTCGCACATATATCGCCCCCTTACTACTATCCCCCCTTTCCCCATCCCTCGTTCACTCATCTCAACTACGTTTTGTTTCTCATTCTTGCACTCGTTGCTGAGAATTAAGAGTGCATACAATAATTAAGATTTTTTAGAGAGTTAATATCGAAGCAGTCATCACGATCGTAAAAGTGCTGATTGCTTCCCTCGAAGGGTAGCTAATTTTTTGTCACATGCGTACATCGTTATTCCCATAGTCATAGTTAATTAGTGTTATACAGTTAGTAATAATTAAATGTAGCTTGTATTATGAAGTAAGTAGGTTGTGGTAATTTAGCCATAGTTTTGTACTATATTTTTGTAGGTACGGTACCCATAATTTATTATTGTTGCTAATCAATAACTTGCATATTGCTTATCATCATTATTTGTTATAACGCTCTTGTAATCGCTCATCTCAACTGCGTTTCGCTTCTCGTTGGAACAAGAACTTTCTTCGTCCTATAATAATATACCATGGCAGACGCCAAAAGGCCAGTCCAACCGAGGTCGCCCACACAAGACCTTCCTCTGGAAAGGGGAGATGATTTTGACCTTAATCACCGCTTGATGCTAAACAAGTGTGCTCAACTGGTATGGCCAAAATGCAGACACATGGAGGACGTAGTTGTGCAGGTCACAGATGACCATTTCGAAGGCGGACGACGTTTCTTCTAATGACCACACTCTGGGATACAATTAGTCAATAGTTTATTTTCTGTTACTGCTAATAGAGCCTCCATATTAACCCTTCTTCCCAGCAGACGACGAAATGTGACTTTGTTTGTTGGATCGATTCTCCCTATGAATGCCATATTGTGACGTACATGGATACATTGTAGAACTAAATATTAGAGTTGGAGGCGTGGATTGACAATCTCAATAAGAAGAATGATGCCATCTGCTAACAGATGCAGTGCGAGAAGGGTAACAAGGAGGTTGTCAACAAAGAAAGTTCCTATGATCCCAAATGCTGCTGTGCGAACCCTAACTGCATATGTGTGTGCCACTACAATGATAGCCTGCAACGTCTGAGGCACCCCCCGCTGTAACACCCCATGTGGGTAGTGCGAGACACATTCTACCAGTAGCTATGCACGGAGAATGTTACCCCTTGTTGTATATGGCTATGTTCACTCTCGTAAAGCATGTAACTGAATGGTGTACGCGTCATTATGGTTGCCATTTATTGAGTGGACTATTCCAATGTTGTGTCGTGTACATTAAGTTAAAGGCGTCAATATGCATTGAACAAATATACATCATACAAAGGAGTACAAATAAGAAGTCAAGTCAAGTCATTTCATACTCGTGATCGTCATTTCATGCACGTGGCTGGGAAAGCAATATTCCTGCTTAATGAGATTCGATGGAATCTTCATGCGTGGGTGAGGCCACCAACTTCCTATTGTTGGGTACACACGGCATGACCCAACGAGCCTGCTTTCTACACTAACAAGACCAAACGAGATGGCCTTACGCACTGACAAGACCAAACGGGGTAGCTTTATACAGCGACATGATGCTACGCTTTGCACAACCACATAAAATACCACATCTCAAATTGGTAGAAATATGAATTAATTCGATAAACTAAAACATACATTTAGTATTTTAGTCGGTGCTCGAAAACTATTAGTGTGTGCATTACATGAATCTTTCACACATGGCTAAATGAGGCATTTTTGCGCAGTGATAAGACCAAAAGGGGGCAACTTTACGCAGTGATAAGACCAAAAGGGGCACCGTTGCGCAGTGAATAGACCAAAGGAGACAACCTTAAGCATTGATAGGACCAAATGTGGTAGCTTTGTGAGTGATAAAATCAAAAGGTGCAGCTTTACGCAGTGATAAGACCAAATGAGACAGCCTTGCATAGTAACATGATCAAAAGGGGCCGCTTTGCGCAGTAAAAAGATTACACGAGACCTCACGAGCGCGAATTTGCCCAAACCAAATTAGACTTGCAAAGCGTATGCCGCGTCGACTAAGCCTATAAGTACCGCTTCTTCCGCAACGCGTTTTCCTACACCACTATATCGCTACTATGGAGAAACAATGGAGGAGATCACCCGGCTCGCAAGGGCTGCTGCAGCCCACAATGAACAAGCGAAGCGTACTAGAAGCCCACCTCCCCTAAGCTAAGCCCCCCGTACCTCCAACCCCAACCCATACCTCAACGTTTCCACCAAGTGTTCGCCACAAGATCCACCAGTGGGAGAGACGCCCCCCTCTACTGGTGCAGGAATGCATACAAGTTTTTCAAGTCCAAGGACTGGTTGAGCTTAGGCATGCGTTACTCGAGTTGTGGTAACTACGCCTGAGACTATCCCGATCAACGTTGGGACACGGCCCGCTACCAGCTACCGATAAGGACAGGTTACAGTACATTCCATACTTCTATTCTATGGCAGCACTAACAAGATTTTTTCTCTTTCCATAGTCTCTGGATCCGTTATGTGTGTACCGCAAATAGATCGAGCGGGAGATCCACCCTCATGACCAGTGGACTTTGGACTATGTGGAGTAGAACGTCCAGACGGCACGCGAGAGGACGGGGAGCGGCAGCGCAATAAAGATAGAGGTGAGTGTATCCAACGGGAGACACAAGCTCACTTGGAGGCATGCAGACGCAGAGAGTGCGAGGCTCGCGAGGAGGAGCGTGAACTGGCGGCCAAAACCAGGGTCGCCAGTGAGGACTACAACACCGACCTCGCGAGAAAGGGCAAATGGCCACGATCCATTCAGTAGACCGCACCATTTTGTAGTACCCTGCCATCCTACCTGCGAAGATATTCCTACATGCTTCGGGTATATGTGTCGCTGCGTACCCTTGTAGTATCGTGGTTGAAAACAAAATGCAATGAATAAGTTTTCTCCTAATTAAACCGCGAATTAAATGAGCATCTCATGTTGCAAATTATAATTGCATTAATATAAATTAGCATAGCAAATTCAGAGCACATACATTTCTAAAAAATTAGACAATTTGGTTGTCTATGTCGCGAGGCTGGACATAAATTTTGTAATTTTTGGAGCTCGTTTGCTACATAAACAACTCCTACAAATATTGTAGTCGTATGATTTTTTGAGCAATATTCAGAGTAGATAAAATTATGAAAAATTTACACAATCAAGTACATTGTGTCGGGAGGCTACACGTAAAATTTTGTAATTTTCTAGGCTCGTTTGTTATATTAAAAAATCAAATAAATTGATACATGTAAATCATAATTAAGACAGGTAATTAAGTCAGCTTAATTACCTATCGTCTGGTGGATGGGCGGCAGAGGGATGGGTGCACGGTGGCCGGGTGCCAAAATAGACATTTTTGCATTTGTTGCGTGACTACGGCCATTCTTGCAAATACGATGCCAAAAGAGGCCAAAAATACCAAATACTCAACAATTCTTATGTACAGCTCCCTCCAACCAAAAATATATATTGTTTTGGATATGTACAACAAAAGTTTAAAAATTTGGACTATTGATACTTTTTTAAATATTTAGATTGAATACTTAAAAATCATATGTATAGATTTGTCTCGAAAAGTACTTTCTTAATACTATAATTTTATTAGATTTTATAATTATATTATAATATAAATTAGTGATCAAAGTTATATTCTAGAGACTATCATTTCCAAATAGATATATTTATGGCTAGATGGAGTACTGTACTGACTAGCTGCTGAGGACTGCTTCACAGGGCAGGAAAGGAATGCCGAAAGTCGGCGGCGCAAGTAGCGACACATGCCCCCGCGCCCCGCCCAGCCGTTCTCACTGCCCGCCAGCAGCGAGGCGCAGGCTGCAACTCCAATCGACAGGCACGTCACATCCTATATGCTACGCGTTTCTCTTGCACCCCGCCCGGTCAACTCAAAAACGGTTCCAGCCTCCTACGGCTCGCGGGGCAGCGAGAGCAGATTCACGGAGCCCGTCGAGGCGTGAAATCAATACGGAAGCACGGATGGAACACGGTTCAGACGTCGATCGTTTGAACGTGGGACAGGTTAACCGGTCGCCACCACTACCGAACCACGCGCTCTCCTGCCTTCTCCGCCGTCACCGCGCTCGCCCACGCCTGCGCACGTTCGATCGTGCAGCGTGGCGCTGGCACACGCGATTCCCAGACAAAAAGACGGGGTTAACACCAGACCGGAGCGAATCCACCCGTCGTCTTCCTCCGCGAGCGACGCCGCGGCGCGTACGTCTAGACTGTGAAACGCTCCAAATGGAAGGCAGCCCGTGCGCGCCCCGGCCACCAGCTTGGCAGCCATCCATCTCCCCATCGGTCGAGCTGTGGCGCATCAGCTTGCGCTGCGTATCGTGTCCCTTCCAGCTGCAAGGTGCAAACCGCTAGCTTCCAACACACCACATCCGCACATCCCTGTCGCTATCACGAGATCAGTCTGTTCTACAGCTCCGTGGTGTACTCAGTCAATTTGACGACTGGTATAATATGGTTGCGCCCCTTCCTTCCATTGCGAGCGTAAAAGCCTTAGGATGGTGACTTGTTCCTACGTACGTAAACGCAGCCCTGCCTCTTCCTATCCTCGTTTAGCCTCCGTCGTCGCTTGCATCATCGAGTGACGAACTCGATCCTTGCGGTGCTCTACGTCGGTTCACCGGCTGGCTATGCCGCCGCGGGCGCTCGGCGGCGGCCGCGGCCTGCTTCTTGTGGTCGTCTCGTTGTGGTGTTCTGCGTTCCGCTGCGCCGCGCAGGACCTCGCGGCGGACCGCACGGCGCTGCTGGCGTTCCGGGCCGCGGTCGGCCCGCGGCTCCCGTGGGACGCGTCTGCGGGGCCGTTGTCCCCGTGCGGATGGCGTGGCGTCAGGTGCGACCCCGGCGGCGGCCGCGTCATCGCGCTGCAGCTCCCCGGCAAGTCACTCAGCGGGCGGGTGCCATCGGGGACTGTGGGCAACCTCACGGCGCTGCGTACGCTGTCGCTCCGCGCCAACGCCCTCTCCGGCGGGATCCCGGCGGACATCGGCAACTGCGGGGAGCTCCGGTACCTGTACCTCCAGGGCAACCAGCTCGATGGCGAGATACCGGAGGGGTTCTTCTTGCTTCATCTGCTGCAACGGCTCGACCTCTCCCACAACCGCATCGCAGGCGGGGTCTCGCCGGAGTTCAACAAGCTCCGGCGGCTCGCCAAACTGTACTTGGAGAACAACAGCCTTAGCGGCACCCTCCCGGCCGAGCTTGACCTCCCGAAGCTTCAGCTATTCAACGTGTCATACAATGAGCAGCTGACCGGCCCCGTGCCCGTGTCACTCGCTGGGAGGTCGGTGAACGCCTTCATTGGGACAGGGCTCTGTGGCGCCCCTCTAAGCCCCTGCACAAACCCTACGCCGCCGCCCTCGCCCTTGCCGACACCGACGCCGCCTCCGCCTCCTCCGCGTCCACCAGCTGCTCTAGAAAGCAAGAAAAGAAAGCTCTCCGATGGTGCAATTGCAGGCATCGCTGCCGGCGCTGTTGTCGCGTTCTTGGTGGTGCTCACCGTGATCTTCTTGCTCTGTTTCCAATGTCAGAGGACAAAGGCTGAGAGATCCGCGGAGAGGGCGGCCGACGCCGACGGGGACGCGTCTCCGGTGTCGGTGACCGTGGCGAGGACGGACATGAGCGACACGAAACGGTCGCGCTCCTCGCATACGATGGCCAGCGACGCCAAGAAGCTGGTGTTCTTGGGGGGGGCGCCGGACGTGCCCTACGACCTGGACGCGCTGCTGCACGCGTCGGCAGAGGTGCTCGGGAAGGGATGGCTCGGCACGACGTACCGCGCCACGCTCGAGGGTGGCGCCGCCGTCGTGGCCGTCAAGCGGCTCAGGGAGGTGCCCATCCCCGAGAGAGAGTTCCGCGACAAGGTGGCCGCGCTCGGCGAGCTCCGCCACGAGAACCTGGCGCCACTCCGAGCCTACTTCTACAGCAGGGAGGAGAAGCTCATCGTATACGATTTCGTTGGCGCCGGAGGCCTCTCCTCCATTCTCCACGGCACCAACGGCGCGCGCCTCGACTTCACGGCGCGGGCGCGCATTGCAATGGCGGCCGCGCGCGGCATCGCGTTCATCCACGGCGCTGGCGCCGGCTCGTCCCACGGCAATATCAAGTCGTCGAACATCCTGGTCACCGACGCCCACGACAGCGCCTACGTGACCGATCACGGCATCGTCCAGCTGGTCGGCTTCACCGTGCCGCTGAAGCGGGTCACCGGGTACCGCGCCCCGGAGGTCATCGACGCTCGCAAGGCGTCGCATGAGGCCGACGTGTACAGTTTCGGCGTGCTGCTCCTCGAGCTCCTCACGGGGAGACCCCCCACGAATGCAGTACCCGGGAGCGACGGCGTCGACCTGCCGCAGTGGGTGCGCACGGTGGTGCAGGAGGAGTGGACGGCCAAGGTGTTCGACGCCACCATCGCCAACGAGGTGCACATGGAGGAGGAGATGGTGCGGCTGCTGCAGCTCGCCACGGACTGCACCGAGCAGCGGCCGGAGTGGCGGCCCGCGATGGTCGAGGTGGCGGCGAGGATAGAGCACATCGTGGACAGCACGCTCCGGAAGGCGGACACGGACGACTTCCAGGGCGTGTCCGCGTCAGCGTGATCGATCTCGGTCTCTGTGATTCGTTTGGGAGATTATTTTTCTTTGCCCTCTGGGGATGCAAATTGTGCAACGCTACATGCAATCTTCAACATGTTGATAGAATTTGTTGGCTTCTTTGATTTCTGCGTATTATTCGGTGAATTCATGGTGCTAGCACGAGCTTGGGAACAGTTAAAAGCAAACCCATCATAACGCTTATGAGGCTGTTTGATATAACCTGATTTATGGTTTTTCGCTGAAAATTTTAAATTTTAGCTGATTATGATAGATATTAGAGAGAAATATTCGCTTGTGATTTTAAATAGTACAGATATTAAACTTTTAATATGTACTATAATTATCTTATAGACATCATATCGAAAAGATATTTTACTTAAAAATTAAGTACTATAATAAAAAATCAAAAGCTGGTTTAAGAAAAAAACAGGCCTAGGTTTGAAGGTTAGTTGGGAAATCATCAAGTCCCAGCTTCCCAAGTCGCAGCAGTTAGGATTCTGCCGCAGAATCGCGACCGTTTCTAAGCCACCAAAAATCTGAAATGGTCAGTAAGTCGGTCAGAGAAGTCCATTTCAGGCTGTTTTTCACTAGTGCAAGCGTACTACCATCTTGAAGGCTTCAAATCTCTGACCTGGTAAGACTGTCGCTGTCTGTCCTGGAGGAAAGCGGATCGATCGGACAAGGGCGGCAAGCGGGGACAGAGAACACAGCTAGGTTGCCTTGCCAGTATGGCCGTTTAGTTTGGTAGCATTATACATGTCGTTATGTCCATGAGATTATGTGCGCGCCTGGAACGGAACGAACAATGAGAAAGATGAGATCGACGTGGTCACTGACAAGACGAACATGGTGGTCTAAAAGTCTGAACTTTGAACAACTTTCTGACTGATGCAGTCTAGATCAACTTTAATTCGATGCAGAGTCAGCTTGAGAAACTTGCCGTGCTCACCATGGTGTTCAGCGGCAGCTTCTGACTGCGAAAACACTGTAGTAAGTACTGTAGTATTTTTGTTGCATAGTATTTTTTTTGTTTTTCGTATTTTATTTTTTTCCCGTATTTCTTTACATTGTCCGTGATATATTAGCGTGCCGCTTTTATTTTTATATTTTTTTAAAATTTAATTATACCCAATAAGCCAACTCAACTACAGTAAAAAAATCAGCCAACTATAGTGAAAATTCAATCAGAAGTTATCGCTATTTCGAACGCCCCCGAACATATACCCCTGTCGTATTTACTACTCGATCAAAGCTTCTTCTGGTCTTTACTCATGCGATCGCTACTATTGTAATCATTTTCGCATTTTAGACAATCAATTTCAATACAAATGTGCTAGGTTATAGCAATTTTCTATTATTGGTATTTATCAATTAAGGTTTTTCAGCAAAAAGGAACAATAGAACACCTTGCTCAGCTTTGTATCTATAATAATGTATTTTATGTATTGGATCACGAAGCACAGTAGTTTATACTTACACTAGCTTAATAAAAATCAGAAATAAGTGAATAGGATCATTATGCCTACGACGATGCACCCATCCTAGATGAGGAATTGATGAATCAAATTAAGATGATCTTTCGCGATTTCTTGTCCCGGTTAAGTAGACTTTGTTGGAGATTGTGTGCACATATATTATCCAATCTCAGGTAATATCTGTCATTCACAATTTACCACCAGTTACTTGCCTGTGAATATTTATGGTCCTTCTTTTGCTTATTACTTCCGCTGTTGTGAATAGTAACATTTGGCCTAATTGGTCGTTATGTAAACTGTCACCCGACGTGATGTATTTTAAATTTTTGGTGTTATATTAATGTTTGGTATGGTTTAAGCGATATATAAAATGATTCAGCAATATATCTATGAGCACTATCTATTGATCCAAGAAATAGTACGGTGGAATCCTAGAAAATTTTGGATTGTAGCATTAGGGTCCGACAACAACGTCCCTTCACGACTCCCAAAATGGGTTGCGGAGACCATGGCGACCACGATGGTGGTGATGGGGAGGAGAGAGGGGGCCTGAGGTAGTGGCACAGTGGTGGTGCTACTGTGCAGCAGGGAGATTGTGTTCTAGTGCTGTCAATGTTTTAATACCAATTTTACGTATAATTTCTTAGATTTAGGAGAAACTTTTGAGGATCTGGCTACGATCGTATAGAAAAGAGACACGAAAATTTTTATACAGGTTCAGGTCTTCTCTTAGGAGAATAATAATCCTACTTCCTGTGTAGCTATTGCTCAGAGAATTGATTACAACTGAGAGTAATGCGAAATGCCTTGCACTATGTTTTGCTTCAACTGAATCCCTCCACTTTCTTTTCAACGTTAACCTTTATATAGTTGACGAAGTGGTGATCGTTATCCCACGCCAAAAGACGTCTTAATGCTTCAGGTGATAACTGTTCGATAGGAGTTATTGTCAGAGAGACGTGGTAGCCCATTCGTCATGTGGCAGTTGTTGTCAGGAGATCATGTGCGGTTATTAAGAATAAATGCACATTCTAACCATCTTGGCTATGAGGCTCGTATATTTCATATTTCAATCTTTTTTATGATCACTCAATTTGACATATTAAAAAAAATAAAAAAAGATAATTGAAAAGATGTATACTTTAAGTATACCATAGTTAACAAAAAGAAAAAAATACACAAATAAAAAGAAGTATGCTTTAAGCATGCCATCATCTAAAAGAAGTATGCTGTAAGCATGTCATCATAAAAAAGAAGTATGCTACAAGCATACTATCATGAAAAGAAGTATGCTTCAGGTATGCTACATACGTAAGAATTGAGTGTGAAGCAATAAGTTGTTATATGAGATTGCTAGCTCGTTTAGATTTAAGGTTTTATTCATTTTTAGTCTTTGATTTTTTGTTGTGATATCTCATTGTGCTTTTTATAATTGGTTTGTTCATTATTGCGATACCTGTTATTGATATAAATTGCTTAATCATGCTAAAAACTTGCTTGTTTTGATATTGCTATATGATATATGACCTTATATGATATAGATAGCTCTACTAAAAAAGATAGCTTGGTTAAGTTATTAAATTAATATAAAGTGACTTAGATAATCTATAAAAGTTCTAGATTTTTATTCTCATTGCCCTTTTTTAGAATTATTTTTTCTCTAAAGTTTTTTGATGAGTACATTGCCAAAGATAGATGGAGAAATTGGAGAATATAGAGAGATATTGAAGAAATTAGAGAAATTTGCTAAAATTACTTTCTTGTGTTGAGAGGGAGAGATTTATAAGAGTTTTGAGATTTGAGAAATTGGAGATATTTGTTAAAATTTCTTTTCTTCTATTGGTCGGACGGATAAAGTGTACAGTAATCCTACGACCAAAGGTACTTAGAAAACAGCTTAACTCCCATGTGGACCTTAGAGCCTTAATTAAGTATTAAAATCGTATTTAATCCTCATCAGTAAGCTTGCTATCTTCGCGGTGGTTTTCGCAAGTCACGAGGTTGCAACGGTAACGAGCCAATTTGCCCAAAATTTTGTGGACTTTGCTGGGCTCCGAGCCGCGCGTTACAATCTAGATGTGCCGGATTCTCAGGGCACAGTGTCACCCGTCCTCCTGACCGACCGAATCACCGTTCTCTGCAATCCAGGCCCGCCGCGAACAGTCCCACGGCTCGGCCCGCACTTTTCACAGCGGAAAACCCCTGCGCGCCACGCAGCAACCTGGGACGAGACACTGTCCACCGTTCTGCTTGGCTGCGGGCTGGTTGCCACCAACTCTGCCACTTGGGCCAAGAGCAGCGCGTGCTTTCCACGTAGCTTATGGGCCGTTTCACTCCCTTTGCTTGGAAGGTGCTGTCTTCTATTCTGTCTGGCATTCCGGTTGATTGAAGTACCCAAGTTTTTGCTAGGCTGCTTGGCTTGGCGACGCGGGCCCGGTGAACACGTGCAGGCAGAGAAGGGTGCGCAGCCAGCCAGTTTTAGATCCGTTGGCGTCGATCGCCATAGCACTTAGGGTATCTCTAATGATTCTAGCTAGCAACTAACTAGGAGACTTCCACATCATCAACCAAATAGCTAGCATACAAAGGACTGTCTATAAGCATAGCTATTTGATACTTACATGCACACACAGTCATTTATAGAGACTGCCTCGTTTTCTGTTATAGCCTAGTGCTTAAGGAAGAGCCGGCTCGATTTTTTTTGCATACTCTCTTTCCTCCACATAGGATTTATGCTGATGTGTACATGCAAATAGCCAGCTGACTCAGACCATTGGAGATGCCCTTAGGGGGCGCTCACTGTGGCCTCTGAAGCCAGCAATAGCGTTTAAAATACTGTACACAGCTGCTAAAATACTGTACGTTATTTTGTCACGTAGTAAAAATTTTTTTATTTTTTTTTGTATTTTTGTGTTTTATTTTTTTTCTCGTATTCCTTTGCATCGTCCGCTCTAGACTAGCATGCCGC
Organism: Melocanna baccifera; assembly: GCA_036346265.1. NCBI lineage: Eukaryota > Viridiplantae > Streptophyta > Magnoliopsida > Poales > Poaceae > Melocanna > Melocanna baccifera. Next base: position 11,314,835 of record CM070701.1, on the reverse strand, counting down.
TTTTATTTTTACATTGAAGCGATCGGATCAGATTTGGATATATATATATATATATAGGAAAAATACTTTCTATACCCGGTGTAATTACACCCACCTCTAATATACCACATAAACAAACTTGACATACTCCTTTATCACTTTAGGTATATTCGTATACTAATTATAAGATACTTCAATGTGAACCATATAAAAAAAATGTAAGGGAGATCATAGTTTTTAGCGTATTTTTTAAATACCTTCATATACACACATAAAAAGGAGTATATCAAAAAAAATCTACATACTACCTCTGAAAAATTGTTCATACCACCTACATGATCTTAAATACTCGTATACTACACGTATATACCCTCTGTTACGTTAGATACTTCCTACGGTATGAGATACGATATAGGGTGTAATTACACCTGAGTGTAGAAAAGAGGCTTCATATATATATATATATATATATATATATATATATATAGTTTATACTGTATTCTAATTCATATTTTTTTTTCTCAAATTTAAAGTCGAATACAATAAGACCTGAAATTGAGGTCTGTCGTGTTCAAATACAAATACGAACGGATAGATAACGGTTTTGAATCGAAAACAGATAATATAGACAGAAAGTTCAACAACCGATACATTCGACACGTGATAAATTCACACATAAGTTCAATAATCAACAAGGTACAAGTTCAATATAATTCATAGTCACAAGAGAAAGTATGCAATGGCTATGTAATACAAGATTTTCATGAAAAATGCAACTGCTAAAAGGTGCTTTATGGAATCATCATATTCTGCAATATCTCATACATACAAAAACTTGTAGCCAGGAAGAAACCAACTAGCCCTCAAGATAGCCACCAGATGATGTAGAGGAGAGATAAAGAGTATAGAGAATTAGATATTTATTATGCAATAGTTGACTGTAATATGGTAAACAAGACAGATATTATACTATTATACATATCCTTAGTTGTGGACTGGTGGGCCGGCTAGTGCAGCTTTGAACCTGTGGGGTGTGGCGTTCAGACTGCAGACTGGCCTACTATGCTTCTTTTGGATACCCGAGCGGATATTACCGTATTTACCTAGTATCGAAGCAATTCGGTCGAGTATCATCAATACTGAATTCACTACAGAATCCGCCTCCAAATATTTAGCTACCGTACCGAATCTTGCTGGATACCAAACCGGCTTACCAATTTTGATACCAACCGGATTCGGTACCAGATTGATTGGAAAAACCCGACCTGTTTACACCCCTAATTGCACTTCCACTTCGGCCAAAATGTAGCACACAGGCAACGTCAGATTCAAAAGAGAACAATTTCAAAATTGCATTCAACCAAAAAAACTGCCATTTTACAGGACCGATCAACATTATTATATAGTGAAGACAAATGAAATGAAGGCTTGAACTAATGTAACGCCTGGCATTGCTCACGAGCTAGCTAGCTCGATCGATCCAGTTTATTCAAACCAGAATACTCGCGATATATAGGGACTACTTCGACTTAAGTTCGGATGGACTCATGGACATCATGTTAAGTACGTGAGTTCATGTCATAGGCCAGCACGGTCACGGCCGGCTAGCCGGAGGGGGGACAAGGGACATTGTTGGAGCCGCAAGATGGGTGGGATTCGGCGTCAACATGATCAGCTGCAAAACCGTGCAGAGTCACCGGTGCCCTACGGCCACCGGCCTCTTCAACCGGCCTACCCGCGGCCGCCACCGGCGGCTCGTGGAGCATCGCCGAGACGATCATCACGGCAAGAGCCATCACGACGATCGTGTGTCCAGCCGTTGCTCTCGCCATCGCCGACGATATGATGTAGCTAGCTAGATATAGCTGACTTGGTGGCTAAATACACTGATGTACGCAGCCTGCACACGATTATAGTCTGCTTTTCCGGTGTGTGTTGTTGCTATATCAAGGTAACATATATGAGCGCTATTTATAGTCTTCATGCACGGATACATTCATATCTTAGCGTTCGAAATTAACTGGAAATTACTAGCATATCTGCTGAAATATTCAAGGTTGCGCACATAACGTTTTTGACGGACGACACGAAGAATCGATTCAAAGGATCCTTCGTTCGATCATGCATGCCTGTTCAACAGTATGAATGCAGAATCGGAAGGTAGCAAGCTAGCGATCTTCGTTACACGATTTGAGCAAGACCTAGCTTAGGCAAAGACGAAGTACACGTACGCCGAGGACGGCCAATCTATCAGGAATGAACGAATCAGTCAGAAGTTGTTATGTTTACCCGGACATACATGCGTATATGGACAGTACTTTCGCAGTACTAGACGGATCGATCGAGAGGTGATCGGAGCATAGCGCTCGATGTGTGTAAAAGTCGAAGTAAAAGAATGTCCTAGCATTCCAGGCGTACGTACGTAACGGGCTAGCTGCTTGGTCGTACATGCGACCATCGGCATCGAACATCGCCTGCATACGACCTCTACAGCTGCACGTATACGTACAGTTTTTTAAACCGGTACCTGGGTATACGTACAGCTGTACGCCTAAATAGAGAAATTGATTCAATTCCTTGTTTGCCAAAGGTTAGCATGCGGTTCCATCAAATAGGATTACCATAATACATCAACTAGCCAAATTAATTGTGTGTGTCTATATATGTGTGTGTGTGTATATATAGAAAAAATACTTTCTACACCCGGGTGTAATTACACCCATCTCTAATATACCACCTAAACGAACTTGAAATACTCCTTTATCACTTTAGGTATACTCATATGCTAAATATAAGATACTCTAATGTGAACCACATGAAAAATTGCAAGGGAGTCCATAATTTTTAGTGTATTTTATAAATACCTTCATATGCACACATAAAAATATATATATATATATATATATATATATATATATATATATATATATATATATATATATATATAAAAATACCCACATTTAATATGTCATCTAAACAAACTTAAAATACTCATTTATCACTTAGGATATACTCTTATACTAATTATAAGATACTTCAATGTGAATCACATATATATCTATATGTGTGTGTATGTGATTAATCGACTGGCATAATCCGGATCTATCAAAATAAGAGATGTTGATATCTCTTTATTCTTCGATTAACGTAAGAATTTCTAGGCCTTGAGAGTAAACGTGATGACTTCTTTTTTCCTATCGTTTTAATAATATAATGATAGATAGATAATGAGAGAAAAGTGAGTCTGAACTATTTAATCTGGTTCATCCAAGTATTGCCCAAGGGATACACCCAGTTGCACCTAAAAGCGCATTTCCATAGGGTACGAAGCCTTGGGTTGCGATTGGTTCCGGGTTAAAATAACTAGCTAGATTAGCTAACCTTAACCAAAATTTGTGTTTGGTAACAAACCTAGTTAGCCTATATGTTGTTTGGCTAGATTATTGTGAGTGGCCGATGCTTGCCTTTCCAGAGTGAAAAAAGATCCACCAGTGGATTTAGACGATAGGCTATTGTGTAGAGGCTGGCTCGTGTTGAGCACCTCAGCTTGGGGTAGTGGAGAACAGCAAGTCTCCGAGACCATGACACCATGAGACACATTGTCTGTCTTATATTGTGTATGGTTGTCTCAAAACCTTATTAATTAGGATTAAACTTTTTATTATCTCTTGCAGGTGTCACCTAGGATTAAATAATTTAGGGGGCGCTCGTTTTAGCGATGGTTTTTTGCTGAAATTTTGCTGTAGCTGGCTTTTTTTTACTGTAACTGATTTGGTTTTTAGGCATAATTAAATTTAAAAAAATGTAAAAATAAAAAATATGTTAGCCCATCACGGACAATGCAAAGGAACACGGGAAAAAAAAGAAAAAAAATACAAAAAAGCCTAAAAAATCTAAAAAATTTCAGAAAAAACGAATTAGTGAATAGTGAAAAAAAAGCATAAACTAAAGACAAAAAAAAACCGTAACGAGCGAGACCTTAAGTTGGGCTTCTCTTCTTACAGTCCGCATAGCCACATGAGGAAGTTTCCTATTGGCCGATCGAAAAAAGGTTACGCGCGTAGGCCCAACTAAGACAGAAATAGCTAGATACACAAGAAATTTGTCACAATAGTATCTTTGCATATAGTAGAATTCCCTTTTAAAGTTCTCATAACATGAGGAATAGATGGATCGAGCTTACATCAACGAAAAACTAGTCTTATAGCTAGGACTGATCTATTAATTTTATTGTGACACTGAAAAAACAGAATACATAACCTAGCTAATCGGCTTGCTATAGCTAGCCACTAGCTAGTCAGCCAATCAATTTATTCGAGCATGAACAATAGCAACACACACTGCAGGAACGTCTACGTATGAAACCCAAGACATATCCGTCGTCAGCCCGTCACGGACGGCTGCTACGGAGGGCAAGGTACAGGATAGTTGGAGACGGGGCAAGACGATCTGGGATGATTATCCGCTGTATGGTCGTGCCCAGTCGCCGGAGGCGCCGGAGCCCTACGGCCACCAGCCTCTTCCACCGGCCTGGCCGCCGCCGCTGGCTCATGGAGCGTCGCCGATATAATCATCACGGCGAGAACGATCATGGAGATGGTGTTGTCAACCGCCGGTTTTGCCATCATGCCCCGACTTGCCAGGTAGATTTGATGTATGCAGTTGCAGTGAGGTACCAGCTAGTGTTCTTAATTGTACAAGCAGCTGTATGTACATGTGAGAACGTACATTCTTGACGCCATCTATTTATAGCCTTTCATGCACGCGTTACATGCATGGCGTGAGCTATACCGTGCGATAGCTGAAAACTTAGCAGGTAAGAAACTTTCAAGGTTTCCCGCACATAACGTTCTTGACGCATCGACGTAGAAGGTTTGATTCAAAAGATTCGATCGATCGGTCGTGTTCAGCATGGTATGAATTCAGAACCGGAAGGCCAGTAAGCCAGCGAGAGGTCGAGATGGCGATCGATCTGACTGCACACATGAGCATCAGCTTACCTCAGCCATCTTCTGTGTATTATTCGTACTTACACGCGTACGTATGCACGACTTGGGACTAGACCGCTAATGGGTATTACTTACGTCAGCTGACACAAACCGCACGGGAACGCGCTAGCTTAGCTAGTCCCGGTCGGTCGGTCGGTCGGTCGGCCGGTCGGGAGCAAACGAACTAGCTAAGTCAAAACGACTGACTACTACCGTGCGAATGTATATTTACAGCGACTGACAGGTCGGCGGTCAGCACCCGGCAAGGTACCGCTTACCTTAACTGACGCAGTGCGCTACCGGCGGTAGTCAATGGAGGAGACTGATTCTGCCCGCGCTACTGAAACGATCCGTATAATTACCACAGGGTAATTACGCTAGTCAACGAATTATTATTCGTTTTAGCCGATAAAACACCGCTCTAACGAATAATAAGTCCATCAGAGTTAATACAGCAGAACAACAATTAGAGCTAATACAATCCATACAATCATATTGCCACGCAGGGCTAAATATCATACAGTCAGATAAGTCCAACTACTACAATTCTAATACAGAAGTCTGGTAGCAAACTAATTATACAGGATGAGAATGTCCCAAAAGTACGACATGCTAGTGGTGCCAGTACCGAAGGCGTGGAGCCTGGACTGCTCCTACAACCCTAGTCCTCCCAGTCGTCCAGCGAGGTGTAGCCCCCATACGGCTCCGCCTCAAAGCCAATGCCCTCTCTAGGGGAGTAGGGCTCCTCCTGCCTGGCCTCATCTCCCTCAGCAGTGTATGGGCTATCCTCTAATAAAAGAAATGATACAAGGATGAGTACAGAGTACTCAGCAAGCTCATATAACAAATATGCATCAAAAGCCTTTATCTTTTCTTTCTCTTTTCATTCTTTCTCTTTTCTTTAATCTCATGCTCATGAGTCAGTTTATGCTTATATGAGAAAATAAGGTTTTTGGTTGCAAAGATTCGATTTTTATTACTTTTAAAATCTACTGAACATTTGTATGAATAGCGAAGAACCTCTCTGGGTTCCCGTAATCTCCTTTCCCGGAGACGGGCATGAATCCATGATTTGAAAAGCATTGCGCAAGCCTGTATCACTTTACCCAACATCATTCTGATCTTACTGCACAGGGATTTCCGCATTTCCTAAGATGCGGTGCCCAGATCAGTAAACAAAACTTTTGTAACTATCTCAGTATATTATATCTCCACCCAACTATCCTCAGTTGGCAGTCCGACGGGAATCACCCTCGACCAAACTCAACCAAAAGAGACATAATCGTTGGCTGGGGCGGTTTCTGACCAGCACCCACCACCCCACTGCGTAATATATCGCCTTCGCGTACCCCACGCTCGGGTTCTTGCGATCCGCATCCCCCACTTCTGGCCTACTCGCCAGTCTGGGACCATGCGGCTGTAGATCCCCCACTCCCGGTTCCTACCGGCTCTGGGTTTTCCCCTAAATAAAATACTTACCCGTGTGGAGGATATAATAACTTTAATAGCACTACTAGTCCTGTCCGCCCGTAGACGAAATGTCGGCTGATACGATAAAATACGGTCCACTCATACAGATGAAGTTGGTGGTTACTTATGTTATAACTTATGCAGAGGTTCCCATCCTGTCCTTCTGATCCTGCCAAGGCAACCTCTGCCCACCTTTATAATATTCTATACGGTCGACTGCTCCGTCAGTCGCCGTTCTATTCTTCTCAACAATCCCGATTTAAGGCTTTTCATTTAAATGCAGGGGTGATAATAGAATAATACCAAAATACTGAGATATTTGAAATACTCGGGATTAAACAAGGGAATGCTTGCCTGAGTTGCCCAACAAGTCCTGAGCCTCTGTTCTACCCAGGTACTTTTTCTCCTGTGAGATCGGATCGCCTTCTGCAATAATAATGCGCCTCTCACAACTACGGTTTCGGCGGACAGAAAGAAAGAAAGAAAAACTAAATAAATAAATAAAATAAAATAAAATAAACTAGCAAATGCGATAATATGTCACGAGATTTCTAGGTTTTGGGAGTTTGGTGGCTACCGGATTTTCCAAGAGTTGACGATACTACCCTTAAATTAACCTACTAACGACCGGACTAAAAAGCTAGCTTACGACTTACTCCTTCCCATAATTAAATTTAATGAGTCAACATAATTTTAGGCTAGTGACTAATAATACTAATATACTCATGCATCAAAATCAAACTAGCCTTGAAAGCATTAATAAAATTCACTACTATATTTGATCATGCGAAAAAAAACCATCAAATGCGGCTGATAGAAATATATATATATATATATATATATATATATATATATATATACACATGCATATACATACTTCTTTATTTATTTTTATTTACTCAATTCTCCCAGCTTGGCCGACCCACTGCTCTTTGTCCACTGTTTCCGCCCGGCCGGCCCACTCCCAGTCCTTGCTCTTTTCTTCTCCTACCGATCCTCTTCCTCTTCCCTTCTCATTTCCTCACCCGTCGCCTGCTCTCTCCTTTCTCCTCACCTTGCCGACGCCTCCTACTTTCCCCTCTCTTCGCTCTCTATTCTACCTCCCCCTCCCTTCTTCTTTTCTTGCTGCCGCCGGCTCACTCTTCTACCCCCTTGCGCGCCGCGCCGCCTCCCCTCTCCTTTCTCTCTCTCTCTGCGCCGCGCTGTCTCTCCGCACCACGCCGCCGCCTCTCTGCCCCTCGCCTGCTTCCCTCCCCTCTCGGCCTCGCCTCCCCGCCCTGGGTTCCTCCACTGCGACTTGCGCTGCCGGCACCCAGACGGCTGCACCACCTGCCCTCTTCGGTCCGACGGCCCGTGCTGCATCTAGGCGCCGGATCCGTGGCCTACGGCCCGGATCTGGCCCACCCAAGCCCGATTGTTCTGCTCCTTTTTATTTTCACTTGATTCATTTTAATTTTGGTGCTAGGGTGTGGTTTGGCATGGAGGCATGTGGCCGTGGTATGGCATGGCGGGACCCGGAGTCGCGCGCATGCCGGGGGGTGCGCCGTGGCCCTCGGGGGCGCGTGCTTTGCCGCGGGTAGCATGCCACCGCCGGCCGCCACCTAGGGTAATTCCCGACTTCCCTATCCCTCTTTACTGCCGGTTGCAAAATATATATATATATGTGTGTGTGTGTGTGTGCCTTGTGTTTGTGCTGTGATGGTTGGTGAGGCTGAGCTCCTATTGGCCGCAATCTACAAAGTTGTGAGGGATAATATAATGCGCAGATCCTAAAATGTTTGGGTGTGTGTGGTTTACCTTTGCGGTTGGGAGGGTTGGTGGTCGGAGTGTGGTGATGATGCTGCTGGAGGTCGCTTTCTTGGTTGCTCGGTTGCCGACAAACCCAGGGGTGGCCTCCTTGCTTGTGGCTTGCGGTCCCCAAGTCCCAGCTCCTGGCTTGCCGTGATTGGCTGCTACCTGGGGCTTCCTTGGTGGGGATTGGTGGGGCTGAAAGTGTTTGTGAATGGGGAAGAAGTGGGTTTCTCTTTTGTCTCTCTCTGTGAATGTGTGTGTGTGCTTACCTTCTGTGGTTTGGTGACTACGCCCTGGATGTTCTGGGATTGCTATATCTATGGAGTTACAGTCTCTCTGGTATTTGCTTGCCCGTGGTTTGCTGCTCCAGCCACTGTGCTTACGCGAGCAAAATCTGGGAAAGCCGGATCGGCCGCCGTCTTTGCCGCTGGCTTTGCTGGCTTTGCTGGGGGGTCCGGGCTGATTTGCTGGCTTGAGGACACTTGCCGGCTATGGTCTCTGTTGCTCCCTCCTGTGCTAGATATTTTCACCTGGGAGGCATGTTGGCCGATGGCTGCTGGGGCAATTGCCTGGCTGGTTGGGTGATCTGAGGACAAGTGTTGGTTTTGGTTTACTTTGAACAGTGCTTGCAACTCTAAACAGGTTTGTTGAAAACCGGATGATGAACCCTATGGTTGTGAGAGGTGCCGACTGGCCCCCGGACGGTCAGGTATCTCCGTGAACGGAATGCTCCGCCCGAGATAACCTCGAGGGCTCTGACGGCAAATTCCTCCTTTTTCTAATGGTTTCTGGATTTCTATCCTTTTGTTCGGTCTTTTTTGGTATTTCATCTAATGGTTGCTCTCAATTGAACAACGGTGTGGTTCGACGGCCGTCTACGGATGCAATGCAAGAATGTACTTTATGGATAATGTAATAGCGTGTGTGTGTGTGAACTTCCTAGTGTATGCATGAATGTATGAAATGGTCTTTGGATGTAATATCTTTCAGATTAATGTAAATGCAAAGTTTCAATAAAACATGAGATGATTCAGAATTTAAATCTCTTGTGCTTGTGTGTGCTTATGTGGGTACTTACGAAATAATTTATCCTATCGCCGAGTTAAACTAACAGCTAGGCTTAGCTAAACAGTAACTAATTAATCCACACGATTACTACTAATCACACTTAATAGCTAATTAACAAATGAGGGTTATTTCAGCTACGTACGCGTATTGTATTTGGCCTGGAATCAGGGTGGAAAATTCAGAAATAGGCCCGGACAGGCAGACCACGGTCACCGATCCACGCGGCTCTCACAGACGGACGGACAGCTCCACGGCGAGTCGGAGAACCCGCTTTGCTGGAATTACGTACTCGAATTTATCGTCGTTGGATCTGCTCCAAGATTTGTGCGTTAGCGACGGTCGCGGATTCGACTACGGCATCTCCAGCTCCGGCGAGGTCAAGTGGTTAGCGCTCTACGAGCACGTCAGTGGAATTTGCATTTCCTTGTCTGTTTTTTTTTGTGTGTCTATGGCAGCAGAAATCACGTATTTTTCCTTCATGTTTTGTTGTGGGACGTAATAGCGATTTTTCCTTCATGTTATCACATACAACAAAGCTTTACTTCATCCAGAAAGATCACTTATCCTTCGATGCATTTATATACATTACATATACATGAATACAGATGCATACTAAATGAGTGCCAAGTACATGCTATGTGGAGTAGTACCCAGCTAGCACGTAGCATGTTGCATATGAGCTCGAGCTAGATCACTCGCCAGTTTATTCAAATTACTTAACCTGAATAAGCAAATAACATGGGGTCGTACTGAAAATTGAAAAGAACACTGTTAATATTCCTGGCGAATCAAGCTCAATTCAGTGCGTAGTAGCTACGGAGGCGGCGGGCAAGTAGTCGTAGGACAACCCGAAGGGCAAGACTGACTGTTGGAGCAGCAAGACGCGCATGAGTGGGCAGGCGAAACAGTCGTGAAACCGTGCGGAGTCACCGAAGGCGCCCTACGCCCACCGGCGGCCACTTCCACCGGCCTGGCCGCCTCCGCCGCCGACACAATCATCGCGGCGAGCACGATCACTCCGACCGCGTGCCAGACCCCCGCTCTCGCCATGGCCGACGTGCGATCGGTCTAGCCAAGAAGATGCAAGCTAGGCTTGTGGAATCCGATCGAGCTAGTAAGTACACGTACAATACAATGAGCCGTTGTGTTTGATCGAGGGGAGGTGCATGCACGATTTATAGCCAGATGCATACCTCGATCCATGCATGTTTGGGCTAGGCAGGGGCGGAGCCAGGAATTGTATATAGGGGGGTAACATAGACAACAAATAGAGTAGATACAAGAATACCCGCTAATTTGTCACGGATTGTAAAGCAAATCAAACGGCTCTTGGTTTAGGTGCCCAAGAGCCCTAGTTATTTTTACTATATATCTCAGAACCTTCGGATCAGCTTTGCGAAAGATCGACGAAGATTAGCAGGTCGTAGGGACCCGTAGAACCGGATGTATAAATTGCAAAGCTTGCAACGCCAAAAATATTATTCATACACAAGGCAACTACTACCTAGTAGTGGTGAAGCAACTAGCTAGCTACTTTAATCATCTTGTGCATGTAATGGCGGTTTCGTTAGGCCTAAACCGCTTTCTTCAGCTCCTAGTCCAGCTTTGAGCTCTGCGATGGGGCCAGAGGAAATAGGGAAAGGCAAGAAATAGCTTTGAGCCATGCGTATGCAAGCTGTTCACTGCTGCTCTTGCAGGCAATGGACACAGCGGGATGGGCATCTCATGCGCCATGCGGGTATCCTTGCCAGCCACGATCACATACGTGTTCTTTTATTCTTTTGAAGGGATCGATGTTCGTTGACTAGTAGCCCAAGCCCACCTCAAAGCAGAAGGTTGCATGGCCATTGTATGTACTGAGCTAGCAGCTCTGGGCTTTCAACCAGCGGGAGCAACAAGCACGCGAAGACGCCACGAGGCGCCTAGTCGCTCCAGCGAATGCCCGGAGCCTCCTACCCTGCTACCCATACTACTCCTCCCCCTTCCTGGCCGACTACGCAGGGATGATACAGCGGCCTTGGGGGGTGCCAGGCCCCCCCTGGCCCCCCTCTCTCCGCCACTGGGGCTAGGCTTAGCTTGCAAGGTCATTGCACGCAGCGTTTTTGACGGATGCAAACGGAAGATTGGTTCAAAAGATTCCATCGTTTAACCAATCGTACCTGTTCAACAAGTACGAATGTAGAACCGAAAGATAGCTAGATCGATGCTCTCGATCGTCACGCGTTCTGATCAGCGCTGAGCAAGACCAGGATATATATACAAAGCTAGTTAGCAATCAATCTTACCACCTTTGCTTAGCCTAGCATGCATGATGCGTATGCATGCAGCTGAGCCAGTCGACCTAGGTAGCCAGTTACGTCACGTGGTACGTAAGCAGGACTAGTTGTGAACGGTCTGACACGCTAAGGTCCCGCTCGTTTCAGCTTTTTTTTACTTTAACTTCTAGTTTCTGCTTTTTTTCATTATTCAATATTTCATCTTTTTGTAAATTTTTTTAGATATTTTAGGCTTTTTTGTATTTTCTTTTTTTCCCGTGTTTCTTTATATTGTTCCTAATGGGGTAATATGTTTTTTCTATTTTTACATTTTGTAAAATTAATTATGCCTAAAAAACTAAATCAGCTATAGTAAAAAAAAAAGCCAGCTACAGTGAAATTTCAGCCAAAAGCCAGAAGTCATCGCTAAAACAAGCACCCCCTTAGCTAGTCTTGATCGATCGAGCAGGAACAGAGACGACTTACTGACCTGGTAGTAGTAACTTTATTTACAGGGAAAGGTCGTTGGCGATCGACGATGATCGAGGTGTAGATGTTGTGTATATCTAGTAGCACTTGGTGGTCAACTGAGGGTTCTTACTTGGGTGAGTTTTGTTGGATTTATGGTTTAAATATTTGAATTCTGTTCACAAGAGGTAGTACGTATAGAAAAATAGTTACATATGATTTTAGATAGTACAACTGAACTCAGTACACTTTCTACTACAATCTTTCTATTGATCCGTCTTGAAAATACGTACTATTTAAAAGTTAGTTACTGTAGTCTATACAAGTATAAACCAATTGAAAGTGAAAAAAGTACTCAGCGGAAACCAAATGAGGTAGATCGGTGCTGTACAACACATGACTTCTGATTTCTGAAAGTAGTGCCTTGTCAGATTGGCTCGTGGTGAGTCACAGGGGCATGCATCTGTGGTGAGTGAGTCGCAATTAAGGCTGTGCTTAAAACGGCTTAAAACTAGTTTTCATTTCTGACTTCTGCTTTTTTTTTTAGTATTCAGTAATTTTGTCTTTTTCTGTTTTTTTATATTTTTAGGCTTTTTGCCTTTTCTTTTTTCCATATTCCTTTGCATTGTCCGTGATGGAATAACATGTTTCTCTATTTTTTTTTCTATTTTTTAATTTTAATTATACCAAATAAACTAACTTAATTATAGTAAAAAATAAATTAATTATAGTAAAAAAGTCATAAATCAATATTAAATTGAGCAGAAAGTTTCAACATTCCCGCACAACGTTGAAGAAAGGAACGAGCAGCTTGCGACAGTCGCTAGCTTTTCATCAACTTTACGGTACCACGTGATCGATTAGAATTGAAACATACTGTGTATGTATGATCCTTGGATGAAATAAAAAACTAGCATCCGGAAACAAATTTGATGTGTTTACAAGCAAAACAGAGCCAGCTAACCTTTAAATATTGGTCGCCAATTGAATTTTGGTAAAACATGATGGGGCAAATTTGCTATCAAACCATGCATGTCAAACTTCATCCAAGTTCACTTACTCGACGCATTCATATATACATATATGCATATTTTTTTCTTAGATCATGCATGCTGAAGTAGTGACTATTTTAAGTACGTGCTGTCTGGAGTATGTTGCACGAGCTCGAGCTAGCTAACTCGGGGTTATTCTATTAAATATCCATCAATAAACAAATAACAGGTAGTCCTTTCTGAAAATGCAAATTGACACTGATAAGGGAACACCTCTGGGTGCTTAATAGAATTATGGATATAAAACTCATTCATTAGGATTTAAATCCTGGTGATCACTTTTATACACGTACAAATGCACTTTAGTAGGAATTTTACGACGTCATAGATTTACTATTCCTGACTTCTGTATTTTTAGGTTTATGCTTAGATGTGCACTTGCATGTATGTACTGTAGTGTATATATGTGGTGATGTGTGTACATATGCGTCAAACTTGTAATTGAAAAACAACCTGACACTAGTAAACAGTACGTAGCTACCGAACGAATTTTCCTACTCTACCGCCACGGCGGGCGAGCAACATGTAGGTGTGCTAAAGGAGACGTACTCGCGTATATATACACGTGCGGTGAGTGTGTATGTACGTTTTTCTTATAATCACAAAAATAAAAACAAAACCACCCGGAGGGCAAAGGACAAAGTTGGAGCAGCACGACGGACCAGGGTTACGTCATGCATGTGGTACGTGAGCAGGACTACTTGTGCACGGTCTGACACGCATTAGCTAGTCTTGATCATTGATCGAGCAGGAAAAAAAAGACTTACTGAATTGATACTAGCTGACTGCTGAGCATCTTTTTGATTAACCTCTAAAGTACAGTCACCTTCATAATTTTGATTATATCTAATTCATTCTTTTTCCACCTCATAAGCATACTAAGCTGACTGTTTAGTCACTTGAGTGTGTTTTTCTTAGCTACAGTCTTGAGCATAAGGGTTATTGCTACTACGACCCTGTTGCTCACTAGATGAGGATTTCCCGGAATGTCACTTTCGACGAGTCCCGATCTTACTACCCTCGTTCTTCCACAATCAGATCTAATTCTCTTGTTAAGTCGATATCTTTTCTGACTTTCCCTCACTCTTCACATACTTCCACTACTGTTCCGCCTCATTCACCTCTTTTGGCTTTCTCTCCAGCTGATCCTCTTCAACCTCCGTTAGAGGTCCATTCCCACTCTCTTATTGAGGTTTCACCTTTTTCTCTACACTACTCTCATCGTCCTCAGCCTCCTCTCTCTCCAGTTGGCTCTCCCTCCTTACTGGGACCTATTCCTAGTTCTTCTTCTTCGTTCTTGTTGGATCCTACTCCACCCTCTCCTCCCATATACAATCTTCGTGATCACCACACTGTTAAGTAGCCTGAGTGCTATGGCTTTGCAGCCGCGCTTCTTTAGAGTTTCTGACTTATTGTAAGGCTATTGCTCACCTTGAGTGGTAGCTCGCGATGTCTAAGGAGATTGCTGCTTTGGAGAGTACTAACATTTGAGATCTTGTACCTTTACCTACACATGTCACTTCTATCATGTGCAAGTGGATATACAAGATCAAGACCTACTTGGATGGTTCCCTTGAACGCTACAAGACTCGTCTTGTAGTGCGTGGTTTTCAGCAGGAGCATGATCGTAACTATGATAAGACCTTTGCTCCTATCGCTCATATGACTACCGTTCGCACTCTCCTTGTTGTAGCCTTTGTTCGACAGTGGCCCATCTCTTAGTTAGATGTCAAAAATGTCTTTCTCAATGGCGAGCTGCGTGAGAAGGTCTACATACAATCACCCTCTGGGTATTCTGTCCCTATTGGTATGGTCTGTTGCCTTCGTCACTCCCTCTATGGGTTAAAACAAGCCTCTCGTGCTTGGTTTGCCTGGTTCTCCTCTGTTGTCACTGCAGCTGGCTTCTCTGCCAGTATCATGACCCTGCTCTCTTTGTTCACACCTCTTCTCGGGTTCGGATGCTCCTCCTTCTATATGTCGATGATATGATCATTACCAGTGATGGATCTCAGTACATTGCCTTTGTGAAGGAGCGTCTCCATGAGTAATTATTAATGCCTGGTTTGAGTCCTCTTCATTATTTTCTTAGGATTGAGATTACGCTCGAGGGCTACTATCTCTTCGAGGATCGTTACATTCAGGATATCTTTACTCGCACTTATCTTGCTGATCAGCATGTAGTGCATACTCTTATAGAACTTAGTGCTCACCTTCGGCCTACCAATGATGAGCCTCTTGAGTTTCCCACTCTTTACTGTGGTCTTGTTGGGAGGCTTGTCTATCTTGGCATCACTTGTCCTGACATCTCTCATCCAGTTCACATCCTGAGTCTGTTCGTCTCTGCTCCTACTTAGCTCCACTACAGTCACCTTCGTGTTCTGCAATATCTTCGTGGGACCATCACTCGTCGTCTTTTTTTTCTCGCTCTAATTCTTTGCATCTTCAGGTATACTCTGATGTGATCTGGGCTAGTGATCCTTCTGATCACCGGTCTCTTTCTGCCTATTGTGTTTTCCTTGATTCCTCCTTGATTGCCCGGATGATCAAATTAACATGAATTAACGTGGTAAATTTGGAGCACATAAAATTCCTAAAAAAATTACATAATTACTATGGCTGTGTTGGTAGGGTTCGCGTAAACTTTTGTAATTTTTAGAGCTCGTTTGCTATATGTAACAGCTCCTACGATTATCAAAATTTTATGAATTTTTGAGCAACATTTATAGTAGATAAAATTACAAAACAAAATTACACAGTCAACTACGTTGTGTCGGGAGATTGCATATAAATTTTCGTAATTTTTTAAGCTCATTTGCTATATAAAAAAATCATATAAAATTTAAGCAAAATTAAAAAAGGCAGATGATTAGGTCGGCTAATCACCTACCTTTGGGGGTGGGGCGGCAGGTGGCCTGCCGTCCGCCCGCAAGATGGTAGGGGCCACGCGTCACCCCTGCGTCGCTGCCGCCCGGCCATCGAGCGATGAAAACGCTATTTTTGTCAATACTAATTTGATACGGCTATTTTCATAATTTTGATTATAAACAATATCAAATCTATTTTTTTTGTCTCGTGGTCAAGCTGAATAATGTATGTTCCAATAGTCCCACGCGCGTAGCGGCTAGTCTAATCATGACCAGCACACTGCATTCTGGCTGCACATTGTTAAGCCTGGATCAGCCGGTGGAAGATTCGACTCCGTGACTGGATAGATATGCGGCCGTAAATACGATCGCATCGATCAATTAGTGTGCTCTGTTATTATTGGCCGATTAGTTATAGCGACTTATTGTGCTACTTGTTGTATATTTCGGGTCGCCGATTAACCATTAAACTTATCGATTTTGCTATTGCATAATTGATTGAATTTTTTTTATCTTTTAGTCATCTAAAATTGTATAGTACTAATTTTCTTATCTAAAAAAAATTCTCTATCCTCCCAAAAAGGGATCATTGGAGTATACTCATCCAATGGATAAAAAAGTAACTAAGAATGGAGGAAAAAACCAGTCACTTGTATAATAGACAGTTCCTAAACTTATAAGAATATAAAAAGCAGAATAGAAAACACAAGATGTCATTGTTGTCATCGTAAATTTTCTCTCAATTTTACTGCTTTTGCCTGTAAACGGTGGTACGTATACAACAAGAGCTCCCTACCTTTATAGGCGGGGGAGAGATCCTTTTTCATGATAGAATAAGGGGGCGTTCGGAATAGCGATGGCTTTTGGATTTTTCTGAAAAAACACTGTAGCTGAGTTGGTTTATTGAGTATAATTAAATTTAAAAAAATATAAAAATAAAAACAGCACGTTAATCTAGAGCGGACGATGCAAAGGAATACAGGAAAAAAAATAAAACACAAAAATACTAAAAAACACAAAAAAAATTTGAATAAAAACAAATATGCTACAGTGCTGTGTGTCGCTGCTACAGTGAATTTTAAGCCCATCGTCGCGATTGGAAGCTCAAATGAGCGCTGCCTAAAACATATGGAGCTAATGAGCCTAGTTTGGGTAAAAAAAAAAATCCACGCATTATCAGGCCCTTGAAATCGGCCGATGTACAACACTACTATACGGATTCAGCCTTTTTTTTTTTGAGACCGTACCACTGTATGAATTGAGCTAGCCTGAGCAGCTTGCGAGAGTCACGGTAACTGATGAACGCATACTGTATATGATCCTTGGATGCGATACAAAGGCTAAGCATCCAGAAACAAATATGAAGTTTACGAACAGATAAGAGGCAGCTGATCTTTAGTCTGAAATCAAGGGTGAAAGAGACTGATACAATATGTTGGTTGGTTTGATGCTTGAATTTGCCATGTCCAAACATTACTCACGCTGCACCTTCTTAACAGCAACCGAGATCCAATAAGATCCATCTCGCGGCCGCCACCCTGTTTTTGAACCACGTCAATGAAATTTGCAATCTTTCTTTCTCTTTGGTTCCGGCAGGGGAAATTCGGTTGCGATTTCCTTCGCTCTTTTTTTTTTTAAATTTCATCGTGGGGTGAGAAACCTGTAGTAAGTTGGACGTCGATGGCTGAAATTTGCATGGTTGGTTGTTAAGACGTCAGGGGAAACCATGCATGCATCCGATTGCAATCGGCCATCCTTTTTCCATGTTGCAATGCATCTTGGATTCGATTCCAAAATCACACACTTGATCATCGCATATATACAAGAAAAGTTTGACTCCATCCGAGTTCATTTATTCAAACCTGTAATGATATGACTGCATGCTCTACTAACAACCAAACAAGAAAGAAAAAGAAACGAAAAGAAAACCTGTTGTGCGTTGCATGAGCCCGAGCAAGCTACTTAACGGCCTGGCTAGCTAGTTTATTCAAACCTGAACAACAACAATTGATTTGGGACGTGCGCCCCATATATACCTGTGGACGCCGGTGAAATTAATACTATTAAGTTGATGCAAATGATACCATACTTGGCTAGCTAAGGCGGCGGGCACTTGACACCCGGGCATTTCCCGCCGACACCGCCGGTGGAGCAGCAAGAGTGGACCGGGTCGGCAAGCTGAACAGCGGTGAATCCACCGTGCCGAGTCCCGCTCGTGTGCGGACCTTCTTCGTGCACCGGCCTCGCCGCCGCGGCCGCCGGCGCGTGGAGCGTCGCCGAGACGACCATCATCACGGCCAGAACGATCACCCCGAACGCCGCCTTTGCCATTGCCGATCGACGCGCGTATATGGCTGCACTGAGATTACAAGATGGAATGCTAGCTACGAGAGTTGTGGCCTAGCCTAGCTAGCTTGTGGGTAGAATGCATGGAGTTCCGTTATTTATAGGGAAACGAAATCTACAGGGAGGGTCTCTCGTGAGGCCCCTATGAGCCGTTGGATCGTGTTGGATCCGTGAGTCTATTGTATTTTCTTCCTATTTAGCGTGCGAGAGTGAAACTCAAAATTTGTACCTATAATTTCCAGTGTACGCATCTGACGTTCTTGACGGACTCGCCGACCGATCTGATGGTTTAATTTCATCATGTTCAACAAGTATGAATCGAGAACCGAAAACTAGCGAGCTCGTTATTCGTCACACGTTTTGAGCAAGACCTAGCTAGCTAGCACAGTCGCTTGGTACGGACCAGGGTTGGGAAAATTTCCAGAGGGTGGCGAGATTACTGAAATCACCGTAATTTCGGTTTTGATCTTGTTCAAATTTTGGTAATTTGAATTTGAATTTTGATGAAACTTTAGAATTTTGAGGGAAAGGTTATCAAATATAGTAGAGATGAACTAGCTATTATATATAGATGAAATAGAAAATGCAAATATAGATGAAACTTGCTCTAATATTTGAAGTTTATTTCAAGATTTGAATTTGAACTTAAATTTTGGTCAAACAAAATAATTTTAAAGAAGATTGAAATGTCTGAAATTAAAAAAATTTAACAAAATTTTGCCAAAATTATTAAGGTAGCGTTCGGAATAGCGATGACTTTTGGTTTTTGCTGAAATTTTATTGTAGCTGAGTTGGCTTATTAGGCATAATTAAATCTAAAAAATGTAAAAATAAATACGGCACACTAATCTAGAACGGACGATGCAAAGGAATATGAGAAAAAAATAAAACACAAAAATACTAAAAAACACAAAAAAATTTATGAATAAGAGCAAAAGTGATATAGTATCATTCATCCTTGCTACAATAAAAAATCGCTAAACTGTGAAAAAAAAAGTGAACTTGCGCGGGGCCTAACCATGCTACGGACTATGCACGTACTTCATGCATAACTGGGAAAGACAGGCCGGCCAGATTGCTGATTACATCATGTGGTACGTAACCACGTGTAAACGTTAAATATGCTGGTCTTACACGTACTGAACGGTAAGGCTAGCTAGTAGTGAGATTGTCGGGACCAGGAATGTGCAAACCAGTCAAAATTTACTATATTTACCTGGCAATGTACTTGACTGCTAGTCAACGGAGAAGACTACTACTTATGACTTGGAAACGGTAAACATATATGTGTGCATCACAAATGAACCTGCATGAGTCGCATCAACGAAATTAAAGAAAGAAAGAATGCTGCAACATTCCACACGCAAACGGCTGTAGATGTCATTGTCAACCTCACCCGTGGAACATGAAACTGTGTGTACAAGTACGTATATATGATGACGTCGATAATATGAACATATTAATCAATCGGTTAATCAATATTTAGCTCTTTCTTTTTTTGAGAGGATATTAATAAATCAATTTGTTGCCAGGATGGAAACTCAAGCTATATATGGTTTTTCATGTAACAGCGAGCGACCCATTTAAGCCAGCACCACGTAATTACCCAGGTAGCTAGTACGTGGGTTAGCAATGCCATCAGAATTTAATTCGGTCAAGTTAATGTCATCAGAATTTTGGTGAAGTCCAATTATTCGGTGAACCAGTTTTTTTTGCAAGTAAGAAAAAAGGCCAGTTAGAAATTTCATTAGAACAGGCATGTTCAAATCTTGAAGTGAAGTAGCGTATCATAAATGAAATTCCGTGGAAACATCTGTGGAAATGCATGTCCACAAGGGGTTGGAGCTACAAGCGCTATACATGAAGTTACGTGGAAATACATCTACAAAAAATGCATCTCCACAAGGGGTAAAAGCTACATGCGCTATCTTAGCTGCCCATCTTGCTTTGAGACTCATGCGCCCTCTTCCCACTCCCCCCTCTCTCTCCGGTGAGCTGCCCGCTGCGCCACCTCCAACAGAAACTTCGCCGCTCAGTGCGGTTTCCGACTGCGGTGGCGTAGCCTCTGGCAGGGCGGCATGCAGTTCACTTGAGAGGGAGGTGCGGCGTGGCGCGCCATGGGGGGAGAGAGAGAGGAGCCGGAGAGATCGGGTGAGAGTGCACGAATCTCGGAGCAAAACCAAGTGCTTGGATAGTGCATGTAGCTCCAACCCCTTGTATAAAACCCACACTTGAAACATCTGGCAAGTATTGAAGCATGCATTTAGTGTAAGAAATACTTTGATTTCTTCATTTTTTATGAGTGTTAATGATCTTTGGGTGGGTTCAATTTTGGCAAGTATAGCTGAACTCAATACAGTTTATACTGCAATTTATCTGTAGGTCCCATCTTGAAAAAACACACTGTTTAATGGTGAGTTACTATAAAAATAGAAGTGAAAGCCTAAGTATAAGCCCAAAAAAGTGAGCCTTTACATTCTACTTCTTACTTATTCAACCTAGTACGGTGCTATGTATTATTGAACTTGTCTTCTTTTCTTTCTTTTTTTTTGAAAGGGGCAGGTGTACTGCCCATTTGATTAAGAGAGGAGAATCAAGTGTATACAAGGAACCAAAGGGAAAAAAAGGTTATGGAGTTAAGATGTTACAGGAACAAAAGGTAACTCCGCGAGTCTACTAGCTCCTACGAGGACCCAGTTATCGGCCTCCTCTTTAATGCATGCTATCAGGGATGACGTCGCAGTTCCTGTGGAATAAAAAATTTAGGTGTTTCTTTCCTTCCAGGTTTCCCACGTGACTAGCATGACAAGAGAGGCCATAGCTTTCTAGGGAGCTCCAAGCATAAGGGTGACAGACTCCCACCAATGCCGAATGGAAGTCGTGGACTCCCAGAGTTCAGGGTTCAAGGAATCAGTGAGGGTTAGGGCTGGAAACGAGCCGAGCCGAGCCGGCTCGAGCTGGGCTCGGCCGAGCTCATTTGGAGTGTGGCTCGGCTCGACTCGGCTCGTTTCTGAAACGAGCCAGAAGGGAGGCTCGGCTCGGCTCGAAATTTGGCTCGAGCCGGCTCGGACGGCTCGTGAGCCAAGTCTTGCTACTTTCGTAACAGCAGCCTTGCTAAACATTCAGATTCAGAACAGCAGCCTTGCTACTTGCTAAACATTCAGAACAGCAACATTCAGAACTGAACACATTGCAAATCTTGAACATTCAGAACTGAAAATCTTCTTCATTCTCGTTCAATTGAAGCAAAGGATAGTAACACATTGCAATCTGCATTAAGTTGATTTTACCTTAGCCTTGGCAGCCCTTGTACTCCTCCAGCAAAAGCCATTAAAACTGAACAAACATCCAAGTCAGAATAGAGAATGTAGCATTTCATTATAGCAGGGTTTCATTTCCAAGCCAGAACAACCATCACAGATCCAAGCCAGAACAAGCATCACAGATCCAAGCCAGAACAAGCCAGGGAGGTGGCGGCGCACCGGGGCGCGGGGACCGTGGCGATCGGGCGGAGGGAGGCGGCGGCGCGGGGTGGGGGGCGACCGGCGGCGCAGGGTGGGCTCCCTCCCCGCCGACCGCCGCCCAAATCCGCCGCTACCTCTCGGTCTGCGCCGCTCGGAGCGCCGCCGCCTCTCGATCTGTGCCGCGGGGGAGGGAGGAGACGGCGGGGAGGAGGCGGCGGGGGCAGGGGAGCGGGGAGCGGGGAGGAGGCGGTGGGGGCGGGGACGGGGGCGGGGAGGAGCTGGCGACGGTGGGGGCAGGAGCGGGGCGGGGCCGCGGGGGAGCGGAGAGAGCGAGGCGAGCGGAGGGAGCGGGTCGAGGCAAAGGCGTGGAGCGAGCGGGCGGAGTGACTCACTTGGGCTCGCGAGTGAACGAGGCGGGCGAACGACCGAGTGAGCGAGGCGGAGAGCGAGCGACGGAGCGAGGCAACTTAAGACAACGATTATAGCTCCGGCTCGTTTGGGCTCGCGAGCGGCTCGGGCTCAGCTCGTTTTTTTCACGAGCTAAACACTGGGCTTGGCTCGGCTTGATTTTTTGCGAGCCCGAGCCGAGCCGGCTCGAGCTCGTTACGAGCCGAGCTAGCTCACAAGCCTCAAGCCAAATGTCCACCCTTAGTGAGGGTCCATTGCGCAATGGCTGTCCAAATTCTTTTAGAAAAGCAGCATTGGGCCAAAAGGTAAAGCATGGTTTTCTATCTACTGCATGTTGAGAGGGCAAAAGATCTGGTTCGGTCACCCACGCCGAGAAAGGTGGTCCGTTGTCCAAGTTCTATTTTGAATGGCTAGCCAGACGAAAACTTTGCATCT
Source organism: Melocanna baccifera (assembly GCA_036346265.1). Lineage (NCBI taxonomy): Eukaryota > Viridiplantae > Streptophyta > Magnoliopsida > Poales > Poaceae > Melocanna > Melocanna baccifera. The sequence continues at coordinate 11,292,247 of CM070701.1, read as the reverse complement.
ATGTACGGTGCCTAGGTCTTCCAGACAAGGTTGTTCATTAAGGTGTGAGTCCTCCAATTTCAGCAGTTTAAGAATGAATGACAATCTTGTGTATTGCGACTTGTAGTCTAGGAACAAAGGTTTCTCCGAGTCCTCCATTACGCTCTCAAATTTACCAAACTCTATCTCGCTATAGTTTCCTTTTGCATTGTGTAGCATCTGATCCAGATTGTCATCCTACGACCTATCCTTATCAAAAGCACAGTCTACAACCTGCATATCATTGTCTCCCTCGACAATATTATAACTACATTCTTGTATAATCTTCTCTTCACTGTGACTGGTCCAACATATATATCATTTTTTGAAATCCCTTCGAATCAAGTGAGTTTCGATCTGCACTGAGTTGGTAAACATTTTCAGATTATCGCAATCAATGTATGAACAATGCATATATTCTATCCCCTTCTTCAATATATTCTGCTCGGCCGCTCTTCTAAAAACAGATATACCATTAATGTACTTCTCACTCACATGGTTCTCAACATACATTCAGTTTTAGTCTATCTGCGCTACACATGTAACAAACTAGCTAGTGTCAAATTGGATTATTAATATTACTACTATAGCTAACCTGCCTAGCTACTTACATATATAATTATCATTCACCTTATAATAAATTATCTATATCTAAATTAAGTAGGTAGCCACATATTCATGAACCAATATATATATAGTAAGAATAACTCATTCTTAAATTGGAGTAAACTACCATCTCTTTCTAAACCTAGGTACGTAGCTAGATCTAAAAATCTAGCTATCAATATCTTTCTCTATTACAATGTATATAAGTTATTAGAAGTAAATACTAACATCTAATTATCAAGAATAAATCGATCTACAAGCGGTATGTTTTCACCAAACTTCCCAAAGTCGACTGCCTCCTTCAATACAGCGCAATGAAAACAGATCTGTCGAGACCACGCTGGATATATAATAATGTGGTGTATCTCAGACGGTTCCAACCACAAATCGTTTGTGATATGAAACTATTACAAACGGTTTGTATAAATAACTGTCTGTATGTGATGTCTGCCATTATCACAGATGGTTTGTATAAATAACTATCTATGAATTATCACATATAGTTATTAATAGGAACCGTTTGTGATAGCTTATATGATCATAGACGGTTCGTATGAATAACTGTTTGTAAAAATATTACAGACGGTTATTTATATGAACTGTCTGTGATAATTACAGTACAGACAGATTTATATAAACTGTATATGATATAATCGTTCGGTATAGTCTTTTTTTATAGTAGTATCAATTGGATGTCCTCTACTGAAGACTATTCTTTAAGCCTGGAGCAAGGCCGAGAAAAAAAATTTTCTAATCTGCGTACGACTAAAGAATGCATGCAGCTGGTATGCATAACCCGTTTGACGGCCAAACTCGTTGGAACTTACTCAACGACTAATAATGTGATGCGTGCATGGCCGGCGCGCGGATCGCGACTGGTTCAACTCAAATGACACGGAGATTGAAGCTTTTGACTTGTGTTGACCTCTATTACTTGTAGCATCAGCTAGGCGTTCAAGTCAAACTTGTCGGTTTGCAGACTTCCCAAGTTCCCATCGATATATCATTCTGTACGTTCCAGAATATTAATTCGTTATTCACATTACAAATGACATGCCTAAAATTGAGCTTGTGTCTTCTATGTATCAAATGGATTTGCTATTTGTAAGTCGTGTGACTTTTTTTTCTAAGTCCATGTCAATTTTTATGATCGTTTCACTTTGTATATATATGGATGTGCCATATGATTGAGAAGTATATATTAAGTCCTACTTTACTACTACTCGGAGCTAGGTAGCTTAATTACTTATTTACTCTATAGATTTTTGTAAGACGCGGTTTGACTTGTCACAGTCTTCAAAATAAACTTTAACTATTAATTTTTTTATAATACTTTATTCATAGCTATAAAATTATAATTATAATAAAGTGCTTTCAAATACGAACTCAGTAATTTTGCTTTTGTGTTACATAATCTATATATTGTTAAACTAATTATTGGTCAAAGTTTTCGAACTTTAAATCTTGAAATGTGTGACTGCCTTACGATGAAGTAGGCTTTGTAGTCAACGAAGAGAACTGCTGCTTATGACTAGGAAACGGTAAGCTTAATTATATACATGCGTGCATCACATCTGAACTGAATGAATCGTGAGTCACATCTGAACTGGCCTGGACCGTGAAAGATCCAAGTCTCTGACTGAGTCACCGTGCCACCGTATATACATACGCATATACACAAATTTTAAAAATCCACGCATCTAATAAACGAACAGCTCTGATGCTTTTATTTATTCTCAAAAAAATCTTACAATTGGATATTAGTAACAACTGTTCAGGTAGGATTTACAGCCTTCCTCCTGAATTTAAAATCTTGATCTTCTACGTACATCTACGTACTCTGTAAATGGTGGTGGAAATTAGAGAATGAAAAAGGTTTGTGGCAAGATGTTGTGAGATGTAAGTATCTTGGTGATCAATGCATCTCACACATCAAACATAAACAATCTGATTCTCCTTGTTGGGCTGATTTGCTCAAAGTAAAGGAAATTTACCTGGAAGGTAGAAGTTTGAAAGTTGGGAATGGAAAGAAAACATACTTTTGGAATGGTTGTTGGTGTGGTACTTCTTATCTTAAGAGAAAATTTCCTAATATTTACTCAATATCTATCGATCAAAATTTGACTGTTCATCAAATGGCAACCAAATGCTGGTTTATGTCTTTCAGAAGATGGTTGAATGAGGATATGCAACAGGACTTAAATACTATGAGAAATACTTTAATAACTGTTGCTTTGGGTGAAAACGAAGATGAAACTAAGTGGTTGCGGGATAAAACAAGGAAATTTTCTGTGAAATCAGTTTACAATTTTTTAAATACTGACTTGGAACGGCTATTATCCCATAGAAATATGGACTACCTTTCTGTTTCCAAACGGTTTCAGCTTCTGTCTTTTTTTAGATTTCAGCTTATTTAAACCAGAAACTACTTGTAGCACATCGCTTTCTAATTTCAGTTTATTTTTTTATTTTGATTTTTTTTATCTTTTCTTTTTTTCACTTATTCCTTTTCATTGTTCATGATGATATAACTGTTTTTTAATTTTTCTTAATTTTTTCTCTTTTTATTATAAAAAGCTAACAGCTATTATATTGCAAATTTAGCTAAAAGTCAAAAGATATAACCAGAAGCTTAAGCCAAAAGCTAGTTAGAGCACCACCTTAGGATGCTTTGCTTAAGAGAAAAAGGAAAGGTAGTCCATATTGTGCATTCTGTTTTTAAATCCATATCTGTTTTTGAATGCCCCAATGCTAGTTTTGTTTGGGGGTTTTATGTTTGGTCTTTGGGATAAATTGAAGACCAACCTCTTTGTCTCGATATATGAGCTGCAATAAACAATATGTTCCAGGAGGTAGGGGCACACATATGCTTTTTTGGCAGCGATTATTTGGGCGATATGGAAAGTGAGAAACAGAGCCTGTTTTGAAAAAAAAAAATTGATCAGATCTCCTGCTGACATCATGTGTCATGCTTGTGTCTTTCTCAAATTCTGGGCAGGTATTCCACAAGAGGAAATCAAGGAAGATGTGATGCATGGCGCTGAAGTTCTTCATAATGAAGCTCTAAGGTTACATGAAGACAGCAGTAATGGAATCCGGGTTGATCCGGTTGGGGAAAAAAAAACGTACGTCTGTGCGCGACAAATACAAAATCAAAGACTTACATATTGTTTATAGCAACCAATGATTCAATGAATGATGTGCTTGCTAGCTTATCAATCGATCAATTCTACGCGTAAAATTAAATCTAAACGGCACGGCTGTTCATGGTAAGGGGTATAGTATAATCGACGGATCATGGCGCTGCCGCTTTGGGAGGGGAAGGGCAACGAGGGCCCGGAATATTTGGGTCGTTGCTGCAGCCAGAAGGCCCCGACGATGCCTTGCTGACGGACACCAACGACGGAGGTGACTGCGCCTCTGTCGCCGCCGTGTGCTGATTGTCATCAGCTCCCAAGAGGCGCCGCGCTGCGGCGACGTCGGCTTGCAGCGAACCCGCGACGAGCAGCAGGACCAGCAGCGCCGCCGCCTCCACTCGCACCTTTCCCTCGCCCTCCATCGTCGCCGTGCAGCTAGCTAGCTCAAAACGATCGATCGAGAGAAGACCAGCTCGAGCTGAGATCAATGGTGTGGTGCATGCAGAGCTGAAGGATGTAGTGGCTACTTATAGCAGCTCGATCGATCGATTTCATCGTCGTTCAGACGAGGGCCGGAGACGATACCGCGGATGCAGAAAACGTTTTTGACGGATCAAACTGGCGTGACAATACGCATGGATTACGTCCGACGTCCTGTACCGGCGGACGGACCTGAGTTAGTTAGGTCCAAATTTGAACGTTCAAGACTGGACTGAAGATTATTCCATGCACAAAGCTGGAGCAAGCAGTTATAAAATTCTGAGCTATGTAAAGACGCGTCCTGCAGGCAGCTTCGTATGCGTAACCCATTTGACGGCCAAATTCTGTGGAAAGTTGACGAGTGCATGCAAGCATGCATGGCAAGCAAGCTAGGATAATCAACTTGTCTTCTATACGATATTTCGATAGCTAGCTTAGTGCCGGGCTCCCGGCTGGTCGGGAGCAAACGAACTAGTCAAAACGAGTTACTACTACCGTGCGTATGTACATTTACAGCGACTGACAGGTCGGCGGTCAGCACCCTTGGGTAATGCTAGCTCTCTTACGTACGTATGACACGCACTAAAAATACATTTCTCTCCACGCACTTTATCGCCACCAAATTAGGCGTCATGCGTGAGGAGGTTAGAAGCTCGGTAGTAGAGCCCACTGACCCATTGCCGCAGCCAACCTCGCCGCCCATCACCCTGGTCGCTAGGTGCGCATCGTCACTACTACAGAAAACGTTATCACAGACGGTTGAAGAATATCATTATAGACGGACGGTTTCGTGAACCGTTCAAGTTAATGGGTCAGTAATGATACGAGGTCATCATAGATGGCTTCGAACCGTCTGTGATGTCAATATTACAGACAGTTTTTGATTATAACTGTCTATGATAATTGATTATCATAGACGATTTTTCTTAAAAACATCTATAATAGCTAAATATCACAGACAGTTTTAACTACGAACCGTTTGTGATAATCAAATATCACAGACGATTTGTAGTTAAAACCATTTGTGATATTTAGCTATCATAGACGCTCTGCAGTGGCCACTGTCATTCAAAGCCAAAGAAATTGTTGTCAAAACCGACTACACAGTTATCGATCGATTAATCATAGGTAAATACATTTTATCCATACATAACTATATTATACTATTTCTTTTCTTTCGAATGACTAAGGTTAACTTTTTAGAATCATGTAGGTTGTTTGCCACGTACGTTGCAGAGGTACGTGGCTCGACGGAAGGGGCTAACGCTCTGCAACATGTTCGAAATTTTCTACAACTGTGTTGGAACAGGCTAACTTTGCACAAATTCGAGAAGAGTGAGGGTTCTTTTTGGTGGTTAAAGTCATAAAATCAGATGAAGAGTTCCACAATGTAGAATGATTTTATTTGGGATAAGATTGATCTTAATTGTACATATATATTTGTTAATGAATATTTTATTTTATTTCAATTAATTGATTTGCGAAATAGATGTTTTTGTTTCTGAAATGAATTGAGATGTGAATTGGATGTATACATGTGCATGTTGATCTGCTTGTTTCAGAAGGCATGTATATCGTTTCCTCAGATTAGCCAATAAACAGAAATAGATTTAGGAGAAGAAAAAATATCACAGACGGTTTTTAACAAAAAATTGCCTGTGATAATCAAATATCATATACGGTTTTTCTTAAAAACCGTCTGTGATAGCTAAATATCACAGACGATTTTTAAGAAAAATCGTCTGTGATAATCAACTATTACAAACGGTTTGTAGTTAAAACTGTTTATGAGATATATCATAGACGGTTCGAAAGCTGTCTGTGATGATCTCGTATGTTTGTAGTTAAAATCGTCTATGAGATATTTCAACCGTCTGTAATAACGTTTTCTGTAGTAGTGTGTTGGTGGTTTGTAAATATTGGCTTAAAAAGCTGTTATCTTTAATAAATAAATTCATATTTGTGCTTGATATCTAGATTTATATTCATGTATTTATGCTAACTAACCTGTAGGATGCAGAGTAACCTGTTGGATTCAGATTCATTGCTCCAGTACAACACCACCCAACGACGGCGATCGCTGTTGATGGTCTCTACGATCTCCACCTCAGAAGGCCAAGATGAAGAATCTTTGAAGAACAAATTACCCGGTTCCCCATGCTTTGCCTACCACATGGCCAGTGATGGAAAAGAGCACCATAGGTGAGAAATACAGTAGAGTCCTGGAACATATGAGTGAGACCGTACAAATTCCTAGAGAGACGGTAGTGATTCCTAGAGAGCTCGATAGAGTTAGTTGATAATAACAGTGGATTTGACCTGCCTCTACTATTCCAATCATCGAAACAACCATCTGACGGCTCAGAATCCACAGCTGATGTGGCCCAATAATAAAGCTGGAATCCCAGCTAGTTTACCTTTTCGATGTGATGTTAATGAAACTAGCATATTTACACACGTTGCATGGTTAGATATTATAATATATTTGTTTTTAATGTATAATTCTATTTTTTATAATTGAAATATAATTATATTTATTATATAAATTTAAAATATATAATTAATCTGCACCATTATAATTTAGTTATACTAAAATAAGTGGTTACGATCTTTCTCTTTTTTCTAATTAATGTAAGAATTTTTAGAAATTTTCTTCTGATTAATGTGAGAATTTTTATGATTTTTTTTAAAAATTATTGTGATATTTTCTTACCCTCAAAACGAAAAAGACATCTTAAATATCATTAGTTATTTTTTATTTATATAGATGCCATTAGAATCTCATCAAGAGCTCAATCACCATACTAAAGTAGATTTGTTAACTCACGAAAAATTATGAACTTATAGGCTTCATACGCTCAACACATATAGGGAGAGAGATAAGAACAAATAACAAGAATCGAACAAGTGATCATTACATTTCGATACAGAACTCGACAAGAATAGCTGAATTATGGAGATGCTATAAACTCTGTGGTTGATCCAAGGAGAAGCGATACCCTGCCAAAGACGCTAAGTTGCCCTATGTGCTGGAGGCCTTTTAAGTACGGCGTTCCTGCGATCATCCATGGCTTCTCCAACAAAAGGTGGCTATGGAATGGATTTCAGAACAGCAGACGAAGATGAAGGCCATGGCAAATGAATTCTAAGCTTGCTGCGAGGCTGGTTCAGATGGTGCTGCTGCGAGATGTAATGGATTAGCATCTGAGATAGCATTAGGCTTTTTGTAGACTCGCAGTGGAAGGGATATACTTGGCATATTCTTTTAGCACAAACTTGTCGAAACCTTTTAGCCCTTTTATAGTCCTCTTCTTTATGCTTTCGCTAGCAAGTGGAAATCTAGTGCAAGCTTTCTTGGTTTGTGGCTCAATGCAGAACTTGTGGAGCTGTGGGTGACTGAAAAGGCAAGAAATCTGCATTTCTTTGAACCAAAAAAAATAGCACTTTCTGCTAAGGGGCCTATGCAGTGGTACCCAGTCTGGAAATATTGAAGTTAAACTCTACCAAGAACATAATATTTGAAAGGGGTAACAAATTGTTCATCCAGTTTATGAATTACCAGAGGATCTGACAAGACAAAATAGTTTCATAAAGTGTCAAAAAGAATTGCATAGGATGCTGAAGGTAAGTCTGAGAAATATGATGAGCCATAAAGGAATCCGCAGAGATGGTTCTAACTGTAGTAAATGCTAACCCAATTGCCCTGGCTTCCGAATTTTAGGTGGCTAATTAGACTTTTGCTTCCTTCTTTAGTTCCTTACATGAGGCATCCCTGGGTTCTCTATTTATTTTACTTCATTAGTGCATTCATTCACCAATCATCTTAAAGGCCAAATCAGTTTTAGTGTCGTTTTTCACTACAGGCCATGCTTGCTTGTAAGAGGCATTCCTGCATACATTGTGGCAGTTAAGACATCCATTTTAGCAAAAGATAGAATGGCTACAAGCACAAGGGAACACACAAAATAGAAACTGCCTCTCAAGATGCTGACTCTCCCATCTTCATAATCGGACTCCTGGAATTATAATACCATTGTACTTTCTTTGTTTTGGAAAGAAAAAAGTACAAGCGATAGATCGCAGACTTTTAAAAAGACAGTACCACTCAGAGTAAAGTGGTCTTGTATAATGCATTCTAAATTACGAATGTTGCAACTGTTGATGATCTGATGCCTGAAATTCTCTTGCCGGCTGCGTGAAAGCATCATATGATATTGCGCATCAACCTTTGGTTGGTCGACAATAATGCAGCAGCAAACTTTTCTAGAACCTATCATGAGGAGATTCACCAGGGATTTTTCATGATTGATGAATGCACTGAGAAAGCAACAAGACTGGACTAGTTACTGCTGATGTCCTTCAATGTTTCAGGTTTGTATTTTGGTTTAGGATCTGATCCTTTGGATGATATGATGTTTCAAACACAATGCTGCCATGGTGGTTTTCTTTTCAGTGAATATCTGTCTGCAGAGGCTGGGAACTTTCACTTGCAATGAATTTCTATGGTAGTAGCACTCATTATTAAAGTGCAAGTCACATCCCTGACTTTTGAAGCATGTTCAGGGCGGCATAAAGATCCACTTTATGTTGTGGTGGTGACTCATTACAATAAACAGGTTTAAGCATATATTAGTGGCAGGCACTGGCCAATGGTAGATTCTGATTCCTATTTTTGTTTATCCATGGTTACTCGCATAAATAACCCCTTCCATTTGCTGAAAACTGTAGGCTTGTGAACAATGGAACACCGATGTTCCCCTGGAAAGGACACGGAGTGGAGCTTTGCAATGAGAGAGAACGCTACTACGTCTACGTGTAGTGCATCAAAATTTGTTTTTTTTGTGAGGATTCCTCAAAAAGTTAAGGATTAGTAGTTCTTTTTCGAAATCGATTTTGAAAAAGAATGGATTGATATATGTACATTACAGATGGTACAATTGTATAATAGATACAGCTATTTTTTTGAAAGGCAATAGAGTTATATAACAAATACAATATATTGTAATATCTAGCCATGCAATTGCGAGATAAATTTCACTAGTTTTGAGAAAACAAGGTGTGTTTGGTTGTTGTAGTGTTTAATGCAGTTTTTATTTGAGGGGTCATGAGAGTTACTAAATTTAATATTAAATTTAGATCAAACTTTCAAAAATATACAAGGGTAATTTAACAACTTGATTGATTCAAATAATTTATTATTATTATTTTAATGTAACAAATTACCTAAAGACTAAAATATCTATATTTGTAAGAAACCATGGTATTCAATAAAATCTCCCAAAAAATACTTTGTATCCAAGCAGGCCCTAAAACCATAGAAAAAAACTCGGCATTGATCCACCTTCTCAAGGAAAACATTCCACCAGCAGCTTACGATAAAGCGAATTTGTCCCGTTGTTGAACCATGGACACAAACCAATCCAATCGCTGGTTAGTCCAGTCGGTGTCTCACCTCGACACATATGCTAGGTATTTTCTAAAAAAACGCATTATGCTATATTTATTTAGATCTCATTCTAAATATCTGGATTCCAAAAGCCAAAAAACCGTTTGTAACGCATAGGCTTATTAACACGACTTTTTTTTCTCATTTGCATTATCCATGAAGATATGATATGTTTTTCTATTTTCTATTTTTTTTGAATTTTTCTTTAGTTGACTATCTAAAAAAACTAACAGCCGATCAAATGCCATATCAGCCTAAAGTCGTCATACTTTAGAATATCTACTACTTAAAAAAACAAATTGGTAGTTCGTACGTTGTATTGATCTTTTCCCTCCCCCTTCTCACATCCCGTTCGTTCTCTCTTTGCACACCGCCACCTCCTCCTCCCCACCTCGTGTTGCCTCCTCCTTCCCTCCCCGCTCCGCCCAACCCCGCGTTGCTGCCGCCTTCTCCTCCTCTCCTTCCCTCCCCACCCCACGCCACTGCCTCCTCCTCTCCACAATCCTCCGCGCTGCTGACACCACCTCTTCCTCCTCCTCTCCTTCCCTCCCCACCCTATGCCACCGCTTCTCCCCTCCCCACCCTACCCCGCCCCCACATCTCCACCTCCTCCGCCCGCCTCCTCCTCTCCCATCTGCCCCCAACTCTCCATCCCCTCATCGCCGCCTCCCTCAACCATGTCGCTCCCATCCTCATGTTGACCATGCCTCCTTCATCCTCTTGGCGACAACGCTGCCGCTCCCATCCTCTCACCTCCCCCGCCCAACGCCGCCGCCATAGATTCCGATGTGGCGGCCTCTTAGCCTCCTCTCCTCACCATCCACCTACCGTTTCACCAAAATGATGGCTCCCTGTCCCCTCATTTTTTTGTCGGCAATAAGTAAAGTGAACATATCATCAAATAAACTCTTAATGCCATTAATTTATGGTTGTGATGTTAATGAATGTTATCACTTTTTTTAAAGAAGGTCAATAACTTTTGCCGTGTTTGTTCCGTACAATTGTTGTGCCTAGCTTTCTGAATTTTAGCCTGAGTGCACACGTTCAAAGATCACTGATTCTGAATTATCGATCTTCTTTGGTAACTCTGAGCTAATCGATCACTAAACCTATCCATAAGATGGCCCTTTCAACGTGCACCAATGACAATCTTTTTGACGTAGGTAGATTTTTTCATGTGATGGCCTTCAAGTGTGGGCCAAGTTTTGGTCATCGTTCAAATTATCGCCTTTTTCTGATATGATAAAATATACACACCAGGAAATGCATATGAGTGCAGTTATTTTGTTTTCATGAAAGAATAGACAAACACTCGTTTTCTTGAATGAGCATTGAGAGTACCTGTGATAGTTGGTGCCTTCCAGTCTATCTTTTGAATTTGGACTTTGAAGTCACTTTCACTAAGTGAAATAGATGTTTATGAAGCACAATGAGTGTCTATTCTCATGGTGTTATTGACTTTGATAAAGAAGTTGATTAATGTTTGCTCCTGGACAGCGGTGTTGTTTTCTGCTTGAATGATTGGAAATGTTGTTCCAAAAATGGGCATGCCAGAAAGTTTAGAAACACTATCAAATTGCAGCTTACACACAGTCACTTTGTTTTGCTTGCCATGGCTTTCCAGCTGATTACAAAAGGATGTTGAATTGTTGATTGCTCATACGAAAAGGCTGATTATGTTGGTGAATGAAATGGCAAACAAGGCTATTCAGATAGGACTGTAGGAGAACTTAAGAAATAGCAACGACGTTAAAGTTTTATCATTTATCTTAGCAGTCAATGTTACCTTTTTAGGTTTGATTTAGCTGTCTCTCTCGTGCATTTGTTTCCCCCCTATCGTTCTCAGAAGATCCATCTTATTTTATTTTGAACTGCCGATTCTTGTTTTTGATTGGCCACTTGCTCAGTCACCTTCCTCATTTTATTCGTTTGCATCCACCCAGCGTCGCAAAAGAAAGGCATTCCTAGTCCAACCTTGAAGCCACCGTACCAGCCACGACATCAACGTTCGCTTCGCTTGGATGCCAACCACCCGCGTCACAACCGAGCCGAACTCGCGTCACCTGCCCCGAGCCCACCGTCTCCAATCGCCTCTCTCTCTCTCTCCCTTCGAGCGCTCTCTAGCGCGTGCTCCCCTCACCTCACACGCGCGCTCTCTCTCTCCACCCGCGGTACTCGCCGGCGGCGACCGCCCGTTCCGCCGGCCCGCGGCGCCGGCGCCGGCGGCCCCCGCCCCACACGTGCTCAGGTGAGGTGCGTGCGCAGAACACGCGACCTTGTTTATATTGTCGGTTCGGTTTTGTTTTTTGGGAGGGGAAACGCTTCGTTCGGATCTTGCGTGTTCCTCGGCAAAGGATGGGAAGGTGGATTCTCTCTCTCTCTCTCTTTCTCTTGTGGGCGTGGCGCTGGATCTCCTTGTTCGTGGATCGACCCGGGCTGTAACACAGTGATGTTAATGCGGAATGCGATTCGAGTTGGGATTTTTGTATCCAACGAGAGCGATTAGTCACGCGGATTTGCGTACCAAATGCAAGTTTTTTTCCCCCACTTGCGACGCACTTGTTAGGAATTAATTTCTCATAGGGGAAGGAAATCAGAAGTTCAGACAAATCCTGGTGTTAGAATTGCTCACTCCGTAGATATGATTACCGGAAGGGTGTGCTTTTCTCTAGTTTCAGACTTTCAGTACATCAGTGCTTTAAATTGTTGGTACAATTTCTCGAACATGGCGACGGAAGATTCCCGTTTCGAGAAATTGTTGCTCAGTAATTACTGCTTAGTTATCATGTTTGTCCTCGTCTTGTTTTGATGTGTAATACACATTGCAAATCATCTATGAACCGTTCTGAAATTTGAATTCGGCATTCATGCATTCGAACCTGAAGATTATTTCTGCCCTAAACCGTGAAGGACAATGGCGTTTTCAGCTAGCAGTTTGCACTGCTTAAACCGGTCTTTTTCATGCTGTTTTAATGCATTAGAATTTGCTAATCATGTATGAACTGATTCGAAGCATTGACCTAATTGGGCTGTTCTCATTTGCAGGGGTGATGTTAATGTGGTTGATTTAGAGCGATATCTGAGTTCCATTGGAGGAGGCTGGTAAGATCCTATGCTGCCTTACCAGCCTTACCAGGATGAAAGGTGGTTGTCTTCATAGGCTTCTTGCCAACAAGCTATGCTTTGGCCTTGTGGTTCTCCTCATTGTGCCTATCGTTGTCTTGTTACTGGAAGGAGCCCCAGTCCTTACAATCTTCAGCACAACGCCAGAGCAATTGATTGTTTTCTCCCAAGGTATATCCCTCTGAAATCTAGATGATACTTTACTGTTTTGTTACTCTAGTTACCTATGAAGGATCTACTCTACGCAATGTTTGTTGACTTGTTTGTATGCCCCTTTCGACAGCAGGTTTCCTGCAGCAGCAAGAGCAAAAACATCTTGGAGATAATGCATCGGCTATAGTTGGGCCTGCAGGTCCAGCTTATAAGAACCGCCCTCAGAAAAGTACAGCCAGACGGAACAAAGGTGATTGCTTGTGCGATATGCTACTTAGTATATTGTTTTTGACTTTTTGTCCTTTGCTCACTGCTGCTTCATGCTTATTTGTTCACCTCAAGCATTGGAAGGCTATTCCTGATGAGAGTGATTGTTTCTAAACATGAAAATTTAGCAGTATATGTGCACAGCTTATGCATTGAAGTCTGAAGGTTATTTTCCTCTGCCTAATAGAATGTTGTTGTTACTTCGTAGACTGTAACTATGCAAAGGGGAAGTGGGTAGCAGATGAGAAGCGGCCACTCTATTCTGGTTATGAGTGCAAGCAATGGCTGTCAAAAATGTGGGCTTGTCGAATGATGCAACGCACAGATTTCTCGTATGAGAGTTACCGGTGGCAGCCACATGGTTGTGAGATGCCTGAGTTTTCTGGACCTAACTTTTTGAAAAGGTATTGATTCCCTTTTTTTCTGTGCATCTCCTTAAATACTGGACTTCTCCTAAGTTCTAACATATTCTGAGGCTTACAGGATGAGGCACAAAACTCTTGCTTTTGTTGGTGATTCACTCGGTAGACAGCAATTTCAGTCCATGATTTGTATAGCAACAGGTGGTAAATACAGCCCAGACATTGAAGACGTTGGATGGAAATATGGCCTTGTCAAAGCTCCAGGTGCTTTAAGACCTGATGGGTGGGCATATCGATTTCCATGGACTAACACCACTATCCTTTTCTACTGGTCTGCTAGTCTGTCTGAATTGGAACCTTTGAACACGACAAATCCAGTGACTAGCTATGCATTGCATCTTGATCGGCCAGTTACATTCTTGAAGAAGTATGTCAATAGTTTTGATGTCTTAGTACTTAACACAGGTCATCACTGGAACAGAGGGAAATTTAATGGAAATCATTGGGAATTGTACGCTGATGGGAAGCCTGTAGGCAAAGGTAGACTTGCGGACCTCAACCGTGCAAAGAATCTTACACTGTACAGTATTGCCAGATGGGTGGATTCGGAACTAGTATGTCGTCCTCAGATGAAAGTTTTCCTGAGGACAATGTCACCAAGGCATTTTGTTAATGGCGACTGGAACACTGGGGGAAGCTGCAGTAATACCATTCCCTTGTCTAATGGAAGTGAGGTCTTGCAGGACCATTCAAGTGACTTACCTGCAGAGCGTGCTGTGAATGGAACTCGGGTTAAGCTTTTGGATATTACTGCTATCTCACAACTACGAGATGAGGGGCATATCTCGAATTATAGTTTCAAAGCTTCAACAGGTATCCATGATTGCTTGCACTGGTGCCTTCCTGGTATACCGGATATGTGGAATGAGCTCCTCTTTGCACAGATTTAGTACCAGTATACTACACTGCAGTAAGGGGATTTTTCTCCCAGAGCCCCAAGGGTCTTCTTTTGCCTGTGCTCCGTACAGGGTGATCAACTATATTCTACTATAGCGGTATATATATGGAATTTTGGTCATCCATACGTAGGTGGATTAACAGTGTGATAGCATTGTTTTCCAGAAATCATTTTACAGTTCGGTTCAGATTCCTAACTTCCTCAGATCAGATATGGAAAATTAGCTACTGCAGAGCCCTATGGAGTGCTCCCTGGGCACGCCGAATTTTGTAATTTTCCCGCTTTTCTTTACAGTAAAAATGCTACGACAGTCCATATTTTACCATGTGCAGCATATATTCTTCAGAAATGTTCATACAAGTTGATCAAAGTGCTATATGCTCATTTAGTTAAAAGTGGAACTTCAATTGATGTCCGTGACTGTGTCCTCAAAACCGTGTAACATTTGAAAAAAAATGATAGTTGACTTAATATTCATACAATCACTGTATACTTTGGAAATTATGTAGACATGACACCTTGTCATTGTGCAACTGTGTGCATTATTATCACTCCCACTGGCGTAAGATTTGCTATGTTTGCTGTTCTAGGAGATACGAGTACAAGTAGATGCCAACATCATAGGACTTCACGAAATTAATTGTTCTTTGAGTTTGCATTGTCATCAAATTCATAAGAAGTATTTTTTAAAAAACTATATTGGTAAGGATTGGAAAAGCATTAGAAAGAAAGGAAAATCATCGCCACCACCAGCATGAAACTGATAATTGTTAGATAAGTCTAGCAACAAAATGCTACAGCCATTTGCCTCTTGTACATGCTTGACATTACATTAAGCAGTTATTACTCCCAGAAGCCTTCCTCATGGAAGGAAGGCAAGACCATCCGTTCTGAAAAGAAAAGGTCAGCTGCCTTCTATTGGTTGGGTCGTCAACTGGGCGTACGAACTGACGGTACACCCATCCTCCTCTAGTGACGACAAAAAGTTTCTGACTTCTAACTTTGCTTTTTTTACTATTTATTTTTCTCTCTCTCTCTTTTTTGATTTTTCTTTTTTTCTTGTATTCCTTTGTATTGTTCGTAATACGCTAATATTTTTTTTCTATTTTTATTTTTTAAAATTTAATCATATTAAATAAGTTAACTTAGCTACAGTACAAAAATAAATAAGCTATAGTAAAAAAATTATAAGTTAACACTATTATGAATACTCTAAACAAAAGGTTTTGGATGTTGATGAGCTCACTACGTTATCTTTACTACTTAAAAAGAAGGAGTTGGTGGTTGATGAGTCCTCCTCACTTTTTCTTAACCATTCGATCTAATTATGAGATGCAATCCGAACCGTCCCCCACCCCCCAATGCCCCCGCCGCCCCGACCCGTCTCCCCTCCCCTCGCTCTCCCCCGCCGCCCCGATCCGCCTCCCCTCACAACTGGATCCTAACTGCAGTTCGGTTTCTTCTCTCCACTCTGCTCGTCTCTCCTTTCCCAAACCCACACCTCTCCGTATCACCCAAACCCGTAGGACCCCACGCACGCGCTTTTTCCGCCTCCGCCTCGATCCGAATGGAGACGGGAGCGCGTGGCGGCGGCGGCGGAGGTTGCCGAAGACGAGTCGGCGGATATGCGCTGGTGGTCCCGGCGCGCCTACGAGGAGGACGGATCGAGTTCCGATGATGGCGGCGTCGACACACCGGTGGCGCGTCGGGCTCCGCGGTGGCGAGGCGCCGCCGGATGCCGACGAGGACGAGGAGGATGCGCTGCCGCAGCAGCGCCTGCGTCGCATCGCCCGCGCGCCGACTCCTTCGACGCCGAGGCGCTCGATGTCCCCGGCCGTATCGCCACTGTGTCCGTGCCCCGTGCCTCCACCGCGTTGATTGATTTGGCCGGCCGGTGCTCGCTGTTGCCTCAGGCGAGGTTGCGCGCGCGCCTCCTGCGCGCCAACTATTTGTGGTATTGCTGCGTGTCACCGATCGAGCAATGCCTCGTGTTACGTGTTTACGCCGCGCTATTGCTTGTACGAGCTTGTGGCGTGGGGCGATGGGATCTTATTGGATATGCGCGGTGGTGGTCCCGCGGCGCCTACGAGGAGGACAGATCGAGTTCGATGACGGCGGCGCCGACACACCGGTGGTCGCGTCGGGCTCCGCGCGCGAGGCGGCCGCTCGGATGCCGACGAGGACGAGGAGGATGCGCCGCCAGCAGCGCGCCTCGCGACGCGCCCGCGCGCCGACTCCTTCGACGCCGAGGCGCTCGATGTCCCGCTGCATCGCCACCGTGTCCGTGCCCCGTGCCTCCACTGCGTTGATTGATTTGGCCGGCCGGTGCTCGCTGTTGCCTCAGGCGAGGCCGCGCGCGCGCCTCGCGCGCCAATCGCTTGTGGTATTGCTGCGTGTCACCGATCGAGCAATGTCTCGTGTTACGTGTTTCTGCTTTCGCGCTATTGCTTGTACGAGCTTGTGGCGTGGGGCTGATGGGATCTTATTGGGTTTTAGGTGCTAAGATCGTGAGAGTGCGAGGGTGCTCACTAGGTGTTTGTGCACTTGTTTCGGTGAGCTTGCTTGGTTTGGGTTGCCGAGGTTCATTAGGTTGGTTTGTACAGCACATGTAGTAACTTCTTAGATGGGCTTGTGTATGCAGTGTTGGTTCTATTGGGTTGTTTTAGTCTGCATGAGTGCGAGGTGTTTGAAGCATTGTTTAGACGATTGAGACGAGCCAGTGCAATGCAGGTTTTGGTATTTGTTATGTAGATTTGTTATGGGCGATCGCGGAGCGGCGGACCGGGCGGCGGCTGCGACACGGGCGGAGGTGGTCCGGGCGGCGGCGGCGGCGCGGGAGAAGACGGCCACGGGTGGAGGCGACGACGCGCGAGCAGAGGTGGCCCGGGCGAAGGTGGCGGCGCAGACGGAGACGACCTAGGCGATGGCGGCGGCACAGGTGAGGATAGCCCGGGCAACTGAAGGTTACCAGCGGCGCGCGACTGCAGGGGCGGTGCCCGCGACGAGCTGGATCCGGTGAGCGAGGCTGCAGATCTGACGAGGAAGAGACGGCAGCGGGCGGATCTGACGAGGCGGCTCCTCCAGGCGGCGTCGAAGAGCCGGCGGCGGAATTCACGTGATGAGGACATCGGCCGAAGGAGCCAACTGGCGCGACGGACGGCGTCGGCCGAAGGGCCGACTGGCCGGCCTCGAACATGGGCGACGGTGGCGACGCGACGGGCGGATCTGGAGCGGTGGCTTGAGGAGCGTCGGCCGGTGTGGCCAGGCGCGGCTGAAGGGCGTCAGCCTTCTTTTTCTCTTGTCGCTTCTTCATCAGATTCTTAAGGGATTCCTTTAATTTATTCACGTTCTTGCTCATATCGTCCATTAGGGTTGCCATGTCCATCAGGGTTACCATCTGATGGTACATCGCTTGGTCATAAACCATGGTAGCAGAAGTCGTGAGAAGGGATCGACTGCTCTGATACCAAGTTGTCATGATCCCGGGTAAACACCACCAAGAAGATGGCCAGATGGCGTCAGCGTAGAGGGAAGAGAGAGGGACTAGATGAGGGAGACTATAATATTTCTCTTCATTGATTGATCCCAATAGCATGCGGTAGCCTACTTATATAGATGGCTCCCCCTAACGGATAGATTCTAATCCCAATTATATCTCTAACAAATATAGCAACTCATATCATATCTCTAACAAAAGGAATCTAATCTCTAACTTAAATAGAAACCAATATCTAATTATAACCCGACTGGGCCTTGGGCCCAAGGCCCACACCCCTAACACTACACCCCTCTCGGACAGGCAGCTCGTCCTCGAGTTGCTAGGCGGTGATCATGACTTCTGACGCCGGTGTAGGAGACGAACGATGGCGGAGTTCTGCAGCGGATGGAGACGGCCGGTGAAACGATGCCTGCAAAATTATATATATATATATATATATATATATATATATATATATATTAATTTTTTCTCTTTTTCTCATTTTCTTTTGATTTTTTGATTGTTTTTCTTTTTTTAGCTTCTAAGTGAAGCTACTACTATTAAACGGCAGGCTATGGAGGTTGGCTTCGAAGAGAAGCTAACTCAATTATTTAAGATCCGTTGCAACGTACGGGCACTTGACTAGTAGTACATAACAAACCACACACACACTAAGACGAGCCACACGGACAGACGGATATAAGCTTTTGAAGGGGTGCTTATTTCCTCGGCCAGCAGCACACGGTTTTCGTTGTGCAGCATATTACATGAGAGGCGACGAAACTGCATCCTCCACGACAACAAAATCCTGCCGTGCAAGCAAACCAGCCGGCCCTGCAGTGGTTGTGTTTGACCAGGGTCAACCACATCCCATCCTCCCATCAACTTCAGTAAAACTAAGTGGGAGGATCGCAAAGACAACCAACCGGAGACGAAAGGTCCTTGCTAGCAAGGTCCCCGTTCTTTTTTTGGGGTTTTGTATTTAGAAGCCGAAATAAACGAGACAGTTTCACCAAATTATTTCTCAAAACCATTTTTACAAACAACTTTCTGAACTTAAAACTTAGTGCGTTATTTGCATCTCCACCATTCATTACCATTTTTATAAAAAAAAAACACAGCCAAAAATCATCAACTACAGCTAAAAATCACCACCCGTAGAAAAAAAAGAAAAAAAACAGGACCTAAACATAGCATAATAGCCTTATCTCATCGCCGGCATAATCATCCCGAAGCCTTTGTCAGCCCATATGGCATACGACCACATAAGCATACATAACCACCGTCTCCACTCCACTACTGGCACCCATCATTCGCTGCAAGAATACAAGAGCAGCGAAGACCTAATCCACAACCCCACCCCCACGCGCCGTGCTGTGCAGCGATGCAGGCAGGGCACAGCTCAGTGCCACAGTACGCACGAGCTGAAACCGAAAGGAGAAGGCGAGATAATTGGCGCCTCCACTTCGCCAAGAAAGGAGGGCACGCATACGCACTCAACTCAGCATCCATGAGGCCCAAATACCACGCAACAAAAGCAGCGGCCGACCCGAAGGCTTGCGTGTTCATCTCGCGACGCAAATCTTTGGAGCGCTTCAAATGACAGGAAAAAAGATGACAAAGAAACATGGATTATGTACACATCCGCGGCTAAAGATTTTGACGACCAGGACGTGTGCAAAACACGCGACACACACACACACGCATTGCATGTACCGTTGCTGCCGATCGATGGATGCGTTCCATTTCCTAGAGTATGTACACCTTGGAGCAGCAAGCGATGGTCCGGTTCGCAACTGGTGGTGCTGTTCACCTCAGCGCCGTGTCCGCAGCGGCAACGGCGGCGGAAGGTGGCGCCCCGCGCGCCTGGTCGGAGACGTTCGCGAGGCCCTGGATCAGCCGCACGATGTCGGCCGGGTCGTCCAGGTAGTACTTGGCCTTGCTGGGCTTGCGGCCGACGGTGCAGGCGAAGACCTCGGCGTCGGGGTTCAGGCAGGGGCCGTGCACCGCGGTGGTGATCACCTCGAACATGTCCTCGTCGGAGCGGTCGTCCCCGATGCAGAGGATGAAGTCTGGAAGAAGGCCCCGCTCCTGCATCGTCGACAGCAGCCGCTTCGCGACGAGGCCCTTGCTTACACCCTGCAATGCAGAACAGTTCATATATTGGAGTTTAGTTACCAGAGGTGCAGTGGCACAGTGACACTAGTGAGGAAACGGCACACTGTTGGTGTGAGCCAGCTTACCTGTGGCTTCACCTCAACATGGTTCAGGCCAGCTTTTACTGAGACTGGCTCGTTTGCAAGGACACTCTCCAGATGGTCATGGAGCTCCTTGGCTTGGCAAGATCCGAAATCAGGATCGGCGTCCTCGTAGCTCCAGACGATCGCGGTCTCCTTGTCCTCAATTGTTGACCCGTCTGTTGTCTCGGTGTAGGTCTTCATCACAGGCTCCGCAATTTGCTTCCAGCTGCAGTCTGTCACTGGGACGCATGTTTCCCATTCTACGTCTCTTCTCAGCCTACAGCAAAGATAAAATTGGTGTCATAGTAGTTCAGAAGAAGTTAAATATGCAGTACAGTGACAGTAGTTTCATTCTGAGAATTAGAATTTGCAAGGAACAATTGAAATTACCTGAGGAAGTAGCCATGCTCAGCAGCTAGTCCCAGGTTCTCACATGGTGCGAACCATTCATTTAAGGTTGCCCGACTCTTTGTGCTCACGAGGAAGACCATGTTGTTCTTGTCGAGACAAAGACTGTTCAACATGTCTATCGTCTTTGAGCTTGGACCCTTACCAAACGATGTTTGAGGCATCAGCGTCCCATCATAGTCCAAGAGAATGGTACGAGTGGTCGTCCTCTGGTAGGCTGAGACAAGGTGCTCAACCGCGAGCTTCTTGAAGTTTGGATCAAGGGCTACAACCCTGAACCTAAGACCAAATCCTATGCCCCAACAACGCCTCCTGTTATGGTCCAGGCAAGTCCTCTCCAGATCTTGCAAGAAGCTGTTCGCCCAGTATCCAACGTCGTGTGTGCTCACATATTTGTGGTGCTTCTCATGTCTCAACACCTTCTCCCCTTCAGGCATCTCCAAGGCAGAATCCATTGCATCAGCCACTGAATCAATGTTCCAAGGGTTCACCCGAATCGCACCACTTAGTGAGGGGGAGCAGCCGATGAATTCCGACACAACAAGCATGCTCTTCTTCTTTGTCAATGGGCTGAGACCCAAGATCCTGTCTATCTTCTCATTCCCTTGCCTAGCGATTATGTACTCATATGGGATAAGATTCATGCCATCCCTCACTGCGGTCACCAAACAGCACTCGGCGACGACATAATAAGCCATTCTCTCGTAGAACTGCAGTGGCCTATCAATCAATATAACTGGCTCGTAACCTGGCTGCCCAAATGCCTCATTGATGCGCCTCACCATTGCATAGCTCTCATCCTGTACCTCTTTCACATCCTTTCCCCGTCCCCTCGCCGGATTGGCAATCTGTACCAACACCACCCTTCCTCGCCAGTTTGGATGCTGCATCAAGAGCTGCTCAAATGCCAAAAGCTTCAAGCTAATGCCTTTAAAGATGTCCATATCATCTACACCAAGCAACAACAGCCGATTCTGGTCGCAGAACTGCTTCAGAAGCTCGGCAACCTTGACGCCAGTCTCTGAGAGGTTGAGCACTGACTGCAACTGCCCCAAATGAACTCCCACTGGCAATATCTTGATAGTAACAGTCCGTCCATAATACTCCAGCGCAATGTAGCCCCTCTGCGACTCATACTTCAACCCGAGCATCCTGCTACAGCATGACAGGAAATGCCTAGCATAATCAAAGGTGTGGAAGCCAATCACATCGGCATTCAACAACGATCGGAGCAGCTCCTCACGCACGGGCAGAGTCTTGTAAATTTCCGACGACGGGAATGGGCTGTGGAGGAAGAATCCGAGCTTGACCCGGTTAAACCGTTTGCGCAGGAACGTCGGCAGCACCATGAGATGGTAGTCGTGCACCCAGACGAAGTCATCGTCGGGGCTGATCACCTCCAGGATCTTGTCTGCGAAGATCTTGTTCACCGACACGTAGGCCTGCCACAGCACGCGGTCGAAGCGGCCGCCGAGCTCCGGCGACAGTGGCAGCATGTAATGGAACAGTGGCCACAGCTGCTGCTTGCAGAAGCCGTGGTAGAACCGGGACCGGAGGTCGGGGGGCAGGAAGGTGGGCACGCACCGGAAGCCCTCGAGGAGCTCGTGCGCGACCTCGTCGTGGTCGGCCGCCGGCACGTCGTCGCGGAGGCCGCCGACGTAGACGAACTCCATGTCCGCACGGCCGTGGTGGGCGCGGAGGCTGTCCTTGAGCTGCAGCAGGAGGCTGTCCTCATCCCACGAGAACTCCCAGCCGCCGCCGTCGTGCCGGGAGGCGCGGATGGGGAGCTGGTTGGCCACGATGATGGTGCGCTCCCTCGGCGCGTGGGAGGAGTGGTCGGAGGCCGCCGACGCGGCGTCGGCGTCGGCGTCGGAGCAGTCGAGGTCGGGCACAATGCCGGACGCCGTCAGCACGCGCGGTATCCGGCGCCGCCCGAGCGACGGCAGCAGCTCGCCGCCGCCGGAGGCGAGCTCCAGGAGGTTGGAGTAGGAACTCGACACCATCCCGCACACAAAACCAAGATCCTCAAAGATTCGATCTTCACCGCTCTCCGCTCACAACCTCCCACCAAGAACTCCTAAGATTCAGAAATTCGCAGAGCCCAAGCAGCAGCAGGCAAGCAGAGCAAGAATGCCCGCGCAGGGAGGAAAAGGATCCACCCAGTCCAAGGCGAAGAAATCTCCTCGAGATCTAGCGAGGCAAGGAATCGAATCACAGAAAGGGAAAGAACTAATCAAAGACACAAAAACAAATCCTCCCTTTCGGGAAAGGAACAGCTCCTTCCGGTCAGTTCAATCCACAACGAGAACACGGCGGCGACATCGACAGATCACCACGGGCAAGAGAACCCCGCGCGCTCACCCACGGCCATTCCTTGGACCGGCATTAGCAACAAAAAAGAAAACTCGGAAGGAAAAGGACTGGACACGGCAAGCAAATCTTGTTCACGGACTGAAAGAAAATTCAGGGAGGGATTTGGGAGAGACCGGATCAACAAATTTGAACGCTAAATAACCAAGACTATTAGAGCGATTGATTCTGCGGTCGCGTGCGGGAGCTGGCTCTTGAGGATCACAAGGGCTGGGTTTCGCGAGGCGGATCTAAGACTATATAGAGGGGGAGAGCGAGAGAGAGAGAGAGAGAGACTAGAGCTGAGCTTTGCAGCTTGCGAGCCGCTCTTTTTTTTGGCTGGCGAGTGAGGAGCAGTGAGCAAGACGCGGCCTCTGGCACATCGATTAAAATAATCGGATATTTTGCAGTGAGCACCCTGCGTTTGTGCTTTATTCCTACGTGGCCGTCCTCTGCCGTCCTGCCACGAAGTCTTGGTAAGAGAATTAAGCATTGTTTGATGATGGATTTGCCGAGTACAGGTAATCAACATTCTCATCGTATCAAGCAGTTAAACGGAGCAATTAGTAGACTCCTCTGCAATTCTTTACATCCACAGGTAATTCAAGATTACCTGGCTTCCTCGTTCGGAAGAGTACAAAAGCATTGTTTACGGATCATGAACTCCTACCTAGGATGTAAAACTGATTCAAATTGTTCGTTTTATCTGGTATTTTATATTCAAATGATAGTAAATCTGGTAAGCAAAAATACAATTATATTATAAAACAAATCTAAATCTATATAGTATCTAGATTTTTTTATCGAATAGGAATACAAATATAATATATAAAATAGGTGTCAAATCGAATATGGATACAGATAATATCCGGATTCAGTAGACACAATAGCAACATCTAGCTAATACATATATTTTGTATTTGATCTCTAAATTAGATATATTATATATGCATTTCGATCATTTTGACAAGATCGTTGTCATAATGGACTCTCATTTGGTATTATATATATTTTCATTTTGGCACATCCCAATAAAACTTTTTGCATGTTCTATTTAGTCAAATTCAATATGTTTATAACCGATTTATTTATAATATATCTAGAATTAGTTAGTATTGGTGAAAAATTAAAATCAATCATCAATGATTACGTGATAAACTAGAGAAAAAATGCGTAAATATTGCTATAAAATCGGTGTCAATTTGTTAAATTTTATTATACCATAAGATATTCATAGTATCCGATTGAATTAAGTAGATATTCGATTTGTCTTTATATTCATTATGATATTCAATTGATATTTATAGTAAAGTATATTTGAATTTATATTCGTACTCACTTATAAAATATTATTACAAATATGAGAAAACCATTGTTGAATTCTACTTATCGTAGCATGGGTTTTCAGGCTTCCAGCCACACCACTTTCTTCTACCTTCTGGCAACCTCGTGGCTCCCTCAAGGAGAAAAGATCAGGGTCTTGCGCCCATTGTTACAAAGACAATGACGTGATTGCGTGCGTAACCACCAGCAAAGCCCATCCATTGATCACATCTACCATCTATTAAATTAAAAAAAATCACGCACAAAGATTAGATAACCTTGTCTCATCTAATGACTCGTGGCAGAAATTCAACGCAATGTCAGGGTCTTCTCCGCAAAATTCCAGCCGTACTGCACAAGCAGCAGCAGAGAGCTGCTAAGCTCGGCTCCCACGATCTTATCTGCGAAAGCGAAATGACCACGCTGGCCTCGCCCCTATCCACTTGCGCGCACGGCGCGGCCCTGTGGTGACCGTCCGATCTCGGTCCGACGTCGTACGATCGCCCGCGCGGGAGGCTTCCGCTCGGAGGATCCGCGCCCAGGAAAAAAGCCCACCCGCATTGGATGAGATCGGGGGTGGGCCCCGCGGGGAGCGCCGTGCCGCCCTCCCGCGCACGTGCGATCGCACACGCGTCGCCCGCAGAGGGCGCCTCGGCACGTGACACGGCCCAGCTGTCGCTCCCGACAGGGAAAAATACCATGCTTTTGTTAATCCCGTTCAGATGGCGGTCTCTTACTTGGGACGGAACTACCGTTCCGGATTTCTATCTATATTTAATTTTGTGTGTATAATTATATAGCACTTTAAACACATATACAATACCCTAAAAAGAATAAGAAATAAAGAGATGCAGGTTGCGTAGTTTGGCCATCTTTGGGGTTTGTCGTGATTACAGACCAAACAGAAAGAGTGTGTGTAGTGAAGAGTTAGATGAACAATGCTTCGAGTCTTTTCCTGACTTATATCATATATATATATATATATATATATATATACATGAGAGTGTTTTTATAGTTATACTCTTACATCCAAATATCCTTTACATGAGCATTCACGTCATTACATATGTCATACTTGGACCTTATAACCCTCTAACAGACCGTCTGAGATTAGGTGGGAGGTCACCCCTACAACAGGGCCCTTCCTACCTGTCTTTTGGTTTCTTTAAAAGTCAAAATAAATTAGATAAATTTTTAAAATAAAATTTTTAAATAATTTTTAAAATTTAAAATCGTATACCATATCGAAAACACATAAAAAACAATCACCCCAAAAAAAATCAT
The DNA here is from genome assembly GCA_036346265.1 of Melocanna baccifera. NCBI lineage: Eukaryota > Viridiplantae > Streptophyta > Magnoliopsida > Poales > Poaceae > Melocanna > Melocanna baccifera. The sequence continues at coordinate 11,266,615 of CM070701.1, read as the reverse complement.
TGGCAACGTTTGAAAAGAAGTAAAAAATAGGGCCAATCTCATCCAGCCCATCTTCTTGGCGACCGCCCGCAGAGGGGCATCCAAGGCTCCAAAGCACTCGCACACAGCCGCCGCACACAGAGATAGATCCGGAGAGTTTCTTGGGGCAAGAAAGAGCAAGACGGAGAGGGAGGAGGCGAGGAAGGGCCGGCTGCCGCCGTCGCCGGCCGACGCGGTCGCCTCCATCATCACGCCGTCCCCATCTTTTCCTCCGCCAGCACGGCGCGTCGTCTCATCCTCATCTAGATCTGGGCATCGCCGGTCGACACTTCTATTGGCGCGCTCGATGCTGTCCATTGCCCGTTCGCCGTCATGCGAGTGCGACCTCGCCAGCCGCTACCTCCCCTCCTTGCTGCTGGCCCTCGCCGGCGGCTTCCTCTCCTCTGCTTCACAACGGTACCGAGAACGGAACGATCCGGCCGTTCCGGCCGGAACGGAACGGCATTAACAAGGACGATAAAAAACACGCGATCGCGTCCGCGTCGAAGCCTCCCCCGGAAAGCTCGTACGGTATCTGTTACGAAGGAGTATTCCTCGCCAAATGAAATTTAGACACAAATAGCTTGTTTATTCCCCGAAATTCCAAAAATAGCCTTCAGATCATCGGAATTCCAAAACTAGCCCCCTTCCCGACCGCGGAACAACGGGAGAACGACACGTGGGCCGGTGGTGCGCCCGGGGGCCGCACCACCCATCAGAGCGTGAATCGGTGGTGCGCCCCGCCGCACCACCCATCTTGTTCATGCGCGGTGGTGCGGCCCCCGGGCGCACCACCCCACTTTTTGCACCTCTTTCCTGAAATGCATTCTCCACCCAAAATATATATTTACTTATATATATAAAGTAATTATTTAAAAAAAATATATGTGCATATATAAAATGAGTGGAAAAATATAAATTTGAAGTGGAGTCCACTGTAATAGTTGTGTTAATTTTTGTGCAATTTTGAAAATTTAAAATATTGTTTGGTAGAGTACGAACGAAATTTGTGTGAAGTAACGATTAGTGTATTTGTGATTTTCATATATTGCCGACCGTGAAAAATGTGTTAAAGTGGCAATAACAAATTTCAATCATGGTATGTTGTTTTATTAGAAGCAATTTAATGAAAAATTTTTTAAGCACAAATGTGATATGAACAATTGGACGAAATGAATGAAAGTGATATTGAACACGTGGGAATGAGTGCAGGAACTGTAATGATTATAAGTTTTGTTAATTTTGTAGTTGTGAAACAGAAAAAAATCTGTTAAAATTGTAAAACAAGTTTATGTTCATTGGCTCATTGTAGATGCATAAAAAATGATGGTAATTTTTTTTAGGAACGATTGTGCGTAGAACGATCGATATATAAAGTGGTAAGTGACTTTTAGGTTTGGTTTGTTTTAAGGGTTTGCAATCCGCGTGATGTTTGTATGTTTTGTCAATTTTGTAATTATAAACTACGGAAAATAAGATAAAGGTGTAATAGAAGTTTATGTTCAATGTGAGTTGTAGATGCATAAAAAATTGGGTAAATTTTTTAGGAACGATTCGATACATAAAGTGGTAAGTGATGTGACCATTGGCATGTGGCATGTGTGGAACTCTCCACCAGTAGTCCTAACATGCATGCCTTAGGGAAAATAACTTGCTGGGTCTATTACATTTCATCTACTGGGTGAAGCGTGGATGTTTTCCCTTTTTGTCGCGCCTTGAAGATGGCTCCGCTGCATCCTTCTTCCTGTCACTCTTGGTCTTGAGAGCTGCCTCACGAGCTTGAAGCTCTTCCTCCCGACGCTTGATGGTCGCCTCACGCAGACTTAACCGCTCCGCCTCCTTTGCAGCTCATCCTCCTTGCCCTTCGACGGATTTGGTCCACTCACGCGGCGCTCTTGCTCAAGCCACATCCGCTGTTCCACCTCGCGAGCTCGAGTCATCTTGACAAAGTATTGTCCTTTGTTTTCCACCGCCTTCGCCGGTTATTTGGCCATGCCGACGACACCGATCCACCCATTCGATGAATGTGCAAGCCTATGTGTGGCGTGGTAGATGTCATGGATCAAGTTGAAAACGATAACGAGAAACAAATGATTTAGTTGTCGTTGTTACCACGAAGTCGCCATCCGGATCCGACACTTGAAGAACCTACGGCGTATTTGGCTCGTTGTACTCGATCCGTCGGACTTGCAACATCGTCCTAAATCCGCAATGGCACTTCGGGCGGTCATGCCACTCCGGCACTCCAAATGGGTCGGACCTCTAGGAAGACATTGTTGTGTAGTAGGATTTTGTGATGGCTTGAGGAGGAGATGTGGTATGGAAGACATAGGAGGCCCTTATGTAGGCGATTATCCAGTGCGATGGGCATAGTCCATGGAGAGGACGAGATGGGAAGCTTTTGATACTCGGGATAGCGGTGTAGCAATAAATGTCCCTATGAAGGCTTGACAGAGCACGCAAATTTTACGCTTTTGTCATGTCACCGCGGAAAGCCGGACTCTTTTGTAATGTCATCATGCGAAAGTGGCCCGTTTTGTCGAGTCATCGGCAAAGCCGCCTCAATGCGTACACATGCCTCGTACCACAACATTATGTACACTACAATGAAGCATGCATCATATGTGGATTTGTATGTACACATACGCATCAGTATGACACATTGGCTTATAATGCGTATGTGCATGTAAAGATTACCTACAAATACATAACGGACCAAATATTGATTTGATGTGAATTTGTGTTTTGAATTTGGTACTACTACGTTGTATTGTAACTGAAACGTAAAAAGATATTTGAAACATATTGAACATATGGAGATTGATACTAAATCATTCATCTTAATGTCGTCACAAAAAAATATTGAACATATGGAATTGAATGGGATGCTAAGTGATAAACATGGAAATAACATAGCACACAAAGTTTGGTTACATGCGTATACGATAGAAAATAAACCGACATACTCCTACGATACATGTGCGCGTTGTTATGCGGACGAAAACAAACCCGAACACACACACACCTAATAATCGGGGCCATTCACCAGACCAGCGCGGAATAGCCCCACCTACTGCGTGGACCGGGCCATTTTCCCTTCCTAACGACCTCTGCGTCGAACTCCTCGGCCTCCTCTTTTGCCTTGGCGCTAGTTCCGCTTTCTTTCGCGCCCTTTCGCGAGCCGCGCTGTCTCGGCGTGCGCGCCTCGGAATGAGCTTGCGTCTCCGACGATATCGGTCGGCTGCTCGTCGATCCGCGCTCCGCCTCGCGAGTCTCGATGCCCTTCAGCCGACCCACCGCTGAAGTCGAGTCCATCGGTCGTATGGGTGGATCTCTAGATCGATCCACTTGCGATACCCGCACAGCGGTTCCGGGGACTTCGAGTACACAAGAAGTGTTAGTGCGTATATGAAGAGAGAAGTAGTGGGGAGAAACACACTATAAGTGGTTCTTACCGGCTGTCGATAGGTTATTGTGTCCCAACGTCGGTCGGGATAGTCGCTTGAGTAGTTTGCGCAACCCCAGTAGCGCATACCCAAGCCGAGCGGGTGCCGACTTGAAGAACTTACATAGGTCTTGACACCAACGGAGGGTGGCATCTCCCCTCTGGCGGGTCTTGCGCGAACGCCGCTTGGAACCGCCGGGATGGGGTCGGTGCAACGCGGGATATCTTCTCGGGGAGCTGTCGTCCTTGCACGCACCGCTGCTTGGGCCCGCGCCGCAGCTGCCCTCACCCGTTCGTCGCGGGCCGCCGCAGCTCTTGCTATGTCGCGAGTATCCTCCCATTGCTTCGCATCTTCTCCCACCGGGCCTTCGCTTCTTGTCCATCTTGAAAGTGAGGGGTTTGGATCTTTGTAGTGCTTTCTTCCCAATCCCCTACACCTCCTTATGTATGATTAGGGATGGTATGGAGAGGTTACTTCACGCCGCAAAAGCTGGTCCGAAGTAATGAAATCTATGCAGAGCTGGCCACCTCGTCCCGTCGCGTCATGTCTTGGCACATCATCGCAGAAAGCTGCGCGCTTGGGTTGTCACCGTGCAAAGCGGCTCGTATTGTCTTGTCCTGCGAAGCGAGCTAATCTTGCGCGATCGCGAAAAGCTATGTACTCATGTCTTTATCCTTCGCCAAAGCCGGACCGTCGATCTTTGTCGCCGCTAAAGCGAGCAACCCATACCGCTTCATTGCATAAAGCCGCCAAGATGCCGTACTCCATGTCTACTCATTGCGTAAAGTCGACAAATGCTTCACCTTCTTGCAAAAAGGTGCGCTGTCCTATCTTTGCGATCTGTGGTCATGTCGATGCGCAAAGGTGGCCTAGTCCACCTTTGCGGTGGGTAGCCCTCACTCGGTTGGGTGGGCACGCGCAGAAAATGAACAAGCCATGAAATGACAAGATGACACCTCCCGGCCCCTACGTAGAGACCTATTTAAACCGAACGAAGCCCCACTCCTTCTCCGTCGTGCGAAAACATACCATGTCGGAAGTCGAGGTCCAGTTGATTATGGGTCACCAAAGGAAGAACTTCCCTTGGAAAGGAGGGACAACTTCGATTCAAACTACCGCCTGATACCAAGCCGGCGTGCTCAACCCGCATGGCGAAAATGCAGACACAAGGAGGATGCGGTCGTGCAGGTCTGGGATGGCGGGCGACGTTTCTTCCGATGCCCACACTCAGGGGTAGAAATTGCTAATAGTACGAACGAAATTTGTGTGAAGTAACGATTAGTGTATTTGTGATTTTCATATATTGCCGACCGTGAAAAATGTGTTAAAGTGGCAATAACAAATTTCAATCATGGTATGTTGTTTTATTAGAAGCAATTTAATGAAAAATTTTTTGAGCACAAATGTGATATGAACAATTGGACGAAATGAATGAAAGTGATATTGAACACGTGGGAATGAGTGCAGGAACTGTAATGATTATAAGTTTTGTTAATTTTGTAGTTGTGAAACAGAAAAAAATCTGTTAAAATTGTAAAACAAGTTTATGTTCATTGGCTCATTGTAGATGCATAAAAAATGATGGTAATTTTTTTTAGGAACGATTGTGCGTAGAACGATCGATATATAAAGTGGTAAGTGACTTTTAGGTTTGGTTTGTTTTAAGGGTTTGCAATCCGCGTGATGTTTGTATGTTTTGTCAATTTTGTAATTATAAACTACGGAAAATAAGATAAAGGTGTAATAGAAGTTTATGTTCAATGTGAGTTGTAGATGCATAAAAAATTGGGTAAATTTTTTAGGAACGATTCGATACATAAAGTGGTAAGTGATGTGACCATTGGCATGTGGCATGTGTGGAACTCTCCACCGTAGTCCTAACATGCATGCCTTAGGAAAATAACTTGCTGGGTCTATTACATTTCATCTACTTTGGGTGAAGCGTGGATGTTTTCCCTTTTGTCGCGCCTTGAAGATGGCTCATTGCATCCTTCTTCCTGTCACTCTTGGTCTTGAGAGCTGCCTCACGAGCTTGAAGCTCTTCCTCCCGACGCTTGATGGCTGCCTCACGCAGACTTAACCGCTCCGTCTCCTTTGCGGCTCATCCTCCTTGCCCTTCGACGGATTTGGTCCACTCTCACGCGGCGCTCTTGCTCAAGCCGCATCCGCTGTTCCACCTCGCGAGCACGAGTCATCTTGACAAAGTATTGTCCTTTGTTTTCCACCGCATTTGCCGGTTATTTGGCCATGCCGCGACACCCGATCCACCCATTCGATGAATGTGCAAGCCTATGTGTGACGTGGTAGATGTCATGGATCAAGTTGAAAACGATAACGAAACAAATGATTTAGTTGTCGTTGTTACCACGAAGTCGCCATCCGGATCTGGACACTTGAAGAACCTACGGCGTATTTGGCTCGTTGTACTCGATCCGTCGGACTTGCAACATCGCCCTAAATCCGCAATGGCACTTCGGGCGGTCATGCCACTCCGCACTCCAAATGGGTCGGACCTCCGTGAAGACATTGTTGTGTAGTAGGATTTTGTGATGGCTTGAGGAGGAGATGTGGTATGGAAGACATAGGAGGCCCTTATGTAGGCGATTATCTTGTGCCATGGGCATAGTCCATGGAGAGGACGAGATGGGAAGCTTTTGATACTCGGGATAGCGAGTGTAGCAATAAATGTCCCTATGAAGGCTTGACGAGCACGCAAATTTTACGCTTTTGTCATGTCACCTGCGAAAGCCGGACTCTTTTGTAATGTCACTGCGAAAGCCGCCCGTTTTGTCGAGTCACTGGGCAAAGCTGCCTCGTACGTACACATGCCTCGTACCACAACATTATGTACACTACAATGAAGCATGCATCATATGTGGATTTGTATGTACACAAACTTCGATTCAAACTACCGCCTGATACCAAGCCGGCGTGCTCAACCCGCATGGCGAAAATGCAGACACAAGGAGGATGCGGTCGTGCAGGTCTGGGATGGCCCAGTCGATGGCGGGCGACGTTTCTTCCGATGCCCACACTCAGGGGTAGAAATTGCTAATAGTACAATTTTCATTATCGCTTATGGAACCTCCTTGTTAACCGTTCTTTCCGCAGATGGCGAAATGCGACTTCTCGCCGGATCGACCCGCCTCACGAACGGTATGTTGCCGTGTCGCGTGACTACATTATGGGAGCGAATATTAGAGTTGGAGGAGCGAATCGAGACTCTCAACGAGGAGAACAACGACCTCCGCCACAGATGCAACGCGAGAGGGGCAACGAGGAGGTCGTGAACATAGGCGGCTCGTCACGATCCCGGATGTTCTTTGTGCGAACCCTAGCTGTATATGTGCGTGCCACTACAACGATGCCCAGCCACGTCCGAGGCGTCCCCTCAAGGAATACTCCACGTGGGTGCCACGAGGCTCGTTTGGCATGTAGGCAACGAGGTGTGGGTGTATCTTGTATTCGGCGTGTTTTATTTTATTTTATTTGGTGTGTTCGTGTCCTGTCGATGCACAAAACGCCAGGTGTGTTCATGTCACCATGCAAAGCCAGGTTGTCTCGTCTTATCGCTGCATAAAGATGTCCTCTTGCATCTTGTCACTGCGTCTGACCGCCCTCTTTTGTCATCTCGGTGCCCAAAGTCGACCGCTCTTGTCATGTATGTCCGCAGAATCGACCACTTGTATCATGTCATCACGCAAAGTCATTAGCTTTTCCATTTCACTGCGCAAAGCTGATCTTTTACAAAGCTGTCGTCTTTTGTTTTTTCTGAGTGAAGGCCCCCCACCGAGCCTATAAGAGGGAGGCATTCCTCACCTAGTCCCCTGCATTGCTCTCCCTCACCTCCTGAGTTAGTTGTAGCTTTCTTTCGTGCTCACTCCCCCGGACGACGAAATGAGTCATCTCAGCACCTCTTCATCGGCACCCTCCGTAATTTGCCCGCAATGCAACGCGGTAGTGAGACGTAAGACCTCACACACGGCTGCGAATCCTGGGCGGCACTACTACAAGTGCCCCTTTCACTCGGTGAGGACGATTGTTTCGTATTCGTTCAAATCGTGTAGGTACATTTCTTAATCTTCTTCTCATGAAGTGCAGGACGGCCCGGGCGGTTGCCGCTTCTGGGTGTGGGAGGATGAAATGGGCACTAGTACAGATAATGTTCGTCGTGAGAGAGTCGTCGTGGGGGATAGCGACCTCGTGGAGATGCGACGTCGTTTCCAGGAGATGGGGCGTCGTTTCGACACACTGGAGTGGAAGATAAACGTAATATTGTGTGGTATTTTCTTTATTGTGTTGTGTTCATTTTTAGTGTGAATATGTCGAGCTGGAGGTTGTTATCGTCTATGTTCGTAATGTTGTATGCTATGTTGTATCTTGTGTTTGTTGTTAGCGAGTCTTCTCCTGCTGGAGAGTTATTATATGTATGTGTAATGCATGCTAAATAAACTTTGTGCGCTATGTGAATTCCATCTGCGGTGCAAGTCTATTTCCATGTACTACATCCCGTTTTAGTTTCAATACAATGCACAAAAATTATGTTGGAGGTGGTGGCGCTTCCTTTGCCGACGTAAGTGGTCATGAGAGTATGTGAGCCTGTCTGGCGCATTTCGTACGTCTCGAAGGTCGTACTGTGAGGCCTGCGGTGTTGCCAAGAACTCCGTGGAGGGCTGCGATGTATTGCCGAAAACGGCGCTTAGCCATTCGGTCGCAGTCGGGTCTATGTCCTGTGCACATATCAAAGGTTGATTAGTACAAACACCGCGACATTTATAGTGCTGAGTACTGTAGTAAGTCATGTACCTGCGTATTCGGCAATGAAGACGAACGACCCTGGCCTTCGTGTCCGAGTTGTTCCGCGTAACCCTGCATTCATTTACAGTATGTGTTAGTGCGTCCGGGCGTACATATATATTATGTGTTGGACATTATATCGTACCGAAGTATACGGCGGTAAGTCGTGCATGTACTCCTGTGCAGTGTACCCTTCGTACGTCTGCTCATACATGTGACCAAAACTTCCATGCACGCTTGTCTGACGGCCATAATCGCATGGAGGCGGTGTCTCGGCCTGCTGCTGTGCCGAGTCGGTGTCACTTTCAATAGGGAGCTCTTGTTGGCCCGAACGGAGCATTGGTTGTGGTGTCGCCCTCCGGGACCCCGACGGCTGCATGAAACTGCTATCCTGTGCCAAGCGCTGCAACAAATTGAAGCATGAGACTTATGCGCCCAACGAGTATATAAACGAAAAGTTGGCAAATATCACACCGCTGGGCCTAAGCGCGTGGAGGACGAGCGAGCAAAGCTTGGCCGCCGGGACTGCTCCCCCGATCTCCGGGCCGAGTCAGCTTCGCTCTCCGTCCTGGCCAATCTCCCGGAAGAGGACGTTGCGCCTTGCGTGTACCTCCTTGACGACGATGGCTCTAGCAAATCGGTGTCCCGTCGTGATAACTATGAGCTCACTACGGCGGAGCATTG